>CM076603.1:109430000-110680000 GCA_038502835.1 Octonoba sinensis | reverse complement strand
ATATGCAAGAGGGTGGTTGCCGGGTATAGACCCCTCCCTTGAAACTGAAAATAAAATTTCAATAATAAAAATTAAAGTTCTCCTTTTGCACTTAAAAGCTGCTTTTTCTTAGCAATGTTATGAATGTATGTATGACTGTCAATGTACAATTACAATAGTTCTGACAATTTTGAGTTAAACTCTCAAGCATTAGGATTTACCATTCTTAGGCTTGCACACCCCCATGTGGAATTTCTTTTTATGCCACTGTATACAATTAACATACATCAGGGGCTGTAATTCAAATTTTTAAGTGAACAGGAGACTCTAAGCTCTAATGAGAGGAAAGGATTAGCAGAACAAAAAAAGCAAAACATTTAGACTTTCGATATTTTATATACCAACTTCTCATTACTTTTGAGACCAATTTTCGAAATCAAAGCATTTTCAGGACTCTTGCAAACCTGTCATGCCACATTCTTCATCTGTGACCAAATACTATATTCATTAGACAAACATTCTTTCCACATCAGCATTTGTAGCTGGAAGTGAAACAGCAAAATCAACTATCAATATGAAATTGATATATACTACTCAATTGTTGTCTAAACGACAACAAATTTCAGACCGTCTTTTCTTTTTTTTTTCAACTGAGACATTTTTTTTCTATTTGTTTAGCTTTGTTTTTCTTTTCTCTTTTTTCATAATCTCCACTCTTTGGATTTAAAACAAATAATGTTTTTGTTTTGTAAAATACATCAGTTTCTTCAATTGGAGAAACAGAAGGAATTTTTTTATTTTAAAGTTGGCAATAAAAGGTTAACCATGTATGATCCATGAGTTAAAGTAGAGGAAAAAAGGGAAACAGAAAAAGGAGATCTAAAGAGCAGGGGCTTTTAAAGTTTTCGTTAAAATTCAGAACATTTAACTGAAGTGTCAGAACGATGAGACATTTTGTCTAAAACTCGAAGGTCTTGTCACCTTAAGGTTTATCAATAATATATATGCTTGTGCATTCTCCGAGTGGCCAGGAGGAAAAAGCATCAGGGAAAAAATCCACAGGGAGAGATTTTTGGAAGGAGTTGGGTGGGGGCTTAGTAAGTGTTTTGACCTAGGATCCAGTAAAATTAAAAGCAAACCTGTGCATCCTTTGAAGTTTAAAAGACAGTAGCCCTTTTAGATCCTGATTCAACTTCAACAACAATAAAATCCTGTTTTGAAACTATCATGTGAATCTAAGGAAAAATTGGTTCAAACATAAACAATCATATTGAAAAAACGTCAAGTTCAAGATTAAACCAATGCTGTAAAATGCTTGAACCAATTAATTTTAATGCAAAGAATAAATAATGAATGACAAAAGCGTTACGAATACCTTTAAAGATGTAAAACTCAAAAGAGAAAAAAAATTGAAATGCAAAATGTACGTCTTAAAAAAATGATTTACTTTGGCAGCAATTACTGCATTTCAATATTTTTCAAAAAAAGTTAAAGGGAAAAAAACCCCATTAAATTCACATTACTACAAAAATGCTAAAACTTCAGGTAAAAAAACTTTTCATATTTGTTTAATTTTTCATAACGTTCGCAGATAATTTGTCAACGATAGCAAAATTAGTAAAAAAAAAAATTATCAAACAAATTAATGGAACTTGAAATTATAAAGGTATGCAGAACTTTCGGTTATTATTACATTTGAAAACTTTTATACAAACTTCCTCGAGAGTTCATATTCGAAGCTTGCTAAAATGAATTTACTTTTAATGCAATAGCAAAAGCAAATAATAGCTTTTAAGTAAAATATTTTTTTAACATTCCGCAAAATATACACTCACGTAAGAAACTTTATAAAATAAATATTGAACTAAAATTTTTGTTTGCAAACAAAACGAAAACAAAACAACGAAATAACGTTAGAGTTGAGTTGTTAAAGACAAAACTTTACTTAATCACAACTTTTACTCTTTACTAAAGTGTTGCAGGACGGGGTAGTGAAGGGATTTTTTTCCCCTCTAACACCATGGAGGTAGTATCGAGGGGAGATGACACGGCGGCTAACATCAGAGGGATCGGGGTTACCATTTCCTGCCATGTGTCGCTCTTTCGCATCGGCACAAACAAACCGTGTGCTTAATGCTTTTCTACGAGAATTTTTCAAATTTTCATTGCCTATATCTTATTCCGATTTCATGCAATCTTCCAAATAACGCGAAAAACAATTACACCATACTATTGGCAAGTTCTCATTTAAAAACGGTTAACATTAGGTGGAATTTTATTATAGAAAATGCTGGTTTTTGTAACGCATTTTTCGATGCTCTGAGCGCTTGCCTTTCGATAATTTTGCCGGTTTTCTCATGAATTGTATTAATATTAAACCTTTTTTATACATTCTTATTCAGAGTTTGCGCTTCCATGTCTTCTCAAGCATTTTTTAAAAAGTTTTAATAAAGAACTTGTATGCCTTATTAATATATGCACACGCACACACACAATATATATATATATTTATTTATTTATTTACATGCACATTTGATCTGATATTTATGGTTATATAAGCTTGATATCGCATTGTAATAGAAAGCTCATTAATGTAAATATTTCAAAGAGGACATTTAATTGATTTCGTAACATTTTATTTAAAATAAAGTACATTGTATTTCAAGAAATAAGTAGTTTAAAAAAATATTTGCAGAATTATGCATAAAAACTAGCGTCTATGATTCAAAGTATAATTTTAGGAATATCATTTTAAAAAGATAAAATTAAAATTGAGATTTTTTAATAAAATATTTTTTTTATTTCTGTTCAAAAACACTGAAATGATATAAATAATGACAAGCATTTGCTTAGTGGTGTGACAAATAGTTCTTGAAATTAAAAATTAAAATAATCTATTGGTACAAAAGTTAGTATTCATAACAATAAAAAGAGTTTCACACGGAGAGTAAGATCTTTAAAAAATTTCATTACAAAGAAAAATGCTGATCAGTGATTTAAATTTCTGAATGACTGAACACAAATGGGTATGCTCACTAAATTTGAAGCATTTACTGGAAAACGAGGAACTGTGATGCATAAATTTTGAGGAGTTAGTGTATAGGAATGTAAATTTTAGTATCATTGAAACCCAAGGTCGATGAAGGAGAGACACCCCCCCCCCCCCAATTTTTTTCTATTCAGCGCCAAATTTTAACAGTAATATGTAGATGTTAATAACAAGATTTCTTAGGGAAAATCCCACTAAGAAAGAAATTCTGGTTGTACTGCTAATTAAAACAATCAGTCTCAGTGACAAAGAGCATATGAAATTAGATAGGCAGATAGAAAGGAGAATGTGTTATATTTAACAGTGCCGGGTCTAGGGGGGGGGGGGCACCCGGGCCCTTGCCCCGGGCGGCACTTCTGGGCAGCAAATTCATTTGTGATGCAAAAAAAAAAATGAAGAAGAAGAAAAAAAAGACAATAAAATAATAAATAAGAAAAATATACTTAATTAAGAAAATTTAACTTTTGGAAAGAGAAAATTAAAATCCTAGTTCGGCGCTCCGATTTGATCATTGATCGGCTATTTTGCTAACGATTAAAACCGGGTTAATAGAATTATTTATTTGTATAAACTATCAGAAACTAAAATTGAGGTATACTGAATATGTTGCGGCAGGCTCATCTGTTAGGCAAGGGCTCCATATTAAGGCAGTTTTAGGGGGCGGCAAATTTTCAATGCCAAAAATTTAAATTAAAAAAGTAAAGGTTTTTTCCTCCTCTGATAAAGAAATATAAATCATGCTATGCTAACAATATATTAATAGTTTTTCATTTACAAACTTTCAAAGCATCCTTTTGGGAAGGGGCGAAAGGGGGGGGGGGAGAGCTTGTGATAGTGAAATATAAATCATGTCATGCTCAAACAATACAGAAGTTCTTCTTTTACAAATTTTCAAATCATTCTTTTGGGAACGGGGGGGGGGGGGAAGCTTGTAAGAGACATTTGAGAAGGCAGACATGGCTCTTTGATACGGTCGTTAGTTGGGGTGGGGGGGGGGGGGTCTTTTTCCTGCATTTAAACAAAAATGCTAATTTCGTTCTGCATTTTGATGAGTATTTTCGTGAGTAAAAGAGTTTTTAAAAAGTTTTTGTATGCCTTTTTTCTCCTAATATATTTTTGCCGTCCCAAATGCGCCTTAAGGCACTGATGTCTTAATGCCACTGGCCAAATGCACCAGTTTGCATATAAATTTTCCCGAGAGAGAAACCCCTGGACTGTCAGAATTTCATATCTCCAGTTAAGGGGGCCTTTCATATGGCTCTACCAACTCCCAATGTTGAGCTGAAGGGACTGTAGTATAGTCTATTCCATACTAACTATAGTCAAGGTTTTGAAGTTAAAATTGCGTGTCACTCGTACAATGATAACTCTGTCATCTTATCAAATATTTATTACATAAAAAATAAACACAATCATGCAGTATTAAACAATTAAGAATGAGGCTTCCGAACAACAAGCGTCGACATACATCGCTACTCCAACAACCGCTAAATTAAAAAATTTTTAATTAGAGTTCTTTTTTTTTGGTGAAAGTGAAAGTTATTATTTTTTTAGAAGTTGAAGTGCTTAATCGCCACAGTACCTGCCTGGAAAGTTTACGAAAGTTTCATGGGTTTACAAGGTATTTTCCCGTTAAAGGGGGAAATTGTAATTAGATGAAGGGGAGTGGTTTAATTTTGGGACCCCGGTTTGTACTATGTCTGTGGTTTTCCAAATTTCTTTTTACAACGGTTGCTGGATATTCGGTGTTCAAATTATATTAACAAAAGGGACGTCAGCTAGATTATGCGTTGAGGGCGCACAGTTGCTTGCAGTAGGCAGGTCGTCAGTAGCTAAGGAAAAGCTTGGCTTGAGACGGTCAACACTAATCGTGCTTGGTTTGTTGTTGATTATCAGGGTGAAGTGTTTAGGAGTGCGCTCTATGACTTTGTAGGGGCCATCGTAAGGTGTTTGTAGCGGCTTCTTAACTCCACCGTGCCGAACAAAAACATGGGTGCAGTTGAGTAAACTTGGGTTGATGAAAGGTGTTTGTTTATTATGGGCAGATCCTGGTGTCGGGGAGAGATTTTGCATAATTATCCGGAGTTGTTGTACAAATTCAGATGGTTCTTCACTGGATATCGTGGACGGAGAGAGAAATTCTCCTGGCAGTCGGAGTGTTGAGCCATATACCAGCTCTGCAGTAGTGCACTGGAGATCGTCCTTGAAGGTGGAACGCAATCCCAAAAGCACAAGAGGCAATGTTTCAGTCCATCGATGGTTATGGTAACATTTAAGAGCCTGTTTGAGGGTACGGTGAAGTCTCTCGACCATTCCATTGCTAGCAGGGTGGTATGGGGTTGTTCTTATATGCTTAACTCCCAATAGTCGGGAAAGAGAAGCAAAAAGTGTGGATTGAAACTGCCGACCTTGGTCTGTTGTAATGATGGATGGTACCCCAAAACGTGAAATCCAGTGATTCACAATTGCTCGTGCCACTGTTTCAGCACATATATCAGTCACGGGTATAGCCTCGGGCCATCTGGTGTATCGGTCGACGCAAGTCATGAGGTAAGAGAATCCATCAGAGGGTGGTAATGGACCGACCAAGTCAACATGCACATGGTCGAACCTTCGTGCTGGTTTTAAGAATGGTTGAATAGGGCTGTGAGTGTGCTTGCTTATTTTAGATTTCTGGCAGTCCACACAAGCACGTGACCAAGTAACAACATCCTTAGCCACAGACGGCCACACATAACGGTCCAGTATTAGTCGTTTAGTAGCACGGATACCTGGGTGAGATAAGTTATGGAGAGAATTAAAAATTGGCTTTCTGAAATTGCTTGGTACAAATGGTCTCACCTTATCGTCTGTGATGTCGCACCATAGTCTCAACGTTGGAGAAATTGGCACGGATTTCAGTTTTAGGGAATGGTTGGTTGTGCCTAAGAGATTTTCTAATTCGGCGTCGGTTTCTTGAGCTTGTGATAAAGATTCAAACTGTATTGGAGTTGGACAAATCTCTTGAATGCGAGACAATGTGTCAGCGACGACATTATCTTCTCCGGCGATGTATTTGATATTGGTTGAAAATTGTGCAATGAAGTCGAGATGTCTGAGCTGGCGAGGGGAACAGGTGTCAGAATTTTTAGTAAATGCAAAAATTAAGGGACGGTGATCAGTAAAAATTGTGAAGCATTGGCCTTCAAGTGCGTGCCTAAAATGCTTTACAGCAGAGTACATAGCGAGAAGTTCTCGATCATATGTGCTGTACTTGGCTTCGGCAGTCGATAATTTACGAGAAAAGAATGCGAGCGGTTTTGGGCCATTAGGAGACTGGAAATTTAAAACTGCTCCAATAGAAGTGGTTGAGGCGTCGACCATGAGGGCCAGTGGATGCTCAGGTGACTGAAACGTCAATGTTGTGGCATTAATCAAATCGGATTTGCAATTTTCGAATGCAAGAGTGGATTTATCATCCCAAGGCACAGGACGTTTGTCGTTCTTTTTAGAATTTTTCAGAAATTCATTTAAAGACGCTTGCGTTTCTGCGGCTTTTGGCAAGAACCGCCGGTAGAAGTTTAGCATCGCTAAGAAACGTCTCAGCTCAGAAATAGTTTTCGGTTTCGGGAAGTTAATGATGGTCTCAACTTTATCAGGAAGCGGCTTAACGCCTGCAGCAGTTATGAGGCACCCGAGAAATTTTACGGCAGGTTTTCCCAATACACATTTGTCAGGGTTTAATTTTAACCCATGCTTTTTTAACCGTGATAACACCTCGTGCAAATGTTTAGCATTCTCAACATCTGAGCAAGAAGCTATTAATATGTCATCGAAATAGGGAATACAACAGTCAAGATTGGATAAAACTTGGTGTATATACCTTTGAAAACTTTGCCCTGCGTTCCGCAATCCGAATGGCATAGCAGTGTATTCGAACAAACCAAACGGTGTGGTTACAGCTGTCTTGGGTATATCAGCAGGGTTTATAGGGATCTGGTGGTACGCTCTTGCTAAGTCGAGAGTAGAAAAAATTATTTTTCCATGCAAGCTTTGGGTACAATCCTGGATGTGCGGAACGGGATAGCGGTCAGGCACGGTTGTAGAATTGAGACGACGGTAGTCACCGCAAGGACGATACTCACCGTTAGGTTTTCTGACAACGTGCAAAGGACTTGCCCAGGGGCTTTTAGATGGTCGGATGATGCCCTGAGCGGATAAATATTCAAATTCTTTTTTAACAGCTTCGGTCTACAATATTTTGGTCATTTTATAAAGCAATTATTTTGAAAATAGCAAATTCCATTAAATGATATCTATTGTTCCAGCTACAATCAAAGCAATTTTTAACTTTTCATCTTCTTATGTAAGTGATGTAATTCCCCTTCTAATATGCAACTGGTAACTGTGCCAGTGCTTAAGCAAGTTGAATGTTAGAAATATAATTTCACGTTAATTTAAAGCACAAATGAACATTAAAACGCAGACATATGTTTCGGGATTCCAAGCAATCCCGAAACATATGTCTGCGTTTTAATGTTCATTTGTGCTTTAAATTAACATGAAATTATATTTCTATTACTGTTTACTTGCACAAAGTTAAATTATTATTATAAGTTGAATGTTGTTTCAAGCAAGAAAGCATTATTACCGATCAGGGTTCGTTGATTTAAATCACGTGATTTTTTTTTTCAAAAAAAAAAAAAAAACATTTATTTTAGTGTTGGAAAGTGTTGTAAAAATGAAATATGTTGCATTTACAACCACTGTTTCAAACAAAACTTCTTAGGTCCATCTGTCTCTGTGTATGTAAATAACATATTTCATAAGTTTAGAACTAATTACTATTTTTTTAATTTTACAATATTACTCTTATTCTTCAAGCATCTTAACAGCAAAGCATAATTCATTCAAATTGAAATTCATAATAATAATGAACCATTCCGTATTTTTTATCTTAAAAATAGTATTTTAGATCAATTTAATGAATGCCACACAATAAATAATTCAAAATGAGTATTAAAAACAAGTATTTAGAATTTAGAATATGTATCCTTAAAGTTTCATCCATGTCCCATAGTAAAGTTTTTTTCTCATAAAATATTTTTTATCATAGAAATTTTCAATAAAACATTTGATTAAAACAAAAAGTTTGATTTTTTGGTAATGGTGTGAGTGTATGATTTTACTAAATGGGTAAAAATATTTTAGGCTTTTTCATTTATAAAATCGATAAATTATTAAAGTACACTAAATGTAAAAATTAAGTACCTACATACAATTGTTACTTTTTTCCAGCTTTCAGCAGCTAAATAATTCAGATTAAATTTTTTCATTTTCTCAGTACTAATGAGTGTACTATTATTCCTGGTAGGGTTCAGTTTTATTCGAGTCCGGCATAGGTATTAAAATTTGTTTATCATTATTATTATTAAAAAATATTTATTGATGTGAAAAAAGCTTAAACTGTGTTTTTGCATATTGTTAAACATGCCGTATTGTTTCTATGAATGTAACATAATAAATATCCAAACTATTTAAGGTCTTTTTTAAAAAATTAAATACATCTGATTTTTAAAATTAAAAAAAAAAAAAAAAATCAAACCCTCTTACCAATAGGCTTCTTATAAAGAATTATAATTATAATCTCACTAAAATCCTTGATTATGGTGATTTCAATAATCACAAACAAAAGTGGTTGTAATTGCAATACATTCCTATTTAATTACTATTATAAATTTACTTTCCTATAAATACTTAAAATAAAATTAGGTAAAAAAAACATATTTTTATTTCGAATAGCTGTCAAGAGATTTGACGAATGAATAGCCACACCAAAGACGAAATAAGAGAACATATCATTTCTGCTTCAAACAACATTTCCTTAAAAATCAGGAAAATAATTGAAGAATATTTGTTGTCACAAACAAAAATGGTTTATTTGCCCCGTCATTGGTTTAAAATAAAATTATTTTCATACTCAGAATTCAAACTCCACAGAAACTTTTCTTTTATTATTTACTCTCAAATACATTTCCTTAACTTATGGTGCATTCCATGGTAACTGATGCAATGTTTGAAAGCAAAACGTTAACTTTAAATAATTAGAATAAGTAAATAATTAAATATAAAATAGTTTATTTTGCTGTCTTACATAGCTACATTAAAGCTACATTTTGCTTGCTTTAAGTTAAAGTCAGGCTTTTTAGAGTTGCTTTGTCATTTTAAATCAGAATGTCACCACCCTATGCTGTCCCAGATAACCATTTCATATTCTTGGTTATGAAGAACTACAGTGGCAAAGTCTGGTGAGTAGGAGGGTGATGGTAGAAATGTGGCTGAATTAAAAGCCAGAAACATGGAAGCAATCATTGTTAAATTTGAAGAGCTACATAATGATGCAGCAACCATCCATCCATTCAGCATCACAAAATATTGTTACAGATGGTTTTTTAAAATACAATTCACAATTCAGCAGCAGTCATCTTGGTGGTAATTCAATGATAGAAAAACAAAGGAGACCGTTCAAGTTCAATGTTTTTAAATGCAAGGTTCACTCTAGCTTTGCAATAGTCTTCACATCACCATTGATATGTTAATTTCATAAAATATTTGATGTTGTGTCTTTTTATGTGTTTATCTTATCAATTTATTTTTAACAAGAGCAAAAAAAAAAAAAAAAAAAGCTGTCTTAAAAAGAAGAATCCTGCCTCTTTTCAAGCTTGCCATATAAGGTTTTGACAGTTATACACACAGGACTGCAAAACCAAAGCAACATTAGCATTTCTTAGAAATGGAAGACAAAAATATTCTTAGGTTCAAAGGAGAACATCAGTCAAATTTGTTTGAAAGTTCAAATTAGGAGAATTATCAAGAATATTCCATTTTCTTTAAAAAATTTATAAACAGCACTAATATTATGTAATAATGCTCGGTTATCATTACCAAAGTACGTAAGTGAAATTATTAGTTTACTTAGCGCTTACAATGAGAACTTCATTTAGAGTTTTTTCTGAACAATGCAAAATACTTCAGTCCACCAAGTAAAGGTTTTGTAATTAAAATATAGTTTTGAAGATAAAAAAAAGTCTTTAAAAAAGTTACAATTAAGAATGATAATTGAATTGAAAAAATGGTCGAAAAAAACTTTTATTTTTTGCATTCATTAAAAACGGATACCGTAAAATCCCGAAAGTAGCCCCCCCCCCCCCCCTTTCGCGCCGAAAGTGGAATCATTCCATATTCCTGAATATAACCCCCTTCCCCAAATGGCTGACAATTTTAAAACAAATTTTGTATTATTTTCTTATGATAAAGATTAAATATGTCCAATTTCTTTTTGTGTTTTATTTTATTTGTTTATTTATTCATAAATATTCAAGGTCTATATGCTTAAAAATAAATTTCATGTACTCGGAGTTAATTCGTTCATTAGCCGCCATCTTTGATCTTGTGAGTCCGCCATTTTTGGTGTTTTGATTCGACGCATTACGAAATACCGATATAGCGCTGGCCTCGAACATGCCAAATTTGCGTTTTATGAGTTTTAAATTTAAATTATAGGGATTTCTGCTAACTTAAGTGCTAAATTCTTTCTTCGTGTTGATTCGTTCATTAGCCGCCATCTTTTATCGTGTAAGTCCGCCATTTTTGGTCGTGTTTTGAAACTCGGCCACATTACGAAAAACTGATGTAGCGCTGGCCCCGAACATGCCAAATTTGCGTTTTATGAGTTTTAAATTTGAATTATAGGGATTTCTGCTAACTTAAGTGCTAAATTCTTTCTTCAGTCAAAGATGCCATCCCCATGCGATCAATTTTCTATTAGAAAATTATAAGACAGATTTTTGTTTATTTATTTTTTGAATCTTGTTTTATATTATTTAAAATAATTTTAAATGGGTTATACTTATTATTTATCTTCAGTAGATGCTCTTAATTAATACTAAAAACATTTTTTTTAAATAATTTTTTTCGAAAATCTCGATTATAACCCCCCTATCTGAAATTTGCCAGTTTGGTTTTTATAAAGAGGGGGGTTACTTTCGGGATTTTACGGTATATATATATATATATACAGTCAAACCTCGGTCGTTCGTCCCCGCTTACTTTGTATTTCCCGCATATTTCGCATTTCAACCTTGGTCCCTTAAGTTCCCTATTACTACAATGTTAAAATATCCCGCATATTTCTCACCATCAATTTCTTTTTTTCCTGCATAGTTCGTTACGAAACCAAACCAATACTTCCCATTTTGTGCATTTTGTTATCTTAAAACCTTGCAGAATAAGGAGAAAGAAATAAGAAAACTTGAGAAAACAGATTATTTTCCCTCTATTACAGGTTGAATTCAAGCATTGAATAGCATTGAATTCAGGGTCAAAGGAAAAAAAGGGGCTAAGCATTCCTGCTTAGTGGTGGGTTTACTCTGGTTTATTCCGGTTTTGCACTGGAAAAACAAGTGGGTGTCCCTGGTGGTGTCACGTGACCATTACTTCTCCCTGCTAGCTTGGCTCACAAAGGCTTGGATTATCACTGAATTGAGTTTTCAAATTTGCGGTGCAATGGCTTCAACCAGCGGTACAAAACAAAAAATTTTGACTCTCAGCGAAAAATTGACGATTTTAAAGGAATTTGATAGTTTTCATGAAAGCAGAATAGAATTATCAAAGAAATTTCAAATTCCGGTGACTACGCTTCAGTACATCTTAAAAAATAGAGACTCAATTAAAAAATCATGTGACGATCTTGGAAAATCTTGCAAAAATCGAAAAACCTTGAAGACATCGCCTTATCAAGACATAGAAAATGTCCTCTTACAATGGTATAACGATACGAGAACAGCCAAAATTCCCGTTAATGGAGTGCTGTTGAAAGAAAAGGCAAAGGAAATCAATCGCCAAAAGAATGAACATTGAATTTGCAGCATCTAACGGTTGGATTGATAGGTTCAAAAAGAGGAACAACCTAGTCTACCGAACTTTCCATGGAGTCTGATGCAGTGAATCTTGATACTGTCGAGGAATGGATGACGAGGACACTTCCCGAAATCATCAAAGAATATTCTTTGAAGGACATTTTTAATGCTGATGAGACGGGGTTATTCTACAACCTTATGCCAAGCAGTGGATATGTAGTGAAAGGGGAAAAATGCCATAGTGGAAAGCTCTCAAAATGTCGATTGACTATTCTTTTATGCGCTAACGCAGACGGTAGTGAAAAGTTAGAGCCTTTCGTAATTGGTAAATCAAAAAAGCCTCGTTGCTTTAAGAACATAAAAAGCTTTCCCACTAAATATGCGCATAACAGAAAATCCTGGATGACGGGTAGTTTGTTCGAAAACTATCTTTATGACCTTGACAAAGCCATGAGACGTCAAAGAAAAAAAAATAATGCTGTTTCTGGATCAGTGCACGGCCCATACTTCTCCAAAGCCAAACTTAAAGAATATTCGTATTGAGTTTTTCCCTCCACAATGCACAAGCATGCTGCAGCCGCTGGACCTCGGTGTGATACATTCTTTCAAGTTTGCCTACAGAACTTGGCTCGTACGGAAGGCGCTAAATATGCTTGGAAGCGATAAGTTTGAGGATGCATCGAATTATAAAATCAATGTTCTTGAAGCTATGGAAATCATTCTGTCCTCTGGAATAGTGTCACCAATCTGTGCTGAAAAAATGGTTTTCGTAAAGCTGGATTTCAAATCGAACAATCTGCAACTGAGCCTATAGATAATGTGGTAGACGAAATTGCTACACTGAATATCAAATTTCCTGAATATGTTGATTGTGATGTGAATGCTTACGACAGGACCGAAAACTATACCAGACATCTCCAACTACTTGCAGGATGACGAAAGTGAAGATAGTGATGACGATGAGGATGAATCACACAAGAATGAAGATGAAGTATCGGTGCCATCCTTTCAAGAAGCGTTAAATGGATTAGAAACAGTAAAGAAATACTTTTTATGTAACAAATCGCAGGAAGATTCGCTTAAAAAATTTTTTGCCATCGAAAATGCCATGTACATGATCCGTAAGAAAAATTCAAAGCAATCGTGTGCTACAGATTTCTTCAAATAAATTGCTGGTAAGGCTGTTATTTATTTGTACTAAATTTATCAAAGCACAATTACAATGTTTCATTTTTATGACTTACAATTTTTTTTCACTACTCATACTGAACACGACTTATATGCTTTTATTGTTCATACGATATTGATTGTTTCTACAGTTAAGTCGTTCCGTTTTTACAGCCCTGTATCTCTAAAAATGTCCCTAAGTTGAGGCTTATTGACGTTATACAGAGCTGTTTATCATGCTATATCAGAACGTCACAAATTTTTCGTCACGTATCAGCGATGAAGCTCTACTTTATCTATGATAAAAAATGTTTAATCATTTTTCAGAAAAAATTCTCATCCTGTTTACTTTGTTTTTCCCGCTTTGTTCGTTTTTTTTTTTTTTGTCGAGTCCCATGAAAAACGAACTACCGAGGTTTTACCGTATTTATATATTATAATAATAATTATAATGCTTTTTTTAAATTTCTTACATTAAAAATATAAAATTTGCACTTTTAACAGAAGTGGTGTATTTTGGAAATACAGTCGAGGGACAAAAATCCGCACAACTTGGGAGAAGTGGTTGTGCGGATTTCAGGCCACTTTAGTTAACTATGTTAAAAAAAGTCCACAAGTTTCCCAGGTGTGAATTATAAGCAAATAATGCGATATCTTTTTGTTTCCCCCACCTTTAAACATGTTTAAGAACATTATTTTTTAACCATAAGGTAGCGCTAGGCCTTATTTCGGAATTTTGGAGCCTGACCCAAAATGGCGGATTTACAGGACCAAAAATGGCGGATTTAAGTAAACATCGACGTTGATAAGTGCATTTTACTTCAAATTGCACTGTTTTGTCAACGGGTTGATAAATAGGAAACTTTTTTTGTTTGAAAAGGTAATATAAGTAAATCCATGTGTTAATATATTTTACCAAACAAAAAAGATAACTTATTCATGAATTTTAATAAAATTCCTCAAATTACAACACACAATTCAGCAAAAATAAACCATTCCCACAGGTAGTTCACCATTTCACTAATCACCTGCAATTGCATGAAAAAGGAAATAGGAGCTGCATCAACATCTAAAAAAAAAATTAACAGAGAAGTCAAACCAAAACGCTAGCCATTTGTACAAATTGCAAAGTTACTGGGCGCCATTTATGACCACAGATATATAACTGAGCTCAAGAAATCAATTTTCATCTTTCAACATAGTAGGGTTTTCTAATTTTATCTTAGTTTCCTGAGTTTAGTTCATATAAATCAGAAACATATCTACAATATTGCTTCTATTTGAATCAAAAGTTACTTGTATTTATTAATTTAACAGCTTCTTAGATTAAATATTTTTCTAAATTGACCAAGAAAAAAAAATCGGAAATTTTCGGGAAAAGTGCCGAATTTTACGATTTTCCGAATTTGGGGTTCGGTACTGTAATAACTTTGAGAGTATCTTTTTACTCCATAGTTGAGGATTTAACATGCCTAAATTTGTCATCGGCAGATTGTGGCCCAAAAATATATTAGTTTTAAGTTTGTAAAAATGACTTACTTTTCTGCAAAACCAGTTTGGGACAAAATCAACACGGATTTCGGACGTCGGCGGATTTGTGGCGCTCGACTGTATTTTCTTATATATCAATTTTTTTAATGTTTCTAGTTATAAAAGCAACAAAAGAAGAAATGGAATCTGGTGCTGTGCCTCTAGAAATGAGAGATTACTGTGTAGATTATTATTTAAATTTCATGGCCTGCCGTCGAGATCATTTCCCTCTAGTATACCAGTGCAAGCACGAAAAACATGCTTGGGAAAAATGCCAGCATGAAGAGTAAGTAAAAATGCAGCATTTTTCAAGCACGATATCTGTAGCTACCAGTACTGTTTTAAAAAGCATAGTATGTAGCAGCTTAAGGTGGCAATTTGTTTTACTATTTTTGGAAACAAAACCTCAGTATTATTATTATTGTTTTATAATGATATCATTTTCTTATTTTTAAATAATATTTATTTTCATCCATCTCATGAGAAGGAAATATTTTCCGCAATAAAGTACTTGAAGAGGTATTGCAAAAGAAATGGCATAAAGGTGCAAAACGGGAGAGTGTTAATTTTCAAAGTTGACATGCACTTGCTTCTTCTTTTAAGAGGATCAGAGGGTTCCTTATTTACTTTTTAGAAAATAAGAATGAAATTGTCTTTTAAAAAAATTTGATGGATCTCTGTTAGTGGCGTATGCAAGGGGGGGGGGGAGTTAGGGGCTTAACCACCCCCCCTTGAGCCCTAAATAATAGTGCTTCATTATGTACTCGAATTTCTTTTAGTAGTTTCAGAACATTATGAGCCCCCCCCCCCCCCTTGAAAAAATTCTGCGTACGCCACTGATCTCTGTCAATCGTAATTTACTTTCCTAGCCTCTTTCATGGTTGAATCTCAGTAAAAAAAAAACAATTCTGAATTTCAAGAAAAATTTTCGAAAAAAGTATACACAACGAATTTGAAATAAATATTGTATAATTAGTTGAACCACTCCCCCACCCCTGCCTTACACAATGTGTACGAATAGGCATGTATACATATTATAAGCTTGGGAAAAAATAAAAGAAAGAGCTGTACTATTAACAGCAAAAGTCGATTCTTCCCAGAAACTATTCTAAGTTTTTTAAAGTACTGAATAACTTGCTTGTTTCAAGGTAGAAAAAAGAGCACAAGTATTGTTCATTAAAGAAATCTTTAATAAAATAAAAACTTTTCAGGACTCCGTTTTTTTTAAAAAAACAGGTTTTCTAAAGCTTTTGAGTCAGAATCATCATAGGCTAATCTAAAAGTGGGGAAATTTTTGCACTGATATGTCACATTAAATATAGAGGATGCAAGAGTAGAATACTAAAAAATTTAAAAAATACTGCAAATATTACTTTAGATTAGATTAATTTATGTGAGGTACATTTGTTAGAATTTAGTGTAAAATTGTTATTGGAAAAAGTTTAAAGGAGGGCTACTAGGTTGGTAAGTGATCTCTCAGACTTAGATTATGAGGTTAGGACATGGTTAGGAGTTAGAGAGGACATGATTCAGTTATTTAAATTCATTAACCCCTTGAAACACGAGTTTTTTCAGAAAAAATGGTAAAAAATGAACAAGGGTTTTTTTTTTGTTTTTTTTTGACATAAAATGAACATATAGGCATAGTATAAATTGTTTTTGGCAATTTCAGTTGTAGGGCCGTGAAAAAATACTGGAAGAAAAAGTTAACAAGACAATATGGAGGTCGACTTAAAGGGGTTCCTGGAAATTGTGTGTAAAGTCGGAATTTTTCGCCAATTGAAATTAGCATTGGGCCAACCATTAGAGGAGGGAAATGTCGACTTACCGAGGTAGTTCCCTTATCTGCGCATCAAGCTACCGAGGTTCCACTATACTTATTATTTTCTCATTAGTACACAATTCAAATCATGTTCAGCTACTACTGGCCCCTGTAGCACAGAAGGTACAGTAGAAATTCGAAAATTCAGCCTGATGTGGATCGAAGGGTGGCCGAGTTTGAAAATGCTGCAATATTGGGAATGACATTAAAAAAGAATAAGTACCTACAAGTGTTTCCTCAGAAAATAGTTCTATACTTGTGTGTACTGTTAGCTTGAGAATACAACAGAGAATAAATTGCCAAAATGCTCTGAAACAAAGGAAAAGTATGTACTTTATGAATACACAGTATATAGATAAGAAAGACCTCAGCCAAAAAGCTGCTTATAATAAAATTAACCGACTCTGCGAAAACTGGGTTGTCCTTTATTTTTTCTTTAAAAGTGCAATTTGTGTGTGCGGAGTTTTTCGCCTTTCATTGGTCTAGCCAAATTATCCGGACTGCTGGGCAATCGATTGCCGAGTTTGCAGGACTTTTCTGTATTTGTATGAAATATATGTCTGTTGCTTTAAGGAATATTTTTCTTATTTCAGTTTTATTAAGGAGAGAAATCTGATGTGTATGTATTTAACACAATTATGTTTATTTATTCAAATAAAACTTTTTCTGGTTGCGGTTAGGTGTTGGATTTGATGCATTGTGATACAATCAAAATGTTTATGAAAAAAATTTGAGTTGAAGCTTTTGTTCATAATTTTAAGAAATATACTAAACAGTTAAAATGTATTATTGATAAATATTTCATCGATTCATCTTTCTCAGTGAGCATAACTTTGCGTGTTTTTTTAAAAGGCTCACCTTGATTTCCCTGACTTTTGTCCTAATCTTGACCACGACAGAGCAAATATAATATATAACATCCATTTTATAATTTAATAGAGAGAAGTTCCTTCTAATGACTATTCTCTTTTTTTTAAATGAAATCTTTCTTTCATCTTAAGAATGAAATTAAAAGTTTTAACTATATATCATGAATGATAACACTGATGTATATTCAACAAACATAACAAATGTATTTTCCTATTTTTATATTTATATTGAGTTTTGTTCATTTTCAGTCATATCCTACGAATGAAAGAATATGAACGTGAAAGAAGACTAACAGAAATGGCTGAATCAAAAAATGGAAATTAATGTTAATACATGTATCACCTCAATATGTTTTTGTAGTATAAAAATGCTTGTAAGTACCTTTAAATTAAAAAATAAAATCCAAACATTGATGTGATTTTTTAGAATAGCATTCAGAAAGGATGGGGGAAAAAATAAATGTTAGCCCCCCCCCTCCCTTTCCATTCTAAAAAAATCATGTTGATTTGTTTTGTAATTAATAGTCTGTACAGCAGAAAAAAGTACATTAATTTATATTTATTCTTTCAATAATGTTAATTTGTAACATCCTTTTTTACTGAGAAATAAAATTCCAGACAAAAAACATGCAAAAATAGTTTGCAGATACATGTTTTGGGTTTACAAAGAACCCTTTTATGGACATTAACAATTAATATGCAATATTAATTACTTGCATGAAAAATATACTATTCAAAATATGTTAAATTTTGTTCCCTGGGTATAAGAAAATCCCTGAAGCGGAACATGTTTCCATACACAGTAAAATCGCGTTGCAGAGAATACCGATACAACAAAACAATGTTTAGTCCTGTTTTAAACCTCAATAGGATAATGCATTTTCTGTTACAACGAAGTATCTTCCAACCTGGTCCCTTGGTACCCCTGTTACGGGATGTCCCCCGTATAGCATTAAATTTCAAACAAATCTAAATTTTCTTGATAAAATTTGAAAAACATGTCATATTCAAGGGGGGAAAGGAGCTACTAGCAACCCTGTGGTTGTAAAAAGTGCATTTAAAAAAAAAAAGCTAAAAATGTGATTTTCACGAATTCACCTTTTTGTTACACATCTTGATTCACTATGCACTTTGTTTCATTTGATTTGCAATATAAAAGTTAAAATAAAATTAATTGCACACATTGAAGTTTATTTTAAGTAAAAAGTATTGGATGAGTAAATAGAAAGACATTTTTTTAATTCATAATTTTGTACACAGAGTTTCACTCACAGTTTTCTATGTACAAGAAGCCAGAAAATAAGTTATTGTTATAGAGTATTTTGTTTTGTTCTTTTTATCCTTGAGGTACTCTTCTGAAGTATACAACAATGCCCAAGACCATCGCCAGTGTTGTCATGATGTATAAATCCCAATCAGGACCTAGTATCTTATTCATATTTATGCTGGGCAACAAAGCATCAAAGTTTAGCTGAAATAAAGAAAATATTTTCAATGTATCAAGCATTACATATAAAACTAATACAGACAGCGGCGGACTGGCTATGTGGGCATTCGGGCAAATGCCCGGTGGGCCGGTCACAAAATATCTATCTTTTTTTTTTTTTTTCTAAAGAATACAGCTTTTACAATGTTAATAAAAAAAGCGGGGAACAAAACTTTGCCGTAACCCGGGCTTCAGAGAATGCAATGCAGCAATGGAGTCAAATCTCTAGGGTCTGGACGTTGGGCCACATGGGGAGGGGGCAGAATTTTTTAGGGCCGGCTGGGCCTTAGAGACAATCTGAACGGCTGCCTGAGGTGCAAAATTTTGGGGACTGCAAAATTAATTATATTTTATTTTTTTAATTTTGAAAATAAATAAATAAATAAAATACATGAGTTATGCGCTTTTGGCCTCCTAAGTTGTCTATGTGGACGATCTCTCGAGACCGGCTTGAGAAATTCTCAGGGCCGGCCCGTCCATATAGCCCGTCCTATGCGGCCGCCTGGGGTGCAAACTTTTGAGATCTGCAAAATTGATGCTTTCTTTTTTTTTTTTTTGAGCAGTTCCGGCTGGGAAGACTAGTAAGGCGACGAGGCGATTGCCTCACGGCGCAACACCCTAAAAAAGGGCGGCAGCTATTAACAGTCAATTAGCACATATTACGTATATTACCCTTCTATGATGAATAGGAAAAGTAAATGTCTTGTAGACATTTAGTATTATTCAAATACATATCTACATATAAACCGACAATATTTTTAATCTCTACAACAGCGTTTCTCAACTTTTCAGTATTCGCGGCCCAGTTTTCAATCATTATTTTCATCGCGCTCCCCGTATACAACAATATAATATGTATTGAGTACTTTGCATTCTGTTTTTGAATTATTTTTAACTAACTGCCAAAACAAGAGTAAAAGCGAGTAATTTAGTAATAAAATTAATTCAGCAATTAATCACTATTTGAATTCTGGGTAAGAATAGAGGATGATTTTTCTGCACTAAAAACAAGGGCATTTCGCATTCTGTTACCATTTTCAACATCCTACTTTCGTAAAACTGGATTTCCTGCTGTGGCTTCTTTCAAGACAAACTATAGATTTCGGCTAAATATAGAAACAGAACTGAGACTGGCTATTTCTAATAGTAAGCCTTCCGTCGAAAGACTTTGCTTTACAAGACAGGCCCAAGAAAGTCACTAATAATTATTAAATTTGTTTTTAATTTAGTATGTTTTGATTTAGTAATTTGTTTTACTTTAATAATTTGTTAAATATGTCGAAATGTATTTTGTTTTCTATATGTATGTGTGCTTTCCTTTCAGTCAGTTAATCATTTTTTTAAAGTAATATTTTCTCTTGGATATTCTCGCACCCCCCTCGTGTGCTCGATCTCCCCTAGGGGGCGCCCCCGCCCCCACAGGTTGAGAATCGCTGCCCTACAATCTGCAAAATAGCAAAATACGGCCCTGAGAATTTCTCAATCCGGCGTCAGTTATTCGACTGGCCGGCCTCCAGAAATCCTCAATCGGCCAATTGTGTCTGCCGATTGCCGAGTTTTTCTATTTTAAAGTATATTAAGAACAGATTAAGAAGCAATTTAAATCAGGACAAATTGAAATCATTTAAATAAACGTCGTGTGAAAAAGGCATATTAGTAAAGCGTGACATGGAAAGTCTATTAGATGATGTATTATAGTAAATAAGAGTCATCTTTTAAATCGCTTTTAAAATTCTAAATGGCCTTCAAAAGGAAAACAATCTTTAAGCAAATATTGTAATGTACATTTGATTGTGGGGCGAGTTTTTTTTTTTTTTGAAACCTGTTACTATTTGTGTGTTATAGAATAAATTTTTACTTGATGTTAACATACTGATTGTAGCAAACTCACTACACAAAGAATACAATGGCTACATAATTTTTCATGTTTATTCTTCAACTTTACCTCTTTTCATATAAATTACTGAAATTTTGAAAACCAAAATTCTTTTTAAAATGCTATTAAAACTTGTTTTTGTCATTGAGTTAATTTCAGACATTTTCGGTGTGGGGGGCGGTGCATGACATCTGATTAGCGTTCATTTACCGTTTCTTGGTACCGTGCCCCCCCCCCCCCCAAAGGGCCGGTATGTTTGAAATATTTCCGGGCCGAATTTTCTTCCCAGTCCGCCCCTGAATACAGAAAGAAAAACAACCTTTAATTTATATATGTGCTTGCTTAAACAAAGTTTATCATTAGGAAGTGAATGTTATATGATGGATAAATGTCAAATTAAAAGTGCTTTGTAAACAAATAAACTTTTACTATGTGTGTTGTAGATCCATAACCATAATTCCTTCGAAGAGTGCATCTTCAGTATCTTGAAAAGGGGGGGGGGGGGAGAGAACTTTCACATGCATTAAAAGAATATATCATGGCCAAAGATATTTATTCTTGCATAAGCACTTAGGGTGCTTTCACGCCAAATGCCACAAAGACAAAAAATAACTTTTCTTTTCTCGTCTATGCAAGCGCACATGAGAGAAGACTGGAATATTGTCTTTGTCGCCTTCGGTATAAAAGTACCCTGGGGGGAAAATGTTAGAAGACAACGTTTGCAGGTCATTTTATATAAAAATACTTAAAATATTCTTAATATTTTAAAATAAAAATCTGCAAATTATAGCTTTATTAAACAGACGTATAACTGTATGTACTTATATATACAGCTAAAGTTCGATATGACAATGAAATATCGCAATGTATCAGATTTTGTGGTACATCAAATTATAAAGAATATGAATGCCACACATTAATATAGGATAGTGTTCAATCCAATTGAAAGAAATATCAGAAATGTGATTCTCCCATGGATCTACGATTACTTTTTTTTCCAAATTTTTTCTTGTGGAGATAAAGTGTTGATCTTCTCTCCTGCTTGCTCCACATTCCTTCGGACCCGACCCCTCCTTCAGGCTCTATTTTGTTTTCTTCCTCAGAGGGTGGGAAGTTCTGGGTAAAACCGGTTGACCTTTGTAGGATACTTTGTCAGACTGTTACACCTCTTTACTTCTGTCACTATTTGGTTAACCAGTATGATTGCAAATTCATTCTCCCATACTTCCTCCCTTCCAAACTTTGACAAGTGGCTTGCGAGTTGCTAACCTAACCATTTTTCTTTTTGCTTTTTCTCATATTTTGTTACTTTTTAAGATGGTGATTTTTTCTTATTTTTACGAGCTGCAATTGAGTTGTAAGAGAATAGCCAACATTCGTACGGATATTGTGACCGTCCTTCTCCTGTTGACGATCCAGAAATAAACAAATTGAAAATACTTGGTGATGGAGAATGGATGTAAAAACAAGCTGAAGAAATATATTTGCGTGAGATTATTCGAAAACTGCATAAATGCAGAACATGCTATAACTACAATGCAATAATACGTATGTTTTGATTTGTTTTACTAGATTAATGATTATAGTCAAAGTCAATTGTGGTATTAGTGCTATTCCACATTATGTCATTGGGGTCTCCCTCCTTGTTAAATCCTGCATTCTCACTATTAATTAAAAAGATCATTGATGTCCGTGTATTAAATAATTGATCATGTAGCACAGTGTTTCCCAACCTTTTTTCCCTTGCGAACCCCTTCTAAGGTCCGAAAGAAAATCATGTACCCCTTTCTGTAGTCGTTAGTAACAGGTGATAAAACTACAAAATTTAGTGGCACATCTATTTTCCATGTCGTACAATACTTCATAACAAGAAATGAGAATATAATTATTGTAAAACATCTAAGTTCATATAAAAACTAAAATACAGCTAAACATTTTTTTTAAATTATTACTTTTTCAATATTTGTTCTTTTGAATTATTATTAGGGCAGTAAACATATGTATTCCTAAAAGGTTTTTTTAATTATTTTCCCGATAAGTTCCATTTTCTGTTTGAAATGTACAAAATTCGGAAAAGCTTTGGAAATTTAAAGAAAACGATGAAAAATGATTTTAAAGAAGAATGTTTTCGAATTTCTAATTGTGATATTGCGATAATGCAGAAAAGATGGAATAAAGTGTGATAAATGTGAGTCCAAATTTTAAATTAAAGAATAAACATTTGTTGGTTACACTTTAGACTTTGCATAATGAAAAATTAGCCTGAAATAATGCAAAATTTTACATTTTACGGAGTAAATTTTCATGTTTCCAACCCGTTCTTCTCGCTTGCGAGGAAGAAGCGGGATATGGTAGGAGAAAAATATGTTCTGAAATTTTTTAAAAATCAATAAATATCTCTCGGTACCAATTTGTGATCCAGATTGGTACCGAAATGATAAATTTGATGGGATCCAAATTAGAAATCCGCCATAAGTAGAAATAGTGCATTTCAAATTTTGTATGTATGCCAGTTCACTACTTTTCTGCATTATCTGGGGAACAATGTGTTAAAAAAAAAATCATTTTTGTTCTCCTTCCTAATAATGTAAATTTATTCTTTCATTTTTTTTTCTTTTACGTTAGCAATAAAACATTCCGCCATTGCAATACTTTTTTTCGCGAACCCCCTAACTGCACCATGCGAACCCTTTTATTTTTTTAAGTACAATTTCATTGCGTGATCATAAAATCTTGGGTGGCTGTATGCATAATAAAATGTCCTATTTTTTTGTAAAAAAAAGCATTAATTTGCTTTTCTGTTATTGTTTCTCAAGTACAGAGTGCATGCATACTTTTATGCCTTGCAAAGTGGAGGCGGGGCTGGGTTCAATACTGGCCGCGTTAACTATCATTTATTTGTACCTTAATAAAAACATCTTAATGAAAGTGGCACCTTCACAAAAATCTTTTTTTTAAAAATCGGCATATTCAAACAATTACCTTCACCCCCCCCCCCCCCCCACATACACACACACAGAAATCCACATTTTTATTATCAGAAATTTATAACTTAACTTAATAATAAAACAAGCTGATTAATACAAACATCGTATGAGTATCTTTCTGATAGTGTTAATGTTTTAGCTCATTTTTATCTGTTTTGCACTTGTATATGGAGAATGCTTAAGTAATTTTAGCGCATTGCACGTCATCGAGTAGAAATCTTTTAGCATCTGCTTTCGGTCTGTTTTGTTTCTGATTATTTCACAAACTGTCAGCAGTACTATGCATTGCATTTATAAATAAGATTTTCAGCATGCTTTATTAAAAATAATGACAAAAATGAGAAGATACAAATAAAATACTTACTTCTTGTATATGTTGAAGGCTATACACAACACCTAATTTAGCTAATGCTAATGCAACTGGAACTTGAGCATCAGAGCTAGTTTCTGCAGCCATGTCATAATAACGTTTTGCAAGGTGGATATCCTAAAATAAATTATCAGCATTTAATGTTATGCTAAGAGATTATTTTCGATTTAAAAATATACACAGACACGTCAAAAGTTATACAATACTCTTTAGGAAAAACAATTTAAGTTAAAGTTTTATTTAGAAATTTTAAAATAATTAATGATAATAGCATAATTTCATTTCCATAAAGGAGTGAATATGTATTCTTGATTGTGGTACCTCAAAATATATGTGCTTGCTTAAATATGTGCTTGCTCAAAATGTTTTTTTTTTTTTTTTTGTCTCTTATGATAGTGAACTATAAATGTTGGAGCTACAATAAACTGCTGTTTCATTGATTAATATAACGTATGATCAATACTAGTGCGGCTTTGATAAGTCAATGCTCCCCTCTCCGATCATTTCTCCTTGAGAATTCTTACATAGACAAAGAGCAAATAGTATCATTGTACATTACTGTCAATGTAAACCTGTTTTCCTCATCCCTAGTTTGATAGAATTGTTTAATCCCTTTCTCAATGGAAATCTTTTTGTGAGACCCAATATTTATTATTGCCATTTGATTTTTTCCGCTATCAGTTTCAACGAATGCTTAAATGTTTCCGGTAAAAGAATTTCTTTTGTTGAAAGTTTTTATACAGTATAAGAATTTTATTTGTCACCAATTTATTCAATACACATAGATACTTGCAAACCTATTAAAGTGTAAATCAGGGAGATTTATATTCAAAAACCAGAAGAAACTGGAAGGCTTTTCAATAACCCAGAAGATTTCTTAAAATAAGATTTCTTTACAAAAATAATAAATATAAAAATTAAAAACTGAATTATTGCAAATGAACCAATGTGCAGAATTCATACCTACCAATCTCTGAAGCTCATAAACAAGTTCAAAAAGGAATCGTAAGATTGAGGGGGGGGGGGCGGTCAAGATTTTTGCATTGAACGTACATTTTAAAGTAGCAGCATAACTATTTTAAACAGGAAAAAAAATATTAATTTTTAAGAGGATTAAATCTGACAATAGCAAGTCTGCACACACAGTTAGGAAAATAACCATACTTCAACTGCAGTTATCATTACAATGCTACATCAGCATGCAGAAATCAAAACCTTATAGCAACTTTGTTCTACAGAAGCTTTACTGTGCTTTTTTTTTTTTTGTTGGTTTCATTCTTTTTCATTTTTTTTTTTTTTTTTTTTTGCACCACTCTGCCATGATCATAACCATCTCATTTGCTACATAGTATATGTATTTTATAATGGATATTGAAACTCAAATCTATCATTAAATTTTCAAAAGATTTTTTAGTCGCATTAAAACTTAAGCAGACAATCAATCATCGGCAATCTTGACGAGCGGAAGAATATTCTTTACAAGTTGAATTTCGTGGATTTCTATTGGTTCAAGGGCTTGCAGAAACATGTCACATGCAGAAGATAAAAAGTACCTTCTTTTCATTTCAATTTTTTCATAAAAGCCGTAGAATTTCATAAAGCTATATTTTTCTTGTAATTACATCACATTATTTTGCTGAAAGAATACATTTTTATGTGGGCAGAAATTTTCGTCACAGAACTAAAATTCTAGCCACGTTTTCTGAGGTGTAGCATGGACTACTTTAGCAATTGCTTTGTTAACCCAATTTGAGAGGAAACACACTGTTATTTCAGTTTAGTTATAAAAAAGAGCGGAAAAAATGGAAAACATTTTGAAAAGCATGTAAAAGTTTCGAGGGGAAAAACATGTTAAAAAAAATGCAGAATATAAATATTTATAGTGTTGATTAGTATCTTTTTCTCCCCCATCAACGAACAACTTACCTTTTTCATTCCTAAACCTTGCTCATGCATGTACCCTAAATTAAACATAGCTTGTGCATTGTGCTGTTGCTCAGAAGCCATCCGATATTGCGTTGCTGCAACTTCATAATCAACATCAGTCCCATATCCATAATAGTGATAATCTCCTACTTTGACTCTTGCAACAGAATAGCCTTTTTTTTTTTTTTTAAAAAGTATAACATTAAAAAATTAAAACATTACATAATGAAGCTCAAAAATACAGCTAGTAATATTTATAAGTAACAAAATATATGTTTCATAAAAAAAGGGATTATGGAATGGCTATCTTTCAATAAGCTTTATTTGACTTAATAATCTTGAACAAATGGTCTTAATAAATCCCCAAATATTTGTCTTAAAAAGAAAATTACTATTTCATGCTTTAAAAACGGACTACCAGTTCTTCAATCATTATTATTATTTTCTTCTTATAACAACAAGATAAATGTCAAAGCAAGATCAAAGAAAAAGACAGTGGTGAAGCTTTCATTTTTCTAATTCTAACTATTATTTGTAAGAGGAAATGGGGCTCGGCTGATGACATTATGAACAAAAAGGATTTCTAAAGTTCAAAGGATTCCTAAATCATTTTGCTAAAACAAATAGAAAGGGGATAAATTTTATGAATTACATTTAGGAATTTATTTTTCATTGAGGAAGATTCAGAAAAATTATCTTTGTTAAAACATTGACAAACAGTAGGAACAAGTAAAGTTTGAAAATTAACACTATATGTTTTTGTAATTTTTAGGATACTATAAGTAGTTTTACTCTTTCTGCTTAAATAAACTTAATTTTGATTAATTCAGCACTTTTAATTAGGTTGCGGCTACAGCATGGTGCCAGCATAGCCCCTTGTTATATCTTGCTTGTCGGGGGACAGCAAAAAAGAGTGATATATCGGAATGCGCAATATAACCGATGCCGTTAGAAATAACTCAAAAAGTACGAGGAAATTGAGTGTCACCGTAAAAATTGTAATTTAATGTTACATAATGAAAACTTTCTTAAAGAAAATAGCTTAATAATAAAACCTTGGGCAATAGACATGTCTCTTCCAGTCTATAGGCGTTAGGATCAATACATAAAGAAATGTCAACTGGTTTGAGTAGAGTCATTCTACAGGCATGTAAGTTGGGGAGTGGGAGGAGAATTGTTGCAGCTTTTAACTGCAGCAAATTCAGACGAAAGTAAAACATTCCTGTTCGATGGGTTTTTTTAAATGGGGGGGGGGGGGGGGCTTTACCTAGAAATGCAATATTTTTACTTTCAAGAGCCCAAACTTAAAATTTTGGGAGACATAGAAAAGCGCAACATATCTGAACGAGCAATATAACGAGAGGCTACTGTTCTTACTAGTATAAACAATAAATAGTTAAATGTATCAATAACAATTATAAGTTCAAGAGAAAACGTGATCTTACTACTCCCTTCATAACCATGTGCCTACTGAACCTGCAAGTCATGTATCAGGTGGAAAACAAAATTCATCCTAAAAAATTGTTTCCAAAACATGACACTAGGCTTCTACTTGTACGCCGGTAAATGCACATTTGTGCCGCTATAGCTGTAGTATCTAAAAATGACCGTTTCGTTTTGGATGGCTGTTGCCGTCATGCCTCATAGCGAACTTCGCTTTGACTGGCTATAGACGCAAGTGTCCGTCAACGTGTTAAGATTAGATTAAAATTAAAATAACAAAACTTGAGTAAAAAATGAAGGGAAAGCATTTGTTGCATCCTTGAGTTTTAGACATTCTTTCTCGATTATTTGATAATGTATCATACAATAGGTTCAAACATTAAAAACAATAAAGAGTATGTACATTTTATATTTTCAAATATTTTCCTTTTGTTTTTAATTTGTTTATTAAATTATTTGAGAAAATTCAATATTTTACAAATTTATAATACTTTCACTGTATTTGCACAGAAATGAAATTACTACCTTGAGAAGCAGCTCTATTCCAATACATGAGTGCACGATTAAATGTTTCATTTTTGGCAATGATGTCAATATCACCTGGTCAAGGAAGGAAAAATTAAATTTTTAATTAAATTGAAGACGTATAATCAATCACATAGAAATCAGAAAAATTCAAAATTTCACTTCTTTGTTTCATAAGCTCTTTGTTTTATAGCTGAGTTAAGCATTTCAAATTTTCCAAAGTTGTAATATAATTAATAATGCAGTAGATCCCATTAGCTGGAATCTAGGTACTTTTTCAAACACTAACAAAAGTTTTGCCCCAACTATGGAGGACAAAAGAGGAAAAGTTGGAACTCGTTCGTCTTGTCATTGCTGCTAAGCAAAATCAGTTCATTAATCAGAATGTATATAGGAAATTAAACTTCAAAAATTAATAGACTCTGATAAATTGTACCATGCAAGACTGAATATAAAAAAATAGAAGACATTAATAAAGAAAGTGGTAATTGTAGATTGTTACAAGTGTTGTACTCATGAATTTTTAAAATTTACTAATAAATGGTTAGCTGTTTAACTCATCTGGCATCTAAAACAGGCAATGATTTTTGAAACTGATTTACACACAAACTATAATTCATATAACAGGGATTCATACATCAAAAAAAAAAAAAAAATCACAAGAATCTTCCAGTAATGTTAGACATTAAATGTTATTCACACCAAACATTTTTGCAGACTGATTATAAATAAAATTTTATACGTTCAAGTAACCATAAAAAAAGTACTTTTTAAATTCGTTCAAATCAAATTTTAACAAAAAGCCATATAGACAAAAAAAAAAAAAAGAACATTAAACATCTGATTAGAATGTCCTATATTTAGCAGCATAAATTAATTCATTGAAACAAGTAGCACATTTATTAGTATGCAGAAACAGTATTATGACAAAATCAATGTTATCATAGAATGAATTTACAAAAGCATTGCATGCATATATTTTGGGATTACAAAAAATCCCTTTTTCAGTTTACATATTTGGATGCTAAGCAGCAGTCACAAAAACTATGTGTCGCTCTTCTGTCAATTACTTTTCATTGATTTATGAGCTGCTGTTCTTTGGCAAATCAGTTTCTTCTACAACATAATCCCATCGCTTTGCAGCTCCATGGTTACATGTTCTTTCAATTTATGCATTTGATAAAGAACTTTACCAGCATTAAATAAATAAAGAAATAAATTTGGCTAATTAAAACACAAGTTGAATAAATTTTCATGGAAAATATGTCAATTTAAAAAAAGCAAATGTCTTCTTCTTAACAAATTACTGTATTGCTCACCTCTATCCAAAATGAATGCAGCGTTGCTTTGTGCAACTTCATAGCCAAGCTCAGCCAAAACAATATATTTGGCAAGAGCTTCGTTAACCCTGCCTTCTTTGAAATCAGTATATGCTTGCATTAAATTTTCACCCCAACGACCTCTTTCAGCAACATTTTTGAATAGCTAAAATGGAGAAAAGAAATTTTTATGTCTCAAATTGATGTAAGCAGCAACAAAATAACACTAGCTTATAGCAAAATGGTATGCACAAATTTAATCATGCATGTGTGTTGTATACCAATTACATTCTAGTCAATTCAAGGACTAAAATATAACTACACATAACAGATTGTGACAAACTTTAAAATAAATATAAGTAAATAATTTTTCCAAATTCAGATACTGTATTCAAAACAAAAGAAGAATGTAAAAGCACCACAATACTTACTTCAACTGCAGTCGTACATGAACGAACAGTTCCCGTGCCAGTAGCATGCATCTGAGCAAGGCTGTAAAATGCCAGTACATGACCTGATTGGGACGCCATGGTGAAATATTTTATAGCCATTTTATAATCCTTTGGAATTCCTAAGCCAGCTAAAAATTAAGGGGAAAAAATGAGGTTTAGTTGCATAAAATGTAAAACTTCTGATGAAGTTATGCAGGGCTCCCACCGCCTTAACACAATTTGTAGCAGCTTTCGGAGCAGGTAAAATGTCCTTTTTGTATCAGTTTGGAGCAAAAGAAAGACTTTTGTATCAGTTTAGGAGCCGAAAATATCAAATTTGTACCATTTTTGGAGGATTTTTTTCTTTATTTTTAAATATTAAATGGCTGTTTTAAAGCAATATCATTTTCATACATCAAGGGTGAAAGCTGTTTCAAGTCTTCAAAATGACAGTCATCCTTCAAAAACTGAATTAGATTATTTCAAAAACTGGATTATTTTTATATTTCTTATAAGAAATTATTCATAACCTATTAAAAAAGTAAGATTAATTAAACCTATAACCCTTATAAAGGTGTTTTTCAATACTTTTCTCAAAAATCAGATTATTTAAAAAAATGTTCTGTCGTTTTTTTTTCTTCTTCTAATGATTAAGAATAGCTGGAAGAAAGCTTAAAATTTTCTTCTTTTCAAAAATTATTACATTCTCTCTTTTTTGTTTAATAGCTAAAACACTAGTCTTACAAGAAAATAAGCAAAAACTAACTAATATGAAAGGTTAAACTATTTAAAACTATTTATCATTAGTTAAAATTTGTTTTTTAAATGGTACTTATGTAGGTATACCCATTGTGATTATAGTAACAGTAAAATTTAGAATGAATTAAATATAATTTCATATTTTATCAAAAAATATATTTGAACTCTATCCTATTTTCTACCTGCAGTAATATTTATTATTTTTCTGATTAAGAAATATTCCTTTAAATTTCAATCCTAAATGCTCACTTGGATGCTTTGGAAGTAGTAATTAATGACACTAAAAGTAAATTGCTGGGTTTCATAATTTTGCAGCAAGAAAATTCAAGAACCCAATTATATTTTTCAGTTCTATAATAGAAAGGCAAAATGTATTTCTTATTATCTGTTGATAATTTAATGTCTAATGATTTATTTATTTTTTCCAACAAGTTATCTTTACATCTTTCAAAAATTGTGTAATAGTTACAATTAAATTTTAAGAGTCCTAGGGTTACAGCAATTGGATGCTGAAAGAAACTAAATTGAATTAAAAGAAAGAGGAAATGCATGATAATTTCATAACTTTCAAATCTAGTTAAAAATTTGAAACTTTAAGCAAGAGTACTTTTATGAGGTCGTTCATCCACAACAAAATTTCTATTTCTTCTAGTAATATTGCTTAACATATTTGCTAAAGATAATCAATTCATTAAGATATACATGCTTTTTTTAATGATTTTCTAACTTAACTAATTTTTTTACTTATTTTGTTCTTTATATTTATCTTTTTTAATTGCTTGTGGTTATATGATATAGATTATAGAGCTTAAAGAGTAATGAGAAAAGAAAAAAAAGCTGCAATTCAATGTTTTTACAGCGTTTAAAAGTATCTCTAAACACTTTCGGGAACATATATTTTCAAACAATGTTTTTACATAAAAGAAAAATACATTTTATTTATTTACTTTGAGAAGAAACATTATAAATAGTTGAAATGGAAAAAATCCGATTTTTGTAGCGGATGCAAAAAGATTGTAGAATGTATGCACTCCTTTGCTTGCATGTGGAAAGTAGGCTTAAGGAATTTTTACGAATTGTTATAGTGGAGCAAAAATCTTTTTAACATATGTTCCGTTATTGATTTTTCACATTGATTAGTATTTCCTAAACATTAGAATAGAAAACACAAAGTACACTGAGAAAAAACGCTAAGTTTATTTTTTCCACGTTCTATGAAATTTTAAACTTTTTTATCTATTTCAATAAAAATTTACTAAATAAAATGTTCAACATAAATAGTGATAAGAGCAATTATTTTTCTCTCTATAATACTACAAAATATTAGAAATCGTCTCACTGTTTCTTCTACAAGCGTGGGATACATCACTCATTCTGCTCAATTTTCTCATCCACACTTTATGTTCTTAAGAGTGGGTAGAGCTAATATTCATTAATAAACTGCTTCTTTACCCAAAAATCGCGATTTGGCGCAAGTTTTCCAAAAAAACGCATTTTGTAGCAGAAAAATCGTTTTGCGCAATTGGCGCAGACGTGGGAGCCCTGAGTTATGAAGTAATACCATATGCGGTACCAAAATTTACATTAGATGCTTATATGTTGCAACAAACAGATGTATTCCAATATGTATTAATTACACAGTTGCCAACTTCTTGAACTCGGTAACAGCTAAAAACACAAAAAATTAGGGGGGGGGGACTATTTTTTTACCAGTACGTTTTTTGTATTGAAAGTACATTTTCTAGTAGGTAAAAATTTTGTTTACCAGCAGAAGATCAATGAAAATTTTCCGTCAAAAAACGGAAGAGTTGGCAAGCATGTAATAATGTAATTAATTGAGCTAAATATTAAAGTCAAAATATAAGTATACACACAAAGTCAAATTTTTCTTCCCAGTAATTCTAAGATACTTGTCTCCCCAACACTTTACATTTTAACATGAAGCCTTAGGACTGCCATCTGTTGTATAGATTTCTCGATCTCCTTCTGGAAAATAGACTGGGCAAAGAACGACCACCCGCAGGAAATTCGAAAAATTTCCTTGAAAGTGCCGAAATCCATTTTTTGACTTTTGTGTAAAATTACCGATATTATTATTGAAAAAATATCGTGAGGTGTATCTAGGTATTGCTTTTGATGGTCAATTATACATTACTTTAAAATAGGAAAATTTATTTTCATAAAAAAATAATTTTTCTCTCTTGACTTTTTCTATTTCTTTTGCAGCACCTACGAAGAGAAATGTAACATTTTTGCACCATTAACAGGAATTAAAATTTATTTTTCAAAGTACAGTAAAACTCTGTTATACCGCGCCTCAGTATACCGTGTAATCGGATATACCGCAGTGACTATTATGTCCCCCAACGTTTAAACCACCCTTTATCATTGCCATTTAAAGGTGATTCCTTATTTGCCTTTGTCAATACAGCCCAAGCACACTAATATTCTAGCCAAAGAGCTCCAATTCCGCTATCACAGACACTAACAGCTAAAGCCCTATTGTAATAGGCCTGATGTACACCTTTTGGTGTATAACCTATCGCTCGATAAACTGATTGCGCAGTCGAGATTGCTTCTTGCACAACAATTACAGTTAATACAATGGCACCAAAGAAGAAAAGAAAAAATTATGCTATAGAAGGAAAGGCACGAGTAAGTGATAAAGTTAAAAATGATGCAACAAAGGTGAGAGTTGTTTGGATAATGTGGTTCCGCGGTATAGTTTCACTATGCCACGGTTGTTACGTTATAATGCGGGTGCCAAACATGCCCCCCGACACCTGCGTATTGACGGGATTTTACTGTATTTAGTATTAATTTTTTAAAGCGGGAAGAATTTTTTTTGATATTATTTCAATAGATAATAAAAATATTATTAATACTAGAATATTATTAAAAACATTTATTAAATCTTAGAGCATTTGTAAATTTAGTAAAATAAACGAATGCAACTTTTAAGAATAGGGACAAAGTTATGCAAAAAACACAACATGACAAATGTTGATTATTTTCTATGTGATAATACAGAAAAGAATGAAATAGTGAAATATTACTGCTATTTTTTCTCCCTCCCAAAAAGTTGTAATCTCCTCCACATAAAAAGCTTGGAGGGGAGTCTCCCTTCTGCTTACAAATTTGAATTTCATCCCCTGAATACAGTATTTTTATTTTATTCATCTTATTTTTTTTTTATCCTCATTCTTTCATTTCAGAATTTCTTCACAACGAAATGTTTTGCAGTTAGAAAACTTACCATAATACATATTTCCAAGTTGCAACTGGCCATCTACCCAGCCTTGACTAGCAGCCTGGGAAAAATACTTGAAAGCTTTTGCATAGTCCTAAGGCAAGACAAAAATCTTAGAAAAGAATTAATTTTATTTTGAAAATATCATGCACTTAAATTAATTTTTGGATGAAATAGCAAAAATATAGAAATTTTGATGAATATGAGAAGTTCAAAGCAAAAATTAGATTTGGAAGGGGAGGAACGCACTTCTCAAAGAAAAATTTTTTAATCCTTCGTACATTCACTCAGACTAGAGAATATGTTTACTTTTCAAGAATTTTAAAGAAACTGGCACATAACGCTATAAAAGAAATTACGAGGGTAAGGTGAAAAGGTTCTTGGCCTGATAGAGATGGTGCTCTAATCAGCAAAAAATAATGTTTCCCGACTTAGTGTACCTATCATTAGTGCTTATGACAAGTTTAAGCTCGTTCTCTCAGGTACTTTGCTTACACGAATTTTTGCAGTAGACATCTTGCATGTTTTTCATTAAAATGGAAAAATTTGAATATGGTGCAGTCATAAAATTCTTTGTTTTGGATGGATTAACTCCTAAGAAAATTCATCTAAATTGGACAAAAATTTATGGGGATCTGCTCCTTCCAGGTCAACCATTAAAAAGTGGGCCGCTGAATTTAAACAGGGTCTCTTGTCCCTCAAAGATGAATCACATGACCAGAAGGCCAAAACCGTAACCCTCACCAGAAACCATTAAAAAAGTATGATATCTTGCTGGACGATAGACGAGTGAAGGTGAGTGGGTTAGCTGAGGCTGTAGGGATATCAGAAGAAAGGGCGCAAAATATTTTGTACCAAGAATTCGGGATGCGAAAGCTCTGCACTAGGTGGGTGCCGCATTTGCTGAATGCTGATTAAAAACAAATGTGCAAAGGATTTGCAAAGCAGTCTTTGGACCAATTCAAAAGGAATCTAACTAATTTTGTGCAACAATTTATTACTATGGATGAGACATGGGTCCACCATTACAGTTCAGAAACAAAACAGCAGTTGAAGCAGTGGGTGGAAGCCAGTGGTTTAGCGCCAAAGAACGCAAAGTCAGTTGCATCTTCCGAAAAGGTGATGGCCAGCTTGTTTTGGGATTCAAAAGTGATCTTACTAATTGATCACCTTGCAAAGGAGCGAACAATCATGGGTGAATACTAAGCCAACCTCCTGAACCAGCTGCATGTCAAAATTCGCGAGAAGAGGCCTGGTTTGAAGAAGAAAATATCATCTTTCACCAGGACAACGCAACTGCTAGCAAGAGCGCATTGGCGATGGGAAAACTGTGGGATTTGGGGTACGATTTGCTCAGCCAGTCCCCTATTCTCCTATTTTGGACCCCCTCAAGACTTTCATCTGTTCCCAAATTTGAAGAAATTTGCTTCTGGGAAGCGTTTTCCATCAAATGAAGAAGTTGAGGAGTGCTGTTGATGATTATTTTCACAGTCTTCCAGACTCTCACTTCCGGTAAGGAATAATTATAAATTCCATCATAAGTCCAGAAAAATCACATGTATGGTGAATGTAATTGAAGAGATGTCAATCACACAAGATTTCTTTAATGTTTATACCAGGGGTTCCCCACCTCCTATTATTTTGTGCTAAACTTAAGGGCATGAATTAGAAAGAAATCGTCTAGTGACATGAAAATTTTTTGTCATATCCAACCACACTAAAATCCAATAAAAATATTTAAATAATAATACAGAATTTGTATAAATTCAAATAATTTACAGCAATAGTCAAATAAAATGGCGACGATAAATTTTTGTTTGAATCCTTCTATTATTTCTTGAGAGTAGTTACGTGTAACGAGGAAAAGAATCAATTCCCCCCTTCCTCTTGACAGGATTATCGTCAAAAACTAATCACACTATTTCCCATTTGAGTCTACATGTACCAAATTTAATTCCATTCAAAGCATTACATTTTCAGTTAGAGTGGATACAAAAACCGTGTTAGTAAAAATTCACTGTAAAACTCAACTTCACTGTAAATTTGCTTATTTTACAGTGTCTTTATGCATTATAAAATAAACACATTTACAGTGGGATTGGATTCTTTTGTATCTAAATACTTGTGTGAAAGTATGTATGTGTGTGTTAGGGGAGGAGAGTTTGTAGGTTACTTATTCTTTATATTTAGTGGGGTTGGATTCAGACACAGCTTTGAATTAACTCTATTTTTGTGTCAAAATACTTGAGTGAAAGTGTGTGTGCGTACATACTCGTATATTAGGGTTGCAAGTTGCTTCTTTGTTGAAAATGGGGTCATGACATGAAAAAGGTTGAGAACCACTGATTTATACTTTTAACTTTAGATTTAAAAAATGAAAATATACCTTAGGAACACCTTTTCCATGCAAATACATTAACCCTAAACCACTTTGTCCAACAGGATTGTTCTGTAATAAAAATATTTATAATTAAAACCTTTTTATGTGTTAACATGGATATAAATTAAATTAACGTAATGGTACCTACTTTTTCAGCAGCCATTGTAAAATATTTCAAAGCTGTTTCATTATTTTGTTTGACAACATTGCCGCCTTCCAAGTACATCTAAAAAGTAGAGCACAAACTACATGAATATATGCACTAAAATAATGCTAAAATAAACTTCACCTCTAATTTTTTAAACATATATATTTAACATGCAAGCTACAAAATAGTTCTAATGTTCTCCCTGATCAAGTTATGATTGTACAGGGTGGTCAGAAAGTCACTTTCGATCTGAAGTAAATGTGTCCAGAAAGTCCCTTCACGCCTGAACTAAATGCGTTTAACAGTGTAAGACACTAAGGTATTCATGATTAAGACCTACCTTCATACTTACTATGCTCCTTGCATGAATGTCTGAATGAAACTTTCCTGGCCAGTGGATTAGGCATGGGCCTCCAAACTCGCCAGCCCTTTACTGTTGGCTGCCTCAGACCTTACAGAAGGCCGACTCAAGGGGGAGGCCCTGTGATTCACACAGTCAAAACATCGCGCAAGGAAAAGCCTGCTGAGGGGATGGCAATGCTGGCCTTGACTTGGGGGAATTCCACCCACTCCCATCAACCATTGTGTGTATACCCACGATGCATTACGTTAATGTGAAGAGGGGGAATTATTTTATATTTTGTGAAGCCATTTTTAAATTCTTTGAATATTTTCACCTAATTTTCAAGAATAATTGTGCTTGAAATATGCTCTTGAATAGTTAACAATGCAAGATAAGTGTTGCATACCAGGTTGTCGATCGAATTACGATGGAAATACACATCAGGGTTTATATCTCCGAAACAATTGGAACAATGTGAGTGTTGGTTGAAACGTTTTACTGTGAATGCTCGAACTTTTGTTTGTGCAAAACATTTCCATGAAGAACAAATTGTTTGCGAAGATGAAGTTCCACTGAAAGATGGAACTACAATACGAATTCCTAGAAAATATCCTCAGCTTTTTGATGGTGCATACATTTTGATTTTTACAGGATATTTATCCTAACTCTGACAGACAGTCAAGGGAGCAGAAATTTAAAAATTTGGATGATGCAACATTGGCTGAATGCCACTAATCGGATAAAATTGAAACCTTCGACAGCGTTTTAAATTTCGTGAAGGATAAGCTAAATCATGCTGCAAAAAATATTACACTGTAATTGCTTCAGGTAATATATTTTAATTCTATAGTTTCTGCAGTTCTAAAATATTCAAGAGCATTGCAATAAAAAAAGGAAAATTTCTGTTGCAATGTATCAAGGTGAAAATAAACTACTGTTCAATATTTAAGCCATACTTTGGATGGTAATCTTTTAAACTGATGGAGTCAACTTGAAAAAAAAAGGAGCTTTATGACATCATACACACAAGTAACTGAAAGAAAAAGCTAATTCTGAACTAGAGATTAAACATTGGAAAGAATATTGAGTTGCAGAAGTATCAGAATGAAAAACTTATAACATAAAGCTATTTTTGTTGGAGCAGCTTCAATTGTTCAATAAAAAGAGAATGATCAGAAGGTACAGCACTGATATTATAGCATGCATACTCTCTTTAGATGTCAAGCAGTTCTCACAAGGTTCTTTACTAGAGTCAGATTCTAAAAATCCCATTCATTGATTATCTTTAAAAAATATTGAATCTTAGTAAATTAAATGACACCACTAACATTGGGGGGGGGGGGAGGACCTTGAATATACGTAGAGAAAACTAGATTCAAGAGACAGAATTTAGTTCCAAGTGACAGAACTGGGAATTAATTAATTGATGAGATACATGGCAAGAAAAATGTAACTTACAAGAGCCATTGCATGCAAAATCCTAATTTTGAAACAACTTCAGCCCAAACTTTTATGATTTCATCCATCTATTCCTCTTATAAAGAAGTAACAGGGTTTGTGATTGTTACTGACTCAGCTGCTGAAGTAAAAACCGATTTTACTGTTGCTTGTTTAATTTCAGACAACAACCGAATAAATCAGAAAAAGTTCAAAAAATTGAAAAATGGAACCATAACGAATCACATTAAAAATCCAGCAAATGCAACTAAAATATTATACTTATTATTTGACTCTATTCATCTTCTAAAATCAATTCATAATAACTGATTCAATCAATGTGACAAATTTTCAAAATAAAAATAATAGTTGCATTTATACTAAATTCTCATATCTATGAAAGATCTTTAATGCAGAAAAAAATTCAATCATAAAACATGTCGATCATTTAAATTTTAAATGTTTATATCCATCCATTTTATATCCACCAGAATGTCAATCTAGCTGTAAAAGTTTTTGATGAAACAAAATTGTGCTGCCTAAGAAATGAGAGCAAATGAATTAAAAAGCTACCCTAATGACACTATAAAATTTTTTAAACTAATTAAATAATAGTGGGACATCATGAAAAAGTCATGAGAAGAAAGGAATGTTTACAAGAATGAAAACTACTTTTTCTTTATCTCCAGATAAAAGATTAGATTTTTTAACAAGCATGACTGAATGGCTGAAAGATTGGAAGGAATTAAATCATCCACCTTGTTCTGGACGATTGCATAATGAAACGTTTTTTGCTCTTTACCATACTACAGCAACCATGGTTTTAGTAACAAAATATTTATTACAACATAAAGCAAAATATGCATGGACAGCTAAATTTCAGACTGACAATTTTGGGTCAAAGTTTTCTCAGTACAGACAGACGTCTGGAGGTAACTACCATGTATTGCTTCAGCAGTTACTTGAGTCGGAAAGGAAATTATGCTTAAAAAGTATTTTACAATTGCATTCAAATAAATTTGACAATATTCTTATTAACAATTTAGTTCTGAAAATATGTGGTAATGATGAAACCAAATTGATTGAAGACAAATGTGAAGAATTTTATAGTGACACATATGAAGATTTTGACCATACTAAAGTAACTGCAGATGATACTGAAATCTCAACTTTTATTAGGGGACATTGTTTACACAAGCTGAACATTTAATGTTCTCAATGGACTTATACTCAGGCTATCACTGATGTAACAATTGAACAGTAGCTTGAAAACAAACTGTAAATTGCTCTCAAACACTTATTTATATTATATTAACTAAGGATTGTTAAAAATTCCATCAGTAAAAGATATAAGCAACGTTGTCATCATATTTTTTACTTTTTAAAAATCTTATTTCAGAAAAATAGGAAAATACTTTTATGTATTCAAACATTAAACAATATTCAATTATAGTTCCCACATCAATGAACTGCATCCAAGGCAATTTCTTTAAAGATAATTTAAAAGAATGTGATGAGGGTAAAAAGACCCTTTTGCTCTACATGGAAAATTAATTGAAACATTTAGCAACATCTGTTTACATTACTATGCAAAAGTTTTAAAAGATCGACATCAAAAAATTTTTACCAACAGCCGGAAATTGAAAAAATTAAAAAAATGACAAAGAAATCAATGGATGATACTGATCATGTGGTAAGCAGAAAACTCTGAAAGAATCAGAACGTTCAGCAAATATTACCACATTGTGTGAAAACATAAAGTCATACAGCTGTAAAGATTGTCAAAAGTCATTTACTGATAAACAGAGTAGAAAAACACACATTGACACATTCTATTACAAAGCCACATGCTTGCAATGTATGCCAAAAGTGTTTCATTAAAAAACAATACCTTAAAAAACAGTCTAATTTATATTGGTATAAAATCTCATGTTTGTGACATTCATTGAAAAAAAACAACTCAAGGGACATTATCAAATAGGTGAAAAACCTTACTCTTGCAAAGTTTGATAAAAAAAAATTTTCTCAGAAACAACATCTGGGGGCAAAACATAATTCTACACACAAAACATTTTTAAAAAGTAAGTCGAAGTCCCTTTCATTTGTATTTAAAACTTATAACATAAAAATGTTTTGACAATATCAGTAGCATTTTTTCTTAAGCACAAATAATCAAATTAAAAATTTCATGAAGTGTTATTAAATAAGGCTTTCAATTACTTTCGATATCAGAAATATAATTAAGATAATAACTTGATTTCCTAATGTGGTGTTGTACCACACTTTTATTTGAGTTCAAAGGATTTATTCAGACCTATTTTGGTATTTTTATATTTCATTCAAATTTGTTGATGAGTTGGCAACGCTCGTTTGAGCGAAGATTGGCAGGCAGAACGCTATTGGTCGCGCAGGGAACACGTGACCTGCTACAGATCGACGTGCGGCCGAACATATTTTTTTGGAAGAAAGGATCTCTCGCTCTCTCTCCAGCGCAGCTAGGCCGATCGCCCCGATTTTGGAGTCTCAAGAGGTTAGAGAATCCTGATGCATCCACAGCATCGTAGAGCAGAATGGCAGCCCGGCGGATCGCCTCAGATGGACAAGATATAGAGTCCTGAATAATGTTTATATTTCGAAAATAACTGCAAAAGTTTAGATTGTTTTCTTCAAACCAAGTGCATATAAATGTTTTACAAGATGGTTAATCCCGTCCGTGCCTGGACGTTGTTTGAATGATTATATGGTGGAGCTCCCCTAAAATTTTTTATAGGTAAAATAAATGAATAACCCAAGTTAAGCCGTTCCACATTCTCTTTTTCTTTCACAAAAAAAATGGCACACTTTTCAGGCCTGGCGTATTGTGCGTAATTTTGCTTTCCATCTACGATCATCGGTCTGGCCTTTTTCTTTTGTATTCACTAAAATGTTGGGGGATAATTTTAAAATTTAAAATTAAGGGGGAAATAACTTAATTTGAGATAATATAAAGTAGTCACCACGACAATTGGTGCCGTTTTGACCACCTGAATTTTGTGCCATTTTTATACAAGTGCTCAACATGTGTAATATGTTTAACTAATAATTTATGTTAGCCTATGATATTTATGTGTAAACATGTCCTGAAATTTTCTTTGTTATATTCTTGAGATCGGGGGTAATATCAATTTAGAAATTTTTAAAGTTTTAAAAATTTAGTACGCTTAATTAGGAGTGATTTAAAATTATGAATACAATGAACATGACATAAATGTTTCTGTATTTTGAGCACTTGTAGCCGTTACTATGCACCAACATATTATTTTCTTTGTTTTGCGTGCTACATGTCTGTAAAATTGAGTTTTAAAGAATTTAGTAGTGGTATACCGGTTATTAAAGTAACTGATGTTGGCAATAAGCGAACAATAGTAATACCAGACATGCCAAACTTGAGATCAGGTGATACCACCAATCCTGAACAGAATATGAGTTTTCCAATTGCCTCTCAGACCTTTCAACGTATAAATTTTTCAATCAATCCTTATTCTGGGGACCCAGAACAGTTGGAATGGTTTTTAAACCAAATTGAAGAACCGCAAAAAAATTAATGAGTGGGATGAGGACACCACACTTTTATTTTTGAAGACTAAGTTAGTGGGCTCCGCTCAGTACTATTTTGCAACGAATCCAAGTTGCTGGAAGCTGAAAAATTTTTCTGAAGCAAAGGAGAAACTCAGATCATTCTTTTCGATTCAAGCCTCCTCAGGCGTTTCACTAAAAGAATTTCAAAGCATTAAATATATGAGAGGCGAATCGATGCACAACTTGGCCCATCGCGTAGAAATAGCCGCACATAATGCATATTGTGCCATTGATGATAAAGCATTACAAAAAATTAAAAGTATGCAATTTTTAGCAGCCTTGCCACCACAATTGTATGACAAGTTATTTGATGAAAGTACCGATAATTTTCAAGACTTAGTGTCAAAGGCGCATAAGTTAAATTCATCTTTCAGCATTAATCATACCGAATCAACCAATGCATTGCATATTCAATCAGAAGACTCATAAAGTCAGTCCCAGGGGGGTAGTCAGCTAGACGTGCTGGCAGAGCAGGTCAAAGCCTTAACCCTTACTGTTAACCATTTAGTAAATATGTGTCCGCTTTGGTCGACAGCAGCCTCATAGCTTGCAGGAATGTCCCTTGTGGCAGAGTACAAATGCAGTATCGCAAGTACAAGTTCAAAGACCTGTCAGCCAATCCTCCAATATGGATAGTTCAGTCTCTGATCAGGCAAATTCTGTACCACCTCAAGAACTTTGTTTATTTTGTGGGAAAAATAACCATTTCATGAGCCAATGTCGCCTTTATAATGCGAATTTTCAAAACTATCAATGGCCTCCGCCTGTTGCAAATGAGCCTCCACAAGTGCGACCTTCTTTCACAACTCCACATTTGCCCGTGAGACATCCAGCAAACCAGCCCAGGCAATATTTTCAAAATAGAGGGCATACTCAAAACAAATATGGGTATCGTCCTCCTTTAAACTTTCAGAGAGGTCAATCGTAAGGGACAGCTTGGCCTCGGCAAATGATTCTCAAATGAGTGTCCCCACAGAGAGAGCTTTACCTAATGTAAAGAATTATTTGTCAAGCTCAATGTCAAATTCAGAATCAAGTGTGGGGGATTTTCTTCGATCTTTTTCTAAAGGAGTAGATTCTGCTTCACACAATATTTTCAGCACATTTTCAAATAGTGAAGGTCATAACTTACCTATGATATCTGCCATTTTTGGGGGTAACAGTTGCACACTGCTTTTAGATTCAGGTTCCACAGTGTCACTTTTAAATCGGGAAGCTTTTCAACAATTAAAGAGTGCTCTGGAATATCGTTTTCTTTCAAGGAGGGTATCAATAAAAACTTTAAATTCTTCATTGTCTTTTTCGGCTTGCGTGGAACTCTCGTTCAAAATAGGAAAAAATTTTTTAGTCACCCATTTTTTATCACTGAATTCTCATCACACATATTTCATGGCATTCTAGGCTATGATTTTCAGAATAAATATAATTTAGTAATTGAGCCAAAACAGGGGATAGTGTCATTTGATAATTTTAAGGCTCCTCTGTTAAAACAAATTGAAAAATTAGAGACTGAAGTTAACTCGAATAAGTGTGACCAAAATAATTATAATGTAAGGTTAGAACGAAAAATTATTGTTCAACCAGGGGATTCAGTAGTAGTTCATTTGTGTATCGATAACGCTCCTACTTCTTTAACTTGTGGGTTGTTTACGCCTTCTTTAAATGATCCTATGGTAGGAATGCAAGAGGCTGTCCATGAAGTTAAAAATTCTAAATTTGTTTCAGTTGTTCATAATTCAGGTCAGTCTATAGTTCATATTAACAAGGGGACAAAGATTGGATTTATCACACAAGAGTTTGATATGTTGGGAAATGATGATTTTGAGAAGAAAGGGAATGAGTTGGGAAATTCTCAGTTCTGTAATTTAATTGTGGCAACTCCAGAAGTTTTAGAATTGAGAAACAGGAATTACGAAGTTCAGATTTTAGGTTAAGCCATTTAAATGATTCTCAACGTACAAAACTTTTGACTCTCTTAATGGCCAATTATGCTGCTTTTAGCAAATCTAACAAGGCACTTGGTTGCACAGATTTGGTGACTCCTTCCATTGTGTTGACTAATAATAACCCTATCAGGACTTTACCATTTGAAATTCCTTATGCATTGAAAGATCAGGTAAAGACTGAGCTTAATGAACTGGTTGAAGCAGGTATTATACGCCGCAATGTTTCAAATTATGCTTGCCCGTTACTCCTCGTGAAGAAAAAGCAGAATCCAGATAGTCCTACTGATCCTCCTAAGTTTCGTATGGCTTTAGATCTTCGTTTATTGAACTCGGTTATTGAGGCGTCCTCATATCCTTTGCCACGTATTTCAAATATTATTAATCAGGTCTGTAGTTATCCATATTATTCAGTTCTAGATTTTCATTCTGCATTTTGGCAAATTGCCTTTCCTGAACATTTGCAAGACATTTTGACTTTCACCACAGAATTTGGCTCCTTTGCAAATCAGAGATTAGTGTTTGGAATGAAAAATAGTTCTATGACTTTCCAGAATTTAGTGGATTCTCTAATTGATTCTCTTAATTTGCAAGGTATTGATGGAATATTCGCATTTCAGGATGATTTTGTGATAGGTGCACATAATTTTGACGAAATGTATTTGAAAGTGAAAGCTACTCTGTCTCTCTTGAGGCAACATAATTTAACACTCTCTCCTGCAAAGTGTATCTTCTTTAAATCAGAAAGTGAGTATTTGGGTTTTCGTTTGTCCCATAATATCATTAAACCAATTTCAGCTAATATAGCTAAAGTTACTAGTTTTGCTCCACCTAAGTCAGTTAAACAAGTCAGAAAATTTTAAGGGCTTTGTGGTTTTTACCGACACCTTATTCCTCAGTACGCACAATTAACAGCGGTTCTAAATGAATTAACTCTCAAGAATATTAATTTTAAGTGGGAATCTGTTCATCAGCTAGCCTTCGAACAGTTGCAAAAGATTTTCTTTAGTGAACCCTTCGTTGCATTGCCTCAATGGGATAAGACTTTCTTTTTGAATACTGATGCGAGCAAGCAAGCAATTTCCGCAGTGTTATTGCAGGATCATAATGGCACACTTAAACCAGTTTCATTCTTTAGCAAATCGCTTTCAAAATCTGAGAAAAATTATCCTGCAATTAAGCTTGAGCTTCTTGCAGTATATAAGGGGATTACAGCATTCAAACAGTATCTGTATAATAGAAAATTCGTCTTAATGACCGACAGTAAGCCCTTATTGCATTACCACAAAACAAATTCTCCAGCAGATATTACGACTAGATGGTTACTGGAAATTAGTGAGTACTCTTTTTCATACCAGCACATCCCAGGAAAATTGAATGTCCTTGCAGATTACTTGTCGCGTAGTCCGAAACCTGATTTGCACCAAACTTGTCTAAAAACGGTAGATGACACGGAAATAATTCTGCCATTCACTGAGATGGATAGTGTGAATGCAATTGTATCACAGGCAGTTTCCACTCCTAAGGTACCGAATGAAATTTCTATGGAAACCTTCCCTATTGAACAAAGTAAAAAGATAAGAACATTCAAGCGGTTATGGCAGAGTTGAAGAGTCCTTCGCTGGCAAACTCTTCTTATTACAAAGACTTCTTTATTTCCACAAATACGGACTTGTTGATGCACATTAACAACAAAACTAAAGTGCCAACCATTGTAGTTCCTGAATCCTTAAAAACACAGGTCTTGAATTTAGTACATGTCTCACACACAGGGGTTCAGAGGACATATGAACTTTTAGCTAAAAGATTTTTTTGGAAAAACAGTTATGCAGACACCCAAAATTTCGTATTGTCGTGTTCTGAGTGCATTAGACATAAGCCCTACACTCCTAAGTCGGCCCCTCTGCAAAATACAGATATTCCTTGTAGACCAGGAGAATTTGTTTCCATTGATATAGTAACAGTTAAAGATTTGGGTAATTTTCTGACAGTCATTGATCATTTTTCGAAACATCTAGTTCTATATTACTTGAAAAATTTATCAGCCAACGAAGTTGGAAAACATATCATAAGATATATTTCTCTGAACGGTCGTATGTCATTTTTACTTTCCGATTTAGGGACACAATTCAACTCGGATGTATTCCATACCCTCAACAAAGCTCTTGGGATAAATTTAACACATTCATCTCCAGCGCATCCGCAAACAAATGCTGTGTCTGAGAGAATAAATTCTTCGATTAAGAGTTCTTTGTTGACACTCAGTGAAAAAGGTGTTTCTCGGGAAGTAGCTGTTACTATTCATCAGGCGGTGTATAATTCCTCCATTCACTCTTCCACAGGTTACTCACCAAACATGTTGCACTTTGGTAGGGAGATTTCCCTCTTTTTTGATGTCTATAATCCTGATGTTCAACCTCAGTTCCTCAACACGTCTTCATTTATGTACAAAACTCTTGAGGAGCTTAAAATAATTTACGAAAATGCTTATTCCTCTCAGGTTAAAAAGCAATTAGCACAAAATCAGAAGCAGCATGCAAATGCAAAAATTCGTTCTTTAAAGAAAGATGATGTGGTTTATTTGAAGTCTTCTGCTTCTTTTAAGCCAAGATTCATGGGACCGTATGTGGTTATTGAAAAAGTTGGGAATGTAAATTACAAAATCCGTTTTCTTAATAATGATAATGCTATTCCTTTTACTGTTCATGTTAATCGTTTGCGTTTCGCACCACCACGTAGGGAATTCAATTCAGATCTTCAGGGTCAGAATTTTTACAGGCCTCAGCAGACCAGATATTTTCTTCGTTCAAGGATTGGTAATAATTCTGAATGAAATTTTTTGTATACTATTGCACTTCACTCAACAATTAAACCATGGGTCATGCTGGTCGTGATTTGTCTAGACACTTTTGTTGGGTTTAGTCCTTCATGTATTCCTTGTATCAGTGTAAATTTTATGTTGGTCAACTTCAGCGTGTTTATATTCTTATTTTGAGATTTGAAATCATTTACAGGTCATAGTTTCTGCTAGTATTATTGATTCATTTAAATTTTTCTATTAATGTTTTGTAAACCTGTATATTTGAATGTTCTCATAATTGTTTACGAACATGATTTAATACATTGTAGGTGGTTGAGATTTTTGTGCAGTAATAGCTTATGATAAATCACAAAATTTTAACATCTCAAGAGCCAGTTGATCAATGTGAACGAACTGTTTAAGACTTAAGAACTTTCAAGGCAAAAATTGGAACTTTACGAACGCAAACAAAATAGTGAGGATTCAGTCTGCAGAAGTTTTGCATCATATTCAATGTATGTACATAAAAATTGAATGCATCAGAATTTGATAAATATTATGTGAAAATTGTATTTCATATGAATTTTGTAGAATTTAGGCTATGTGACGAGGTAAAACTAGGGAGCATGGAAATTTTTAATAGGGATTTGAATACTTTGTTTAATGCCGAGTAAAATTTTTATTATTGTGTTTATGCATTGTGTATAATATAGATGGTTGCTTTTTATGGTGCATAGTATGGCAACATTTTTTTCGTAGATGTGGTTCGGCAAAGTACCCGAACAGTATATTATGAAATTCATTTTTAATCTTTTGTATTTATTCAGAATTTGCTTAATGTCTTAGTGTATATATAAAAAAAAAAAATCTTCATGCACAGGAGTTTTTGCCAACAAAGGGGGGTAAGTGTGGTGTTGTACCACACTTTTATTTGAGTTCAAAGGATTTATTCAGACCTATTTTGGTATTTTTATATTTCATTCAAATTTGTTGGTGAGTTGGCAACGCTCGTTTGAGCGAAGATTGGCAGGCAGAACGCTATTGGTCGCGCAGGGAACACGTGACCTGCTACAGATCGACGTGCGGCCGAACATATTTTTTTGGAAGAAAGGATCTCTCGCTCTCTCTCCAGCGCAGCTAGGCCGATCGCCCCGATTTTGGAGTCTCAAGATGTTAGAGAATTCTGATGCATCCACAGCATCGTAGAGCAGAATGGCAGCCCGGCGGATCACCTCAGATGGACAAGATATAGAGTCCTGAATAATGTTTATATTTCGAAAATAACTGCAAAAGTTTAGATTGTTTTCTTCAAACCAAGTGCATATAAATGTTTTACAAGATGGTTAATCCCGTCCGTGCCTGGACGTTGTTTGAATGATTATATGGTGGAGCTCCCCTAAAATTTTTTATAGGTAAAATAAATGAATAACCCAAGGTAAGCCGTTCCACATTCTCTTTTTCTTTCACAAAAAAAATGGCACACTTTTCAGGCCTGGCGTATTGCGCGTAATTTTGCTTTCCATCTACGATCATCGGTCTGGCCTTTTTCTTTTGTATTCACTAAAATGTTGGGGGATAATTTTAAAATTTAAAATTAAGGGGGAAATAACTTAATTTGAGAAAATATAAAGTAGTCACCACGACACCTAAAATGAAATGTATGATTTGGTATAGTTTTCAACAATCTGCAAAAAGAAAAAAACATACCTTTCTATGTCATACAAACTGAAAGTGAATCGAATTTGACAGTCTGATTTTTCAGTTATTTCAAAAAACATTTATTTATTTTTTATGTCAAAATATTTTACGTGTGCAATAAAGCTTTGGCAAAAATGTAATTTTCATAACATTTGATGTCTGCACACAAAATATTAATTTTAATCATTAAAAAATACTATCTCAAAAGTAGTTTACAAAATAATAATATTTATTTATCACTCAATTTTTATCAAAATAATTTTTAATACATAAATAATTTAAAACATTTATTAAATTTTAAAACCTTTAGTCTTAAAATTTTTCATTTTTCTCTAAATATTATTATTAGGCGATATTTTCAAGTAGTTTTCAGTTTAGTGTTTTGAGGAGACAATAATGGCTAAAAATTGACAGTCTAAGTATAAAATGTCTGATTCATTACAATTTTATAAATCAAAAATTACCTTAATTTATTTCATTCACAATGAAACTTGTATTTGGTAGCTTATTATACCTTATGAAGATGACTATTGTAAATTCATTTTTACCACTGTTTAATCAAGAGTTTTTAATTCAATTTCAACAAATCTTGAACAAAACATAAAAACAACTTTTGTGAAATAAAATTGAGGCATAAAAGGAACTGAACATCTTTAAATTTAAGTAATGGTAGAACAGTTTGTTTATTTTTTTTACTACAGTCATAAGGCATTAGTAACCTTCTGAGCTTCTCATTAACACATTAGAAGTGTTTTTAATTGCTAAAAGTTATATTTATATGCAAAAAGTTTTCATTAAACGCACTTTGAATGATGTCCAATATAAAGGTCACCATGCATAGTCTTAAAATCCATTTTTGAAATTCTCAAAGTGAAGCAAAACGGTAAAAGCGTTATTTCACAAATATCATTCATTGAGGCTGCAAAGTGAGACATAAGACGACTTGCATGACTCATTCGTAGCTTAGTTGGCCTCCCCCTTTAATGGGCCAGACAATGCTCTGTGGGGAAACATCAAATCATATGACAGGAAGAAATGGTACATGGACAAGGGTGCTTTGCGGCCAAGTGTGCTTAAAGCCTTCCAGATAGTGACACCACAGCTGATAAAGCTGATAACTTGGTGCTTAAACAAACTTTTATGGATAATGATGGTGCAAATACATATATTTTGGAAAAATTATAGTATTATTAAAGTTGTTACGGAAATATTGCACGTGTAAAGGAATTTTTTGATCATCCTGTACACGGATGGCATCGTCCATACTTAAATTTAAAAAAGCTAAATTTATATTATACAATAATGATTTATGTTTCAATAAACATATTTCAGCTGCAATTATTTCATAGGACATATTTTAACATGCATACATATTTACGCTTGTTGAGTTAACATAACATTATTTAACCTGTGTGTTATTCTTAGAAAACCATTAACGACTTTCTATGCATTCTTATCTACATAACTATGCCTTCTTATTTCCGACGTGACAGGTTGTACTTCATTTATTTAAAAAGATTGTACCCTATAAATAACAAGATAAACAATTTTCTAGAATTTGAAGAAGTTAAAACCATACAACTTGTTTTGGCATACAATGTGTGTTGTTCTCAATTGATAACACTTCAAGAAGATGTTAAATCATAATAAGCATACTGGTCTGAGATACCTTTTGAATTAATCTCAAAAATTCCAATAACTCTGGTCCTTCAGATAGCAAAATACTATTAAAAGAATACCTTTCCTAAGAAAGCCATTGCATTTGCATTTCCCGCATCAGCAGCTTGCATGAAATAATTCAAAGCTCTCTATGAAAAATAAGAATGAAATGAGAGTCTTACAGATAATTAAAACATTTTTGCAAAGTAAAGTTGAACACTATACAATTATGATTAGAAAGCTTTATTCACAATTTTCATTACAAAGAATAATTCTATAATTCACTACAAATGCGGAAGTTTTCTTAACATATTGAGTGCCACTTTAATTTATAAGGAAATTCCAGTCAGGGCACATTTTTAATGTCAGTCACTGGTAACTCAAGTGGCCCGAAAGGAAAGTTCAGTGTCCGTCACTGGTGACGAACAGGGCGTTCAACATGTTAAGCTACATAGGCATTAGGCCCTTTATTTATTCTTTTTTTTTTCATGTAAAACATTAAAATTAAGATATTTTATGCGCCATAGTTTTCTAAAAAATTTTTAAATGTTTTAAGAAATTGGTAGAAATATTAGTATGGACTTACTGCATGATCCTGTTCAACTCCACGACCACCTTGATAATGTAACTGACCTAGTCCAACCTAAATTGATGTTTAAATTTTAGGAATTAGTTAACTTTAAAAGCACTGTGAATATATGAGATGTTTTATAAACATTTATACATGTGGTTACCCAAGTATAACAATACAAAAAGTTCATGAATGATGTTTATGAATGGTTTCATGCTAATTATCAAGCAGTTTGCTTTCCTGTATTTTTGCAGCAAATAGCATGCCCAAACTGCAGCAACTAATCATAGAGCTCTAGAGTTGATCCTCCTGCCTCTTCCTTTCTTTCACTTCATGGTCCTTTAGTTTTTTTTTTTTTTTTTTTTTATAGTGCAAGATGTCTGACCTCACGGAGTTCAGGAGAGATCAAACTTCCTTGAATGAGCATTTGTAATCATAACTGCTAATATTGTGAGCTCAACTCATGTGCGAAGGCCTAAAAAAACATATTTTCTAAGGTTCTCCTAAATTATTCAACTTTTGGACATTTTGATCCTATGCCCTTAAAAGTATGTAGAAATATTTTTCATGTACTCAAAATATTACAAATCATACAAATTTTCTGCTTAAATATTTAAAGGTTCTTAACAGCAGTGAAAAGTTTCACAAACGTTTTCAAATGGATAAGGGTTCCCACTCTCATCTCTAAGCCAAATTTAAGGCCCTTTTAGGGCCTTTTCAAGGCCACGTGTAACTTTTCTAGGGCCACATTACATATACCATTTAGAATGACTTATCTTTGAAGAAATAAGAATGATATCGTATAAGTGAATATAGTCAAATGTTCAACACTGAAATTAACGTTAAAAAAATAATAAGAAGAATTCTGGAAATGACATTAAAACTTCGCTATCACAACTAAGGAACTATTTTTTTCCCTCAATGGATTTTAATGTACATTTAATGCATTTTTATGCATGATCAATTCATTGTTATGAATAAATGCTTTCCTCAGAATGATGATTATTCAGCAACAATCAACATGAAGATCTCACTGAATGAAATCTTTTACATAAGTCAACTTTTTAAAATTTTATCTTAAATTTAAAGATTTATTCCTTTAATAGTTATATTTTCTTCAGAGTTATAAATATTATGCTTAGCTAACTTTTCAATCTATAAACCGCAACCAGATTTTATTTTGCTTCCAACAACATTTCTCAGCAAATAATCTGCAGTGCCGCAGTGTATTATCCAAATAATATGATATGTCTTATGATTATGCCTTTTATACATGTAAATCCATGCAACTAAAAATTTTGAAAGAGTAAAAACAACATATATTACGCAAATGTTGCAAAAGATTTTGAGGCTGCAACGAACCCTTTTTCAATGCAGAAGAAGTGCACTTCTGAGTAAAAGCATCCAACTGAAGATGTATCCGTTTATTGCCTTGAATCACACTTCATCTGCTCAGAAATACGACTTAAAATAAATGTGTCTTTTCCTCATAAAAACGAGCTTGTAAACCATTATAAAGCAAGTAATAGCAATGTCTTGAAACAATGTTCTTTCTGAAGGCAGATTATTTAAAAAATAATTTAAGCATTGCATTTTAATAAGGCTAAGATAATGAATACTAATAATTATCAACAGGATTGTCGAAAGTTTGGGTTAAGTTAAGGATAAGAGGAAAAATGCCGACTGTAGGTATGTTTCTTCACCTTCTTTTTAATTTTCGCTATAACATAAGATTTCTCAAGCAAGTTCATGGTATCCTTGATTTCTCTGCGAACACTTAGCTTCTGAGTTAATTTGTAAAATTCCAGAACGATTGTAACATCAAATGAAAATTCACTTAGAATAGAAAATCCATACAAGTTTGCCACTGTGCAGATGTAAATATATATATATATATATATATATATATCTACATGTAGATTTTCATCCCATTTACCATTTTTAAAAGAAATCCATGCATGAATGAATCATCAGTGTTCCATGACTATGATTTCTGAGTTGGAAAAGGAAGAGGGGAAATAAATTTAAGGCCTCAAAAATAAAAATTAGGGCCTTTTGAGAGTTTTTGGAAGAAAATAAGGCCTTTTAGGGGCCCCTAAATCAATTTCCAAATTTAAGGCCTTTTTAGGGACTTTTTAAGGCCGTGGGAACCCTGAACACATTAGTCATTCATGAAATTACTCACTAAATATATTTTTTGTTTTGAATATTCCAAACACTTTGCATACTTCTAAAATCTATATGCTGTGGATATTATTTGTAGAAAAAAATACTAACATTGCATCTAGAAATATGATTAACAAAGAAACATATTCTGAATTTCCCCCCGTCAGAGGGATTTAACTGTGTTTACTCAATTATTTCTGCTGTTAGCAAAATAACTTAACTATAACTTTCTTTGTCCCAATATGTGAAAAATTCATGGAATTTTCGTACCTGAGCCTGGACGTCACCTTTATCAGCTAAAAACTGGTAGTATTGAATAAGATCATCATCTAGTACTCCAGCAGCAGAACCTAAATTTTCAATTTCATCATACAGACGAATGCGCTGAACTACACCACCACCATTAGTTGATAGTTCTTCTTCCACTGTATGTAAAATAAATAAAATACTCATTACAAACAAATGATTATGAAACTTTGTTCCATATCCCAGTAGCCCTTTCATCTCCCCACCCCCTGCTCCTTCACTCATTCGTTCAACAAAAAAGAAAGAATAATTATTAAAACAGAATGCACTTTTGGTTCTAACATAGTTTTAATCTAAGTATTCAAAATTAAAATAATCAAACTGAAAAATATTTTATTAAGCTGTTAAGTAGTTAAATATTAGGGAAATAAAAAGCAAAATGACCTAAGTTATAAAGGATTTGCCTTAAAAAATTTAAATAAAAACAAAATTTTATTTAAAGTTCAAACTTCCATAACAAATCAAGTTAAATAATATCGTTGCATTATTGAAACAAAGCTATCGTTGCCATTTTACAAATAATAAATCTGATAATTTTCTCAGAGCCAAAATTATTATTTTTTTCCTTATTTATGTTATAATAAATTATACAATGGATGGAATATTGTATTGTCATCAAAGATAAGCTTGTGTGCAAGGTTTGAAGATAATTTATGCAGAAATAGTGGTCGAAAACCACGTAACAAAATCCTGTGACAAATTAAAGTAAATAAAACTGTAATAAAGTATGAAAGAAGGCTTAATGTATCGTTAAAATATCTTTAAAAATTAAGAAAAGTTAAATACATGAAGTAATTAAATAAAGATTGAAAATAAAAAATTTGAAAGTAGGGTTTCGAGAAGGGGAAAATGTGTCTGCTGGTCTGTCTGCCCCCCCCCCCCTCCCCCCAATAACTTTTGAGGAAATTGCTTCATTCGGAAAAAAAAAATTTCCATTCGCAAGATCTCGGAGAGAACATCTCATTCCCACATTTGACTATTCGATTTGAACAATTTTTATCCAATTTTGAATGGTTACATGGTTTTATTTTAAAAAAATAAAATACAGTGATAGTATTCAAAACCACATAACAAACTTCCATGACAAATCAAGTTAAACAACATCGTTGCATTATCCAAACAAAGCTACCGTTGCCATCTCATTTCCGCATCTGACTTTTTGATTTGAGCAATTTTTGTTCAATTTTGAATGGTTCAAAAAACTTTGACATCAGCGCTATTGAGGAAATGTAAAGCAAATTACATAAACCCTGTACATATGACCCAAGTTAATTCAGACAAGCTTATTAAAAGAGCTTTTGGCTTGAAATATTTTTTGATTTGAGCTACTTTTGTTCGATTTTGAACAGTTCAAAAAAAAAAACAAAAAAACTTACATGTGCCTACAGGGAAGTTTTAATCCTATATAAATCCTGATCTAACAGATGGATTTGCTTGGAACAAACTTTATCAGAAAGCTCTTATGATGTAGAACATGTACAGCTAGGAAGTTCATCAAGAACTAAAAGAGCCTATTTTCCTACATAATTTTTTGATCTGGATTTTTTAGGATATTTCGAAATGAATGAATAAATGAACAAGTGAAAGAGTGAATGAATAAATGAGTGAATAAATGAAAAAAATAAATAACATGTATAAATACATGAATGAATGCGTGAGTAACAGAATATGTATTACCCTTTTTGCTACGGCAAGCACTTGAGGAGCTAAATGAACTGTTAGCATATGTTTATGCCATTATATAATAGTTACTGAAAGGACTTTAGCTATGTAATTTTATGAAACAATATCTAAAACAATACCTATATCAACATAGCAAAAATAATACAGAGGGGAAATATTTGCCTTGGATGCTCTACTTATACAGTTAGCCTGGTGGCAAAAAGAGAATTTTTACTGGTACAACAGTTGTAACAGTGACGTAGGGGGGGAAATTAAAAGCTGAAAAAGGTATATTTGAAGTAATTAAAGAAACTAAAGCTAAATGAGAAAGGGAGAGAGAGAGATAGCACAAGATTTTGGTGTTTACGAGAAAGTAGGCTTGTATAGTTTAAGACGGAACTTCTTGTTAAACATTACATAAGAGTCAAGAGCCTATTAAGTGCATGGCATAATCAATCCTTTTTTTTTATGAATATGTGTCCATAAAAAGCAAGACCGCCCCCCACCCCCTCACACACCAGTTGTTTAATTTTTATGATTTTAACAGTTGTTGGTTCTTGTATCTATGGTTGGATGCCAATATGGAAGTTTCCCTCTTTTTCATAAAGCAAGTTTATTGTGATAGGCAACTTTGGGGGTTGGCAATATACTTTCTTCGCTGAGAGGAATAAACTACATCTTGACATTTTTGGTCAGCTGTTTATTTCATTTATAAAAACAGTGTAAAATTAATGTTTTCCCATTAGTCATACTGACTGAAATTCAAATTCTATTCGATTTCAATATGCAAATAACCTGTGTGATGTGTGCATTGCTCTTATTGAAGCTTTTTTACTTAACATTCTTTATTTTGTCGGCATTTGGAACAGTTTACCAGAAGCAAATGTTACTTGGAATAGGGTAAATTTTTTAAGAAGGCTCTTGATCTTTATTGGAGATTGAAAAATTGACTAGGACAATCCTAACTAAGCCCATTTATTGTTGCTGGTTGTTTATTTTGTATTTGTGTAAACATATTAGGTCAAGGAATACTTGCTAAAGAAATCCAAGAGTAAAACAAAACTTTCAGTTAGTAAAATAAAAAGCAGTGATAAAAATTACATAAATATAAAAAAATGAGGAAAAAAAATGTACCTTTATCAGCAACTTTCTTATAATACGTCAAAGCTGATTCACAATTTTGGAGCAATCCCAAACCAGCCCAATGTCGATAAGCCTAGAAAAATATATTTGTTGGAATTTAAAAATATCTTTAGTATTTAAAGCAATTTCTGTATTTTTATACTACAATTATGAGAAACAAAAAAGGTGTTAGCACTAGGCAATTTTATGTTTTTTGACACTAAAAAGAGAAAGTAATAGGCGCTGCCACTGCTCAGCTTTTAAGGAAAATTCTGCCTTGCATGCTTCAATCTCTCATGTGTCAACATCTCTTTGATAAAAAATTCTGAAAATTATATGAACTATAGAGAACCTTAATGTAATAAAATAAAATGACTAGAATTTTTATGTAAGCATTAATTTAATGGTTAGATGATGAGTTAAAAATCCCCCCCCCCCCCCAAAAAAAAAAAAACAAAGTTTTTTTGTATAGCTAGCAACCTAAGCACATACAATATTGAAACCCACAATCAGAAAATTATGCATATACTAAATAAATAAAACATGCATGCTCTATTATATAAAAGTTGGATGCAAAAAAAATAATAATAATAATAATAATAATAGTCTTGTTTGCTACTATAATATCTATTCTTTTATGTTAAGCAAAGATACAGTTCCTTATTCAATTATATTTAAATATATTGAGCAAAGTCAAAAACAAAACACAATCCTCAGTTAAAACTCTTAACAGAGAATGATATCTATGGTTTATGAACAGGAATGAGAGCTTTGTTCAACTAATAGCAATGAACATTAAAAGAATGAAAAGATAATTTTGCCATGTGCAACAAAAACATTCCTTTAAAATGGTATAATAAAAGGTAGAAAGATTTCAGATTTCTTAATTTATTGAGAACATAAAGTATGAAGTCTTGTAATAAACAAGACATCTGACTACTTTCTTAAAAAGGAAAAGCTCAAAGTTTCTGGTCTCCACCAATATTTAAAGTTTTTATGGAAAATAAAACCCAGTACATTTTAATATCAATTTAATATTCATTTATAAATAAAACTATGTTGCACGTGTACTGCCAATAGGGACATTCCATGAATAACAGGACATCTGATGAAAAAATTAAAAGCGTTTTTTTTTTTAATCTTGCATATCATTCATTATGTTCAGAAATATCTGAAATTTTGTAATTTAATAAGAATTATCCAATTTTTCAAAAAAAAATTACCTTAAACCACTGCAGAAAATATATTTTTTGCATCGACCTTTGAATGACAAAAAAAAAAAAAAAAACACTTTTTTTGCACTATCATTGCAGTGTTTATTTTATGTTTAAAAATTCTGCCAATTACTAGACTATGATCCCTCATCTGTTTTCTTAAAAATTCAATGTAGAAATCTTTGCTATTTATTATTTTTACTGTCTGAAAAGGTTAATGAAGTAGATGACATGCAAGTGTCATTCCGTTACCGAAAAACAGATATTTATCTCTCTTATGATTTAACTATTAATGATTTAAACTAAAGCTTTTGGCTTTAAAGAAGGTTCTAAGTCTAAAAGACTGTGGTAAGTTTGTGTTTCGAAAGCTATTAGTTTTAATGTAGTATTTATAGGTAACGGAATGACAAAAAAAGTAACGGAATGACACAGAATCATAGTAACGGAATAACAATAGAAGATTATAATCACAATCCATTTTTCAGACACATATATGGATTATAAACCCATTAATAAATGAAATTTAAAGATAATTATAATCTTTAAAATTACTGATACTAAAATATCTTTCTTTTATATAGGGCAAAATTAGGTTAATATTTGTTAAATACTTGTTTTAACACAAATGCTTTTTTAATGAATCAAAACCTAAAGTAATTTTTATTTTATGTAAAAATTTTATTCTGACAGGATGATATTTCTTGGCAAGCACCAGGAGAAAATAAAATTTGTAGTTAATACGCAAAAAGGATTCTAAAACCAAAGTACAAAAACATTTCTTACTTTTTACTCTAAAAGAAATGTATGCCCTTTTTAAGCAAGAAACAGAAATCAAGGTGTCTTTTTCAAAGTTTTGTGACCTTCGTCCTCAGTTTTTAATGTTGCAAAAAGATATGCTTCATAATGTGTAATTTATGTCTACCATGAAAATAGACTTTTATTACAAAACTTGAGTTCCTGCTTTATTTTTTTTTTCCTAAAATGACTTCATTTCTGCATTCGTATGTGATGAAAATTCTGAAGCATGTATGTTTTTGCATTGTGAACAATGTACAGATAATTTTAATTTACAGTATTTATGTACATGAGACAAGGCGTCTAATAAACTACTTACATAGGAACAATGGGAAAAGTTAACAAAATTTGTATGAAATGCAAACATACAGATACTGCAGATTGCTTGAAAATTCTTTACAACAAAACACCATATTTTTAAAAACATTTGTCAATAAAATGGGAGCAATAGAATTTCTTTCATGAGCAAAAAAGAAGTGTCTCAAAAACAAAAGCTGTAATGCAAGTGAATTTTACAGAAAATCTTATGCTAAAATTTCAAAATGAAATTCAGAGTGCACACTGGCACAACGAGCAGGTCACTCTTCACATCATATGTATGGTTGGAGAACAATAATGGGCAAGTTATGTTTTTGTAAGGGATGATATAAATCATGAAAAAACATCCGTTTATGTTTTCTTGGAAACTTTAATTCTGTAAATAAAACAGAAATATCATAGAATTATCATTTTTAAGTAAAACATCAAAGAATTTTTTTTTTTTTTTTTTTTTTGTGATGGGGCTGCTAGTGAATTTAAGCACCGTTATTTATTTACAAACCTGACATTTCTATTCAAATATCACAACCTAAAAATGACATGGAGTTTTTTTTTGCAACAAGTCATTGAAAAAAAAGGACAAGTGTTGGGTAACAAAAAAACATATTGAGGAAAAGCTGACAGAAACATCAATAGTAATTGATGGTTCAAACAGTAGAAGCAGATTTGAATTTGAAAAATTTATTTGTGCCGAGAAATATGTATAATCAACACTTGTGAATTGTGACCCTTTCTACATTGGTTATATAATACAATTGCACAATTTAATTTCAATAAAACTTTCTGTCATTCCGTTACCATATGATTTTATTAAACTAATGTAGTTTCATAAGTAAAAAGTATTATTTTTGTGTTGAAAATGACGGAAATGTTTTCTAATGAATACAAACTTAATGCTGAGGTACTTTTTTTGTTTTGTTCCAGCTTAAGGTAGCTGAATTTTTAAATGAATGTTGCACATTGCAATATGCATGGCCGAAATTTGTCATTACGTTACCACAGAAAAAGACTGCATTTTTAAAATGAAAAATATGCACAATACAAAATTAATTGCATGTTTCATTATCAATTCATTAAAAGGCTCATAGTTAGCACAGTTTAATTTTTTAATTTTATTAATAAGTTTGTAGATTCTATGATATATGTAATAAATGATTGACCAAATGTCATTCGGTTACTCGTGGAATGGCCCAATAGCAACTAGCTCTCACCCTCTTGTCACCCAGCGAAATTTACTTTTCTTGAGGGGGGTCAAGGTGTCAAAAGTGAGTACCTACTACAAAACAGGGTTGGTCAGATTGGACCCAATAGGGTTTTTTTTTTTTTTTTTTTGAAAAAAACTTTTTAAAAAACATATGATTTTGCCCACTTATTTTTCTAATTTAAAAAAAAAAGTTTTAAATAAAAATAATTAAAATAATTTCATAATTTAATTTTTATCTCAATTTGTCCAACACAACAGACAATTAACATAAAAAACCATCATGTTTTTTTCAATTTAATAGAATTTACAAATGCATTGTACTTTACTTTGATTCAAATACACCTATGCACGTACTTCTAACGTCTTTCTTATAAGAAAGAAAAAAAAATAATTCAAAGGCCTTAAATGAAAAACAGATTTTGATTTTAACTATAACTGATCATGATCAAGAAATAATTCAAAATACCTCGTTTAAGTCATGTCATATCCAATTTTCTGAAAGTTTGTAGATTGTATAGAGATTTTATGATGATTGGAGAAAAAACAAATATTGAAAGTTTTTGTGTGTGTGTTTGACATTTTTATTGCATGAAAGCTTAAGCTCAACTTAGAACCAAACACAGAAAAGTTTTGAAAGGAATAGCTAAATTAAGAAAAGAACCTTTCTTAAACTTAATTAGCTGAATTGTGACCAGTATAAGTTTTTCAATTAAAAATATTTTTTTCCTGAAAACTAAAACTTTATTAAACTCTTTCCTGGGAAAAGCCCCATCTTTCCCTTTTAAAAAATACGGAAAAACCCCCACCTTTTTCTTTTAAAAAATCTGGGGGAAAAAAACCCACGTTTTTCTTTAAAAAAACTGAAAAAACTCACCTGTTCACCTACCACTCACCCCCCCCCCCCCCCCAAGAAAAAAGTTTTGGCTGGGTTGTTCTCACATTTCTTTGAAAACCCCAAAAAGCCTCTAGGTTCATGGTTTTATATTTTTTTCAAACCCAGGTTTTTGCCAACCTTGCAATAAAGTTATCAGTATTTTAATAATATAAATTCATTTCTTTACTAACTTTATTTTTTAAGTAAGAAATTGCACCTCACTAAAAATTGAAGTGAATGTAATTTCATTCATATTTGTTTCACACAAAAAAAAACACATCATAATGATATGTTATCATTTGTACGCCAAAGAGCTATTCTGCGAATTATACTAGTGTATATTTAGTGCGCAATGATTCATTTTTTAAAAAATAAAAGATAATTTTGCATAAACCAATGTCTGATGGTAAATTAATAAAAACTAGTATATTTTTCAAAAAGAATCTGACGTACAAAATCACATCCTGAATTTTCCTTTTCTTTTGTCATGCCTCCTAAATTTTTAGTGAAGGAAAAAACTCCCTTTTACAATTATGTCTGCTGTTTTAAGTCCTATTAATACATAACATCCAAATCAAAAGTATGAATTTTAAATTTTACATATTAATTTTTATTTTCATGTAAAAGGGAAAAAAAGAAGAAAATTTTATTAAATTCTGGATATGCTAACAGTGAAATAAAAAACACACAAATCTTACCATGATCATTTGAGCCCATGTATCTCCTCCCAAAGCAGAAAAGGTGTAATACACAATAGCCTGAAAATTGTTTTAAAAAGTGTTACAAAATGTCCAAGAATTCCTGGCTATATTTCAAATTACATAAAGATTAATTTTTTGGTAATAAAAAATGAGTGATCAATATTTACCCCAGAAATAGGGATCGGGAATTACCCTAAATAAATAACTTTTCTTTACAGCAGAGGCGTAGTCGAGGGGGATGCAGGGAGACTGTGCTCTCTACCTTTTTATTTTAACACTAGTGTCACCCCACCCCCCTCTTTTGAATTTTAACATAAGCATATCCCCACTTTTTGATGTTTGTATATATAAACATCTCCCCACCCTTTTTTCAGGACTACACCACTGCTTTAAGGCAAAAAAATACAATGAAATTTGAATTATCACAATTGTAATAAGAATTTTAAAAAATACAGAGAAAGTTGCAGTGAACGAATCAGAACAAAATAACTTACAAAGAGATGATACTATTAACCAGGATCATTTCCCCAGTTTTTAAATGTTAGCTTATCATTTCTGATGATTGAAAACTTCACTTCAAAAACTTGCTTGTTGTATTAAATGAGAGGTTTATCCTGTACATTTGTTATAAAGTTTTTTTTTTTTTTTTGTGACAAATGATAAACTAACATTTGAAAAGTGGGTAAAATCAGCCTGGTCGATGGTAGTTTATGTCTTGGAAGGTATCTTAAAACTCAACTTCAAAGGTTTTTAAGTTAAAATGTCTTTCCTTTGCTTCTTTCAAAAAAAAAAAAAAAAGCATTTCACTTTTAATACTAATATCACTTTTCAATTTGTTTTCCTTTGTAGAAAAAAAATCAATACAATTTACTTTTGCTAAGTTGGCAGGAACTCCTAAACCAGCTGCATGTATCAAACCCAAGTACTGCAAATTAAACAATAAAATATTAGCAATATATTATTTTTAAAAAATAAGCATGCAAAAAATGCATTTTCAGAATAAAATTATTTATTTAGTTAAATAAATAATGTAATTGAACATATTTATACAATTTTCTTTACATATAAAGCTTTTGTAAATTTACAATTAAAATGGTGGTACATATGATTAACATAATTATGAACAGAAAATTATATCCCCGCATCTAAATACACAAAAACTATTAATAAAATGAAATGATTTAGGGCTTATAATATTAGGAATTTTATAAATTCTTTTGGTAGTTGAGGCCACGTGAACATTCATAGAATAGAACGATCTACCTCTTAATCATTATTACTACTGCCATGAGTAATTAATCTGAAATATTTTGTTTGACCTTATTCTGGTAAATCACATCACCAGAAGTCCTTTTATAATAAAATAAATAAGTTAGAAGGATATTAAAATACAGAGAATAGACAATGTATACAACAAAAGGGCGAGATAGGAGAGTTTATTACAATATTAATAGAAGTAGCAACTGCAGTGAAATAGATTCAAAAACAGTAAGCACAACATAAATAATAAAATTCTCATAGGAAAAATAGCTTGTTTTCATGAGGGGGAGGGGAATAATGTCCTTTCTAAAGATACTCCCCAATGATTCTTGATCAAAAAAGTAGTGTCCCCAGTCCATAATGCAGAAAGATTACAAAAAGAACGTATGCATTATTTCGCGTTCACGTGAAAAATAAGCTCGAGTTATGTTAAACCACTGCAGTGATTAAATAGCAATCTTAAAACCCTGGATAATTAATTCTTATATTACAATTTTCATCAGTAGCCCGTTTTGTAATTTAAATCAGTTATTGTAATGAATTTGCTATCTTTTAAAAAAAAATCAATAAAATTTGAATTTTTGAAAAACCCACACTTTAAGAGAAAAATGTAGTTTCTCGTGAAAAATTGGAAAAAGCAGATCTTAGTAAAATTTTAAAAAGCAAAAATCCACCAAACGGCGGAAAATTGGCATCTAGTGAATGAGAAAGGAAATCAGGTTTGTTACATGACATCACACATTTAGTTTTATGCAGCTAAATATAGAGCACATAGAGCGTGACTTAACAAAGACATATAACAATTCCTGTTCATGACTTAATGAATCATGCAACAAATCGGGAGAGTCAACCATGGTAATGGAGAAAGGCATGAAGACATGGTTGATGGGATTTGAGTCTTCAAAGTAGTACTTGTGCAGAAACCTGGAATTGAAGCAGATTAGGCACAAAAAAAGGATAAAAAGTTTGTTAAGGTACCGGCACACTCTGGCCCAATCGGCTTAAATTTTGGACCTTAAAATTCCCTGCTTCTTATGTCCAAGATTGTGGAATCAAACCCCAACTAATCGGTGCATTTTTTGAAATGCAAAAAATCAACTGTGTACATGTTGTATAATTATGTGGCATCTGGGTGCGTACACTATTCTCTGAGTAAAAATCAAGCACTTTCCAGGACTCTTCATAGCAAAAATCAAGTGTTTCAAATGTAGTAAATCTAACCACTTCGAATACAAGTTACATTACAAGAAAGAAAGATTTCTTTAATACTATTTAATTTAAAACACTCTAACTGTAATAAAATAACTTCATATTTAATACTATCAAAATTTATCAGATCGCACATTAATTGTAACGAGCCATAGCTTTATTGCCTGTCAAGTCAGACATGTGCCTCACTGAGAAAAAAAAATACTGAAAAATCACGACATAAAGCTTTGTAAAAGCTTATTAAAAGCATTTACAAGCATAAATTACTATGAAATAGAATTATTAAATACTAAGCAAGTCAACTCATTACTTTAATATAAAAAAATGATTGGGGCATTACGTCGAACCAAAAAAAGGTGTGGAAGTTGCATGGCATTTTTTAAAGAAATAAACATGTTTCTGAGCAATAACTTCTTAAACTGAAATAACTATTTCATACTTGATAACTATAAAAATTTTAATGAAATGAAATAACTTCAAAATTAGGTGTAAAGAATTTTTTATATGTTTTTATATATTGAATGAAAATAGAAAGAAATATTATTTATTTATTTTGTAACAATGTAAAATGAGTACTTGAAAGGGGGGGAGGGACCCTAATGCTAAAGACGATCTAAAATTTAAGCACATTTTAATTACATGCATAAAAAAAAAAGAAAAAACAATTTAAAACGAAACATTTTTGGCTAAAAAAATTTTAAAACAGATTTTTAATAAGGTTCTAATATTTAATAATTATAATCAACAGATGTATCACTAAAACTTAAAAATTCCTTGATAATCGGCGACATTTAGAGTGGGCGTAGCAAAATGACGTTTCGGCAAGTCCTTTACAGAAGCTAAAGCTTAGGAAAGGTTAAAAATAATGATAAGCTCAAATTTATTGATGTCTAACGGGAAGAATCCGATATTAAACGAGAAGTAGGAAGTTTTCCCGAAGCCGATGCAACCAGATTTTGAAGTGCTGAAAAAAATTGGGATTGACACTTAAAAGCGCCAAAAACGAATCGAATGCGCAAATTTTACTCGTAATTTGTGAAACTTCGCAGGAATGTACGCAAGCTACTTTCAAAAATGTTCATAGGGTAAAAAAAAAAAATAGAGAAAATGAAATCCAAATTACGAATTTTTGCGGAAGCGAAATTTTTAATTTCCAAAACTACGGAATTCCGTCAAAATACGGAAAAATCAAATGTCTGCAAGTAGGAATTTGAAGAAAAGTGAATTTTTCTGTTGATAAGTTGCAAAGAAATAGTAAAAATGAGAAAATCAAGGACTTTCGAGACATTTTTGTACATTATTCCAAATTTCCAGGACTTTCAAGGCCTTGAAAAAAAATTATGTAATTCAAGGACTTTCAAGGTTTTCCAGGCCGCGTACGCACCCTGTGGCATGTTAAAGATCCCTTCGAGTATCCATTTGGCTTGCATAAAAAACTCTTGGCTATATTAAATTCAAGTGCAGTTTTGTATCGTCAGAGCCCAGGTGTTTCACCACCCAGTGAAGAAACTAGGCGTCAAAATTCTACTGTGGTAATGGCATCCGCTCATAGTAATGCCACTGGGAAGAATGGATGCCAGTCCCTAGGAAATGCCCTAGGTATGTAAAGGTTAATGACCAACAGGCAGCTTCATTAGAAAGAAAAAAAAAAGAAGAACTTAATACAGTACAGTTGCTCAGTGACTTCAAAAGTTCAGCGACCACTGATTTAATACATCAAAGTATTTAATTATCAATCATTAACATAAAACATTAACAAAGAATTCTTTTTTACATACCATCTGGGCAAATGGTGAACCTTTTTCATCAGATAATTTGTCAAACCAAAATTTTGCAGCAGTGAGATTTTGTGGGAAAACATCTCCAAAAAAATATGCTTGCCCTACAAGTTTTCCAGCATCCAGATTATTTAGTTCAGCAGCTTGTTTAAAAAGATCATAAGCTCTAAAAAGATACACCAGTTGAAAATTTAGAAATATAAAACTCAAAAACACAAACACACATACGGGCATAGATAGCGGGGTTAGAATATCCCTCCTCTGAAACTGTGAAGATTGTCCAGAATTCAACGAATTGTTCTTGTAAAACAATGAAATTCATTTACGCGCCCCTAAGCCTGCCCCCCCCCCCCCCCCCCCCCGCCTGAAATTAGAGTCTAGCTATGCCACTGCACACACATTTAGAACTTAACGACTTAACTGCTTAATTTTCTTGCTATAATATGAACAAAAATAAGTATATTTTTTTTAAACAATTTTGTTAGATTATATGCTTCCAAATAAGAATCAAGACATCAGTATTGCATTTATAATTTTTAATCATTTTCAATTATGGTTCCCCTCACTCCTATTTTAGCAAATTGAATTAATTAATCCTCCTTTTCTCATGAAATTCATCTTGTGGTGGCCAACTATACTAGGAGACATCTATTAGAAACACTTCAAAGAAAACACGAAAAAGCCAGGCAAATCAGTGGATTGGCGTAAGAAAATACACTGCACGAGCAATCAATGTACAGGCAAAACAGTAAACTGGTAAATTAGCAAGATTAAAAATAAGAAAGTAAATGTGTCATATATGGATATACTGTTCTATGGCCAAGAAATATTTTTATTATAAAGTTATATGAGTATTAAAAAAAATTATATTTGTATATTATAATAATACATAGGGCAATACAAACTTGTCTGCTGTGCGGGTGCAGGTACAAGGTTTTGGATCAGTAGTGGTTCAAAATAAAGTACTAAGTTACGAGTAAGTAATGCAAAAATACAAAATGGCCGGTTAAAAAAAGTATGCACCAATATACGCTTTTTAAATACATTTGAACTGCATATGAGGCACCCAGAAGCAAAGGGTTGTAAGTGACAAAATTGAAAAGTTAGCAATAGCTAGTGCAAACGATAGCGAAAGCACCATTTTCTATTACGACAAGAGGTGTTAATCATAGCTCCAATAGGTGCTCCGCTGCAAAGTGATTTAAAAAAAAAAACGCTTTTTTTCTCACTGCCTCATATATCAATGAGGAAAAAAGCACAAACACTTTAATTTCAAAATTAGTTTGAATACAAATTCTTCTAAAGGCAGAACTAACTAACTTGCTGGCTAATCAGATGATAAATTTCATTTGAGGAGGATTTCGTGCTAGGAATTCAAAAAATAGTATTAAATGATACTTAAAACTAAACTGTAAATTTAAAAATAAAATAAAAAATCTTAAGCATATATAAAAAGTTAATCTTCCAAGGACCATTAGAACTTTAACTGTCCTAATACTAAAATATTTTTTGCCGTCAAATAAAGTTTCGGGGAGAGGGCATTTTAAAATGAAAAAATTTTGAAACATGGAAGTTCAAATGATGATTATTATAAACTCACCTTTTTTTATCCGGTTTTGTAGAATTTAAAATCAAAATAGCAGTTTCATACAACACATGTGCTAAAAATGAGAATTTTATAGGAAAGATTAAAATGTCACAATGAAACATATGCTAAATCTAAGCAGTACACATATAAATTTTTTATTAGTTTTAAAAAGAAAGGACAACCAACATATTCCAAACAAGTAATAACACTGAATTAAAAAAAGCATACAAGACAGTTAATATGAAAATGGTACCTAATAAGATTAAATTTTAATTTCTCAGAACTATATGAAAGAGTATCTCTTTTATTATATATATATATATATATGATGATAGTACAACTACCCTATTATACCAAGAAAAATTCCCTTTTGGCAGCTACAATAACTATATAGTAATGTATCAAAGACTACTTTTTCCCTTTAACAATAGATAGGTTGGTATAGATTACTTTTTATAATATGGTAAGGTTGAAATCATACTTAATATGGAACAGTAAGGAGCAATACATAAAGGGTTACACAGGGGAGATTGCGACACAAAGTAAAAAACCCTGAAAAAATTTTATGCAAAAAGTCAGTATCGCTTTTTATGCACCATAAATTATACAACAGGTTTTATACACACATAGTTACAACTGCATGTTTAAAATAACCTTTGAAACTAAAATTTATATTTTACTTACCTACGTCTAACTAATAAGAAAAATTTTATTTATTTATTTTTTGCAAATAAATTGTAATTTATAGTAAAACATAATGAATAGGAATTTCCCATAAATATATATTTTTTGCCATATTTCTGCAGTGAAATAATATTTCTTTTAGAGTTATTATTTCTTCATTTATTTGTTAAGTATCTGCAACTTTTAAAATAAAAGGGTTGGATCTTAGGAGAGCCCACCCCGATGCTGCGCTTGGCGATGAGTACAGCATCTGGGTAATCCTGATTTGATCGTAACCCTGCTTGTATCGTCCTGCGAGATGGACACCAAATTGGTGGTTTTGAAATGGGGTGGGCTCTCCTAGGATATTACCAAAATGAAGTTTGGAAAATGAGTTCAACTTTTTGCAATGTTCATTATGTTCATCGGAAAAATAAAAAAGTAAAAAAAAAAAAAAAAAAACCCTCCAAGTTTTTTATCATTTTAAAAACAAAAATTAAGGCTGTAAAACAAAATTACCACTTTTGGCGATGTTTACGTCGCCAGCTTCAGGGTTTGGCTCCGAAAAAATATTTCAAAAATGGCGCCAATGCCCAGTTATCGGTAACAGCGAAAGCACGTGGGACGTGGTATAGGCCTTGCATATACCTCAACGTATTCAGAACAAAGATGGTTGACACCGTTGCTGCGTAAAGAATTACTACAAAAGGAATGTTTATCACCTTTTGCCGTATTTTTTTGTTCCCATCCCTAAATTTTCAATTTTTAAGACAAAAAACTCTGATTTTTAAAACACGGAAGGAGGATATGAAAATATGAAATTCCGGGTGTACCTCAGATTTCCGAGGTAAACCCGTAATACAATCACCCCTGGGTTAAGTAGAAAAAGCCCCCTTCCCCCTTGCTATTCATTCCAAAAAATTTGAAATGTGGAATAAAATTGTTTCAAAGTAGCAACCATTTTGAAGGAAGCATCTACATGATAAAGTAGATTATTCTAGACTTTTCAGTCTAGCTCTAGTAGTTTATAAAAGTTTTGAAATAATCAATAAGGACAAGGAATATTCTTGGATACTACTCTTCAATCTCTTGACCAGTCTTGGAGTCTGGTCTGTTGACTTTTCTCCTCCATCCCCCTTCCCTGTCAGCAGGAGACCTTAGGGATGCCTCCCCCCAGGCTCGTAGAAGTGGAGTCTGTCAGTAGGTTAGCACATGGTTTAAGTGGAATAGATTCTGTGCAACTAATTGATTGATCTTTATGACTAGGTTACCATTCCTGTAAGTGTGCAGATGTTGTCTATATTAACTTTAAAAAACTTTTGAGAATGTACCACCTGATGCTCCTTTTAGCAAATAGATCTATACTCAAATATGAGAGAAAACTTTCATTTGGGTTAGAAAAGAACTGATTAGGGTAGTAAAGGATAGTCATAAAATATTACCTAAATTGATATCCTATTTGGCCTCACAAAAATGCTACTGGTCATGGGCATGTTCAGGGGGGAGAAGATTGGGATATATCCCCCTCCGAAATTCTGATATCTAAAAGAAGTCATTTTTAAAAAAGCCATTAATAAATGGCTCCTAAGCAATATCACCACCTGAAAAAAGTTTTTAGATACGCTACTACAAGTTGGGAATGAGTACAATAAAGCTCCTCTATAGTGGACACAGGATACCAATACTGTTGAGTATTGTTTATACCACTCTGAAGGGACTAGCAAAAAACGTCGTACAGTCGATTTACCTTTGCGGCTAAATCCAAGAATTGGGACCACACTAAAATGTCTTATAAATGTAAACGTCCTATAAATGATCGTCGTATAAACAATACTGTATTGGTTCCTATTAGAGAGATGTCCGCAAAAGAGGGTTTTTTTTTTTTTTTAAATTTTACTAGTGAGCAAGGCCGTAGCCAGAAATTTTTTCCGGGCGGGGGAGGGCCCTGACTTTGAAACACTAGTGCAGAGGAAAGTTTCAGGGAGAAATATATGCTACATTGCGTAAATTTCTGGGATTTGGGGGGGGGGGGGCGTCGCCCCCCCCCCCTCTGGATACGGCATAAAAACTGTCTTAAGATGGTGTTTACATATACCCCACCCGCCTGTAACCTGTGCACCTTGCAAAAACCAAAAAATTTATTCATTAAAATACTTTGTTAAAAATAGTTGTTGAAAGTTTGTCTGGACATTCTACTAGAATAATATGTTTAATTTCTTTTTCCTTCTTTCCACAATACCATCAACGAATACCCTTGGCAAAAGCTCTTTTTTTTTTTCCGTCCTGCATCATCTGTGGCCCTTTTTCAAAATGTGGATTCCCATAATATGCACAGAAGAATTTCACCCTGCTCACGAGGTTCAGTTTTAATTTAGGTCATGGAAATACTAAACATGCAAACTAAATATTTCAAGGGAACCGTCATTAGTAAAGCCGATAAAGTTGTTGATCTAGATGTATTAATAAATTACAACTTTAAGTTTAGTCAGCAGTGAGGCTTATAGCAAATGATAAAACCAACAAAATGCTTAGATTAATCAAGTTAAACAATTCTAAGGAAGTTCTATCATTATATGAAAGTTTAAAAACCCTATTTGGAATATGCTGTTTACTTTTAATCACCTTATCTTCAGAAAGATATTACCTTATTGGAAAAGGTTCAAAGAAGGGTCATTATGTTAGTAAATGGTCATTCAGACATAGAATATGATAATGAAATGCAGGGCTTAATGCACATGTTGTCACAAGCAAAGGAAAAGGACATGATTCAGTTATTTAATTTTGTCAAAATGGAAGAAGGCAACTCTTGAAATGAAAAATTATTATTTCTATTCGGTTGTAGGTGTTTGGAATAATTTGCTGGAAGCAGGTTTTATTAATGTATTGGGTTTAACTACTTTAAGATGGCACTTGAGTCAATCTAGTTGGACCACAGCTTGTTGTAGCTCATCTCTCTTGTATTTGTACTCTAGATATAGCATACAACAGAATGGAACAGACATGTAATATAAAAAAAGAAGTTTTAAAATAATCTACGCTACAAAAAAAAAAAAAAAAGTTAATGTAAAAAATAGATAGCAGTAGGCTACCAAAACAAGCAATGAACAAAGTACTGTTCTTTCTGGGGTCACGCCAGAGGAAATTCAGGTCCATTTTTGGACTCCTCACAAAATTCCAATCGATCAAAATGGACCCTTCAAAAAATTCCAAGCTTCTAATTCGTACTTTTTACACTATTATTTATTAAAAAGCAGAAAATAGTAATGAAATTTTCCATCAATATATGTTTAAATTTTTACTTTTGACAAAAATCTCTTTAAAATTTATAAAAAACAGAACCTGCTAAAAAATGCTGGATCAACACCTGTCTTTGCTTGGATAATTAGACAAAGGTTTTGGATTTCTAGACAACATAGATAAGAAGCAAGTTAAAAACTCAAGTTCACAGACCAAAATTTCAAAAGTTATTAAAAGTTAATAAGTGGAAGATTATGGATTTTTTTTTCAAATTTTATTTGGTAATATGTTAAGAGAAAAAATTGTTTTGAAATATTCAAGCTAATTACCTTGCTTTTCCTCTTCAGATAATTCTTCTTCTTTTTTTGGTGTTTCAGTTTTGTGCAAAAATTTTGCTGAATACTCAGTGTTCACTCTTTTAGCTTCAGTTCCAAGTGGAGGTATCAGTCTATCAGAGGGAGATGTAGTGTGCAAAATTTCATTAGAGTTCAAATCACTAAAACTAGGATTTGCATCTTTATTCTGAAAATCTGAATCTAATGCCTGCTGTGTTTTATCTAGTTGTTCTAAAATCGCATCTTGAAACAATTTTTCTAATTCGTTATCGGATATTTCATGAAGGACAGCAGTTTCTTCTGCAACTCCAAATTTTTTTTTTCTTTCAAAATTATTTTGCACAACTTGGACATATTCCTGAACATTTTTAACATCTTTTGCAATTTCTTCTGCTTTTCGTCTAAAGTCCTCACTCAAATACTCAATATCATTATTGATAGTATATTCGCTTGGTTTTAAATGACTAAAAAGTGGGTCTGAATCTTGTTGAGAATTAGATAAAAAGTCAAATTCATTTTCTTCCGCTTCAAATTCAGTAACCTCATTGAACTCCTTCAAAAATTCCTTTTCTTGGTTACCCTCAACATCATCTTGTAAAATATCTTCATTAACTGATATACTGTTTGGTGGCACTGAATTATCCAAAAGTTTATCTTCTATTTCTTTCTTATCATTAATAATATCTATTTTTTTCTCTTTCTGACTAGAAATATCTTTGACACCTGGTTCAAATGAAGCATCATTTTTTAATTTTACTGATTTTAAAGTCTTTTTATTTTTATTTTCAACTGGTTCATCAGATAAAACACCCTGACAAAGAATGCTTGATATCAATAAAATTATAAAGACGTGAAAATGAAATGTCCACATAATTACAAAAAGAGCCTTTTAAAAATGGTCACCAAACCTAAAATACAAATGAAAATTTAATATAAATCAATCTAATTTAAGAAATGACTAAAATCAAAAGAAAAGTGTGTCAAATACAAGCAAATCTTTCATTCATTACCTATACTATAAAATAAACATATTAATGACCTGTTAACTCTTTTTTGGATTCTAAAATTCAATATCCACACAATTGTCTATTACATACTAATCATTCATAATATTTTCATTATAACAATGAATATACCACAAAAATTGTATTTACAAAACATAAAGAAAAACTTGAATTTGTTTTTCTGGCAAGGATCATGCCAATTCAACAGAGGCTCAAAATGTTACCATCTCAGGTTCCCTTGAAATTTGGCACAGGTGTACTACTAATTTTTGATTTACAGAGAAGCAAAATTCGCAAAAATTGGCCCGAAAACCGAACTGGAAGATTTCCTAGATAAGGAATCATTTTATAGCATTTTTCTTGATTTTTCTAACAATATGTTACATTATATATGTTAACCAAAATAAATTTTAATTTTTACATACACTATGTAGCATTTCATTTGAAAGACCAAGAAAAATGCTGTAAAATGACTCCTTGCTGAAGTCTCTATCTCAATTAGGAAAGCTTCAAGAGCAATTTAAATTCTGCCATTTTCTGTCTTTGGTTCAACTTTTTGGGAATTTTCATCTATATATCAAAAAAAGTTTCCTCTTTTCCCCAAGTTTATACCAATAGCACATCTGTGCAATATTTCACGAAAATCTGAGATGGTGAGCAGAGGCGTAGCTGGGGTTTTCAGCACCCGGGGACAACTGAAGATTTTGCGCCCCCTGTGCCCCTGGGGGCCTAGGGGTGCTCTTAAAAGGAATTAAAAAAACTTTTATGCTTCCTAAATCTCTAAAAAGCAGCCCTTTTAACTTTCATTTTTATTAGCGACCCTTCACTTCTAAGGGAAAAATGGGACACTTTGGCTTCGCAAAATTATTTGTCTCATTTCTCACGCACTCTTGTGCTACATTGGTCATTCCCAATACGATTTGTGGCGCTCTCACTTTTTGTCGAACATATTCACACCTCTTCAGTTCAAATAATTTTCTTTTCGCATTTAAAATAAAATAAAATAAATTAACATTAATTTGGCGCCCCTTGACACTGCGCCCGGGGACAGCTGTCCCTCCTTGCCCCCACCTAGCTACGCCTCTGATGGTGAGACTTTTGAGTCAGCGTTGAATCAACATGGAATGAATGACCCACATATTAAATACTTTCATGATCAAAACTAAAAAGAGAATCATTTAAGTAAAAATGTAAAAAAAAACAAATGTTTAAATAAGAATTTTAGAAGACAATCAGTTTAAAAGGAATATAAGAAGACAATCATTTGAAGGAAAATGTTAGAAGCCCTGGATGAAAAGCACGGTTCTGTCTAGGGCATCTAGACTTTAGCCCTTCAAACACGTATCACTGATCTTATTCTGCACTGCAAAAACATTCCCTTGAAATAACATATTTTGTGCGAAAAGTCTTTTGTCCCTATAGCCCTGTGCCGCAATAGCCACTAGACTCAACTATGTTTAGAATTCAGGCTTCTTCAGACCACAAAATGCTCTGAAGTTTGAGATATATCAGGTCAAAAATGGTGGCTAAAAATATAAAAATATCCTAGGCGACAATGTCATACACATTAATAAGTCTCAGTTCTTATAAACTACGTATCAGAAAATGTGAAAAAGAAATTAAAGCAATAATTTTTCACAGGGTTAATTTTTTTAGCATGCAAATTTTAAAAGAAATTTGTGTTAGGACTTCAGAAAACAACTTAAATGATCCATTACTAATTCCTATGAATAATTCATCCAGGCAATAACTGCATGCCATTGGAACTATAATTTTTTCCTTTCAAAATATATTTTTTAAAGATTATTAGTCAGTCAATTTTCATTTACGCAAGTAATTAATATATTACTGTCAATAATAAATGACATATAGCTTGATGTATAATAGCCCCTTGGATTAGTACAGTAATCAAGGGGGACGCTAAGGACGGGGGTCCCCCAACATTTTGATTTTATTAACTTATGGCAATATTAGTAAGGATACCCCTGCCCTTTCCCAGATTACACCACTGTCGACAGGGTGGCATAGTGCTAAGTCGCACGTCTCGTACGCCCAAGTTCGCAGGTTCAAACTTGGCCCAAGTCTGCATTTTCAAGATGCTGAAAATCATCTGCGCCCATGTCATATGATTATGCGGCATTAAAAGATCCCTTGAGTAGACATTTGGCTTGGATGCTCTCGAATAAATTAAATTCCTAGTGCAATCTGCATCAATTAGAGCTCAGGTGCCGCCATCTAGGGGAACTGAACGTCAAAATTCTCAGAGTAGTACTGGCCATCCGCCGACAGTGGTGCTTCTAGAAAGAAAGGATGCCAATTTCCAGCGAATGCACTAGGTCTGCAAAAAAGGTTAGTAACCATATACACCCCCGTTGGAGGAAAAAAAAATGATTACACCACTGCCACTGGTAGACTGCTTTAAATAATTTAAGGACTTTAATGATAAGAGCATTAGAAACATTAAAGTATAATAAGATGAAGTGCTAAAATTATAGTACATCTGTAAATGAATACTATATTAATCATTAAAACATATTAACAACAAGATACAATCAAGGCTTATGTAAAGGGACATTCCATGAATAACAGGACATCAAATGAAAAAATTAAAATTGTTTTTTTTCTTCAAATCTTGCATATCATTATGTTCAGAAATATCTGAAATTTTGTAATTTAATAAGAATTATCCAATTTCTCAAAAAAAAATTACCTTAAACCACTGCAGAAAATATTTTTTTTTGCATTGAACGTTGAATGACAAAAAAAAAAAAAAACGCTTTTCTTGCACTATCATTGCAGTGTTTATTTGATGTTCAAAAATGCTACTAATTACTAGACTATGATCCCTCATCTGTTTTCTTAAAAATTCAATGTAGAAAATTTTGCTTTTTTACTATTTTTATTGTCTAAAAAGGTAATGAAGTAGATGACATGCAAGTGTCATTCCGTTACTGAAAAACATATATTTATATCTCTTATGATTTAACTTTTATGGAGTTAAACTAAAGATTTTGGTTTTAAAGTAGGTTTTGGGCTTAAAATACTGTGGTAAGTTTGCGTTTCGAAAGCTATTAATTTTTATGTAGTATTTATAGGTAACGGAATGACAAAAAAAGTAACGGAATGACACAAAATCATAGTAATGGAATGACAATAGAAAATTATATTCACAATCATTTTTTAGACACATATATAGAATATAAACCCATTAATAAATGAAATTTAAAGATAATTATAATCTTTAAAATTACTGACACTAAAATATCTTTTTTTTACATATAGTTCAAAATTAGGTTAATTTTTGTTAAATACTTGTTTTAACACAAATACTACCAATCAAAACCTGAAGTAGTTTTTATTTCATGTAAAAATTTCATTGTGAGAGGATGATATTTCTTGGCAAGCATAAGGAAAAAAAGAATTTGTAGTAATACGCAAAAAGGATTCTAAAACTAAAGTACAAAAACATTTCTTACTTTTTACTCTAAACGAAATGTATGCCCTTTTTAAGCAAGAAACAGAAATCCAGGCATCTTTATCAAAGTTTTGTGACCTTCGTCCTCAGTTTGTAATGTTGCAAAAAGATACGCCTCATAATGTAATGTATTTGTGTTTACAACAAAAATAGACTTAAGAGTTCCTACTTAAATGGTTTTCCTAAAATGATTTTATTTCTGCATTCGTATGTGCTGAAAATTCTGAAGCATGTATGTTTTTGCATTGTGAACAATGTAAAGATAATTTTATTTTACAATATTTACATATGTGAGACAAAGCATCTAATAAACTACTTACATATAGGAACAATGTTAAAAAGTCAACAAAAATTGTATGAAATGCAAACATACAAATACTGCAGAAAATTGCTTGATAATTCTTTACAACAAAACCCCATATATTTAAAACATTCGTTTATAAAACGTCAGCAACAGAATTTCTTTCATGAGCAAAAAAGATTAATCTCAAAAGCAAAAGCTATAGTGCAAGTGAATTTTGCAGAAAATTTTATGCTAAAATTTAAAAATGAAATTCAGAGTGCACACTGGCACAACGATCAGGTAACACTCTTCACATCATATGTATGGCTGGAGAACAATGATGGGCAAGGTTATGTTTTTGTAAGTGGTGATATAAATGATGAAAAAACATCTGTTTATGTTTTCTTGGCATCAAAGAATTATCATTTTTTAGTGATGTGGCTGATAGCCAATTTAAGCAGCGTTATTTATTTACAAACCAGACATTTCTATTCAAATGTCACAACCTAAAAATGACATGGAGTTTTTTTGCAACAAGTCATTGAAAAAGAGGACACGTGTTGGGTAACAATAAAACAAATTCAGGAAAAGCTGACAGAACTATCAATAGTAGTTCAAACACTAGAATCAGAAGCAAATTTGAATTTGAAAAATGTATTTGTGTTGAGTAATGTGTATAATCCACACTTATGAAATGTGACCCTTTCTACATTGATTATAATACAATTGTGTAATTTAATTTCAATGAAACTTTTTGTCATTCCGTTACCATATGATTTTTTTAAGCTTATTTTGTTTCAAAAGTAAAAAGTATTATTTTTTTGTTAAAAATGACTGAAATGATTTCTAATGAATCCAAGCTTAATGCTGAGGTACTTTTTCTGTTTTGTTCCAGCTTAAGTTAGCTGAATTTTTAAATGAATGTCACACATTGCAATATGCATGTCCAAAATTTGTCATTCCGTTACCACAGAAAAAGACTGCATTTTTAAATGAACAATATGCACAATACAAAATTAATTGCATGTGTCATTATTAATTCATTAAAGGGCTCATAGTTAGCTCAATTTAATTTTTACATTTTAATAATAAGTTTGTAGATTCTTTGATATATGTAATAAATGCTTGACCAAATGTCATTCCATTACTCATGGGATAGCCCTAAAATCAAAATCCCAGCAGGATTGAAAATGTTTATTGAAATGTAAAATTTAAGCCTCACATAACTTTTTATCCCTAGAGCTTATCTTTACAAAAATATTTAATTGCATTTTATGAATCAAATCTTGTACTGAAAAGACCTGTTTGCCAACATATTTAACTACCAGGCACTATTTGATTGTTTATGTCTAATCATGTCTTGAGAAGAAAAAAAAGTATATTAAATAAAAACATAGTTAAACAAAGTGCTTAGCTGAAATGCACATTTTAAACTATGAAATATACAAAGGGATAAATAAATGAACTATTAAAAAATTGTACATGCAAGTTCATATTGTAAAGGAAATGTTTAAAATATAACTACATTTATTAAATAATTACTTGCTGTTAAGTTTATTATATTAAGCAATTTTTAAACTACACTCAAAACTTGCCATTTCAAAGATAGGTTCCTCAAAATATGCAAATTTTTACAAAGATCCTTCTTCCTCTTTAATTAAAAAATATTTTGTTCCACTTTGTATACATATTACCTAAAAATAGTGTACAATTTTGATTGGTTGTTTCAAATCTTCTGTAGGCGTTAAAATTTATTATTTAAGGTTGTACCAAATGTTATCACTGGGGTAATTCCTGATCACTTGCTTTTTTGGCATAAATTTCATCAGAAATAGCTAAAAATAATAATTTCAGTTTTTTTTAATGATAGATCACCAAATGTCGAGGACAAATGGAAAAAAGAAACAAAAAGTATTAGAACAAGTTATGAACAAAGAGGATAGCAAATCATTAGTGGAAAATTTACAAGTTGATCAAATAATTAAAACCACACAATTAGATGGCGCAAAATTCTTGTTGGATGATATTCACTAGAATATACCTTTACACATGCTTAGAGATGGGAATGGTCGGAAAAAAACGGAAATTTTGGGGGGGGGGGGGGGGGAAATGGGGTTTTTTTCCGAAGGGGTTTATTTGCACCCGGAAAATTTTGAAATTTCTAGTATAAAATAATACATTCAGAAATTTATAATAGTTACATTCAATGTTTTTTCTTTAAATATTTTATATTTTTAAATATTTCTTTCTTTAAATTTTTTTATATATTTAAATACAACAGTACAAAGTTTCCCTTTCGTATGAGAAAAAATGACAGAGATATTTAATTCCAAAGCTTGAAATTCTTTCACATTTTCTCGGACTTTATTAAGGGGTAGGTTAAAAAAATCTGAATGCAGTATTCATTGAACAATGAATAGAATGAATACTTCATTGAAAATTTTTAATCAAGCCCTTAATGCAGGCCAAAAAATCGTGAGAAAATCCCAAACATTGAAACTAAATATCTCTGTTTATTTTTGTCATACATAAGGGAAACATTTTGTGTTATGTTCGTTAGGATGGGCGGGCGTCAACTTTTACTAAATATGACTATAATGACTGGGGGACTCGATAAAGAGTTAACTATAATTTTCACAAAATCGATTTTTTAAATTTAAAAATGCTATTATCATCAATGCTTACAATTTTTAAACATTTTTATAACTGGAAGTATATGTTTGTGACCAATGGTTGCAGAGATAAAAGCCTCCTAAGGAGTGACGATATGTAACAAATAGTGATTTGGCCGAATAGCCGAATACCTAATATTCGGCCATTTCTTCCAGGCCGAAGCCGAATATTTGGTCCTTTCTTCAAGGCCGAATATTCGGCGGCCGAATATTAAAATTTCTAGAAAATCATTTTAATTTAAAGTATTTGTCAAATTTAAAATTATTCACAAAGTCAAACGCCAATTACACACAATCTATGATGTATGATTTAATTCTGTTTGTTAAGAACTATTTAAAATTAATCTATTTTCACTATTGTTTTGAATGTAATAAAACTGAATTTCACCCACAAGCAAAATAGAAATGACAGGTTTTACGGTAGTAAGCATTAGCATTATTTTACTAATTATTTAATTGCAATAAAAGAAATACTAGTGCTTAGTGAACTTTTACCTTGCTCAAAACTGTTTTATGAAGACGTTTTAAAAGTTATAAAAGTTAATATTTTTATTTTATGGGGTTTTTTACATACCTATTTTTAAAAAGACCTATTAAAACTTAATGCACTTAACTGGAATATGTTTTTTATTTACAAAAACCCCAATAACTTATGCTATCTAAATATTCATGATATGTTCTGGGCTTTTCACATTTCTCTCTAACCCAATATTCACATCAAATCAGTCTAATCAAACAAAGTCTGGCTTTCACTTTGTTAATAATAACAAAATGAATTTATCATATTATCTATTATAATTATATATTGGCAGCTTTTGGGAGCAAATGCTAAATATAAAACACAATATTACAACTTTAAAATGTGTTTTTGCTCAGTCAAGCCTAAAATAAGATTTTTAAAAAAGTAGTTTATTCTAAATTATTTTTATTTCTTAAAGCTATAGTGGACTAATGTATTCTTTTGCAATAATTATAATACAATTTTAAATAATTAAAATCTACTAATTTCTTTAGTTTTTTATTTTTTTACTGCAGCAAAACTATTCGGCCGAATAGTCCATCAATATTCGGCCAAGCCGAATTTGACCTTACCTAATATTCGGCTGGGTGATGAAATGACTATTCGGCCAGGTCGAATACTCGGCCAAAGGGCCGAATAGGCGGAATACCGAATAGTGGCCAAATATTCGTTACATCCCTAGTTTAAAATAGAAAATGTTATTGTAATGATTACACAAAAGGTCAGGATCAGTAAGGTATATTGTTATAAAAAAAATTATTTGCAAAACATGAAGTTATATTTTTCAACAAAAATATTTTATTTTTATTACAGAAAATTAAATTTTTATATTGATATAATAAAAAATGTTGTCAAATTTTCTGTTTTAAGATGCTCTGTAAAAATGCCCTGATATTTATTTTCTAAAATTAATAGAAATTTAATTTCTAATGATAAGAGTTTTTCATTCCCAACACTCTATTTTATTTTTGCTTATATTTTAATTATTGAAGTTGTAATAAATAAAATGTTATAAAGAAACGTTATAGATAATTTTATGATTTACAAAGTCAAACTTGCAGTTACAAAGATATAATGAAAAAAACATTTACACATTTCTTTTCAATAGAAACACCCCTGATCCCGAAAATTATTTTAAAAAATCCACTTTTACTTGTAAAAAATCAATTTTTCCATTTTTCCAGAAAAAAAACTATTTTTTTCCACCACCTCAAAATTTCCGGAGATTTTACATCCCTACACATGCTACCATTTTACTTTACACAGCTATTATGCAGTTTACTATGATAATGATCCAATGCACATTTGAAAAGCTTTAAATAGAGCAGATCCGATTGAAATGAAGTTTTTAGAAAAAGATGCAGGCAACTACAGATGGACCAAAAAGGGATAAAATTGAAAAGATAAATGTGAAATACATTCTTAATGTCATGTGACCTGAAATGGAGCCGACTCATTCACAGTTGATGATGCCGCCATAAACAGAGCATATAAGTGTTACAAGAAATTTTGCGAAGATTTTTAGAAAATATGGGTTTTTTTTAATAAATAAACTTATCAGCTGCTAAATTATGTTTTGCCTATTTATTTATTTTTTAATGTATTCGCTGTTAACTACTTTCATATAATTATTTATGAAATGCCATTTGTTAAAAGAAAATTGAGTGATCAGTATTTGAACTACCTTGTTCTATGAATAATTCTTAATCTCTAGTGTTGAAATCTCTCTATTTTCAGGGAAAAAAAGGTTACATAGGAATCAATCTATACGTCATCAAAATTTCAGAAAAACTTAGAATTCTACCACAAACAGCTTTTTTACAAAATTGGTGCTTATATTATTTGATCGGGAATTATCCCAACTCACCCTAGATAGTTTAAGTGGAATGAAAGTTAACAATTGTTCAAAACTTGCACATGGAAAACATAAAGATATCAAACCCGTGCGAAATTTTAGAATGGAAAAAGCAATATTGCTACCTTTTCTCTCTACCAAAAATTTGCCGCCTATCTCCTCTACACATAATCCTAGAAGAGGAATCTACACTCATCTTAAAAATGTGAATTTTTGCCCCTGAAAATGAGACATGAATCAAGGTAAAGTAGTAATTGCTTTAAAATTACTAATAAACTTCCTTGGCACACCAATAAGTACTAATGGAACTTCTAAGTAAAGGGAATTTTAAAAACAAAGTGTTAAAAAAAGAGAATTTAATTGCAATAAAGAATTTGAAGTGTGTTTAAAAAGAGACAGAACATTGGATTTTAAATAATAGTTGCAGTTGTTTAACATCACGAAAGGTAATAAATCTGATCTTTCCTTGTATTAATTTATTTTAATGATGAAAGCACTTGTTATCCTATTCTCTACATTCCACTATTGTTCTTGTGGTACACATAAAACAAATTAAGATATAGAAAATAAAAAAGATTAGAATTAAATATTAAACAAAGAATACCAAAGCCTTCTATTTCAATATTATTAGATAAGTATTTGTCTTTATTTCAAGTCATTATATATCATGTGTCTACTAAGCACTTGCTTCTAAATCTATTACAAGAATACATAATTTTGTGACTATGGATTAACAAAATTCTGAAAACAAAATTTTGTAATTTGTTTTATTTATTTATTTTCGCATCAATCTTTATTGTACTTTTTTTTCAAAATGATCGTAAACAAAATAGCTACAAGTGCTTGTCAGTTCACAATAGGAATTAATTACCTTCAAATGTAATTTCAAGCAGTCGAATTTAAGCAAAAGTATTTCTAATGATACCGGATACGATGAAAAATATATTCTTCACAGAAATAGATGAATTTTTCATGTATTCCTGCATCATGCCTTTAAATTAATGACACGTTTGTTTATGCGCTACCTCCGATACGCGGGTTTGTTTTGCACGATATTGGAATGACGAACTTCAGTTTTTTATTTTTGTGCGTAAATTTCAATGATTTTGAATATTTCATAGAAATTGTAAATAAAAAGAAATTGAGACTGAAGTTTGAAATTAAAAGCTTATATTCTTTCTAAAATAACTGACGATAATTTTCATATTTAAAAAAGTTCATTTAGATCTGAAAAATTTGAGGAACTAAAAATTACGATAAAATTTGGCAACACTGCTGAGTAATTTCAGTTACAGAATTTCCTTTTATTTTTGTTTTTGTTTGCGGTATGTGGCGTGAATGAAAAAAGAAAAAAAAAAAAATTTGAGTAATGTAAATTTGAGTTTAAAAAAATTGATGGTTTGTGTTTATACCAATTGGATTTCACATTTACACCATACATCTCTGAATTACTAGTGTTTTAAAAGCAGTGGAGGAGGGGGCAAAAATAAGCGCTTACAATATTAAAAAATTTTTAACATATGAAAAGAAATTTAATTGTACTATAGCAGGGATGAGAAACCTGTGGTTTAAAACAGCATGCTGACCTTCTTGAGTTTCATTTAGGGGGCCCCTTAAAAAGTCTTATTTTCTTCCATAAACTCTCAAAAGGCCCTAATTTTTACCTTTTCCTTTTCCAGTTTAGACAACATAGCACATAGTTGATGGTTCATTCACAACGGGGATTTTGTAAAACTATTAAATGAGATGGTAAAATACATATATTGATTTTTTTTTTTTTCACATGTGCACAGTTGTTACTTGTACGAATTTTCTGTTCTAAGTAGAGTTCGTTGATTTAAATCAAGTAATTTTTAAAAAATTTGTTTAAATCGGTATTTTTTAATTTCTTTGATGCGCAGAACCTGTTTTCTTCAATAGTATGGGAGATTTTTAAATTTGTTGACGGATTGGGTTTGACACAATCTGAAAATTTTTGTTGCATCAAACATAAAAACTTGCCTACGTATGAATTCAAGGAATTCATACGGCACGGTTTTATGTGCTGTAAATTATAATATAATTTACTGCATTTTGAGCAGGGTGTTTTTTTTCGAGTTAATTTATTTATATTTTAGATATTTCAAAAAGTGTCTAGACAAGTGATTGTTTTTCTCATGAGTGCTACCGTCATTAAACATTCTGTAAAATAATCCTTATCAATAATTAATCTAAAAAATCTTGTTTAGGTAATCTTAAATGCTTTATAATAAGTAAAAATAGTATTAAAATTTACTTTACTAAAATTTTAAAACTATTTTAGAGCCAATCCTGGTTACGGTTGTGACCCAAAGCACGCTTTTCACAAGTGGTTCAGCACTTATTGTGTCTTCTAGTAAAATTTAAAACATTCAATGCTTGGCACTTACCTAAAAATACAAGGTGCAAATACTTTTTTTAACCCATTAAGTTATTTGCTTATTAAAATTAATTAGTTTAGAGCTGTTACGTTTGTGACATGATTGGTGAACTTGTTTTTTTCCTTTGTTGTTATTTGCTCATTTTGTGCCTTTAAAGAAAAATACGATAAAACAAAAAATTGAGTATCACATCAGATATGTTGTTTACTATTTACAGTTGAATTGATAAATATTTCCTTTTTGGTTTATGAGAAAAAAAATTGTAAAAAAAATGTTACGGTTGTGACAGGCTGTTACGGTTGTGACGGTGTACCATAATAAATAGAAAGTGCATTATGCAACTTCAGGCAAATGTATAAATAGGTCAGATTCTTCCAAACAAATGATATAAACAATAAGTTGGGTAATTAACAATAATTTAGTTAATAAACAAACTCTTATAATTGGTACAAATGGTTTATTGCTGTGACGGTAAGACATGGTGTATAATAGGAATAATCTAGGGAAGCACCAAATTTAATAAATCATGGTGTGGAAAGTAAAATTTTCCACGGTTTTCTGTAGGTGTAGGCAGACAATGTTTTATTTGTTCAACATCTACATCAGTGTCGAAATCATCATTAGCTGGGAACACATAGTACGGCGACTTTCCATTTCTTTTTCTTAAATACTGAATGCAAAGTTTGTTGTCCTTTACACGATTACAAAATCCTAAATAATATAATGGTTTAACTAAATCCACTAATTTATCTTCCACTAGCTTTGATCTATGCTGTATGACTAAATATTTCTCTATATAATCCTCAGCTGTCAAAATTTTCTGACTAAAAACTGGTTCTTCTTCAGTTTGCTCAATATATTCTTTAATAACTGCTTCAGATAGGTTACTGCTAAATGTGGAACCTACATTCAAAACACCATGTTTTCCTGCCACTGGAATAACATGGTGTATTGATAATGTGCTTGGAATGCCATTTAACTCTTTCCACCTTTCATCAAGCATATCAATACACATTTCAACATCTTTCTTTTGAACTAAAATGACAGAAATCTTTTTTGCTACTGTATGGGCACAAGTTACAAATTCTTCAGCAGTCTGGACGACATGCTTTCGACTCCGTACTGCTGTAGAAACTGCCCTCTTAATTGTGCCCCCAATGCCATCAACTGCCCCTTTCCCATGGGAAGTGGCAAAGAAAGACCAAATGCAGTCCAAACCAAAATCATCTTTGAAAAAAGACAAGTTTAAAAGATTATATCTGTTTTTAAGCTGGGCTGACGAACCATCAGAGAAAATGTGAACTTTTCGTACTTCTGGATGCTGTGATTTAATAGATTGGGTGATCGACTTCAAGAAAGTCCAAACAACGTATTTTCCATGAACCATGTAATCTGATGTAATTACATAGGACTGACATTTGTTGGAAGCGAACCATAGCACTGTGGTGAAAATAGTAATTTGATCATTTGACCAATGGGCGGATTGGATTTCGTCTTGGGTGAGAACAGCATAATTTTCCGAGAAGTCCAGTTGTATTACAGCTTCATCAGCATCAATATTTTCCCGTGTTTGTTGAAAATGTTGATCTTGTAACTTTCGGGTATAACAGTGTGCCAAGTACTTGGGAAATTCACCTGAAATTTCTTCCACGAGAGTCTCTAACGTATCACCTTCATTATGACCATCTACAATTTTATCCCTTCCGTCAACTTTTCCAAAATACCTCTACTCTAAGCTCATCTTACGCTTCATCTAAAGCCCCAAGCAACACTTCTCTTATCTTATCTTCACATGCACCACAGTTTCCTAACATGCAGTCTTCGTTGAATTGACTGCACACAGAAAGATCCCTCAATTCATCAGCTTTGATTTTTAAGTTGGGTATAGCTTTTAACATGAAATCCATGTTTGCATGGTATTTACAAACACAGACATTGTGAGGCATCTTTGATGATAACATCACATGTTTTGGTCGTAACTCAAAAAACTTGGTCCTGCTTACATTGATATTAGGGTATTCATTGAAAAAAACTGCTCGGGCCTCATCAATATGGTTGCTTATGGATTCTCCTACCACTTTCACCATCCATCACAGATATGTAATCACGCTTACCAGGGGCTTGGCGACTGATATCATCCCTCTCATAAAATTTGATGACGAGTAAGTCGATTTCTGATGATTTTTCCGACAAAGTACTTTTAGCTGCTGGAACTAATTCAGAACTAATGTTAAAACTGTTGGAAAGGTACTGAACAACTGCCATCTTCTTCCTAGGACTTTCTGGTAAGTTTTTACGTACACGTGACAACGCTTTCTTAAAAGTTGCTTCAACACGATAACTACCAATTGGACTGTAAACATTACTAACATTTTCATTTGAAAGTTTTTGATTCTTTTTCTTTGCTCGACACTTTCTCTGTCTTTCATTTTGACGACGTCTTTTTTCTTCAATAGCTTTACATACCTTCTTCGATTTTCCTGATAATATCTTCTTTTCAATTATTCTTCTTTTATGACTCCTTTCTTTCTCCATTTTCAAATATGCTGCATGCTTTTCTGGGTTTTGTTTTAGGCATTCTCCGTACCTTCTGACTCTCTCTGCAGAAGAGCTCTCCATTTTTTTAGGATAGTCTGAAAAATAAAATAACATAAAATATGATTAATCTTCGAAATGTGTATCAAATTCAATAAATAAATTAATTTTTGGATATTTAATCTTTTATGACAATATAGCTTTTAAAAGCAGAAATAAAAATAAAGTACTGAAAATTGCATGTCACAACCGTTACAGTGTGTCACAGCCATAACAGTTTGTTTGTCACAACCATAACCCTAATTAAAAATATAAATAACTGCTCAAAACGACATTTAATGTGGTAATATGTTAAAACACATGGTTAACATTACTTCTGATCATGCAACACATGGTTTAAGCAAACAATGAAAGCCTAATTCAATTATTTCTGAATAAATGCATAATTTTTGTTACGGTTGTGACATGCGAATCATTTGATTTTAATTAGCAATTACTCACCTTGAAATTTAATGTTTTAAACTTTCTTTGGCAAAAATCAGCTCTTCAATGTGCCTACAAACTTATAAGATACATGCAGCCATTTTGAATTGCTTCACTTGAAAACAAAACTGTTGCCAGATGAGCATAAAAAAATGACAATTTAAAAATATCAAATATGCTTGCACAATAATAGCTCCATTAAATTGATTTTTTTTTGTATACAATAATTTCATATAATATTATGAAAGTAGAGATTTTAATGTTTATTTTGATGTATGACAAGTGTATATTGGGAATATTTTTTTTTTGCATGTGTTCACCACTTTTCAGGATTGGCTCTTTAATAGCACTTTATCTCAGGACTTCGTTTCTTAAATGAAGGATAGAACTTCCAATAAAAATGTATTTTATTAAAAATTAAATGTTTTCACACTGCAGCTATAATAAGAAGTAAGTGAACATTCTTTAGTGGCAAATTATTTTTTGATTATTAACTGACAAATATATTACTACAAATCTAATTTTTAGCTACAGTAACACTCATGAGACAAACAATCAATCCTCTTGCAATAATGCACCAAAAATAATAATAGTAATAAAAATAACAATAATTATGAAAAGAGAGACCAAAACTGATTTTTTTACCCCATTAATTGCTGTCTTACATTAAAAATGTAATAAAACACCACTACTTTCCTGATTCTGATCCAGAAATAGATGTTTTTAGACGGAAATAATAAGAAAAAAATTTCAGTTTTAAAGTAGGCAGTAAAAATATCGAAATAAATAGTTCTAATTCTGCAAACCATATCTTTAATTTAAGTAAAGTGACGATAATAGTTTGCAATACATCACTTTCTTATTTACATAAAGTACCAACTGTCATACCCGAACAAATGGTTATTTTTTTTTGGGGGGGGGGGGGGCTGAAGGTTACAAGTACGGGAGTTTTTCTTTATTTACCCCTTAAGAATAAAACATATCTCAAACGAAACACACAAAAATCATACCTGCCAACATTAAAATTTTGTGTCAGGTGTCTCTTAAAAATATATATATATAAAATATATCCTTGAATAAAAAACTAATATCCGCTTGAGTTAAAGCTCATAAAATATCTATATCTGCAGATTTATTTAGTACTTGGTTGTTTTCAATCATGATTGTAATTTCCTTCTCTTCCCAAGTAACACTCGTGAGTGGGTAACACTCATGAGACTTATTAAAAAATTCTTCATTAAAAAAAATTCTGACTGTGTTCCTGAAATTTTAATTGGACCGATTGATTCCTCTACAAGAAATACACTATTGCTGAATCACTTATTTTTATAATGTAAGAAATATTGGGAAATAAATGGGTAACACTCCTGAGAAGTAATAAAAATACTCATCATGTTGAATTGTATGTTCCACTATAAAACAGTAAAGGAATAAAACTGACCCATTCTAGATGGTACGAGGTTAAAAGGAACATACAAGGCTTCCCTACCACAGAAAATAATTTCAATATTTAAATATTTTGAAAGTTAAATGATAGGAACTTTCTAGAGGTAACACTCATGAGCTGCATGTCCAGACAAAAACTTTCTTTAAATTTTAAAATATTAGATAAACATTTCAGTAAAGTCATTTGTATTTTTGTTAAGTAAACACATAGTACTTCATGTTTTAAATAATATTGAATAAAAAGGTTACTTGGAATGATAAAAAAAAGATTCTGGTTCTGTGAATTTTTTGCTTCGGACACGCAATTTTCCATTACTTTCCAACTAAAGTAATAAAAGCCTATTATTTCACATTTTGAAAACAATGGCAGAATAATAGTTTTATCCAAGGCCGTAGCCAGAATTTTTTTTCAGGGGGGACCTGACTTTGAGACACATTATGTTGAAGAAAGTTTAAGGGAGGAATAGTGCTACATTGTGAAAAATTTTGTGGGAGGGCCCGTGCCCCCCCCCCCCCCCCTCTGGGTACGACCTTAGTTTTATCGACATTAAATTCAGATTTTATACTACGGACATCAAACCGTCAATCTTTTTGAAAATCACCCTACAGCATTTATTCTTTATTACTGCAGAAACTGATAACTGCATTTTGCACACAAATGGCAAAAGGGCTGACAGGGCCTTTTCTGGCAATGGGTATGGGATAGAATATTCCTCTTTTAAATTACACCAGAAATCCACTACTAAAGCGCATTAACATTTTTGTAGCAATTATGAAGGATGAATCAAGTGTTGCAATAAAAGTTTCATGTTCTACTGACACAGTCGAAAATCATACATTAAAAACATATGGTTTTGCTGTCAATACATTTTCGTGTTCACTCTGTCGTTGAAATATATAAATGAAAAAAATGTTCATTTGAGAAATACTGATTAGAAGCTTCACTCAAACCTTTCAAGTGCTCAAGAATGTTTCTCCTATTTTAAAGCCTTTCCTTTTATCATCAGCTTTTAACTGCTGGGTAGGAATTAAAATATTTAGGAAAGCGTATGAAATTTTCAAATTCTATCTTGTCTTTAACGAAAATTAGGCAAAAATAATCTGGACTATCACATAAGTGTGTTTTTAGAAAAGGCACAAGCGACGTTGAGCTGCAAAAGCAATTGAGTTAGCTTTTAAACCACCTTTTTATCCTGCAGCAAAATTTGTAAGTTTATTTTATGACAAAAAAATAGTGTTAAAAAGGTACGCAACAAAGGCGCCGTTTCATGGGCGCAACTAAAAGGGAGTTTTAGATATTAAATCCCAGAACACTTTGTTTTAAGCCACATTGCCAATATTGGTATATGTTGATATGTACACATATAAGGACCATTATGAACTAATCCCAAGGAAAAAATTCTGATTGTGGCCCTGTTGTGAAGAGCAGGGTATAAAACACAAATAAGCAATTAAGACAACATTTTAGGTTTCATAACTCAATCGTTTCGTAACTAGTGTTGGTGAAAGGGGGGGGGGGGTCACCCTAAAAATGTACAGACTAAATACCAATAAAAAGTGTAAAAGAGTTGAAAATTTACGTCATTCATAAATACCTGTCTCTAAAGATATACTCCGTGTTTATTTCAGGCTTCTCCCCGGGGGGGGGGGGAGCTACCCCCTCAGAGAAAGTCAACTCCTCCCCCCCCTCCCGGCAGAAAAATTCAGATCACAAAGCTTTAAAAAAAGAAAGAAAAGAGAAATTACGCTTTTAAGGCATTTTACTTTCAGAAACACTTTCAGGGAAACTATATCCCATACAGCCAAACTCGTTCAATTTATATCCATATGACGTATTCTGAACCTAGTTGGCTCGTCCATGGATGTGCAGTTTATGTGCAGCGGCTGTACATAGAACGTATTTTCGACCTCTTTTGTTACACCAGCGACCACCCATAGGACGTGCATTTGACGTAGAATGGAGATCGATCGGACGTGCACTGAGAGCGTAAAACAGACGTCGAATATTTCATTGAATAGGACCTCATTATATATTTACTTGTATTATTATTCTTGAGCACAAAACTACGAAATAAATTAATTTTTCTACCCTTTCGAACAACAAAATATTTGTTGCTGCTATTCAATTTTAAATAGAATTAATGTTGAAGCAAAAATAATACTATACCTATGTTAGAATCCATATTCCTCATCGATTGTTATTAAACTAATGTTTTCATGAATTCCAATCCATTCTTACCAATTTTTCTACCAACAAGATCATTCACAGGGGAGAATTTTAATAGCAAACTCTGACTCTGAGCAAATGATCCAATTAGTGATGTAAAAGTAAGAAGGAAATTTGTCCATTTATAAATGCTCTGTCTTCTGAAAATTAGCAAGAAAATAAAAGTACAGTACAAAACCATTGTATATTTAACAATCTTAAGTATGATTTTGAAGGCTTTACATAGCTATTTAAAAAATAAGACATTTTCAGTAGTAAATGGAACACATATTAAAATTAAATAGAAAAGGATACTTTTCTCCAAATTGAATGTTCTTTTAAAATATGTATTAGAGCATTACACTTTGCCGCGGGGGGGGGGGGGGGGGGATGCACATTAAACTAATTGTGGATATGTGGAAAATGAATAAAAAGTTGAAATTGTTGTAAATGAATAAAAAGTTGATTTATTGCTATAAGTATTTAAACTAATAATCAACGTATAATTTTAAAAAATAGATCAGTAAGATGTTCAGCAATAAAAAGTTGATTTATTTCTGTATTTAAACTAATGATCAACATATGATTTTAAAAAATTGTAATATTAGTAATCCTACCAATGAGAAAAATTTAACTTAAAAATAAACTTTTTTTTAAAGAAGTGATAATTATTAAAAATTGCAATTACTTCATTTTTTAAATAGAAATAAAAGAACTATATGACATATGAATTATTAAAAACAGCATATTATACTATACTTGACTTGCGTTCGAGAAAAATTTATAAACATTACGACTAAAATGCACCGATTAATGATGAAATAACTTACTGTGCAACTAAAAGATTCAAACATTTTATTCATCTTCATTAATTTCTTCGGTAACTTAGGATCTTAGGATAAATGATCGATGATTTTCACAGCAAGCACCATGTTTCCAATTTTCAAGTAATATTAGCACGTGCGTAGTACACAGCAGCTGCCACGGTATTTTCTTCTCAGCGTGAAAATATCCCATTGTATATTAACAAAATAGAAAAGGGTAGGATTACGGTTATCTGGGCGCGGCGATAACTCGCCATTTCTGGCAACCCCCTTCCTTTTATGGTAACCCTGATTGGCAAGGAAAGGAGGATGCCAAGCTTGGCGTCTTTGCCGATAACATTGCCAATCTTGCATCCGTCGCCGATTGCAACCCTTCCCTCGAATCTTGCTTTCCCCTTCATTGGCGTGGCCTTTGACCTCGGATCGCGTTTGCTATCGTATTTCGTTTTCTGCTGTTTTTGCTGATTTCTTAATCGTAAGTACGCTTTGTTTTAATTAATTGATTTTTAATTTTTTGTATCTGATTATCATTTATTATTTTATTTATTAATTATCAGAAGAGAAACCAAAAGACTTAAACTAATTACCAAATTAAACCATGCCGAACTAAAACCTGAATGTTATTATTATTTGATAAAATATGATATTTTAATTGTAGTTTTATGCATATATTAAATATTAAACACCAAAATATACTTGTATTTTCACCTAATGAACCGATGTTAAAAGATCCGGGGAGATGTTAAGCTTTTTTCCAAATGCTTTTAACGCGTGTTTTCTTTCGTAATCGTAAGTACGCTTTGTTTTAAATAATTAATTAACTATTAATTATTTGAATCAGATTATTAATTATTTTATTTATTAATTATTTTAAATCAGAAGAGAAACCAAAAGACTTAAACTAATTACCAAATTAAACCATGCCGAACTAAAACCTGAATGTTATTATTATTTGATAAAATATATTTTATATGTAGTTTTATGCATATATTAAATATTAAACACCAAAATATAGCCGATGTTAAAGATCCGGGGAGATGTTAATCACATGCTTTTTTCCAAATGCTTTTAATGCATGTTTTTTACGTGTAAGTTTTATTTTTATTTATCTATATAGTATTTATCATTATGTATTACTTTGAAAGCGAAATATTTCACTGCATCACTATATACATTTGTTTAATTGGAATAATTACTTTAACCGTTGTACAAATTGTTGTAATTCAGATGTCGAAAAAAGAGAGAAAGGGTTCTGCTGGCCCCTCGGGGTCACGCCCTTCTGTGCCCATCTCCTCCGCTTCTGCAATCCACCCTAAATTGCAGGACTTTAGTTTTGTCGATTGGGGTGGCATTGTAGAGTCGGAGGAAACTGCCCGGCAGTTTTTTTTTGAGATGGGTGTAGCCCCCAGCCCACAGGAGTGTCCACCTTGTGCCTGCGGCAGGCAAATGACTGCGCGAAAGGATGCTAGTGTGAAACTTGGATTTCGCTATGTCTGCGGGAAGTGTAATATTAAGGTATTAGTTCATTTTTTTATTCTTATCAACGAAAAATAATTTTGTTTCGATAGTTACCCATTGCAACTTCTGATATATACTTTTTTAGATCAATCCAGGGCGTAATACATTCTTTGAGAATCTCCGGGTTCCTTTCCGGGAGGTCTTTCTGATGGTGGCGTGCTTCGTGATGAAGCTCCCCATGATGATGGTGCAAAAGCAATTATGTGCCTACAGGCGCAAAATAGGCGAAAAGCACCCTAACATGTCCAATGAAACAATTGTGAATTTCTTCAGTTACTTGAGGGAGATCGCGGAAGTCTTCGCTTCCCACCATTCTGGCCTTTTGGGGGGACCCGGGAAAACAATATTAATGGATGAAACTTTCCTGACGACGAGGAAGTATGGACGGGGCCGAGAGACTCCCCCCATGACTTATACAGTGTTTGGGATATATTGCAGGTATTTTCACGGATAATTCAAATCCTTCAATGTGTAAATTATACTGTATCATTTCCATGATTTGTTATTTTTATGCAGAGAGGATAAGGAGGGGCTATTTTTTATGGTCAACGGCAAAAAGAAGCGTGACCTGTGGCCTCTAGTTAAAAAGTATTGCCACCCGGATACCAGTGTCGTGTGTACTGATGAGGCACCACAATATATTGGTATTCAAAAGCTATTCACTGATGCTGTCCACAAACGTACTAACCACAGCAAAGGTCAGTATGTGGACAGGAATGATGTGACAAATACTACAAATGACTTGGAAAGTCTGAACCGTCGTGTTGAGGAAGGTTGTCCGTCGCGAACCTCGAAGAAGTTGATCAACCAGTATATGGCTGTCCATTACTATCAGAGGTTCCGACTCAGCGGCCTTTCGGAATACGGGGCTCAGATTGACCAGTTCTTGAGGGACCTCGCCACTGTGTATCCCGGGTGGAAGAGCGAAGGCCTAAAGCTGAAGGAGTTTGTTTTGCCGACGCCCGAGTCAGAGGGGATAGAGGACCTAATGCCTCGTTACAAATGTCCCAAAGCCGATCCTGTTGATGAGGTGGAGTTCGTCGAGTGTGATGATTTTGAGGACCCTGACCCTAAGGATCCAGATTTTGAACCATAATTTTATTTTGTAGTAAGATTCTTTAGTATTAAGTTATAGTTATATTTTACATGTCCCCATATTTTCCCATACAATTCGTAACACTTCTTTTTTCTTTTTCTCTTCTTCCAGAATGTTTATTATATTGTGGAGAAAACCACCGCAAAATCAAAGTTTTCATGTGGAGTAAACCACCGCAAAATCAATATTTTTGGTGCACTTGATGAGGTGGGTCCCCGTTCCCGTGCACTGGATAAAGATAGCTTTAAACTGATACAGCTATCTAAACCGAACCCTCATCTCTTTTTTTGCAATGCAATGCAAAAATTGCTATTATATGCTATCCTTCTTTTCCTGTTTAAATGTATCATTTTTCTATAATTTTATACTATTTTTCAGTGGAGACAACCACTTAAAAAAACATGGCGCACAATATGAGGTGGGTCCACGTCCCGTGTGCTGGATAGGGTTTTAGCATTTCGCCTGATATTCCTTAATTGAGTGCTAATTACCTGAACTGAATCCTCACTTTTTTTCATCAACAACGTAAAGGCTCTTAATGTAAAAATTGTCCGGAGGGGTAGAATGCAGTGAAATACTTCATACAATTTCTACTTGGAGTTTGTTTCTCCTTGTTTAGTTTATGTATGTTTTTTGCAGTGAAATACTTAGTTTTCCAATTAGAGTTATTATTACCATACTAGCATTAGTGCATAGCATAAATAAATTGGGAACTTAATTTGATTCTCAATGTTTGCATAGTTTATATATTTTGTTTACTATATTTTTATACTGAAATACTTAATTTTCTAATTAGAGTTATTATTGTGCCATAAAGATGCATATATTTGCAGTGAAAAGCTTTTTCTAGCGCCGATTCACGATGTTTATCGAAAAAATGACCCTACGTTTTTGATCGTTTTATCATTAAATACCGCAAAATAACTAAGTCCATCGAAAAAATGACAAATTTATCATTTCTAGCGCCGATTCCAGCGAAAAAATGACAAAGTCAAAAAAAAAAAAACCTAAGTTTTTGATCGTTTTATCATAAAATGCTGCAAAATAACCAAGTCCAGAAAAAAAAACATTAGTATTTGATCACTATTTTAAGAATAAATATAAAGTCCGGGGAAAAAAATACCAATTTTGGCGATGTTTACATCTGGAACGTAAACATCGCCAACACTGGGGTTTGGCGCCGCCAAAAAAAATCCAAGATGGCGCCAACACCCAGTTTACCGTAAGTTTCCCCCAAATCGTACGTTGTCATCTACATATCAAGCGACGCACAAAATGGCGTACGATCCGATCCGATTTCTTGATTCTTGATGCTTTGCATGAAAGTGTGGCGCTACTATCGCTTTTGTCCCTGAATAGAGCTTAAAAGTACGTCAAAAACATGTCAAAAAGGGACAAAATCTGGCTCATCCCTTTTACGTGCTGAAAAGACGTAATGTTGACATCCATCATGGTTTATTCCAGTTGATGCTCTGATTCGACCTCATATTGACGTCTTTCTTGGCTGCAAGACGTCATATGGATGAAATGGCTGTACTCTGGATGGTAATTGGAGGACAGTGGTTGTATGGGATACTACACACTGAATACATACTACATACTGAACACTATCACGAGCGACGCCAAAAGTAACTTAAAAGATATGAGCCTTTATTTTGAAAAAAATTGTGGGGGGAGAGTAACCAAACTCCTTTTGGTTTCCTCTAACATCCCCAAAGTATCCCAAAATTTGCATTGCTAGGAAGATTTCAAAAAGTTTCCTGGAGAGAGCCCTCGAACCCTTGCCTCCAGAGTTAGCTTATAAGAAGACCAGTTACAAAAATTTAAGTTGCAGAAGGCCCAAATACCCACTCCTCTAACTTCACCAAAGATCTAAACATACATCTACTATATATACATCAAAAAGCTATCATATATGTAAAAAAATTCATATTAACATCATTTCTAGTCATATATATCTTAAAAGAGTATAAAACAAAGTCGCTTCCCGTGTCTGTATATTTTACGCAAATTTCCACATAAATTCTCCAATATGGGAATGGAAAAAACCTCGCACATATTAATGTAATATATCGATCAAAAGCGCTGATTTTTCTGCACAATATGAAATTTGTTCGAAGTTTCTAAGTCAATAAGAACGCCAGTTATAAAGTTTTTAGTTCGATTTCTTAAGGCTTATATACCTTGATCCAAAAATAATAATTAGCAGTTTCCTCAATTCCGGGGGAATAGTGTTGGCTTAATTTCAATATAAAACTTATTTTTCGACGTTTACTAAACGCTTAGCACGTGCATCACCATGCGGGTACCCCTAGCGGAGCTTTATTTCCTTATGAAACTTATTTGTCTGGTAGCGAGACAATAGTTCAACATGATCATTAATATGATATTTCAATTTCATTCTTGCAATCAATCTAAAATCATTGGCAAGACTCATTCCAAAAAAAAAAAAAAAATAACGCAACAAATGACACCGTGCTACAATTTAGCAACACTATAGGCCGTAGGCAACGTTTTAATAATTCAACACGGGCAACGCCATGCGGGTACCGCTAGTGTATATATAAAGGGAATGGTTTTCAAGCATACACTGCCCTTCTTAATTCTTAACATGCTTCCCCTGTCCGGAGCCAAGGCAGTATCCAGAATTTTTTTTCGGGGGGGACCCAGACTTCGACACACTTGTGTTAAGCAAAGTTTCAGGGAGGAATACATGATGCATTGCAAAAGATTTCCGGGGAGGGGGGCGGCCCGTGGGTCCCCCTTCCCCTCTGGATACGGCCTTGATTCACAAAAACATTAAACATTCATTACTAGATCTTAATTCAAACGCAATCGAAAATTCAGTATTAAACGAGCAATCTTCTATGTCCAGGCATTCATAATATTAAAACTGGGAAATAGTGGAATTTTAGAGAAAAAAATCCAAATTCCCCTACAAAAATGCTCATTGCTACAATAAATTTCTAAAAATTTTGTTAAATTTGTAACAAAACATACTTCAAAAGTGGAAGTGTCAGAATCAAATTTTCTTTTCCTTTTGGATGACGAACGTGTCCATCGCTGGAGTGCAAATATTATTAGGTATCGAAAATAATTAAAAATTTAGATAAAATATAAATAATACTTGATTGTAAATTAAAATGCAGCATTAAACCGTAGCAGTGAGATTGGAAACGTTGAACGGATGATTTCCAGAGTCGTAATGCAATCAGTGATGGACCATAATAAGAAAGAAAAAAAAACATTTATAATATAAGAGATGAGAGAACATCTGTAAATGAAAATGCAATGCAAATACAGTTCATCGGTTTTCCAATCGGCTCATCTACAAAAAAGATTTTACCAAAATGGGTTTTTGGACAGGAAGTCATAAATAAATACAAACTGCTCTTTAAGTTTCTTGATGAGCATCCCTTCCTGGCTTGAGGGTTTAACCCATTAGGACAATTGTTGGCTAAGGGGTCCTTCATTTTCAGACCCCAGCGCCTACAACAGAGTTTTATCAGAAAACAAAACTCCATCACAGTAGAGAATATTTTCTACGAAACTTATTACTTGTGCGATTGTATTCTTAAATTGCTGCCTTTCATGGGTAAAAAAGACATCAAGAAAAAAAGAAAACCCTCTGGAGTGATTGAAAGGATCTCTGTTAGTCTGTGTGTGGTACGGTGATTGAAGCCACCTTCCGCTGTAACCCCCCCCCCCCTCCCAAAGTGATAAGGGGGTTGATTATAAAAAGATGAAAAGTCCTCTTTATTATGAGCTGCATACTTTGGTCATGATCACAACAGTTCAAAGAAAGAGGAAATAAAATCATATGCATATGTGTTTAATTTTCTTAGGGAAAAAAAATATGTGCTTTGCAAGGCCGTAGACAGAATTTTTTTTGTGTGCCTTAAATGGGCCTAAATAAGTAAATACCCAATGGGGGGTTGAACCCCCCCCCCCCTGGTTACGCCTATGTTCACGCACAGGGAACCCACCAGTATTTCCCGATCTTTGAAAATCTCTATTCTAATCAATAAACGAAATTTTATTGCTTTCTCAATGACCTTCAAATGTGTGTACTATATACTTCATAACTTTAAATTACTATTATATTAATTTTAAATTTTACAATATTATTCTTACTCTTCGGATGTCTTAATATCAGATCATAATTCATTGAACAATTCATAGTAATCATTCGAAAATATTTTTTCCTCTGAGATATTTATTTGTTCAATTAAGAAATCTTATCATGATTGTTATTGTTTTTACCACCTTCTACTTTGTGTTTTCAAGGAATTCTTTAGCAGAGGAAGAGATGGTGGGGGAAATGACACCCAGTGTAGCCTCCCCTCTCCTTTACACTCATTTTAGTGCAACTTTTTACGTAGATTCATAACATTGAATATCATTCACAAACACTGTCCAATAGCCTCTTCAATTTTTACCCAACAGTTTTTGATTCTTTTTTTTTTTTTTTTTTAAACTAATGAAGGGGAGGGTCAAACTGAATTACAAAAGTGTTACTGTCAAAGTTTTCTCATGGGAAAATTTTACACTCCGTTCATTTTCTGAATTTTTGTTGCTACAAAATATTTTAGTTTTGTGTGTTGTTTTACTTGACTCTCATACATTTTTAATGGTTTTATTAGGTTATTATTTTTTTTTTTTGCCCAAACTTCCCCGTGGATATTGTACTTTCATTGAGAAAAGGATGCATTTTTTTTAGAACAGTGATAGTATTTCCCACCAGTGGTGTACGTAATAGGATTTTGCTGTGTGTGTGCAAGGTAGGGGTGGGGGAGCTCAGGATTACGAATGCATTGAATCTTGATTTTGTGGGAGTTCCAGTTTCCCTCCTCTGATTAATCCATATCAAAAATACAGTTGTGATGTTTGTAACCTGTAAATTCTAAAATTCTACACATATTTTTAAGTATCTCATAACTTCTAAATAAGTAGTAAGTTTTTGACTCACAGGGAATTTTCAAAATATGCCAATTTGTAGAATTTAAAAATTCAAATTTCACCTGCCCTATAAATGGATCTCTTGTGCAGTGACCGGATGAAATTCTGGATATTTAAAAATTTTTGTGATACTGGATATCTTTTGCCTTCTGGGACAACCCAGAACAGTCAAGCAAAACCCAGAAAATTGTTTTGCTTAATCAGTGGCCCTGTTTTTTTGATAAAATAGGGTTAAACCTTTCAAGCACGCCACCGCCACCTGTAGGTTATGTATTGGGATTTTGACCAGTTCTCACTGTTTTTTTTTTGTGTGAAAATTAATGCTTTATTTTTAAAAAATATTAAAAAACATGTCACTGTAAGTCTTGTTCATCACGAGCCACTACTTTTTCCTATCTTTCTGGCAGCATTTGAATTCCACATCGGAAAAACAAAGCTATTCAAGAGTTGACCCAATTTTTGGCAATTTCATAAGATCAGAAGTGCTGTTCAGCCAGGCCATGTGTCATCAACCAGAACAAGTGGTAGTCGGAAGTTGCAATGTCCAGTGAATACAGCTAGTGGAATAGGACTTCCCACTTAGAGTTACCAAGTAAGTTTTTACCGGTTTTGCCACATGGGTGGCCGAGATTTGTCATGTCTCTGCTCGTATAGCGGTCGAAACTATTGTGTGATCAATTCCTAATGATTCTGCAAATTCAGCTACTGTTTGACAGGAGTCTTCATGCAGCAATGCTTCCAAATGTTCGCCTTCAAAGTTTTCGGTGCGCCAGAGCATCCTTTATCTTCAAGATTATTATTTCTAATGGGCTGCGTAGTATTGGTTCTTAACCATTGCAGACCTAGTGCATTCCCAGAGATTGGTACCAACTCTTTCAGTGGCACCACAATGAGTGTGGTACCATTTGCCACTATTTTTGACGCTCAGTTTCCCCGTAGGTGGCGGCACCTGAGCTGTAATTGATGCAAACTGCACTAGGAATTTAATTTAGCCGAGAATATTCACGTCCAACGGACACTCGAGGGATCTTTAACATGCCACATAATCATACAACATGGCTGCTGTCGATTTTCTGCATCTTGAAAATCCACCGACTTGGGCCAGGTTTGAGCCTGCGAACGTGGGCATACATGGCCTGTGCCTTACCTCCACGCCAGCCTGCCGGCTTTATCTTCAAGATCAAAATCATTTTTAAAGCATCTAAACCAATCTGTACAAGTTGTTTCAGATAGAGCATGATCGCCGTTAGTCTCAACAAGAGCTTCAACTGCAGCTTTTTAAAAAATAAAATAGTGCAGTAAAATTCCCCCACACTCTTTTTTGGTACAAAATGTTATGTATTTAATGCAATATAAAATAAAGCTATTTGCACTTCCGCAATATGACATACGCAGAATTTGAAGCTTGCTTATTGTAGTACTTATAAATAGATGCATCCCTATCATAAACTAACGCTATCAGCTCCGGTAACGCCATTTGGTGGAAAACCAGTAAGAACTTATTCAACTATCCAATGCTTTTATCCAACAACACTCTTCTCCTTAACATGAAACCTTAGGATTACTATGCATTGCCACGTTGCAAGAAGTGATTAGTGATCTCGAAACAAATTCAACATTTTTCAATACCTGCTTCGATTCTGTAAATTTTTTAAAAAGGATATTCTTTTTTTTTAAAAAATAGAAATACAGAATAAATTAAAGATTTGTGTTAGCCCCGCTCTCCCTCAAGTCATTTAGCCAAATTTATGATTTCAATAGGCATACATGATGCATGTCCTGCGCAAGTGTGCATGTAGAGACACATCAGTGGGAGCAGTGTAAAAAGGCTTGATAAGAAATGTGTCCTGAAGAGGTACTTAGAAGTTATTACATTTGGGAGATCTTGGTGCATTGAGATGCACAGTTTGAGAAAGTGGCTTAAATATATAGCACAAGGCATAGTAAAATTAAATATTTGAAAGTCAGATTTAAATGTATTTGTTTTAGGGAGGAGGTCCGTGGTGGCCTGAATTTTGAGAACCTCTGGTTTAAATTATTGGACAAATTAATACGATTTTTATTTATACTAGGTAACTCAAGATTTACGTGAAATTTCTGATGAATTTTGTTTCAATTTATTTTATTTTTTATAATATTTTTGTGAAATAATTACTTTTGTATTTAAATGTATGGTTTACCTACTTTATAACTAAGTCAAGATATCATTTTAAAATGTGCCTATTTCCTTTTATGCAATGTTCTACATTTTAATTTTATAGTTGGTTTAGTAGACAAAATCTTTTGATGAGTTTATTATTATCAATTATAATGAGCACTTAGACATGTGCACTTAAATATATACTAGAAAAAGCACTTATTAATTTAATCAAGTAAATGTATGCAATGCATATGGCTGTAAATGTTTGTTATAAAATGAACTTTAAAAAAGAGACATTTATAAATAAATTAATTTATTTATAGTTTCATCCGGCTATTTTCAACAAAATTGCAATAGCAGCAGTTGCCTCTTGAGATGAACTACACATAAAACATGCAGTTCTTTACAGAATGTAAATTTAACATTCAGTCTTTAATAAATAAAATCAACATTTCTTAAATCACATAAAACAATGAAAAAAAAAAATTAACATGTCTTATAACTGCTATATTACATATTTAAATATCAATATTGCAAATACAATTTTAAAGCACATGCATATTAAAAACAATCCATAAATGTACAATTTAGATGTAACAAAACTGCTGTTATGACTTATTCAGATTGTTTTAAAAATTTAATAGGAACTAAAAGAATTGTTGTGAAAATGGACAAAATACCTGAATTCACAGGTGATACTCTAAATTTCCACCAACAATTAAATATACATAAATATAAATAATGCAAACTTTTATTTGTGAGGAATGAACTTTTTTTTATCTTTGCTTATAAATTAATATAAATGATTGTAATCTGTCCATCAATTTTTTAAAATATTATATATTTTTATTTAGAATCAATGGAAAAATAGATTTTAAACCAAGAACATTATTGCTTTGAAATTTGTCTTGCCAAAGAATTGTATTAACAAAACACATAGTATAACCCTGATTTAACGTTTGTCCATGGGCTATTAAATGCTATTGTTAAGTCAAGGATATTGTTAAATTGGGGAAACATAGCATTCCTTAAATCGAAATCGGGACTTTTAAAATCTATCATTAATTTGAGGAACTTGTTAAGTCGAATGAAAGCAAAAATTTACAGTAATAGTGTAAAACTGAATGCATCTGAAATGTGGAACATAATACTTGTTACATTTTCTATAAACAGAGATATTTGCATGTTTTAAAAGATTAATAAATAAGCTAGATGCAATATTTGAAAATAATAAAAATTTCATAACACTGTACATAACTCTCTATAAGCAAGCAATGTAGATAGATTTTTAAAATTTAGCCAAACCCGTAACTCTTTTACTAAAATTATAGCCAATGACGTTTAAAATATACTAAATGATTGAAGGAAAGAGCAGTAAAAAAATTTGCTCTTTTTCAATGAACTTGAATAAATTAAAATCTACTTAATGTATTTATCGCATATTTAATATCATTAATTTTTAATGAGGCATATTTATAATGAACTTTAATTGCAGATAATGGTTTACTAATGAAGAAACTCAATGATAGAGCAAACAAAAAGCACAGAAAATAAAAAAGAAGTTATGCCACAACAGCAGCAAACCTCCCCCCCCCCTTCTTTTTAGGGGAAAAAAATAAGTTATTTTGTGTCCCAGTAGTTTTATATAAACTCACTTAGTAGAGTGCTAACCAGTGGCGTAGCTAGACCCCAATTTCGGGGGGGGGGGGGGGGTTTCTTCTGGAGGAATATTGGTTCCTCTAAAGAACAATTGTAGTCAAACCGATGTACGAGATTTAAGTCAAGCGAACCCCCCCCCCCCTCCCTATGAATTAAAAAATTTTAAAAATCGGTTCATTTAGTCCAACTTTATGGTTGAAAAAGCACAAAAATTATTAAATTTCCTCACAAAACCTTTTTTTCTTTTAATTATCGTATACGGTTTCTTGCAAAACGAAAGTAAGGGATCTATGGAAGACCATCCTCGATAGATTTAAAAAAAAAGAATAATTAGAATCGGTTTATGAAATGAGAAGTTATCGATTTACAAACAAACAAACAAAGAAAAAACATGCATAGATATCAATTAATAACCATCCTCCTTTTGGAAAGTCGGTTAATAATAAAGACAAATTGCTTTCTAAAAGGAAAAATCTACACTTTTCCCTTTTAAAAGTTTTAATTTTTACGTGATTTTGTTTTTTTGTTTGCGCTCGTTTCTTATTGTAGGGAAAGTATTTAATATGACAATGTTGCGTTGTATAGACTATGTACATTTCCGTTCCCCTAACTTCATTCAAATAATGATTAAAACAAAAAAAACGGACCTAACTTGACGAATTTACAGGAATATTTTTTTGTCACAGAGAACATAGAACTTTCAACTGATAACTTTTTTTCCATTATCATTTTTAGCCTACTTTCCCGTCAAAATTTAAAAATAATAATAATAAAGCATGAAAGAAGGCTAAATGTGTCGTGAAAATATCGTTAAAAATAAAGAAAAGTTTAAAATAAGTGAAGTATTTAAATAAAGATTGAAAAATAAAAAATTTGAAAGTAGTCTTTTGAGGTGGGAAAAACTTGTGTCTATCGGTCTGTCTGCTGTTAACTTTTGAAGGAATTGTCCGATCCGAAATTTTTTTTTTTTGCATCAAAAGATCTTGGCATGGACATTTCATTTCTATATTTGACTTTTTGATTTGAACAATTTTTCGCTTACTTTTGAATAGTTCAAAAAATCTTAACAATAGCACCTATGGGCAAATTAAGTAAACTCTATCCGATCCAAGTTCCGATGAACAAGTTTATTGGAAGAAGCTCTCAGCGTGAAATTTTTTTTTATTTGAACAATTTTTATTCATTTTTTAACAGCTCAAAAAACAAAAAAAAAATTAAGATAACGCCTACGGGGAATTTTCAATCTTATATAAATGATGATAAAACAGACGAATTTTCTTGGAACAAGCTTCATCGGAAAGATGTTATGACGTAGAATATGTACAGTTACGAAGTTCAATCAGAACTAAGGGAGCCTATTTTCATATGAAATTTATTCGTCGGGATTTTTAAGGATATTTTTGAATGAATAAATGATAAAATAAATAAACAAGGGAATGAATTGAAAAACAACTAAATGAGTCAATAAATACAATGAGTAAATGAATGACTGAATAAATGAAAGAATGAATGAGTGAGTGAAGGAATACGTATTAACCGCTGAAAAAGGTATTTGAAGTAATTAAGAACTAAAGCTAAATGAGAAAGAGAGATAGCTGGATTATAAGTTTGAAGTTGGTGTATACGAGAAAGTAGGCTCGTATAGTTCTAGACGGAACTTCTTGTTAGATAATGCATTAGTAGTAAAAGCGGCAAAAATAAAATATTACCTTCAGAAGTGTCTAGTGAAACTAATGCTGATTCTGGAGATTGTACTTCCTACTCCTCAGAGGGCATCAGCTTTCTCTTTTTATTACAATTATCATCAATTTTCTCTTTCGGCTTAAAAAAGCTTGTGATAGGTTTTGCTCACCTCATTATTGCCTCTCATTCAATGCACTTCCCTAAATAAATTGGGTTTGAAAAAAATGCGCAAAACCTGATCAGTGCAGACTGACCCACCAATGCATAAGGGGTGCACGCACGAGAGGAAAGTGGGAGGTCTCTGCTCATGGTAAAATATTCATACATTAACCTATAGGCAAAGTAAACAACCATTGGCGGAAAAACCCATTTAAGTAAGAATAGTTGATGCTTAAAGAACGTGAGAATTTTTTTATGGCTGCAGTGTTATTTGTTAGGGGAGAGGAGAAATTGAGAATGACATTCATCACTTTACTCTCACTATCTCCTATCTTCGTGTTCAGTGCATCTGTTTCTGTATATCTGTAAAGTAAACGATATCTGTTCGGTTGAGGCGTTATTATTGAATGGTCAGTAGAGAATGGGGTTAAGTTGAAAGTGGAGAGCAATTAACGCAAACCCCCGTGGTGCTTGAAAGCACCTTCTAAAAGGAAGAAGTCATAAAACGGACTTTCTTCCGCTCTGGGCATGAAACGTAGTGAGGGACAGCTGATGAAATTGTTAAACAGAAGCTTTGAAAGGAGAATTGGGAGCAGTCATGGGAAAGATTCTAGTTTAGATAAATTTATCGTTAAAAGTACGGCTTGGTTGCATTTGAAAGCTATTTCCAGCCTCCTTTTTTTATTCTAATAATGGTTTTTTGCTAGTCCTGTGTCCACTTTCATTTTGCTCCAGACTATAGAGACACATCTTATTTAATAGGTCTCTTAACTGCAAGAATTGCACTGAACATATTCCAGTTTTGTTCGACTGCGAATCAAAAACTTCCCGAAAATGCTGCCAAACCGAAGATTTTCCAATATCATTTTTCATTCATTTTAGCTCACCAGAATTTATTCTCAACTGGAACATTTGATGATAGTTAAAAAATATATTGTAATCTTTATTTGAAATTAAAAGAAAAATCATTAGAACCAATTGCGATAGCAACAAAAACCTACATTTAATCGATGTAGCACCACATCTATTAACACTTTATAAAATAATTTCGGGGTTGGGAGGGCTCGGTCTTTGACGCCGAACAGTATCACTCGGGCTCGGACTTACAAAAGTGAGCCCAAACTCATCTCTAGTGTATAATAGGGGTTTGTGGTGGAGGTATTTAGGGGAGAAACCCCTAGGAAAGTGGTACGACTACGGCTGCAAGTTTGTCGCCCCTGCGAATTCCCTCGATTTTTGAAGCTGTTTCCTAAAATCCGTGATTTTTAAAAAATTCCACGATTTGTGCGAAAATTGTTTAAAATATAAGACATTTTTTTTTGTTTTTTACTTACATTTTAATGGCAATTTATACTGTTCTGAAGTTTTAAAATGTATAACAGATTTCCCTAAAATTTAGAAAAATTCATCAATAGAAAAATAACTATAAAAGCAGTTATAGATAATCACATTCATGTTTAGAAGAAGTTTTTGATCCTAATCAATACAAATGTTTAAATCTTTTTAACGAAGTTGATAGTTCTTCCATTTTTAACAATAACCCTATGATTCGACACCCCCCCCCCCAAATGAGTCACACGTTGAAGGAGGGCAATTCAATTTTGGAAATTCAAGAGAAAAAGTTTTCCCGACCTGTGCAAAGTAGCAATTCGATGTTTGCCAGTTCCGTCAGTAGCGCGGATGCTAAACGGTCCTTCTCGACATATAAAAACGTATTAAGTCATAGCGAGCACCAAAATTCTGTACATTTAAATAAATACCTAAATATTGCATAAAGTTGAAAGAAATAAAATTGTTCACTTATGTACTTCCTTACTTAAAAAATAAATTTCATTGCAGATATCCTAGATTTTATTACATTATATTTGTGTTCTCGCGAGCATTTCACGAAATTTGCCTCGAATTTTGGGCTTTTTCTGCGACAAATTTGCAACCCTAGGTACGACCCTACAACCCAAAGGTTCGATAATTGTCTTTTTTTTTTTTAGCAGTGTTCTAATCAATTGTTATTTTAAAAATTAAATATTTTTAGAATACTATAAAGCGTAAAGAGAGTTAAGGTCTCAAAAAAAGTTTTCGGACACCAACATTTCGGTGGGGTCCTTTTTAAGCCATCCCGTATCTAAGTCAAAATTTCGGGGGGGGGGGGGGGGGGGTTTGTCCCCAAAACCCCCCCCTTATCTACGCCACTGGTGCTAACTACTTGCAATTTCCCTATGTAATTGAGGCTTAACTTGAAGCTTGCAACAGCTTAATAAATTGTCAATAATTTTACTTCCTTGCACTCTTTAACAAAAACGCATCACTTCATTTTATGCTCATCATTTATTAAATTTGTTTAAAATATTAACAAGAAAAACAGTAAAATTTACAATTTACCATTGTACTTCAATAAAGCATTAAATTTTCTAACTTAACAGATCTGAACGTTTTATGTAGTTTTTCAAATTTTGCTTTAACTTTTGCACTGCTTCAATGCAAGCTATATTGGGCAGCGTATCTTGTTTTAAAACTCTTTTCTCGTAAACTAAAAGATTTAATTATATTGATTACATACAGGAAATTTCACAGATAAAATTAAATATTTTTACTTGGCACTATATATATAAGGATGCTTGAAACTTAAGATTAATAAAACTATTTTGAATGTTAAAGAACAAGTCACCATGCACTTTTATAAAATTAGATTCTTAACTTTGCTTAAAAACATTTTTTGGTATAAAGTTGGTTACATTCATTTAGTAATTTTTAACTCCATGAATAACTGAAAATTCATTTCAGAATCGCTTCAGGCTAATGTTTATTATTCATAAGAAATTGCATTTTTGTATACTTAAATTTGTAGAATTTAATTGAGAAATTTGTCTTTTGAGGAAAAAAATTAAATTATATTTTGCATGATACACTCAACACAAGAAAAATTCAACATGCAAAGAAAAATTCAGAATTTAACATATTAATACATCTTTGCATCTTCATAAAAAAAAAAAGACTAAATCATTTTTCATATACAATGTGATAGACCAAATTCTATGCAATAATGCCCTTGGTTAACATTTCATAAACTGACTGTATAAATCATAAAAATACTGAGAAAAAAAAAAATTTTTTGACATAAAAATGCCATTTATTCAAAGGCCTAAAATATACTTTATTCAGAAAATTTTGATAAATCTAAAATATTTTTAGCTATTAAGTGTTCTATAAATTCAAAATATATTTTAAGCATTCACAGAACATGTAAGCACCAAAATTCATGAATTTCCAAAACTGTATAATACAGTTTTTCAACATACTTGAAAAAGAGTAAAATGGCAGAATTCCTTTCAAATGCTATTCTATTAAAGTATGTTGTAAGAAAAGAGATTCTACATAGCCAGAGAACAAACACTTTGCTCATATAAAAACAATATCTACCATCTATAATCCCAGTCAAAGTTTTATAGAAAAACAAGTAGAAACTAGCAATGTTTCAGCATGTGAGTATAAAGATACAATTAAAAATGGATGTTTCAAATTGTTTGCTTTAGCAGTTCATAAAAATAAAAATGCCTTGTTCGTAAATTTATAATTCGACATTGCCAGTTTCTGAAATATTTCTATAAAACTTGAAGAGTAAAATTTGCAATACAAATATTTTTCAGTGGCAGTGATATTCATAGAGTATAGCAATTTAAAGGCATAAAATATTAACCAATGAAAAATATCAGCAGTAACTGTTTCAATTCAATACCCATAAGAGTACTTTATATGATTATAAATGATCTTTGCTAGGATGTTTTAGATAAAAGTCCTAAAATATACTACACATAAGAAAAAAAAAGTTCTTGCAGTATGTTAAAATAAAGACATAAAAAAATTGAGGAAAGAAATGTCATGGTGTCAATAAGCTCTTCAAAGCAAGAAAGAAAATGAACGTGTTTCTTTTTTTTTTTTTTGTGCACATGCTATAAATAACAAAAACAGAAATGAAGATTAAATGCTTTTCATAAGCATAATACTTTTTTTGAACCATTAGGGGAAAAGATTTTACACACACATTATACATAAATATATATATATATATGTATATATATATGTAATGCAGAAGTCCCTTAATACACAGCAGAAATATTAGTACATAACACAAATGATCTAATGCTTGATGATACTTGATTTTCTACAAATAGATTCTTCAAATTAGCTTTGCTATCTTTCTGTTCCGAAAAAATAAAACTGGATGTTTCTCCCTTTCACTGCTGAGATATTTTAACAGTTGGCCGTGAGTGCCTTCTAACTGGCTAATGAAAATTTTTATTTACTAAACCATATTTTCAAGGAATACAATGGATGCCTTTGGTTTAGTAGCATGCCTGTCTTATTTTAATAAATGTAAATTTGTATGTTCTGCTGTACTCTGATATTCCATGCTAACAAAAGGGGACTAATTACAGCGTTTAAGTTAATAATGTAAAATGCTCTGACTAGAATAAAGCAATGATAAAAAATGAAACAAAAAACAAAAGCTGGAATAAAATAGCAGAAAACGGTTTTTCAACTTATGGAACATCAAATTTCCATAAAAACTATACGTAAAATTAAAACTTCAATACATTTTTAACATACAAAATATTTTTTCATCTCAAATATTGAAATATAGTATAGCCTCTCAAGAATGACAATTTTTTTCCTTCTTTTTTTAATAGAAAAGCTTCCTATGAAGAATATTTGAAATATATTTAAAGATAGAAAAGTGATGATAAAAATGGGAATCATATGATATTCAAAATCTGTTATTCATAATATTAAGGCATGATTTTCTCTGCATGAGCCATGCATGTTGTATGCATGCATCAAAAAATAAAACAATTTACTTAGCATAGTGGAATCCCAATGATCCAAAGTGACTGGGACTAGACTTTTTTGGATTTAAGCAAGAAATTTTAAGATTAAGCGATATTATTCTTAGAGCAATTGAGCAATTCAGATTAGTGGGACTCCACAGTATCACCATATTGTATGGAATTTTTAACAATTTTATATTGTATGGAATTTTTTTTTAACAACACGGGCACAATTTTTAACCGGTGATTGCTTGAAGCATTTGTTTTTGTTACAAATCGGTGACCTTTGATTTAGGTTGAATTAGGTTTCCTTCTCAAAAACAAATGTTAATAAAAGTAGCCAATCGGAAAGGCTTTACTATAAATACATATATTTTAATGTATCTTAGAGAGCAAAAAATGGTGCATGATCTCAAATAACATCTTATTTTTGAGTGATAATATATATAAATTGATATCAAAAATTAGCAATTGCATTATTTGAAAATCAAACTACTCACTAAAGTACATGGAGGAAAAAATTCATAGAAATTCATTGGAATCAATATTTTCTTAAGAAACATAATATGTTTAGTGAAATGTTGAATACTCTAATTAAAATTTTTTGATAGATATTTTGATTGCATGTATTATGCAGAATACATCTGAACAGAATGTAATATAACGATATGTTTTTATGGATGGATGGATACAACTGTTAAAAAGCATAAATCTAATGAAATATTACAAAAATAAATAAATAACAAAAAAAAAGCTTAACAAAAATTACAGCATTGTAGTTTAAAAAAAAAAAAAAGATGCAAGAAAACAGTAGCAAATAGAATTTAAAAAATCCCATTTAATTTAAAAGTGACCCTACTTCATTAAAATTTTACATTTGATTAGTAGTCGAAAACATGGTATCATCGTGTTTTAAAGTTATATTAATCATTTTAAAACAATTTTACACTAATAAACAAAATATTCAATAATTGTTTATTTTTAAATAAAGAAAAGGCTAAAATTCATAGAATTATGTGAAATGCATTCTTAAAATGCATTCCACATGTTTTGCGGACCAAGATTTTACTACTATTAATTACTGGGCTTAATTAAAAATTACATTTAAACCAACTAGAATAATAAGTTAAAGAACTTCAAGATATTGTAATAAAAAATTACATAAGAGTTCACACACAGAATTTATTAAGAGAAAAATTAAAAATGCAGGTATGTAACCAAGATTGACGAGAAGAGACCTCAAGCAGGAACAATTCCCACCACAAGCAAGGAAAATTAAAATTGTTTCGGATTGTTATAATGTATCTAAAATGTGAGTATAATACATAGCTCACAGAAACTTATAAAATTATTGATACATTTGTTTTTTAAAAGCCAGAAAACTAATTGTCAAAGGTTATTTCGTGACTTAGATTTAGGGCCAAAAGTTGCTCCCATGGCCTAAAATTTACCTCCATTCTGGACCTGTTTAATTATTGCTATGCTTGAAAAACATTTCACTTGGTGAAGATACATATTATTTAATAAAAAGAAAAGGGTATCACTACATAAAATAAAACGTTGCTGATGTTTTGCTTTTAAAAACAATAACAAAATATACATAAATTAGCAGCTGTCTGTTCTGCCTTATTAAAAATTCGACACTGTTTGGATTGCAATAGTTCTAATAAAACAATACATACACGTATAATTCTTCCTTTTTGTTAAAAAAACAACTTCCTAAAGTAACATTTATACTTTACTGTAATCACCCCTAAACTTGAATGTGATTAAATGTATTTTTAATTTTAAACTTAAACATCATAAAAGAGCATTGATTTTATTTTGTTTTATTTAAATTTTTTTAATGATAGAGTCAACTTGGCATTTAGATAGCTTGATAGCAGTATATGAAAATATGATTTCCTAATGAAACATAATTAAATTGAAATTTGTTTTTCTGAGAGAGAATTTTTTATCTCATTTGTGAAATGATGAACTATTCTTCATTCTTCTTCGTTATAAACTAAAATAATTTCATTATAATTGAAAATTAATAAAATTGTACGGTGATGCAAATAATTTAGATTTAAGCTTGAATGTAAACTTATATGAGTACAGTATAACTCCTTTTCTTACACACCCCATGATAATTTTCTTAGACAAAATTAATTTTATCACAGGCATAAAAATAGTAAAGTAAATTTTATGACTATATTGGCATATAATTAAAAAAAATTGAACTACAGCAACATCTTAAAGTCTGCAGATGGAGGAAAGCCTCTTATCGATTTAAATTTCTAACGGAATTTTAAGTTTGGTCTTTACAGTTATTTCTTGATGTTAAAAAAATAAAAATAATATGCTAACAAGGGGATCAATTAGCTGTAATATTTCTTGTCTCAAAACATTTTATAAAATGATCATCAATAATCCAAGTCCTTCAACACTTCTCACAAAATTAACATAATCATATTTTTGCTAATTATGCGATATGAAAGCACAAAAATTTAAAAACTTATGAAAATTAATATTGTTCAGTTATAAATATTTTAATTATAATATTTTAATTACCTAACCCTTACAAAAGGGCCATTTAACAAATTCCCTGTTATATCAACCAACTGTTTTAAAGAAGCTTAACTGCACACTTAAAGAAATATATTGCCTGCTGTTTTAACTCAATCTAGATATTTTGAAAAGTACCTTTCGAAAGAAGAAGAAAAAAAAAGCTTACTTGTAGGTTAAAGCATTGCTACAAATTATTAAAGGGAAAATGATGAAACTGAATTTCAACGATTTCTTTAAAAGTAGATCAATATAAAAGTTCAAAATATTAAAACATTTTTACAAGTGTAATTTAAAAATGATTTCAGTAAATGTTTAAAAGCAAACAATAATTTTAAAATAATGCAAATCTATTCATAAATAATTTACAAGAAATAGCTAACATGCAACTGAATTTTGTCAAGCACATATTACATTTTGCAACAATAAATTTTTTCTCAAAAAATGCTTCTCCTCTAGCTCAACCAATCTATAAAAAATTCAGCAATAAAATAAATATATGTATGAAAAATTCTCTAAAAAGCACTATTGAAGTGTTGTATGCAGAAAGATGAATATTATGCACAATTTCATGAACAATCACTTCACATTCTTTTCAGTTCATTCCAAAAATAGCTGAAAAAAAAAAAAAAAAAAAGAAGACACAATGGTCAACAGAAAGCCAAGTGATGTGGAAACTGCAGTTGAATTCAGTTAAAACATGAGTGAAGGGATTTGGTCAATTAGCTCATTAAATATGAGTGCTCTTAATAACCAGGTTTACTATAATTTCAATACTTATTGCATAAAAATGAAATCATTACTTTTTTATCATTTATATTATACAAGAAAAAAAAAGTCAGTGTTTGGAAAATTTTTGCTTTCCTTTTTCCTTGCCATGGTTAGCATAGAAATTGTAGATGAAAAAGAGACATTTTAAAGGCAAATTTCAACATTTTTTGTACCATAAACAATTTTTGTATAATTTCAATTTTAATTTTATCAAAATTTCAAGGATATTTCGGAAAATCTGGCTCAAAGTGAAAATTTTGAAGAAAATGCTGGAGGAATCCAAGTCATGCTTGCAATAGCTGGGTTTAAAAAAGGCTTTTCACATTAAACTAACTATTTATTTTTAAATATTTCCTTTATTAAACCTGGGTTCTTGTTAAGTTTGGGCTAGCAATAACCCTATTCAACTGTATTGATAATAATAATAAAATTACATCTAAAACTTGTATGAATTTTTTTTTAAATTCTCCAAGTTATTTAAAATAACTTGAACTCAAAGGCTTGGCAAGATCTATGCCCCCCCCCCCCCAAAAAAAAATAAATCAAAATAACAATAATAATGAAGTTTTGATTAGAAAGTAGATTTTTTAAGAATAAGAATCCATAAATAATAACATACATCCTTATTTAAAATGCAATGTTACTAAATACACAAGCTATTAGGTTTTCAGAAAACCTGCATTCAGATAAGTATTAGTATTCAAAAGACCCAAAGAATAACTTAATAAAAGTGATTTTTTTAGTTAGCACTATTATTTTGAGACGTTAAAAGGCTTTAAAATATTTTTTTTTGTTAAAATTTCTACAATAACAAGTTACCATACTATCTAAACTGCATTCGTTCGTGATTGCATATAAATTTGTACCATTATTTCAAAGTAATAATTATGAAGATATTTCTGCAAATGTAGAAATAGAATAAACCTTGGAATAATAGCATGGCTGGGATAATATTTTACTAACAACTTTAAATACCTGCTTTTACAGCGGATATTCCACATTATTTTGATGTGCCTGTTATGAAGGATACATTGCATTACATACTCCGAAAGTCAAATGGAAAATTTCAAAAATGGCAGGGTAAAATCAGTTTCTACATCAAGTGTGGAAATCTTGGGCGGCACTTCCAATAAATACACATTGATAAAATTTTCCTATATTTTAATTCTACTTATTTACATTATATACAATTGTCCTATTATTAGGTGGACCACCTTCAACATATTCCAAATGCTTCTTTTCTCAAGATAGCTCACCTGCCGTCTGCCAACCCCAGACATAAACAAACCCCTTTCTCCCTCTTGGGGAGGCAAAGCAGCACCATCTTTTCTCTCTTTTTTTCAACATCAAGTAAGTAACATAGAGTGTAATAGTCACTAAACTGTCATAATTTTGCAAAGACATTTGAAATTATTTTTAAAAGTACTATCAAAGTTTAATGAATGAATTTATGTTTTACTTTTTGGAACAATTCATAATTATATCACTGATTGTTTGATTTATTTCTTCCGTTTTTTTTTGAAGTTTTTTTTTAAATTTTTAGTTACATTGAAAGATTAATAACTATGCATGATGAAAAAGCAAACATTCAAAAGGAGTTTTAACTTGTTTTCGAACATTAAAGAAATCTATTTTTGAGTTTCTATTCTACTTTTTTTGTGTAATCAAAACCAAGGCTATTGGCCAAAGTTGAAATGAATATCAAACAAGGGTCTTCTGCCATGAAGATAGAAATCATGACACTTTGTGTAAACATCACAGCACATTTAAAAATTTGAACGTGACATTGATTTCTTGTAGAAAAGTTGGAAGATAAGGAAATGCAGGAATCCTTTCCACAAGTAATTTATGGCTACAGCTTTAGTCAAAACATATGTTTATTTCAACATAGAGGGACAAAGAAGACCATTGGGCAATCATGAAAAATATAAAACTCGTATACTATACATACATAGATAAAAATATACTATATGTATTAATTTATATTTTTTCAAAAAAATTCAGATATTTTTCGATAAACCTGTGTATGTTTCAAAAATACACTAACATTTTTCAAAGTGCAAAAAAACAAAATTGTAAGCCTTTAATATGAACTTTAATTACATTTACCTTTCACATTTCTGATGCTCCTTTTTCTTTTCTTTCTTTTTCCTTTTTGTGCTTTTTCTTAGATTTTAAGAAAGATGGAGCTTTAATACCGCCCTTCTTTTTCTCTTTTTTATCTTTCTCTTTTTTAGATGATGCTTCACTTAGTTCTTTAGTAGGTGAACCCTAGGAATAAATTTAAGTAACAATAATAATCAGCATTAAAGGAAAGAGTCAACTTTAGACAGTAAACTTAAAAAATAAATCATTAAATAAATCAACAATTAAAAAATTACCTCCTTGCTACTTTGTGAGGTTACAGATACTTCACCACTTTCCAAAGATTTCATTTTTTGTCCATTGATTACTTGTGCAGCTGAAAATGTAACATACAATTTATTTAATTTTTCAGTCAGAAAAGATGAAATAATTATACTCAACTGCAAAGTTTCTTGACTATGGAGAAATATGCTGAGAGCAAGCGAAGAAAGTAGTTCTCCACGCGGTGTCCGATTCTCGAGTTAAACTAAGCACTTCACTATAGAAATATGATCAGGTATTTTAATCTACACATGTATAGCGTTAATTTTTTATAATTTTCATAAAAAGATATATATTTTCAATTTTACGAGAAGCGTAATGCGAACTAATACCTTCATTTAGAACTAACGCTCTAGCCAATAAGAGCTCCCGAGCAGTTGGCGATCTTCCGATAAGCGGTTTGCCGAGATTTGGAGTTGTTTATATTTATGTCTGACTCGCTGACTTGTGACTTTGCTTAAAGCTAAACAGTTTTTATTATTCTATTCGTTAATATAGTTGCTATTACTATTATTATTGTTAATATCGTTCTTTTTATTATTAATATATTCGTTAATATCGTTATTATTATTATTTTTTGTTAGTATCGCTCTTATTATTATTATTATATTCGTTAATATTGTTCTGAAAAATTAACCATTATTATTATAAGAATGGAATCTACTCCAAAATTGAATTTCAGTGTTAGATATCAAAACAGCCTCAAGTTATTCTTGAAGTATTATTAATATTTTTAAAGCTATAATCTTTCATGTATTTTAATCATGGTTTTAGTGTTAAAAATATAAACATTCAACAAAAACTACAAAATTAATGTATCCTTATTTAAATATTTAATATATTTGTTATGGTAACAATTATGTAAATTTGTATGTTCCATTTAGATGATGAATAATCAAAATTAAATGAGATAATTATACCTATAGTTATTTCATTACTTCTCTTTATGTACCTCATATTTGCTGTTGAGTGTAATTATATGATTACTTAAAATCATTTAGATATTTTTGTTTCAAGATATAAGAGATTTAACTTTTCAAGACAAATTTGGTATTTCAGTATATCTGCACCATTTGGGAAAAACTAGATAAGTCGATTTTTGGACGAAATGAGATAAATACCCTGGGCAACCCATATTGGTGTGCTACACATCCTGTAAAAGTATGAAAGTCATAATGTCAGTGGCGTTCTTTAAAACCATTGTGCATTATTAGACCATTTTAAAACCATAGTGCATTTCGAAATGTAACTGTGATTAAAAATGTTTTTTTTTTTTTTATGTTTGCAGAATATCTATCTGCATAAAAGAATTAAGAGCATAATTTCTCTGTTTTTTTTTTTTTTTGCCGAAAACAATAACTTATGATGAACATACATTTGATCCAATAAAATAAATTATGATTGGATAAAAAAAAAATAAGTTTTTAAATTTGTTACATTGTCTTTTTTTTTTTTGATAAACAGACAAAAGAGTTTTCAAACATGCAATGTGCCAAATAGAGTGCTTAATCAGATTATTCGCCAAGTTGGTAGCTTGGCGTCTTTCGACCCTTCTCCTGCAACCCAACAGCCTCGCTGTTCACTCATTTCTTCGGCCGCGCATTGTGACATCATTGTCAAGAAACGTTGCAGTCTAGTATAGGAACAAAATGGAAGAAAGAGTGCAAACTTTATAAAAGACCGATATATAAATAAATAATGAAAGAAAAAAACACAGTGAATGTTAGCTTACCAAAATAAATTTTAGAATATCTTTCAAATTAGTTAAGAAATAATGCATTCAATTATGATCATCTGAATGATGAGGCATGAAAATTGGCAACTATAGTTAACATAAAATTAACAGAAGTAAGCTCTCTTTTTATATTCCCTTTATGTCTTTTTTTGTTTTAAATTTTTTATAACTCTTTATTTTGTGGCTTTTTCCTTCCACAATGTAAGTATATGTCTTATGATTTTGTATAGAAAACTCTTACAAAAAGGACTTTATATATAGAACATAAAACATACAACTAATATTCTTTGTATAATACAAATCTTTAGCATTATTTTAACATTTGTTATTGCAATATTGTTTGTTGATTATTTTTCGAAATAATCAGCAAACAGTTCTTTTATATTGTCCCCTTTTAATAGAAAAAAGTTCTTTATTTATCTAAAATCCTAATATTTTAGCCAACTAGCAAGAATTATGCAAATAAAGTAGCTTTATTTGGAAATTATGATTGAAAATAAAATTTCTTGCAAGTTGAAAGGCAATAATAAAATCATTTTTGGGATTACATAGAAATAAACAAAATTAATTAGAAAATTAAAATTGTTCTGTAAAACCTTTTTTCATAGATATCAGGTTTTGTAAAAGTTTTTTTCTTTTAGTCTATTTCTTCAAAACTTATAACCCAAAGAATAAATTTACAAAATAAAAATAAAATTTTTACCACTGCAAAATAACATGTGATTTGCTTTCCAATTAAATAAGAAATAACACGTTTACCAAAACCTACTTGGAATGAATATAAAGCTTTACTATACTAGGAGTAAGAAGAGTTATAAATAAGTTTTCTAAAAACATTACACTACTAAATGGCTTAAAATACATTGAATATTGCTGCTCATCTGGTAATTTGCCAGTATGAACCTAACAAAAGAAAACTTTTTTTCAGAACAGTAAAACATTAAAACATGCTCTAATTCATATAACTATAAAGTTCTAATCATTAGAGTTAACTGAAAAAGTGCAATGAAGCATGCTTATGAACGTTTTATCAAAAGAAGCAAGAAATTTCAGTAGACTTTAACAACAATAGTTAAATCAGAATATCATTAGAAGAAGAAGAAAAAAGAAAAACCTTGCATTCAAAATACTCACATTTTGTTTTAGATTTCCTCTCAGAAAATGTGCGTTTGAAGAAATTTGATTTCTTTTCTATACTTTCTAAAATACATGCAAAACATTTAAAAATTTCATGCATAATGGATATATTTGTTCAAATGAAAACAAATTAAATCTTTAAGAACAATCATGCATAATGTTACAAACTTATCCGCAAAAATGAAATGAAGTAAAATGCCAAATTCTGAACGACATTCAGGTTGCAAATTTTGAAAGCAATTGATCAAGTAAGAGACAGTGCACTCTATGCAATACATATGAATATAATTATACCTTGCTCTGCAATACTAGATGACAATGCCTTCTGCACAGCAACATTTTCAGAATCTTTACCTGTGCAAATAAATTTTATCAGTTTCAACATTTAAAATTTCAGTTTTAATAAGTAATTTAAGCACATTTTTACACTATCATACTTTAATTTTTTGTTCCCCCCCCCCCCAAGTAAATAAATAAAACCTAAAACAAAATAGAAAACCAAATTAATTAAAAAGTATGGCCTCTCTACAGATAATTACAAAGGCATTATTTAAAATATCCTGTACAATTTGACCACTTTGTTCAGAACATGTCAAACTTCTGAAAAGAGACATGCTGCAATATACCTTACTTTTACCACAGTCATTTCACAAAATGTTTCACTGGCTAACTGTTTCTAACATAATGGCATATTGTCACTGGTCCTGGTATGAAAGGGATGTTGTAGCCCCCTATTCCCTATTATGCCACAGTAACAGTATGCATGTTACTGTGGCATAACAGTGTCCCTATTATGCCACAGTAACATGCTTAAAAACCATCATCATTCATTCATGCAAAATTTGACACATATTAACAATCTATACATAAAAAATCATTCATTTGTAATAAATTGATGAATTATTAGGTCATTATATATGAAATATCGGATTGTGACGGTATGAGATTTGACAGTCAACATCTTGGCTTGGCACTGCTCCAAGTCTTGGAGATAGTTAGGTTTATTATGTACTCATGTTACTTGAGTACTCTTACAAATTTGCATATTTGTATAAATGCATTGCTTTGAAATATGGAAAAATCAAAAATTCATGCCATTTTATAATTTGAGTTCCAACAGAGAACAAATACAACTCATACAGCAAAAAAATTTTACTGAAATGTTTGCATGGATATAACTAAAGTATGCACAATGCATCGTTGATTTTTAAAAAAACTCGGGAGGTTTTCAGCTTAAAACCTTTTAAGCGGCCTACCTCAGGTCAAGGTAGCTGATGATGAGATGAGGAGTTGAAAGCTGAAGCATTAGCAAGCCCAACTCAAGTTATGAAAGAATTAGAAGCAATATTATTCGAGCCATATAAGTCCACTAGCTGTTCCTAACACGTGGAAATTTTGATGTGTATGTGTGAGAACTGATGGCCTGATCAAAAGGGCGAATATCTTAATAGGCGTACTTTTGGGCGGCAGAAGTCCTACACAAAATTAAATGGAGTTGAGGCGACGATGGCTTAAAACCCAGAACATTATGGCGCTATAAAACATTTTGTTTTTAAAGTGAGCGATCAAACGCCCACTTTTGGGCCCCAATTTCTGGGAGGTAAATGTTTTGTCAACTCTGGCTGGAAAGCACAGCATTTAGATTGCAACTATACACTACACTCGTTTTCTAAGAATAAAGAACAATAACAAATAGTAACTAACCTAAGAACAATGTACTGTACTTAAAAAGCACACAAAAATATAACTAACCTAACAACAATCTAACTACAAAAGCAAATAACTATCTTATTGCTTAAAAATAATAAAGAAGGAATAAATTCCTGTACATTAATTTAACAGACATTTCAAGTACAGCGATGCCTCATCAAAATGCTAGAAACGTTGATTATTATTATATTTGATTTGTTTAACAATGGCAACTGCATTGATTTGTTTGTTCACACAGCAACTGTAACAATTATTGAAAGGATGCAACAATGCAAATAAAATAAAACAGTCATCATCTGGGTCAAATAAAATTAAAGTCACTTACCGCGAAAAAATACTTTCAAACTACAGAGAAAATTGCTTGTAAACTTCTTTTCTAGTTAATTTAAAGGCTTCGAATTTTAGCACGTAGCAAAAAACTCTTCCTGAAGTAGTTTTTTTACGTGCTTTTCAATGGTATCAATATCAAGCTCGAAAGGATGAGACAATTTTTACGATAGAAAGGACTATTTTATGCAATTTTCGGCGCTCCGCTCCTATTGGTCTTAGCGTAATGATATATAGCCTATAGCCTTCCTCGATAAATGGGCTATCTAACACTAAAAGAATTTTTCAAATCGGACCACTAGTTTCCCAGATTAATGTGTTCAAGCAAACAAACTCTTCAGCTTTATAAAATTAGTATAAATTCAAAGCAAATCGGCAAGGTTTTTACCTTGCTGGTTATTAAAACTTGATAGATGTGCTCTGCACATGTTGACGAATAGCAAAAGCAGAGACCCTTGGAAAAGCATGCTTTCATGCATATCTTTTCAGTCATGACCAAAAGTCGAACCATTCTTTAAAGAATGGTTCGACTTTTGGTACATATAACTGCCACTTGCCTCATACATTATAACTGTCACTTGCTATGAAGAAATATACTCTCTTTAATAATCATAAATGTTCACACCAGCGGTTGGACAAAAATGAAAAGCTCAAACACACTCCAAAAACTGGACTGCACCTTAAAAAAGTTATGGTGTCTGTTTAGTGGACAAGTGCTGGGATTATTCACTATAACTTTATGAAACCAGTCAGTTGACTGTGGGGATGTCTATTGTAGGCAATTTGACTGTATAAGGGTCATGTTTAAGAGAAAACATTTTTAGAGGGGAGGTAATACAAATAAACACAAATACAGAAGTGACAACCAGCAACAGGCTCTGGGCCTAGCTAAGCTGTCCATGGTCAATTTATGAAACTTTACTGCTATCCTCTCTCAGGAGCTTGCAGTGCAAGCTTAGAGATCTAGCCTGTAGGTATTTAAACTACACTAAAAACAGTAAGATCAGTGTTAAGCCATTAAGAGATTAGAAAAGAAAAAAAATGTACCTCATTTAAAAAAAAATATTCAACTCTTACTTTTTGCTGGACGAGGAGAAACAGGTGGAGATTTTGAAGTGGGCGGAGTTGAAACTTGTGGTTTTGATGGTTGACTAACAGGTTCCATTAATAGATGCTTTATTTCCTCTGGAACTTCCTCTTCGACTAAAAAATAGTGTAGGATATGTAATAGATGAAATAAAATGTTAAAAGTAATTCAAATTAAATTAGATCATGAACTTGTATAGACTGCTGGCAATTCACATTCTTTTGAAAATGAATGGAGTTAAATTTAGATTGACAGGATGCCCTATAGAGGGTTAGGGATTTCCAAAAATGAATCTAAATAAAAGTGTAAAAATCTAAAATGCTAGATTTAATCCTGCATTAGTAAAAAAAAAAAAAATAATAAATAAAAATATAAAAAAGAAAAATAAGAAAAAGGAAAAAATCTTTTTAGACTCCTACTCTTTTGTGCTTTTTTTCTGATTAAACTTCAATGTAACATGAAACAAAAAATAATATAAGTTCTGTAAGTTAATTCATGGTTTTCAATAATCTACGATACTTTTTATATTTCTCAAACTTCAAAACTTTTTATATTTTTTTAGCATATTCTAGAGAAATTTTTTTGTGAATAGGTCAGAAGTTTTGTTCGTCTTAGCCGAAATTTGTATTTTGGCCTTTTTACTATGCATGATATATTTAGTGTAATTAAATACCATACCAAAATTAATGAAAAAACTGTTCGTGTTAAGGGGTATTCTAGTCTAGAGGGCCAACTTTTAGGTGCTTTTAAAACGCTATAAATAAAAAACAGTAAAGATTTTTATCACCGCGAGATTTTTTACTTTTTTTTTTTACAAAAAAAATTTAGTAAAAAAAAAAGTCAAAATTCAAAAAAGTACAGGTTCGCCAACTGGATACTCAAAAAGAAAAAGCTACCCCCTGGTTGACATGATTCCACCCACTTTGATGATCTGAAACAAAAATCTTGGATATTTCTTAAAGAGTAGGGATGTAGTTTTCGTTTCATGAGAGCGATTTGCAAAAAAAAAATTTCACACTATGGTGGCCATGTAAAAAAAAAAGTAATTTTTTCCCTCAATTTTTTAACTTTGGAAATTAAAAAAAAAAAAAAAAAAAAAAAAAAAAAGAAAACTTTTTTTAAAAAGCTCTGATCAAACGATAGTGACATATATTAGAAAGCTCTATACCAAATTTGAAGTAAATTGATGCTCTGAAACTTGAGATATCATGTCAACCATTCCGAAAAACGTAGTTTCAAGAAAATGTGTTTAAAGTTTTGAGTCAAGTTTTGGGCAGTCTAAGTAATTTTATATAATGTTTTATACTTACATTTAGTAATCATTGACAGTTTTGTTAAAGATACAAACCCAGATTATTTGTTAGTCTATATTATCACATCTGTATTCCTCCCCATGAAAAAAAAATAAGAAAATAAAGGCAGCTGCACGTGGCATTTGCAGTGCAGGTGTTATAAAAAGAAAATGTTGAAGGAAAGCAAAGGAGACCTGATCTGATCCAATAGTTGTTGAGTTTTTTTGCAAAGATAAGAACCAAGTATTAAAAATCCTCTGATATAGATGTTTTTTTTGCCGCCAAATAGTTTAATTACTTTACTAGACTCTTTTAGTTTTAATTATTATGTAAACTTCCCCTAAAGAGTCTTTTATGGTACTTGAATAATACATTTATGTTTTTATAAACTTAATAAATAAATGATTTAAATGACATTTTTGACAAGCATTCTACACGTCTTAAAGGTTTATATTGAAAATAAAAGATTTTGTACAACACAGGGAGCATTTAGGTAGCTAGAAGTTGCGTACGGCAGGCTGTACATTCGCTACGGTCGAACCGGTTTAGTTGCCAAGTTACTAATACGGCTGTAACTTTGAAAAAAATTAATTTTTTAAAAAATCTTTTTACAGGCACATTTTTGAAGGTTTAAACTTTGAAAATATGCAAGAAAAAAAAAAAGAAAATCGATTTTTTTGGAAATTCTAGATTAGAACTCCCCTTAAGAAAGTTCAACAGTATATATAAGTAAACATTGTTCAAGCACATATTGTAGTCGACTCACTTGATTCTCCTCTTTGCCTTCGCTCTACAATGTTTCTGTATTCCTCTAAATCTTGTTCTGTAATGTTATCAAATGGATTTTTGGAATAAGCACTCTTGTATACCATAGCATTGTGCTGATATTCTCGTTGTATAATTCCCTTAGATGCAGCACCAACTAATACAACTTGATCACCAGCTGCATTTACCATTGCATCCTAGAATGAAATTTATTCAAAGTAAAACTACTATAGCATAACCAATAGTTATACTACTATTGCATAACCATGCAATAAAACAAGCACTACATGAAGTTTTTAAAGCACTTCATGTAGGAAATATAAGAAAATATAAATAATGTTTTTATACAATTGAATAAAGGCATGTTCTTCAATATGTTGTATAAACACAAAGTTTTTATTTAATTTAATTTATTCATTTATTAATTTACTTTAAGGATTGGTAAAGTAATGCTTTCAATTAAAATTTCAATGCTGCAGTGAAGTGTATTTAACAAAAAGGCTAACAATGCTTTAAGTGTCAAGTCTTTTACGTATTATTTGAAATGAACATAAAAAAAATTAGTTTACTGAAAAACGATACAAACTGATTGCCCATTTTACAATTGGGTAATACATAAAATGAGCTACTTGCAGGAATTTGAATTCTAACTGTGTAAGCTACTTAGGAAAATACTCCATAAATAAATGAACTCAATTTGATCTCTGACAAAATTTCTCAAGAACCAGGTTCATATTACTAGCTGGCTGGTCAAACCAACCCCTATGTACTTTGTACGTGGGAAACAATACAAAAACTTAAACATTAGTTAAATAATTGGTTGTTTCATCCAACATGCACTCCCAATTCTTGTTAAGAACCCTCGAGATTTTGAAATTAAAAATTTTAAATTTTGACATTGCAAAATTTGCCACCCCCTAAAACTGCTTTCCAAAGAGCCCTTGCTTGCCACAGGAGCCGGCTTACTGATTAACGATGCAACATATTCAGTATACCTCAATTATAGAGTTTCCGACAGTTTATTACAAATGAATAATTTTATTAATCAGCTTTAATCTTTAGCAAAATAGCCCATCAATGATTAAATTGGAATGCCAAACTAGAATTTTAATTCTCTTTTTTCAAAAAATTTCTAAAATGAATATATTTTTTCTTTTTATTTTCTTTCTCTTTTTTTTTTTTTTTTTTGGGGGATTACAGTTGAATTGGCCCCCCCCGGAACTACCGCCCAGGGCATAGGCCCCAGCTTGTCCACCTTAGATGCAGCACTGTAACTCTTCCAATCACGTTCCCCACACCATGCATGCACAATAGAATTCCTTATTATATAAGCTTTATTTCCAAACCTAGACTGATGACTCTTTTTGCAAAAAATGCCTCATATCATACCCCAACACAGCACCTTCACAAATAGCTCACAGTCGGTTAGTTCCTCACATTTTGATGAAACGATTTGAATTATTGCACTTTTTGATTCTTAAAAAAGCATTATTTAAATGTCAACTCACAAGCTTTAATGGACTGAAAAAATGCCCAAGAGAAATGGACCAAAATGACTTTTCCAATGCTGTAACAGCATTATTGCTATGAAAGTTGGTATACATAAGGGTTTTAAAATTAAACCTTGAATACACATATTTCATCTGAAATAATTCTGTAAATGTCATGAAAATCAGCTTTTTGAAAAAATGAGGTGCATTTAGATTTTGCAATTAACAATTTTTTACAAAACAAAACTATGAAAATTGGAAAGGGGGGGGGGGATCTGAAAGAAATTTATTCGTAAAAAGATTCCAGTCCAACAGATTACTGTGAAAAATAAGCCAAATAGTAAAATATACAAATTTTAAAAACTGGGAAGAAATTGTTGGAATTTAGATTTTCACTAGCAGAAATAAGATTTTGTTTCAAAAAAATAAATAGGTTAAACTAATAATAATATTTGATGCTTTTCGTGCATTTAACACAATATATAACGCCAAAACACACATGATGTAACAAATAAACATTTTCTTCACAAGAAAAAGTATGGACATTCTAACAAGTACACGACAGATACATACATTGAATGCCAACAACTACTACGTCCTTGCAGTTGCCAATTGGCAAAAATGAAATTACGAAACTTTTTAACTACTACAACAATACTTAATAAAAGTACAATGCATGTCTATTACAGTACCATAAAGCTTAGGACATTATTACATAGACTCATAATTGACTTGGAAAAGAAATTTTTTCACTTACTTGCATTTTACGAATTTCTTCCCATGTAACTCCTTCCAAGATATTTGATTGAGGACCAGCAGTGACTTTAGACTTCATTCGATTTTCTTTTAACTACATGGAAATTTTAAACTGCCAATTAGAGTTCCATTTCTTATAAATTAAGAAAATCTACTTTATTTAAAAAACTAATTGATAGGAATTTTTTACAGAAACATATCGTGTCTAGCCCAAAACGTAAATGACAAGTTTTTCCTAAATAATAGGTTCTTCACAATTAGTGTATTTAAGAACCTTAAAATCTTAAGGGGCTTTTCAGTGGCTGAGAGGTTTGCTCTGGCACCTGCTGCGAGCAATTAGGAGGCCAATGGGTTGATTCCTATCCCTTGCATTAAGTGTATCTTTGTAATTTTCTTTCCTCTCTGTATTCCAATATTCTGTGATCTATTGCCTTGTATTTGTCACATGGGCAAGAGTTTATATGCATAAGTCCCATAGCAACAAACTCAAAAATATATGTAACCTGAATTGGTCTCCAGCAATACAATAATAAAACTTATAAATTACATGAGTGATTGTTTCTCAGTGAAAAACATTTTTTGGAACTTCACAAAAAATTTTCGGAAAAAGTAGGGGCCACGAATTAAAGATGAAATATTATATGATAAGGGGCTCCCACCCAGACAATACACACACACATATATATATATATATATATATATATATAACCCTCAATAAAAAGTGAAGTTATTAAATGGAAATGAAAATTCTGTAATAATAATGCGAGAAATCTATTTTTCCCAGAAACACTGTCGTAAGTTTTTTTAAAGTACCAAATATTTTGCTTGTCTCAAGATACAGAGGAAAGCAGATTTTATTCATCAAAGAAATCATAAAACAATAATGAATTGAAAATTTCTTTGGAAAATCGATTGCTTTAAATTTTTGGAACAAGTTCTCTAAGAAATCATTATTGCCTATAACTTGGCAACATCTTAAGTATCGAAACACACTGTGGTGCACCAGTTCTTTCTGTGGTAACGATAAAGCTAGACCAAAATATTTTAACATTCAATGAGGGAGCAGAACAAGCTTGGATCGAGAAATGATTTAAATACCAGTGGTTGGCAAGCAGCATTGAGCAAAAGTCGGTAGGCCCTTAGTCCTATACTTTTACTTTAACAGTAATTTTTGAATTCTTTTAATTTTTAGTTGCATTTATTTTGTGCTACAAAATTTTATAATGAATTTGATTTTACAAGAAACTAGACACATGGGAGTAATTCAACAAAAGGACTTTATGAAAATTACCAGTTCATCATACTTTGGCTCTGCTCAGCTCTACAATAAAATGGAAAACTTTTATTTCAAACTTTCCATTTTTTAAAACTGTTTGTTCTGCTTCTTGTGTTGCTATAAGATCCTGCTACCTCACAGTTGTTTTCCTTGACCACTTCATTGAAAATTATATCATTATGTAGATCAGTGATACTCAACTTGCAACTTGACTGCATTAGTCAAGGTTTAGTGAGAGGTCAGTAAAAGAAGCCAAAAACTAATTTCTTGAGATATAAACTAATTTTTGTGCAGGTGCCTCTAAAAAATCTGGTTTCTAGATGCGTGAAAAAAATTGTACAAAATTCAGTTTTCAACCACCAGCACTAGCAAACACTTATTACTCTTTTCTAGGGAACTTGCTACTTTATAATACGCACACAAGCAGATCGATGAGGAGAATCTTTAATTACCTGCAGCAGTGAAGATTATCCATTCAATTTTTAGAAAACCATATTGAAAATTTGCATGAACAACATGGGTCAATGACTATGATAGTCTATGCCAGCGGTTCCCAAACCTTGTTGACCATGGAACCCTTAACGGTACATTTTTACTTTGAGGAATCCGCATTAGTGTTGAACAAGGCTTTTATAAAGGCCCCTTCCCAACGGGAAATAAGTTTAAAACTACTTATTTTGAATTGAAGAATTTAGTATTGTAAGGTTCTAATTCGGAAAGCACCCTTCATGTTTATCTTGCTCCGAGTGGAATAAAATGGTGGTCTCTCAGAGTGGTATGAATCAGAAAAAAAGTCATTTTACAATTTTTACATTAATGTTACCTCAACTAATTTAAAAAATTCTCAACAATTTTTTTTTCTTATTTTGCTTCCTTCAGATTTATTTTTATTTTCAGAAAGGGAATTAACTATCACTTTCAGCCAAATTTCATCGAGAAACATTTTCTGAACACAACTTCCTGAACATAATTTTATATAAATAATAAATTGCCAAAGGAACCAACCCCCTTCATTCTTCTGCGGGGAGAAGAATACCCTCACTTTGGGAAACCCAGGTCTATGTTATGAAGAAAATGGAATTATGTGTCAAGAGGGATGATGTCAAAAGCCTTGATGATCTTGAGGCTTTTAATAAAACAAAACACAGTGAATCCTCTTTTAGTGACCACCCCAGTAGAATTTTCTGTATCAATCTGCAGCACAAGTTTCAGAAGTCAAAATTTATCTACGGCACCAAATGAGGTGGAACCAAATTTACAATCATAAAAAATAGCAAACTATGCATTTTAAAATAGTCGATATATAACAATAATACATGCAAACAATAAATAAATGTTATAATTATTTAATTTATAAATGGGGGGGGGGGGTGGAGTATTTATCCTGGGGGGAAAATATAATCATTTTAAAACCAGAAAACTGTCTTTTCCCGGTCGCATTAACAAAAAAAGTGGGGTGTGGCTGTGTCATGGACACGGGCGTGTGTTGTACGTGAATACGTCTATGTACTTGTCTGATGATACTACAGCTGCCATCGTAACGCAACCTACGTATTTGCATGAATGGCAGTTGCGTTGATACTAGACTTGCACTGATCGGATCTAATGCGGGCAACCCGTGTTGTTTAGGTGGATACACAAAACCCTTCGAACGTGACAACGTGGGCACTTTGTCCGAGTCCAGTGATTTTTTACATGTAGTTTAAAGTCCGCTACTGGCTGTTCCGGGAAAGAATTTTTAAGCAGCGATAAGTGTTCGTCTGTTGTTAGCTTCAATCAGAGCAGAAACCATAGACGATCACGCACATCACACTTATGTCCGAATGGATTGTTGACAAACGTCGTAATGAGACGTGCACTAGCTGCTGCCAGATGTGTTTTTATAATCAACGATCGTACACAACACACGTACACGGCCTATACAGTCCGTTGTAGATGTAGAAGCGATTTCATCATCCACTTGTATAATTTGAACCACCCCAGCTGCAGATGTACTGGCACCGTCGTTGACCCGCATTCATTCTTTTACGTTCCTGGCACTGCTTGACTCAGTCATATGGTATTTTATTATTACCATTCGATTGTTCTTGAGAAGCCCTTTCTCTAGTATATAATCCCTGTATTTGGTTTTGGCTTTTCAATGCATATAAGCAGACATTATCTATATATTTTTGATATTTTTTTATTTTAACACATTATATTCATTGTCACTACTTTAAACTAATGTTTTATATATAATCAATAGATTTTGACGACAGCTGATGACTAAAACATAAACGAATATCATAGCTTCTCCGAGTCAAAAGCTATACTAATTACAAATCTCCATACGCAGCAAAATAACCTCAAAATGACGGCGCTTCACCCTCCACCGCGCGCGATGCGCCACTGTTCTCACTTATCATAATCAATTCTTTGATCCTTTAGTTATGTAGTGGTATAATTTAATTTTGGATGTAGAGGATAGATTCGAAACTACAACGTCAAACTGTATTCCCGGATTTTATTAGATTTTTTGGATTGCCCCGTATGGTAGCAAATTTAAAGACATTTTCACGTCAAAATCGTAAGGTGGCTAATTAATCTGCAAGTTTCAAGATAAATCTGCAGCGCTCACTGCCGTGCTGCACGATTTCTGCTGTCGGGGTGACCACTTACCCAAAATGACCAAAATTTCATGCAGCAGAATTTTCGCTCATTCGTTTAAAGCATTGATTTTCAAGCTATTTTGAGATGTGGAATATCTATACTAATATTATAAATCTATACTAATATTATCAAGCTGGAGAGTTTGTTTGCTTGAAAGTGCTAATCTCAGGAACTACTGGTCCGATCTGAAAATTTTTTTCAGTGTTAGGTAGCCCATTTATCGAGGAAGACTATAGGCTATATATCATCCCGCTAAGACCGATAGGAGCGGAGCACCGAAAATTGCATAAATAGCCCTTTTCTCTCGGAAGAAATTATCGCATCCTTTCAAGCTTGATATCATTGAAAAGCCCATAAAAAACTATCCTAGAAAGAGTTTTGCGCTTTGTGCTAAAATTGGAGGCCTCTAATTTAACTAGAAAAGAAGTTATAAGCATTTTTCTCTGTAGTTTGAAATTATTTTTCACAGTAATTAACTTTAAATTTATTCAACACAGATAATGACTGTTTTATTTTATTTGCATCCTTTCAACAATTGTTACAGTAGCCTTGTGAACAAACAAATCAATGCAGTTGTCATTGTTAAACATATCAAATATAATAATAATCAATGTTTCTAGCATTTTGATGAGGCATCACTGTATTTGCAATCTCTTTTAAATTAATGTTCGCAAATTTAATCCTTCTTTATTATTTTTAAACAATAGGATAGTTATTTGCATTTGTAATTAGATAGTCCTTAAGTTAGTTATATTTTTGTGTGCTTTTTAAGTACAGTACATTGTTTTTAGGTTAGTTACTATTTTTGCAGTTTGTTATTGTTCTTTATTCTTAGAAAACGACTGTAGTCTATAGTTGTGTCTAAATGCTGCGCTTTCATGCCAGAGTTGACAAAATATTTACCACCCAGAAATTGGTGCCCAAAAGTGGGCGTTTGATCGTTCACTCTAGAAACAAAATGTTTTATAGCGCCATAATGTTCCGGTTTTTAAGCCATCGTCGCCTTAACTCCATTCACTTCTGCCGCCCAAAAGTACGCCTTTTAAAATATTCTCCCTTTTGATCAGGCCATCAGTTCTCCACACATACACATCAAAATTTCCCCGCGAACGAAGTCGCGGGAACAGCTAGTAGTTGTATATATTTTAAGGGATATAGTTGGCGGGGATCATGACTAGAGATGGGAATGCTCGGGAAAAAAACCGGAAATTTTGGGGAAAAAACCTGTTTTTTTTCCGAAGGGGTTTATTTCCACCTAGAAAAATTGAAAATTTTGAAATTGCTAGTATAAAATAATACATTCAGAAATTTATAATAGTTACATTCCAGTTTTTTTTCTTTGAATATTTTATATTTTTAAATATTTTTTCCTTTGTATATTTTATATTTTTAAATATTTTTCTCTTTGAATATTTTATATTTTTTAATAATTTTTTCTTTAAATATTTTATATATTTAAATATAACATAAAGTTTCCCTTTTGTACGAGAAAAACGAACAGAGATATTTAGTTTCAAAGCTTGGAATTCTTTCTAATTTTCTCGGACATTATTAAGGGGTCAGTTAAAAAATCCGAATGAAGTATTCATTGAACAATGAATAGAATGAATACTTCATTGAACCTTTTTAACCAACCCCTTAATGCAGGCCAAAATATCTTGAAAAAATCCCAAACATTGAAACTAAATATCTCTGTTTATTTTTGTCATGCCGAAGGGACACATTTTGCGTTATGTTCCTTAGGATGGGCGGGCGTCAACTTTTACTGAAATATGTCTATAAAGAATGGGTGACTGTATAAAAAGTTAATTTCTGCAATTTTCACAAAATTGATTTTTTTTTAGTTTAAAAATGTTATTATTATGCTTACAATATTTAAACATTTTTATTACTGGAAGTATATGTTTGTGACCAACGGTTGCTGAGATAAAAGCCTCCTAAGCACTTTGATTTGCACCCTGTATACATACATACATATAAATGCATTAACAAACTTTGGGGGGGGGGGGGGGAAACTAAACAACTTTGTAAAAAAAATTATATGATAATTTACAAAAGTTACATATGCTAAAATCTACTTGCTTTATAACCATTACTTCTGTTCTGAGTTAATTACTTTTACATTAAAAATAATGATAAATCAATAAAAAAAATGTTGCTTTAAAATTTATGATTAACTTTGGATTCAAATTTAATTTTATTTTTGTGATTAACTTTAATCCGAATCAGTATCTAAATTTATTGAAGCAACGCTGCTGGAAGATGAACATTCACATTCCATTGCAATACTGGACTTGTACTCTTCATTACAAAATCCCAAATTCCAGTGAATAGCAACCAATTTTATGTGAACTAAACAGTATTTTAAGCTTTGCTTCAGCTTTAGAATTCTAAACGTAAACCAATACAAATACTGTTTTGGTTTGGGTTTAGATTAGAAAGCTTAACAGAAACTAATGTAGTTCTGGTTTGTATTTAGACTGGAAAATAAATTAAAACTAAATAAAATCTTTTTACAGAGAAAAAAATATATCGCAAGAATTTTTTTTTCAAAACAAACTTTTAAACAATGAAGGATTTGATATTAACGATATTTATAATGACAGCCACATTATCTTTCTTTAAACTGGCAGCATTTATCTAGTTAAAAGGAATGATCGTGTAAATGGATATGGAGTGTACATTACAATTAAATATTTCTTTCAAACTATAGTAATATTGTTACTTTTCTTTTTTTTGAAAAAAAAGCTTTAATGGCAGTTTAAAATAGAAAATGTTATTGTAATGATTATACAAAAGGTCAGAGGATCAGTAAGGTTACAAAGATATAATGGAAAAAAAAAAACATTTACACATTTTTTTTCAATAGAAACACCCCCAATCCCAAAAACTATTTTAAAAAATCCACTTTCACTTGTAAAAAATCAATTTTTTCATTTTTTCCAATAAAAAACCGGAAAAAAACTGGTTTTCCAACACCTCAAAATTTCCGGAAATTTTACATCCCTAATCATGACCCTCCCCTTGTATCTTCCCCTGCTTATAAGATCAGCTTGCTCTCACTGTCTAGCTCATTACTATTATCAAAGTACTGTGCAGTTCCCTACTTTGCAAAATCTGGAGGTAATTTCCTTTGTGTCTGTTATAGAAATTAACCTTCATAATATTTATTCACTTCTTGTTATTATGATTATTTTATTTTTCAAGGGTTTTGCATTAAATGACCACTTTCCATAACAACTAATTCTTAAAAAAGTTAGCTGCTTTAGGGAGGTGTCATTGCGTTTCTTTTGAGCCGAAAAACAATCAAACAAATATGAGGTGTGGCAGTCAAAAACATTGTTTTGTTTTATTGTTGTTAATTTTAAAATAGCTTCATTTTTTAAGTTCACTGAAACTAATATTCAAAACTTTAATGAATGATTAAAATCAAAATTGAATTTAAAATCTAATTTCTGTTAATATTAAACGAACAGTTAATTTCTTTGACAAGCAGAAAACACTGCATAACTTTTAAAAGTTAAAATTACACTAAAAATAATGTAATAAGTTATTTAGCAGCCCTTTACCAACAATTTATAAATACTTCAACAGAGGAACCTTCAACTGCTTCCAAGGATACAAATATTGCTTGATTTCGAATGTTGGTTTGGTAAAAAAGAAATAGGGGGGGGGGGGGGGGGGGGGAAGCGGCACTGAAAAAAATTCTTTTACTGTGCCATATTTTAAACAGCCACATGTTATCAATGAATACACTAACTAGATTTGTCCCCCTTCTCCCACACACAAATGTATTTCTGAAAAGATGTCTGTAGTTTCTAAAAGAGATCAATAAAATGTAAATTTTTAGGAGAATCTTGCACGAGTTTCATGCCTTATGTGCCTTTTAACTACAAGAAATACCTATCACTCATCAAAATTACATTGTGTTGTAAAAACCTGGATGTTTAGCTAGATTTAAATTCTGCAACAAATAAAAAGGTCTGAGAACTTCCAATTTTTTTGGAGATGTAAGATTGGGGATTTAATTGCTCCCGAGTTCCACTTGCTTTAATGCTAGCCAAAGTCTTTTGGAAAAGTTGGATACATATATATCACATCTGCGCACATCAAACATATACATATCTGTACACTATATGTGAGTGTGTCAAGAAATGGAAGGATACTGTAGCACTACAGATTATTAGTGTTTAACTAATTATGTTATTGTAATACACGCCCCTAAATTGTACTTAAAGATTTCTAAATATTTTCGATCCTTGATCATATTTTTCCATGATATCCAAATAAATGTTCAAGTGCTTTTTCTGAAGAATTTTTTTTCTTTCTACAATATTTATTTAATTTTATGTATGCATGCTTTTCTCTAATAAGTACCAAACTGGTTGCAAAGTAAAAAAAATCGTCAAAATACAATTTCCACATAATTGTTGCAGCCTGCGTTTCTTGGAGTAGTCCCCATATTATTTACCTAAGTAAGAGGTCCATGCCTGTAATAAATGTATTATTGGATTTTACAGAACTGCGGACTTCACCCACAAGCAAAGTAATTTCAGAAAGTTTTTAAAAGATTGGCATTTTTAATGTTTTGAGCAGACTGCGAGGTGAAGTTTTGTGGAACGAAACAAATTCATCAGACCCTCATGCTGATAATATAGGAAATGGTACATTCAGTAAAAATGATTAGTTACGATTAAATATTTTAAAAAATCCTTTTATACTTGAAATTTTGAAATGATTTTCTTATTAAACTAAATTTACCATAAAAAGGAGATTTCTCCCCCTCCCCCCTAAGAAAGCATAGTTTGGATCCAATTGGTAAATCAAAAGTATTTTAACAATAATTTTGATCAACCAAAAAGATTCCTCTCATATAAATTACCCCAACTGATTTTAGCATTAATCCAACGCAAAATATATAAAACTAAAAAATTAACATTGTTTTAAGAAAATACTGAAAATTTATTTATTTTTTGTTACAGGATTGGATTATATCATTAACACTTTGAGTGCTTTTGTCAGTCACCGATGGTGGACCCTGCACTTTCCATCCAGGTTGCATCGGTTACAGTGGCTGACACTAAAAGTGTAGAATTTCCTTTGAAGTACGAGTAGCAGTCAATGTGTTAAAAAAAAAAAAAAAATCAGTAGAAGTGACAAATGCGAGTAAACATTAATTTATTAATGAGGTAGAATTTCCTTAGAAATTTGCATGGCATTGAATGTATTAATAAATCAGTAGAAAAAGTGTGATATATGTAAGTAAACACTAAGTCATTAATGTGGTAGAAATTGTTTAACATTTTTAATGTGTTCCTCTTAACATCTCAATGCTTTTTAAAGAAAAGCCTAGCATTATGGGATTCTTTCATGGATGTGGTGGTTGATTAGTTGAGATAATTTGGCATTTTGAAGAATCACTTTACTTTCGAAAATTAATATTATGCATCACTTTGCAATATAGAAAAATAGCGGTTATACCATATTTTTGTTGATAAAATAGATGCAACATTAGTTTTCGAAAATGAAATACAATAACGGCTTTGATGGTATAATGTGGCGGAGAAAGGGTTGATGTAGTCTATTTTATATGAAATGTTAGTATGAATTCTCCTGCATAAAATTGTTCATGATTTCAAGAGACTGAATAACAGCTGTAAAGGATTTAGTGTCATTGCAGACTAAGATGGTACATAGTTGATGGCTAGAGCATCTATACTATAAAAATGTTTTTTTTTTGCATGAAAAGATTACAGAAGATGCAAGGTGTCGTAACGTGGCACATGAATATTTTTATAATTATACATACAAGGGTGCACAAAAAAAAAAAGTGAAGTACTCAGAGCCCTATGGCGAGTACTGTATTAAGCAAAATTCAGCCCACATGCACAATAGAGTATGAAGTTGTGATTTCCAAAGAAAAATGTTTAGCTCCTAAAGTCTCTCCTACGAGAAATTTTGACTCCATGAAACATTGCATTTATGTAAATTTCATCATTCAGAACCTCAAGGGGGATAAAGAAAAAAAACATTGGGGTGAAGATATGAAAAAGAAAAGGAAGGTTGAGATAATTCTTATCATTTACTGACAATTCTATGCCTTCTGTATGTCCTGACTGTACTTAACTTGCTTTATTAGTCATGATGTTTTACCAGTCTAACGAAAATGCTACTACTCCCCTTGCAAATTTCTGCAATTAAAAAAGGTAGAAGGCCCAATGAGCATAACTAGCTTATGGAGAATGGTTAAACCGTTTGAATCTAAAAAAAGTTACAGAACGCATACTTGTTCAATCATTTTGCCTAGCATGCTGAATTGCTGATATGCTTTAGAACTTTTCGATATCAAAATTAAAGTAAAATATCTGTCTGAATTCTATCATTTTAGTCACATTTATTACAACATCTGTCATTTCTAAAAAAATTGTTATTTACTGTTTTAATTGACAGTAAAGCACTCATTCAACACATTACAATAACAGCACCAAATGATTTCCTAGTGGTTCCTTCTGGCATTATTTTCTTTCTTTGGAAACAGAAACCATATACTCTGTTGTGCATGTACACCAAATTTTTTCATTTCCCACAGTACAGTAACCGTTACACGCAGTAGTGAAGTCCTGGAGGAAAAGGTGGGGAGGGGGGGGGGGGCACATACACATACGAGCATAAGTTATTGTACTCAAAAAGTGGGGGAGGGGGAGATTATGTTAAGGCACATACACATACGAGCATAAGTTATTGTACTCAAAAAGTGGGGGGGGGGGGGAGATTATGTTAAAATGTAAAAAAAAAAGTGGGGGAAAGCTTGTTAAAATTAAAAAAAAAAAAAAAAAAAGCAGGAGGACAATTGTGACAAAATAAAAAAAGAAGGGAAATGCCGTCCCTCGACTACATCACTGCTAAACCTGAACACTTCACATAACTCACCACACATCATATAAGTGGTGAAATTTTATGCTCACCACATATATATTATTTATATTACATATAAAAGGGAAGGAGAGAGAGCATGCTGTCTATACTTGATTAAATAAAAAGTCCATAACTTGAATTAGCTTTCTGCAACAGAGAATATACAATTTTAAATTTCATACTCAAAATGCAAAGTAAACACTGTCCGTTCATTTTTGCAATGACATTAGAGTTAATATCTCAGATCAAATATTGTCTTTATATCCTCCTCTAATTTTTAGTTCATGGTGCTGTCAGATAAAATAAACACACCTGCTTAATGTTTCTGTCAGTATAAATCTCAATTGTTATGAAGTGGCCAATTGAATCGCTAACCAAAAATCAAGAGAAAAATAGTAATAAATTAACCGTTTCATTTTCACTTTAAAATTAAATTTACTAAAACGTGTTTCGAAATTACAATAAATATTTCATGAAATTGGCAATAAATCATAAAATCCATAGAGATTAATGCAAATTATGAGGTGTAAACTGACCTCTTTCTGTTTGCGTTTAAACTCTCCAATGTCACTACTTTTGGGAATGAACTGATGTGGAGTCTGAATTTTGATAGCAGTGCTGTGCGATGGGGAACCCTCCTGTACCCACTGTTGGGAAAAGAAAGAAAAGGGACAAAGTCAAAGAAAAGGTACTTTATATAAAAAGAAAGTCAGCAGAATATTTAAAAGAACAAGACTTTAGCTATATAGAAAATGAATCTTTTCTGCCACAGTTTTAATTATTTTTCAATTTTTTTAGATAATGAATAAGTTTTTATTACTATAATTTAAATTTAGAATTGTACAAAATTCAATCTGTAATTAATTTTGAATACAATATTATTACAATTTTTTTATGTAAGAAATTATATCGAATATTTTTTTCAGAATTTAATGAATTTGGTCAACAAATAAGACTTGTTTTTACAACTAAAAGCAAGTTTTGTAATAATGATTCAAATATTTAGGAAAACTAAAATAAGTTAAAATAAAACTGTAAAACAGGGATTGAACTTTTTAAAATTTTCTTAAATATTTCATTTCAGTACAAGGTAATTAAAACTGGCAGAAAATTTGAAACAAATTTTTAAAAGAAACACACAGGATACCTGTAAAAGATATGTGGTGCTTGAAATTAGTGGGTACAGCATAGGATTTTAATAGTCACAGCACTAGCAAATTTTGAAGGTTAGTATTAAGATAAAGAAAAATTATTTTCAGGAATAATGTAATGTAAGATCATTTTTAAATTAATATTTTTCACATGTATATCATATTTGGGATTGTTAAATTTGTATTGTTGTCACTACGAGTAAACATTTTAAACACATCATAAATGTCTTATAATGCAGAAGACTTTTCAAAGGATTAAGGTTAATCGAAACGCATTTTAATTATTTTGAATAATTTGTTTTGACCATCTACAACTGACATGTGTGTGTATCATTTTCAATAAAAGAATTTACATTCATAGAAAGGTTAGCTTTCCAATAAACTACATAAGCATTAAAATAGATAATGAGCATTATTAGTGTTAATAGGAAACAGAAAAAAACAACACATTGAGGAATTTTAAGGATTTTAATGTTGCTTTAGTTTAATACATTTAGTATTAGAGCAAGATTTGTTAAGCTAATATAAACTACAGCTTTAAAAAAATAAAATATTAAAGATGTACATATTATATCATTTGCAAATTGATGTACAAGTACGATAAATTTCAACATATAGTCCGCACAAAATAGTTATGCAGTCAGTTAGTGGAAAATTACAGTAATCAGCTCTAGCATGCTACAAATAAAAATTACATATATTTTTTGCCTTTATTCTTCTCCAATAATATTTCAACAAGATCCTCTTTCAATTATTTTAAGGTTTTACCAGCAAATGTAAATAAATTGAAGCAAGCATTATAGCATGATAAATAAACTTACTGAAATATTAAAAGAGAAAAACAAAGCTGGTCCATGGCATTAAAATAGCTGTAAAAAACGCAAGTTAACACTTAAATCATATGATGTAATAGCAAGCAAAATACATGGATTAGATTATTTAGCAGTACAGCACTTATGCTACAATGAGTCTGGTAACCTTCAAAAAGAAATTTAGAGAAATATGCTTGATATACAGTTGAATACAGCATAAGTAAAATATTGCTAAAATACAATAGACAAATTGAAAAAAGTTGACAAATTTAAAAGCTCTACCAGTGCTTAGAGATTTCTTACCAAAGGTAATTTCACAATTTACAAATAACTTGTGAAATGTTCAATATTAATTAAAGTAGAAGAGCATTAAACTATTACTATATTTTTAATACTTTGACATAATGTCTGTTAATATATTCCTTGCATTGAAACAACTGAAAATCAGCTTAACAAAAGAAAATGCAGATCGTTTTTCCTCCTTTGCTCTACATGCGTTTGATTAACTGAAAATCTTCAAAAGACAAAAAAGCAATTACTGAAATATTTACATACACCTAGGGATCATTTTTAATGATGTCACGCTTCGAGGGGGGTTCGCGAAATTGTGACAAAGTGTGACAAGGGTAGGGGGTAACAAAAAGTGTGACATCATGCATTATACAACATACCGTGACATGTGACAAAGGGGGGAGAGGGGGTCCGATGAAGTGTGACATATTGTGACGAAGGGGAGGTCAAATATATGGAAAAAAAGGGTGACATCATTTATGAACGGCCCCCTATTACTTTTTCGGAATTCTTAATCTATGTTAATGTTTTAATTCTAAAAAATTTTTAAAGGAGTCAACTTTATGTTAAATTGATTTGATACCCCTAAATACTGAATAGACTCCAACACATGCTTAAAGCACAGAAATAAACAAATTTTGAATTGTAACTTCATGTGTTGAAAAAAGAATAAATTTTTAAATACATTTTTACTTTTGTCTAGTCCGGGTACAATTTTTCCATAAGGAACAAATATTGTTCTAGTTATTAATAAACAGAAAGGTCATGTATTTATATAGAGTGACTAGTATACCACAGAAATGCCCAGTTTGAAACATTTTCGAGTCGGTTTCTTGGCATCACAATCTTGGTATAGCACAACAACCACAGGTGCAAATGCTGAGTGCAATGAGTAACAATTTAAAAACTTTTAATATTTATACAGCAGAATCTTTCACAAATATGCATTATTTATATATGAAGCTTCATTCTCGAGATTTTTTACATGGAATGATGAAAAAATGATGAAACACATATAATCGTTAACAACATTAAATGCAAGGTTTCTCAGGAAAACACAACCTTCCTTTCTAATAAGCATCACAAAATGAATAATAAAAAAAATAATATATATCAGACACAAAACATTTTCTTATACTCATTAAAAATTAAATGCATATCATTCTGCAGAAAAAGGTTGGAAATAAAGGATAGTGTATAAGCATATATAATGCAGGAACCTAAAATTAACATAACTAAAATATAATGTTATGTTTAAATCAGTCTAACAATAAAAATACAAAAAGTAAAAATATCACTAAAATTTAAATCAAAATAATTCTAAATTATAGTATACTTTGCATACGAAATTTTTATGCACAAAATGAAGTAAAACATAATTTTAAATTGAGATACATAGCACATGCATAAACATAAATAAATATGAGAACATTTTAACACTTAGTAAATAAAATAAAAAAATTGATTCCTTATTTACTATTTGACACTAAATAGTCATTGAAATTTGTAACAATGGAAAATATTTTTAATAAGTTATAACATTAACAGCACCTTAAATTAGCAAGTTGCGATTTTTTTTTTGTTTCAAAAATTTACAATTAAATAAATTTCAAACTATAATAATTATTGCACGAAAAATTGGATGAAAATGCTAAGACATTCAACGGAAAAGTACCAAAAGGTAAAACTTAAAAATCTAAAATTAAGATCTTGAATTTTAAAACAAAATTTTGAGAACCAAGTTACTGCTTTGGAACAAAACCTCTGTTTGAAAAAGCTTGATATTTTGTGTGGTTGATAGTGGAAGATTGATAGTTACAAAGCTATACCTTAAAAGGGAAAAACTTAATGAGCTTTTTCTCAAAATTACGTCTAAAAGGATTAAAATAGTGAAATAAAAAATTAACATTAAAGGTAAAAGGCATTCTTTCAGATATATAAAGGTAAAGGGGGAACCCTGTTATAGTTCTATAAAGCCCATAGTATTTGGCATTTCTCATCCCTTTATAACTGAAAAAAAAAATTATTACAATAGAAAAACTGAAAAGAAATTAAACGCTACATGTTTTAAATAAGTAGCTACATAATTTTGTTCTTGAAGTGAGTTGAAAGTGATCCAAATTCAGTTTAATTCAACAGAAGTTAGTGTAAAAGATAGTTTCCCTTTATAATACAACCATAAAATCTTAAATCACAATTTAACCATCAATAATAACTTTGATGGGGAAAATGCAACACTCTAAAGGCTTACACAGCACAATTACAACAAATTCTCAACAAAAACTACTAAAGTTACTCAAAAAAAAAAAAAAAAATTTAAAGCAGGTAACTTTAGCACAATTAAAGGTAGGTGTCACAAGCAAAATCAAGCTTCTACCTTAGTTATTTTTTTTGGTTCAGGTGTTCCTGTTTCCAATACTTCTACTTTTTGATATACATTTGGCGAGTTGACCCAGCGAAGTTTATCCTGAGTTTTACGGCCTTCCACAAGTTTCTTTAGTGGGCTAAAAACAAAAAAATATCTTTCACTATTGGTGTAAAATTTTTCAGGTACAATCCAAATCATAATACATGACAGATAACATAAAACTTGTCTATTTCACCTGGTTAGTCGACTTGCATTATTTTACCAAAATTGTACACTTGATTAGAAGAAATGTTACATTTAGAAGCAATTATTTTATGTGACAGAAATGGATTTGAATAGATAATGTTAATAGAGCTTGATAAGAGATAAAGAGTCATTCCCCCCTATCTAGGTTTGGTAGATCTTTTTGGCTATTTCTGTCATTAACTGTATCCAAAGCTAGACTGACATGTATAAGTAATTCAGGGCACTTATTTACTTTCCTAACAGCCAGATTGCACCTCTCTAGATACTACACCTGCTGATGGCAGACCAATTCAGTTTTTCGTAGGTTGAAAATTGGCTCATAAGCATGAAATGAAGAGCGATAATTAAATGAAATTTGAGATTTCATAAGTTTTCTTCATTACATCATAAACAATAGCTTAAACTAGAGCAAATCCTTGAAAAACTAAATGCCAAAATGGAAACTCTTCACAAATTTTTCAAAGAATGAATGTCTACTTCTAAAACATTCAATGTATTTTTTTAAACAAAAAGCTTTTTATATTTAACCATGAAATAATGGTCTATCATTGAAACCGAGTTACCCTCCCCCCAAGGAAGCTTTTTGCATTAGGAGCTCCATTTAATACAAAATGCAACACCAATAAAGAGTTTTATTTTCATAAGTATCATTTTTGATGTTTCGAGTTAAATGAAAACATATGCTATGAAGGTTTTAAAGTTTCCTAAAACTCAAAATTGATAACAAACCTCATTTTCAAACCTAACTTTCTCATTGCCACATATTTACTGAAATAGATCATAAATGGCAAGTTTATATATATAATCAGATCAAAAGAGGTCACTTTATTTTAGTGAATGACATTTAATATGTACATATTTAAAACTACTTATAATACTCAAAATTTTAAATGCTAAAAAACTTTTAAATCTCTGTTAAAAAACAGGCCTCATACTATTAAAAACTATTATCAAGTTTGGTATTGACCCTCAATGCATCAAGATATAGGACCACCAAAACTGCTCTTTGTCATTCTGTTAAATACAAAAGTAGTTATTTTTTGTCAGCACTGGGAGTGAGCCATGCAAGAAATAATTTATTTCAGTTCATAATGAACAGTATTACACAAGTTAAACCTGAAAATGAAGGCTGACTATGCATTGACACAGGACATCTCAAACATGGTACTTTTTTGCCTTCCACAACGAAGCTTGGAAGCCCTGTCAGACTGCACTGAAAGTTAGCCATAAAATTTACAAAATAATTCAATTTAGCTGGTAATAGTTATGTTGTAATCACAAGTGTCTTGGCCGAAGCTAAATGCACAGGGAAAATTGAATGTTAAAATGATGTCAATTTGAGTAAAAATACTGGTTTGTGTTCAGCTTTAGGAATTTTTGTGGGTCACAAAAATTTTTAGGAGAGAAAAAAAATGAGCCTTCTAAAATCATTAGAAGCCCTCACAAAAATTTCAGCAAAATCAAAAATGGTCTGTGTAAAGACATCCTATTTTAATAAAATCTGCCTCTTAATTGCTTAAATACTATGCAAATTCATTACCTCAACCACTTGTCTTCTCCAAAATACTGAGAATAAGAAGATGCAGCAGGCGGAACCTCCACCTCATTCTTCTGCCGCACTTGATCTGTTCTAATCATAGGTTGTTTAAATGTGTAACCAGTACGGAAACCCTGAAAAAAATTTACTTTGAAAAATGTTTTAAACTTACTTTGACATTTCAAAATTGTTTATGAATACTTTTCAGTTTTGTTATTTAACTCAAAATATTTATCAGTTTTTAATCAATTAGGTATATGCTTAAAAGATTTTTTTTGTTAATCAATTGTAAGGATGGGGGGCTTTATCATGAACTGGATATTTAACCTTTCTGTTGAGATTGCTTATTACTTTGTGAAAACCAAATTTAGGATAATCATTTGTAATAGATCTTTTTTCCCAGACTTGTGGAAGATCTTTCATCAGCATAGAGAAAATAAAAACTGGCCAATTTTAAAACTCTTCATACAATTTAACTCAAAGACTTGTTCTAAACTCATTGCATTGCAAAGAACAGTCAATGGGAATGCTAACTTATTGCACAGTTCTAGATAATTAAATGGTCCTCGGTGTTATAAATTTATAGCAAATTTCTGCACTACCTCTATCAATTGTTGATTTCACATTTTAAAAATATATTTTAAAAATAAATAAAATAACTATAAAAAAGACATTCATTGGAACTAAATAAGCTTACTTTATCATATACCAACATTTTAGAGACATGGACAGAATATTTTGAAAACCTATTAAACCAAAATGAAGCAATTGGACAGATAGAAGATGAATTGGTTACATCAGAGAATCATTGCGACCCGTAGAGGTGAAAGAACTTGTTGAAGCAAGTAAAAAGTTATGCAATGGAAAGGCTCCTGGGGAGGATTTGAATTCTCCAGAAAAATTAAAGTATGGTAGTGAGAAGTTATACAAAATGGTGTATGATTTGGTAAATGAAGTTTGGGAAAAGGAAATGATGCCAAGCGAATGGAACAGTGCAATAATTTGTCCAATTTTAAAAAAAGGAAGCATCTTAGACTGCAAAAACTACCGAGGGATCTCTCTACTTGACTTATAAAGTCTTAACTAAAGTGATGGCTAGTCGACTTAAACCATTGATAGAGAAAGAAATTGCAGACTACCAATGTGGGTTTAGGCAGAATAGATCAACGGTCGACCAGATATTCTGCATAAGAAATATCCCGGCAAAGTTCAAAGAAATGAATGTGAATGTATATCAGCTTTATGTCGAGCAAGCCTATGATTCAATAAATAGAGAAATGATGATAAAGACTATACACGAGTTTAACATTCCCCTTAACTTGATAAGGTTGGTTAAAATGACAACTACACCAACTAAGGCAAAAGTGAAGATACAAAACAAATTGTCCAGGGAATTCGAAATTGTGACTGGATTGAGACAGGGTGATATTCTATCAACTTGTTGTTTGATGTTTGCCACGAAAAAGTGACGCGTAATGCATTATCAAATAGAGGTGGAACTATTTTTAATAGAACAAAGCAGGTTCCAGCTTTTGCTGATGATGTAGTATTGATGGGAAGAAGTAAAGATGCACTTGTTGACCTTTTTAACCCTTTCATTCCCGGAATATATTCCCAAATCTGAACGTCAAAAAAAAGTACCCAGCAATTGCATAAATGGCGATACATCTATTTCTATGTATATGTCATGAGTTTCTTTCATGAACTTTTGCCATAGCAAAATTTGTTATTGGCCAACCAATAAAAAAGTAAATTATGTCGATTAACGTCAATAATCGCTTATTCACGTTACCCGTACCACAGGAAAGTTTCGTCAAATTGCTTATTGATGTTACCCGTACCACAGAAAAGTTCTGCCAAATCGTCTATTGATGTTACCGTAGTTAAAGAGTTAACCTGAGAAGATAGTCTTTTTGGTTTGAAAATAAATTATAAAAAGACCAAACACATGATGATGGATTGTAATGGAACTGATACAAACACAGAATTTAAGATAAATGACGAAACACAATTTGAAAGTGTTACAGAATTCAAATACTTGGGTTCTGGTAGCACCGAAAACAACAACACTATGCCAGAGGTTAAACAAGGAGTAAATGCTATAAATCGCAGTTGTTTTTGCACTTAAGAAATTATCAACATCTAAAATAGTAACAAGGAAAACAAAGATCCAGGTTTATAAAGCTATAATCAGACCAACAGTTAACTATGGGTCTGAGACCTGGACGTTAACTCAAAAACAAGAGAAGATGCTAATCACTTGGGCAAGGAAAATTCTATGAGCTATTTTTGGACCTGTCAAAAAGGGTGATTTTTGGAGGAAGCGTTATAATTTCGGAATTGAAAGATTATTTAAAGGAAAATATAATTAATTATGTAAAAAAAAAGAATACAATGACTGGGACACCTTGAGAGGATGGAGGAAAACAGAGGCACTAAGAAGATTTTGAAGGGACATTGACAGGGCCAGAAGAAAAGAGGAAGGCCGGTTAAAAGATGGGTTGATGAGGCGGAGAAAGACCTTAAAAATCTAAATGTCCGAAACTGGAAGGAAAAAGCAAAAGACATAGGGCTTTGGAGGAAAATTGTTAGAGGCCCTGGTCTATCATGGGCTACAAAGCCAGGGAGTTAGTTATCATACACAAACAAAATTCTTGAATTATTTACCATAATGGCTAAAATACACGATATAAAATCTAATAATTACAGTTACATAAAATACGATCGAGATTTAATACACATGTACTGTTGTGAACAGTACATGTGTGAATTCACTCAAGTGTGAACTCTTTAAATGAGTTCTGTTTTATAAGGCAGTTTCATTAAAAACACTGAGCTATATATATATATTTTAAAAAGAGAAAAAATATTTATATGGAAGGATATGAAACACTTTTTTGGTCACCAATAAAGCATTTAATATTTTCACAGCTGCATTTCTTTTAAACAGTGCAAATGAAATACAGTGCACGATTAAGTAAAGCTTAAAGAGGCTACCTTAGTGAGTGGAATGAGAATTTGTCTCACTTTCTAATAAAATATGTATGATATGTTTTTCACCTTTTAGTTTTTACACTTAAAAAATATTTTCCAATATTAGGAAGAAGAAAAAAAACTCACTGCATTATCCAACATTCGCATCAAAGCTTCAAATTCTAAATCCCAAATCCTCCATTTTTTGGGCTTTTCTTTAGGTTCAGCACGTTCTTTGTCTTCATCTCCTCCAGGTGGTTCATCATCTTTAATTTCAGGGGGATATCCACCGGATGCAATGATCTCTCTCTCATGCTTAATTGCTTTATCAGACATCATTTGCATGTTATCGATTCCAACTGGCATCAATCTGACCTGCAAAATAAGTTTACGTATTTGATATTGCAGCTATTAATATTATGAAGAGAATGTTGACTACAAACATTAGAAAATATATGACAAACTAGTCAATCAAGAACGGAAAATATTTGAGTGAAAAAATACATTAAACATCACTGTTCCTCAAAATTAGGTAATTTTCATGACAATCATAGTGGGACTCATTTTCAACAAAACAAGATTTTCATATTCAGAAAACAGATTTTGATTGAAATGTATGCTTAGAATACCCAAAATGAAAGACATTGCATATTACCTAGCAACGCTGTAGTATTACAGTTTCTGTAATACTTCATTATGAAAGGAGTATAAATATTTTCTAGCAAGTCTATACTTTCAGGTGCATAAAAAGATCAATAAAAAAGTTTTTAAAAATTTAACATTCAAATTTTGTTTTTCAGCCAGTTCAGAAAATAAGTGTTAATGTTTGCATAACAAGTGCCCTACACTTGAAACTATAAGCAGTATATTTTGAAAATTAATCTTGAAACAAATCAAAAATAAGTTTTAAGGTTGTCTTTTAATATACTCTTGCAAAATTATTCTTTTAATTAAATCAGGAGGCACAAATTTTGATGGAAATAGAATGAATTTTGAAATATGCTAAACATTTTAATGTAGGGTTTAATATGAAACGCCAAAAACATCTGTGTGGAAGGGAAAATTATTATAAAACCTTGACACAAATATATGTTTACTTTATTTTACTATATTTTTATTTCATTTAACAATACCTTTTATTTTTCATAGAATAAGTACCTGAGTTTCACAAGCAGCAACTGCCTTATGCAACATAAACACAGCTTCTTCAATAGATTCTCCACAAACTAACAATCCTCTATTTCTTAAAATCAGGACCTAAAAAAAAAAACCACAAATATAAAAAATTATATACAATTAATACCTTTCTCTCCCCTTCCCCCCCCCCAATATAAATATTAATGAAATTGGGATTGTTGATAACTAATTTACTAATAGTAATATAGAACCAAGAAAAGAAATATCAAGAAAGCACGACAACCTGAAAATTCAATGCTATAAAATAATTTTTTAAAATTTTAAATAATTTGCTTATGTTGATAGCTTTAATGATCAGACATTTAATCCAAAACACACAAAACATAGAAGCAACTAAAAGTCTTTGAATTAAAGGGATTATGAATATTATTATGTCTTAGATAATTTGAGTCAAGATTGCAAAATTTCAAGCATTGGAGTACCGATTAGCAGCAGACAACTGCCAGGATAATGTTGATCAAAATGACAGATATTAATTTAATGTTATTCTCAGAATTCGTGCAGTATAAGGCTATGCATCTGTAATTAATCCGAATAGACAAGAATATTCTTTTTAAAAGATATGTTAAATTACTGCTAAAGTACAACTTATGAAAAAAAAATGGGCAAAAACATAGAAATTCAATCTAATACTATCTAAAGAACATTTAGCAGACTTCGAAAACACTACAGCATCTTAGGTTTAAAAAAAAATACAACAGCAAACTTTTACATATAACAAGTAACAAAAAAGTCCACAAGTAAGATTAAATGCCGACATAGGCGTAACCAGGGGGGGGGGGTTTGGGGGTTCAACCCCCCCCCCCCTCATTGGGTATGTACTTATTTAGGCACACAGAAAAAATTCTGGCTACGGCCTTGCAAAGCACAATTTTTTTTCCCCCTAAGAAAATTAAACACATATGCATATGATTTTTTTTTCCTTTTTCTCTGAAGGGTTGCAATCATGGCCAAAGTATGCAGCTCATAATAAAGGAGACTTTTCATCTGGTTATAAGGTTATAGCCTTCGAGTCAAATCAATCCCCTTGGGGGGAGGAGGATAACAGCGAAAGGTGGCTTCAATCACCGTACCACACACAGAGATCCTTTTAATCACTCCAGAGGATTTTCTTTCCTTATTTATGTCTTTTTTACCCAAAGGCAGCAATCTGGGAATACAATCGCACAAGTAATACGTTTCCTGGAAAATATTCTCTACTGTGATGGACTCCTAAAGTCCAATTGTCCTAATGGGTTAAACCCTCAAGCCAGGAAGGGATGCTCATTAAGAAACTTCAAGAGCAGTTTGTATTTATTTATGACTTCCTGTCCAAACACCCATTTTGGTAAAATCTTTTTTGTAGATGAGCCGATTGGAAAACTGATGAACTGTATTTGCATTGCATTCTCATTTACAGATGTTCTCTCATCTTTTATATTTTAAATGTTTTTTTTTTCTTATTATGGTCCATCACTAATTGCATTACGACTCTGGAAATCATCCGTTCAATGTTTCCAATTTCACTGCTACGGTTTAATGCTGCATTTTAATTTACAATCAAGTATTATTTATATTTTAGCTAAATTTTTAACTATTTTCGATACATAATAATGTTTGCACTCCAGCGATGGACATGTTCGTCATCCAAAAAGGAAAGAAAATTTGATTCAGACGCTTCCACTTCTGAGGTATGTTTTGCTACAAATTAAAAAATTTTTTTAGAAATTTATTGTGGGGATGAGCATTTTTGTAGGGGAATTTGGATTTTTTTCTCTAAACGACTATTTCACGGTTTTAATCATTGGTGTAGTCCTGAAAAAAAATGTTGGGGGGACGCTCATACATACGAAGATAAGCAATTGAAATAAAAAAGTGGTGGGCGCTTATGTTAAAGTGTAAAACGTTTGGGGGGACGCTTGTATTAAAATAAAAAGGTAGGGGGACGCCGTCCCCCTGCGTCCCCCCTCGACTACACCACTGGTTTTAATATTATGAATGCCTGGACATAGAAGATTGCTTAGCTCTAAATATTGAATTTTCTATTGCGTTTGAATTAAAAAATAAACTAATAGATCTAGTAAGGAGTGTTTAATGTTTTTGTGAATCAAGGAAGTATCCAGAGGGGAAGGGGGACCCACGGGCAGCCCCCCAGAAATCTTTTGCAATGTATCATATATTCCTCCCTGAAACTTTGCTTTACATAAGTGTGTTTTTTAAATTTTTATTACTTTTCGAGATTTTACTGACAATTTTAACTTTCTAAGGGGGCAGCAAGAGGAAGTGGTTGAAGAACTCTCTTATTCAGAGGAGGAAAGTAGTAAGGAAAGCATCTCCTTTGCAGAAAATAAAGAGCTGTGTTACCCCTGCAACAAAACACAGAGATTAGTGGGAAAATGGGATCACAATACTGCTGTAATCAACAGCATTAACTTGTTTAACGACAATGTTATTGACCATTTTAGAAAAAATCTGAACAATCGTCAAAGGCAGACAACATTGGACAGGTTTTTAGAGAAAAAAAACCCCAAGATTCTTCTAGTGCAAAAAGACAGAGAAAAGAAAGAACACCAGAAAGGGAGAAAACACCTGAAGGGATGTTACCTGATGTGTTTACGGAAGGTGACTCCTCTTGAAAACAGTAACATCAACATTTCTCTTCCTCCTCTCAACATTCCACTTATGCCATCAACTCACCTCAATACCAGTGAAGTGCAGTTAAATTTTTATTTGTGTATAATTTCATGTACAGTACTGTATATTTGTTTTTCATAGGTTTAAATAAGCAACCATCTGTGGGTCTGGAACAGATTAATCCAATTTACATTGAATCTTATGCGAAAAAATAATTCGCAATTCGTACAACTCGCCATTCAAACTGCCTCCTGGAACGAATTGTGTACGAATAGCAGGGTTCCACTGTGCATGGAATACAATATTTCTGAAAGAATTTTTTTCTTGTCATTTTTCAAATATCTAAATACATTTGATTCTACTCTTTTCAATGTAAATAGGAAACATTCAAGCATGGTTTTGAAGACATTTGTTGATGACTAAAATTGTTGATTTGTCACCACGCTGGCAGACTCCTATTTACCTTTCATACATTTTTTTTAAAAGGTATTCTGCTAACTTATAAAAGCAAAACTAATTATATTTACTTTATTAATTGGTCCTAAACTCCGAGCAATTTGTTCTCTTTCCGACTGATCTGATGGCACACCATGAAAATCACAATAGCTGATTTCACCTAAAATTGCCGCTTCTTGACTAATTGGCAATAATCCACATTTAGTTGCAGAAACCTAGAATACAAAGAAATATTAAAAGTTTTGATATGTTCATATAATTACACAAACAAAGTTGTAAAGCTAAACAAATTATGACATATTGAAGCATTACTGAAAATCAGTTCATGTTTCTTGGTCCTCTTTTAAGTAAATTTAATGAATTTATAAAAAAAAAATTTTGCATCAATTCTAAATAATCTTCACTTGAGAAAAACTCACAATGGCTCAGTGATTGATAAATATTTCTATTATTGGGGAGACTTACTCAAAAAAATAATTCCTGCTGCTCGCGCTGTTGGGGATAATTCTGCTTTGCGCAATTAAAACTCTCACAAGTCAAATTACATGAAATATAAAGAATTTACTGGCGGACAAGCTGATACAAAACATTCATATAGATGTGTATAGTAGTTTTAGAATTATTTAACTTAAAAGATAACAATTTTTTTACCTTTCTATTTGCATATCCCAGGGCTAAATTCTTGATGAATCAACATAATTTTTGAATGTTAAGACATAGACTTCTATATTTACCTGTGACTGGGCCTTTTTTCGAAATATGAATTTTTTAAGTTATAAAATCTAACTTCAAACTTCAAAATTGTAACTTTTTAATACTAGGTAGGTACTTTTTGTATCCATAATGTAAAAAAAAAAAAATAAAATAAAATAAATAAACATTTTGAAAAAATGTATTATTTAAAAGAAAGTTTGATTATTTGTATTTGATCCCAAAAAACCCAGTTTGAAAATATTCACAAACAAAGCAGATGTAATCATTTTAGCTTCACAGAGTCATAGAAACACAATGAATTCCAAGTATTTATGGGTTATGATAAGTGATTAGTCAAGATGCAAGAACATTGCCAAATCAAATGCAAAACACCGGTGTTTTCTCAAATGAATTCATTTAAAAAGGTGGCTCTTATTTTCATGTATCAGAAATTTAATAACAGCTCATTACATTATTCAATTGTAAATGTATAATGTATTCATTACATTGCACACAGCGTATTGTAATGTATTCATTTCAATAAAATGTGGAAACTACTGGAATTGAAAACACAGAAAATGTGAATGAAGAAAAGAGGAATTACTTTAAAGCAAACTATTGCAACAGCAGGGTTAAGTTAGCTTTTACCCTGAAGGGAAAAGTTAACTTTAGAAAATTTCAATACCTATTTTCTCATTATAATTTCAAAACATAAATAGTAATAAATATGGTAGAGCAGTGTTCCCCAAAACTTTTGACATCTGTGTACTCCTATAATTTTTCATAACACTGGGTATCCCTCACCTAAGAAAGAAAATTAAAAACCATTCGCTTGCTGCAATCAAAATTGTTATTCAAATAATTGCTTGTTATTTTCACATTTTTAGTTTCTCCCGATTTCATTCTTAACGCTTTAATCGTGTGCTTTTTCCGTTTCCTGTCAGATTTGCCCTGAAGAATGAGAAAATTTGTATCTATGATAACCAAGCTGGAAGCTATTAAAAGATTAAATTCAGGTAAACCAATAAAAAAAAGTTGCTATTGATTTGGGTATTGGAGCAGTAAGTGACTGGTGTTGAAATCGGGTGCAAATTGAACAGTTTTGTTCACAGATTTGCCATGAGGCACCAACAGAAAAGAGAAAAACAATCAGGACATCTGACTATGAAAAAACTAGTAAGGCTTTATTCCTTTGGTTTACTTAACATTGCAACAAAGGAAATCCTATAAGTAGTCCTATTCTTCAGGAAAAAGCTGCATTTTACAGAGATAAGTTTAAAGAAGATTTCATGGCAAATGTTAGTTGGTCAGACTGATAGAAAAAATGTTATGGAGTACGTCAACTAAATATTTTTGTGGTGAAAAACTCTCAGCAAATGAGTCGGCAGCGCAGCCATTTCAAAACCAATTTGAAGTTATTGTATTGATGGAGAAACTCACGCCTGACCAGTTATGTAACTGTGACGAAACTAGTTTAAAGTTCAAAATGTTGCCCTCAAAATCCCTTGCTGTAGAAGATGAAAAGTCACCTCTAGGGCACAAAAACAGAAAGTTTGCTGAAATTAACAATTTCAGCATACTGATTTACCCCCCCCCCCCCCTGAAAATTTTCGCATTGTAGCATATATTCCTCCCTAAAACTTTTCTTAACACAAGAGTGTCGAATCAAGTGCTCGTTGCACTTAGCAAATAACCACACACAACCATATTGGTTTTAGCATTGTTATGTACAGTTCAATGAAAAATACCACCATAGAAAATCCCTACGTAGCAAAGGATGTCAACAGAAATAATCTACGAATTTGCTTTTAGCATATTTTCTTAATACATAACTTGTGAGACAAGAGAAGACATAACACATAATACTTACAGCTATACAAGGAGAATGATGAACTTGAATGATGCATTTCAAGTCAGGTCTCGCAGCATGGATAGCTGCATGGAGAGAAAACCCAGATCGATTGAATGTGTAATTTGTTGTGCCGGGATCTATGACATTTCCCTGCATGTCTACTTTCAGCAAAGCAGACGCAGTTATTTCATGATATTGTAAGCCATATGGATGTAAAAGGAAATGCTCCTGGTCTTGACTTACACGAACCTAAAGAAAAAACAAATTGAAAGTTAAGAAAACAAGAAAGGAATTTCAATAATGTGGAAAAACTATTTTAATTCTAAAAAAATAATTACTATATAAAATTATTTACTAAGTTAATTGCGATCACTGCTAAAGTAAAAATGTGGCATACAAGCACTTATATTAAAGTACCAAGATACAAAAGGAAAAACATAATATTGACCTCGGTGAAAAAATAAGTGCACTTTTTAAGGATTTTTAAGAACTCTACGAACCTTGTAATACAAACTAAGGAAAATTTTCAGTTCAAAAGCATCACTTTTATTATTAGTTAAAACTCAGCTTTAGACAAAATAATTTTCAATAAGTGAAATCCTAATGATATTTGAAGTCCAATTCTGATAATTTAGTGTTTTGTGATTTTATAGATATTGAAAATAAATGAAAATATCATCTTACTGTAATATTGTTGAACATGCTTTCCGCCCATCCATACAAATCTATTAGTCTGTACACAGCAGCCAATTTGGCTCTCTGGACCTTTTCCCCTTTGGCATATCTTAGTCCATCAACACCACGGATGTCATTGATTGGAATGACACAAAAGCCTGACCTTACCATGGAACTATTTGAGCGAGAGGTGTGTGGCATCAGCAAGTCTGTGACTTGTTGGAGAGCTGACAGATTAGCTTGCACATAGCCTTCACTCATTTGTGATTCAATGATTCGCTCCAGTTCTTCACGAAATACTTGGCTGGAAACAAAAGCATTTTCTTAATGAAAAAATTATAATGTTTTACATAAAATCAAAATGAATATCTAAATTTATGCTAATTGCAGGGTTCCCACCAAGAATATGATACAAAAAAAGTGAAAAAAGTAACCATTTAAGAAAAAAAAGGGACCAAAAAAGTGATCAATTTAAAAAAAAAGTGACCAAATGAGAATAAGCTTTGCATTACCACTAAAACACATGTAGAAAAAATGTTTACAGGTTTTTAAGCATAGAAAAATATATAATTACATTTATTTTCTTCACATGCAAAAGTTCCATCTAGAACTATACAAGCCTACTTTCGTACATTCCAACTTCAGATTTATACTCTTGCTGTCTCTCTCTCTCTAAATTCTCATTTAGCTTTAGTTCTTGATTACTTCAAATGTACCGTTTTCTACTGTTAATACATATTCATTCACTCATCAATTAATTTACTTGTTCATGAATTTGTACACTTATTTATTTTTTCACTCCTTCATTTATTTACTCATTCATTCTTTCACCTATTCATTCATTCCTTGAGAAATATCCTTAAAAATCCTGGTCAACAAATTTCATAAAAAATAGGATTGTTTAGTTCAGGTTGAACTTCGTATCTGCACACGTTCTTTGGCCTAACATCTTTCCAATAAAGTTTGTTCGACGCAAATCTGTCAGTTAGATCAGGACTTATATAGGATTGAAATTTCCCCGTACGCGCTAATGTTAAATTTTTTGAACTGTTCAAAAATGAACAAAAATTGTTCAAATCTAAAAAAATATTTCACACAGAGAGCTTCTTCCAATGAACTTGTCCATAAGAACTTGGATCATATGCCTAGTGTTTACATAATATGCTTTATTTTTGCCCATAGGTGCTAATGTTAAGATTTTTTGAACTGTTCAAAATTAAATGAAAAAGTAAAATATGGAAAGTAAAACCTTCACCAAGATCTTTTGAATTGATCAATTTCCTCAAAAGCTATTGGGGGGGGGGGGGGGGGGGAAACCCAAAAGACACATTTTGCTCATCTCAAAACCCTACTTTCAAATTTTTCATTTCTTATTTAATTACTACTTTGACTTTTCTTCATTTTTAATGATATTTTTACGATACATTAAGCCTTCTTTCACACTTTATTTTTTGGGAAAGTAGGCTAAAAACAACAGAAGTTCAATCCTTAACTAATCTTCCATAAATAAACATCACTATCATCTCAAATAAAAATTCGTTTAAAAAAAACCAATGGTTTTTCATCAGACACAGAAAGAAAGCAGTCATACATATATATGCCAGGGGTGACCAATTATGCTAGCAATTTACAGAATCAACTTTATTTGAACAAGAAAAATTATGTGAAACAAGAAAAATTATGAAACATATTTGATCACAAAAATTAAAACTATTATAGGTAATAAAAACATTTAGAATATCAGAGGAGCACGAGCAAAATATTTGAAACAATTAGATAAATTAAAGGTATGTATATAGAAGGAATATTATAACCCTTTATTAAAAAATTTAATGCAGAATATTCTTTGATGCCAAAATTAAAACACCAAAAATAAGTACAGTGAAAACTGTGTAAGTTGACCACTTGTGGTGCAGCACTTTAGTGGTCAACTTACAGAGGGTGAGGTAGAAGGTGAAAGGCTGATTCCGTTCCTGAAAAAAAGTGGTCAACTTAAACAGGTGGTCAACTTACAAAGGTAAAGGTAGTCAACTTTACAGGTTTTACTGTACTTCAAATGCATGCTAGTGCAAGGCTCAAAAGAGAATAAAACAGTTTAATATTTCAAAATTTGCTTTCATTGGGATTACTACAGAAATAAAGTTAATTTGAATATTATTCATATTTATGTCAAATTACATATTTTAGAGCAAGTAAAAAATAAAAATCTTTTGATTGACAACTAAAGAAGCAAATAAAATCAATTATAAAAATAAAAAACAGTAAAAGGGTCAATGCCCAGTTAAATCAAGCAAGGAAATGGCTAAATTAAATGCACTCTGTTCAAGAAATGATTTTGATTATAATCCTTTGACCAAAGCTAATTTAGAAAGTACAGATACCAAAAGTAAAATACTTGAAAAGTATACTTTAAGTGCTTAATTATCCTGTAGCAAAAAATTTTTAATTTGCAAATCGTTCAAAGGCTAAAAATGAAAATGATATGATAAAATAGCCCTTGAAAAGCAAAAAAAAAAAAAAAAAAATATCAGAAAAGAAAATCAATACAGTAGGAATGCTCAAAAAATTTAAATGTTAATATAAAAATCTCAGAAAAGAATGCTTCAAAAATTCAGAGAACCATTGCCCCTGGTATATAAATGGCAGTATTCTGTAAAAGTTCCAATTTAATCAGTCTTAGATTTCTTTTGAAAAAATGTTGTGATTAGGGAAGATTTTCTCTTCTGTTGTTTTTTTTTTCAATTTCATGTGCCCGTTTGCTCTGTGCTCATCTTCATCAGCTTTTATAGATTTAGCACCCTCTATCATTGTCCGAACAAGCTGTATTTCTGTAAAATCTTTATTTCTAATGCCCTCTTTTAACTTTTCATTTGCTTTATCAAGTAGCTTTGTGGAAACTATTTTATTTGCATTTCTCCTAGTGTTTATAGGAAAAGTTTGGTGGTTATATATCACTTTATGAGATACCCCCCAAAAAAAGTGATTTTAGGTGACAATTTGCTCCAAAAAGCGACTTTAAGTGACCAATGAAAAAAAAAAGTGATTTTAGGTGAAAAAAGCGACTTGGTGGGAACCCTGTAATTGGCTATCAGTTCAATTAAATGTTTCTCAAACTATGTAACACTAAAGGTATATACTTAAACAATACATCAATAGATTACTGTAAATTTCTATAACACTAATTTTAAAACTTAATAATTGATTTTCCTGTCACAAAGAAACAGCTCAAAGAAAAATGAAATTCATTGCAGACACATGTTGCTTTGGCATAGACTCACAGGCACATAGTGCCTGTGAGTCTATGCCAAAGTAAAATGCATCAAATTCAAATCATGCATGATGCATGAATCATGCAAAGATTCCTGCATCAAATTTACAGCTTTACCAAACACTGAGCAAAGTATAAAACTAATGTTTTTCATTAAAAAAAGCAGTTTTTCTAAATTGATTAAAAAGCAAGAAATTTCTTTTCGATTTGTGCGATTTCATTTTATCTTTTTTTAGTTAAATCTGTAAGTAAGCACTTATAAGATAAAGAAGTCTCACCTGTTCATAATAATCTCTACTCGCTTTCGTCGTTCCATCTCTTGAACATCTTGCTGTATATCAGGTGGCCTCCACATTTGTCGCTGACACTCTGGATCATCAGGATCAAATAGTTCGGGGCTCTTTAGGTCAACCTGGTTTTCATTTGCATTCTCTTTATTAGACATATTGGAAGCCAAGTGACTGCAAAAATTACATTACGTCTTAGTAGTCAAATGCACTATTCCAATAGACAGGCACATATACAAAACCTTTACAGTTAAACAATTAACCCATTGCCAGGCCCGTCATTTCAAAATTTTACAGGGAGGGGGACAAAGGGTATATTTTCAATGCATATTATAGATAAAAAACAAAATATGTAAAAACATGTATAAATTCAATGTATTATGTACTAAAAGTCAGGGGGGTTGAATCGACCCCTACTGATTGCCTAAATGACAAGCCTGCCCTTTGCACTCGTATACAGGACTGGGCATTATATCGATATAAAGCACAATATTGATTTAAAGCTAATATTGCCACCCAGGTTTATATATTTAACTTGTAACAAAATTCCGAAATTTCAATCATAATTAAATTGACGCAACATCCATTTTAACGCAATTTGATGCTAATCAAAACAAGAAAATAAAGCTAATAGCTAGCAATCAAAGTTAAAATTTAACCAAAAATTGAATGGAAATAGTCTCATCCCCCCCAAGACACTATTTAAAATTATCTTGAAAGAACCGACCTGTAGGATTAATATACTGCCTTCCAGATATTTTAGAAAAATTTAATTGTAATTCAATTTATGCTCCAATATCTATGACATATATTCCTTCCATTCCATATTTTTCACCAGAGTATAAAATTGTTTAATTTATGCTTAATTTTAATTTTTATTTTTAGGGTTTTTATATTATTTTGAGTAAAACTAGATGCAAGTCAAAAATTACATAAAGCTTTATGAAATGTAGATATAAACAAAGGTTTGGGTGGGTCAATACTTTAAAATATTTCCTAGTCAGGTGAGCAAAAATAGTTAAAATGGTTAATACTAGCCAAATTTTAACGGTGACTTAACCTCTAATGCACTTCTAGAATTTCAAACTAAGCAGCTTTGGCGACTACATCGTCGGAATGATTTTTTGCTAACACACGATAGTTGTGGAATCTTACTGCAATGCTACGGTAAGTTTTTTTCAAAGACGATCCAATTTTATGCTAAGCCATTTAATGCCAAATTTTTACAATTACTGTGTATATATATACAAATGTAATCTAATCTTTTTTGTTAAAAAGTTTTAAATCCTAGCCAAATGTAAATTTTGAAAGATGAGTGGCACTAAAGAAAAAAAAAGTTACGCAAGTTCTATTGGTAATTTGTTTTCATGAATAATAAAATGATCCACAATTTTAAGTTTGGCTGAAAATATTACATAAAAACATTCACTCACCTACAAAAACTTCATATCAAGGTTGTAAAAGGATTGTATATTTCAGTAACAAAACAGAAAAAGGTTCAAAATTCTCCTTTAAATCAAGTTTTTCTATTTTATAGATTACATTCAATTCATACCAGAGCATTTCATATCTTATTTTTTGAATAATTCTATTAGTAACTATAAATGAGCCAAAAAGAAAGAAGCAGATTTTTTAGTTTTCATAGCAGACTAGATTAGTTTTTATGGTAAATAATAAATCTTTTACAGCATAAAAACTTTTTTAAATGCAGTGGTTCCACTAGCCTCACAACGTTTGTATCAGATTTCGGAGCAAATAAAAATATCGTTTTGTATCAGTTTGGAGCAGAAAAAATTAGTTTTTGCATTAGTCTAAGAGCGGAAAATATTAACTTCGTACTATTTTTGGAGGGGTTTTTTTTCTAAGTATTAAATAGCTGTTTTAAAACAATGTTTTCAGAGGTACAAGCTAAGTGCAGTTCAGAGTCTTCAAAATGATGGGAAATATGATTATACCTTAAAGGCAGTAGTAACTGGATTAGATGATAAAAAATATTCATAACATAATCTATTAAAAAACTAATACTAACTAAATTTATAGCTATTATGAACGAGTTCTTCAAAAACTTTTCTCAAGAAACGAATTATTTATCATTATTTTTCTTTTTTTCTAATAGTTAAAAATTGCTAGCTGGAAGAAGAGTTAAAATTGTTCTTCATCTTCCTTTTTTTTTTAAATCATACATGCCACTAGACAAGTTTTGCAATTTCTTTTAATAGCTAAAACTCTTTTCTTCTAATCTAAAAAGTTCAATTATTTAAAAATATCATTAAATGGCATTTTTTTCCAGATTATAATTTCATAGTTTCAGGCTCAACCATTGTGATTGTAGTAAAAGTAAAATTTTGATTGAATTTAATATTAATTTCATATTTTATCAAAAAAAATAATAAATAAATCCATCCAATTTGCTACCTAGTAATATTTACTATTTTTCTGATAAAGAAATATTCCTTAAAATTCCTATCCTAAATGCTCACTTAGTTTGGAAGTAATTAATGGCACCAAAAGGAAATTTCTAATTTTCATAATTTTGCAGCAAGAAAATATAAGTTTCAAAATATATTTTTCAGTTCTATAATAGAAAACAAAAAAGCAAAATTTATTTCTTATTCTATGTTAATAATTTATTGTCTAATAATTTATTTAATATCTCGTTCTTTATATTTATGTTTAATGGTTTTTAATTGCTTGTGACTACATTATAAAACTTAAAGAGTAGAGAAAAGAGAAAAAAATTGCAATTCAATGGTTAATTTTATACAATTTGAAAGCCCACCACTAAACACTTTCGGGAATAAATGTATATTTTCAAACTACGTATTTAATTCATTTATTTACTTTGAAAAGAAACAAACTAAATGGATGAAACGAAAAAATTCCGATTTTTGTGGCGGGATGTAATAAGATTGCAGAACGTACGCGTTCCTTCGCATGCACGTGGAAAGAGTAGGCTTAAAGAATTTTAGTAAATTGTTGTAATGGATCAAGAATCTTTTTTTGCCTCTGTTATTGGTTTTCATATTGGTTATTTCCTACATATTAAAACGTTCGAAGTATACTGAAAAAAAAATGCCATTTTTTTCCTTTTTTTTACGCTTTATGAAATAGTAAACTTTTTTGATCTATTTCATGAAAAATTTACTAAATGAAATACTCTTAAAATAAATCTGCTACAAGAGGGGGAAACATCATTCATTCTGTTCAATTTTCTAATCAATGTTTGATGTTTTAAAAGAGGGTAGAGCTAATATTTACTAATCAACTACTTCAACGGCCTAAAACTAATTGATTAAGGGGAAAATGTAATAAATGATGTTGATTTTAAAATAAAAAAAATGTAACATCTAAAATTTATTCAATCCCCCCCCCCCCCCCCCCGAAAATCGCGATTTGGCGCAAATTTTCTGAGAAACTCTCTTTGTAGCAGCTTGTATAGCCTACTTTTGCATTTTTGTCTAATCCAGGATGTTAGAAAGGGATTCATTGTCTGCAGAAAAGCAAAGTGATTATACAGAACGATCGCAGCAGTTTTGCATAAACATGTGAATTATCCCAAACATACGATTTTTTTGCAAAAATGAAAAAATCTTTCTGCAAGAAATCCTTGCCGTTCTGCGACGTTGTCGCCGTGTCGCCGCATTTCTGCCACGGGATATTCAGTTGAATTATTAGGATTAAATATTTAAGAACAAGCTTAAAAATGGAAATTCAAATGAATTATACTTAAAAGTAGTTAACTACTTTTGGAGCACAGTTAACTACTAGTTACAACTAGTCTCAGACTAGTCTAGTATTTACCGAACACTAGTAGGCGGCACCTGTTTCACCTGTTCCTGGCATAGAGGAGCCATCTGTGTGTATATATATATATATATATATATATATGGAGCCAAGCCCAACTAGGATATTGTTCATGGATGGTTTGGAGAGCGGCGCTTCTCAGTTTTGAGTCATTTTGTAATGCTTGATGTAGCCGTTATTAACAAATATCACACTGACTGATTGTTAGCAACATACCTTTTATATAACAACGCTTGTAATACTTCCTAAATATTTGCCTAAATGATTGTGTTTGGAATGTGTACATCTTGCTGCACGTCATTACTTTATTGTGAAGCCATGCGTACGCGAGCAAACACGGAATTACACATCGTTTGTAAGCAGTCAAGGATTACGAAAATTTAAAAATTATAATTGGGATACAGATTGGTAAACATGGGATATGTATAGAAAGTGAATGAATTTCTTGGGACCATGGGAGTAACATGTAGGGATGCAACAGCGCTGCTAGTAATACAACTCCCCCAAAAAATCGATTTTTAAAAAATATGTACTGTTTACTAACCTCAAATGAATTTTTCCCCTACAGGGAGGAAGAATTAATTTATCTGATAAAGATTTTTGGAGGAACAAAAACGTTATCAAAAATAAATAAGTGCAATTAAAAACTGTTAGTATTTTCAAACTGAATCTCAAATGTAACATACACGTTAGTCCTTTTTATATATAAATGACTAACGTGTGTGTCATGTGTCCCTCTCTTCCCTGAAATAATGTATTCTAATAAACATCTAGTTTATTCAGCTTCCGATAGCAGGAGAAAATTCTTCAAAAATTTCGTTTTATTAATTTGGTGCAACGAAAGTTTAAATTGATATTTTGTTAGAATAAAATGGGGACCAGTATAAATTAGGTACTTAAAACTACTTAAAAGTCATATCAGACCGGTCTGGAATTCGGGGAGGAGGAGACCGTAACGGCCAGTAATTGTACTACTGAAGTGCTTGATCGTGTGCAAAATATTGCGTTAAGGACGATAACTGGTGCCGCAAAATCCAGCCCAATTGCTGCAGTGGAGGCACAGTCCCAAATTGAACCACTAGAAGTATACAGTGAAAAATCTGCACTATGTTTTTGGGAGCGCTCCAGGCATATAGACAAATATTGGGACGGTTACTAAAGAGCCACAGACTGGCTCAAGACCCAGCGAACGCTTATAACCTGTTATCAGAATTTATATATGAAATATGGTATCACTCTTGGTGAGCCTGCCCCACTAAATACATATCAGGACTTTTTCCGACATCTACCTAAAGCAGAATATTCCCTAACTGATCATTTCCCAAAACATGCATCGTTGGACTAGCAGCATCCGCACGGTGATGCCCGTGCTAAAAAAGAACGTCGTCCATGGTGAAAAAAAAAGCGCGTTTTATTGATTTTATTCAAATAAAGCAATCGCGCCACAGGATTAACGACTTCCCGAAACCCCTCCCCTTCGAAAAAATACCCCGTGCTAAAACGCGCGTTTTATTGATTTTATTCAAATAAAGCAATCAAGCCATGAGATTACGTCTTTCCGAAACCCCTCCCCCTCGAAAAAAGACCCACGTGCTAATGGTCAAACGAGAACAAAAATACAGATTTAAGATCTTAAAGACATATACGCACACTTAAAATTGTAGTACACTTCTACAATTGTCTTCAATCTTCTCCTAACAAAAATTGCCTATTAACTAGTTTCGTTCAAGGGATAATAGAAATCCCGTAACTATTATTGCAATGCATAACTTAAAACATCCGTTACGTGTGGCAAACAGTCACGTCACATGCTATTATGACCGGGAAAGAAATAGTTAATTTCATTTTATTGCAGTCGAACATCAATTGCGTCAACCTCCACTGATTGAAAACAATAAGCAATCCTTGAGTGCTTTATTTACAAAACAAAAAAAAAAAAAAAAAAAAAAAAAAACGGGGATGGGAAGTGAAGTAAAAAGAAGTAAAAACTAGATGGGGAAATAAAATGTTCGAAGTAAAGCATCGAATTATTAAACATTCCATGGAATTAGATCTATATTATATTTTTTCAATGTTTATTCAAAACTTATTTTGCACTCAAATCGAAACAATACCGGGAATGTACTTGATAAATAGCAATTCTGTTTGCTCTGTTAAATTTTTGGTTGCAAAAATGAGAAGTTAAACAAGATAACGATTTACTAGAAAAAATATTTGATGTAAAATATTTTCATACCAATACTGATACACATACCGGGAACATAAATACTTTCACGTTTTCTAAAAGACAATGCATCCTTATCAAGTATGACAAACTATTGTTTTGATTTCATTGGGGCTTGTTGAAGGGAAAAAAAACAGTGGAAAAAGACATTTTCTCACCATCTGGTGTTCTCAGCGCAAAAACTAAATAAATATAAAGGGGAATATTTTCTATTTATAAATCAAGTGCCAGGAAAGAAAAATCTACTCATTAAAGACATTTCCTAGAAGTTGGTGCTGAACTAGAAACTCCTAACTCAAAAGGTTTATTCCGAAGTTAAGGCAGGAAGAAAAGAGCTCGCCCTTATCGCATAAGGTCACAAGTAATAAATAATGGAGAACTAAATAGTTGAATCATTGCAGTTAGCACACAAGCGTGGGAAAGAACAGAAGGACAGATGAAAAGAGCAATTGGAGAGGGGGTTAAAAGCAGATAGCTAGTGTTGCAATTTTGTTCAGAAAAAAGAATACATCAATATAACAGTTTGAAACTTGATAAAATGAATGAAAAAAAAAAAAAAAAAAAAATAGTCTAGGAAATATCCCGCGGAACATACCATGGAATTAGATCAATTAGAACGATCACACATTAAGTCCTTTTTTATAAATGTCATAAATTATTCTGAGCAATAATACTCAATTTCATCATCACACAAATTAAGTTTTTTTTTTTTTTTCAAGTTTCATTATGCCATGAATTATATTGCTCTTATATCATTTTCTTTTCTTTTTTCCTCCCCTTCAGTATTTGATAAATTGCACAGAAAAAAAAGTAATAATAAGCACTTAAACCATCAGAAAATGCACTACGCTATGAACTTTTCAATTTCGATATGATTTTAAAGTATATAACGGTTATTTAGCAGTCTCATTTACGATCTTCTAAAATAAATAAAATTTCCGATTTTTAATAAGCATAATATCAAATACTATCAAAATATTTCAGACAACCGTTTTCTTTTAAAATGGCAAAAAAAAAAAAAAAAAAAACATTTCTAATAAACTGGTTTTAGCACCCGGCGTTGATGCATCTTAGAGTTTTGTAACTGTTTTAAACGCAACTGCCGAAACCAAACTGTTTAATAAGTCAAAAACTTCCCTATGCGAAACAGAAGAAAATAAAAATCATGCACAGATTTAAGAAAAGTGGAAGCGGAGCGTCGTCCCCAACTAGAAAATAAACTATTTCCCCATTTGTAAGTGCTTACATTTCAATCATACTTAGCGACTTAACAGCAACGTTTTTCACAACTCAATCAGCTCCCCAAAGTCCACAATTAGTTTCAGATTAACGAAACTCAATTACAAGGACCTTATTAAAAAAATCTTTTTAGGTGGGTTCTTTCATTTATTTTTCCTACAGAAGTTAACTGGAAAGTTTGCAAACGCAACGTAAAAAAGGAGGAGCGGGGGGGAGGGCACTATTTTAATTTCAAAAACGAATAAAACTTGAATTTCGCGGATGTTTGAACCCCTTAAAACTGTTTTGAACGTGGCCTTGCTTTTTCATTCGTGAAATGAAACTTAATGGAATGCATTTTGTGAAAAAATTCATGTAAATACGCTGGAATTTTTATCTTCCCACCTCGTGTCACAGAATTATTTAATAGCTCGCTGGAAGAATTTTTTATTTCGTTAACCAAGACAGCGAGTGTAATTTAACAAACTTTGCCTTAATTACTGTTGCATCACCGACTGGGAATGGGAACAAAAGTGCAGGAGGCGCAATTACCTTCTCCTCCGCTTCTAAACACGGACACATTCATGTGTGCGTGCATGCATATCTGTATGTTGAGAGTTACAAGCTTTATAGTTTTGCGCAAAACTATAAAAATGTAAACAATTTTACAATGTACAAAGCGAGGGGGAAGGGGACAAATGTTAATAAAACACTAGCTGCGTTGCGCGGCGCTGCACGGGCTATCTAGAATATTAAAAAAAGTGATGTCACGAGTCACATGTTCAAATCCCCATAAGAATAACAGAGTTCGTACGCTTTTGGCAAAACCAAAAATAAGGACTTTCTAAGGACCTACAAAAAAATTTAAGGACCTCACAAATTTTTCGAAATATACAAACTTATGTTTATTTCAAAAGGATAAGCATTATTGAAAGAGGAAATTGATTTAACATCGTATTTTTGTTAGGAACAAACGCACAAACACTTTTATGGAGCTCTCTTTGACTTGTTGCTCTTCTAATGTCCAATAGAGTCAGGGAGTTAAATAATTATTGGAGATAGTAATAAGAAGCACACAACGCAAGTATTAATCATATATAAGCAAATTATAATGATATGAAAAAATATCAAAAATGGTTAGTGCTATAAAATACAAGTTAAATGAAAAACTATTTCAATAAAAAAAAATTGCTAAAGAAAACGCTGCACTTTGTCTTGAGAATTTGTGTTTAATTTAGATTTTTTTTTCATTTTACTTAACTTATGTTGTCAGCATCTCAATTTAGGCTTACTGAAATCTTTATCTCTGCCATAAATATATTTTATTTTGGAAACAACATACAAATAAAAAATGGAGCTTCTTCGCTTAAAACTTTGTTCATAACCTTTAAATTATAACTACCAAAATTTAACTAAAATAAAGTTTCAAAAAATTGAACTATTTTTTTTAAATGAAAATAAAACTGTCAACTTTTTAAATAATTGATATATTTACAGCATGCAAAAAGATAGAAGCCTTAAAAACTGCGTGCAATTTTCGGCGAAGCACATGCTAGATGTTGGCAAGTTTCCGAAAAATAGGTTTTTACATTTTCGCGTTATAAGTTATGAAAATTCATGTAAATTATTGCATGTCTTTTTAAAAAGTTTCTTGAAAAATTTTCCTGTTTTGTAGTACAATCCCTTAAGATAAAAATATTTGTACATCAGCTTGAAAAACCGGATCTTTTTGCAAAAAATCGAATTTTCGAAGTTCTCAAATAAAAACGGAAAAACTAGGGAAAAACGGGGCGTTTGGCAACTACGGTGTATAAGTTTAAGAAGAGGTCGATTCCTTCAATTTACTGCACATTAAGAAATTTCTCGAGACACAAATTTTGATTAACGCAGCAAATATCCATCATCTCCCACACAACAAAACCGCACAGCGAACGATCGCGAAACCAAATTGGTCGATGAAAATTTGCTAAATATTAAAACTTTGCCTTTAAAACAAATTTTCGATACGGGAATTTATTTGGTCTAGAAAAAAAAAAAAACAATCGGAGAGCAAACTGTTTACCGAAAGATCAGCTGAAAAGCGATCGGGAGAGTTGGCAACTCGGCGCTTATTATAGTGTAAGACGTAAGAAGAATGATAATAAAAATAAATCATTCTTTTACCTTTAACAGTATAAATAGGCGATAATCATACATGCGATTGGTCAAATGCAAAAAAAAGAAGAAAGTTTTTTTTTTTTTTCCTACATATTAGTTTAATATATCTCTTATTGAGCTAAATGTCAACAATACGCTTCTTTGAAGTATTCCCCCCCCCCCCTAAATTAAAAAAAAAAGTTTCAAAAGCAATATTTATTTACTGATTACTTGTTAAGAGCTGCTCCTACTTGCCTTTATTGATAATTGTCTAGAATGTAGATGATTTAGTAACAATTTTCATGCAAATATATATATATATATATACTTTGTTACTAAACTTAATAAACAGTATCGAATCCCAAATTTGAAATCCCGAAATTTGGCCCTTTTTCGAAAATTCCCGATTTTTGTTTATTTATTAAATTTTTCCCCCTTGAGTCCTTAAAAGTCCGTTTTTCAAATTTTATTCCTTTTTCTTTCTCTTTTAATAGCAAAATGAGGGAACTTGTGTGATTTGTTTTTCTGTGGGCTTAAATGATACCCAGTTACTGAGCACCATTGCATTTTGTACAAATACTTGGTGTTTTAATTCGATTTCTCTACTAATATTTATTTTATTTATTTATTTTTTAGATGTAGCTCGATTTGATTTTTTTTCCCATACAATTGCAGGAAATAGCAAATTGGGAGCTGCCATGTGGGTAGGTACAAGTTCATTTTACTGAATTGGGTGTTGTAGTTTGAAGCATTTTATCAAAATTCATGAAAAATTTTTTTTTTTTTTGTAAAAATATATAACACATTAATTTACTTATACCGTTTCAAAAAAAAAAAAAAAAACTAAAAAAAGCAAGAGTTAATTATTTTTCTACCAGTTGAGAAAGCACAACAATGTGCAGTAAAAATGCGATGATGTTTATGTAAATCCACCACATTTGATTCTGACAATCCGCCGTTTTGGGTCTGTCCGAAAGCCGCGATAGTACCGTACCCTAGCAAACCAAATTTGAGGTTTGATTAAGTAGTTGAAATGAAAGAAGTTTGATTCTTGTGAAGAATGCGAAAGATAGCAAAACAAATACAGCGTATGGGTACCTTCTTATTTTAACAACAAAAAAAAAATTAAGCACCTGGAATTAAAAATAAGGACTATTTTAAGGACTTTTTAAGGCCTTAAAAATGAAAATGAACATTAAGGACTTTCTAAGGACCTTTAAGGACCGTACGAACCCTGAATAAGAACAATCCCTAAAAATCTCTAACAGAATAAAGATAACATTTCTGAAACAACGCTAACAGTCCATGTAAAATTTCTAAGAAATATTAGGTCAATTGTCACTTGAATTCTTTGTTAGAATGAATGAAACTTCCGAAATAATCTCAACTCTCCCAATGAAAACCCTATTAGTAAAAAGCATCAGCAGGGGGAAAAGCCACTTTTAAATAAGAACAACAGCCCCCAGAAATCTCAGCTTGAGTAAGGATAATACTCCCAAAAAAGCAGCCTTTTTTTTTTGGCCAATCGATTTTTATGCATAGCTACGGCTTTCGCGCCCAGCGCGAGCCTGAATAAGATCAACAGTCCCCAAAAAACACAGATTGAGCAATTACAATTCTCCCAAAAAGTAGTTTTTTTTTTTTTTTTTTCGTTCGATTTTTGTTAAACAACCGCTGTCACGCCCGGCGCTGCGCGAGCTTAAATACAACACGACCCCATTGAAATTCTTCTATCCATACACAAACATACAGACCCGGGCCGATATTAATAATAGAGAAATTCTAAAAATTCTATTAGAATAAGGACATTTAATTATCCCTTTCAATCCTTTTTCGAATTTACGCCATTTGTGTTTTATACATTCAGAATAATTACAGAATATTAACAGACAGACAGACGCGAACGGATTTTAATAGTATAGACAATTAATAAAAACCGTAACGACATTTTTAAAAATTAGAAAAAAAAATTATAATAAATAAAAAACAAAATTACAGCATTCTAATACAGTATAGTATAGAAACAAAAATATTATTGTTAGTAAAAAGATTATACAACTGTTGATTAAAAATATATTAACTGCATATTTTTCTATCACTTGTAAACATAATGCATCTATTGAAGTATTATTAAGCCTGGAACTCATTTATGTGCGCGTTCAGTTTCAAATGCTCTTTCTACATTCATGTAGGTTGGTGGTACTGTTACTGTAATTCAGAAGTGATCTACTTCTTCCTTTTCAAGAAAGGCATGGGCACAACCAGCGGGTATTTGGAGCTAGAATACAAGCAGTATCGGGAGTAACTCACTAATTCGGAGGAAGTTCTGTGCAATAAACTAATATCTTGCCTCAACTATATTAGTTCGTTTTATTAATCATCAATATATTTTAAATGGAAATATAAATAAACTGCCTCCCCCTCCCTTAATGTCCCTCGAAATAAAGAAAAAGAGAAAAAATCTGAATATTAGACGAACACAAAATGATGTTTGTCTAGTGCAAGGAAAATTATCAACATATTATAAAAGAAACGGCTTTCATTTAAATTAACTGCTAGTTTTTGTTTTTTTCCCCAAATGGGCTGCTGTTGGCTTCTACCAACTGCATACCTAATACGTTCCGCAGAGATTGTTACCATCTCTTTCAGCGGCACCACACTGAGCGGTACCATGGCCGTAAGAAAATTTTGACATCCAGTTTCTGAAAGAGGGCCCACCCGGGCTCTGTTGATGCGAAATTGCACTAGGAACTTAACTATGATTTTAACCATCATCCGACAGCATCCAAGCCAAATGTTGTAGGCTGATCGTTAAATCTACTCAAGGGATCTTTTACATGCCGCATAATCATACGACATGGGCGCAGACGATTTTCTGCATCTGAAAAATCCACCGACACTGCCATGCCAAGCTCGATCCTCTGACCTGGGACGTACGAGTTCCGTGCTTTACCACGACGCCATCGTGCCAGCAAATAACAGCTAGATAACTTCAATAAAACTTGTTTCCTTCCTCTTCTGGCGACATTGGGGTTTTGTCACAAAATATTGCCGAGGTGCTAATGTTTTACCAATTTATTTGCCAAGCTCCTAGTACGAAAATTCATAGTAAAAAGTAAATTCTGTAAAAGTAGTTTCACCGCCAGCGTAGTGACAGTGCAAGGAAAACTCTCTCCTCGCTCTCGCGACATTATGAACTAATAAAACGTATCAACTGATGTCGTTTCGATAACGCTTGCGTCATCGCAACATTGACGAACAGAGTCCGAAAATAAATAAATTAAGACACTTAATTCCGAAAAGTATGTTAAATCATATAAACAAGCAAGAGGGGTTTAACTTATTCCTCGAAAGTTTCATTTTATGACAAAGATTACGATACCTATTTTTGTCTTGCTATTAGGAAGTTTCCATCTGTTTCTTATTGTATAAACAGCAAGAAACAGTAAAAAATGCGAAACAAAACTGTTTTTGGGATTGTGGAAAGGAAAAATAATAAAATAAAAATTACCAAAAAAATTGTTTTCGACAAATTAAAGTTTTTGCAATCTAGGATTGCAGTGAAAGTTTTATTTCTTCATTTTATGTTAATGGATCAACTATCAAATTTTGATTGGGGTTAAAAATATTTACTTCTAGGACTTGTAAGTAAATGCCTTATTAAAACAGAACTAAAATTTATAACCATCTCACTTCATAAATGTTGATAAAGAGCAATTTGAGAGCATACTGTTTTCCTATTATACCCCCTCATTTTAAAATTTGGTGTAACAAGTATAAAAAATTTAATTCACCTATATCGAATTTACGAAAATTAAAAGTTTTTGTTGACATCTGAAATGGGCAAAGATTGACTCCATCCCAAATTTTCAACATCTTTATCCCTTGTGGTCAAATTTCGCCTCAGACATTGAAGCCTTTTCTCCCCATGCAGGTGAATTATGCCATTTATCCCCCCCCCCCCCCTTCAGCAGTTCCACAAAATTTCTTAGAACGTTTCGAGCCTACAATTCCATCTAATTTATCAATTAATAGTAAATTGGAACTGATAAAAAAATCATATTCTATGATCGATGTCGCCAGGAAACTTCGAAACTTTAATCTCACTTAGAAATTCAGTAATTGCAAAATATAAGTGAAAACTATAATAAATGCAGATAAAGTTGTGAAGACACTGTCTCAGTTGTAACAGACAGTTCGTGCCAGGTGACAATGACATTAAAAAAGGGAACTACCGAAATATTCATGTTTTGTTACTTGCAATTTAAAATATATAAAACAATTAGAGTCACGAAATTATTGACCAAGTGAAGAACAAAACTGGAAGGCACATGTTTTTTCACACTAAACGAAAAATTCCCTTAAGAAATAGAAATAACAAAAAAGGAATTTTTTTTATTATTATTATCTGTATACAAAATTCTTGCAGCATGAAGCTCGAATTAAGCGCAAAACATAAAAAGGCGTTCGGTCGGGATTGACAGAATACATTTAATTGAGGGCTCACAATAGTCCATGTTCTCTGAAATCAAGATTCAATGACGTGTTTTTACTTTTTACTGCTGTTTTAAAGCAGCAGTAGTACCACGAAAATCGTTTTTGCAAACTCAAATTTCTTCACTCTTTCTGCTTAAATCCGATCGGTTTCCGTACCGCTAATTAACAAAGTAAAAAATTTCTAAGAATGAACTGACTTTTTATTTTTAATACAAAAACTGAAAAACGAATTAAAATACTGTTTGCCTCAAGGTCAGATAAAAGTAGCAAAAAAACATTAAAACTAATAAGAGTCGACGCTTCAGAGTGAATACATGAGTTCTGATTGAATGCCCGAGCAACAGCTGTACCAGTGGAGCAGTAAAGGCTTCCAGTTGCTATTGATCGGCCGCCAGACGCCAGGTAGACTAAATCAATAAAATAACGCCAGAGTCACGCAGGGAGCGATGGCCTCGGAGGAAAATGGCGAGGGCGTATGTACTGTTAGCGTAAATAGTTTACCGTGCTGAATGTACTCGAAGAATGTTCAATTGTGGTAAGGTGACCTGATTTCTGGGAAGAAAAACCGGCACGCAAATAAAATTGCCCCCCCCCCCCCCCCCGGCCCAAAAAATCTTCTAAAAGTTTTTTTGTTTGCTTAATCTTAAGATAATAAAACGCAAAGATTCATGCAGCAATGTACAGATAAACCAAAATGATCGACATATTAATACCAGTAGTCTTTTTTCCCCCCAGAAACATCAATGCTTTTTAGTATTAAAAATGGTGCTCATGTCAAAGTAGAAAGATAAGCACAGGTAGTATTCCTTAAAGAAATCTTAAGATTAATAGATTGAAAAATTTTCGGAAAACCGTTTTTTAGCCTACTTTCCCGAAAAAATAAAAGAAAATAATAATAAAGCATGAAAGAAGGCTTAATGTATCGTGAAAATATCGTTAGAAATCTAGAAAAGTCAAAAATAAGTGAAGTAATTAAATAAAGATAGAAAAATTAAAAATTTGAAAGTAGGGTTTTGAGATAAGGAAAAAGTGTGTCTGTCGGTCTGTCCCCCCCCCCCTCCCCTAATAACTTTTGAATGAATTGTCCGATTCGAAAAATTCTTTTTGCATTCGAAAGATCTCGACGAGGACATCTGATTTCCATACTTTACTTTTTGACTTGAACACTTTTTCGTTCAATTTTGAACAGTTCAAAAAATTTTAACAAAATTAACCTATGGGCAAAAATGAAGCAAATCATTTACACTCCGGCACACGATGCAAGTTCCTATGAGCAAGCTTATTGGAAGAAGCCTCGGCGTGAAATATTGATTTGAACAATTTTTGTTCATTTTTGAACAGTTCAAAAATAATAATAATAATAATAATAACATAGCGCCTACAGGGAAATTTCAATCCTTTATAAATCCTGATCTAACGGACCGATTTGCTTGGAACAGACTTTATTGGAAAGCGCTTATAACGTTGAACATGTACAGAAAGTTATTTGGGATTTTCAAGAATATTTTTGAATTAATGAATGATTAAAGGAATAAGTGAAAGCATGAATGAACACATGAGTGAATAAATGAGCGAATGAATGAAAAAATAAGTAAATGAGTGAATAAATACATGAACGAGTGAATGAATGACTGAATAAATGAACGAATGAATATGTAACCGTTGAAAAAGGTATATTTAAAGCAATAAAGAACTAAAGCTAAACGAGAAAAAGAGAGAGAGATAGCTACATTATAAATTTGAAGTTGGTGTATACGGGAAAATAGGCTCGTATAGTTCTAGAAGGAACTTCTTGTTTTTCTTTCTTTTTCCTTTCTTGAATTTTCGGAGCAAGTTTTTCAATTTTTCGGAAATTTAAGTGAATTTCGGATAAGAATTACCCATGCAACACTATGTACTAGATATAGTTTAGTACTTATCTGTTTACCGCCCTAACTTAACGACTGTTTTATAAACGTAGCCAACATGAATTTAGCAGTTAGGTGTACTTTGTTGTTAAATAAAAACGCAAATATTACAATATAGAAATTCATATAATTATTAGTGTAATTATGTTTATTTAATAAAATTTTAGGACAATATCAAACATTTGGTAAAATTCCTTTTTAGAAATAAAATTATAGCTTCTTCATCCTCAGAAGGTAAGTTACATGTTTTAATCATTTTACCAAGCACTTTTCATCAAAATAAGAGGAAAACGAAACGTGAAACATGTAAAATAAGTGACTATTTAATAAAAGTTTTAATGAAAGAATATCAGGGCATGCATTTAAATTTTTAAAAAATACTTCCTGTACATTTTATTTGGCGATGTTTCGAGAACAAAAATGAATCAAGAAAAAAATAAATAAAATAGGGCATTTAACCGATAAGCAGCTGTAATTTGTAACTCAGTGAGATGCAAACCTCTAATAGGGGGAATTCTCAAGTTGAGAGGAACGCATTTTCGAACATGACTGCGGAATTACGACAGAAATTTTTTTGTCAATCCCTATATTGGAGACGAGAACGTAAATCCAGCAACAGAGGCGTAGCTAGGCGGAGGCAAGGAGGGACAGCTGTCCCCGGGCGCAGCGTCAAGGGGTGTCAAACTAATGTTAATTTATTTTATTTTTAAATGCGAAAAGAAAATTATTTGAACTTAAGAGGTGTGAATATGTTCGACAAAAAGGTGGGAGCACCGCAAATCATATCGGGAATGACCAATGTAGCACAGGAGTGCGTGGGAAATCAGACAAATAATTTTGCGAAGCCAAAGTGTCCCATTTTTTCCTTAGAAGTGAAGGGTCGCTAATAAAAATGAAAGTTAAAAGGGCTGCTTTTTAGAGATTTAGGAAGCATAAAAGTTTTTTTAATTCCTTTTAAGAGCGCCCCTAGGCCCCCAGGGGCACAGGGGGCGCAAAATCTTCAGTTGTCCCCGGCGCTGAAAACCCTAGCTACGCCTCTGTCCAGCAATAAACGTACAAAACACTGGCACGACGGTAAAGTACGTTTCCAATTCTTTCTGTGATAGTAATAAAGCTAGACTAAAATATTTAGTGTCCGATAAACAAGCGAAACGAGCTTTGATCGATTGGGATGCATACGCCGCAGATTTTTTTGCTCGCCAAACATCGCTAAATGAAATATAAACAAAGCAATGTTATTAGGTGTAAATAGCATGATATTTTATTAAATTTAAAGAGTAGTATGTTGGCAACATTTCTAAAACCACACGCCAAGTTAGGGCGTATAACCGATAAGTGCCAATAAAATAAATGAAAAGAATTTTTTTTTTTTTTTTGATTGATTTAAATTAAGGTTTTTCAGTGGGGGTGAGGCGGGTATCACTTATCTTATTTGACAAATGTATTTTATTTATTCTAACTGCTTTGCCATTTGGCCAAAAAGTGGAGCAAAAATTAAAAATTTATCCTGGATTTATTTAATTTACGGGAAAACATGACTTGATACGTGACAGTACCAGTTAGATTAATATATGTACTAGTATTTTATAAAGGAACAACATCTCAATAAAATAAATCATTATAAAATAATTTCATATGAAAATATAAAATGATGAAGTGCCATAAAGTAAAAGACATTTTGAAAAAATAAACTTGAAAACATGCTATTCCAGTCATTTCAGTAGTTATTTATTTACTTTTTTTTAATGTCAGCCAAATCTCTCCCCCCCCCCCCCGTTAGTCTTTATATCGGAGTATATAAGGATAATAAGAAAATTAAGGTGAATTGCTATGTACATTAGGGGGGGGGGGGTTCTTTCCGAGGGGCACATGATTAAAAAGGTACTAAATGGTTCCTAACTAAAATGTACGAAATTTTATTACATTTGGATGATTCTTTTTGCCTTCGGATAGGTTTTGAAATTTCGATATCTTCAACTACATATATGTTCTATGGAGGAAAAAAAGGAACTATCCTAACTACACCTGCCACATTGTCACACATTAATTGTTGAAAGGGCAATCAAAACTATGACAAAAGCTTCAGCCACATTGCCTTAAAAACAACTGAAAGAGAAGCAGGAGCGTAGCAATTTAAAAATCATGGGAGGGGCTCAAACAATTTTATTTCCAAATGCTCAAAATTATTTCCAAGAAAAACCAATTTACAACTAAAAAGTAATTAGTATTTACTCATTATTATTAACATTAATCACAAAAAATCACTAATAGATGAATATTTTTATAGATCATTAAAAAAAATTCAGTTTTCACAAAATAACCGAAATCCTTATGCAGTATGATTTCTAATGGGAGGGGCTTAAGCCATCTGAGCCCCCCCCCCCCCTTTCCTACACGCCTGAAGAGAAGGATTATAAAAAACCAAATAGAGGCTTGAAAAGCTGAGATTTGATAGTAAGAAGGATTTTTATGCTATTTCAAGATCATTATTTTTAACCCCTTATCCTACAACTACGGGCATAGCCGATACCACCGGTATTATAGCCCGTGTACGATGATCGGGCCACCACTCCCGGCTCGAACTTGTTAACGTTTCCGCTTCTCAAAAATAAAATTCTCAAACGTAAATCGTAGGTTAAGGGGTTAATATTTCAAAAGTAATTACTGCAAACATGTTGGTAATAAATAAATGATACTGTTACATATTTAATTTGTTATGCACTACACTATGTATACATACTACATTTGTAAACTTGTTTTCAATTTTTCAATAAAAAGAAAGCTTTTCCTAAAATACGAATTTTTCAAAGTCAATTTGGAAGCAGAAAATGATATCTTATTCTAATAAAATTTTATTTAATCTTAAAACATCATTTGGCACCTTTTCCTTGCTGTGCCCAACAGAAATCGGGAACTTTATTTTTCACCATAGGACTGCGACCCACCTTAATGTATTCTTTCATTACCATAATTAGACTATACTCAAAGTTTGTTTTGTTTGAGCCTATTTTTTCTTTTTTTACTTTATGTTAATTTTTGAAGGATTTTCGCTCATTTTAAACAGACTTCACAAAGGAAGGAGGTTATACATTCGTACTGTATGTATGTCTTTTGTTTGTTGTTTGCTTGTTTGTCCACTCATAACTTCTCACCAGATGAACCGATTTTCATGATTTTTTTTAAGCATAATTCATTCCAGTGATTTTTTCAGGCATTTCAAGCCTACGGAAATCTCTCCTTTTCTTTATACACCTCTGATGATGAACCATATAAAGTATTTACTAGTTTACTCCTTGTATGGGAGCTTCTTAGGTTCGCTCCAGCTCCTTTCAGGCTTTTCCATTTACGTTCCCTCTAAAAAGCAAATCTCAATATAACGTCCTGAAATGGTGAACCTAATTTCCATTTCTTTGATGTTCTGATATTTCTAACCATCTCCTCCTTAATTTAATAGCACACATATTTTCTGGGGGGGTGGGGGGAGCCAAATAAAATATGAATTCATAAAGTGAATTTTTCATATCATGCTCTACATTTTTGTACTTTTTCAGCTTGACTGACAACAACTGATTTCAGTTTTGGATCCTTCTTTTTGCCAAAAAACAGGCACAAATAAAGAATTTCAGTCAGGAGGGAGAAATTTTGTGATTTTACCCGTCTCTCGGAAAATCCGTTCCAAGGAGAAATGTTCTTCTTTGCTATTCATATAATTTTTAATACTTGCCTCTCAGAGAGGGCTAATTGCCCTCATTGCCTCCCAGTACCCATGCCTGACCCAAAAATTTTGTAATGCAAGTTTAAAGTCTTTAAAAATTAAAGGTGAGCACCTTGCACACAATATAAAAGGAAGAAGTGAAAAGCAGAACATGAAAGATCCAAGGGAACTTTGACACATGGAATAAAAGTGAAAGTATTTTTAAAATAGGTCATCAAAGGTTAGTGAAGAAGGGAAGTGGTTTCTGTGAAGACATATTAGGTCGTTTCGAAAGTTTTGTCCGTTTTAATGACATGTGTTTTTGTAGCTCCATATCTCAATAAATATTTATTCTACTGTGCCGTGGTATATACTGATCGATGGAGAATTTTGTACTCTATACACTGATGCTGTTCATTTTTCCTAATTTAGATTTTTTATTATTTTCAGCCTATTACTATATGATGTCATTAAGCGATTTTCGGCCAATTTTTCTCTACGAACTCAAATTGAACCAAAGCACTGCCGAAATAGTCCGAAAATTTAACCAGGCATTTGGCAATGATGGTGTTAATGAACGCACTGTTTGACGCTGGTTTGCGAAATGCCGTGCCGGAAATTTTAGCTTCGAAGATGAGCTCCGCAATGGTCAATCTAGTATAAACAAGGACGAGGATTTGAGGACCCTGGTGGAGACTAACCCATCATAAACGGTGCGTGGGACGGCGGGAGAACTGGGCTTCAGAACCCATGTGGTTTTCGATGGTTTAAAACGTATTGGAAAGGTCAAAAAACTCGAAAAGTGGATGCCCCACGATTTAAACGATCTGCAGAAATTGTCATGTTTCATGGCTTGTTCTTCATTGCTTTTGCGCAACCAAAACGATCCTTTTTTTGGATCGGATTGTCACGTATGGTGACAATTGGTTTCTCTACTACAATAGGAAACGTTCAGGACAGTGGTTGGACACCGATGAGCCACCCAGGCACTTCCCAAAGTCGAAACCCCACCAAAAAATGATCATGGTTACTGTATGGTGGTCAGCGTCTGGTTTGATTCACTATAACTTTCTGCAACCAGGCCAAACCATCACAGTAGAGTCCTACTGTGAGGAAATCGACGAAATGTACCAAAAATAGCGTCAGCAGCAGCCAGCACTGGTCAACCGATCCTGCTCCACGACAACGCCCGGCCCCTTACACAAATAACCGTCTGAAAATTAAAGGAATTGAGCGTCGAAGTTCTGCCCCAGCCACCATACTCCCCAGACCTCTCGCCAACTGACTACCATCTTTTCAAGCACTTCGCTAACTTTCTCACCGGTAGAACCTTTGACAATCAGGACCTAGCAAAAACGGACTTCATCGACATCATCGAATCCAGAGCACCTAATTTTTACGCCGACGGAATTAATAGACTTGTGTTACATTGGCAAACGTGCACTGATGTGAATGGAGCTTATTTCGATTAAATTGAATAAATATTCACTGAGATATTACAGTTTAAAGTAGACTCATAAAAACGGACAAAACTTTCGAAACGACCTAATAATATATCTCCTAAGAGAACCTTCAATATATCCCTCAGCTCAAGGTCGTAGCCAGAAATTTCAGGGGAGAGGGGGCCTGACTTTGAAACACGTATGTTGAGGAAAGTTTCAGGGAGGAATATATGCTACATTGCGAAAAATTTCGGGATTTCGGGAGAGGGCGCCCCCCCCCCCCCCCCTTTGGATACGGCCTTTCCTCAGTTGCTTTGCTTACGGATAATAATGCACAGTAAAAGGCAAAAATTGAGTCGAAAATTCGAGTGTAAGCCGGAAGAAAAATTACTGTTAACAGCTTGTAAATTAGCAAAGTACTAAAATTTTGAATACCAGCACAGTATTATTCTCCATATATATTTAAATCAAAGAATTAATAAAACAAGTTTTTCTATTCACCAAAATTCCCCCATTAAATTTTAACTAGCCTTTAGAAATATTCAGTTGAGTATAATCAGTAAACTAATATCCAATGTATAAAAAAAAAAATCAACAGAAAGAGGAAACAGAACAGTCATCAAGTTAGTCATAAAAGAGCAGAAGCAATTTAAGAAGGGTGTGCCCAAGAAAGTCAGAGATGGGTGAATGATATTAAGTACCTAGATGTATTTGAAATAAATCAATTATCTATCATATGTGACACACCTCAACTCAAAACTATAACTTCTTATGTAAGTATATTATCTTCATTTGCACATAGATCTTCAGTCATTGAATTATAGTATGGAACCTTTTAGCCGGAATCCAGTTAACTGGAATTTTATTTTTGATCAACCAGCAAATTTTCTGATCAAAAAGTACTAATCCACACAGCAATTTTTTACTGTGTTTTTTAAAAATAATTTTGAATATAATATTTTTTTATAATGTGGAATATGTATTTTTACTCTGAAATGCTAGATAAGTTTTTTTAAATACATTATTTTGTGAATAAAATATGTCTTTAAAAGTTCATCAATGTTTCGGCATTTTTGTAAAAGCTGCAGAACAAATGTTAGATAACCTGTAAATCAACCTGCAGCAAGTCTAATTTTCCTTTCTTTCACTGTAAGTACATAATTTCCTGTTTATAAATCATTTATTAATCAAGATTTGAAGCATTTAGAGCAGGGCTGGTTTTGTATTTTATATAGAGTCATTTTATTTAATAGATTATTCAAAGGTCCCGTCATATCCTGATTAATCTTGATTATATCTAAACAAATATTAATTGATTGTATCTTATTCCTAGTCTAGTTATTCTAATGTAACTAATTTTGAGTAAAAAAGAATGATCAGGGGTCAATCCAACATTTTTACCAGGGTCTGTTTTTTTTATTTTATTTTTTTTTTTTTTTATGAATGTTAAAAAGATTTTTGTGAAAATTAAAAATTTAAACATGCGATAAAATTTTTTATTATTTTTTGTTGTCTATTTAATAACTCTATAAAAAGTATGATTTGGTAGCTCAGAATTGTGTGAAGGATTTGCCTTGATTGATTGGAATTTCGTGAAGGATCTCTTTTGGTTAATTATAATTTTGTAACGGGTTCGAAAACGGACCTAAATTCCCTTTGGCACGAACCCTGTAGATATTGTAGAACAAAAATGTTCAGTTGATGATACATCAATCAGCAACCAGTTATCCAAAATAGATCCAACACAGCCATTCCAAATAATTCGTTCCATATTGTAATACACTAACCCTCGCTAGTTGCTAGTTTCAATACTATAACTGCATCCACCAGAAGTATTTTCCCCTCATTTTGTTCAGCGTTTTTTTTTTTAAATTCATTTATTTACCCGACATAAAGAATCTTGTGTTTTGGACTAATCTTATCAAAAAATTCTCCAACGGATTTATAGAAAGTTATTCACGAATTGTGAATCCACAGCATTATTATTAATGGCATCATAATAACTTTAATGGCAGCGGTGCCCACCCACTCAGAGCAATGGCACACCCCCTAAAAACAAGAGAACCCTCCCAAAATTGACCGACACCTCCCAAATCAGCCAAACACTCGACCAAGCCTCCTCCCTAAATGCCCCTGAGGCGAAACGCTTGCTTCTCTAGAGAAGCAAACATTCTGTTTGTTGAAACAATCAAATTTTTAAACTGGCAGTAGCAACAGTTTGGGAGAAATCAAGTATGCTAAATGAATCAAAATGAGAACAGAATATGACACTATTCCTTATACCAGCAGGTTCTCTCTTGAACATGAAGGGATTCTTCTTGGCATTCTGCAAGTCGGAGGATTTTTCTTTTCGATAGGACTGTAACACCATGTACTAATGCTATATTAAATTGTGAAAGCAAGTGTTGATCAAGACAGAAATGATAACATAGTAAAAAACTTCAACAGAAGCAAGGCAAAACTCCTAATACGTTTTTCTTCTTTTTCAGTAGTCTTTGCATTCTTTATTGGGTTTTGAGCTTAGTACGCTGAATATATTTAAAACGAGTGCAAGGATTTGATATTCTAAAAGATAAATACTATCATGTTGTCGGGGTTGATCAAGCATTTTTAAACAGGGTCCGTTTCTTGTGAATTTTAAAGAGATGTTTGTGAAGAATCAAATAAATTTTGTGAAAATTGAAAATTTAAACATATAGGGGAAAGAAAATTTTTTATTTTTTTGTTTACTGCTTTTATAATAAATAATGGCGTGAAAAGTACGATTTGGAAGCTTGGAATTTTGTGAAAGGTTCGTTTTGATCGATTTAAATTTTGTGAAGGGTCTATTTCGATTATACTAGACTGCAACGTTTCTTGACAATGACGTCACAACGCGCGGCCGAAGAAATGAGTGAACAGCGAGGCTGTTGTGTTGCAGGAGGAGGGTCGAAAGACGCCAAGCTACCAACTTGGCGAATAATCTGATTAAGCACTCTATTTGGCACATTGCATGTTTGAAAACCCTTGTCTGTTTATCAAAAAAAAAAGACAATGTAACAAATTTAAAAACTTAATTTTTTTTTTTATCCAATCATAATTTATTTTATTGGATCAAATGTATATTCAGCATAAGTTATTCTTTTCAGCAAAAAAAGAGAGAAATTATACTCTTAATTCTTTTATGCAGATAGATATTGTACAAACATCAAAAAAACATTTTTCATCACAGCTACATTTTGAAATGCACTATGGTTTTAAAATGGTCTAATAATTTACAATGGTTTTAAAGAACGCCACAGACATTATGACTTTCATACTTTTACAGGATGTGTAGGACACCAATATGGGTTGCCCAGGGTATTTATCTCATTTTGTCCAAAAATCGACTTGTCTAGATTTTCCCAACTAGTGCAGATATACTGAAATACCAAATTTGTCTTGAAAAGTTAAATCTCTTATAATATATCTTAAAACAAAAATATCTAAATGATTTTAGGTAATCATATAATTACACTCAACAGCAAATATGAGGTACATAAAGAGAAGTAATGAAATAAATATAGGTATAATTATCTCATTTAATTTTGATTATTCATTATCTAAGTGGAACCTACAAATTTGCATAATTGTTACCATGACAAATATATTAAATATTTAAATAAGGATACATTAATTTCGCAATTTTTGTTGAATGTTTAAATTTTTTAACACTAAAACCATGATTAAAATACATGAAAGATTATCAGTTTTAAAAATATTAATAATACTTCAAGAATAACTTGAGACTGTTTTGATATCTAACACTGAAATTCAATTTTGGAGTAGATTCCATTCTTATAATAATAATGATTAATTTTTCAGAACAATATTAACGAATATAATAATAATAAGAGCCATACTAACAAAAAATAATAATAATAACGATATCAACGATTATATTAATAATGAAAAGAAAGATATTAAAAATAATAATTGTAATAGCAACTATATTAACGAATAGAATAATAAAAAAATGTTTAGCTTTAAGCAAAGTTACAAGTCAGCGAGTCAGACATAAATATAAACAACTCCAAATCTCGCCAAACCGCTTATCGGAAGATCGCCAACTGCTCGTGAGCTCTTATTGGCTGGAGCGTAAGTTCTAAATGAAGGTATTAGTTCGCGTTACGCTTCTCGTAAAATTGAAAATATATAACATTTTATGAAAATTATAAAAAATCAACGCTATACATGTGTAGATTAAAATACCTGATCATATTTCTATAGCAAAGTGCTTAGTTTAACTCGAGAATCGGACAGCACGCGGAGAACTACTTTCTTCGCTTGCTCTCAGCATATTTCTCCATAGTCAAGAAACTTTGCAGTTGAGTATAATTGGAATTTTGTGAAGAAAACAGACCCGAATTACCTCTAGCACGATCCTGCATCTTGTAGTCATCCGTGGTGAGGGAACCACAACCCTCCAATGATATTCTTCAAGATATTCAGGAGATATCAATTGGACTTTTGGAGCAAAACAGGGCCCAATTACCCCTCTAGCACAGTTTTAGCAGAAGTCATCCGTGGTGAGGGAACCACAACCCTCCAATGATATTCTTCAAGTATAGGGATATCAAGGAGGGCCAGGTTCACACAGTAAGAGGTAGGGAGGCTGGGCTGTTGTACACATAACAATCCAGTAGACCTATCTTGGTGCAAAAATGGGCCCACCATAGTTGACTGACGGCCACCAGCTCCCAGCTTTGGCACACCTAAGGCTATGGCTAACAGGTTTTTGGATGTCTGGTGGAGAAAAGTCATCCGTGGTGTAGCAACATAATTGATTACAACCTTATACGGTAGCACATAAGTTCCCAAACTGGATGCCATAGCAAAATATATTATGATCATACATGAGAAAATTCTAAATTCTTACAAGGAGCCACAATTTTGAAAACTTAGGGGACCCCGATGTAGCAGATAATATTTGCATTATTTTTATTTCAATATTATTGATTAGTAAGCATTAAATAATGCATAATTATTTTAACACATATATTTCAAAAGTAATGTTAATGAAAAGTTTTTCTGGAAAATACCCTTGCCCATACTGATTCACGAACAAAAGAATAGATACGGAGGGCGGATTTAATAAATCTCCTCCTCCTCTTGCTTCCTGGCAAGAAAAAAATTTAAACTACAACACTGGTTATACTCACTTAAAAGTTGAGTGTTCAGAAAATAAAATCCTAAAATGTTTGACTTGGATCACTATTACTGAACTAATTAACTTTTTCAAATAACATCAAAGACACAGAGAAGATTAGAAAAGGAAAAAAAATATGTTTTTAAGACAGGATTTTGATTGAAAACAATAACATTGTTTTACAATATTAGAAATTAACTTTTAAACATCTTATTGACTATGTTCAATAAAATTACATGAGATAATACATTAAATAATAAATACTACAGGTTGTAACCGGTCACTAATTAAGGTGAAAAGGTCATTTAATTTTCGCCCAAGTGAGTTGTTTCATTTGAAATCTTGAATGTGACTATCGTCCAAGAATACACACGAAATCTGCAAGAATAACTTTTTCTGCAAACATAATAAAAAAAATGGTACGTATATGGATTGATTAAAACTCATGAATGTTTTCTTAAAAAAATAGCAAGTTTAGAAAAAAAATGCTCGTGCTAGTCGCTCTTAATTCTATTTTCTAAATGCACCCAAAATAAATAAATTTTTATATCTCGAACTGCATTTCAACTTCTCACTGCTCCATACCTATGTCAATATAATAGACACAATATTTGTCGGCTTTCTAGAATATTTTATGTATGTATGGTTTATTGCTTATATTTCGGGTACACTTGAAGCTATTTAATTTCACACAAAACCGTAAAAGTCTTCTCGACAATTCAATGCAATGTTACAGTAAGAACATAATTCCTCGTTTTCGTAAGAATATAGAACAAGTAAACATATAAATTGATCCTATCAATGAAGCTAGTTTTGTTTAGTTTTATCACACTTTCATTTGTACTAAACATAAATGAACACGCCGCTTCTACGAAAAAAAGTCAGAGCTAGTCTTAAGTTGATGCAGACACATCATTATCCAATCACTAATTTGCAAGACAATACAGAACAAAATTTAGTAGAAGACATGTTTCAGCACGATATTTATATGCAACGCTTCTTTTTTAAACAAAGATAAAGATTTAAAGGGACAATAATCTTACCTGAGCCGACTGCCAAACAAGTAGGTTCAGACCGTTCGTAGGGTGCGGTGATTTGACGCTATTGCCAGATTAATGTTTCCTAATAAATAGTTCCAGTTTTACTTGACCAATTAATATGGTAAATTATTTAATATATTTTTGGCAACATCTTTAATCCATAATCACCATTTTCAATGCAATTTATGCTAATGTTTGATGAAATAACAACAATAATAGTAATAATAATAGATATTTATGAGAATTCAACTCTTTCGTTTAAAAAAAAAACTGACCTCACCCACATTGTGGCAATGGGCTATTTAATTCGTCTGCTGCAGGAGTTTACCTTCGGTACTCAGTGTTAATGATTGGCCTGATAACGGTAAAGAATAGCGGTTTTTCTAATAATAATAGGAGAGACTTCGTGATCAACTCTGCTTGTGACGAATGTGACGAAATTTTGCATGACACTTCGTTTCTGTCTTCAGATGAAACGGAACTTGTGACCATATTTCTTTCTTTTTTTAGCGTCATAAGTGCTAATAGTAACGTAATGTAGAAGAAATACTTATTATAATTCCTGTTTTAGTTAACTTAGAACAGCCTTTTCATATTGTGCAGGGAAAAAAAAGCTCTTTTGAATACACAAAATGTAAGGTGTGCGAGAGTTTTTTCACTCCTTTCAAGCAATTTGTGTGAAAATTTAGCTTAGAAAATGAATTACAAAAAAAAAAAAAAATTCAAAATTAAAAAACAAACCTCTTTGTGGTGCAGATACCCAAGGTACAAAGTAATTTTGTGCCTGACACCAATATTGTAAGTGAGAGGTCTTCAGGGCATCGTTTACAGACAAAAAACCAAACATACAGGCAAACGCCGTCAGCTTTTATACATATAACAATAGCCAAAGGAAGAAAAAAGAAAGAAAAAACACAGATTGATAAACAGCGAAGACGCAAAATCCATTGTAGCAGAAATGCTGGGGTAGACACATACTCTTTACGATGCCTATTGAAATTCGTGTTGTTTTTGGTGCATGATGGAATATAATATTACATAATACACCATAGGCGTAACTAGGGTTGGCGAAAGGGGGGGGGGTCACTCTAAAAATGTACAGACTAAACACCAATAAGAAATGTAAAAGAGTTGAAAATTTACTTGTCATAAATACTTGTCTCCAAAGATATACTCCGTGTTTATTTCAGGCATCTCCCGGGGGGGGGGGAGCTACCCCCTCGGAGCAAGTCAACACCTCCCCCTCCCCCGCCAAAAAAATTCAGATCACAAGTTTAAAAAAAAGAAAGAAAAGAGAAATTACGCTTTTAAGACACTTTACTTTCAGAAACACTTTCAGGGAAAGGACATTGAACGCTATCAGGAAACCCAAGTAGCATGAGTACGTTTCCAAAACGTAAAAAAAAGGATGTCAAAAGACGTCAATATTTGGTCAAAATGTCTCAACATTAAACGTAAATCCAGACGTTTTACAATGACATCTTCTAAACGTCAATTGCTGACGTTTCTGATCCGTTTACACGTTTTTAAAACGTCACTTGATGACGTTTTGTAGCCGATAATCGTTTAGGTTTGCGGACGTTTTGAAATCGTCACATGATTGTCGTTATTTAGTCGACACTGCGATGTGGTTTGCATACGTTTTAAAAACGTCATTTTATAACGTTTTTCAGACGACTTTGCTGCTAGGTTGTTCACCTTTTATTTACGTTACGTATCAGCGTTTTGTAGTGGAGTCGCTTTTTACGTTTTATAAATGACAGTAAATCAATTTCTATCGACACAACTTTTTAAACATTGATATCATTTATGAAATCCTCAACCAAGTAGCAGCATTTTTATTACATAAAAAAAACTATTTTACAGTCAATTTTACCTTTTTTTAATGATAATACTTTAAGTCACATTTATTTTAAATGCTGTAAAAAGCAGGCAATTATTTTCCCAGTTTTGGTACAAGATTAAGAAAAAAACTTTTCGACTAGCAAATGCCTCGGGTACTGAATTCAAAAATACAAAAAATAAACCGACCAATAATAACAAAAACATTTCTTTTTATTCAACTGATGCACATAAATATAACACAAAACAGTTTTCACAAAAAAAAAAAAAAAAAAAAAAAACCTTACAATTCTAACAAACTTTTAGGAAAACTAAAACATACTGTCATGAATAGTTTCAACCTGTTTCGGAGCAGACAGAAGCTTTCAAAAAGCTTCAAGTATAGATCATTGTCAATCGATAACTAAGACTATAATTAATAAAACATGTCATTAACAACAAAATTATAATTTCCTTTCTAAATAATTCAATTTATTTTTAAAGATTTCATTACAAACACTAATATAATACACAAGCAAGACAAGTTAAAACTTTACTTTTTAAGTTGTTCATTAAAAATTAATGCTACATTAGAAGTTATTTAAAATTGTAAAACATATCATGATCAAGATTTTAATTTTATTACATGTAATTTATGCTTCCAAAGCTTATCCTCACACCAGGTTTTACCTGCTCTTCCTCCAGAAATCAAATTCTCAGAAGAGAAATATGAAAAACTTCACAAGTCATATGTTCTCGTTCTCACTGTTTTAGTAACTAAATTAGGATACTAAAACCAACAACAAAATCATCAATTTTTATTTAACTAATCAATTATGAGAGAAAGCAACCAAGTTTTCAAATATTGATCATGGTTAAACAAAGAAATGGGAGCACAATTATATATACTTGCATTAATATAAGAGGGAGAGATTAAACAGTTCATTTTTGCATTGATAATACACTTTCCAATGGAAACAAAGTTGAATTTAGAAACATTAATTAACCGCTTATATTCATTATTTAACAGCCAATAATAAGAATCAGTTTGCAAAACAAATCTGATAAAATTTTGTGCTTTCAATCTTATAACACATAACTGCATAAATAAATAGAAAACAATTTGTTAAGTATAAAGACATAATGTATAGGCACAATTTGTATGTATAAAGACAAAATTTTACGAATTATTACACTTTTAGATAACAATTTGTTTCTTTTAGTTTATCTTAATGAAGATCAATATTACAAAATTTAAGAAATAAATTGAACATCTTTACAAAGTTCAAATGTGCAGCAAATAGTGTAAAAGCAAAACATTTTGCTTTCTGAATGTATGCAAACTCTTACCAATTTATCTTATTTTTTATTTTATTTTTACACAATATTTCAAAATTCAATAAATATTTAGAATCACAACAAAATTTAAATTCTATGCAGTTGAAAGACATAAACTATAGTTAGTTTTTGTAACCTTTTTGGCAACTTGCTCCCAATCAGGCAAAAAATAAGTTTACAAAAAAATTTTACATTATTTTTAGAAACAAATTATTTCAGAAAACAATATAAAAATTTAAATAGAGAATAAAATGGGAAGCAAAATTCATCAGATAATTGCAACTGAAACTGAAAGAGTCTTCAACTTCCTTGACTTTGGCAACCTAAATCCCTCTGCACACTTCCTAAAAATAAAATAAATAATATAAAAGCTGACATATTTCTCTATTTCAGATGGGAATGAAGTGCAAGTAACATCAGTAAATTTTCTTCTTCAAAAATTAATGATCAATGGATTTTATACCCATAGGTGGCACAGTCAAGGCCAGCGTTTCTTAAGCTATGTGCCGCGGAACCCTAGGGTTCCACGAAGATCACTCAAGGTTCCATGATATTTCTATTTATTCTTCGATACTACAATAACGTTTGAAATTACTTTTTGAAGAGCATAAGTAATAACAAGAAATTTTTATTTCTGTTGTAAATAATTTGTTTCAAGAACTTTGAATTAAAATCCTAACCTAATATTAAAAACAAGGGAAGTACACACAGTAGAAGTCTACCTTAATGTTTCATGGATGAAAACAATTAAGCAACAACGCTGGTCTAGGCCATGCAGCAGGTGGTGTTTACCTTTGGCAAGCAGTAACTTTAGACTTTCATTAAATAGTTGTTTTAATTGCAACATTTATTAATTAACAAAATGAAGGTATTCAATAATGCCCCAATATTAATTTAATTATTTAAGTCCCTATTAAATTATAGACCTCACTGCACATTATTTATGATACAATAACTATTTTTGCGATTGGTCCATTTTTTTCATTGCTGCATTGGTTCTTTCCAGTTTTTGAAACCGTCCTACCAAAAGTACCCTTTTGTTGACAAAAATACCAATTCTGAAAATGACACACTTAAATTGTTTTAGAAAGAACTAAAATCATTTTTGAAATTTTGCATCATACACTAAAGGATTTTTAATGACAAGCTTTCTTAAATAAACAAGTTTTTTCTAATGTCCACATCAATGAATAGATATTAGAATATATTTTTATCAAAACAGTTATTTACAAAATAAATAAATAAAACAAAAAAATTAAAAATGATCATCATAATAGATTAAAATTAAAAAAAAAAAAAAATTAGTTTTATAAAAAACATATCTGAAATATTTGGTAGAATAAAAAATTATAACAAAAGCCCTCCCCCCCCCCCCCCAACCAAAAAAGAAAACACATCAGTTTAAAAAATCGAAAACAATTCATTAGTACTACCATCAGAATTTTTGTCATTGCCATTTTCCTATGTTAATGATAACACAGTCAACTTTACAACAAATAAAATAAGGGATAGGCACAATAATAATCTTGCTGAATATCCACAGATACATACAGTAGCACAATATTAAATCCTTAATTAAGACTGACACTGCAGTTTAAGATTTTTTTTCTCTCAGGGTTGGGATTACAGGTGCTATCAGGTGTCATCATATTGGAAAAAAAAATAATGGTCATAGAATGAGGAAATCTGCTTTTAACGAAGCAGTGTTTTGTTGCAATTTATGCAGATTTAGGAAAGAGCTATTTTGTTCCTTTAATATTACTTAAAACTTGAAAATGAGTACCTTTTCTCGATATACTGGGGAAAAAGCTTAACCATAATGAACAAATTAGAAAATACATTTACATCAGCCATTTGAAACAAAAAATACACATTGACAAAACATATTCCTTTCACACCAGATTTAATACATTACGTATATATTTACACTTATGATTTCATCAAGCTTGCTAGAACTAAAGTTTTAACATTATTATGGAAATTTATTGTGTCAATCAAACTGTTCTTTTCTGTAATGAAGACCCAAGCTCAGGAGTTTTTCAGAGCAAAAATTACTTCCTTTAGATACTTAGATAAAAAAAAAATATTTAATCACTTTTTTAATAAAATACATGTATTTATACAAATATTTTTAGCAACTCTGAATTCGGCAATGCAATATTACAATACATTGACACAAGTAAAAAAAAATTAGATTATCGATAATGCAATGCATAATTAATTTTTAGTAGGTACCTGTCAAGCTTTATCTATCAAAGGGCTTTATTTTCCAGATAATGTGATAGAATTCTAATGCTATATGCACAGTAAGTCTCTCTCCCTGAAATTAAAAGAAATTAGTTTTCTTAAATTAAATTTAAAGTTTTTTATCAGTACTAACGGGTCTCACATATGACTCTTGAGAATCCCTAACAAAACTGAAAATAATCTTATACAATTATCTTCCACGCAATGCATATTATCTTACATTATTCTTGATTTATAGTGCATTAAAAAGAAACAGTGTAATACTTTTTTGTGACTCACCCTGTAATATAGAAAAAGTTGTGCGGTCGGTGTGCCATAATATTGTTTGTTAGAACAGTTCATAAAACTAAAAAAGACGAGACCATTAAGTACTCCAAAAAGCGTGACCAAGAATTATTCCAAGGCCGTAGCCAGAATTATTTTTTTTGGGGGGGGAGGGCTAACTTTGAAACACTTATGTTGAGGAAAGTTTCAGAGAGGAATATATGGTATATTGCAAAAAATTTTAGGGTTTTGGGGGGGGGCGTGCCCCCCCCAAAATCCTAAAATTTGACGCAGGACGCAGGGGGGACGCAGGGGGACGTCGTCCCCCTGCGTCCTCCCTCGACTACACCACTGACTTTACCTCATGTTTACGTCATTTTGTCCAACATCATTATGATTGTTTAGGTAACCATACTGAAGTTGCAGAGGACCACCCACATGTGACAAGCCAAGTTTTAATGGGTTTCCTGGACATAGTTGATAATGGGAGTCAAAACATTTAACATGTTGAGATAGCTTTTGTGTGCAAGCACATAAATACACCTTAAATTTTTTTTTTCCGTTTAGCAAGTAATTGCAGATTATATTCTCACTGAAAAGGGCTATTTGTTAGACAAATTCAGTGATATGGTCAAAGAATCATTTAATTATAAAGCACATTCATATTCATTAATTTTAATATTCTGGTTTGTGTGACAAAATAGTTACACGTACGAAACTAAACAAAAAATGGGTAAACTTTTTAAAAAATTATTTTTTGCTCTTTATTAAAAGATTGTGCTGCTTTTATAACTTGTGCAGAGCTGCATGCAACAGCTAGTAATTAAAAATCAATAACATATAACTAATAAACATATAATGAGATCAAACAGATGGCAATATACCAGTTAAAGTTGAATTGAAAACTTCTCAACACCTTTTGCATTTAAATATGATTTCCTCACAGTAAAATAATGCAGGCAATATTAGGTAGTTCATTAAGTTTGAAATTACTGCCATAGGAAAACTTATTGATACAACAAAATCATTATTATCTGGCATTAAATTAAATTGCTGATTTAAAATAATGATGCATAGAAACATATGAAATGTGCACATTTCAATCATTTATGACAAAAATATCTTTAAAGATAAAAAAAACTTCTCCTAGATTAGCAGCTAAGTCTAACAACAATTGAGATTGACTAAAAAAAAAAAGAACGAAAGAAAACACCTTATATTGATACGCCCATGTACCAAATTATTTAAAATTTCAAGTGTATGCTTGAATTATTTTATTACGCATAAATCATTGCAGACAAATACTAAAACATAGTTGAACTGACTGACAGTCATAAGCAATTTATTGTTATAAAAAAATATCAAGCAGCCAGCCATACCTGTTTCTAAATTTTCACATGCAAGGAAAGTAGAAACATTAAAAATAAACACACACACACGCGCGCACTTCCGTACCTCTTTTTAAAAAAACATTGATCATACAAAGCATACGAAATGCAAAAAAAGTGCATCCTATTGCTTACCTGTAATCTTTTCTTCAAATAAACATAAAATCCAAACACGTGCTCCCATCGTACCATCCAGACGATCCATCTTGTTCATCGTCGATCGTGCATTGCGCATGCGCACTTGAGTCGGAGATGGCGATTTTAAAAGACTGAAAATTTCCATACAGCAAAAACGTTACTGGGATTAACGCTGACGTTTTTAAAACGACACCAAACTGACTATTTTTTGCGTAAATGTCTCAAAAAGGTCACAAATTCAATTTTTACGTTTCTGGGCTTAGACTGTCGTTTTGAAAACGTCCTATTTTTACAAGAGACGTCTTTTGATTTTTATGTCTTAAAAATTACGTGTAGAAAACGTCACTTTGCTACTTGGGAAGACACCAAAAGTAACTTAAAAGATATAAGACTTTATTTTGAGAAAAATTGGTGGGGGGGGGGGGGGGGAGTAACCAAACTCCTTTCTGTTTCCTCTAACATCACCAAAGTATCCCGAAATTGCATTGCTAGGAAGATTTCAAAAAGTTTCCTGGGAAGAGCCCTGGGAGTTAGCCTAAGCATTATAGATGTAAGACCAGTTACAAAAATTTAAGTTGCAGAAGCCCCAAATACCCACTCCTCTAACTTCGCCAAAGATCTAAACATACATCGACTATATATAAATCAAAAAGCTATCATATATGTAAAAAAATTCATATTAACATAATTTCTGGTCATATATATATACAGTGGCGTAGCTAGACCCGGATTTCAGGGGGGGTTTCTTCGGGAAAGTCGGCCAATTTCATTGTTTTCCAAGAAAAATTGGTCAAATTCTAGACAATCTTTACCATTTCAGGGGGGGTTTTATCCCCAAAACCACCCCCTTATCTACGCCAGTGTATATATATATATATATATAAAGGGTATGATTTTGAAGCATACACTGCCCTTCCTAATTCTTAACATGCTCCCCCTGCTCTGGAGCCAAGGCAGTATCCAGAATTTGTTTTTCGGGGGGCGGGGGCAGACTTCGACACACTTATGTTAAGCAAAGTTTCAGGAGGAATATATGATACATTGCAAAAGATTTCTGGGGGGCGGGGGGGGGGGCGGCCCGTGGGTCCCCTTTCCCCTCTAGATACGGCCTTGATTCACAAAAACATTAAACATTATTAGTTTATTTTTATTCAAACGCAATAGAAAATTTAATATTTAGCGCTAAGCAATCTTCTATCTTCGGCATTCATAATATTAAAACTGGGAAATAGTGGAACTTTAGAGAAAAAAAACAAATTCTCCTACAAAAAGGTCATCCCCACAATAAATTTCTAAAAATTTTGTTAAATTTGTAGCAAAACATACCTCAGAAGTGGAAGCGCCTGAATAAAATTTTCTTTTCTTTTTGGATGACGAACGTGTCCATCGCTGGAGTGCAAACATTATTATGTGTCGAATATAATTAAAAATTTAGCTAAAATATAAATAATACTTGATTATAAATTAAAATGCAGCATTAAACCGTAGCAGTCAGATTGGAAACGTTGAACGGATGATTTCCAGAGTCGTGATGCAATCAGTGATGTACCATAATAAGAAAAAAAACATTTAAAATACAAGAGATGAGAGAACATCTGTAAATGAGAATGCAATGCAAATACAGTTCATCAGTTTTCCAATCGGCTCGTTTACAAAAAAGATTTTACCAAAATGGGTGTTTGGACCTTGGACAGGAAGTCATAAATAAGTACAAACAGCTCTTTAAGTTTCTTGATGAGCTTCCTGGCTTGAGGGTTTAATCCATTAGAGAAATTGTTGGCTAGGGTAGGGGCTTTTGGGTAAAAAAGACATCAAGAAGGAAAGAAAACCCTCTGGAGTGATTGAAAGGATCTCTTTGTCTGTGTGTGGTACGGTGATTGAAGCCACCTTTAGCTGTAAACCCCCCCTCTCCAAGGTGATAAGGGGGTTGATTATAACCAGATGAAAAGTCCTCTTTATTATGAGCTGCATACTTTGGTCATGATCACAACCCTTCAGAGAAAGAGGAAATAAAACCATATGCATATGTGTTTAATTTTCTTAGGGAGAAAAAAATATGTGCTTTGCAAGGCCGTAGCCAGAAATTTTTTTGTGTCCCTAAATGTGCCTAAATAAGTAAACTCCCAACCCCCCCCCCCCTGGTTACGCCTATGTAATACACTATAATTGTACATAACCACCAACCACCATTCATATTGGAAAATATAAATGCTAATTGTAACTTATTCACCTCGAATATCGGTTTTTATATAAATGGAGAATGTAATAAATATCTTGATTGCTTGAACCAGCAGGATATAGCTCAGTTTTTATGAGAAGTTTCGGGGTAGAAGACCTAATTCACTATTCGAAAATATAAGAAATAGTTACGTATGCAATCAAAATTAAATCCTTACTTTAAAAGGTAAAAACATTAAATGTTTTCCCAAGTAACGTTAATTGCTAATACAAAATACAAAAAGATTAGACACATTAAAATGGTATAGTTTCTAAAGTTTGTGAGATTTTTACATTTTTACATCAGGCTTGTAATGTTTCTTGCTAAAACATACAGCAGTTAATAATCGTTAAAAAAAATAAATTGATCTTTGCAAATTGTGTGTGTCATTGTCTCATTCCGATTGCGTGTCACTCAAGCTTACCTGGCGTCATGAGTTCCTCCCTTGAAAAGGCTTCGAACCCTATAAGAATAAGTCTTTTCTTTGGGGGGGGGGGGGGTACTTTTGATTTCGAGCATAATTTAATTTCAAGACGATATGGATTACCATACTTCTTTGAACCTTGATATATCGTGAGAACTTCAAACTGAACGTAATAGCACTTTATGACAGTGATTCTTTGAACTATTCTGCTACTAATGCTGCGATAATGCTTTTAAACATTAAAATTAATAAACCCATTAATAATTATGTAACTTTCATAAAAATAATAAAATTATATTTATTGTGTTTGGATTAATGTGCCACTTTACAAAGAACAAGCATTTTCCCACAATGCTGTATGTGGCATATTGCCCCAAAAAGAGGAGGAGAGATACAACAACTGCATTACAAAAACTAGAAGGCAAATAGAAAAACTTAAAATGAATGCATAACATTTAAAAATTTTCTACTCTAAAATGCGTTATGAATGCATTGCGATTAAAACTCATGTACGGACAAAAATTAAAAACAGTTGAGTAGTATTTTAGTAAAATTACAGTAAATTGCTGATTACCTGAACTCCAATTAACCGAATTTTCAATTATCCGAACGCCCTTTCTTTCAAAAATTTTTAAGGAACAAATTCCTTTCATTCCCTTTTCTTTTCTGAAAGAGGGGAAATAAATTGAGAAAAAAGAAGTGAACAAACATAACCAAATGCAAAACTCTCTGGATTAGTGATTGTACTGTTGTGAGCAGTGACAAAAGAATAAGTATGGCAAAAGGGGATGAAATCAAGGTCAAAACAACAGAATTCCTCTGCTTCTAGTAAACCTGTGGTCGTGGACTTTTGCTTTCCGACCTTCACAGCGAACTCTTCCTTCATACCCATTACAGTGACATTCTTGCTTTGAGAGAAAGGTTTCTTGGAAAAATATTGGACGTGTGATCGACACTCTCTGTCATTTCGTTTGAAAAGATGTCTAATAAGCGGAAAAGAGTGTTCTCTTGGGAGGTGGGGCAGGGGCAGATAGAGAATAACTTTTTAGAGGGGGGGGGGGGGGGTCATGCTCAAGACTCTGACATGGGCATTTTTTGGAACTGTTTGGGGGTTAATGAAAAGCATCACAAAATCAGCCGTTATAAAGGCATTTGGGGAGTAACTGTATCCTTATGAGCCTTATAACTTTAAATGCAAAATTATAACTCATATTTACAGATATCATAAATTTTGTAACGGCATTTAACCGCATTTCTTGCCGCACTCCGCACATACTTAATTACTTTTAGTTGTGCACGAATGCACAAAAAAATTTATTAACAAATTTTATACAAAACGAACCTAATTTATCTTTATAGATTTAGAACTAACGCACAAAGAGCAACAATTGTGTTGTTAACATAATTGTGTTAATATGTGTGTCCTTTTTGATGAAGAAAATATAGCTATGGCATAGGGACATTACCATACGGCAAGCATAATTGAGCAATTCTAGCCAGCGACTTTTAGTGGTTGGTCTACAAAATTTACCTCTTACATGCTTGTAATAAATAAAATCTTACCATGTAAAATATACTATTGACTGATTAACAACTAAAGAATAAAATTTTATTCTTATTTTTATTAGGTCCCAGCCATTCGTTCAAAACTATATTTAATTTACAAGCAATAACAGATCCTTCTGACAAAAATGCACGAACGCTCTCTATCACAAGCATGAATATTAAATAAAAATTAATTTTTGAATACAAATTTGCAAAGCGTTTCATTCACAGAAAATATTTACAAGAATTGTTTAAAAAATGCACTTCTGCCCTTGCGCGATAACAGAATACAGGAAATCACACACAAGCGGTAAATTTTAACTCACGAAAGGATATCTTATTTATTCTGTTTTAAATAAAATACAATTTGGCCCACACACTTGGCAGGATATTCGTCAAATCTAGTTTTTTGTGTGCAAACCATAGCCTCCTTAACTAGATGCCTTCCGAAATGGAACGAAACCCATTACCCTACCGGCAACGATTTTCTCCCGCTGACAACGAAAACGCCGCTAGAGGGCACTACCTATTTGCTATTGGAAAACGATGTTTTACTTGTTAACACTTGGTAAATTGCGATAAAAAGCGGTAAAAATTGTTCTTTTGACAAAATCATTTGAATTTTTTATAAATATTTAATAATATGACTCATTTATTACATTATTTTTTCGCTCTTACTTTATGTTGCAGTAAAACAGTAGGAAATTAAGTGATATTATTTATTTTTGATATCTGGTTACTCTAGAAACATTTTAACGGAGCATCAACTTAAAACTTTTATTTTATTAAAGTGGTTTTCCCCTAACTGTAGGTATTTTAAAAGAAAAATTTTGTTACACAAATGAACAGAATTTTCGTTAAAGTAATGGTTTAATTATTTTAGTCTGTAAAATGAAACTTCGCATAAAAAACAATTATTTTTTAAAAAGTTGCAAACGTGCTGTGCAGCAAAATAAAACATTGTTTCTGTAATCTATAAATGTAGTTAAAATTACAATTGCATGTCATCACTTATTTTTAATTTTATTATTATTATTATTTTCGAGTTAAATATAATATATATAATATATGAAGAAATTTTAAGTATTTCCATTAAAAAAATATTTTTTTGGCATTTTTTCTATAAGAACAGTTCAAAAGGCGAGAACACTCGCGTACTTAGCCAACCTGTACCACAGACAATGCATCAAATTTCGATTACGAAATACTACTTTAAGTACTTTCATATCTTAAATCCAAATCGAACTTATAAAATTTTAATTTTGTTACAATCGAAGGTTCTATTGCAACTGAATTAGGTAGTTGATCATAACATTTAAACTGGTACATTATAAAATGTTGTTAAAAAAATACATAAATAGATAAAAATGCAGTGAAAAAAAAAAAAGAAAGTAATTATTTATGCAAATCATACATAAAGAATGTAATACACTCAATTTCAATCGAGCATTTTTACTGTTGTAAGAAAACAAACAAAAATCCAGTTCTTGATTAAAACTTTTAATTTTAATATTTGTTTGAGAACAATGCTATAGATAAAATAATTAAAGACTTATTCGGAGCATTTTGAAAATTTTTGAGAAGATGTAATGTATAACTTCCATGATCGATTAACAGCAAAGCTATACATGTGATACATATTTGAGTAGATACTTATATGAATTCATCTGTTTTAGAAAAAAAGAATGTCTTTTTATTATTATCATTTACTTATAGTGATCTTGAAAATTAAAACTTTTCCCTGAATTTTAAAATCAAGAGTTTTGCAAAATCTCTGAAAAGATATTCAAAGTTTTGAAAAGCTTTTAAGTGTACTTGGAGTAGCAGATATATTTTCGTACTATCTTTTATATTTTCTAAGAAATCATTGCTTCAAAAACGAACAGAACGATGAGAACGTTAAATTGGGGAACTTGGAACCAAACTCTTCATTTTGCCGAGTTATAAAAAATTTTCATAAAAATGAAGTTTTTATTATTATAATAGAATCAAATTTAATCTTATCATAGAATCTGATCTATCCCCCCCCCCCCCGAAAGAGCTCTAGTTCTTTTGGTTTCAATAAATAAAATTATAAATAAATAAATATAAAATATACATACATACAATAAAAATGTTGAAATATGTGAATAATTACAATTTATAATGCATTGTACCGAAGTCATATTTTAAGCATGAAGAATAGGACAAATATTACTTCCAAATTATTCTCATTAATTCATCCATAGAACTAAATATGGTCTTGAAATATGGTTAGAATTCGATTCTATGCATGAATAATAATTTGAATTTCTTTTCTTACTAATTTTCATTATTTCTTATTGATCCATATATGCCTTCGTATAACAAGTTAAATTTTTTTAATAAAAAAATCGATAAGCTCAATTTAATTAATATTTGCATAATATAAAATGCATCATAATATAAATCATTCGTATTCCAAGGCAAGCTACAGTAAAGATTGGACAACATAATAAACAATGTACATTTATATAAAAATAGCTTTGCACTATATTTTATTATTATTAACTAATTTATTTATTTTTATTTTTTGCCAAATCGACATTATGAAAGACACACACATAGTAATAATAATAATAATACTAATAATACTAATAATAATTCCCTTGTCTTGATATAGCGGAGATCCATTTTTCACGCTAACTAATGTCCGATTGAAACTAATTTTTTCTTTTACTGAATTTGTTGTGAAAAATATAACAACACAGTAAACCATCTTTCACTTAGTTATATTGGTCCTGAAAAGCACCGGTTTTATTCAGAAGAATCAAATTATTAGGGGGAAAAAGAAGAAATAGCCATGAAAACCAATTTTCTACCCTTTAAACTAATGTAAAGAGCGCGGTTTGTTATAGCAGATAAGTAGCGTTCCTGGGGGGAAAAGGCAACTAAAATCCGCGGCCAACTTTCCCCGCAAATCGCTAGGCATCTAGTTACGGGGGCTATGGTGCAAACAATAAAAACACAAACACTACTGCGCGCAGCCATGAGGCACTTGCACAGATCCTGCGCGAAGTAAAGATGTGTCGCAAATCGAGGAGGGGGGGGGGGGGAGAGAGCTTGGCAAATTTGCCAAGCCCTCGTTACGCGAGAGCCCAAATCTCGATAAATCAATAGTTTGCAGGCGCATTTGCGTAAACATCGTTTCACCGGAATCCGGCCCTTTAAACTTAAAATAATAATAATAATATGAATAATGACAAGGAAAAATGGAACCGAATATATTGACGAAAGATACCATTTAGTTATTAAAGAAACTTCCACCCGGAAGATTTGGGCGTTCGTTACCTGGCCCGCTGAAGACCCACCATGTACACTAGGGTGGAGTGAAAACATTTTTTTTGGAATTTTTATTCGGCAGGGTGCGGAAAAGGTGCCCTGTAGGTCCAAATGAACGTGTGTAAAATTTTATTTAGTTTGAACAAAGTTAAGATGCGCCCCAACCCGACCAAAGTTTGACGGAACAAATACATTAAGTGGATTTTCGTTCTTGTCAAGAGTTATAATAAGAAAACTATATAATATTTTTTGCGTTATGTTCTAAACAACAAAATACTTCAATGTTCAGATTGTCTAAATATTTCCTTAGTTTTTCGTGCAAAAATTAAAAAAAAAAAAAAAAAAATCCATTTTCCGCGTCAGAATCAGTTAGACGAAACTTCTCATGATAGTGCGTCAGACATGTAAAAGCGATGGTTAATGTAACGGAGACAGTCAACAACATGCTTTCCCTTTTAGCAAAATAAAAACTCAAGGTCAAATTAGCATATCTTTAGTTATGAATAGATGCACTTCATATGCTCTTAGTGATCATTGAGCGGTTAATTTTAAATTGTGATAATTGCACGTAAGAGAATTTTATGTATATTTTATTAATAAGTTTCCTCGTAGTCTATGCAAATAGTTCAAATTGTGTTTAAAGTAATTCTTGGACAAGAATTTTTCATTTTTCATCGTAATATAAGCTGTAACTTCTAATGGTAAAGGTCGACACCATGCCTGCTTTCGAGACAACTTGTTATCATTATTTTAGGTAATTATTGTTAGCTGTAGGATGTGATGGAACAAACATTAATACTGGCACAAAGGGTGGTGTTCTGTGTTGGCGTAGCGCCCTCTATATATCATGTGACTTGGTATAAAAGAATCTTTTCGAAGCTGTGTGAAAAAGAGTGTGTTCAATGGCGGTTGTAGAGTTCGCTGCTACATGAGGTAGCATGAGAAATTTATGTGATGAGAATAAAATTAAGATGTTTATATTTAAAGAAAGAGTGAGTGTATTTTATCCAGCTGAGTTGTCGACGTTACATTGGTCCGTTGGGAGCCGCAGGAAATTTAAAAGTATCAGTTTAAAGTATTAAAATAGGATTGTTCTGAGAAGCGTTCGTTCTTCGTTAAAAAAGTTTTCGAAGGTCATCCTGCGAAAGAGAACAGCTGTCGTGAACAGCTGCCTTTTAATAATAATAATAAAGGTCTTCGTTCGGCACAGTGTCTGGAGTCGAAGTAAGAGCAATGTTATTATTATTTGTTTCGAATGATTTTTTGTCATGAGAAATTGAGTTAGTGTTCTTTTAGTTTCGATTTGTTCTATTAATGAGAAAGTATATGAACATGAGTTTCGTTCAATAAATATTTGAGAAGTGTTCTTTTTCTTTCTATTTGAGGTATCTAAGAGTTTAAAGTGTTTTACTATTTGTTTAATTATTTGTGAGAAATATTATATGTAATTGGATAATCAGTAAAAAAAAAAAATGTTCAAGGGTGCTTTAAAAAATGATTTAAGGCAAATTGCGACCGAATTAAATTTGACGGTCGATGAGAAAATGACAGTTGTGTCATTAAATGAGCTTATTGAAGCGAGTGATATCTATAAGACAAAATCGGATTTTGTCAAGGAGTTAGCAAATACTATAATAGAGAATAGGAAGATCGAGGAACAACGAGCTGTTGAAATCGAAAAAATAAAATTACAAAGATCGCAAAACGAGTTGGAACTAGCTAAAATTAGAAATGAGAGCAAAAAGGATGTTAGTGAAAATGAAATAAAAACTGAGTCTTTAGATCAAATTATAAAGAGTATAAGAATCTTAACGGTAAAGGTGCCAACTCGTCCAGAAGGATGGGGCTTGTTTTTTAGCTCCTTAGAAAGGGCATTTGAAACAAAAAATGTATTAGAGGGATTAAAGGCAGAGATTCTGCTCAATCTAATTGGTGATAAAGCGTCCAATATTATAACGTATTTGCAAGATAAAGATATAACAAATTATGAAAAAATGAAAACTTTAGTTTTGAGAGAGTTTGAACCAACGGCATATTCTTGCCTAGAGAATTTTAGAAAAGCTTCTAAACAACCGCATGAAACTCATGTTCAGTTCGCATCGCGTCTAATAACTAGTTGGGAATATTATTTAAAATTGAGGAAGGTTTCTGATTTTGAAGCTCTTAAAGAACTTATAGTTTCGGATAAAATATACCAAACACTAGATAAAGAAACAGCCTCGTTTATAAGCGTAAGGCAAGGAGATAAGTGGTTTTCTCCGAGTGAGTTGGGAAAGGAAGTAGATTTATTCTTCACTTCTCGCGGAAGAAATATTATTGAGAACAGTAGTGTTAATCGCAGGTATAATAGAAATACAAAGGTATTTTTGTCTGAGGTTAAAATTGGTAAATGTAGTTTGTGTAATTCAAATGAGAAACATGGGTTATATATTTGCCCCCAGTTCAAAAGACTCTCTGTAAAGGAGAGAGTTGAAGTCGTAAAGAGGAACAAAGCCTGTTTCAAATGTTTAAATTATAATTGTACAGCACAAACATGTCGATCAAAGAATTGTTTCTGTGGTTTACCACATAACTCTTTAATTCACTATTCTAAAGAGGAAAATCAAAATAATGGAGGTGTAATACAAAGGGACTTATTCTCTATTATGATTGGTTTCAGAGAACACTCATACGCCTTTACGGCAGATGTTAAAATGATGTACCGAATGATAAAAATAGATCCAACTCAGTACCCACTGCAACGAATTGTGTGGAGCGATAGTCCGGATGAGAAACCCAAAACTTATGAGCTACTGACAGTAACATATGGGACAGTCAGCGCCCCATATCTAGCAATGAGAACGCTGCTTCAACTCGCAAACGATGAAGAGAAAAAGTTCCCTAAAGCAGCACCAGTTCTTCGTGAACATTTTTACATGGATGATGTTTTAACTGGTGCACCCACAAAGGAAGAGGCCGAAGAGTTGCAACGGCAACTCATAGCCATTTTGCACGAAGCCGGTATGACTTTGCATAAATGGTTTACAAACTTTACTACTTCACCAGTGATTTCTGATGCTGGATATATGTTTGATAGAAAGGATATAGAAACTAAAACGTTAGGTGTATTTTGGAATCCGAAAGAAGATAGTTTCATTTTTCGAGTGGCAGTGGAATTAAGTTATTCCTACAATAAGAGACAAGTGTTATCTGCAATCGCTAGAATTTTTGACCCATTAGGTCTTTTGGGTCCTTCTATAGCTAAGGCAAAAATGTTTATGCAAAAATTGTGGAGGTTGAATTTAGACTGGAATGAGGCGCTTCCTCAAAAAGAAAATGAGGAATGGCATCAATTCTTATTATCGTTAAAGTGCATAAAGGACATCAGAGTTAAAAGACGTATCGTGATTGAACGCCCGTCCATTATAGAAATTCATGGTTTTGGTGATGCGTCAAAGCATGGCTACGGTGCAGCTGTTTTCTGCAAATCAAGAGATGAAAAGGGAAACGTCATGGTGAGATTAGTAACTAGCAAATCACGCGTAGCACCCATCAAGAGCTTGACAATTCCTAGGTTGGAATTATGTGCTGCTGTTTTACTATCACAACTTGTGAAAAAGGTCTTAGCAGCGATGAAAGTGACAGTGGATACCGTCCATTGGTGGTCTGATTCCACAATCGTCCTAGCGTGGATCAAGAAGGATCCAATTGATTTAAAACAATTTGTTAGAAGCAGAGTATCTACGATCCAGGAAATTTCTAATCCCGATCAGTGGCGTCACATCTCGTCCGAACAAAACCCCGCGGATGTCTTGTCACGGGGAATAGATCCTGATAAGCTCATAAACTGTTCTTTGTGGTGGAATGGACCTCGTGTTTTGATGAACAATGACTATCCCAATCCTCCAGTCAATAATTCAGAAGCCAGCTGTGACTTCATTATTGAACTTAAAAATCATGGACAATCAAACTACGAACAATTGAACTTTTCTGTTACTATTAATGAACTAATTCATAACCTTCTTTCTCATAGTAATAAGTATATATTAACATTACGAATTTTTAGTTTTATTCTTAGGTTTGTTGAGAATTGTAGAAATCCCCTCTATAGAAATAGAGGACCCCTTAGCACGGGGGAGCTACGAGCAGCCGAGAATCGTCTTCTAATATTGATCCAAAGCCAAGCTTTCAGTGCAGAGATTAAAGGTTTGCAGCTGAAGGGATCAGTGCCTCCAAAGAGTAAGTTGAAGGATTTAAATCCTTTTTTGGACGATAAAGGCATCCTACGAGTTGGAGGACGACTAGGCAATGCTAGTGTAACTTATTATAAAAAGCACCCGGCAATTTTGCCCCAAAACAATAAACTTACTGTAAGTATAATTACATATTATCATCTGAAATACTTACATGTTGGTGCTTCGACACTACTTAGTTTGGTAAGAGAAAAATTTTGGCCGATAAATGGTCGGTCTATGTGTCGAAAGGTAGTTCACCAGTGCATCCCTTGCTTTAAAGCAAAACCTATTATTGCAAACCAACTTATGGGCGATCTGCCTAAGGACAGAGTCCAATTGGATTACTGCTTCAATGTGTCTGGCGTGGACTTATGTGGTCCTTTCTTGATTAAAGTTGGGTATGCACGTCGAACTATCTTGCAAAAAATCTATGTTTGTATTTTTGTTTGTTTTACATTTAAAGCTGTGCACATCGAAATAATATCGGATTTGACATCCGAGTCATTTATTGCCGCCTTAAAGAGATTCATAGCTCGTAGAGGTAAATGCTCTCGGCTTTACTCCGACAATGCAACTAACTTCACTGGTGCCAATAACTTACTCAAAGGATTTTTTCAATTACTTAGAAATCCGGATGAAAATTTGGCCACATATTTGGCAAATGAGGAAATAGAGTGGAAGTTTATACCTCCCAGGTCACCCAATTTTGGAGGTCTCTGGGAGGCTGCGGTAAAGGCTTTCAAGTATCACTTTAAGAGAGTTGTGGGAAACTCAAATTTGACTTATGAGGAAATGTTAACAGTAATCACGCAAATTGAGGCAGTGTTAAACTCGAGACCCTTATGTCCACTGACAGCGAATGAAGAAGATTTTGGAGTTTTAACTCCCGCTCACTTCATGATCAATCGATCATTAAATTCAATCATTGAACCTAACTTAACAAATATAAAGGAAAATAGACTTAAGAAGTGGCAAAAAATTTCGAAATTGGTTCAATTATTTTGGCAAAAATGGCGCCTTAATTATTTAAGCGAGGTACAACAACGCGGAAAATGGAGATTTGAAAAGAGTGATATTAAAATTGGGGATATGGTCTTATTAATCGAGGAAAATTTGCCTACTAATAAATGGCCTCTAGGTAAAATTATTGAGGTGTACTATGGTACAGATGGAAAAATAAGAGTAGTAAAATTAAAAACTCAAAATGGAACTCTTAAACGAGCAATTTCGAAAATTTGTGTTTTACCATCACCTGAGTGATCTACTTATGTAAATATGAATAAATTGAGTAGTATTTTTTTTTTGTATTGCTATTGCTTATATGTTATTATTATTATCATTTTTTGTTTATTGAATGTTTAAGTAAACATGTCAATGGGGGCCGGTATGTTCTGTGTTGGCGTAGCGCCCTCTATATATCATGTGACTTGGTATAAAAGAATCTTTTCGAAGCTGTGTGAAAAAGAGTGTGTTCAATGGCGGTTGTAGAGTTCGCTGCTACATGAGGTAGCATGAGAAATTTATGTGATGAGAATAAAATTAAGATGTTTATATTTAAAGAAAGAGTGAGTGTATTTTATCCAGCTGAGTTGTCGACGTTACAGGTGGGGTTATTCGTTTGTTGGAGATAGAACTTGGTCGGCCATTACAATGGTTAATTTGCTTGTTGCATATCAATGAACTGCCACTATGACATCTTCTGCAGAAAATTGACGGTAAGACGTCGTGCCGAAAAGTACTAACAGGCAAAATAGGAAAAGAACTTCCCGTGGTACCATTTTCAAAAATTGCTGTCGAGTATTTTCTGTACTTATGTGCTGATATGGAGTTCAGTACAGATCAAATGTACCTCATGGATATTTGTTACGTTTTTTCAGAAGGCAATTGTTCTGATGACTCGATAAATTGCAAACCTGGACCAATAGTACATTCCAGATGGCTAACAACTGCAAGTAGAATCCTTCGATTGCATGTTGCAGCGGAAAATCCTTCCAGAAAAGCCTTGGGACACTAGCAACATTTATAATGAAAGTATATGCTCCAGTCAGGTTTATAATTAAAGAAAACCAACATTGTGATGAAGGGGGCAGTAATTTTTAGAAACTTATATTCTATTCAAGGTACTTCAATCCCAATTTAAAAGAAGTAATTGACCCTGTTCTAAGAAGAAATAGTTTTTATGCTCAAGGATTACAGGATACGTATTAAAAAACAAGTAATGCAACTAATGCTGTTAGCAAGAGAGCAGAAAATTTCAGCTCTTAGAAGATTCAAGTTTCCTCCTCTAAACCTATAAACCTCTAAACCTCAGAATACACAGACCTGATAAATTGGCATGATGAAGTAATATGTGAAACCACCTGTGATTAAAAAACTCTCAACAGAAGACATTCGGAATTAGAAAAATTCACCTACAGATGAAGTCCAAGTTGAACTTCCAAAGTTCCCCTACCACTCTCAAAGAACAAAACGATGTGTTCCTCTTGTAACTGAGGCTTCAGGACATGTTTGTGATGAAAATCAGAGACATGGATTCATTCTTGCTAAGCTTTCCTCTAGAAATATTATGACTCGGGTCAACACAAAGAGTGCAGTAAAATTTGTGTTCATTGGGTGTGCGTCTGAATTTTCATGTTTACGACATGCTTTACAAATTTTCAGAATATATTTTTTGCAAGTCATAGTATTCGCAATTTAATTGCGATTAAGAGAGTTTCTTCCATACTTTGAGTGAAATAATAAGTAATTTGTGTTGTTTCCATGGCAATAAATTTTATTTGACATCGTTTATCACAAAAAAAATTTTCACTTTAGTGAAAGCAGCACATTGCCATCATTCAACGCAATGATAAATATTTCAAGTGGCTTGGGGCGCATCTTAATATTAAAATTCCGCACTGAAATTTTGCATGTGTTCATTTGAACCACAAAGGCACCTTTTCTGACCCCAGCCAATTTAAAATTCCAAAAAAAAATTTTTTCCCAATAGCGTTCACTCCCCACTAATGTACACTTGGTGATACGTGCATGTAAAATCCATGGACCTTGAAGTCCCGAGGGTACCGGAGGGTGGAAAATTTCCCTTCCCTACACTCTTAGGTCAAAAAAGGAAGTTGGCGTATTTGTGGTGGCGCTATCTGGTGTCATCCAAATGCATAATGAGCCAAGTCGTACTTCCCCGTTGTGAGGCTCATCTATAAACGGAGGGCGCTCATTGCTGCCTGAATTCCTGGTCGCTCTGCGAAGGCGTGCTTGGATATAAAATTGGCATTAGAAACAACAACAGTTATTAAAGAGCAGAATTTGCGAATCTATTTTCAAAAACGTTTTTTTCACTTCCTGTTTTGAGCTTCATGATCTAGCCAAAATTTTAAACCTCAAATCGTCTTTCTTCGAAATGTAGCAAAAAATCACAGATAGGTAATGGTTTAAAATTAAAAATATTTTGTGAGATACAGCTTCTTCATTTACCTAAAAACAGTCGAATTAAAAAGAAGGTTCGTAATTTAGGACACGCAAAAAATTTGTTTCTAAAATGGTGCGAAAACGAACCATCCGCACAAAAATGGGTTAATAGTTTAAAAGATGTTTGCACACACAATTTTTCTTTCAAAACTTTTTTTTTACTATTCCATTTGATTAAAAAAATCATATGATGTATTACAGAAAAAAAAGTTCCTATCAGTTTTAAAAAATGCATGTTTCACTTTAGACCAATATTTCCCAAACTATGGGTCGCGACCCACTGGTGGGTCGCGAGCGGATATTGAGTGGGCCCTCGCCACTGTACACATGCATTAAAATAAATAGGAAGTCTGCGAATAAAAGTAACTAAAATTGAAGTTGATGCTAAACTTTAAATGAAAAAAAATAAGAAACAAATCAACCCTTCCCATTGAAATCTCTTTGTAAAAAAAACCTGGCAGGTGTAAGTATTTAAGGAGTAAAAATAATATTTAAGTTGCGTTCCTTATTTCAAGTCTTTCATTCATATTGGTAACACTTATAAAAATATTTTTTTATATTACAATTAGAACAAATAAGACAGCTTTAAATAGTTCCACGACTTGCCCCTGGGTAATCTGAACATTACCAATATTTATGTCCTCTTTTATTTAAGACAGCTAAGAGGTGAGTTCCAAGATTGGAAATTTGTGTTAGATGGGTCGGAGCCTAGTCAACTTTGGGAACCACTGCTTTAGACTAATTAGGAACGTTTTTTATTTGAAGTTGATTGTCCAATTATCCCAACTGTTGCTATCCGAACTTGATCCGATTCCTACAGTTTGGGAAATCTGCGGTTGTACCTGATAAAGACCTCTTACCTCAATTTTAAAGGGTATAATGTACAGAACAAAAGACTTTACCTGCATAAATACTATTCATATAATAAACTAGCAGCTAATGTCCTTCTTATACGGCACCACTTATTGAGTTCTTTGAAATACAGAAAACTGCCAGAGCAGCAGGCCCGTAGCCAGAGGGGGGCCAGGTCGGGCAATGCCCGACCTGGAAAATATTTTGCCCGTCCTAGCGTGATTAATTGGACCTTAATAATCTATGGTATTTCTGCTTTTAACTTTTTTATTTGTTTAAATACAAAGTCATGTCGAAAAAATCCTGTTCCAATGACCTTTATCTCTTAATTCAAATTTTAGAAAAAATTAAAAACATGAACGTTTTCCTTTATTCAGCTCATTTTTCTTTTCCAGTTTTCAATCTAAACCAGGCACTAATGAAAGGATCATGGGCAGTCCAGTTTTTTTACTGTAACGTACCGATACATGTTTTATGCTTCAATATCTTACTTTGAATGATCGTTCACATTAAAATTAACTTTAAAAAACGCTCACTTTTTATGTTATTTCATATATTTTATTAATTTACAAAAGACATTCTTAGAAGAAGCTTTAAAAATGCAATTCTGCCTTTTGTAAGTTTTATCAAGTATTTCTTTTAAGATCAAATAATTTCAGTATTGAATTAAATTAGTATTAGTTTCACTAATTAATTGTTTAATTAATCAATTAATAAATTAAATAATTGCAGTAATTATTAAATAAATGATTAGTTTAAACTTTAAGAAAACGCCCAAAATGGAGCATAAATTCTAACATGTTAGAAAAAAATTGAAAAACTAGTCTGCCCCTCCTGTCCAAAAGTTTGCCCTCCCTGGAGTCGGAGTCTGGCTACAAGCCTGCAGAGCAGGCCCATATGTCTTTCACATTACCCTACATTCATTCATTTGGCTAGCAAATCAGTAAACAGCTGTGCTGTGAGCCTAAGACGGTCTTTCATTTTTCGGCAGCACTACAACGAATGTGCTGCACGACTTTTAAGAGTCAATTAACGAAAGAGAAAAAAATAAGAGTGAAATAAAATGTTTTCTAATGTCAGCGGCTCAACCTTTCATTGCGTTTATAATAAGATTTCGAAGCGAGTTAAGTAGTAAATCTACTTAAAGAATAATTACAAATTAAATAATGCCAACAGCTAATTTCAATGAACTTTTATTGTTTTTTTCAGGACTATATCTATAAGATAAATGTGACTTTACTTTTTTAAAAGTCTGGAGTTCAGTTGAGATATTGTTAAATCTTTGCGCTAACTTAATAACGATTCACAAGGATTTATGAATCTTCCATTGTTTATCTGCTCAAACCTGGAACTATTCCTACTGCTGGCTTTCGATGACGAAAAGATGCAACTACAGTAAGCTCATCTTCTTTGAGTGGTGGTTTGAAAAATGTTTTGTTCGTTGTCATAAAATGGTCTTCACTTGATGTGTTTCTCTTGTTCACTTCTTTGTTATACAGAACCTGAGCCATGTCTTTTCCTGACAAAGAGGCCGTAGCATTTATTTTAAGTGCTTCCTCGGAGGCAAGATTTTCGGAAAATGTATGACCTTTGACAGGATTTGTTGGTATTGCATTGTCATTCGATAGCATTCCATTGTTTATCTCCTGGGGAACAGTTCCTTGAAGAGCTGGTTGCAATGTTACACCTGGTAAATAAGGCACTGATGGCGAGTTTGTAGAAATATTATTAGCAACGTACGGAGGGATATATGTAGATGGGAAGAAACTAGGGCCATTGAAGAGTGGAAAAAATTGCTGAGAACGATGCATAGGATCAAAAATTATTTGTCCAGTAGGCAACATGTAACAATTGGCGAAATTAATTCTACCAGAATATGAATTATGATTCTGAGGAACAGTTTGATCTGGGTGAACTTTTTCAGGGTTCTTATAATCGCACTCTGTTTCAAATTTCCTTGCATTTCCTGTCGCGTCTTCACCACAGATAGAAATCGGGTATGGCAACAAAGGATTAGCGAAAATACAAGAGTTGGGGAAATTCTCGTTAGTAGGTACTTCTGTCAGTACAGTGTTCGAGTCTTTACTTGGAAATATTTTGCCCTCTGTAGCTTGTAAGGTATTTCCCCAATTACTCCGTATCTGTTTCTCGGGCGTTTTAAATTTTTTTTCCTTATTCCATAAAGGCTTTTCTCTTAAATCTGATCTTCCATAGATTGCAAACGTCATTGAGTCGCCAAAATTGAATTTTGTTAATTTTTCTCTTGGATTTACCTTTGGTTCGTCTACATTTTGATCAGTTCGATTTACATAGGGCTTTGTCGCCCTTCGTCGATCAGTCTCTCCACTATCTTCTTTTTGTGATTTTGGTGATGCACACTTTTTTGTTGTGCGATCATTTTCTTTATTTAAACACTGTGGTGATGATGTATGTTCTTTTAAATCTGATGCCTTTTCTTCTATGGCAAGTGGAAATCTTTCTATTGTTTGATCCCCATCTTTCTCACTCAGATCTGATTTGCCATACAATGCAAACATAACAGAGCTTCCCTGGTTAAATTTCGTCAATTTTTCTTTGGTGTTTACTTTCTGTTCATCCACAGCATGGTTAATACCGTGGACAAGAGGCTTCAATTCCTTTTTTGGCACACTGTCTCTAACTTCTGAGTTGGTTTCCAAAATTTCTGCAGGCCGCAAATCTTTTCCACAATCTGAAAATGCATTTTTTTCTTCTTGATCGGAATGTTTACTTTCATCTTTCTCAACAACTGCTTTATTTGGCGTACCGTAAAGGAAGTAGGCCACTGTAGCTCCATGGTTGAATTCATCTAACTTTTCCCTAGCGTTCACTTTAGGAGAACTGCAAGCCAAATTTATACCGTTCACAAGAGGTTTCAGCTCTTTTTGCTTCGTTCTGACCTCATATTTTTCGGAATTCAATTCTGAAGAGCCGGATTTTATTATTTTTTGCGAATTCATGCTACCATACAAGTTTTCTGTTCTACATTCGAACTTTTCTAAGAAATTATGGTTTCTGTCTTCTGTTTCAGAACTTTTTTGAGAAGGAACTAAATCTCTCAGTTCTGTGTTTGAATTCATATGCATTGGTTTTGTATTCAACGAATTTTCGATGTTATTTTCGGGTGCTTTTCTCAAAAAATATTCGTTTTTTGTCGCTACATTATTTACATTTCTATTAGGAGTGGTATTTGTCCCGCAATCTTCAAATTCTTTTCCAATGTATGCATTAAATTTATCATTATTTACAAATATATCGGCTGACTTTTTCAAGGCTCCGGCTACTCCTTCGGATATTTCTTGTTTCATGTAATCACAGAATTTTTGGACACAATTCATATCATTTTGAGTGAAGGGAATAGCTCTAAGCAGGTTGTTCAGAGGTTTCGATTCCATTTCAATGTCACACTGTTGAGGCGTGAAAGAGTTCCTGCTCATTGGGATTACTGTGCTATGGGCAGTATCTTTTGCTTTTGCAAAACGATAAAAAAGATTTGGAGTATTTACCTCAATACTGGTAGCATTTGTTCCAGATTCATAACACTTATCGTTACTGCAATCTTTCGCATCTTCTGTAAGACATGCAATTATTACTTCTGCTTCCGATTGCTCAGATATATCGCTAATATGATCTAAATATTTTGACCGATTGTCAACACAGTTTCTGTTTTTGATATCGTTTTTAACTTTTCGATCTCTCTTTTTCTTGCGTGGTTTTTCTTCGTCGCTTTTGTAAACATTTTTTCGTGAACTAGTATCGATTCTGTTTGAAAAAAACGTTTTTGATGGATCATATTGAGTCAGCTTTTCAGAAACAGGCGTTCTTTTTCCATCATTCAACGATTTCATTTTATGAGGAGAAAGTTGTTTCGCATTAGATAAACTATTAATGATATTTGGAGTACTCAGAATGTAAACTTCATCACTGCTGTAAAGGGACTTATTTCGGCTATTTGATAATTTGTTCTCTACTTTCATGTTGTTGCTCAATGATTCCTTAAAACTGCGAACATTTCTTAGACAACTGTAGTTTGATTCTCCATTCCAGGCATTCGACTGTTTATCTTGAATTTCTTGAAATTTGTTTATTTCTGTTGTTGAAGTTGTGTCACATGCGTGTTTTTCGAAAGCGTCATCAATCTGATTCCCAATTTCTTTGATATGGCTTGTGAAATATCTATACTCGTTATTTTCTCTGTCAATGTCTTCGAGAAATTCGTTGTGCTTTGAAAGATTTTTCATATATTGTTTGTAAATTAATTCATCGTCATAAAGCATCGATTCTTGTCTGTGAGGTATTTTGTTTTGTCGTCTGATTAAAGATCTAATGAATGCTTCTTTTTCTATTGCTGGAGTGTTTCCATTGATACGCTGTGTAATATTTTTTGTTGTTGTTGATAAATGTTCAGATTTTATATTTCGTTGCAAACTATTTTTCGACATGTTTTTGGGTGTATAAGGGCATTCTGTAGCTGTATGACACATACCATTTCTATTACATGTTTCATTTTTGATAGCATGTGCTCTTCTTCTCCGTATTATAGATGACCTGGAGCATGTCTCTTCTCTTTTCTCATTGCCACAAGGTCCTTCGGAAGTGTTCCCTACTTGAGATAAATCTATATTTTCTGGATTTTGTGATGGTTTACGATCTGTTACTAACCTTTTGTGGTAACAGGCATTTTTCACATCTTCCAAAGAACCTGGACTTTCGACATCAGATGACGCTTGTCTCCTTCTTAGTAATGAACAGCAAAAATCTTTTCTTTTTACTGGGGTAACTTCATCTAAAACGTATTCCTTAGGGCTTTCAGTTACTTTTGAATCACTTCTGCTCTGTGAGCAACGTATTCTGCTAAATTTCAATGGGTTGATCCCTCTAGGTCTATGATTAGAGTTTTGAAATTCTTTGCTTTTGTCTCTGGTTTGTTGCTTTGAGTTGGAAAAGCCATCATGAACTGCAAATTTTCTTAGTTCATCTTCAAGAGCTTGACTCTTGTCATTTGAGGCGTAATGAAGATTTTCACATGGTTTAAAGTTATTCTTATTGATTGCCAATGTATAATTTATGCTTGGATGGATTGAATTTCTGTCCATGGTTAATTGGTTGGATGCTGTAAATTCATCAAAAATAGCTTTCGGTTTTGGTTTCATTATCTCAGATTTCCCCAAAATGTTGTTGGTTAAGCCTTTACGAAGACGCAATCGGTTTTAATTCAGATTTCAAGTACGATTTCACGGTAGTAAAACAGATATCTTGTTCTCCAGCTTGGAAAAAAAATATTTTCTTTCATTATTATTGGTACAACTATCACTTTTCAGCAAATTGTGTTCACAAAATGTTTCGTTAAAATCTTTCTATTGAGCACCTTTCTTCTCTTAATGATTTATTGTAGTAATGGTATTTTGTTGTTTTTTTTAGTTGAAAATACTTGTCCGTATCTATGGAAAGTAGGTAATATTAAAATGGGTGCGTTTGATCGAGAGTAAATAATGCTATTTCAAATGAAAAATTCATTGTTGGGAAAACAATTGCGTTAATTTTTTTCTTTCATTGTTTGTGTTTATGACTGGCTTGTCACTGCAACAATGAAAAGTATTCCTTCAAGCTCATGCGAGCTAGTAAGTAGTAAGAAAAAGCTTGAGTAGTAACAGGCTAGGATAAAAAGGCAAAAAATGCAGAAAAGCTTGTTTTACTGATTACTAGCATGCGGCTAGAGAAGCCTTTAGCGCACACACAGAGTAATAAAACACAAATTTTGGTGATTACAGACTCAATTCCTTAAAACATTGTTGCATTTTAAAGCATTGTTACATTTTTACAGAATCGTTGCAACATACAAATAAGGTATTCATTAAACCATAGCTATAATAAAAGAGAGTTTGGGTGTGTGTGTTTGTGGTGCATGTCCTAGAGAAAACAGTATGCCCTAGAAATTTTTTATATATTGATGTAGTTTTTGGCGTACTTCTGCTAGGAGCATTATCCGACTTGCATCATTGGGGCCCAAGTTTTGATCAGGGCCCAATAAAGAATTCAGTGCAGGAGGTGTCCTGGTAGATATTGACAGTTAAAAAGCATAGAAAAACAAATGCAATGCATTAGATATAGTTGGCAAACAGTTTGTTTTAGCGATCAACCTAGCCGTCGGCAGCCAGTTTAGCTAAAGCCCTGAATAGCTAACTCGAGAGGCATCTTTGACTGAGCGGTCTAAATCTGAGTGGTCACAAGAATTGCAGCAGTGTGAGCAAGATGACGAGTAGATTCTCACTTTCAGGGAAAAAAATGGTGTAAATAAAGTTGATGTAACGTTTCAAAATCCGTCAAACAAATGTTATCAAGAAACTATTTTGCAACAATGTCTTTAACGTGTCTCAACAAGACATATTTGCGTCTTACCGACGTTACAAATAAACAGTTGCTCAACCTTTACAAAAAAAGTTCTGGTACGTCTTTTTGCCATAGCCCCCTTAACTAGATGCCTTCCGAAATGGAACGAAACCCATTACCCTACCGGCAACGATTTTCTCCCGCTGATAACGAAAATGCCGCTAGAGGGCACTACCTATTTGCTATTGGAAAATGATCTTTTACTTGTTAACGTTTGGTAAATTGCGATAAAAAGCGGTAAAAATTGTTCTTTTGACAATTGTTCTTTGAATTTTTTATGAATATTTAATAATATGACTCATTTATTTTTGATATCTGGTTACTCTAGAAACATTTTAACGGAGCATCAACTTAAAACTTTTATTTTATTAAAGTGGTTTTCCCCTAACTGTAGGTATTTTAAAAGAAAAATTTTGTTACACAAATAAACAGAATTTTCGTTAAAGTAATGGTTTAATTATTTTAGTCTGTAAAATGAAACTTCGCATAAGAAACAATTATTTTTTAAAAAGTTGCAAACGTGCTGTGCAGCAAAATAAAACATTGTTTCTGTAATCTATAAATGTAGTTAAAATTACAATTGCATGTCATCACTTATTTTTAATTTTATTATTATTATTATTTTCGAGTTAAATATAATATATATAATATATGAAGAAATTTTAAGTATTTCCATTAAAAAAATATTTTTTTGGCATTTTTTCTATAAGAACAGTTCAAAAGTCGAGAACACTCGCGTACTTAGCCAACCTGTACCACAGACAATGCATCAAATTTCGATTACGAAATACTACTTTAAGTACTTTCATATCTTAAATCCAAATCGAACTTATAAAATTTTAATTTTGTTACAATCGAAGGTTCTATTGCAACTGAATTAGGTAGTTGATCATAACATTTAAACTGGTACATTATAAAATGTTGTTAAAAAAATACATAAATAGATAAAAATGCAGTGAAAAAAAAAAAAGAAAGTAATTATTTATGCAAATCATACATAAAGAATGTAATACACTCAATTTCAATCGAGCATTTTTACCGTTGTAAGAAAACAAACAAAAATCCAGTTCTTGATTAAAACTTTGAATTTTAATATTTGTTTGAAAACAATGCTATAGATAAAATAATTAAAGACTTATTTGGAGCATTTTGAAAATTTTTGAGAAAATGTAATGTATAACTTCCATGATCGATTAACAGCAAAGCTATACATGTAATACATATTTGAGAAGATACTTATATGAATTCATCTGTTTTAGAAAAAAAGAATGTCTTTTTATTATTATCATTTACTTATAGTGATCTTGAAAATTAAAACTTTTCCCTGAATTTTAAAATCAAGAGTTTTGCAAAATCTCTGAAAAGATATTCAAAGTTTTGAAAAGCTTTTAAGTGTACTTGGAGTAGCAGATATATTTTCGTACTATCTTTTATATTTTCTAAGAAATCATTGCTTCAAAAACGAACAGAACGATGAGAACGTTAAATTGGGGAACCTTGAACCAAACTCTTCATTTTGCCGAGTTATAAAAAATTTTCATAAAAATGAAGTTTTTATTATTATAATAGAATCAAATTTAATCTTATCATAGAATCTGATCTATCCCCCCCCCCCTCCGAAAGAGTTCTAGTTCTTTTGGTTTCAATAAATAAAATTATAAATAAATAAATATAAAATATACATACATACAATAAAAATGTTGAAATATGTGAATAATTACCATTTACAATGCATTGTACCGAAGTCATATTTTAAGCATGAAGAATAGGACAAATATTACTTCCAAATTATTCTCATTAATTCATCCATAGAACTAAATATGGTCTTGATATATGGTTAGAATTCGATTCTATGCATGAATAATAATTTGAATTTCTTTTCTTACTAATTTTCATTATTTCTTATTGATCCATATATGCCTTCGTATAACAAGTTAAATTTTTTTAATAAAAAAATCGATAAGCTCAATTTAATTAATATTTGCATAATATAAAATGCATCATAATATAAATCATTCGTATTCCAAGGCAAGCTACAGTAAAGATTGGACAACATAATAAACAATGTACATTTATATAAAAATAGCTTTGCACTATATTTTATTATTATTAACTAATTTATTTATTTTTATTTTTTGCCAAATCGACGTTATGAAAGACACACACATAGTAATAATAATAATAATACTAACACTACTAATAATAATTCCCTTGTCTTGATATAGCGGAGATCCATTTTTCACGCAAACTAATGTCCGATTGAAACTAATTTTTTCTTTTACTGAATTTGTTGTGAAAAATATAACAACACAGTAAACCATCTTTCACTTAGTTATATTGGTCCTGAAAAGCACCGTTTTTATTCAAAAGAATCAAATTATTAGGGGAAAAGGAAGAAATAGCAATGAAAACCAATCTTCTACCCTTCAAACTAATGGAAAGAGCGCGGTTTGTTATAGCAGATAAGTAGCGTTCCTGGTGGGGGAAAAGATAACTAAAATCCGCGGCCAACTTCCCCTGCAAATCGCTAGGCATCTAGTTAAGGGGGTTATGCTTTTTGCTTACTAGGGCAGCTGTGCGACCTCCTTGCTTCAGCATTTCATTTTCACAACATTAAATTATGTAACACTTCTCTATAATTTAAAATACAGGGTGGCTATACTTAGAAACCGTGGTTCGACCTAAAAAATACTTGTTTGAAGAGACATGTGTCATTGAAACTTGGTATACATCTTGTATAGATCATGGTGAAAAGAAATTTGAAAATAAGAAAATACGTTAAAATGTTTACTACCAGGTCAGAAGACGAGACTGGTACAAATGTGAAGCAAACAAGTATTATTTTATCACAAAATGTGTTCCACGAGCATTCCATTTGCATCAATCGCGAGTTCAAAGAGAATTAGCGTGTTGAACAATAGCGGGAAGATTTTCTTTCAATCAATTGTTGCAACTTGGCAATGAGAATTCCCAATTGGTGAAAGTAGCAAGAAATCTTCACCTGATGGTGAACATTTGAACTGTTACTTTCTTACTGCCGACTCCTTTTCTCCATGGACAATGATACCAATACATACCAAATTTCAATGCCATATACGTCTAACAGCAGTTCCCTACCTTTTCCGCGTCACAACCCAATTTTTAACTAATTAAACAACCCGCGACTCCTTACACACACGGACATACGCAATATACACGCACGCAGGTATCCGCTTTATTATACATGCATATATGTGTGTCTCTGTATCTACTTTCAACCCCACTGTAAATGTGCTTATTTTACAATATCCAAGGACATTGTAAAATAAACAAATTTTCAATGGGGTTTCGACTGCAAGACTGTATTTTTACTAAGTTCTATGATAAATAAACAACTGCTTTCTTATTTTTGGGCTCTTCTCAGCCTTGAGAAGACACTAGAAGACCTCAGTTAACATAAGATCCTAAATTGCAAGATGAATTTTTTCAGTACTTTTTGAAAACGAAATTCCAAATCGTTTAAAGATGAAACCTCAAAATGTGTTTTATTAACCAGCTATATTAAGTTTAAATATTTATGTTTTGTTAAATCAGTAAATCACATTTAAATTTTTTTTTCTTTTTAATCACTCTTGTGGCCACCCAAACTAAAGTTATAAATAAATAAATGAAGACGCCTGATGGGGATCATTCATAAATGATTTCACTCTCTGAGGGGGGAGGGGGTTTGGGAAATTGTGACAAATTATGAGAAGAGGAAGGGGAGGAGTAATAAGAAGTGTGACATCATGCTTATGCAATATAGCGTGGCATGTGACAAATGGGGGGGGGGCAGAGGTGTCAAACATATCGAAAAAAAATGTGACATCATTGACATCATTTATGGACGGCCCCTGACGAAGTAAGTGTATTGACACCCGTTGCGCTTGACAACTTGAATTTCACCTTGATAGTCGCGGAATGACATTTCTGTTTATGTTTTAGAGTTACTTCAACTGTTATTAACATCATCATAAAGAAAGCTGAAAATAATGCCAAAATTCTTATTCATGCAATAGTTTTAAATTTTAACAACATTATGTATTTTAAAAATATAAATAATGTCGCGATCCCATGAAAAATTCCTCGGGTCGCTACTCACAGGTTGGGAACCCCAGCTCCAATAGAACGAGGTCGGTCCACTTAGTCTAAAGAGGGTCACTTTAATTATAAACCGCCCAATATTTAATTTCATCAAATGTTATTTTCACGTTTTTGGTCAGATTGCTACCTTTTTTACACCTTAACTATCCCCAGATGGAGAAACCATGCTATAAAAGGACTAAAATATACGCTGCATAAATTACGTGTCATTTTTGCTGCAAAGAATTCTAACGACGCTTAAAAAATATTCCTATTTAAAATTGAAACCATTTAAACAGCAGCAAACATCATTTTGACGTGTAACAAAACCTAAGTGAAACATTTCACATGGAAAGACAAAACATGAAAGATTTCCGTCTCCAATTCATATATACAGGTCGTAAACTTTGGTGCGCAGCCAGCATATTACAATCAGGTGTTTTGTTAGAGAGACAGCTGAAACATTTCACTCAACTTCCTAGTTAAATGATCAATTCTTTTACCACGGGGAGAAAAAAGACTATTTTTATTTCCGTACTGTAGGGATACTCCGGCGTTTAATGACTTCAAAGAAAAACTTTGGCACCAAGTTGCGGAAATCTCGATAGTATTTTTTTTTTAATTGACAAATTGTGAACACTTGTGACTTTTTGTTCATTTGTTATACTTTTACAATGTAAACAGAGAAATAATCTACCCTGAATAACCTTAAAATTAAAGCAAAGAAGTGTATAAAAATTGTTTGTTTTGGTTCAGACAGTTCAGAGGTTTTTTTTTTTTTTTTGCAACGAAGCTCTTTTACGACTTACAGACTGCCATTTGGAAAGACAACTAAGATGCATATTATTAACTAAGATGCATTGCATATTATACTGGAAATACTAATTACAATGTAGAATATCATTAACAATTGAAAACAAAAGCTAAAGGAAGTTTAGGAGCAACATATTCGATTAATGAAACATCCAGTTACAGAATTTAAAAAAGGCTAATTGGTAACACAAAAATATTTTTCATCCAGAAAAAATAGAATAGAAAAAAATTCATTCAGAACAAAACGAGCCTTCTTTCTTTCATACTATTATTAATTTTCCATACGGTTTCAATGTGCTTTTAACAATTAAAACAATCGTTTTAAATCTAAATAATTCTCTTTTTAAGTAAAAGGAAGAAATTGTGTAAAGAAACCTGGGGTCCAATGTATCAAACGTTACTAATTACGTACGTTTTTGCCTTATTATTATCAATTCGGCAGTGAAAAAAGTTTAAACTTTCCTGTTCAGTTTTTCATATTTAGGATGACAAGCACAACGACCATACTTAATACCACCATTCTAACTTACAAAGCCATAGCGAAAGGAAAACTTCAATCTATACCCCACTAATGCCAGTTGTTACACACATGTATCATTAAAAAATTGTATTCGTAAATTTATATTTATCTATGATTCCACTTTTAATAACCCACATATTACTCTAACTATAGTTTGCAAGTTGATTGTTTATACGTATCCCTTATATCAGGGGTCCCCAACCTTTTTGTACCTAAGAGCACATACCAGAATATCGGTCGAATGGCGGGCACCATTTACTTTTTCAAGACAAATTTATAGCTGGTGGACACACTACATATATTGCACGAAAACATTAATTTTAAAAAATAATTTAATATATGAATACAATAATTAGCATTAATATTTTTGTGCAAAATAAATTATTACTAAATTGCTTGCAAAACATACGAGCTATAAAAATTATTTATAAAATATATAAAATACAATCAATGTGATATTTGGCATTGCATTTCACTGGCCAGGGCTTCATAATTGGGAGAATATGATGAAATTTCTGCTCGCAAGCAATCGTCAAGATGTTGTGATCTATATTTTGATTGTGATATTCATTGTCATTTATCATTATAGGGTTAAGATAATTCATAGTTATATGGCCTTTTATTCATATACTCTAGATTCTAAATGTTCTCTAGCTTAAAATGGAAAACTGAAATATTTTATTGTTGGGCACAAGCAGTGGGCGCACCTAGACTGATCGACAGGCGCAATGGTGCCCGCGCGTATAGGGTTGGGGATCCTTGCCTTATAAAAATTACATGACAGAAGTTAGTCAAATAATATTTCGCATAAGTAAAAAATCAGTAAAATAGTAACAATAAATACAACTTTACGTAGTAGCTTTTTAATCACTTAAAACAATTTGGGTGAATTATATCTGATTTAATAATGATATTATTTTCTTAGTGCCTGAAATTATTACTGGAAGATGCTACAAACTGCCCTGTCTTTCATGATTGTTATAACTGACCTCATGTCCCTATTTTTTAACCGACTTCATAAAGGAAGGAGGTTATACATTCATATTGTATGTATGTCGTTTTTTTTTTTTTTTTTTTTTTTTTTTTTTTTGTTTGTCCACTCATAACTTCTCACCGGATGAACCGATTTTGATGATATTTTTTTTAATCGATCGAGGGTGGTTTCCCATAGGTCCCGTACCTTTGTTTGACCCGAGTCGATAATTAGAACAAAAGTTATGGGCAGAAATAGGGTCATTTTTTTAGTTTTTCGAAATTATATTTTTTTCTGTTTACTTGCACAAAGTTAAATTATTATTATTATTATAAAACTCATTGTTGAAAAAGTTTTTGTTGCCATTGTGCTAAATTAATAAATGCAATTACAGTAAGATTTTGACTGAAGGCTTCTCTGAGGCAAAAATTAAATCCGATCAGTTTGTTTGCTAAAATCGACTTAAAAATCGAATTTTTCATACAAATGATTAGTTTTTAGTGTCATTCATTCAAAGAAGGGTTGCCCTTTTATATGAAAATAGAGTATTTATATAAAAAATGTATTTACACAAAAAAGAATAAAATAAAATAATTTTTGTAAAAAAATAGAACCGACTTCAGATTATAAATTACGCTGAAAAGTGAAAAATAAATTAATTCTTTAAACAACATTGATGTGACTTTTAAACATAGTTTTAGAAGTCGGTGCAAAATTATGAGCCTAATTACCATTACACCATGTGCTACTTCATATTGGAACTGTTGCTAATTCTGAGCCATTTATATTTGTAATTGATTCATGATTACAAAAGATATTATCTATCCTAATTTTGCACCGACTTCTTAAACTATGTTTAAAAGTCACATCAATGTTGTTTAAAGAATGAATTTATTTTTCACTTTTCAGCGCAATTTATAATCTGAAGTCGGTTCTATTTTTTTACAAAAATTATTTTATTAAATGTAAACTCTCAAACAATCTGTCCCGTCATTTTGGGGGGACGAAAGGGAGGGTATTGTTCCTTTCCCCTTGACTTTAGAGATATCATGTAGTTTATGGGTATGCAGATGTATTTTGTTGTTTTTTAATGCAATTCCCCTTGCGTTTATACCCTTTGCCCCCTCTCCATGCCCACAACAGTGAAAATGAGCAAAATGACCGCCTGTAAACAATTGAACCTCTTCCAACATCAACTTTAAATTACACTAAGCTATACTACGACAAACACTCTTGAACTGCATAAAGTATTTGATTTATGTACACATACAACATACAAGCGATTCAGCATTCAGAAGAAGAAAAGAAGCAGAAAAAAAATAGTTTTAAGCAGAAAAAACACGTTTCCACGCTGTCTCATAGGTATTTCTCAAAAGAAGGCCGCTTAACTATCTCGATTAAGAGGCATTATTCGAAGCTACTGGCCCCGTTTTAACAGCTATGTGGGCTATATTTTATAGCCCACATAGCTGTTTTTAGTCTCCTCTACCTGTAATGAGAATGAAATTCATTCTTTCAATATGTGAAACAAAGATGTTAGCAAATTTTAATTATTAATGTTATACGTAAGAAAATTCGGGTTTCGGACCAGAGGGTATGTTGTGTTCGACACCTCGTCCTACCTAATACCATCATGTACACTAGCGAATACGTATTTGTGAAAGCTGTGGGCCCTAAAGGTCCGAGACAGATGCGAGGGTACCAGAGGTTAGAGAATTTCTTTCTCCTTCAGCCTTAGATCCAAAAAGTGAACAGATGTATTTGTAATGGCGCTACCTGTTGTCTTTCAAGCAGTGTTTGTGCTTGACCCACGTAGTTCTTCCAACCTTGTGGTGCTCATTAAAAGTGGGAAGCGTGCCCCTTTGGCCTTAAATATGGGTGGGCTTTACCACCCGAGCTCAGTGGGGGACCAGAGACTTTGAACCCAGAGAGCCCAAAGACTCTTCCGTTCTTTTTTTCTTTTTTTTTTCCGTCCCTCCTTTAGGATTGCCATCTCTTGGCCCCCCAGGGTTATCATGGTGGTCATGCAACCTTTTCAAGATGCTTGTGAAGGTATTATAAAAGACTTCTCCGTTACTATTTTGAAAAATAGAACGTATGTTAAAGTTACTACATCAATTACACACAATCATAAAGGAAAGGATAAAACAAAATGCTTAAAAAGTAGTAATAATAATTAAATTGGGCATTTTTTTCATTATTCTACAGCAAATATTTTGTTTTGGGTATCAAATAGGATTTTCTTTTGATTGATCAAAATTTCATTATGATTCTCTTTCTACAAAGTGCCAAATAAATCACGCAGTAATTTTTCTTTATAGCAATCGATATTTTAAATTTCTTTTTTTTTAGAACAAATGTAACGCAATTCGTATATATGCTTTTGCTTCATCAATAATCAATTACCATATTTTGAATTGTTACTTGCAAAAGAGCAATAAATAGAAAAAAATCAGTTTCCTTTAAAAAATTTGGCTTATTTTCCATCAACACAAATTTTGTAACGCCAAAACCGTTTGGCTGAAGAGGCTGAAAATCGATTCGAGCGTTCTGTGGGAAACCGAAACTACACTCGCTTTGTAAAACTCAACGCTCACTTGCTTCCTAGAACCTTTTCTTTCTTCCGATTATAAATGTCGTCACGCGTACAGGTGTGTAGGGAGTCCACTAGCAAAAAGAACTTTCCTAGAGGTGTTCAGAAATAAACTTCGTGTCAGGCACGTAGGAAAGGGGAGGGCTCAGCCCCCCCCCCCCCCATTAGAAATCAGGAAAATTTCGTTATAATTCCAAATGATATCAAGCTGCTTTTAAAGCGAAAATTTTAAAATAAAATTCAAAATTTAAAGATTTCTAGCACTTAAATTTTAAATTCATTAATGATTATTTATTCATTTACAGTGATTATTTACTATTTATTCATTTATTAGGGATTTTTTTGTAATTAATATTAATAATAATGATGAATACTAATAACGAGTGAATACTAATTATTTTTCACTGATAATTGGTTTTTCTTGAAAATAATTTTGAGCATTTGGAAATGAAATTGTTTGAGCCTTTTATTTGTTAATTGTTCGAGCATTTGCTATAGCTTAATGATGACCCTTCCGATCAATGAGATGTTGAGGGGGGGGGGGGGTCGTTTCTTTATCAATAGTTTGTTTCTTTGATGTTGTAGTTTGTGCCATTATAAGGGGATAGCCTTTTTTTAATTAGAAAACTCATTACTTAAAATGGTAAAATACTTTTAATCTATAAAAATATCGTAACAAAAAGTATAAGCGTGTAAAAACTAAACATTTGGATGTTTTTGCATCTAGAAGCTCCACTTTTGCATTGAAAAAGAAATTCCAAGCAATCCCGAAACATACGTCTGCATTATAATGCTCATTTGTGCTGTAATTACGTGTAATTATTTTTTACAGTTTACTTGTGCACAAAGTTCCTTTATTATTTTCAAAGTTAAGCAGTTTTTTGTCTTGAAAATAAACTAATATTTTTTTCTTGAGGCATTAAAGAACTGACAACGCATCAAATAAATTTACAAAAAAAGAAAAAATATGTTGCTGCTGTGTTTATATTTTACGTAAAAAAAGAAATTCAACATAACAAATTATTTGTTAAATGCATTTATCATGGAGAGGAACAATGTAAATTAGTGCAAGAACAAACACTATTTACTATAGTGAATTGGCAAACAATTTCGAAATTAATGCAGAATTCTGCACTCATCAATTTAAAAACTTCAATCAAGTTTTATAACTAGTACTAAATTTTGAATACAATCTGTTATATGTTGAATACAATCCGTTATATCTGTTAGTATTACGAAACTAAATGAATAAATAAAAATAATTGCTTCATAAAATGAAATCATGCAAAAAAGCCATGAATGAAATCTGTACCTGGAGAGCCATCATATTATCTTAAGTCTATTTTTCGAGTTTTTGCGATGAAGTTAAAAAAAATTAACATTTTTAGTACTATAAGTAGGCTTGCCATATTTTTGGTTAGTGAAACCGGGACACATTGATATGGGACGGGCATACCGGGGGGTCTGGGAGTATGGAAAACCCGCCAGTAGAGCTGGGTCTGGGTTAATTTTTAAAAAATTTAAAGCATATGGTGAGTTTTAAGCCTTTTTTTGCTTCGCAAGTAACAGGAATGGGGAATCTGGAACCCTAAATTGTTAGTCTAGCCACCTTTTAAAAATAAAAAAGGAATTTTTGCTATTTAATTTACTTAAAAAGATTATTTTTTCCTTTTTAATGAGAATTTTTCTGGTCTACCATCTAGAAAGAAGTGTTAATAAAATAAAGTTTAAAATACTTCATAAAACTGTTTAATTGAAAAATTAATTACTGAGTCTTATTTTTTTTAAATTGCAACTTTTTATTTAACTACAAAAACCATTTCAGAAAACATTTTTGTTAAACTAAAAAAAGCAATTAATAAGTTAACAATGTTATTCTTCATTCTAACTTGAATGTACTTTTTAACCGACTTCACAAAGGAAGGAGGTTATACATTCATATTGTATGTATGTCGTTTTTTTTTTGTTTGTTTGTCCACTCATAACTTCTCACCGCATGAACCGATTTTCATGATTTTTTTAAAAATCGATTGGGGGTGGGTTCCCATAGGTCCCGTTCCTTTGTTTACCATATTCGATAATTAGAAAAAAAGTTATGGACATAAATAGGGTCATTTTTTTGCTTTTTCATCAATAACTTTTGACTAAATGAACCGATTTTGATGACGTTTTCTTTAATAGATAAAGGGCCGTTTAACTCAAATATCGCACATCAATTTGACTACATTTGTTTTCTAGAAAAACGTTACTGGTGAAAATTAAGTATTCTTTCATTTTAATTGGAAAGGCTTGGCTGGGTTTTTCTTTGTTGGGGAAAACTATTAATAAATATAAAAATCATTGTTAAATAAAAGAGTTTGTTGCCATTGAGCTGTATTATTAAAAGCAATTGTAGCAACAGTTTGACTGAAGGCTTCTCTAAAGCAAAAATTACATCCAATCAGTTTGTTTGTTAAAATTGACTTCTAAACGGGAATTGTCATACAAATGATTAGTTTTTAGAGCCATTCATTCAAAGAAGGTTTGCCCTTTGATATGGATGTTTTGAAAAATAAAGTATTTATTGAAAAAATATGTGCACTAAAAAGAGTAAAATAAAATAATTTTTGAGAAAAAAAAATAGAACCGACTTCAAAGCAGAACAACTGTAAATTGCGCTAAAAAATAAAAAATAAATTGATTCTTTAAAAAACATCGATGTGACCTTTAAACATAGTTTTAGAAGTCGGTGCAAAATTATGGGTCTAATTACAATTACACCATGTGTTACTTCATCTTCGCACTGTGCCCTGATGTTAATTTATATTTGTAATTGATTAATCATAACAAAAGATTTTATCTATCCTAATTTTGCACCGACTTCTAAAACTAAGTTTAAAAGTCACATCGATGCTTTTTAAAGAGGTAATTTATTTTTTCATTTTTTAGCGCCAAGTGGGTTCTTTTTTTTTTTCTCAAAAATTATTTTATTTCAAGCTGTCATTGTTAAGTTTGACTTTTTCATAAAAGTCGGACCAAAGAAAACGCCAAAGTTTCTTTTACATACAATCAATGCTCTTGCAGTGGAATCCCTCATTAATGCTCTGTCATCTTAAATATTCTTAATGTCTTCATGAAAAATTCCTAAAAACATGAATTCATTACTTTTTACATCCTACAACCGTTTCCGAGACATTGATAAAACTGGGCGGGACACCGGGACGAGGGCAAAATACCGGGACGTATGGCAAGCCTAACTATAAGACTAGAATTTTTCGAGCGAACTTCAGAATAGAAAAGTCCGGTGGGAGCTTTAAAAGTTCGGTACCATCATGTAGCTAGTGGCTTTGTCGTCGGTACTCTTTATGTCCATTGTGTGTAAACTCGCAAAAACTCGAAAAATGGACTTAAGATACCTTGTATCTCAGGAACAGAAATTAAATAATTATCATATATATCTTTTGTGAAATTGCTTTTATATTTACAAGAATTTACATCGATTAAAAATCTGAAGAATAAATGGTAAAATTGGCGTATAGAAATAAATAGTTCATGGTTGAAAAATACAGAAAAAGTAGTTGAAAAACATAAAAAAATCAAGCTGTGAAAAATTAATAACTATATATATGTATATGCAAACAAAATTAAATTTAATCTTTAAGGAATAAAATAGCAATTCAAAAGTGTCTGCATGTGTTTCTAGGTTACAAGGAACTGAGGACCTTTTCAATGCAAGATGTGCGCTTGTCTTTGCATCGAAGTTCAAATCTTTTTTCATTGCAACAGGATTCCTTATACCAGGGGTCTCCAAACTTTCCAGCCTTAGGGCCATATTGATTACCCTACAACATAATTATTCAACATAAAAATAGATTACTTCAGTAAACTTAATTTAATTTGCTATAAAAAATAAATATGTTCTCTAGAAGGAGTTTTCTTTCAAGTATGCTAGCTCTCCGCGGGCCGGACAAAATCTGTCCGCGGGCCGGATGTGGCCCTCGGGCCGTAGTTTGGAGACCCCTGCCTTATACCCTCGAAACACGTTTTACAATTTGTATCGCTATTTTGCACGTTTAAGGTTGTTTTTTAGTTTATTTATAGCACAAAAGGTATCTTTTTTGCTTTTTAAATTTTTCGAAACATTATTCACAGTCAAAATTTTCTTATAAAACTGAAACCGCATTTCAAGCTAAATTTCAATTTTTTAGAAATCATATTTACTTTATTTATATAAATATGAATGCTATTCAGATTGTTGACAAATTAAAAACCTTCATCAATTTCAATTATATTTTATTCTTTCAAATAATGCTAATTAGCTAATAGATATTTCCCCTATTTCAACGGTTCCCAATCTTTTATCTTTGCGTACCACCAGTTTCCTTACAAACCATTTGCGTACCACTTCCAATTTAACTTTATTATATAGAATAGAACACTAATAAATTATAGAAAAATACTAGGGCGATTGGGCAATATAAATTACATTATTTTTTAAAGTTATGCAATGTAAAAGCGTTTATTGAAATAACATTGTAGTATATACAAAATAAAATATATGAAATTCGTAAAATATATATTTTTCCTACGTACTTCCAAAACAGCATTAGAAATACGTCTTCAAGTACAAGTAAAAGATGAAAAAAAAAAAAAAAAAAAGGATGAGAAGGTTTCTGCTGCATGGCAGATACAAGTAATGTGATATTTGGTTCAGTAGAAGTTTGTTTTAAACTCACGTTTTACCCTCACATTTGGGTAGATATTTAATTTCATGTGGCCCAGCCTTTGGAAGGGGCCCGGTTTGTCATAGGATTAGTGCAGAGCATGTCTAAGTGGCAAGCGTAATGGGGAGGAGGCAAAAAACTGACACAGGGCTCGCTATGGCTCTCGACGGCCCTGCTGATGTGGTACGAGTGGCCTTAAAATCTGGATGATATGATTAAAAAGATGAATATCGAATTAGATGAACGTATTGTTCTTTGTTTTGAACATTAATAAGAGGAAAACTCTGAAAAACTGCCAGTGGCGTACATAGACTTAGGTGCGCCTCCCCGCAAGATTTAGAAGTGCGCCCTATCTTTGGCTTATTGCAAAAGATTGAAACAAAAACACTACGGTGAAGGTATATTCAAGTATTTATAACCATTAATTTTATTTAAGATAATTAAAATCATATTTATCATTAAAAGGCGGATTTTCGAAAAAGTAACGAATTGAAACATTGCATGCACTTACCAGTTTTGAATGAAATTTATCTTAATAATGCGAGAAAATAACACACTATCATAAAGTACTAATATTTAAAATTTTGTTAAGGCAGTGGTGTAGTCGAAGGGGGACGGCGTCCCCCTACCTGTTTAATTGAATACAAGCATCCCCCCAATTTTTTTTCTTTTTAACATAAGTGTTCCCCCACTTTTGATTTCAATAGCCTATCTTAGCATGTATAACCGTCCCCTTAACTTTTTTTCAAGACTACACCACTGCGTTAAGAGTTCTGTTGTTTATTTATAAGGTGAATTAAGTAACAGTAATGATAAAAGGGAAACTATTTATTCTCAAAATTAGACACTAATTGGACAAGAAAATCAATGTTATATTAATCTGTGCTAATAGATTTCCCTCTTCGTTTTTTACAATAAAGAAATTTTTGAACAAGTTCGTCGATATTTAAATTATGAATCCTGGCGCTTTTTATGCTTAAAACAGCAAGACCGCTCAATCTTTCTTCTGTCATCGTACTTCTGAGGTAAAATTCGATTAGCTTCTGTTTGCATAATGATCTGTCTGATGATGCTGATGGTTACTGGTAAAGTAAGAAAGATATAAAAGGCAATGCGAGACTTGTCTGGGAGACTTGGATGATAAAACATTCTTCTCGATCATTACTAAATGAGCAACTTCAGCAATATTTATTTGTCAAGTTTCTCTCTCCTATTTCACTTTCCAAAATGTTTCACAATATGATAATTTGTGGTGTAATTAAGATTGCTACATCGTTTTGGTTCTTCTCGCAAAATTTAGTCACTGATTCCACAAGTTCTTTATTTGTGCACTTGAAAGCGTTAATAGATCTGTTAATGCTTTGGGAGTTAAAAAATTGAACATATTGTTAATTGAGGACCTGCTCTCAAACCTTTGATGAATTTGGTTTACCATTATGCCCAATAGCAGCATAAAGAACTTTTACTTTGAAGCAGGAATATGGGGCCATAAACTGAGAAAACATTTAAAACAAACTTTTTCCTTAAAAGATCAATTAATGCTTTTTCGTAGTAAATAATGCTATCGTAGCATTATAATTTTAAATCGGAGCTTATTTGCATGAGGGAAACTCAACTTCTGCACTCCCCCCCCCCCCCGCTGTGATTTTTTTTCTTCTTTTTTGCCGGATTTCAGATTGTTCTAAAGACAATGAGATGCAGTGAAAAAGGATTCAAAATATCATTCATTAAAAGGTAGTATATATCACAATCGCATTTATTTCCCTCAAGCTTCAGTAACAAAGCTTTAAGTGCCAAATATTTGTGAACCGTAAATTTAAAAAAAACTTACAAGTATTTTTTATCAAAGTGAATACATTCATCACAAGAATCGAGGTATACGGCAAAGAGTTCAAAGCTAAACTGGCGAATCTTAAAAACATATTAAAACATCAGTGACAGAAAAAATGAGTATTTTCAGCTATGGACTTTAATTTAAATTCCCCTGGAAAAAAGTTGAAATTTTCATTTTGTATTTCTATTTTCCCTTTTCTATTGTATTTCGGCAACAGAAGCTCTCACAAAGGGGGGGGGGGGGGCGCAAAATCTTCAGTTGTCCCTGGCCACTGAAAACCCTAGCTACGGCTCTGAACGAACTACCAGCAGGTCAATTCTGAAAACGATCGATCTTTTCCCGCCTTGATGAACTCGAATAACTCTTCTTAAAAATTCATGAAAACAAAAACAATCCTCGATTGTAATTTATTTTGTGTAATATTAGGGACAAAATGATACCTGGGTACAATTTCATATTCTTATAGTTCAAACAAATGTACAGTACTTACGTAACTTGCATTATACGTACTTGCATTTTGACACTATGTAATCTCTTTTTCATGTTTTTCACTATGACTGTATGCATGATGTAATATTAATTAACAGTTACTGTGTACACTGAACTGATGTGTTACTTTTAGCTCCCTTTTTAGGTTTTTCCCTTTGAGCGCTTTTCATTTATGCGCGTTTTTCACTTATTATGCGCGTTTTTATGCGCTCTCTTTGCGCCCGCGCATAAGTGTGAGAGTTCCCTATACCATAATATGCAGGTACACAGGAAAGCAGAAGTGAGAGGGGATTAATTATGCATTATGTGGCCATAATAGCAAAGAATTTTACTCAGAAAGCTTAGGAGTGACCTTGCATTAGTGGAAAAGAAATGCTAAAAAAATATATGTAAAAACATTTAGTCATATATATTGTATCTCGTGAAGTTTTTTTTTTTTTTTTGAACGGTCGCCCTAAAACCTCGTGCGCCCCCCCCCCCCCCCGCGCCGCGGGGGCGTTATGTACGCCACTGAAAACTGCGTAGGAGGGAAAATCCGAACTTCAAGTGCTGCATGTCTTAAACACCCCCAGTGACGTCACATCAGTTGAGTATATCGCTGAAATGACACTTCAGTTAGTAATATAGGTCAGTGATATAAAAGGCCTGCTACTGCCACTTTTGAGCAGAATACAAACTAAACTGGAACATAAATGTTTGATTGTAATTCTTGTATTTGTAAACACTGTGATCTCTACTTTGGTCAAATCAAAATACATATTGCGCTCTGCTGTTTTCTGTGTTTTTATGCTGGAAGTAGTCTTTATGTCAGATAGTTCTGTCTGATATATTTTACTGAAACCGGTGAAAAATTTAAATGGATGTAAATCATTTTAAAGTTCTGTTAGTTGAAGTGTATCACGTTAATGTGCAGTAATTGATATGTTTGCTTCCTTCTAAGTAATTGGAAAAAAATTCCCTAATCAGGTTTGTATTTTGAATCATAGTTTTAAATAACTAAATGCAGAAATGCTTGTAAAATTTTGCGGATGGAAAACAAATAAAATCTCTTTTATTTTGGGGAAATATTTTCTGTTTGTTTTGCAATTCGATCAACATGACGTATTTAATATTTTGAAATATTTTAGAATGCTTTTAATAAAAAATATATTTAACCTTTCTTTAAATAAGATGCACTGTGCTATTTTGGGTTTTTAAACTATGAAAAATTTCCATCCTTATATCTGAAGCTGCATCACTTATCGGAATTAAATATGTGATTACTCATTATTTGTTAATTTAATTAACTGTGTGGGACCTACTTAAAATTTGGCTTTTACATACCTTTAAAGTAACTTGAAAAATAGTAAATGTATTGAATTTAATGGTTTATTCTAATCGCGAGAGTTATAGTTATTTACTGGACACAGTAATACTAAAAAGCAACAGCATATATAATTGTAGGATCTTCGATCTAGCCTGTTAAAATTTAATAAATATGTTTACTTAAGTGACATACTTATTGAAATAATTATGCATTATGCAGAGCAGATATAATATGGCTCTTTTTGAGTTGCATTTTTTTTATTCAAATGATTTTGTAATTTAATAACTTGTAGAGAAAAATATACACCCTGCAGTGGTTTTATAACTAGATCAAAGGTCATCAATTAGATTTATTCTTGGCCCATTTCAAAACTCTTTAAGCTTGTGGGAGTCTGGTAGGTAAATTGCAGCTATGATTTGGACTCAAAATGGAAATAAGACTTATAAATGTATTTGTTATTTAGGAAAATTTTTAACAAGTATGCCAACATATAATAGTAAGTTTAAGAAATTTAATTAAAAAAATGGTTTTATATTATAGTTATGAACTCCTGTTCAGGGGTGTAACTAAGTCATTTTCCTATAGGGGCAATACCAGGCTTCAGCACTCCCCCCTCCCCCCCAGATATGCAGGAAAAAATGTGTATATATTTGTGTGTGCATGCACACTTAGTCAATTTAGCTCCCCTAAAATCTGGCACCCGAGGGGGTGGAACAGACCATGTCTGCTCCCCCCCCCTAGTTAACCCCTTAATGGTCAGATAATTTTCAAGAGAACAACAGAAGCACCTATTCTTTTCAAGGAAAACATTTTTAAAATGTTCGATCGCTAATTATACTATAAATAGTTTGATACCATCATCTAGTATGTAAGACAAGAAAAAAATAATCTTTCGGGACTGAGGAGTGAATTTTTAAAAATGCTTTTGTGCCTACTTTTGAACATGCCAGCACGTGATTTTGAGGGGAGCGAGAGGGAAGGGGGTTAAGTCCCTGCTTGTGTTGATGATCAAGAGTGAGTGGAGGTGTTGATGTAATTTATTTTGGTAAACAGTATTTGAGTTTAGTTTATTACAATACAGATATATATATATATATATATATATATATATAAATTAAATTCAATTTTTTATAACAAGATTTAAAAATCACTGCCTGGTGAGGTTCATGCAAAATAAAGCAACGGTCCTATCCCAAACATGATCTTCCATTTGGTGACCACTGATGTAGATGATAATATGTGTTTGTGTGTTAAAAGACATTTATGTTTATAAAACTGAAAAAAAAAAAGTTTAAATGATTTTCATGTCTGTAAGTTGGTGTAAACAGAGTAGAATTACAGTTTTTATTGCTAATTCTATGGGAACTCAAAGTTATTTTTCCTAATCTGTTGGAATATTTATAAATGAAAAACCTTGGTAGTAAATGATAATTTTTCTCAAATTTGATTATAAATGTAAGAGAAACAGCATTAATCAAGATTATGGATGCTGGGCTGAAGAATTATTGTAATTAGTTATGTTGACAATGATTGAAAATGTTAGGGTATAGCAAAGAATTTTAGGATATGAAATGGGGTTATATCAACGCTATGTCATATGCCAGATAGCCTGTTGGCTTTGAGGGGCAGGGGGACAAGACCCCCTCCCATCTATGCATGTTTATGAGTGCCATGGAGGTCAAAGGAGTTTTTAATTGATAAAAAAAAGAATAAAAAAAATTCAAATGTAAATTTCTTATATGCAGTCTTTCACTTGGGATGTTCCCCTCATAAAATGTGACCGTATTGTAAGAATAAGAATTAAGAAAAATTCCACATAAATACAACTTAAAATCTAGCTATACATTGAAGATGGTTAACAAAAAGGAGTAAACAAACATAATATGCATTGATTAGTTCTATCAATAATTTTTCCAATGTAGCCATATTTTAGTTTTTCCCAGGTTATAAAAACTGCATGCCCAAGATATAACCCCTCCCAAAATTCCAATATCGAATTGAAGCCATTTAAAAACGGGCATTAAAAAGCCGTCAATCAATATCACCAAACAAAAAATTTTTTTGACCATATTATGTTCATGTGATCCAATGCACAGATTTCACGGTATTAATTCTCAATGTATGCAATGCAAGTATTTTATGGTTATTGGAATATTCTAAGGATTCAGAGAATGTTTTAATTTTTAGGAGTAAATTTATGGCTCTTGAAGAAAATGAAGAAGATTTTCCAGGCCGCTTATTGCATCAAGCTGCATTATGGGGAAATGCAGAGCTTTTGGAAGATCTATTGCATGGTGAAATGGTACGTCCAGTTTCAGATTATTTTAATGGTTTTAATTTTCACCTAATTTTTTTGTCCTTTGCTTTGATAAACTTTGTTTTCCATCTGTTTGGTAACTTGGCAACTCTTACTTATTGATATATGCATCCACAAATAACAAATTGTAAGAACTATGCATACAAAAAGTATAAAATCACAAATTAGTTACGTTTAGTGATAACAATATCTTAAAATTTCAATGCCGTTCCCACTGTCGTGAACTCATTATGAGATTCTGTCTCTCATACAGGAATGATTACTATGTATAAATATCCAAGCGACTTAATTGTGAATTCCTTGGGTGCGTATTCCACATTGGGATGGTTCTCCGACTTCTATGTGAAATAATTGATGAAGTGGTATTTAGTCCCGGACTTTTATTAACATAATGGGACACAATACATATATATAATATATACATAGCAAGTATTTTTACAACATCTTGGATCAGAGAAAGTTTCTGCCACGTCAGTTCTCCCAACAATCTCAATAGCAAGTCCCCTTCAGCTTCTTTTCTTCCCATGACGCCCACCACTCCCTCCAAGACCCCTTCATTCGAGGTCAGAGGTCAAGCGGGGGATACCTCGGACGCATAGGAGAGCTCTGGTTCACGACACCACCCTTTTCTTTTTTTAAACAAGAGTTATTTTTCTGCTATATCTATGCAAAAAATGCATATATCCTATAAATCTATTAAATTTTGCTCTGTACAGATATAAAATTGGGGAACAAATATGTTGGGCTTAAACATTATTAATAAGAGCTGTTAAAATGTTTTACAAAATCAGAAAAATATAAGAATAATAATGACAATAAATCGTTACATTATTGCAATACAATAAAAGAACCTAACTTATAGTATTTCTATATAAAAAAAGTATATTCCATTTAAAAATCTTTGAACTCAAATGTATAACGTCTATTAAACATTCAGGTCGACATCCCAATCTAATGCCTAAAGTAGTTTTCAAATGTCTTAAAATACTGCAACAAGTGCATTTACCTTTATTCTTGGTGAATTATAGAACTAAATTATCATTTTAATTCTGTATAACTTTTGCAGTTGTAATAATATGTATAAATAATGAAAGAGAAATTTTAAAAGATGTTCAACATTTGTTAAACTACAAAAAAAAAAAAAAGCCTGGTATAGAGCTTGATCTTTGGCTGTACATTTTTGATTACAAAGAGGAAAACGCAAAAATTTTAATTGTTGGTCCAAGTAAGCTTATTCAACATCTTTGGTATTTGTCAGAAGCATGTGTTTGTTTCACCACAATATTTTGAAGTGTTAAATATCAAAATGGTCTCTACTTTATTAGGCCATAATCATAGGCCTTTCCCAAAAACAACAATACATGCAGAAAATTTTCAAAAAAATTATTTTCTTTACATTTTGATCTGTGATAGCCGACGTATTCGTGTGCTCAAGATTTTGGTAAAAGAGAGGGAGCTCAGAATGGCAGTGAGAGTGCAAATGATTGATGTTGGTACTGTCATATCAGTGGCCCACCCAGAGTTTTACTTTGGGGAGAGACCAAGGTCAAACTAAGTATGAACTGGATATTGATTTTCCGGATACTGGATATCTGGTGTCTCTTATGTGATTTATCCGTACTGCATATCCTCTTATCCTCTGGTGTCTGAAACCTATAAATTTTATACACAAAAATAAAATTTAACATGGCAGGTTAACCGGATTTTTCTTGCAACTGACCAGATCGAGATCCGGATATTTAAAAAAAGTCAGTTGGATGCTGGATACCTGATGCCTTCTAGGGGGAGGGGGCATTCCTATTGGTCCCTCCTTATTGGTAACCCCTGTGTCACATGCACACATAATAATTCAATTTATCTGTTGTATTGCAAAAGGGGCATTTCATGGTATTTGGGACATAATGTAGTTTATAACACCCATATAAATCCTTGCTTTTTCTATGAATTTTACGATGTGTACAGACAGGTTGAGCCTTGAGCAATGTTCAAGGCTCCACCTGAGCAGTGGCAATCTGCTCACCCAAAGGGTTGCTCCCTCCCAAAGAAAAAAAAAAGAAAGAAAAAATTGTTGCCGCTCCTGACATTTAACTACTAAACCAGAGCCCCCTATACTAAATGCCCTCTGATATGAGAAAAAAAAAAAAAAAAAAACGGCCGTGAAAAGTTCTCCGCTGGGTGGCGCCAATGAACGCTCTATCAACTTTAAATTTCTTTTAAGAACTAGTTAGGTTTTAATTTTAGTCAAAATTTGCTTTCTGGAAGATTTTGTTTGCTGATACGTTTCAAATTAAATAATTTATGTAATTTTGTTTCTTGGTACCATACTTAATTCCCTAATCTTTGCCGTATGTATCTACTTATAAAAGCAGTATTATGAGCAAAGAACTAGCGCCCTCTATCTAAAAAACTGCGGCCAAAATGTATATGGATTTAAAGCGCTATCGGAGGGCATTTAGTATGGGGGCTCTGTTTAAACAAAACAGAAGGCTGAAGGAACAGAAATGCGTTGCCAACGTGCTGCCATTCAAGATAAAAGATAATTAACTGCCTAAATTAGTGTAAACAAATCAGAAGCCAAAGCAACAAAAAGCCTAATCAAAGGGTTGCCAAATCTTATATCTAAATTAGGGCTGATTTTGGTCGTTACACAAGGGGAATTTTAAAAATATATTTACAGATCGCGAATAAAATATTGTACTGTTAGTGACGGAAAGTTGAAGTTTTCACTTTGCTGAAGACGGAAGTTAATTCTTCCCAGCGCGAGGGAGAAGAAAGAAGTACTTTCTCCTTAAAATGAAGAGATCATTCCCTCATGTTAATTAATTTAATTGAAGAGCCATAAGTCCAAAACAAATGGAGATATTTTTTCACAGTTGAATGAATTGACAGATCAAAATCGTTTTGCAGAATTTTGAGGTATTATATATTTTTGAGCGGATAAACGGTGTAAAGATGTTTTAGATGAAAGTCTAGGTTTATTAGAATAGCGTTTTTTGTAGATATATGGCACATATCTTTTGTCAAAGCTCCAAAGATGGTTAAATAACCAAAATCCTTAAAGTTCTTGACAGAATTTATTGTTATTATTTTTTTAATGTCTAAAAGTAAGTCTTAATTTTTGATGAATTTTATAAAACAATAATAAAGTGTATGGTTTTTTTTTCAGAAATATTTCAAACTTATATAAAAAAGGGGGGCGGGGAGATTGATTTTAAAACGGTCGACATATTATTTCTCAAACTTTACTGCTCAGTAAGCTAGGCAGGGTGGAAACACATCAGGGAAATCAGGGAAGTTCTATGTTCTGGAAAATATCAGGGTATATTTAAAGTTTCCCCAAAAAATCAGGGAAAATTATAGTTTTCAATATCCAAACCGGCAAGCGTCCGGAGTTTCGTTTACGGAACTTTCTTTCGATGCGCGTGGTCAGCTCGATCGCCGATTTCCAATTGGTTGAAAGCGCCCTTTCTCAGATTAAACAACAAATCTGTGAGTTAAGAAGTCATTGCAATTTGTGTATAAATACGCGTGTCAACATTGATGCATCCGAGAAACCGCCATTTTTGGTTCTGCGAGTCCGCCATTTTGGTCGTGTTCCAAAGTTTGGCCTAACACTCCAGCGGCCAGAAGTTGGGGTTCGGTACTATGCATGATACTGCAGTGGCGCAACAAAGGGGCCCAGAGAGCCCACGGCCGCCACAATGATGATTTGGGGTTTTGTCAAAAATATTTTCTCTACTCAATAAAAGAACAGTGTGCGTGCTGAGAAAATATTATAAAAGCATAAAATGATAGAGGGAGTGGAGAGGGAGGGGATGATCTTCACTGTTTATAAAAAATCTTTAGATTCAAAATTCTCACCAGTTGTAGATTATATTACAGGGGTGGCCAAGCTCCTTGATAGTCCGAGCCATTTTTTAAAATTTGAAATTTTTCGCGAACCGCAATTAAATACGAAGTTAAAAGGTATGCAAAAAAGGGTATTAAAAATATTTTTTTGCATTATATTTATTGAAAACATATAAATAAAAGTACAAAATATGTGTATTGAATTTCAATATTAAAAATTAAACACATTTATTTTACTTCTCTTGATAATTCTTTAAAATTTGGTGAATAATTGGTGACAGCACTTCTCAGTAATTCTTTGAGATGCTGGTTAGTTAACACTGATCGGTGTTTGGATTTCACGAATTTTAAAGTGATATAAAATTATTCTCATAAGTACGTTGTTCCGAATATTGAAATATTTTGACAAGCAGCCTTTTTAAATTCAGGATACTTCGATTCTGGTACAAATTTCCAAAATTCAGTAATCGTCGTCGACTTATATTTTAATTGTACAACTTGATCTTCTTGCATTTCTATTAATTCTAATTCTGCAGATGCTTTTTGGGTCATAATTATATTGGAAATAGAAAACTCACCTTGAATTATGTTGATTTCAAATGGATTCAGAAAAAAATCAAGATACGATTTAAAATATTTCAAGTCTTGAAATCTATTTTGGAATACCGTCAATATTCCTTCTAGCTCTTTTATTTTCTCGTTGAATCGTCAGCCACAAATAATCCTTTAAAGAGCCGCATGTGGCTCGCGAGCCGCAAGTTGGCAACCCATGTTATATTACTTAGAAAATTACTTTATTTTCTCTTTTCTTTCACCCCCTCAATAAAAAAAAAAAAGAAAAAAAGAGAAAGAAAGAAAGAAAAGGATTTGCACGAGGTTCAGATGGAAAAGTACAGTGCATCATCCTCCCTTAAATAATTTTTCTGGTTTCACCACTGTAATACTGTCATTTCGTATGACAATGATGCTGTGCAGCTCCCAATTAAAATTATAAAATCAGGGAAATTTTCGGAGCTCTATCAGGTTTTTTTTTTCTGTAATCTGTTTCCACCATGCTAGACTATGTATTCAAGAGATGAGTAAAGTGTAATATGCGAAATATATTTCGTGGTTAGCTTTTTCAAAAGAGAAAAAAATAATCCATCTTATATTTTGAAACAAAATTATTAGTTCATAATGTTAATGTTTCCCCTTGTCGTCCTCAGAATTCGACACTTAACCTGATAACCCTGAACTTTATACACTATCTACCAAAAAGTATTTGGACACTTTGGATTTTAGACATTTTTTAAAAATTCTGAAGAAATATTAAACTTGCTGTTCTGTATTTTGTACCATGGAAAGAACATACTTAAACTCACATTTAAGAAACAAAATTCAGGCTTAAGGCAACTAGGGGGCGGTCAAAAAATTAAAGAAGAAAAAAAACTTTTGAACATCTTGTATCAGAAAATGATCGAAATGTCCTGTAACTTTCGCAAAACGCAATGCTTACAAACGCTTTCTTCAGAATAGCAGTAATATTCATGAAGATATGGGCATTTGTTTTAAATATTCGACATTTTTCGCCAGTGTTTTGCTTATAACTCGCTAAGTTCTATCTCAAATTACATGAAACTTGCAGAAAATTTGACAAAATAAAAAGTAAGTATGGTACCAAAACGTGGGGAAAATGTAATAAATAATCGAGAAGATTTGAGCAGTTTTATTAAAACAAATGTGATTGCGCATGCGCGAAAGATATTATTTTTTTTAATAATTTGGTAGTGAGATCTATGGAGCAACTTATGTAAAAGTTTCAGTTGACCATTGATATTTTTCAAAGAGATATGCACCGTACAGTGAGCCGTATTTAGCAAGCTCTCAAATTGGAGAAAAAAGATAAGGGATTTTCCACAAATTTTTATATTGCATGATAATTTTGGCAAAGTAAACAATAGCGTTCAAATTCAGACTCCATAAACACAAATAATGCAATTTAATTCAGTTTAAAATCTCCATTTTCCAATTTATCATGCAATATAAAAATTTGTGGAAAACCCCTTATCATTTTTCTCCAATTTGAGAGCTGGCTAAATACGGCTCACTGTACGGTGTATATCTCTTTGAAAAATACCAACAGTCAACTGAAACTTTTATATAAGTTGCTCCATAGATCTCACTAACAAAATATTTAAAAAAATAATATCTTTCGCGCATGCTCAATCATATTTGTTTTAATAAATCTGCTCAAATCTCATCGACTATTTATTACATTTTCCCCACGTTTTGGTACCATACTTACTTTTTATTTTGTCAAATTTTCTGCAAGTTTCATGTAATTTGAGATAGAACTTAGCGAGTTATAGGCAAAACACTGGCGAAAAATGTCGAATATTTAAAACAAATGCCCATATCTTCATGAATATTACTACTATTCTGAAGAAAGCGTTTGTAAGCATTGCGTTTTGCGAAAGTTACAGGACATTTCGATCATTTTCTGATACAAGATGTTCAAAAGTTTTTTTTCTTCTTTAATTTTTTGACCGCCCCCTAGTTGCCTTAAGCCTGAATTTTGTTTCTTAAATGTGAGTTTAAGTATGTTCTTTCCATGGTACAAAATACAGAACAGCAAGTTTAATATTTCTTCAGAATTTTTAAAAAATGTCTAAAATCCAAAGTGTCCAAATACTTTTTGGTAGATAGTGTATGCAGTTACGTAAATAACACCCCCGCGACGCGGGTGTTGCGCACGCTCCAGAGAAAAAAAAAAAAAAAAAAACACCACGAGTAAAATGTATACATAAATATTTTTGTACATGTTTTTTAACATTTATTTTCTACTAATGCAATGTCGCTCCTACTGCGCTTTCTGAATGAAATTCTTCGCTAATACGTCTCATAATGCATAATTAATCCCCCCCCCCTCACTTCTTCTCTCCTGTGTACCTGCATAATATACAGGTTGGGGAAAAGTAATGACCCGGTTTTGAAGGGTTATAAAGAAAAAACTAATACAGTTTGAGACTTAAAACTTACTTTTATTTTGATCTGTATATAATCCCATTTTTTACATTAAGTTTTGAATACCACTTCAGCAAGATGGCGGCCTTCTGCAGCAATACACTGGTGCAGTCTTACCGTATTTACGCGAATCTAATGCGCATCCCCATTTTAAAACTTTAAATAATAAAAAAGTTGTTTGTTGGCGAATAAATTTGGTTGACGTCATCGGCGAACTGCTGATCAGTTTTGCACTCGAATCTAATGCGCACCCCAATTTTGAATACTACATTTGGCCAAAAACGATGCGCATTAGAGTAGCATAAATACGGCATTTTTCCACGCAGAGAGAATAGACTGCATCTTTGTGTGCATTTCAATATCCCGCGTAATGTTACAGTCCCTATGCTTTTTTTTTGTGTGGGGTTATTTGAAGGAGAAAGTTGCCCATACTTTAGAAGAGCTGAAGGACCGAATTATCGAGGGAATATCCGCCATACCTTGAAATGTGCAGAAAAGTTTCCCAAAACTTCAGAAATCGACTGCATCAGTGTATTGGTGCTGAAGGCCGCCATCTTGCTGAAGTGGTATTCAAAACTTAATGTAAACAAATGGGATTATATACAGATCAAAATAAAAAAAGTTTTAACTCTCAAATTGCATTATTTTTTTTATAATCCTTCAAAACCGGGCCATTATTTTTGCCCCACCCTGTAGTACAGTGATCTCTCCCTCATGCGCGGACGCAAAGGTCCGCGGCAAAAACGCGCATAAATGGAAAGCGCCCAAAAGTGAAAAACCACGAAAGGGAGCTAAAGTAAAACATCAGTTCAGTGTACACAGTAATTGTTAATTAATATTATCATGCATACAGTCATACTGAAAAATGGAAAAAAAGATTACATTACGTCAAAAGAAAAGTACGTATAATGCAAGTTGCGTAAGTACACATTTGTGTGTTTTGTTTTTTGTTTTTTTTTTGAACTCTAAGAATATGACATCCAGGGTCGGCGCTAGCATGAATGGTGCCCTGAGGCAAAAATTTTTTCCCGCCCTTACTATATATTTACTATATATTATGAAGGAATAGAGATTAAAAATGATCGGTACAAACTTTAATTACACTGGAACCCCGCCATTCGTCCGCCTCTCTATTCCTACAACTCGTTATTCGTACAACTTGTTCAAGTAAAATTCAACTCGTCATTCGTACGCTTGGCCCTCGATTCGGACGACGCCAGGGGCAAGGGTTTGCCGGATTGGCTTTTTTCAAGAAAAAAAATCGAGAAATTATGCTCTTTTAAACTCGTATGGAAACAATTTGGCTCCTTGTATTTTTTAAATTTTTATTACTTTTTGAGATTTTACTGGCAATTTTAACTTTCTAAGGGCAGCAGCAAGAGGAAGTGGTGGGAGAATTTTCTTCTTCAGAGGAGGAAAGAAGTAAGCAAAGCATTTCCTTTGCAGAAATTAAAGAGCTGTGTTACCACTGGGAGAAAACACAGAGAGTGGTGGAGAAATCACCTCCTAAATCTGCTGTGGTCAACTTGTCCATCGGCAATATTGTTGACCATTTTAGAAAAATTCTGACAAATCGTCAAAGGCAGACAACATTGGACAGGTTTTTAGAAAAAGAAACCCAAGATTGTTTTAGTGCAAAAAGACAGAAAAAAGAAGGAACAGCAGAAAGTGAGAAAACACCTGAAAGGGACGTTACCTGATGTTTTTAGGGAAAGTAACTTATCTTTCAAACAGTAAACCAACATTTCTCTTCCTACTCTCAACATTCCACTTATGCCATCAACTCACCTCTGTACCAGTAAAGTGCAGTTAAATGTTTATTTATATATAATTTCAGGTACAGTACTGTGCATTTGCTTTTCGTAGGTTTAAATAAGCAACCATATGTGGGTCTGGAACGGATTATCCAATTTACATTATATCTTATGTGAAAAAATAATTCGCCCATTCGTACAAATCACCATTCGAACTGTCTCCTGGAACGAATTGTGTACGAATAACAATCGCTGATCAGAATGGACTGAATAAGGAAAAATGAAAGACAGAAAAAGAGAGGAGATTGCGTTTTGCTCGTCATAAAGTAAAGAAGAGATTTTTTGGAACTGCAAACACTTATAAAGCGCCCCCTCCGAATCCATTGAAGCCGCCTGTCACTGTGGAGAAGAAAAGGATAATGTGCAAAACAAGAAATAACCCAATAAAAATATATCCGTTCAACAAAGGAAAGAAAGGAATGGAAACGTTTTAAGACGTTCCTGATGTGTTTCTGTGTTTGATTTTATCAAAATAAGGCATTTAATATATATCAATGCAAAAATGAAATTAGATCAAGTTTTAATGCATCATTTCTAAAACAGTTTAATTGCTTTTTTTTTTTTTTCATTTGTTACTTAAAATGATGCAGTCAATAGTTATGGCCAATGCGCCCCTAAGAACTACGCCCCCTAGCCTAGCGCCGGCCCTGATGACATCACTCTCAGAAACGCATGCTCAAATCTCACGAAACTTTCGTCGTATTTGACGAAATGGCTTCGTGAAAAATGCTCTGAGTAAACCTTTCGTCAAATGGCCGAAATTTGTGTTGTGACTTTTTTAAAGTCACGTGATCGCGTGAGGAAAGAATCGTTATAAATGACGAAATTTTCTTGACGATTGAAGAATCGTCGAAAATGAGTATTCTATTTTTGTGCGATTGTACCCAAATTTCAATTTGCACTTAATATTACTTTCTCACAAAATAAATTATAATCGAGGATTGTTTTTGTAAATTTTCAAAAAGAGCCCATTCGAGTCTCTACTAGATGAATGATCTCTACATTACTTAATAACAATGAAAGTTAACTTGCTCAGCGTGTTAAATTGCCTTTCGTGTATGATCAAATCAACTAAAGGTATGGAAAGAGTAAAAGCAACTACCTTTGAGAAACAAACGTCTTCCTTTACATTCATTTTGACGCTAGTATTTCAAAGCCAAATATCAGAAAATATTAATTTAACTTCAAAAACACTTCAAAGTCCTGGAGTATCGTTGGATGAAGCCAGTTGTCTTCTAGAGAAGAACATAACTTCAAACATTTCGTATGGACTTTGATAACTTAGGGAATAAAGCAAAAGAGCTTGCAGAGATATGCAAAACTGAAACTACATCGCCCTCTAAAAGAAGGAAGTTAAATATTTTTTCCATGAACTGGGAAAAGATTCTCAGCTTAGACACCCATATTACTGCTTCCAAGTTAATGTTTTCTATGCTGCTCTGATATAATGGTAAACCAAATTCATCAAAGGTTTGAAAGCATGTCCTCAATTAACAGTATGTTCAATTTTTTAAGTCCCAAAGCATTAACAGAGTGCACAGATAAAGAACTTATGGAGTCAGCAACCAAATTTTGCGAGAAGTACCAAAACAATGTGTCAATCTCTATAGCATTACAAATTATTACTTTGCGAAATATTTTGGCAAGTGAAATGAAAGAGAGGACCTTGGCAAATATAGCTGAAGTTGCTCATTTAGTGATGATCGAGAACAATGTTTTTTCATCTAGTTTTCCCAGATGTATGCAGTGCATTTTTTGTCTTTCTTACCTTACCAGTAACATCAGTTTCTAAACTGAAGCTAATCAAACCTTACCTCAGAAGTACGATGACAGAAGATTGAGTTGTCTTGCAGTTTTAAGCATAGAAAGCGCCAGAGCTCAGAATTTAAACCTCGACGAACTTCTTCAAAAATTTCTTAATTGTGAAAAACGAAGAGGAATATCCAACAAGTTTTCATTCCCAAGGCACTTTCAATTTTTCCTGCACCCTATGAATGGTTCACTTTCTTTTATATGTAATGTATGTATGCATGTGTGTGTGTTCTACCGCCAACGTCAAATTGGTTATTATTAAAAATAATTTGTTAATATGAAAAATTAGCAGCTGTTATTATTACATAAACTGGCTATTTTGTTACCATTTAAAAAAAAAATAAATATATAATATTATTGAAAAATATCTTGCCCCTTAGAAAGTTCCTGCCCAGACACAGGCCGCAGGTGCCCATGCGATAGTCAGGGCCTGGGGATATCTATTGACATAGATAAATTTCGCATTGATTTTTTTTTTGTCCAACTAGTGTCTAATTTGAGCACAAATCGTTTCCCTTGTATCATTACTATTATTTAATTCATTTCAAAAAAAAAAAAAGAAGAAATCCCTACAGAAATTTTGAATATAATTACTTTAACATAGCGTGTTATTTTCTCTTATTATTAAGATAAATTTCACTCCAAGCTGGTAAGTGCATGCAATGTTTCAATTCGTTATTTTTTCGAAAATTCACCTTTTAATAATAAATACGATTTTAATTATCTTAAATTAAAGTGAAACCAATGGTTATAAATACCCGAATATCTCTTCACCGTAGTGTTTTTGTTTTAATTTTTTGTGGTAAGCCGAATGTAGGGCACAGTTATAAATCTTGAGGTGGGTGTGTGTGGGGGGGGGGCGCATAAGTCTATGTACGCCTATTATATATACATTCTTTTGTTTTTGTTGTTTTGCCAATTGCTTCATTTTAAGGAACCATTCATAAATGATGTCACGCTTTTTTCTCATATTTGACCTCCTTCCCCTTTGTCACATGTCATGCTTCGTGTTACACCCTCCCCTCCCTTTGTCACAATTTCACGCAGTGGCGTACGCAAGGGGGGGGGGAGTTAGGGGTTTAACCCCCCCCCTTGAGCCCTAAATAATAGTGCTTTATTACATACTACTCGAATTTCTTTTAGTAGTTTCAGAACATTATGACCCCCCCCCCTTGAAAAAATTCTGCGTACGCCACTGATTTCACGAACCCCCTCGAAGCGTGTTATCATTTATGAATGATCCCTAAAGCAGAGCATTTTCGTTTTCAGTAAATCGAAAGGTTGATTTTAGCTGTTTCAATTCATTGTATACTTTTAAAACGATTCTTTTACAAATCCTTTTGAGTCTCTCTATTTTTTTCCTTTAGATTTGATTTATAACATAAAGTTAAGTGAGGGCAATTTTAACTGCAGTTCAGCTTGGAAATGTTTTTCACTTTCCTTCTTTTCTTTCTTGCAGTTTTTCTTCATTATCTTTTCCTTTTCTCTACCTCCATATACCCCCCCCCCCTTTTTTTTTGTAAAACTTCATTGTTCTAGTTTCACAAAACTCAGGGGGGGGGGGGGGGAACCGCTTTGTCATTTTCTTATGACAAAAAGGTCTTTGTCATATTTTCTTAGTGTACAATTAGTAGAAAGTCCATAGATGTATAGGTAAATATTGCTCGCTGCAAGTTCTTTTATTGGTCACACCATAGTTTCACTGTAGTGTTGTTGAATGCGTTTTGGATCAATACAATTTTAATTGCTAAATTTTATCATCGAAATTGTATTTTTCCCATCGCTACTTTTTTTGACTTTAGATTAAAATTAGCGCCGACAATGTAATTTCAGCAAAATTTAGCCCAGCAAATTAGAACACAAGGATTTTAAAATGTATCATTGACTATTTGCGTTTACTTGCATGTGAATTGAGGCTTTAAAGCATTTCTATGCTTAAAATAAAAACTTCACCACAGAATATTTTTTATGCTTTAATAAATTCAAAACTTTTTTTTATGTTCTCAAAATGAGATTGTCTTAAATTTCAGATTGAGTTCTTAAACGCAAAAGATTTCCAGGGACGAACTGCTCTCCACGCTGCAGCCACCAATGAAAATGCAACTTGCTGCAGAATACTTCTTCAAGCCGGAGGTGAGTGAAAAGTACATAGTGATGTTTTACTAGTAGTAACTTATTTAGAAATATTCTTATATCAATTTTATGGTTCTTTTCGCAATCAGTCAGTCAACTGTCTTTATTCTTGTCCCGTCGATTCTAATAATGTTTCTTGAAAGTTGATATTAGTTAATTTAACACTTAAAATTTTATAAATATCCATCAAGTTCAGAAGATTTGAGGGGATTGAACTTCCCGTAAATGATATTTCACTAATTGTAAACGTGACCTTTTAGAATCTTATAATAGGACTGACCTAATCATTTATTTTTATTTCCTCAACATATTTTTCAGAAGACAAAGGTTTGATTAGTTTGCAGAAGCGTAACATTCGTCTAAACTTAATTGCCTCCCTACTAAGTGACAATGTTGATCCACTAACCTGTGCAATTGTGTTAGTTTTAGTTTGAAGTCGTTTTCTGTTTACTGTTTTGACAACTCTCATGTTCGTAGAATTTGGTGCCCTGTAGACCAGATCGTCACACTAGGTCTGCCATCTGGAACGTTGGAGAGACAAAAAATTATGCGCTATCTGGTGTGTTTATTTATTGCAGTTTATTCAATGATGTAAATAAAGTCGAGTTAAACTCTACGTATGGTAGTTAAAACGATCACTATGTGTTGTACATGTTTAAGTAGGCATTTATTGTTAAGTTTATTATTATTATTTTGTTACCGTTGGAAATCGTTGTTCTAGTTAGTAAACAGAACTGAATACTTGGAATCCACCAAATCCACCTTTAAGTTGTCTGAAAAAATAAAATTCTTATTGTCTTTGCGAGCAATTCCCACAATATTTCGGTATCTTTTTCTATTTCTGTGAACTGTTTTTCAATCTACCTCCTCCTATGTGTAGGGATGGTTGAATTTCGAGTAAAACAGCTAATCATTACTTCTTGCATTATAAGACGTCAAGCCTCAAATGTGTATCGCTGAAAAACGATTTACCATTTCAAACTGAAACTGCATGTTTCATTTATGTCAGTCCGTTAGTGAATGACGTAAACAGCTACAGAAAGTTCATAAATGAGATTCTGAAAAACTTGATGTACATTCGGTGTGATGGTGTAATATTGCAGGCGTGCCCAACCCCCTCAAAGCGATCGCCCCCCCCCCAAAGAAACTACGGAACCCCCTCCAAAACGATGACCCCTAAAATTTGGCCAACCAGTAGGCTATTTTCGCAAAAATTTTTTCGGGGCTTTCGTTCCAAAGCCCCGAAAATAACCCCCCTAAAAATTTCAATGCGCAGTCTGTGCTATGACGCCTTCCACCCCCAGGTGGGCACCCCTGAATATCAACCTGAGCAGAGATGGGATACAGTTCCTGAAAAACACACACACACACACACACAAAAATTGGTCATCAAGAAATTATTTTTTGCTTTCCTTTTGAATATTCTTGGCAAAAATGCATAAACATTCATTGGAAATTTCATACCATCACCATACGCATCGCGTGCTCACGATGGTCACCCCATTAGCATAAAAACATACGCAAAATTTGAAATTTACAAATGTTTTGTACTTTAGATTGAATAATCCCATGCTTCAGATGCATTAAAAATGTATTTTTTCGCCTAATTCTTTAAATAACTTTCCATGAAGGTGCATCATTTAACTACCCCCCCCCCCCCCCCCTTCTGTGCGTGATCATTGTCAAGGGTGTTCCTCGACAGTGATTACACCCCCTTTGTAGGGTTTTTTTCTTACCGAAAGGCAAAACTAAAAGGGGAGGAGGTAATTAGACCGTCGTTATGGGCATGTTTTATTGTTCATCGATCAATATGGAGGCTGGATTATCGAGAAAGTGGATTGAATCCTATGAAAAACAATTGTGTAAAATCACCATACATTTTCATCACTTTTTAAAATAGTTGCGTAAAAAATGTCAGTTAATGATTACCAATGAACAATCTTAAAAACAATGCAAATGTTATTTACTATAGTAATAAAGGTGGAATCGGTTATGTTACTAAGCCACTGATGAGTGACTACAACATTTTAGCCTACTTTCTCATAAAAGTTAAAAAAAATAATAAAGCCTGAAAGAAAAAAATAATAAAGCCGGCATAATGTATTGGGAAAATATCGTTAAAAATCAAGAAAAGTCCAAACATAAGTTAAGTAATTAAATGAAGATTGAAAAATAAAAATTTTGTAAGTAAGGTTTTCGGTTTTGAGATGGGGAATTTGTGTGTTGGTTGGTCTGTCTGTCTGCCCAATAAGTTATGAACGAATTGTCCGACTCTTTTGCATTCGAAATATCTCGGCGAGAACATCTCATTTCCATATTTTGCTTTTTGATTTGAACAATTTTTCGTTCAATTGCGAACAGTTCAGAAAATTTTAATATTAGAGAATATGGACGATAATGAATCAAATTATGTAAACTCTGGGTACAAGATCCAAGTTCCAATGAACAAGCTCACTGGAAGAAGCTTTTGGCGTGAAAGATTGATTTGAACAATTTTTGTTCATTTTTGAACAGTTCAAAAAGAAAAATTAACATTGCGCCTACGGGGAAATTTTAATCCTATATAAATCTTGATCTAACGGACCGATTTTCTTGGAACAAACTTTATCGGAAAGCTCTTATAACGTAGAACATGTAAAGATAAAAAGTTCATCCAGAACTAAAAAGCCTATTTTCCTATGAAATTTTCTGATCGGGATTTTCAAGAATATTTTTGAATTAAGGAATAATTAAATGAATAAGCGAACGAATGGATGAACGAATGAGTGAATAAATGATTAAAAAAAAAAAAAAAAAAATAGTGAATGAAGAAATAAGTAAATTTGTGAATAAATACATGAATGTGTGAATGAATGACTGAATAAATGAATTAATGAATGAGTGAATGAATATGTATTAACCGTTGAAAAAGGTATATTTGAAGCAATTAAGAACAAAAGCTAAACGAGAAAGAGAGAGATAGCTAGATTATAAATTTGAAGGTGGTGTATACGGAAAAGTAGGCTCGTATTGTTCTAGACGGAACTTCTTGTTATCTTTTAGAATAGTAAATCCTTGCATTTCCCTTAAATACGTCAACATATAAGTACGTATAAATAATCTTAGAAAGAGTTTTGCTTTGGTTGGAGTCTTTTACTACGTTAGCGTTTATCATCATTGGCTTTCGTAATTTCAAATAACGTTATTGTACAGGGTGCGGCAACATAACTTCCTTTTCTCACAGCGCAATGAAAACTGTTTTATGAATCATAAATCTTTAAATTTTTAAAATTAATGTAGATATACATCTAAAGTTTTGTTTTACACAGTTGTGAAAATCAAGTAAGGTAGGTAACGCGCCCCATTCCCCATACACTGAGAGCCGATTTCTGGCGATTGTCACGATCCTCAACGGCCTAGCAGCAGGTATGTTTGCAATTTCAGCTCGGATGGCTTCCAGGTGTTGTGGGGTTCTTGAACGGTTGGCATAAAGGTGGGATTTCAAAAAATCCTACAAGAAAAACCATAAGGGGTTCAAATCAGAGGAGCGTCGTGCTAGTCACCCAAATTATGGAATATTCGTTCGAAAAGTAGGTTTCGACGGAAAAATCACGCTTTTCACTGTTTCTAGGCATGATGGTGACTTTTCTCCATCGGACACCCATGCACCTTTTAGCCGAAGCCTTAGGTAGGGAGCCGATGGCCGACAGACCAAAGTTGCGAACAAAACTTTAGAACCATCCCTCTAGAATGAGATCACTCCCATTTTGCATCAACATTTATGGCCTGACACGCACGCATTTTAAAAATGGAAGTTATGCTGCCGCACCCTGTATAGGGTAAACAGATTTTTAGGCAGCATTCAGATTACAGCCGAGTCAACTTACGTCTGCTGCTTCGGAAAGAAATTATTTTCAAATAAATAGGTATTACTCGAGTAAAAATTTACGGATATTCAATATGAAGAATTGTAGAAAAATATCGGAACGTCGTACCGGCGCGTTCCGGCCCCACTACACGTCTGACCTCCCCTCCCTAAAGCTTTGCGCCCGCTTGTTCATCATTGATGATCTTGTCAGACTAAAAGTTTACAGCAAAATGTGTTGTTGATTTTTGCACAACATTAACCGTAACATCGCTTCGCGTCCATTGAGGGCATCACACTTTCGGGAATATGAGTTTTATAAACTGATGTTCCCATGTGGAAAATATTTGCTACTTTTCAGCAATAACGCTTCTTTTCTTAACTGAAATAACGAAGTTATTGAAGTGTTACCTTTAACCCACTTACCTTATTCGGGTACAGATGGTTTTTGTTTTCTTCTTCACGTTGCTAAGCGTGGTTGCTGCTAGAATCTCTCGCGCATGACGCAACCACAACTAACTGCTTCGGAATCGTAAGTGAAGCTTGTCAATTGGCGAATATAATGTAATTCTGTTCTTCCGATTAGTTCTTCCGCCTGCTTGCTTAGTGAAATGAAACAAGCGTGACGATTGTTTTTCTTTTTTTAGATTCAATAGCCTGAGAATCCTTCTTTTATGTTTTGTGCTTATTTACTGAATCTTTAAGGTGAAAATCCCGAAACTTTGTGAGAATATTGGGATTTTTTTTTTTTTTTTTTGTTACTTTGCAGGGTAGGATGAGAAACAATTCGCAGACAATTTTACTTAAATCCAGTGAATAAATAAGCCCTTGAATGAAACATCGTTATAGATCTTCCTGAACGCATTCTTGCTTTCATTGGAATTTATATCCAAGATTAAATAGTTGGGCGCGTGTCAACGTCTTCGCAAGAATGCTTTATTTATTTATAAACTCTTGGTGACTCGGGCGGGGATTAAACAACTAAAACTTTAATTTTGTAATAATTTTTACTCTATTTACAGTGGTCGCGCCAGAGGAAATTCAAGTCCGTTTTCGGACACTTCACAAAATTCCAATTAATAAAATCGAACCCTTCACAAAATTCCAATTAATCAAATCGGACCCTTCACAAAATTCTAATTAATCAAATCGGACCCTTCACAAAATTCCATTCAATCAAAACGGACCCTTCACAAAATTCCGAGCTATCAAATCTTACTTTTTGCAAAATTATTTATAAAGTAAGCGGCAACAAATACTAAAACAATTTTACCACTGTATGTTTAAATTAAATTGTGAATTTTCACAAAATTATTTGATTTTTCACAAAAATCTTTTCTAAATTCACAAAATCCAGAACCTGTTAGAAAATGCTGCATCGACACCTGATTTAAGTAATTTTCTTATGTGACTTCCTTCCGAATGAATAAAAAATGAAAACATATTATTTAGCTACAACTACAAGAGTTTTAAGTGTCATTGCTTTAATAATATATTGTTTTACTCCTTTATTAAGTAATCATAACTATTAGAAAAAGCTCCCAAGTAATTTTATACGGTAAACGTGACGTTTGCTAGGGCAGCCTGTTTTCCTTGCATTGACACTGCTCTGGTAGGGAAGCCCTTTTTACAGAGGTGACACAGAGCCCCTAGTGGGCGAAAGCTAATATGTATTCAGAATTTACAAAACGAAGTGCATGAAACATTGCAACACATTTGGCAGCTAAACTTAACAATTTGGTAAAACTGAGAAGCATATAGAACTGGGGTAGAAAATTTACTTGCCTGCGTCCCAGATCCAGCCAGATGTAAAAAGTCCATACAGGATGAATCATTAAAAAAATTAAAAAACTGTCAACGTTATTGTAGTACGTGGGCAGACATTTTTGTGAATTGAGAGGGTGACATTTTTTTCAATTAAAAAAGAACATTTGATTTTCTTAGAAAATCTCTAAAAAGCTGTCCTTAATAAGACTCGTTTGATTTTAACGATGCATCTCCTTGTGTTCAATGGGACCTGATAAATTTAAAATAAATTTTAATATCATTGGAGAATCAATTTTCTGAAAAACAACGACGAATTTTCATTCATCGCTGAATCCAGAAATGCTTTAAAATACACCATTGCACCAGGGACGAATTAAGAAGTTTGGGGATCCCTGACGGTAACAAGAAGCGTGAAATCCCCTCATCTTAATGATCTGAATAGTGACTTTGGAGGTTACAGTTAAAAAGGCTCGATTTAATTTATTTTAAAAAAAATAAAGATAAAAATGTTCATACTTAAAACGTTTCGAAAATCTCCATTAATTTTAAAGATTAAATTCATTTGATTGATAAATGGCATTGCTGTTCTTAGTTAAATCATGCGAAAACAGGGTTGGTATTTTTGGCCCGGGAGGTGGCAAAAACTGGAAGAACCCTGTGCAAAAATGGAAGAAACCTCAAAGTGGTAAAAATACGTATGGTACTCTAATAATGTACAGTAAGCTCTATAATTTAATAAATTATATATTTTAAATATAAATAATTAGTTTTAATAAAGTTTAATAATTAAATTAATTTTTGGGAGTTATTGAATACCATTGTATTACTACTAGTATATATTTGGTTATATATTTGGAAATCAATAGAAAACTTCTGTCTTATTAAGAAAGCTAAATTCATTTTCTTCCTTTTGATTTTTTTTTGGGGGGGAAGGGGGACAACTACTTTCTTTCCCCACGTTCAGTTATTTGATTTTTCAGTGCCTTTACTATTTAAATCTTGAAATTCACCGTATAATATAGTGCGAAATTAAGTATGAATAACATTGGTTTGAAAGTAAAATTTCTTTTATCTCATGTTTCAGTTTAACTGGCAAAAAAAAAAAAAAAATAAATAAATAAAAAAAAAAAAAAAGAACACTGAATGCCTAGGACCACCCTAACTGGGCCCTGAGCCTGTTTCTGGTCGTCACTTTTGTATTTGTATTTGTATAATGCAATTTTTTCTATTTCTGCTACTTGGGTGGTAAAAACCTATTTTTGGCTGGACGGTTTTACCAGGTTTTTTTTTTCTTCATAGTTTTTTCCGCCTGTGGCAAAAACCTAACATCTCTGCTATAAAATTTGCATGGGTACTTTATGTTCAACTGGACAAGAATTGACTGCTGCTCACATCGACGAATGCCCTGCATTATCTATGTTTGATTGTATTATTGCGAAATATTGGAGAGCACGTGGCTTTATGACCTAGTGGTCAACATACCGGCATTTGATAAATGAATAATCTGTGGAGAGCCCCTCCTATAAACCTCTCTATCATGAAACAATGGGTAAAGAAAGAAAAAAGAAAGGAAATTTGAAATAAGTGGCTATTTGTTAGCTCGGGGCCCTTGGCGGCCGCCGTCAAGTCCGCCAGCCGTTTAATCCGCCCCTGCGTTGTACTGAAATATTTGGCAATCTTTGGACCTAAGTAGTAAAATGAGAATATAATTTCTTTAATGGAAAAATTCAAAATATTTAATGCCAATTACAGTTGCAAACTGAGAAGCAATTATCTATTAGCTACTGTTAAAGTAAATTCTATTTTGGTAAAATTATAAAGCAAAAAAATGGGTGGGGGTGGGGGCTTGACCTTTCTATAGGGCTTTAACCCTCGATCGAGTTGTGTTGTAGCACAGCTTTAGTTTTAGTGAAAGAAAAACCTCGATGATTCTTCACTCTTTATTAACACTATTTCTCAAAACACAGCCATATTTCAAGCTAAGGGAATATTATCTCCCCCTCAGGGGCGGGGGCGTTTTCTTTGCTGTTGATTCTACGAATCCTTTACTATGAATCCATTCCTATGTGGGTGTCTCAACCTGTTAACCTACGTCTTTCGCCAACGAATCAAGGCGAACAACCTTCCTGAATCGCTTGTATCAGCAGTACATTACTTTTTAACCTTTGGATCACTGACAAGTTTAAAGGAACAGTGTATTATCATCGGGTTGGGATAGTTAAAAATAAGAAAGCTATTGTAGTCTGTTGTGAATTTTTCTTTCTCACAGTTGTTCAAAATCAGCTTGTGTTGTACTGTACTAATCGTTCTTCCGCGAAGATTCACTTTTTATTGCCTCACTGTTATTTTTTACACATAAGTGCATTTTAAGTCAGAATGCTTCAGAAATAACACGATTCGTCAAGTTGGCAGCAATGTCAAGTTTTGTAATATTAAATTATTATTGGAAGCATTAAAATGATCTCAATATTTTTCAAGGTTCCACATACAAAAAAATTTGTATTAAAAACTCTGCGCTTTGTGTTACTGCGTCTTCTGCTACCAATCTATGTTGCGCTTCTTGAATTTCATTGTAAATGGTTTCTGTCTGTATTGGTTGACATTTTCGTTCACGTTTCGGGGGCCTCTTTAGAAGCAGTTGGAGAAGAACTTCAAAGCAATTTTAAATTTAGAAACTTGCATAAATCCTTTAAAACTCTGGAACAGAAACGTTATTTGGCTGCGTTTTATCCCGGATATCTTGTGATTGAGAAGAGTTTAAATAATGGAATTTTATGCCAAGACACCAATCATAATTACCAGAAGTTTTTTTTTTTTTTTGTAAGCACAACGGGAAACGCCTTCTGCAGTTGGCAATAACCAGACAATTTACTCGTTTCCAAAAACGCATGTACTCTTCATTCTGTTTTTGTACGAATGTTTTTACACGAATTTGAGTATATTTCCTTCTTTTTTTTTGTGTGAGTCATTTTTATTCAACACGAGCTGTCCAATCCAATTTAACAATTTTTGCTCTTATTCTAAGTAAACAAAATTTTATTTTTGGCGTAGTAAATCATTTGTATTTTCTATACACCAGCCTCTTTCAGAGAATTGTATAACGACGAGCAAAACACGAGCACAATGATTAACAAGAAGTTCCGTCTACTAGAACTACAGGAGCCTACCTTCCCGTATGCACTAACTTCAAATTTATAATCTAAATATCTCTCTTTTTCTCATTTAGCTGTAGTTCTTAATTACTTCAAATATATCCTTTCCAACGGTTAATACATATTCATTTACTCACTCATTCATTCATTTGTTTAGTTATTCATTCATTTATTCATTTGTTCACTCATTTATTAAGTCATTTATTCATTCAATCTTTCACACATTAAATCATGCATTCATTCAAAAATATCTTTTAAAAAAATCCCGATCAAAACATTTCATAGGAAAATAAGCTCGTTTAATTCTGGTTGGAACTCCGTAACTATAAGTGTGCTACGTCATAACATCTTTCCGATAAAGTTTGTTCCAAGCAAATCTGTCTGTTAGATAGGATTGAAATTTCCCCGTAGGCGTTAATGTTAATTTTTTTTGAACTGGCCACAAATGAACAAAAAATGTTCAAATCAAAAAATATTTCACGCCGAGAGCTTCTTCCAATCAGCTTGTTCATAGGAACTTGGATCTTACGCCCAGAGTTTATATAATTTGCTTATAGGCGCTAATGTTAAAATTTTTTAAACTGTTAAAAATTGAACGAAAAATTGTTCAAATCAAAATATAAAATATGGAAATGACATGTCCTCGCCGAGATCTTTCGAATGCAAAAAAAAAAGTATTTCGAATCAGGCAATTCCTTCAAAAGATATTAGAGGGGGAGGGGGGGGGGGCAGACAAACCGACAGACGCACATTTTCCCCATTTCAAAACCCTACTTTAAAAAATTTTATTTTTCAATATTTATTTAATTACTTCACTTATGTTTGACTTTTCTTATTTTTTAACGATATTTTTATGATACATTAAGCCTTCTTTCATGCTTTATTTATTTTTTTACTTTTACGGGAAAGTAGGCTAAAAAGGGGTCATTCATAAATGATGTCACGCTTCGAGGAGGAGGGGGGAGTTCGAGAAATTGTGATAAGGGTAGGGGAGGGGGTAACAAGAAGTGTGACATTACACATTTTGGTCTCTGTAGAAACATTTAAAATCGGCAAATTAAATTTATTTTAAAAGTTTTTTTGATTTTCATAATTTGATATTAAAGTTTCATTGATCATTTTGTATCGTAAACACCTATGCTGATTAAGGTTTAAATTTATTTCTTGTTGAAAGTTTAAAAGGAAATTTTCTTAGGCAATTGCTCTTTTAAGATAAAATTGCGTTGGTCACTTTTTCAGAATTGGAACATTTAATATATTTTACTGTTCTATACTAATTATCTTTGTTGTGTTGTAAACTTGAACATCATTTTATAGAAATGAAGTATACATGTAATCATTATTGTTATGCTGACAAATGTTATAAAAAGTTCAAAAATAAAATTAGAAACTATCTATAACGCAGTGCTTTGTTGCTGAACTGCAAGTACATATGCTTATGTAATGTAGCGTGACAATTAACAAAAGGAGTAGGAGGGTATTATGAATTGTCACATTTTGTGACAAAGGGGGAAGGGGTCAAACATATTATAAAATAGTGTGACATCATTTATTAATGGGCCTTTACTGAATTCGTTCGCACATTCGGTGAAAAATATCAGCACCAAAAGAAACTCTTTGCTGATTTTGCTCAGAAGAGGATGCTCACAACATTTCTAGTGATTGCATAGTGATGTTCCAGTTCACCACTGGATTTTTCCCATAAGCAAAATAAGCACGTGCTTAGGGCACCACGAAAATGAGTGGCTCCTCAGAAAAACTTTACTGCCCTTTTAAATAGCAAATCAAGTTCATTTGAAAGAATTTTCAAATTTTAGTGTAAAATAAATAAATTCTGCTTACAGAAAACATTCTTATTTCATCATATTTATCCTGAAAAATAAAGTGCATGCTTATTCCGCTTTTATTTGCCTGTTTGAAACAACGCAAGTGAGAAAAATATTGCTATTAAATGGCGTTACGAGCGTAAAAGTCAGACTTTTACAATGAAAATTAGTAGAAGAGTTATTCATCTCCAAACGTAATTAAGCTAGAAGAAATAAATGTTATTATGTTTGCTCTGTTTGATTTACAATTTTTCTAAGTTTTTCCTACTAGCTTTTAAAATGTTTTATTTTTAGCATTTTGAGTATGAAAATGTATGGAGGTACCAAAGTTTTTTAATGCTTAGGTCATCTAAGAATCTTAATCGACCCTGTTCCAGTCGTACACAAACGAATGCGCAGAATATTGATAGAAAGGGAAAGTAAATAAAAGCAATTTATGTGTAAAACTATTTTTATTTGTATTTGTTCTTTTACTCTTTAATGTGTTCTGACCAATTTGTTCTGATTTTTTACACGTGTTCTTCGAGAGCTTAGCAATGGCGTAATGACAAAATTAGCTGTTCTAAAGTTCAAAAGAATCCATTATATTTCATTAGAACTTTTACACTGTGCATTTTCAAAAAAAAATATTTCAGACTTGTAATAAAATGAAGATATACACGGATGTGCACTTTATTTATTATTTATTTATTTATTTACACTGCAGTGTAGCAAGTGAGAGTAACTCGTCAAATGTTGAGTATTTAAGCTGTTCCATAAAAAGCAAAGGGGGAAAAAACATTTCGCTGCTTTTTAAATTTTAGTTTTCAAAGATGCGTATAATTATGACTGTAATAGTTTTATTCATTTTTAAAGCTGATTTTATGCGAATAATCATTGCTTCATTTTTTTTTTGCAGCCGACCCGAACATAGCTTGTGGTGCAAAGGAACAATACAAGGTTCGTTGTCCCTTTTTCTTTCTTTCTTTTTCTTCTGTAAAGCAATTCTTAATTTATTATCTACTCTTTTTAAAATTACGCAGCCAGAGTTTCTACAGTCCTTTAAAGTTCTTAAAAACTCCTTAAATTTCATTCTAAAAATTCAGTCCCTTTAAAAGTACTTAATTTCCGCTCAAAGTCCTTAATTTTAATAGTCAGCCGCCTGTTCTGACATATATATCCTTCTCTCGCTTTATTAAAAACCTGAGGTGTGCAACTAACTGCCTATCCAATTTTTGCTAAAATGTATTTCCAGCACCATATTTGGCCAAAAATGCATATTCTCTGAATTTCGCCGTAACTATACAAATTTTCAATTCTGCCCATCTTCCCCCCACATCACGCTTCAAGAGGAACCAAACATTTTGCTGTGTAATTAGTAATAGTATTTACTACTGTATTTTTCAAGTCCGTAATTATTTTTAAACTGAACCTTAAAAATACTTACTTTTATTTTAATAAAAGGGTGGGAACCTTAGAGCTTTATAGTTCAATGTCAATGTGCTGCTTGTCATTCAGAATAAAAGTTTTCAACTTATTACTTGAACAGAACGAAACATATGAATATTATCTTTAGATTAGAAGTAATTTATAGCGGTTGAATGTTCCCTGCTAGTGTCCAATGAAATACTAGAATGATTTTTGACCCAGTTTTTCTAACTTGGATATTTTTTCTGTGCATTCCTGTGAAGAACGAAACCTTTTAATTGAATACCATTTGCACTAGAGACGCGAAATGTGTCAGCTTTAAAATAACATAAGGGGCCGTTCATAAACGACGTCACGCTTTTTTCCAATATATTTGATCCCCTCCCCCCTTTGTCACAATATGTCACACTTCAGCGGATCCCCCTCCCCCCTTTTGTGACGCTTTACGCTATGTTGCATAATGCATGATGTCACACTCCTTGTTACCCCCTCCCCTCCACTTGTCACACTTTGTCACAATTTCACGAACCTTCCCCCTCCCCCCATCGAAGCGTGACATCATTTATGAATAACCCCTAATAGATTTTTGTTAAATGACCTTATAAACGTTAAAATGAACATCAAATTCAAAATTCTAAAGAAAAACCAGGTTTTTTTCCTTTTATTTATTTATTTATTTTCTTTTCTGTCCCCCCCCCCCCCGATTTTATAATTAGCTTCAAAATTTACCCATATTTACCAGCTTTTGTGTAATTTCATTAAAGGTTTTTCCACACTTAAATTTGAAAAAAAAAAAAAAAAAGCTATGTAAAAATGTCATTTGATATTTTTTATATACAATTACCATGTCCATGTGTGCAGCGGGGTATCTATAGGTTTAACAATAAAATGTTTTGCGCGGTTTGAAAAGCGCATTAATTTAAGTTTTGATAGTTAGGAAATGAATAGTAAAACAATCCTAATATGTATATCAAATAAAATAATTTTCATAAAAAAATAGAACCGACTTAAAATTATAAATTGCTCTAAAAAGTGAAAAATAAATTAATTTTTTAAACAACATCGATGTGACTTTTAAACATAGTTTTAGAAGTCGGTGCAAAATTAGGATAGATAAAATCTTTTGTAATCATGAATAAATTGCAAATATATATATTTTCCCAGAATTAGCAACAATTCCAATACGAAGTAACAAATGGTGTAATGGTAATTAGACTCATAATTTTGCACCGACTTCTAAAAATATATTTAAAAGTCACATCGATGTTGTTTACCGTGCCTATTACTTTTGTTCTATGAAACGAATATGGTCAAACGAAGGTACGGGACCTATGTGAAACCACCTTCGATCGATTAAAAAAAAAAAAAAAAGTCATGAAAATCGGTTCATCCGGTGCGAAGTTATGAGTGGACAAACAAAAAAAAAAAAAAAAAAAAAAAAAAAAAAAAAAAAAAACGACATACATACAGTATAAATGTATAACCTCCTTCCTTTGTGAAGTCCTTTAAAAATTGATCTGGAGGAACTGTTGTATAACTATCCCAAATTTTAGCTCTGAAAGCCAATAACTTTCTTGATAGTCTCCTTCCCCCGCCGCGCCCTAAAAAATGTGCATTTTGTTGATTTAATTAAAGTAAAGTATTCCCGCCACGGCGTTTCTCTTGATTAGCGCCTATATCAGAAAGTATTCCCTCAACTCCCTCATGTGTTAAACGTATTAAATATGGGGAACAACACCTTTCGCACCTATCTTCTTTTTGGCGGTCAAAATGCAATAAGTGGTATAAAACTAATTGGAGCACTGTGAGCTCATTTATGTTGTTGTTATGTAGCATTATCTGCTATTAGAATCTAGAAATTATTATTAATGTCAGTGCGGCTTCTTATAATTTTTTTCCCAACAATTGTAATAACAAGAAATTTTAATTGATGACGACTGATGCCATATTTGCCTCGCAGTAAATATGTTGGAGAAATGGTTAGAGGAATTTTACTTCATTTACTCTTTCAACCCCCCCCCCCTCCAATGACTTTAAAACACCCTAATGTTGCTTTTTGCTGTACCAACTTTGAAATGGCAATCTCTTTGCACCATTTTTCAGAAAACCAGAGCGAAACTGCATTGTCAGAAACTAACAAATTGCGTCTCTCTTTTTTTTCTTTTTTCTTTTTCCAATTACAAAGCATATTTTGACTTATGGAAAAGTGCCAAGCAATCGCATTGTTCTTTCTTCTCCAGTGCTCTGTCGGAAGGATAATTTCCAACCTTTGTTGAATCGATCAGTCTTCACGAGCTTATCTAATTAGTTCTGCTATTTTTAGTTCTGGTTTGTCCAGATAGTTGTTTGCTTTTTAACTGCACTTTAATCAAAAGTTGGTTAATTTTTTGAAAGATCCTCAAGATAAGAAAGATTTTAGAAGAGTTTTTGAGAGTGAAATACTTAGCCAGAAATGGCATTGCTGGGTGGTTTTCTTCTTCTTCAGCCGCCGCAAGCGCATATCTACGTACTCGTGACGATCGTGTGGATTAGCAAAATACAGTGAAGATCTTACAGGTAAAAACGGAAGTATTAGAGCAACAAAATGTTCGGTCATATTTTCTTGATAATACGTAATACGAACTATTCTACTAAAGATGTTTATGGTGATAATGGTAATAATCTTTCTGTAGATAAAAATGTAAGGAAGACTGCATTCTGTATGCACAGTTAAAACTTGCTTTCATAATTTGCTTTAAATCCTGCTTTTTCTTTGAATTTAATTTGATTTTGCAGCAGATGAATATTATAAATAAGAAAAAAGTATAAATTAAGTTAAATTTTGCCATTTAAATTTAATTAATCATTAGGATTTTTACCTGGTCACTAAATTTCTCCTGGTAGTCAGGATGTGCCTCTTAAACATTTGAATGTTTAAGAGGCACATCCTGACGACCATCCTTTTACTCATTAGATCGTTCCCACATTAGGATTTTTCCTTTGGTTATTAATACTATTTCTTTCAAGTCGTCAGATTTTCCATTACTCTTTAAATATTTCCTTGGTCATTAGGATTTTTCCGTAACTTATTAAGATTTTCTCCTAAAATAGTAGGGTTTCCCCCAACTCATTAGGATTTTTCCGTAACTCATTAAGATTTTCTCATAAAATAGTGCGTTTTCCCCCCAAGTCATTAGGATTTTTCCTTCACTCATTAGAATTTTAGTCTTAGTGACTAACACATATTACCTTTAATAATTAGTATACCCCTTTAAGTTATTATTTTTTTACTTTTGTCATTTTTTTGAATTTTCCCGCTGGGCATTATGATTTTTCTCTTAGTCACTAACATATTTCCCTGGCAAGTAAACGTTCTCTCCCAACAATCGGGGAACTGAACATGGTATGTATGGTCTGAACTTACACCACCTAAATGGTATAAATGTGGAATTCTAGAGGCAGACGCTAAACAGGGGTTCGTTGCAGTCGTTGAGTTCTCAGAAAACTGTGTCCCAAAGACTCTTCAAGTTTTGAATAAATTGTTTTGTTTAAGGTGATTATCGTTATAATAAAGCTGCAAGTTGTGCATAAAGACCAAATTTTAGACTTTTTCAAATGTAGTGTTAACTTTTATCAGTTTCGTCCTTTATTTGAATTTCTTTTGAACGATTGGACGTATGTATATTTTGCAAAACTTAAAATTATTGAAACAAAATCAAAATAAAATTAAGCCTGCGGTTCAGCATTCAACATTTTTACTTTTGAAAGCTGCACTCTTAACGAGCACGAAATTTTATTTAAATGCCTTTTAATTCGAAATTTAATAAAAATAAAAAGATTTTTCATTTATTTGCCCTCTAACAGAGCTAAGCATCAAAAATAATAAAAAAAAACTTCTAACTTCCAGAGAGGATGCAAAAAGATCGTATTTTTGAAATTGCGATCGAAATATAAAAACAGCAAATACACGAATTTTTCTGTATAAAATAATTTTTGAATTACACTTTAACAAAAGTCTCCGGTAATCTGTATCAATATATCGACATGATCGTGGAAAATTTGGAATACGTTAAAAATTTTGAAAAAAAAAAATTTTTGAACTTTCTGAATGTTTAACTCCATCGATAATGTCTTTTAGTGCCTAGTAACTTAAAAATGCTTGCTTGCAAAAGTTAAGGGAAATAGAAATTGTTCATATGTGGCAAATCCATTTTTCTCCAATATAAGGTTAGGTGGGGTAATTGGGAATAAGGGGTAATTGAGAACAAAATGCATAAACGCTCAAGTGATATTCTATGGCGCTAAACAGCCTTGGGTCTTGAAAATATGCATCACTAGGAAGCCGTGGAACGTATTCCCGCCTTTTTCGGTAGTCATCTGACAACAATGTGATAGGTTTTTATAGTGTGGTTGTAAAACAATTGACTATCTTAGTGGATAGTATGATTTTATTCGTTAATTCTGGTTACAGTAATCAAAGGTAAATATTGTTTATGGGTAATTACTGTTATTTAATGAATGAAGTAACAGTATTTGTAGTGGTTGTGGAACCTTACTTTTTTTAGAACGCAGTAGACAGACATTCCCAATTGTCCCTGAGCGTTTTACATCAGGGGTAATTGTGAACGGAATTTAGCCACCCCTTTACCTTTCTTTTTTTTACAGTGCAGTGAACTAAACATTTTTTTTTATTAGATTAAGATAATATTTTGTTAAAGTAATTGTTGCTGTTCAAACAAGATACCTAAAACATATGTCATCAAGAAGGAAGTCTCCCCCTATATGCAGTTGAAGACGTCACTAATGCGGTAAACGACGTTGTCAAGTGGCAGAAAAAGAGTAAAACAACTTAGAAAAGATGTGACAAATTGGACGAGGATGCCATCCACTCCAAAGTACTAGTCAAAAAGAGAAACAAAAAAATGAATAATAACGAAACTGATGAGGCAGAAGAATATGCAGAGGAAAGCTTTGATGATAAAAAGCGTAGATGATTTAGATATCTACCTTCAAAATATGGTTAGCGAAGAACTTGAAGAATTTCCCTATATGGAGAGCCATCTGCTACAATCATCGCTCCATTCGTGTACGTGCTGGTAGATATTAAAGGAGGATTTAGAAACAAAACAAGTTTTGTGTACGCATGTAAGGTGGATGCGGTGGTGGATACGGAGTTGGAGGTTACTGGTCTCAAAAGTATTGACCTTATCTAAGTCAAAGTTTTCTCTTATTGAAAATGACAAGTTTTATATAGGTCAAATAATAGTCATTCCCAATTACCCCCCTGTTTATGGGGTAAATGGGAATGTCAATTATCAAAGACTTGAAAGCATCAATTTCTCCCGTTGACCTATTAAAAAGTTAATTAAGATGTGTAATTATAAATTCATATTTTAAAAAAAGGTTTCCAACTTACTGCATGGTCACAAGGTTTGTAAGTAGTGGAAAACTCAAATTTCGTTCCCAATTACCCCACTTGACCCTAGACTACATTTTTACCTAAAAACCCTCATAACTTCTATACTGGTTGACGTATGCCGCTAAAATTCCACATTCCTACTATCCAGGTGGTAAAAATTTTCTAATCCAGTTGATCATTAGGATTTCCCATTGCTAAATTGGATTTTTTTCTTAGGCACCAGCATATTTCTTTTAGCTATTAGGATATCTCTTTAGTCGTTACGATTTTCTACTTTCTTATTTAGATTGCTCCACTGGTCATTAGGATTTTTCTTTCTCTCATTGGGTTTTTTTTCTTAGTCTTTAACAGATTTCTTTTACTACTTGTTTGTTCTTAGTCACTGACAAATTTCCTTTAGTCTTTATTATCTAATCCTGTCATTTCAATTTCTTTGTTGATTAGTAAGATTTGTTAGCTAAGTCATTATGATTTATATTTTAGTAAATTCCAAGCGTCTATTCCATTCAAATGTTTACTCTTGACTTTGCGTTCCTAGTTGTGGCCTTTTATAAAAACAAGTTTGCAAAAGCCCCTTGCTGTTAAATCATGAAAAAGTTTACAATTGTGATGGATTTTTTTCGCAAAGAATTTTAACTAGGAGTTTATCATCTGCGGTATAAAAAATGGCTCACTTACTGACACGACATGCATCGGTGTTTTATTTTATTTCACAGACGGCGCTGCACATAGCGGCTGAAAGCGGACACTTGGACATCGCGCGAGTGTTGCTGGACCACGAGGCTGACTTGCTGGCCAAGGATAGTTCTGGCCTGACTGCTATGGATCTCGCTGAGAAAGCCGACCAGCCTCATGTGATGGAGTTGCTCAAGGAAGCTGCCGGTAAGTAAGTTTGAGAGTCGTTGAAACGTGCATCATTTTGAACTATTTATTATCGCTTCCTAATTGGCTTCTTTTTAAAGATTTGGAAAAAAATATTGACTCGGCGACTTGTTTATAACTGCTCCCCCCTGAGGGGGGGGGGGAGGGGTTATTGCGCAGACTGCGCCATTGAAATTTTCAGGGAACTGTTTTCAGGGGCTTGGTTCACTGTTGGCGAATTTGGAGGGGAAGGGTTCCATTGTTTTTTAATGAAGATTTAGGTGTAAATTTTTTTAGATTTTTTTAGGCACTAAACAATAAATAATTGTAAGTTTAAATTGTAAGGTTTGTTGGAAAATAACTCATGTGGTTCATGAATGTTGTAAGGATCTTTATGAACTGAGTCTCTTCCGCCTTCGCAACCAGAATGCCTGTAAGGGTCATTTATTAGACTTATAAATGATAAATATAAATATTGAGTATATAGTTTTAAGTATTAATTAAAGGGCCGTGAAACAGATATTTAGGAAGATAAGATATTTGACACACTCCTTTGTTGCATAGATTGGTATATGTATGAAATTTTCGTTGTATGTGGGGGGGGGGGGGTGGATTCCTCTCCTTTTAATTTTCACTTTATATAGAGTTGTACCTATGTTAAAGGATTTTTGTCTGTTCATTTTTAAAATTTTTCATACGACTTAATCCTTTTGTTGCGACGTATATTACAATAATTATATGTAAACATTAGAGAGAAAAAACAAACAAACAAGCTATTGGAATTTGATAAGGTAAGTAAAAAACTTCAAACTCAGTAAAAATGATGTTCATAAATTGAACACAAAAAGGTTTTTTTTAAATAACGAGGATTGAAGTATATAATAATGTGGTTGATATTAATTATGAAAGGAAGAATGTAAAAACTTTTTAAAAATTGTTTGTAATTGTTTACCGACTAGGGGTCAATCCAGAATTTTTAGCAGGGTCCTGTGTTTGAGAATTAAAAAAGAAGAAAAAAAAAATTGCGAAAAACCATATAATTTTGGAAAATTCAAAATTGTTAAAAATTCCACCGATTTTGTTAAGAAACTACATAACTTCGTCCCGAATAATTCGGTTATGGCCTCTTTTGGCGTTAATTCTTTGTTTACTATTGTTCCTGTTGATGGCGCTTTGACTTGCCTCAAGAAAAGGCTTTATGAATTCCATTTTACTTCTGTGGAAATTGAAGAATTAGTTTTTCTTACTCGTGTGTGCTTGCAACAGAGCACTTTTGTATTTAATGGTAAATTCTATGCTATAGTAAATGGCCTGGCTCTGGGAAGTCCTCTTAGTCCTATTTTAAGAGATTTCTATATGCATTATTTTAAGGAAAAATTATTCCAGAAATTGCAATTTCAATTTTATGTTCGTTATGTAGATTATTGTTTTGTCTTAACGGACAGTAACTTGTTAGGTATTGATGATACTCTTTCTATTATGAACTCCATTGATCCTAATATCCAGTTTTCTTTTGAGAAAGAACTTAATAGTAGCCTCGCGTTTCTTAATGTTTTGATTTCTAGGAGTGAGTCTGGTTTCACTACTTCTGTCTATCGTAAACCTTTCGCTGTTTCTTTACCTCCTCACAGACTGTCTTCTCATCCTCCCAACTAAAAATATTCGGCTTTTAATGCTCTTGTCCATCGTGCTATTAATATTTGCTCTTCTCCTGAGCTTCTCAAGATTGAACTCAACTATCTGAAAGCTGTAGCTGTTGATAGAGGATTTTCTCACTCTTTAATTGATTCTATTCATAACAAACTTTCTAAGAAAACTTCTGGTCCCAATAATGTGGTTTCTAGAAAGAATTTGGTTGTTTTTATTGTTTCATTCTGTCAGTTTTCGTATTGCTAAAATCCTAAAAACGTTTCAATTTCAAGTCGTTTTTGCCCCCTGTAACAAACTTTCTTTCTCTTCTCTTAAAGATCCTGTCGATCAACTTATCACTTGGGGTATTTACCAAATTAGTTGCCGTTGCGGCCTTTCTTACATTGGACAGACAAAACGTGCTCTGAAAATTCGGTTAAATGAGCATAAAGGTTATGTACCATAAAGCAAGAGCTAAATAAGTCTAGTATTGCTCAACATTGTTGGAATTCCAACCACTCGTTTGAATTCAATTCTGGGAAAATTATTCAAAAATGTTCTTCCCCTTTAGAGCTTGACTTTTGGGAAGCTTATCATATTAACAGGAATAGTTCTAATTTGGTTAATGATTTTTCCTTAACTCCTGATTTTTCACAGGTCTGGCATAAGTTCCTTTAATTTGTTGTTCTTTCTTGGTTTTCTTGTTAGTTTTCCTTTTTTGTGTCTATTTTTCTCTTTTTCCCCCCTACCTCTTATTTTGCATTTTGTTTTGGTACTTTCTGTACTTGTTTTTATTTCCATTTTATTCTTTGTATTATTTTTTTTTTGCATTTTTCATGTATTTTCATTTTTATGCATGCTGTCGCCTTTTTTGCTTTGTTCTTATTGATATTACATTTTTATTTCCTGTACTTTCAACTGTATTCGTTTGTTGCTCTCTTATTGGTGCCTTTCCTGCTACTTCTACTTCCACTTCACTCTACCTTTATTGTCATTGGTTTACAGATAATTCTTAGGCTATATAAGCTTTGTTTTCCTTGTTTTGTCTGCTTCATTTGGATGTTTTGCATCTAGAAGCTCCCTGTCGCATTGAAAAAGGGATTCCAAGCAATCCCGAAACATATGTCTGCATTTTAAAGCTCATTTGTGCTTTAAAATAACGTGTAATTATTTTTTATTACAGCTTACTTGCACTAAGTTAAATTATTATTAAAAATCTTATTGTTTGCCATGCCTCTTATTTAATAAATAATTCTGTGAAAAGTACGATTTGGTACATCGGAATTTTGTGTGAAAGGTCCGTTTTGATTGATTGGAATTTTGTGAAGGGTGCGAAAATGGACCAAAATTTTACTGGTACGATCCCTTTTAAAATATCTCTCTATTCAATCTTAAATGCGAATCATACGGTTTCCAAGTATTTCGCATTGAGACACCCTGTTTTTAAAGGTTTAGTGCATGTCACTACTTACTCATGGAAAACATTAAAATGAAGTGGAGATGTTTTAGAAATTCATCTTTGAGGAAAGAAACAGGAAAATATTTCCTTCAACAGTGAGTTTCGGTTCTAGTTCAACGATTTAGCAATTGATGTGTTTAGTTTGGACATGTCACAGGAAATTGTGTAATTCATATGACCCGTGGATGCAGCCATTTTCAAGACATGGATCACTTCCTTTCGCTGCGCTCTTTCGTAAATTGTTGTGTATTTTTGTGCATGTTTTCTTCGTATAGAAGCTTTGAGTTCTCTCGCATATTACCCTAAATACACCAAACACATAAATAGTTATAATTGATAAAGGTAGCATCGCACTGATGAGAGAAATGAAGGAATTATTGTGGGAAATAGCAGTTGACTATGGTGCAAATTTTACTTAGACTACCCTTTTAATAAAAGTGATGTTATTTTCGGAATATATGTATCTTTTTTCTTTCTTTCTTTCTCAAATGCAGATCCATATTCCACCTCATATCTAAAATGTTTTCGCAGTTCGCGTTTCGGATGCATTCAAGACTAATTTCTCATAGAAATTGGCTAAAAGTACATAATTTTGTAATGATTATCAAAGAATTCCTCTTGTGTCCACGAAATGTTTATCATCACCGTCAATTTTTTTTATTTAAAAAAAAGAGATTCCCGTTTAAATATGAATTTCACGTGTAATTTGTGTTTTTCTTAAAACTGAATTAATTACTTTAGAATCTTTTAAATCTAAAACTTACGTAACTCATGATATAGCCGTAATCTATAAGGAAATGACGGAAGAAGTACGTCATACCGTTCAAACACCTTACACGTTACCTTTAAAATATGCTTTGCACATAACCAATTTAGCAGTTAAAAGTTCAAAACCATTTGATCATGAGAAAGCTTCGTCTTAATGCAAACCTTAAAGAAAATGACAAAATCGATCGATTTATCTTTTATCTGTATTATCAGAGACAATCGATTCGCCATTTATCAGCGATGAAATTAGGGCCTCAACGTTCACGTCACAGTCCGATATTGACACTACTGTATCAAAATACTTTTGTTAAACAATGAATTTGCTACCCGTGCAGCTAAAAATTATTTCCCGCGGAAAGCTTTCTTTTCGGGAAAGGATGGTTCCCTGTAAATGCCCAGGCCTAATCGCATTCTTTACCTGGGTTCGAGTGATGAGGACTCCTTCGTACCTTTCGAAGAAGTGCTCCTAGGTTGCTCCTGTTTCCCGGATTACGTCATTTTCCTTTTTTACTGTGTCCAAGATTTGTCGTTATTGCCCTGGGATGTGTTCTTAGGTACGTAGCTGTGCCGTGAGGGTTTATATTTCCTTATTAGTTATTATTGTCAGTTATTCTTGCATTTTGGTTACAGAAAAAGTTTGTAAGTTACATTTGCAGTAAATATTTTTTCTTAAATATGAAAATGGAAGTTAGTTAAGGATATTTTTCGCCGATTTAAAACCGATTTGTAGTGTTAATTTTCATCTTACAAATCAATGTAATGAGATTAATACTTTACAATTGTAAGTTTAATGTAATCAAAACTTCGATTTTTTTTTCTTTTGTGCATTAAGTTACATAATGCGACCTTAATTTCAAATGTATGAAATGTTGCTGATGTCTTACTATACAAAGTGACGTAGGGGAAAGAGGGCTCATTTGAATATTTTATTTATTTATTTATTTTTCAAAAAATGTCAGTTTCCCACAACAAAAAATGTCCACATATGTTTAGTCTTTTCTTTGTCTAATTTTTTGGGGAGATTTTTTAATAAAATATTTCTTTAATTTTTCGTATTAAAAAAAAGACTATATTTTTTCACATAAGCCCCTATAAGGGGGTTAGTGGTATGCTAATTTAAACCAGCACAACACTAATTCTTTTACTAGACGTTTCCGACTTAACTTTATTCATATTGCGATTAAATTTGGATCTTCATAGTTCACATTTTATCGCTAGTGCGTTAAAGACAATCTTGAAAGTTTCACCTTGCAATAATGCAGAGTAACTCAACTGTGTAGAGATTTTGAAAATGTCTACGTAAGTGCAAGGCGTAAATTCATTACTCAAAATTTAACTTTAGGATATGGTAAAATTAAACGTTAACTGTTGAGGTACTTAAGCTGATGAAAGACATTACGCAATTTAAAACTCAACAAATTTAATAAACAACAAAGACATAATTAAACAAAGTAAATCAAAACAAACTTTTAAGCATGCGCCGCGGCAACAACCCATGCGGGCACACGACTGCTACACAGCAAAAAGAAAGAGAGAGCGAGTGAAAAAACATTTCACTTGGCATTTATACTGTTCTTGCGGCTAAACACTGATGCCACAAAACTTTAAAAAGTTCGCTAACGATGCATAACAATGAGCAGGTTGAGCAGGTTGCATAATAATGATGCATAACCACTGGTTGCCCTTAGTCACGAAGTCAGTCTCCGGACTGATAAGGGACGACAAAACGTACTTAAGACCAGATCTTGTGACAACACACTTGCGAAGGAAAGATTGCAAGTGTTGTGTATCATCATGTACTTGCTCGGCTGTACATTCAGGAGGCTTTGATGTAGCTGCATCAGAGGGCTCTTGTAGCGAAACATCAGGGGCGACGAAGAAAAAAACAGGCTTCAAACGACCAACTGATACGCTGACTTCCTTACCCTTAATAAGCAAGACATAAAACTTAGGTCTTCGCTCAACTACCGAGTAAGGGCCGTTGTATGGCTGCTGAAGTGGTCTTATGGCGTCTACTCGCACAAACACATGAGATGCTCGAGCTAAATCTTCACTCATAAACACAGCTGACTTGGTGGAGTGATGCTTTGCAGGAACAGGTCTCAGCTTATTCATCTTTCGCCATAGATCCCCCAAGAGATCTGCACGAGACGATACAGCAGAAGGCGATGTGGCTTGCAGGAATTCACCAGGTAGTCGGAGAAAGCAGCCGTAGACGAGATCCGCAGTTGTAGCGCCGATGTCCTCTTTCAAACTCGTCCGGATACCAAGCAGTACTGTAAGCAGGACTTGAACCCATCGCTCCGTCGCATGGCTCATGATAGAACTCTTCGCGGGTGGGAACTTCTTTGGCTCATGATAGAGCGGTGAAAGCGCTCCACCGTGCCATTGCACTTCGGATTGTAGGCTGTGGTTCTTATCTTGACAATACCAAGGAATTTGGCTAGGGAGGTGAAGAGGTCACTCTCGAACTGTCGTCCCTGGTCAGTAGTGATGATCTCAGGAACGCCAAACCTTGAAACCCAGCCGGAGTAGAAGGCGTCAGCCACTGTAGCTGCAGTCTGATCTTGCATTCTAAAGACTTCCGGCCACCTTGTGAAACGATCAATGGTAGTCAAAGCGTAGATGAAACCCCTCGACGGCGGCAGAGGTCCGACGATGTCCAGATGCACATGGGCGAAGCGAGCTGAAGGAGGGTCCAAGGAACCAGTGGGAGAAATAGTGTGGCGTTGGACCGTAGATTTTTGACAATTTATGCACTGTCTGCACCAGGTCTTGATATCTCTTGACATTGATGGCCAGACGAACCGTTTACTCACCATGTCCAACGTTGCACGAGCTGCCGGATGCGAAAGTCCATGAAAAGTCTGAAAAATACTCTTACGAAAAGAATTAGGCACATATGGGCGAATGTGACCAGTGGACACATCGCACAGCACTTTTGATGAGGCGAGTGTTAATGACCTCCACTCAAGACCAGAATCTGACTCTCGCAGAGATCGCAACTCCTGATCATTACATTGAGCCTTTGCCAAAATTTCGTAATCAATTTCGCAAGAACTTGACAAGTTAATCGCAGAAATGCGCGAGAAACTGTCAGCCACCGAATTTTGGGCTCCAGGTACAAACCTGATGTCAGTAGAAAATTGACTAATAAACTCTAAATGTCGAATTTGCCTAGGGCGATTGTTTATCAGCTTTTTGCTGAAAAGCAAATGTTAACGGCTTATGATCGCTGAAAATAACACATTCGCGTCCCTCAATCATGTGTCTAAAGTACTTGATTGAAGAATACACAGCTAATAGTTCACGATCATAGCAACTGTAGCGTAACTCGGCATTATTGAGTTTACGTGAGAAAAATGCTAGTGGTGGAACCTGCCCATGGACTCCTTGCTGCAAAACCCCACCAATTGCAAAATCTGATGCATCTACGACCAAATGCAAAGGAGCATCAGGCACGGGATGTGCTAGAAGCGTAGCATTAGAAATCGCATCTTTACATGCTTAAATTGCCAATTTGGCTTCCTCTGACCAAGAAAGAACAGTTTTGTCTTTCTTTCTGCGCTTACCATCACCTTTTGCGAGAGTATGCAAACTAGCTTGAACTTTAGCTGCATTTCTTAAAAAACGATGATAAAAGTTTGTCATTGCAAGGAAACGACGCAATTCTTCGACCGTGTGAGGTAGGGGAAATTCTAGCAAGGCTTTGACCTTTTCGGGTAGGGGTTCAAAACCTTCCTTAGACACTAGGAAACCCAAGAAATTTATTTTTTCCGTACCGAATTCACATCTAGATTAATTACTAGACCATAGTCCACTAACCGCTGGAAGACTTGTTTCAAGTCGGCCCCGTGTTTTTCTTCACTTTCAGAAGCTACAATGATATCGTCAATGTAAGATACACAGCAATCAAGACCACGTAAAACGTTATCAATAAAGCGTTGAAAGCTTTGGGCCGCGCATCGTAATCCGAAACACATGGAAGTGTATTCGTAAAGTCCAATAGGAGTTATTACAGCAGTTTTTGGAATGTCACATGGTTCAATAGGGATTTGATGGTATGCTTTCACGAGATCAATCTTGGAAAACAACCTTTTACCACTCAAAGTATGCGTGAAATCCTGGATATGGGGTTCGGGATAACGATCAGGAATCGTTACAGCGTTAAGCCTCCTGTAATCTCCGCAAATACGCCACCCAGAAGGTTTTTTAGGTACAAGGTGTATGGGGCTGGCCCATTGACTTTTAGAAGGACGAATAATGCCTTGTTTGAGAAGTTCGTCAAATTCCTTCTTAACAGCCAACAGCTTTTCAGGAGACAACCGTCGTGCAGTGGAAAACACTGCAGGACCTTTAGTTTCGATCCAATGAGTCACAGGATGGGGCTTAGGATATTTAACCATATTTGGGTTTGTAAGTTGTGGATACAAGGATATAACATCTGAAAAGGGATTCGCTCTGAAACTAATGTTAAACCAAATGTTGGTCCGGGACAAGCTAAACCCTTTTCTACTAGTTTCGAGGCAGAATCTAGAAGACGATTATTTCGCATATCCACTAACAAACCAAAATGCTTCAAAAAATCCGCTCCTATAATAGGATGAGAAACCTCTGCAACTAAAAATCTCCATTCAAAATTTTGACCAACACCAAAATTCAACCTAAACCTTTTAGAACCAAAAGTTTTGATTTTAGAACCATTTGCAGCATACAAACTTAAGGTATCCAGAAAACTTTCAGGCGAAAACCTCTTCGGAAAACAGCTGACCACAGCACCACTATCTACAAGGTAACGAAACCCTGAAATTGTGTCGTATACAAAAAGTCGGCTGTTCTGCTGGCTGTCATTTGCCGTCGATAGAACAAACGAGCCACTCAGTTTTCCGAAAATTGGCATGGCTGAATACATTTATGTGCCTTTTCTGCAAAACGTCTGTGATACCAACATAACTTGCCTTTCTCCAGACGTTCCGTAGAACCGTCCCGACATTTGGGAGTACAACTCCTAACTTGTTTATTGCTTCCAGAATAGTTCCGCCGTCTCTGAAATCCCCGCGATAGCCGTTTAAGCTCAACACCCAATGAAGCCACTTCAGCCTTGAGGGACTGCAAAACTACATTCTCAGCTGCAGCAGCTGAAACGCTCGCCACAGAGTTCGAAAATTCGGAAACTTCACGAACTTTGTCCGCAACTACTGCTAAACTGTCAAGTGAACTATCTGCACTAACTGAAAGAATTTCCTGAACATGCACTGGTAACCTTTGCAACCAAAGTGCACGCAAAACGTCATCTGCTAGTTTTCCCGATGACAAATTCTTCATTTCATGCAATAAAATATAAGGTCGTTTATCGCCTAAATGCAAGTCCTGAAGCAACAGCTTTAAACGAGATGTCTCAGACTGAGAAAAATGCTTAACAATAACTTCCTTTATCGTAATAATACGGTTTCTCTGGGGGTTTACGCACAAGATCCCGAATTATTGAAAGCACATTTTTATCAACTGCCGAAACAACACAATGAAACTTAGTGATTGGATCGGTAATACCAGCGAGAAAAAACTGGCTTTCTAACTGTAAAAACCATATTTCAGGATCGGAATCCCAGAACGGAGGTGCTCTAAAGGCAACACGAGACACTTCAGGAATGGCAGAAGCATTTTTATCACTAGAAAGTGTACCGGGAATAGGTTCCTTGACATCAGTATCAGGCATTTTAAATTCAAATTCACAACTAAAGGCAACCGAAATATGTACCACACAACTGTTATCACCAAAAATTTCTGCACAAAACCATCTTAAAAAGAATGCACTACTGTAAAATGATAGTGTTTAAAAAAGAGTCAAAAGTATTTGTGGGCTTAAAATTACGCTATGAGTTTTAAAAATACAATATAAATTGCACAATAACCCAAAAAGCCAAAATGTATCAAAGTTACGAACTCAATTCGTGAATATCAGAAAACCATCCATAACATGATTTGGAACCACAAAAAAGCGCGAGCGAAACTGGTCAAGAATGAAAATCAGAAAACACTCACCCAACTTTTCGGTGTATACACCTTTCCGCTGGCTGTGGAAATAATACGCAGCAAACTCATTCAGCACAGTTGAGTTTTCAGAAGGCTTGAAAGTTCGTAGACTGAATCACCACTTTAACTTACGAGGTCTACCACTTTAACGTCCGGGTCTACCACTTTAGTGGTATGCTAATTTAAACCAGCCCAACACTAATTCTTTTAATAGACGTTTCCGACTTAACTTTATTCATATTGCGATCAAATTTGGATCTTCATAGTTCACATTTTATCGCTAGTGCGTTAAAGACAATCTTGAAAGTTTCACCTTGCAATAATGCATAGTAACTCAACTGTGTAGAGATTTTGAAAATGTCTACGTAAATGCAAGGCGTAAATTCATTACTCAAAATTTAACTTTAGGATATGGTAAAATTAAACGTTAACTGTTGAGGTACTTAAGCTGATGAAAGACATTACGCAATTTAAAACTCAAAAAATTTAATAAACAACAAAGACATAATTAAACAAAGTAAATCAAAACAAACTTTTAAGCATGCGCCGCGGGCAGCAACCTATGCGGGCACACGACTGCTGCACAGCAAAAAGAAAGAGAGAGCGAGTGAAAAAACATTTCAGTTGGCATTTATACTGTTCTTGCGGCTAAACACTGATGCCACAAAACTTTAAAAAGTTCGCTAACGATGCATAACAATGAGCAGGTTGCATAATAATGATGCATAACAACTGGTTGCCACAGGGGCATAAATGAACAAGATTTGAAAAACAAAACAATCGTCATATTTGAAAGAAAAATATCTGTAGTATGGCAAATATAGATATAGATTATATTGTAGGGCACATTATATTTACCTAACACCTGAAAGAAATGAACTGCGTAGAGTCCTCTTGATGTCCTCCAAATATAGATGGTTCGGGAAAATTCATTATTCCAACGAAAACAAGGGCCAAGTTTGATAGAACAAACGACTTTCGGATTCGGAGTAGTCGAGGACACCGATAAAAGAATTGATATCTAAACTGATGCCAAGCTCCATAGCAATCCTTTTGTCATAGCTGTAAGAGTGTACAATGTTCTCTAATACATTTAAAACCAATTTTCTTTTTTTGATATCGGATTTCTAACTTGTCAAGTTTTAATTTAAGGTAAATTACATTCAAAAAATTTAACACCTTCATTTTGAAATTTTTAATGGCTAGTATAATCATGTAACAAGTTATAATAGGTAATTTCTAATTGTGTTCGTATGGTCTTCTTAAACGTAACTCATCTTAAATAAAACTCGCCAAGTTAGAAATCCGTTATCTTATGACATGCTGATTTTAGAAAATACGTTAACTTTGTAAGTAACACCAATCAAAGGTCAAGCAAATTCATATAGCTTAGATATAGTTTTAAAAACGAAACGAATATTACATAATACAACAATAATAATAATAGTAATAATAATGTGATGGTAAACATTTATTGCTGGAAACTCTCACTAATCCCTACGGAATGTTTCGTGAACCACTGTGTGGGAATCAGTGCTATTAAATGCGGTTTGTCAAACATGCAAATGTTTATCATGTGCTAAGTTATTCTGTATGCGCTTTTGAACAACATTAACGAAATGGGAAATGTGTATTATTATGGGAAGAGTTACTCAACTTGTCGGTGATTGTGAAACTTTTCTTCTCCATCTGGATCTCCTGTTGGCTCTTAGACGAGTGAGTCACTGTGACTCATGTAGATCAATCCCCGGAGCGTCGTATTTATTCAAATGCACAGAAAGGATGTCAGTAATTGTATGGTTTAGCAACTTTATAGTTGATTTTTAGCTAACATTGCGATGTCGAAGTTTTCACGGCCGCGCAGCTTCTTAGCTTTACTGCGTTTCATTTTTCTCATTTGAGAGTAAATTATTAACTGCTCATGTTTTTTTTAGCTTAAAGACACAGTGTAACTGAAATTACTCTTAGCCTTTTTAGCATTTTTGTTATTTTATTTAGTTTTTGCAAGTATAAATGCGTTTTAAATGCTATTTTAACTTATGTAAACTTAGAACAGTAAGGTATTTTAGTTTTAAGTTGAACTCGAATGTTTGTATGTTGTAGTAGTGATAAAATACTGTTCTCTTATGTGAGTGTGCTATCCAAAATTTGCCTAAGATTTTCATTTTTATGTTTGTTACTGAGAGGAGACTGTTTTTAAATTAGAGTTTCATCTAAAACTTAACAAGCTTGAATACTTTTAATCCACCAACATCGATTTCGTTGCATATATTTTCAGTTTCGATTTTATATCATTTCATGTATCCCTTTTTTTTCTCTTTGGCAAAAACAATTTGTTATAAAAAAAACTAAAAAAAAACAGCCTGTTATTATAATGTAAATCAACTTTAATCCCTCAATGACATCGAGGCATCCATTTTCAGTTAATTTCAACCAGAACCAGAGAATAATAACAATTATAATAAAATATTGACTATGACAATTGAAAAATATTGAACAAATGTCGCATCACCTACAAAAATCTTCGCCTGGCAGCCAAGACAAGTGGTCAGCAAACTTTAGAAGCTATTGAGTCAGTTTCACCATTAAATGCGTCGAGAATTTTTTTTAAAGAGCTATAGCTTAATAAACACTTCAATATAGTTTATTAAATAATCAATACACCACTATATATACTTTGTATGACTTTGATATTTAGATATTGCGTAGAACCGTTTTTTCTGTAGAACGGTCAAAGAGCTGCATGTAGCTCGCGAGCCGCAGTTTGCCGATCCCCTGCCCTAGGGTCATTCCTTTGCTTCATCTATGTTTAACATAACCTTGCGCCCGTATAAAATCACTTGACACATAATTCACTCAGGTCAAAAATAGCTTTCACCGTGTCAAATTGAAGGTCTTCAGGTTACAGTTCACTCGCAACTTTTGTGGAACAAATTTTATGTAAAAGAGTTTATAAAAATGAGTATTGTATATTCAATTTTCTTACTTTGCTAAGGTGAAACCGAACTGGGAAAATGGATTCAAATTTAAAGTAAAACACATTCTAAATTTTAGGTATTAAATGTTTAGATAGATTATAAATTTTAGTCTGTACAGAAGCAATTACCAGAATGCGCTCGTTCTGAACACAGAAAATGTTTCGATCCTTTGCACGGAAGTATTGTAGCGAATATTTGCCTCAGATTGCAATGAACATTTGAAATAACATCTTCAGAAAACTGAATCATATTAAATATGGCTAATGGCTATTTTCTATAAACGGTTAACGGAGAGCGGTTCGAAATTGAGATGAGAAACACGCAGAGGTGGATTGCTTTTTTAAATCAAAATTTTCAAACGAGAAACAGTTAAGAAATATTGTTTTATTTTCCACCATCACACAAATTACTTATAAGTGCTTTGAATTTGTCTGTTTTTCAATTTTCCACAACAAACAATCCAAAGTTAGTCACATCTCTTGTATTTTACTTTTTGGAAATTCTATCACACTTTACAAAACTTATTTTGAAACAGTTTTGAGAGTATATTTTCCATACGAAACTCATTTTCTCTACTATAAAATCGATTTATAAAAAAAACAAAAAGAACAAGGAAGCATGATTGATGTTTAATCCATTAATATACTCACTCGATCTGATCATTGGTCTTTGTTCAGGTCATGATTTGACCGTATTGAATGACTTATGTTAATTGCGTGGAAAATACTTCTTTCAGAAAAATAACTGATCCATTTTTTTATATGAAATGACACTATGTTAAGAAATTCAATTTTTGGAAATGTTACAAACTTGCCACATTTGTTTTCAAATTCAGAACTAAAGTACATAACCTCTAAAATATTTCGAAATTTACTTGAAAACTAAGTGTAGTCAGAACCCTGGACGAATTTAAAGTTAATTTTCATTGTCATCCCTTTCGATCAATTAGAGATTAGACTATTTATTAGCATTCCCCGCGATTTTCCGACCATGTATTTTTTCCCCTTTTCCTTTTAAAAATTAGCCTTTGAGAAAATATTACTTCGGTGTGACATAAAATTTCATTAAAAAAAATTCATTGAAATATTTCGAGGACGTTCCTTTTCTTTTTGCTAATGCATAGATGGAATGATCAGTTTTTTTTTTTTTTTATGTTTCGCCTCCGCCGCTAAATTTCTACAGTTTGTCAACTTACTGCTGCCATCTAGGAGCAAAATCTGTAGTTATTTTATATTTTTTCATTCCATGTTTCGCAAAATTCCAAAAGCTGATGTCCTGTCAGAAGTTCTTTTCTTGATTTTGAATTACAATTAGTTTTGCTTTTTTTTTTGTTTATCTTAAAAACGTCTGCCTCCCTCTTTTTTTATTAATTGCAAAATTTGTATAGTAAAAATGTAAGTCCGAAATATGCAGCTTTGAAGAACTAGTTCTTTGTTAATTATACTACGTATATTCATAACCTATTATATATTAAAGCACGTGTATGTATTTTCAATTCTTTGTTTTTACCTTTAGATAAACGTTGTTTTTTCCTTTTTTACTATGTTATGTTTAATCATTCATTTAATCACAATTAATTTATCCAGTAGAAAATCTTGGCCATCTTTGCTAACTTTCGTAAAATTACTGATTTCCCATCTATACCTTTTCAATTGTTCAATGTGGTTTAAGAAAAGTTCTGTACTTTCTTAGAATCACCCTCTACTGATTAAAAAAAGAAAAAATGAATTGGCTCATCCAGTGCAGGCGCAAATACACAGTTTTGCTGAGAAGGGAGAAAAGGGAGAATTTTCTTTTTTTTTTTTTGTGATTTTATCTTTCTGCCGGAAAATTTATACTAAAGGGGGTAAATTATAAAATTTTAGTTCGTTATTCATATAATCAATAATACTGCTGTATGTCCCGGGGGGGGGGGGAGGGGCGAGATTTCCCTTCTTGCTTCTTGCCTCCCCCTGTATCCATTCCTGATCAAATGACATGTTCTTATAGGTGGAAAGGAAAAAAAAAAAAAACAACGAATACATTAACAAATATTAAAAAAAGATGATAGATCCTTTTTTTATTGAAGCGGTTAAAAATCAGAAATCTAAAGCAGCCACTTTTGAATGACTCCAGCTTCTAAATACTTACTCCAGCCTCCGCTCCGTGCTCTGAATAGTTTTAATAGAGTGTATTATTTATTGCTTTTTTTTGTTGTTGTTGTTAATTTATTTTAAAAAAATAAAAGTAAAAAACAAAATCGCAACAGGGGAGCGCAACAAACTTTGAGAAAAATTTCGTTGCTCCACTCTCCGCTCCACATCCCTGTTAAAAATAAAATCTCGCGATTTTTTCTTAGTGATTAATAAATGTTCTAAATTTCCAGAATACCCAGGGCCGGCACTAGGCTGGGGCGGTGAGGCGCCCGCCTCAAGCGTGCCGTTCTTAGGGGCGCATTAACCATAAATATTGACTTCATCTTTATAAGTAAAAAACAACAGTTTTTATCTCAAAAAAATTAAAAACCGATATTACGTTTGTTTTTTATGCGGTTTTAGGCCTCTGGACAGTTAAAAACCGATTTTTCTCATCCTTGTACCACCTTGTCGTGGTGGATGGGCTCTCTATACTAAGAATGCCACAACTTCCGAATGTTCTAACAGTGACTTTTCTAAGTAATTAAACTATACTGTAATTGAACAGTAGAATTGGTTAACTCTCCAACTCAATACCCGCCCCAGCTGGGCTTCAAAGTTAGTGGTAGTCAAACCTATCTATTTTATGACGAGCAAAACGCAATTTATTGCTTTTTCTCTTTTTCTGTTCTTTATTTTCCCTTATTCAGCCCATTCTGATCAGCGATTGCTTTTCTTCAGCTTTTTGAAAGTTAAAATATGTATTATTAAAGTTTGTATCGATCATTTTTAATCTATATTTCTTCATAATATATAGTAGGGGCGGGAAAAAGTTTTTTGCCTCAGGGCGCCATTCGTGCAAGCGCCGGCCCTGAGAATACCTAAATGAAATCAGGCCATCTAATCAGTCGATTAGTTATCTTTGTCTGTTAGGTAAGTCTATATGATCAAATTCATTTTGTTTCTCCCCCCCCCCCCCCCAACCGCCCCTCTAGAGAATGCGGATGAAATATGTATATATAAGAATGTACATTTTCTTCGATTTTTTGATGCAAAAAATTGCATTTCCAGTGTTTTTGGTGTTTTAGCTAAAAAGCTAAACACCAAAAAACACCCGCAGACGGTAGTGTTAGCTATTTTTGAACTTCAAAAAAAAAAGCTAAAAAATTTTAATTAAAAAATCCTTTATTTCACATGTTATAACTACGAAGAAAATGGCGATTTCAACAGCCTTGAACACACCAGTCGGTGAATACAATAATTTCTTTTTGTAATTCTAACACATTTGTACATTCAGTACGAACTTACCGCTAATTTTTTATTTAATACAATTTACCCTGACCATTTTTAACCAGACCAATACCTGGCAGAGTGCCATAAGGGAAACCTTACGCAGGGGGAGGTAGTGGGGTGGTTTTCATGCAATATCCCCGTATTATGGGTTGTTTTAGTGCGGGATTTGAATACCCTGATTCTTCCGGGGAACCGATGCTAACCAACTATACCATTTGGCCCCTTTCAACCCCTACAAGAACAAACATTTTGAATTCGTTCTAAATAAACCCCCTACCACCTGGCAGGTACGATACTTCCCGATAGCTGTGAATGGATTGTTCTTCTACTTTCCATCCCAAAGAGCAAAAATCATAAGTCCATGGTCCAAGTTAAGGAGGAATTGGTCCCAAAGGGAAATTTTCCTTCCAATGGTTGATTTTTTGTTTTTTTTTAAAAACTTGTTTTTGAATTTGTCAATGCCAATCTTTAAATTTGGCTTTCAAAAAACAAAAACAGATTGCGTTCAAAAAAACCCACCTAAAACAAATTATAAATCGGGGTTTTATTTGACCCTAAAGGAAAAAAAACTTGATGAATAAAGGAAATTTTAAGAACAATTTTTTAAGTGTGTTAATTTTATTAAGTAATGTAAACTGAATTTGGTTCCACATGCATGATTCAATTTTAAATTAATCAATAATTTTGTGCTTTATTGAAAAATTTTGGGTAAAAATTTAATTTGCGAAAAAAAAAAAGTTTTTTTTTTCCCGGTGTGAAAATTTTTAAAATGATTCGTGTTATGTTTTACCCTTGAATTTTTGAAACATACTCGCATCCTCGTCCTTGAATGCTTATTCTTTATGTTATGCATCACAGGAGGAACATAATCATCCAAATCACTTAAGTGTTTGTTTAAATAATGGCTACGTTCTGCTGCCATTTTTGACCTTGATTTTCATTTTCTCAATTGTAGCAACCTGTGCAAAGCTGTTGATTTATAAAGGTAGTATTAAAAAGTTGTTCATTTACTAGAAACAGGGCTGTTCACAAATGATGTTACTTTTTCAATATTTTTGACCCCCTTCTCCCTTTTGTTACAAAGTGTCACTCTGCACCATATTCCACTTGTCATTTGCCACACTGCAGATTAAAGATCATATTTGATACTTTTAAACTTTAACCATGTGTTTTAATGAAATTACTCTGCATATAACAACAATAATGATTACATATGTACTCAAATCTTGTATATATATGTAAAAAAGAGATTTACAATAAAAATATAATCGACAGGAGTAATAAAATATTAATATAGAAAAAGTAACTGGAAACAGTAGTGTTTTGAAATTTGATACATTGCACTTTAAATCTTATCGTTACTTTATGAACACAAATTACTCAACACTTTGAATTTGAACTTTCTTAATTTAAACTTTTAACTAGAACTTAATGCAAACCTTTTTCAGCATCGATGTTTTTTGACAGAAATTTGAGAGAAAATGAAATCGATTAGAATACAAGGTGTTATCATCAGAAGAAAATAGCATTTTTATCTTTTAACATATTAAATATTTAATCTGTTTTTATTCTAACCTAAATGTGTGATGTCACACATTTAAGTTAGAATAAAAACACTTCTTGTTACCCCTCTCTCCCTCCCTCGTGTCATAAACTTTCACAATTTCACTACTCTCTCTCTCGCCAAAGCGTGACATCATTATTTGTAAACTGCTCCGATGACAAAAAATCTAATGGCATAGTCCGTTTCAATTCAGGCAGGTAAAAATAAAATCTTACCTTCATAGTCTCAGAAGTTTTTGAATTTCACATATGTTAAAATTTAGAACTATGTGAGTTATAGGTATTTTTTGCTTTGCTCAAAAAAATTCCTGGCCCGAGATACAGGCCGCCAAAGATGGCGCCTTCGGCGCAATTTTTTACTTGTGATTTTCGACAAAAACTTTCAAGTGCTCTATTTCCTGAACGGTGCAAGATATTTTGATGCGGTTTTTTTTTATTTGAAAGAGAACTACATTCTGTTTAAGATAAAAGGCTAAATTTTAAAATATCTATTTAACTTTTTATGCTGCAGCCTTTTGAAATTAAAAAAAAAATCTTTTATATTTTTTTTTTCTCAAAAAAGCCAATTTCAAATTTTTTTATTTTTTTACTGTTGGTTAATACCATTAAGTACTACATTCTCTGAAAAGGAGAGCTTCCACTTTTGCGTTTAACGGTTTTTACAAGCAATTTAAGATTTTGCCATATATTTCATCAGTTTTGTTAACAACATAGTCATATATTGGTCTCATTAAGTCAAAATTATAGTAATTTAATTTTCTTAATAAATATTAGAAACATATACCCCCTTCCCACAAAGGAAATTTACCAGTAGACAAACAGACAGACATACATTGCCCAATCTTATTGCCCGCTACTTTAAAATATTTATTGATTTCCTTTATTTTTTTAAAATATCATTTTCTCATTTTTTCATAGCTAGAGTTAAAATCTATTAGTTGTTAATTTTAATACATGTATTATTCAGTAAAACATAGCTTTTTATATTTGATTTTCATATCTTGCTATTGATGTTATGAAAAAAAATGAGGAATACTACTAGGAGGGGGGGGGGGGATCAATTTAGGATTCAATCAATTTGCATTTTTCTTCCTTTTCTTTCATAAGGAAGTTAACAAAAACAAAGCACATGCACATAAAACCACTAATTGCTTATACTTGAATTAATTGCTTGACATAATTTTGGGAAATGGTATGTTTTGGAACATATCCATATATTGTAAGCTTTAATATGTTTTTGGTTGTAAAATATTAGTGCTTTTTCTTTTTTTTCTTTCCTTATTTTTCTTTTTTTTTTAAATATATTTCTAATATTTATCAGGCTGTACATAATTCAAAGCAGATGATTTTTTTCAAAAAAAAAAAAAAAAAAAAACATTGGTTTAACTCAATAGTTCTAACAAAAAGCAAATCAAACAAAATGTTAAAGAATTTATTACTAATTTCAGTTAGCATTATGAGTTGTGAAGTTTTTGCTGACAATAAACACCTTCTCAATTCAAAACAAGAAAAAATAATTTCATTAGTTATGTTGTCCTGATAGTAACGAAATGGCATTCATCTTACCTTCACAGGTACAATAAAATGGAATTTAATATATCCTTTCATAAAAAGTTACATAAGCTATTGGCTTATTTTTATGCAGTTATTTAAAGAAAGAAATAGAAATTTAATAGCGAAATAAATATCAAAATATTTTCAATGAGGCAATGGAACCAGAATGTTGAGGATCTGCCTAATCAATTAAAACCAATATTAACTGCTTTAAATAATTTGAAGAACATAACTAAATTAGCCGAAGTTGTTACAAATATTCAGGAAAAGCTAGAAAATAACCAAAATCAGCAAGATAAAGTAACTATACCATTCTCTTTTTTTTTTAAATATGAACATGCATTGACACCTTTCTTTTTTTTTTTAGCCATCTCTAACCCCAAAATAAAAATAAGTGTTTTAAGAGCCAATTAAATTTGGTTAAAGAGAACACTGAACTATGAAGTAATGGCTTGAAGTTCATAATTTGTGCACTTCTTTTTTTTTTATTTGAAAAAGAAATTGCAGTCTATGTCAACATTTGAGTGTGGGAAATTGTAACTGCTGTAAAAGAATTCATGGGTAATAAACAACAAAAAATAATTCAGATGCTCATTTCAGCAGCAATTGAACTAAAGTTGTCTACATTTGCATTTGTTCACAACAAACTCAAAAAATAACCCATGGGGTAGAAAAGACAGTCAAACTTGTTTTCTTTTTCAAATTAATTGATGGCAAATGGAATCAATAAAATACCTAACTGTATGTGTTATATAAAAATAAATTTAATTATTAATCAATTTGTGATTATGAATAAATATTATACATAAATAATTTTAATGGTTGTTATACACGTATTTACGTTACTTGCTAACAACCTGGCGAATGTGCATCAATTAATTTTTCTTACACATGCGTATTGGGTTGAAAGTACAGTGTATTGCATTTATTTTTCTAAATTTTTAGCATAAATATACACTTTTCAATGTAAAGTTCTTATTTTCACTTAAATAAATATTATATTCATTGCATTTTACTCAGAATGTCAATCTTAAGTTATGTTTATGGTTATGCTAAGCAATCTGGTTTTAAATTAAAAAAATAAAGTTTTTTTTTAATTCAAAAAGAAAGTCATGATTTTTTTCGCTCTAATATTATTTATTAAAAATTAAATGCCATGCAAAGAAAATTAAATTAATATAATTTTGACTTAATGAGACCAATATATGACTATGTTGTTAACAAAACTGATGAAATATATGGCGAAATCTTAAATTGCTTGTAAAAACCGTTAAACGCAAAAGTGGAAGCTCTCCTTTTCAAAGAATGTAGTACTTAATAATATTAACCAACAGTAAAAGAATAAAAAAATTTTGAGATTGGCTTTTTTGAGAAAAAAAATATAAAAGATTTTTTTTTTAAAAATTTCAAAAGGCTGCAGCATAAAAAGTTAAATAGATATTTTAAAATTTAGCCTTTTATCTTAAACAGAATGTAGTTATCTTTCAAATAAAAAAAACCGCATCAAAATATCTTGCACCGTTCGGGAAATAGAGACTTGAAAGTTTTTGTCGAAAATCGCAAGTGAAAAATTGCGCCGGAGGCGCTATCTTTGGCGGCCTGTATCTCGGGCCAGGAATTTTTTCGAGCAAAGCAAAAACATACCTATAACTCACATAGTTCTATATTTTAACATATATGTGAAATTCAAAAACTTCTGAGACTATGAAGGTACCCCCCTGCCTGAATCGACACGGATAATACCAAATATATCTGGCAAAGTCGTATTCGTTGTGAATTCAGATTCCTTGTAGACTGTTTTATTTAGTTTTATTATTAATTAGCGTTACCCGCACGGCGCTGCTCGTGCTGAATTTTAACCGTACCTAAAAAATGTAAGCACAATTTCATTAGTGTTTCGATTTATCGCGAATGACCAATTAAAAAAGTCAAATTGTAGCGTGTCATATTCGCCACGTTATTTGAAATCTAGTATAAACGATACGTATTCCTTTTCTGGCGATATTTATTTAAATGCTATTGTTAAATCAAGGAAATCGTTAAATCGAGGAGACGATACTTTTATCAAGTTCAATCTCGAATTAAAAACCTATTGCTAATTTAAGAAGATCGTTAAATCGAAGGTATGCTTTATTACTTCTTATTACATATTTTTATTTAACTTGACTTGTGGCGGAATTTCGTAAGGCGGTTTTCGACAACTATTACTGCATAAATTATCTTCAAATTTTGCACACAAGCTTATCTTCGATGACAATACAATAATCCATCCATTTTATAATTTATTATAACGTTAATTAGGAAAAAAATAATAATTTTGGCTCTGAGGAAATTATCAGCATTATCATTTGCCGTTTTTCAACAATAATTTTGTTTGGATAATGTAACGATGTTTTGAATTTAAATAAAACCATGTAACTTAAAACATTTTTGGTGATTTAATGTTATTTTCCGTTGATCACTAAACTGATGTCTCTCTATTTTGAAAAATAAGTTTTATATTGAAATTAAGCTAACACTATTCTCCCGGAGTTGAGGAAACTGTTCATTATTATTTTTGTATCAAGGAAAGCCTTAAGAAATCGCACTAAAAAGCTTGTAACTGGCGTTTTTATTGACTTAGAAACTTAGAACAAATATCATCTTGTGCAGAAAAATTAGCGCTTTCGGTTATTACATTAATATATGCAAGGTTTTTTTCACCCACATATTGAGGAAATTATGTGGACAATTGCGTAAGATTGAAAAAAAAGAACTACCTGTAGGATTTTTTTTTCAGAAACCTTCGCAGGAATGTACTCAACAACTTCCCAAAGTTTCATGGCGATCGGACGAATGATGTAGTAATGCATAAAGGACAGACACAGACATACAGTCATTTTTATATATATAGACTAGCTGCGGCACCCGGCGTTGCACGGTCTATCTTAAATTATATTTTGCAAATACAGCGATGCCTCATCAAAATGCTAGAAACTTTGATTATTATTATTTTTTATTTGTTTAACAATGGCAGCTGCATTGATTTGTTTGTTCACACGGCAACTGCAACATTTGTTGAAACGATGCAACAATGAAATAAAATAAAGCGGTCATCATGTGGGTCAAATAAAATTAAAGTTAGTTATCGTGAAAAAATAATTTCAAACTACAGAAAAAAAACGCTTATAACTTTTGTTCTAGTTAATTTAGACGCTTCCAATTTTAGCACGAAGGACAGAACTCTTTCTAGGATAGTTTTTTACGGGTTTTTCAATGGTATCAAGGTGTTTTCAATATTTCAATGGTGATGATTTCTTCCGATAGAAAAGAACTATTTTATGCAATTTTCGGAACTCTGCCCCAATTGGTCTTAGCGCGATGATGTATAGCCTATAGCCTTCCTCGATAAATGATCTATCTAACACTGAAATAATTTTCCAAATCGGACCAGTAGTTCCTGAGATTAGCGCGTTCAAGCAAACAAACTCTACAGCTTTATAATATTAGTATAGATTCAAATTTTAAATTGCAAGTAACATAACTTTATTTGAATTAACTAGATCAAAAAGTTCGATTTATCGTAGACATTTTTTACGAACTTGTTAAAAATATAAATCTATAAAATTAAGCTGTTTTATTTTTTACCTGATTGAATTTGGGAAAATAATTTGCTTGTTGCATAAGGCACTTTTGATTTCTGTAGATTTACGTACTCAAATGATGAAATTCTGTTGGAGTGGCAATTTCTGTAGCCACCATTGTCTTTCGATGGTATTTCATTTGTTGCGGTAAAATAATTCTGAGGCCTTTTTTCTCTTCCCACGGCTTTAACCTTTAAACATGGATTTTATTAAATGAATGACTTAATAAAATGCTACAAAACGAATATATTTTTTTGAAAACTGTAGATGTCCGCAAAATATGAATAAAATGGCATTGTCTGGTTGAAGAAAGAAACGCTTTGTCAGTACTTATCAGAGATGCCCTGCCCTTTCTCTTCACTGTTCATTTATCTCTCTTTTTTGAAATAAATGCAGTTTATTAAGTTTTTGAGAAAAGCCTTAGATGACATTGAAGGCGACTAGCCATATTATTCACAAAATGAAAAACATTTTCTGTTCCCATTTGACAACCGAAGAAATTAGTCTGACTAGAGGTCATTTTTTACTCTTTTCCTTCCTTTACAAAATGAATAAAGTATAGAAAAACAAGGTGATGGAGAAAAGAAAAGAAAACAAGAAAGAAACGAAACTGGACCTATGAAAACGAAAGCCCTGTTTTGTGAGATCCGTTTGGGTCAATCTCCTTTTTATTATGTATCCATTCGTGCTGTAATGGGAAACGTGACAATTATGGCTGCGCTGAAAAGAGTAACCAATGAACAACGGAACATTGCATTTTAGGCCCTTTAATTAAAGAAATTTGCTCCTTTTTATCAAATCCTTGTTGTTTTGCCACATAAATATAATTTTTAGCTTTAATCTAAAATTCTAGCTTGAAGTTTGCGCAGTTTTCATCGCGCGTACTGTCTTGCATTCAAGTTTTCTTTCTACTATTCGCAAAAGTTCATTTTATTCATATATATGAAGGCCTTATTTGGACAGTGGTCCAACTCCACGTTTATTCACTTTGAGAAATAGAGCCCTAAGTCCTACAGAATGCATGGACTTCTGTTATTGAGACAGGGGTGACACCTCCTTAAAAAATACGAACCCCCCCAAAAACGACGACCCTCCCATCGGCCGAGCAGTAGACCAAGCCCCCTAAAGCCCCTGAAACGACCCCCCTCTCAAATCTCAATGGCGCAGTCTGCGCCATGCCCCCTCCCCCTCGGTACCTCCAAGGGCGTATCCAGAGGGGGGGGGGTACGGGCCCTGCCCCCCCCCCCCGAAATCCCAAGAAATGTTTCGCAATGTAGCCCATATTTCTCCTTGAAACTTTTCTCAACATAAGAGTTTCAAAATCAGCCCCCCCCCCCCCCCCCCCAAAAAAATTCCTGGCTACGGCCTTGGATACCTCTGATTGAGATGCTTAAGAAACTACTTCTGTACACCTACTGAAATGAGCTGGAGGTGTACCAGTTTGTAATTAAGATAAAAAAGAGTTGTCAGAGTATGAAAATGAGGCTAACTCTTTTTTTTTTTCTTAATTGGAGCTGGACAACTAATTAGCTGAGGCTTTCCCATGTTGTCGCCTTGAATTCTTAATTAAATTGCTCTTCCATAGTTCAAAATTATGAACAACGAATTTGAATTTTTTCTCCCTCGCCGCTGGTGAATCAAAAATGCCTAACTATAATGTCTCTACTGTTGTTTAGTGTTTTTTAAGTAATAACTTAATTGTTAAATTAATATCAGGCACAGTGCATGGTTGCTGTAAGATATGTGACAATTCCTTTTTAGAATTAAACTGACACAGAAATGGGGGAAAATAATTTTTTAAGCTGGAAAATTATTGAAAGATTTAGTTTGAAAAAAAGTTTATTTTTTTGCTTGTTTGTTTTGGTCAAAGTTTTTTTTTTACTTGTGTTTTTCTACCTTGAATTTGATTTTCATCAAATTTAATGTCTTTGAAATGACGTTTTTGATAGTTTATTAGAGGTAAATTTCCTTTAGTTGCGTATATTTTCTGAATTGCTCTCGTGCAAAATATATTTTATTTTGCGTTATAAATGTAGTATTATAATGCAAAATACATAATTGTACTAAATAATTGTATGTATATTTAATTATTAAATAGAACTATATATCTTGCATATTAAAAGATCTGATTATATGTGTATATATATATATATATATATGACCATCTTTGGCACGAATGACAGCCTGCATTCGTTTTGGCATTGATTGTACCAAATCATGCTTCTATACACTTATTTTTGGCCACAATCAATTTTTCGGCGAGATCGTCCACTGAAGAAGGAAGAGTTGAGTTACTTCTCAATGACCTCTCAATGACATCCCACAGATTCTCAATAGGATTGAGATCAGGGCTTTGGGGCGGCCAGTTCAAGCGCTCGAATAAATCATCATGCTCTTGGAACCAGTTATTGACAATGCGAGCTCGATGAATCCGAGCATTGTCATCCCGAAAATACCTTCTGGAAAAAAGTAATGCATTGAACGGATAAGATGGTCACTTAGTAAGCTCAGATAATATGTAGACTTCTTTTTATTACTGCACAATGTTGCTGAACCTAGCCCAGAATATCAGAAGCATCCCCAGATCATAACACTTTCTCCAGAGGCTGGAACAGTGGGTACGGTACATGATGGGTCCAAGATCCAATGCGTCATGCGCTTCCCTTCTAACTCTGATACGATCATCATGTTGGAAATAGAGTAAATCGGCTTTCATCGGACCACATAATCTTCCGCTATTGCTCAGGAGTCCAATTTTTATGCTCCCTTGCAAATTGGAGTGTCTTTTTCCGATTAGTCTCAGTAACGAAAGGCTTTTTCTTGTTGCAACACAACTGTTTAGGCCCATTTCTCGGAGTTCTCGTCTCATTGTATGGCTGGAAATGGTTTTGCTTGCCGTATTGAAGCTTTTTGTAAGTTGTAGGGTTGTTTTTTTTACAATTACATTTCACTAATCGTTTTAGTGATCTTCGGTCATGATTGTTGAGGATCGTTTTTCGACCACACATTTTCCGCGAGGATGTTTCTTCACCCAGCTCTTTCCGCGCTACGCTGGACAGTTAATAACGCGCTAATAATACGTTGGACAGTTCGCAATCCGACGCCGGTAATTTCAGCAATCTCCTTGCAGGATTTCAGCCCTTGGCGCAGCCCAATGATTTGGCCCTTCTTGAACTCCGAAACGTCTTTTCCGCGACCGCATGTGACTTCTCTTGACATGATTGCTTTCAAATGATTCGTTGCACACTGCTTCTTCACTATTTAAAGGTAGTCGTGAGCGCTAACATATGCAAATTTTCTGAATACGTCATCTTTTTTTCCTCTTTTACAATTTGAATATGTTAATTGACGTCGTGAATTTTTTTTTTTTTTTTTTGGCCACTCAGTGTATTTATATACGAGTATATGTAGGATCTAATGTGTGATACGAGATCAACCGCAGCGCTATCGGGCGGAAAAGGGGACAGGGCAGGAGTTGAGCGGCAGAGGTCTTGTGTGTTATGATAATCTCGATCGGAGTAGTATAATTATCTGTAAATAATGTAAACTAACTTCAGTATATTCAATTTTATATCTTTCATTGTGGATCATTTTTGAAAAGACCCTAGGCTCCGAACAAAAATCCTACATATATTATAATATGAAAAATTTTTTGCCATTGTATTTAAAGGAAACAAAACTTAACAATTATGTAAAGATTTAGTTATTTCTGAAGTTAGATAATGATAGAAGTAAGTCCCAAAATGGCAAATAAAAAATGCGTGGCCCTGCAACATTCGCCTAACTCAAATTCCCTCTGCCTTGTAGAATTAAAAAAAGATTTGTTTTGTAAGAGTCAACGCATTCTTAAGAAGAAAAACAGAGCTAGCCATCTTTGTAAAAAAATTGTCATTCCAAGTCAATTGTCAGAGAGATAATATTCTTATTAATCAGTTCGGATTCTACAATGAGCGTTTTATCCCTATTCAAGAGGCTTGCCCGTCTTTACAATCATACTCTGTTACATAAGCTTGTCTGCTCTCTCAAGCAGAAAATTTTTAGGAAGTTATCTTTTGGTAAGTTTGATGAAGGTAATGTTTTCTTCGCTTTTTGAGCAGATTCTCGGAGTTAGTTTTCGATGTCTGGTGGGAAGCCTGAAGGGCAGGTATCTATTTCTTGGAAATTTAAGATTTCTGTAATCTTTCCGTTTGGTTGATCCGGAGTATCGCCTTACATTATTGTGGAATGATATCAGCGAATGCTTTAATATATTTCTAAGAAATTGGATATTTTTTTCACATGAAAGATCTCGCACTTGTGTCTGCATTTAAGAAATTTCTTTAACAAGAAAACATAAATATAAATAGCGTTTCCATGGGGATTTTTGTGACCGAACAAATTGATAAAATTATCTAAGGTTAATGAAAAGAAATAATGCATTTCCCTTAACATTATTACCATACAACTCGACCACGAAATTTTGACATTAAGAGGATTTCTGCACATGGCAGAAAAGAACGAATTCATTCGAATTTTAGGCAAGTTCGTTATGCAGCTGCGCGTATTTAGTGCGTTAATCAGAATGTTAGCTTCTCTGTTTGTCGAAAGCAACTACATTTTTAAACTGGCATATAGCATTACTTCGAAAGAAATCAAGCATGCTAAACGAGCTAGAAGGAGAGCAAAAACGACACATTCCTCATACCAGCTCCCTTGAACATGAATGGATTCTTCTTGGCACTTTGCCAGGCATATTGCTCTGGTTGATGGTAGAACTGTACTGTCATATATCATCTCATTTTTCATGGAAGCCGTTCCTATTCTATAATTGAAAACTCTTTTCTCATGCACGTATTGCTCATTCCACTTTATTATTTGGTATCATGGAATATAATCTTATACAATGTTGAATTTAGCATCAGACAGAAGAAAGTTATTTTTCCTGAAGAGGAGAACCGATGAAAACCTTTAAACAAAGTTTTCGAAACATGTTTTTAAAACTAATAACAATTAACTTAATAATTATGAGTCAATAAAACGCAAAAGAATTTCATTTGCAGTTAGGGAGTTGAATAAATTTAATAAAACGACATATTAACTCATAAATGCTACATACTTCCGTTCGTACCTTAGGCCCGCATATTCGGCAACTGCAGTGTTTTATTTCCCCTGTAGTGGCTTTAGTGGCACCTAAACAGAGCCGTTGAATGAATTGTATCTGTTGAGTATATATTACCACCCTCTTGGGGGGAGGGGGCGGCTTAAAAGAAAGGAAAGGCATTTTTCTGGAAAGTTTAATGCTTTCCTTTTATTCAGTAGCCTTGATTAATATTATGCAAATAATATCATCAATGTGATCTTTTTTTCTCTCGTTGAAAACAGTTTTTCGGATTCATGAATTAAAAAAAAATAAGAGTGCTTTACTTTTATTATTTGTATTTTATATTTTCAGAAGACTTTGTTATCAATGAATAATCAGCGTGATTCAAACAAGTCACCTAAATTGCCCATTTACGGCATACATACTTCACACTTCATCATTTTAAGTACACTATGTTTTAAGTTGTGCCGGTTATTTTTGAGCAAGCTTCTTTCAAAGTATCGTAAGAATTTTCCGCATTCAAAGTAAGGCTGCAATGAATATTCGGCCTCTATTCGTTATTTGGCCTATTCAACCCTTTGGCCGAATGTAGCCGAATAGTGATTTCGTAATTTGGCTGAATAGTTGGTGAGATGATATTCGGTCCGGCCGAATACTGATCAACTGTTCGGCTGAATACTATTCGTATATTCTTTACATCCCTAATTCAAAGTTATAATTCTAACATTAAGTCAATACTTTTTAACGCCAGATTTCAATTAAATAGTACTTTTTACTTTAACGCGGCAGAACCCGCAATGTGATATTTTCCATGCGATTCCCTCCTAGACTCAGGCGCGAGTTCTCGTGGGTTAACAAAGGTTATAAAACTAATTTTGGGCTTAGGTTTTCAATTGATACGATAAGTATACTTTAGTGCATATTTTGCAGTATGTCATCTTAATTTACAAATTGTTCGTTCCAGATTTATATTCGAACTAATCGGGAAAAATAACTTGATTCTTTGTGTTTAACCATTAGTTTAATTATTTTAACTGCTAACCCATTTTTATTTGCCATTAGTGTAAACTCCAAGAAAAATATTCTTCCCCGTAATACCTGCTTTTCGAGTTGGCTGTTTAATTCATTATTATCGCTGTGAAATAGCAAATCATTCGCACTAGTTTGTAGCGAAAACTCTTCTATCTCCCCCCCCCCCCCCCAACTCCTCCCATGGTGATATTCGTAATCATTCTGCAACCACCCGACCGCATCTCCTCAGCATCGACTGACTCTCTGAAATCGAAAATCTATAGCATTTGTTATTCGGTGCTTCGTTGCGAAGCTTCTTTCCGGCTGTAGTAAATGTAACAGTGATGCCGGTGCACGCCTCTGGTAAGCTTGTTTTTGAGCAATTAGTATCTATGAATTTTCACATTTGCCGTTGAATTTTCTGCTTCTTTGGACAAGTTGCCCTTTAGTGCAACACGCTCATAACTCAATAAATAAATTAATCAAAATTTAAAAAAAAAATATTAGTAACAATAAATAAATAAATAAATGATAAAATAATTTTTGCGGAAAAAAATAGAACCGACTTCAAAGCAGAGCAACGATAAATTGCGCTAAAATGTAAAATTAAATTCATTCTTTTAAACAACATTGATGGGACTTTTGGTGTGAGAAATCGGTACAAAATTAGGAGTCTAATTATCATTATACCACGTGTTACTTCATATTGGAACTGTTGCTAATTCTAGGCCGGGCCATTTATATTCACAATTGATTAATCATTAAAAAAGATTTTAGCTCTTCTAATTTTTCACCGACTTCTGAAACTATGTTTAAAAGTCACATCGATGTTGTTTAAGAGAATGAATTTATTTTTTACTTTTTAGCGCAATTTATCGTTGCTCTGCTTTGAAGTCGGTTCTATTTTTTTCTCAAAAATTATTTTATTTTATTCTTTTTAGTGTAAATAAATTTTCTATAAATACTTTATTTTTCAAAAATCCATATCAAAGGGCAAACCTTCTTTGAATGAATGGCACTAAAATCTAATCATTTGTATAATAGATTTCGTTTAGAAGTCGATTTTAGCAAACAAGCTGATTGGCTTTAGTTTTTGCCTCAGAGAAGCCTTCGTCAAACTGTTGCTATAATTGCTTTTAATATTACAGCTCAATGACAACATTCTTTTTTCAACAATGACTTTTATATTTATTAATAGTCAGTGGCGTACGCAAGGGGGGGGGGGTTTAAAGTTAAGGGTTATAAGTTAGGGGTTTAACCCCCCCCCCCTTGAGCCCTAAATAATAGTGCTTTATTATATACTCGAATTTCTTTTAGTAGTTTCAGAACATTATGAACCCCCCCCCCCCTTGAAAAAATTCTGCGTACGCCACTGTTAATAGTTTTCCCCAACAAAGAAAAATCAAGCCAAGCCTTTCCAATTAAAATATAAAATGCTAAATTTTCACCTACGGGTGAAAAAAAAAACAAATGCAGTGAAATTGATGTGTGATATTTGAGCTAGACAACCCTCTATCGATTAAAGAAAAAATTATAAAAATCGGTTCATTTAGTCAAAATTTATGGGTGAAAAAACAAAAAAATGACTATGTTTCTGCCCATAACTTTTTTTCCAACTATCGAATCGAGTCAATCGCAGGTACGGGACCTATGGGAAACCACCCTCGATCGATTAAAAAAAATTCATGAAAATCGGTACATCCGGTGCGAAGTTATGAGTGGACAAAAAAAAAACAAAAAAAAAAAAAAAAACGACATACATATAGAACGAATGTATAACCTCCTTCCTTTGTGAAGTCGGTTAAAAATGGCAGTAAATTTAAAGTTAAGTATTTTTTATGAATTTCACCTTTGCCGTTGAACTTTTTGCATCTTTAGACAAGTTCACAACACTTCGCCCCCTCAGTTAAACACGCCCACAAAATAAATAAATAAACGAAAGTGGCAGTTATTTTGGAATTAAGTATTTTTTACTAAGTCCTTCGCCGTGTCTAATGGTACCTTAGTTGTATTAATTTTAAGGTATTCGAGATGATTCATGTAATGACTGGAACTGAATTATGACAATAACAATCCAAACGTTATTTTAATCCAGATAAATTCAAATTGTTAAGAAAAAACTACACTTTAAAATTATAGTTAAACATTTTTAATGCCTCTCTTGAGAGAGCAAGCGGTTTTTGAGTAGTTACCCTCTTGCACTGGAGGTGCGACTGAAATGAGTAAAAATTATTAGTTTTAATTGGCAATATGCATATTCATTATGCCGTATTATCCTCCTGAGACCTGGCATCCAATCAAATGGATGTTTTGCTTTTTCTCCCTGTTGTGACAGATTTTATTTCAGCCTGGACTGGAATTATAAAGGAGGAATAGGAAATCCCTTTTTAACTTTGAGAATTCGGAAACGGTAGTTTATTTGTTTACAATATGGCAAAGAACATGGGTCAAGTTGGAATTCGGCGATCTCGGGGTTGTTTTGATTTTCACATTATTTTTTTCCTCTTTTTTAATATTGTTCTAGGATTTTTATACAAGTTTGATCGCTTTTCTTATGTTATAAGTAATATATGAATTTTTTGTTTATCTATTTTTGTGTAGCTATCGCATAGTTCTACTGTAGTTTTGACCTCAACATACGTTCAAATGGATGTGCCCCCTGAAAAATTTAAAAATTCAAGTTTATTAATTTTTCGAAATACATCACTTTTAATGCCCAATTGTTCAGAAAAACTAATAGTTGAGAGAATATGTGTGTTTTATTTTGCTCGGGTCTCAGGAGGTTATACTTAAAATTTTCAACTTATCTCGGCCCCACCCTATCTCGGCTTATGACGGGTCACATGAGGAGTCTTGTTTTTAATGGCAAAAAGAAAAACTTTGCTGTCTGCCACTGTTTAGCGATTGCTGCTCCCTCTCACATCATCCAATGCATCGGAGTCTCTGAGAGGCAATTGTTAGGTGAGGAGGACGTGGTTTTCGACTTAACCATGCGACATGATCTCTTGGACTCGGTTTAGTCAAACTAGGTCAAGGGGAATAACCACCACTAACAACAACATACTTAAATTTTTCCCAACTATTTTTCCGTTAAACTTCAATTCATCATCTCTCTGTCTCTTTCTTTTTTTTTGTGGCAATCGCATCTTTATTATTATTTTTTTTTGTTTAGTTATTAATCATAATCGCTTGAATTTAATGCTTCGAGTGAGGTCTTAATCATAATTCCCCTTGTACTACAAACTGTTAATTAAACAGCATTAATTGTTAATTAATGTATTTCATCAAATGCACTGTTTTGTGGAAATATTCGTTTTCTACATGGTCTTCCCACCTGCTGTTATACAAAGTAATATTAAACTATCCGCCCTCGGCGACCAATAGGTTCACCTTTTTATACGCAAAAGCTTAAGCTAACAACACCATCCGCACGAAGCTGTCGGTGACACGAAGAAACTATTACAGAAAACAATCTGGAGTTGCAGCATCAAAAATGAGGAAAGCGAAAAAAAGCAATCTTAAAAAGCTTCAAAATAAATGTAAGATTTTTTTTTTTTCTTTTTCAAGGAATAAGGAACCAAATTCATTTATCGTGACACGCAAAGTGAGTAGGACATTGAGAACCAGTAGAGATCCCTCAGATTCAAATAAAATCTCTTTGAGTTTATATGGGGGAGAAATAATTTAATTTCACCTTTCCTTTGGAATAGTAAATTTTTACTAAAATATGACGTCTGACAAATTGAGGGAATTTCCTATCGTTTTCACAACAACTAATAGTTGTTTTCTTTCGATGTAAAATTTTGTGCTCTGTTACGAAATAAATATTTTGCGAAATAGCAGAGAGCTTAACCTTACATCGCAAAATCGGTGTTGGTGAGTGGCTAGTTTATTACTGTCTGATTTTCTTAGCCGAGACCTTCCTTGAATTTGCTCATGCGTCAGGTCTTCTATTTCATCGAAATAGGGTTAAGAGGATGAATAAAGATTAGGAAATGTTTCGTTTTTGGGAAGAATAATAAACTCTGTTTTTCTTTTCTCTTTTGTGTTGAAGATTCAAATCGGAAATAGAATATATCATCATCGGAGAAAAATAAAAAATGACAGCGTAAAACATAATTTCCAAAAGTACCCATCTCAACGTATCACCCTCTTTGCCCAATAGAATCTTTCCGACAGATAGGGGGTCATTCATAAATATCACGCTTCAGGGGGTTAGGGGGTTCAAGAAAGTGTGACAGTTTGTGACAAAAGCAAGAGAGGGGGTATCAAGAAGTGTGACATCGTACATTTTGATTTCTATAAAAACATTTCAAATCAGCAAATTAAACCTATTTTATGCTAATGTAGTATAGCGTGACGTGAGACAAAGGGAGGGAGGGAGGGGGGGGGGGTATGTTGAAGTGTGACACTTAATGACAAAGGGGGGGGGGGTCAATATATTGAAAAAAGTGTGACATCATTTATGAACGGTCCCTAGTCTCGGGTTCCGTAAATAAACAGTGCTGAATGAAATTCGTGTTTATATTTGTAGTAAGCATGTATTGTGTGAATCAGATAATTCTTCAACGTAAAAGGAAATGTCTTATTTGGTCTTAACTGCACTCTTAGTACGAAAAGTTATTCCTTGCATGTCCACTATCCATTGCAAAGAGGAAGCTTAACTGTTTTGTTTTTCAACCTCATTTATCGTATGATACCAACCATCAGCGAATGAAGATTCGGGGTTTCGTTTCTCCCGATGTTGAATAAGGTCTGGGTTCTCACGCGTGAATTATAACTTCGCTTATGAAGTCACTGGCTGAGGTGTTCGAGTCAATTTGTTTATTTTTTTAGGAGTTCACTGAACCGCAAATTTTAGAAGTTACATCGTGCTTTTGTTAGGCATGTCGTAACACACCTTATTATTATATGCTTTCAATGAACAATGACGTGTATCTGAGTTCGCTTTTTTTTTTTTTTTTTAGTTTGATTTACGCTGTGGGAAAAATCAGTTCGCAAAAGGAGTTTCTTTAACGTAATGTTTCCCAACCTGTGGTTCGCGAAAATAATATTGCAAGGGCGGAGTTTGTAATTACTAACGCAAACGAAAAACGAAGTAATAAATTTATATACGTAATAGGAAGTCAAATTATTTTCTAAAATAAATTGTTTTTCTGATAATGCGTAAAAGTTGTGAACTGGCCTAGGAAGCATACACAGTGGCGTACGCAGAATTTTTTCAAAGGGTTCATAATTTTCTGAAACTACTAAAAGAAATTCGAGTATATAATAAAGCACTGTATTTAGGGCTAAAGGGGGGGGGGGGGGAAACCCCTACCCCCTTTGCGTGCGCCACTGATCATACGTGCAAAATTTAAAATGCACTTTTTTCTCTTGTTGCTTGATTTTGAATTTTGAACGGATGTTTCTCCCAGCATTTCCCATTTTTTCCTCGCCAACGCGAAGAAAGAATCAGAAATAGGAAAATTTACTAAAATCTAAACTTTTACATAATTTTCGGCTAATTTCTCATGTACAGAACAACCCAAAATTGAACCAGACGGTATTTATCCATTAATTTTAAATTTTCTATGCACATTTTTCGCACTGTATTCCAAGATTTGAGTATTTCAACTGAAAGTGTAACCAAACGATATTTATTGATTAATTCAAAGTTTTGTAGACCGTATATTCTCATGCTAGTCCACAACTTTTTCGCACTCTCAGGAAAATATTTTTTGAAGATACTTTTTTGCGAATACACATGTTTACTGCCCTATTAATCATTTAAAAATAAAAAATAATATAAAAAAGGAATTTAATTTTTATTTAAGCTTAGATCGTTTGTAATTATATTTTTATTTCGTGTCTTAAACTACTGAGCAATTTAGAAAGTAAATATGCTATCAATTTTTACAGTTTTGTTGCCCGTTACTAACAATTACGGAAGTGATTCGCCACTTTCTTTCCTATCTTAGAAGGGGTTCGCAAGGCTAAAAAGGTTGGGAACCACTGCTTTAAAATCAATGGTTCCTAACTTTTTTTATCCTGTGGAACCCTTGTCATTCCTTTCTTGAAAGTTTCGAAACAGAGTAAAACTGAGGTTAAAGTTATCCCAAACCTGTTCTAAAACAGTAGGGAGATGGAGAAAAAGGTCCTGAAATGTTACGTGAAAGTTTCGAAACGTAATTTAAAACGAAATGTTATGAATTATTTTTTTTTATCTTGAAAAATTTTACTTTAATACCTCAACATTTAATGGCAAAATCCCCCTAGCTACGGCATTTCTACTAAAATTAAAAGTGCAAGATTTTACTAGTTACAAGCACAAAAAAGCACTTTCGCAATTTATAAAATATATTTTACGAATATATAATTAGTATATTTACATGTTTATTATATAAATAAGTATGTGACATTGGCAAAATTTCTATTAGGTGCATCATGTTTAAAATTTGATGATACAGTTTGACCACGGAATTTTGGCATTTGGAAGCTTCTGCGCATGGCAGAAAAAAACGAAACCATTCGAGTTTTCAGGGAGTCCGTCTTGCAGGTGCGTTTATTTAGTACGCGAATCAGAATGTTTGCTTCTCTGTTTGTTGAAAGCAACTAAATTTATAAACTGATATATAGCATTATTTTGGAAGTAATCAAGTATGTTAAACAAACCAGAACGAGAACAAAAACGACATATTCCTCATTCCAGCAGTTCCTTTCTTAAACATGAATGGATCCTTCTTGGCACTCTGCCAGGTAGATCGCTTTGGTTGATGGTAGAATTGTCTCTTGCTTAAATGAGATCCAGTCTCATGGACTCGTAGTTTCAAGGCGAACAAATGTTCAAATTTCTGCTGCAAATGCAGCAGAAATTTCACTGATCTCTTGATTTTATAGAATTACCATGCGTGTCACGCATTGCAATCCTATAAACGACACCTCGAAGAACTTTTTTCTTTTAATTTTTAAAAGTATCTGTTAATAGTTTGAGATAAGTTAATGGTGAGAGCTAACATCTTCTTGCTCCTTTTTCTCTAGAAATTAAAATAGAAAATTGTTCGTGGAAGTCAAGATTTACGTTTTTGAAAATGTGATTGGTAGTCCTTCCTTTCTCAGAAATTAACTGAAGGGAAATTATCAACTCTTCGTTTCATTACTTCCTTCTCATTAGCATTTTTCTTTTTGAAGATTAAATGAATTTTTTTTAAATAAAAAGCGCTATCCTATAGTTAAAATAGTGATATTCCTTATAAGCATCATTGGAAAAGTCATATATTTTTTGAATATATGCATTTGTTGTAGGAACTTCCCTTATAGCTTTGCTGTGGCCACTCCCCAGAACTCGAGCGCCGCGCCGCCCGCGTGCAAGCCAAAATCATTTCCAACTCTGTCTATTCTGTATTTTATTAATTTTATCAGCATGATTAAAAAGATGAAAAAATGTCCAACATTAAGTTTAGATGTTTATCTCGGGAACCATTAGGTTGCGGCAGCATTGCCTTCAAGCTCCACGCACTATAATGATAGCATAGATGGTGTCGTAATGATGCAGGGTTGTTCGCTCTTAATTGAAATAGATTGTATGATGAGGCCTGTGGAAAATGGGTGGACATTTTGGGAATCTCGAATCTTACTCAAAGTGGAATATTTCAATTTTGATAGTATTTATTTCAATGCCGTCATATATGCTTCAACTATATGAAGTAATGACAACAACATTGAGTCAAGAAGAGGAATGAGTCGAAAAGAGAAAAGAGGGAAAGAAAAGAAAAGAAAAAAGAGAGAATGAACGAGAAGAGAGAGAGGAAACAATCTGCTTATGTCATTACTTATTCTTGAAATTAGTCAGATGCTTAATTATTCTGCATCTACAAATTTTTAAAGTGGCTTGCAACTAATTTTCAACTTCGGTTTTATTTGTTGCTACTTTGCTGTGTCAGAAATAAATAAATAAAAATTACAGAATATAATAACTTAAAAATAGCTTTAGAGTAAAAAGATTTTATAGATGAATTTTATGGGCGAAAAATCTTTCAAAACCGGCAAATGGCGTACTATGAGCCTAGGTGAGAACCGGTACCAGCAATATTAGCATTTTTTTGTTGCGTAGATTGCTGAATCACATCCTACCGAGTTCAACGACAGTAATATCAAAAACGTTGAATAATACAATTACGGATACATTATAAAATTAAATAAAAATATGTATTAAAAAAACACGCAAATGAACTAAAAATTAATGAAATAAGTTTTTTGACAACGGGTGAAATATTGCACAGAAGAAAGTTTAATCAGTATAAAACTTAAAACTATAAGCACTCAGTTTTACTAAAAATATTCAAATTATCTTTAGAAATTAGCAGTCTTTTTCAACAAAAGAGTAACTCGATTTGCGTGTTAAATTTTTTTGTCAAATTATAATATTGAGCTATTTTTAATAAATTAGTCGAAAAAGCAAGTTTAGTTCAAGCCTTTGGGTATTAATATTGTATTTTTTAGTCTTCGTACATTTCAAAATCCAGGGTAACGGAGAGCTTTACCGGACTAAGGGGTACATTATGAGTGCCCCCTCTTCCCATTCCTCCTTACACACCTTCCGAGGGAAGGGGGTTTCGGCTCCTACTTTCTCTCCAAAGTATTTTTATTATGAGGAAAAAATAGAAGTAATTGGAATTAATTCCCCCCAGCAGTACCATTTGATGATGCTGCCTAAAAGACTACATTGTAATCAATTACGCTCATTTTTTCTACATAATACTCCGTAAGTATGTTTTTTTTTTCTGTCATTTTTTTGTTTTAATTTTTATCACAGCTTTTAATCTCTTCCTCTTCTGTCGATTAATGTATTGAAACGTTTTTTGTCCGCACTGTAAAACACAATAACACGGAAATAAAAGAAGACGTTTCTGTTGCGTGCTTAATGTGCGTTTATGTGAAGTCATAGTTAATGGTCAATGGGCAGTCTTGATCCTCTAAAAACCGAACAAAAGTACTGAAGAACAATGTTGGCTAAACGGATAATTAGTGTATGAATAGCTTCTTCATCTTTGTTTTTATTTCCCTGTTCGTTATTGCTGACAATTTTGACGTTTTTCAACATATTCATATTTTTTAATCCTAAAATTTCGAATGTCGATCGCTATAAATGAAGTCGATCATAAGGACAGACAAGTTGGCCATCACTGTTTTATACCAACCCAAGCAATTGCATTTGGCAATTACTTTTTTTCTTATTAATACTTTTCTTCGATGGAGTAAATGTCAAAAATAAAAATAGAATATTTTAAATGTATTCTAATCAGTGGTTCATATTCTGTTTGGCTTCACTTTGTATAGCCAAATTGATTCATTTGTCAGGAAGTGGCTCTTATTATTGTTTGATTTACCACTTCTTAAGACTTTTAAAGAGTGATTAATATAAGGGTGCTGCAAAGTGGTTTTTAAAAAAAAAGTTGCACCCTTTTTGTTGAAATACTTATTATTTTATGTATGCTTCTTTTGAACAAGTAGATAGAAAGTGCATTCATTATACACGATGACGCATTTTGTTGAACTTTGCAGAATTAGCTTTTTAATGATGACCTTCTGAATTTAGTCTTCAGAATTAAAAACCCATGTCTGAATCTCTTGTCAATGGATTAAGTGTCATATCTCCTTGTCAATATCTTTTACCTGTGTTGACGTAGGCGATATCCTGATTGAAAAGAATGGAATTTCTCCTCCTCCAGGCTCTGCTTTTAGTCTTATTTTCCTTACTGAGCGACCTTCTCGCTTTCACACTTTATTATTTGCTTCATATTTTACTATCTTTTTTTCGGTGCGTCGGTTATAAAACTGATATTTCCTCTATTTTTTTATCCTCCATTTTCAATTCTAAATGCATGCAGAAGAAGAAACATTATGAGGAAAAATGAAGAGGCAGCAAGATAAGAACACCATCATGTGCATGATTATTATGCATATCATACTTTTTTCGACTCCTATAAATTAATTTTGTTCGCATTCTTCCCGATAGGAAAGATAAAGCTATAAAATCATTCAATTTTTTCCCCCTTCCATTTTTTCAAAATAGTTTCACGTGTCGGATGGTTCACGGTTATTACTTATATAACTTGTGCTTGCACATCATTTTACATTTTAACCATTGACTTTTCCGTTTCTAATTGACTTTTGTTAGCATGTGATAAAGCGGGAGCTTTCATACAGACGGGAGTTTGTTATTACAGAGCTTGTTTTAATGTACATTGCCCCAAAGATCAAGTTTTACTGATAATTTCATCGTCATTACACAAGTTTTGCGTGTGAATATTGATTTACAGTTCGAAATATGGCAAATCTGTTACAAAAACATTGCAATCTTGTCTCAGAAAAAAATTATAGAAATGTTTTTGATTGGTCATACTTTGCAAAGGGGAGCTGAACAGCATCGGATCATTTATCTTGAATTATCGTAAAAGTCAGGGTGATTGCAAAATCGACGTTTTTTTAATTATCACTTAGTAGGTTTGAAACACTGGTGAACTAAGTAAATCACCTGTGATTACATAATGGTTGCCAATAATTATTCAGGCTTTCAGAGTCTCCGAAAGGAATTGTCCTCCCTGAGATTGAAGTATTATTATTATTTTTACTAAAATATGACGTCTGACAAATTGAGGGAATTTCCTATCGTTTTCACAACAACTAATAGTTGTTTTCTTTCGATGTAAAATTTTGTGCTCTGTTACGAAATAAATATTTTGCGAAATAGCAGAGAGCTTAACCTTACATCGCAAAATCGGTGTTGGTGAGTGGCTAGTTTATTACTGTCTGATTTTCTTAGCCGAGACCTTCCTTGAATTTGCTCATGCGTCAGGTCTTCTATTTCATCGAAATAGGGTTAAGAGGATGAATAAAGATTAGGAAATGTTTCGTTTTTGGGAAGAATAATAAACTCTGTTTTTCTTTTCTCTTTTGTGTTGAAGATTCAAATCGGAAATAGAATATATCATCATCGGAGAAAAATAAAAAATGACAGCGTAAAACATAATTTCCAAAAGTACCCATCTCAACGTATCACCCTCTTTGCCCAATAGAATCTTTCCGACAGATAGGGGGTCATTCATAAATATCACGCTTCAGGGGGTTAGGGGGTTCAAGAAAGTGTGACAGTTTGTGACAAAAGCAAGAGAGGGGGTATCAAGAAGTGTGACATCGTACATTTTGATTTCTATAAAAACATTTCAAATCAGCAAATTAAACCTATTTTATGCTAATGTAGTATAGCGTGACGTGAGACAAAGGGAGGGAGGGAGGGGGGGGGGTATGTTGAAGTGTGACACTTAATGACAAAGGGGGGGGGGGTCAATACATTGAAAAAAGTGTGACATCATTTATGAACGGTCCCTAGTCTCGGGTTCCGTAAATGAACAGTGCTGAATGAAATTCGTGTTTATATTTGTAGTAAGCATGTATTGTGTGAATCAGATAATTCTTCAACGTAAAAGGAAATGTCTTATTTGGTCTTAACTGCACTCTTAGTACGAAAAGTTATTCCTTGCATGTCCACTATCCATTGCAAAGAGGAAGCTTAACTGTTTTGTTTTTCAACCTCATTTATCGTATGATACCAACCATCAGCGAATGAAGATTCGGGGTTTCGTTTCTCCCGATGTTGAATAAGGTCTGGGTTCTCACGCGTGAATTATAACTTCGCTTATGAAGTCACTGGCTGAGGTGTTCGAGTCAATTTGTTTATTTTTTTAGGAGTTCACTGAACCGCAAATTTTAGAAGTTACATCGTGCTTTTGTTAGGCATGTCGTAACACACCTTATTATTATATGCTTTCAATGAACAATGACGTGTATCTGAGTTCGCTTTTTTTTTTTTTTTTTAGTTTGATTTACGCTGTGGGAAAAATCAGTTCGCAAAAGGAGTTTCTTTAACGTAATGTTTCCCAACCTGTGGTTCGCGAAAATAATATTGCAAGGGCGGAGTTTGTAATTACTAACGCAAACGAAAAACGAAGTAATAAATTTATATACGTAATAGGAAGTCAAATTATTTTCTAAAATAAATTGTTTTTCTGATAATGCGTAAAAGTTGTGAACTGGCCTAGGAAGCATACACAGTGGCGTACGCAGAATTTTTTCAAAGGGTTCATAATTTTCTGAAACTACTAAAAGAAATTCGAGTATATAATAAAGCACTGTATTTAGGGCTCAAGGGGGGGGGGGAAACCCCTACCCCCTTTGCGTGCGCCACTGATCATACGTGCAAAATTTAAAATGCACTTTTTTCTCTTGTTGCTTGATTTTGAATTTTGAACGGATGTTTCTCCCACCATTTCCCATTTTTTCCTCGCCAACGCGAAGAAAGAATCAGAAATAGGAAAATTTACTAAAATCTAAACTTTTACATAATTTTCGGCTAATTTCTCATGTACAGAACAACCCAAAATTGAACCAGACGGTATTTATCCATTAATTTTAAATTTTCTATTCACATTTTTCGCACTGTATTCCAAGATTTGAGTATTTCAACTGAAAGTGTAACCAAACGATATTTATTGATTAATTCAAAGTTTTGTAGACCGTATATTCTCATGCTAGTCCACAACTTTTTCGCACTCTCAGGAAAATATTTTTTGAAGATACTTTTTTGCGAATACACATGTTTACTGCCCTATTAATCATTTAAAAATAAAAAATAATATAAAAAAGGAATTTAATTTTTATTTAAGCTTAGATCGTTTGTAATTATATTTTTATTTCGTGTCTTAAACTACTGAGCAATTTAGAAAGTAAATATGCTATCAATTTTTACGGTTTTGTTGCCCGTTACTAACAATTACGGAAGTGATTCGCCACTTTCTTTCCTATCTTAGAAGGGGTTCGCAAGGCTAAAAAGGTTGGGAACCACTGCTTTAAAATCAATGGTTCCTAACTTTTTTTATCCTGTGGAACCCTTGTCATTCCTTTCTTGAAAGTTTCGAAACAGAGTAAAACTGAGGTTAAAGTTATCCCAAACCTGTTCTAAAACAGTAGGGAGATGGAGAAAAAGGTCCTGAAATGTTACGTGAAAGTTTCGAAACGTAATTTAAAACGAAATGTTATGAATTATTTTTTTTTATCTTGAAAAATTTTACTTTAATACCTCAACATTTAATGGCAAAATCCCCCTAGCTACGGCATTTCTACTAAAATTAAAAGTGCAAGATTTTACTAGTTACAAGCACAAAAAAGCACTTTCGCAATTTATAAAATATATTTTACGAATATATAATTAGTATATTTACATGTTTATTATATAAATAAGTATGTGACATTGGCAAAATTTCTATTAGGTGCATCATGTTTAAAATTTGATGATACAGTTTGACCACGGAATTTTGGCATTTGGAAGCTTCTGCGCATGGCAGAAAAAAACGAAACCATTCGAGTTTTCAGGGAGTCCGTCTTGCAGGTGCGTTTATTTAGTACGCGAATCAGAATGTTTGCTTCTCTGTTTGTTGAAAGCAACTAAATTTATAAACTGATATATAGCATTATTTTGGAAGTAATCAAGTATGTTAAACAAACCAGAACGAGAACAAAAACGACATATTCCTCATTCCAGCAGTTCCTTTCTTAAACATGAATGGATCCTTCTTGGCACTCTGCCAGGTAGATCGCTTTGGTTGATGGTAGAATTGTCTCTTGCTTAAATGAGATCCAGTCTCATGGACTCGTAGTTTCAAGGCGAACAAATGTTCAAATTTCTGCTGCAAATGCAGCAGAAATTTCACTGATCTCTTGATTTTATAGAATTACCATGCGTGTCACGCATTGCAATCCTATAAACGACACCTCGAAGAACTTTTTTCTTTTAATTTTTAAAAGTATCTGTTAATAGTTTGAGATAAGTTAATGGTGAGAGCTAACATCTTCTTGCTCCTTTTTCTCTAGAAATTAAAATAGAAAATTGTTCGTGGAAGTCAAGATTTACGTTTTTGAAAATGTGATTGGTAGTCCTTCCTTTCTCAGAAATTAACTGAAGGGAAATTATCAACTCTTCGTTTCATTACTTCCTTCTCATTAGCATTTTTCTTTTTGAAGATTAAATGAATTTTTTTTAAATAAAAAGCGCTATTCTATAGTTAAAATAGTGATATTCCTTATAAGCATCATTGGAAAAGTCATATATTTTTTGAATATATGCATTTGTTGTAGGAACTTCCCTTATAGCTTTGCTGTGGCCACTCCCCAGAACTCGAGCGCCGCGCCGCCCGCGTGCAAGCCAAAATCATTTCCAACTCTGTCTATTCTGTATTTTATTAATTTTATCAGCATGATTAAAAAGATGAAAAAATGTCCAACATTAAGTTTAGATGTTTATCTCGGGAACCATTAGGTTGCGGCAGCATTGCCTTCAAGCTCCACGCACTATAATGATAGGATAGATGGTGTCGTAATGATGCAGGGTTGTTCGCTCTTAATTGAAATAGATTGTATGATGAGGCCTGTGGAAAATGGGTGGACATTTTGGGAATCTCGAATCTTACTCAAAGTGGAATATTTCAATTTTGATAGTATTTATTTCAATGCCGTCATATATGCTTCAACTATATGAAGTAATGACAACAACATTGAGTCAAGAAGAGGAATGAGTCGAAAAGAGAAAAGAGGGAAAGAAAAGAAAAGAAAAAAGAGAGAATGAACGAGAAGAGAGAGAGGAAACAATCTGCTTATGTCATTACTTATTCTTGAAATTAGTCAGATGCTTAATTATTCTGCATCTACAAATTTTTAAAGTGGCTTGCAACTAATTTTCAACTTCGGTTTTATTTGTTGCTACTTTGCTGTGTCAGAAATAAATAAATAAAAATTACAGAATATAATAACTTAAAAATAGCTTTAGAGTAAAAAGATTTTATAGATGAATTTTATGGGCGAAAAATCTTTCAAAACCGGCAAATGGCGTACTATGAGCCTAGGTGAGAATCGGTACCAGCAATATTAGCATTTTTTTGTTGCGTAGATTGCTGAATCACATCCTACCGAGTTCAACGACAGTAATATCAAAAACGTTGAATAATACAATTACGGATACATTATAAAATTAAATAAAAATATGTATTAAAAAAACACGCAAATGAACTAAAAATTAATGAAATAAGTTTTTTGACAACGGGTGAAATATTGCACAGAAGAAAGTTTAATCAGTATAAAACTTAAAACTATAAGCACTCAGTTTTACTAAAAATATTCAAATTATCTTTAGAAATTAGCAGTCTTTTTCAACAAAAGAGTAACTCGATTTGCGTGTTAAATTTTTTTGTCAAATTATAATATTGAGCTATTTTTAATAAATTAGTCGAAAAAGCAAGTTTAGTTCAAGCCTTTGGGTATTAATATTGTATTTTTTAGTCTTCGTACATTTCAAAATCCAGGGTAACGGAGAGCTTTACCGGACTAAGGGGTAAATTATGAGTGCCCCCTCTTCCCATTCCTCCTTACACACCTTCCGAGGGAAGGGGGTTTCGGCTCCTACTTTCTCTCCAAAGTATTTTTATTATGAGGAAAAAATAGAAGTAATTGGAATTAATTCCCCCCAGCAGTACCATTTGATGATGCTGCCTGAAAGACTACATTGTAATCAATTACGCTCATTTTTTCTACATAATACTCCGTAAGTATGTTTTTTTTTTCTGTCATTTTTTTGTTTTAATTTTTATCACAGCTTTTAATCTCTTCCTCTTCTGTCGATTAATGTATTGAAACGTTTTTTGTCCGCACTGTAAAACACAATAACACGGAAATAAAAGAAGACGTTTCTGTTGCGTGCTTAATGTGCGTTTATGTGAAGTCATAGTTAATGGTCAATGGGCAGTCTTGATCCTCTAAAAACCGAACAAAAGTACTGAAGAACAATGTTGGCTAAACGGATAATTAGTGTATGAATAGCTTTTTCATCTTTGTTTTTATTTCCCTGTTCGTTATTGCTGACAATTTTGACGTTTTTCAACATATTCATATTTTTTAATCCTAAAATTTCGAATGTCGATCGCTATAAATGAAGTCGATCATAAGGACAGACAAGTTGGCCATCACTGTTTTATACCAACCCAAGCAATTGCATTTGGCAATTACTTTTTTTCTTATTAATACTTTTCTTCGATGGAGTAAATGTCAAAAATAAAAATAGAATATTTTAAATGTATTCTAATCAGTGGTTCATATTCTGTTTGGCTTCACTTTGTATAGCCAAATTGATTCATTTGTCAGGAAGTGGCTCTTATTATTGTTTGATTTACCACTTCTTAAGACTTTTAAAGAGTGATTAATATAAGGGTGCTGCAAAGTGGTTTTTAAAAAAAAAGTTGCACCCTTTTTGTTGAAATACTTATTATTTTATGTATGCTTCTTTTGAACAAGTAGATAGAAAGTGCATTCATTATACACGATGACGCATTTTGTTGAACTTTGCAGAATTAGCTTTTTAATGATGACCTTCTGAATTTAGTCTTCAGAATTAAAAACCCATGTCTGAATCTCTTGTCAATGGATTAAGTGTCATATCTCCTTGTCAATATCTTTTACCTGTGTTGACGTAGGCGATATCCTGATTGAAAAGAATGGAATTTCTCCTCCTCCAGGCTCTGCTTTTAGTCTTATTTTCCTTACTGAGCGACCTTCTCGCTTTCACACTTTATTATTTGCTTCATATTTTACTATCTTTTTTTCGGTGCGTCGGTTATAAAACTGATATTTCCTCTATTTTTTTATCCTCCATTTTCAATTCTAAATGCATGCAGAAGAAGAAACATTATGAGGAAAAATGAAGAGGCAGCAAGATAAGAACACCATCATGTGCATGATTATTATGCATATCATACTTTTTTCGACTCCTATAAATTAATTTTGTTCGCATTCTTCCCGATAGGAAAGATAAAGCTATAAAATCATTCAATTTTTTCCCCCTTCCATTTTTTCAAAATAGTTTCACGTGTCGGATGGTTCACGGTTATTACTTATATAACTTGTGCTTGCACATCATTTTACATTTTAACCATTGACTTTTCCGTTTCTAATTGACTTTTGTTAGCATGTGATAAAGCGGGAGCTTTCATACAGACGGGAGTTTGTTATTACAGAGCTTGTTTTAATGTACATTGCCCCAAAGATCAAGTTTTACTGATAATTTCATCGTCATTACACAAGTTTTGCGTGTGAATATTGATTTACAGTTCGAAATATGGCAAATCTGTTACAAAAACATTGCAATCTTGTCTCAGAAAAAAATTATAGAAATGTTTTTGATTGGTCATTGCAAAGGGGAGCTGAACAGCATCGGATCATTTATCTTGAATTATCGTAAAAGTCAGGGTGATTGCAAAATCGACGTTTTTTTAATTATCACTTAGTAGGTTTGAAACACTAGTGAACTAAGTAAATCACCTGTGATTACATAATGGTTGCCAATAATTATTCAGGCTTTCAGAGTCTCCGAAAGGAATTGTCCTCCCTGAGATTGAAGTATTATTAAAACTATATAAATATCGAACTCTTAAATTTTTCCTCTTCGGAACAACAGACTGAGGGGATACATAAAATTACAAAAATATTGTCTCCACTGCACATAATCCTGTATTCGAGCTTGTAAACGTATTCTAAGATGCCGATCATGAGCACTATCCAAGAGTGTTTTCTAGAAGAATTATACTTTTATATGTGTTAGTTTAGAAAAATTTTGTTATTGCCGAGAGCCGTAAAAAATTTTAATTATTATTTTCTTTTATGATCGAATTTTCATTTATTTAGGTATCATTTCAGAAATTAATATTTTAGTATGATTTTCAGTCTTATTAATTGTTTGTGGAATATATAAATTCGATGAACTATTATTAATTGTGCTGTCTTTGTTTCATTTTTATGGAAACAATAAATGATTGAAGATCAGTTTTATTTAAAGCACAAACATACAAAAATATTGCATGCGCTTTTTTGAGGAATAAAAGGAATCCCTTTTTGAACACAGTAAACGCTTTCAGCTTTCAAACGCTAAGGAGCTATGTTACGTGGGAACATTGTTCCAAAATTCGTGTTTGTTTTTATGTTTTAATCATATTTAATTGTGGTTTGGCAACTAGGAGGAAAAACAGACGATAGTCATTAAATACTAAACATTTTTCCGGATATGTTGCTTTAGACTGAAATAAAGCTGCTAATGAAATATGTAAGTATATTTCTATGGTTTCTGTGACTGTGTATTACGTCAGAATGCTTCATAGTTGTAGCTTGAAATTGATATCTGTGGCAAAATATATGTCAATAAACTTTATGCAATGTTGTTGTTGTTGATAGATATCCACTTTGATATCCAAGGTCCTTTCAGCGAGGGACTAGGAATTAAGGCAGTAAGGTAGCGCCTTCCGTTTTTTAATGAACACCGCAAGGTGCTCATTAAAAACGCAAGTGTAATGTGTAATTAAAAACGGAAGAAGTACCGCAGTGCGATTTAACTCAAGCACAAATTATGTATTCGGATGGACGTCACCACAAATTCGCCACCTTCCTTTTTTGACCTAGGAGTGAAGGGAAGAGAAGTTCTCTACCTTCCGGTATCCTCGAGACTTCAGGGTACACGGATTTTACATGCATGTGCCCCCAAGTGTACATGATAGGTCTCCAGCTGGTCGGGTATCGAATACCACGGTTTTATTGCAATACTTTACATTTGAGTGATTCAATTAAATTGAAGGCTTCTATGATCTTTTTTTCTTATCTTTGGATAACCAATTGCCAGTTGGCAATAAATGAAATGTTGATACATTACATTTTTACTGCGTAAAAATTCGTCTACAGTTACTGTTTTTAAATTGCATCAGTAAAGTAAATTGTTACTCCTACTGAAGTGAAAGTCTTTTTATTTGCGTTTATTAACCCTTTATTGGGGTATTTTTGAAGGTATAAAGCAAAAAAGAATGCATTCTATTCTTGTGGGAAACTTTGTAATAAGCTGCAGAAATTGCTGTTTTACCTAAAGCATATTTTAAGATAATAATATTAACTCTTCAATGTGTGTTTTCATCTTCTTTAGTACTAAAATGGAATGATTTCATTCGAAAATGCTAGTAATTGAGATTAAATCACTTAAATAAATAAATAAAAATATATGTACATTATGTTTTTTTCTTTTACTATGAAAGTATTATTTGCCATTTATTGCTGTTTTTTTTTCAACCAAATATCTTTATGTTTAGTACAGGGAAAACTACAGAAGTTAGTTCCGTTTCAGCTTTTATAAAACGTCACCTCCGACTTTTCTTTTAATCTTGCATTCACGTGCTTTTCTTACATAACACATGTGCACTCTCCGCTTCGAGGCATCACGTCGGTGGCATATATTTCAAGTAATTTCAAGGAGCTCTGTCGTTTTTTTTCTTAGCAACGCTCAGTTCCTTTTTAAAGGTATTCCAGTAGACTTACCTTGCTTCTTTTTTTTTTGCTCTTTTTACGCTCGTTTAATTATCGGAATACGTTGCCAGAATTCAAAATTAGTGGAAGGGAATTTTGCATTTGAAATGAGGAGTTGAGACTTTGAACATCGTTTGGGGTAAAAGTACTTTCATTTATCGAACTAGAATGTATTAAAAAGGGAAAATGCAAGGGTCAAAACTGTTTTTGCCTCATTTCGCGAAATGTTTTTTTCCGATGCAGGTACACTTTCAAGATACTGTGCTCTGAGGACAATATGTTTAAAATTTGAAGCGTTTACAACTCCCAAATGGCTCTAGTGAGCCTAAAATTATGGGAATTTCTGATGAATGGTTTTTTTTTTTTTTTTTTTTTTTTTTTTTGGCAAGGGAAATTTTTGATGATAAAAATCACGGGTGTTCAATTAGGTTTTTTTTTTTTTTTAATTTTTCAGACGGTAAAAATGAATTTAAATGAGGTTCACAACATGAATTGCGTTGTTTTAGATGCACAAGGAAAATTTCAATATAAGATTTTATAACATTTTTGTAAAAAAATGTACCTAACTGCTTATCATTTTTTTTTTTCTCTCTCGAAAAAAACTTATCCTATTTAAGGCAATGTTTAAAAATATTTTTCAAGTAGAAAAAGTTTTAAATAATGCAAACCTGTTCCTTATAGTAGTTAAAAGCCTTAAAAATTTTTTCCAGCTTTACAAAAATTTTTCGTGAAAAGATGTGAAGGTTGTTTAAAGAGGAAAGGTTTTTCCTTGATTTTTCTCGAGTCGGGAACGTCTTGGTCCCCTTAAATAATACAATGAAATCCTAAAAGTACAGCTTTCGATATCTAAGCAGTTTGATTATTCAGTAAGTGAGAAAAATTAAATCAGCTTAAACTTTCTAAATTTGATCAACAGTCGAGCAGTTAGATCTGAAACCACATGGAGAATTGCATAAAAAATTTTCTGCAGTTCATACACATTTTCAGATTAAACCGGTGAATATTTTGTAGACCACATTTTTTAACAAATTCTACTTACAAAATCATTACCAAAAAGTTATTTTAAAAATTCTGGATAAGTCAACTTTTTTACAATTCGGAAGAATAATCTCGGCAATTTTTATTGAACATTTTTTTTTTTTTTCGTTTTTCTTATTTACCAACATAAGTTTTCCTTTTGTTCAAAAAATAAAGCCTTAAATTAGGGGTATGCTTTATCAAAAGAAGAGGTGATTGTTCCTCCAGTTTGAAAACCGGCTTCTCAAGCAGCGTCAAAACTCAATTTCCTCCTCGTTTTGTTTCGTCACTTCCTCCGTTTATTCTCCTCCTTCAATTCCAGCGAATGAGATGCTAGTTCTGCTTTTATGTAATAGGATTTAAGCTAAGCCGACATCTGACTGTTTATTCCGGGATTTACCTCCTTCGAGTTTCACTGTCGGATCGTTAAACATTTGTGCTCGATGCAGCTTTTTAAAGAAAGGATTAAAAGTTTCCATGATGCCCTGCATCTACTTTTGCAAGCTCCGCTGCAAAAATGTTTTGCAGATCTTAAAACGTAACATTCTTGGAGGAAAAAGAGAAAATATAATTTAAAGAATTGTGGTAGCTTTTATCTTGCCTAGGTTTTTAATTTCAAATTCTATCAGATGAATCTATGCTATTGCATCAAACAAAAGAAGAGGTTCACGTCAAAGTGTTTATATCAAATATTTTAAAGCACCTGGAATTAAAAATAGAAACTGATGCGTTTTTGTGATGGCAATATATTTTGAAAATCAAGATGAATTAGTTGCACAGTAATTTATTCAATACTTCGTGTGTTTTACCGAAAATATCGATGATGATTACATAACGAACCGTGCACGTTGTATATTCATCTAATTGAAATTGATGAATCTTCTCTTCATCTTCACATGCCAATTTATGTTAAAATGCATCTTACGAACGTTTTATTTCATTAAGAGGAATATTCCTTTATATAGAAGCATCCTCTTCTCAGTGTAAAGTAGCATTTCTTTGAAGACTCTTGTGGAAGAATTGATGGAAACGCTTGGGAATTATAAGATGATAAGCATCTCTGTTACACCTTTTTCCACTGTGATGCATCAGCGGTGTGAATTAATTTTCAAAAATTTAATGACTAATCTTTTTTAGATTACCCATTATTTCCGGCCTTTTCTGAATAATTTGGTTTGAAATGTTGCATCCGCGATGTGTACAGAATAAGTTCGAAAATGCCAATTGCAGAAAATGTGATCTTATAATGTTTGGTTTGTCGTGGATCAATGGTGAATTGGAGACATTAACTATATGTGGATAACTGTGGACAAATCATGCACTCCCTAAATGTGGATACCAGGAGGGGCGGTTGGTTTTACAACACGTCCGAAGTGATGGGCATTGAAGTGAGTTGCGAAGCTTACACTCACTTTGTGGAGACACACGATATTTATGTTGGTAAGCATCCGCATTTGAATCCTATTTCTTTTAAGCTATTTTATAGCATTAGATGAACTTTGAAAGCGGTTATAGATGTTTTTTGTACTTGTTATCGCTTTTAATCACTTAAAATCATATTTCAACGAAGTACTCTTATTTGTGTCCACTGACGAGAGTCCATAATATGGGGGGAAAAATTGAAGAAATGTTCTTGCAATCAGGTGCAATCAATATTTGGGTGTGATAGTGAGCAGCCACTTATGAAAAAATGAAAAAGTTGTTGAATGTTATGTAGCGTCTAAGTTAATACACAAAATATGGTGATTGATATTCCCAGCTGTCAGATATTTCCTTTCAGTTTAGCACCAGTTAGGGTCTTTATTTTAATGTGAAATAATTTTCCTTTTGCATATTTTTTAAACTTTGGAATCTAGAATCCAGGGATTTGGAGTAGCCTGTTTTTTTCCAGCTCCGACTCCGCTCCGACGTCTAATTACTCCGGCTCCGGTAGAAGCTCCGAATAGTTTCAATAAATTATAACATTCTCTCATTTTTTTTAAAGTTAATTTATTTTTTATAAGGGAAAAATTAAAATAGTTTTTTTGAAAAAATCTGAGCAGTGGAGCATATAACAGTTCTTTGATCCTGCTCCGCTCCAATTTCCAGCAAAATCCCCTTGCTTCACTGCTCCGCTCTCCTACTGTACTCTCCGCTCCAGATCCCTGTTTAAAACATGTTTATTGTTTGAAAAAAAATATTTTTTATCGTTTTTATCTTTCTACATGGCTCGAATTTTGTTGTTCATTTTTTTAAAGAATTGATAAATTTTTAGAGAAAAATATGCATCATTTCATAGGAAAAACATGTATGCTTTTCTTTTTTTGTAAACTTTTAAAAGGTAATTTTGCTGGTGTTAATATAATGATAAAATCATCCTTAATAAAGAACAAAATTGCAAAATTATTGCATCCAAGCGTTTCAGATTAGGTGCATCGATAAGCAAATTGGCCGATTGCCGATTAATTATAATGATAATTATTTTTTAATGCTGCCATTTCTCCATCACCATTTTTTTTGCTTACAATTTTTAGAATTAGTTAATAGGGCATTTCTATGAGCGTTTTTTTTTTTTTTTTTTTCTCGTTTGTCAGAATTTTTTTAAAAATAATCTTTACAAATTTTATTAAGATTTTCTGCACCAAAATTCTTGTTGATAGTTAATAAAATAAGTAGCGTCTTATGTAGAAAGTGCAAGATTATTTAGCAAAATTATTTAGGAAATATAACCTGCAAGATACAGGTTATGTTCTGACAATGTCGAAAAGCCTGTTTTTGCATTAAATTTTAAGTTTTCATTACTCATTATAGTGTCTATGTTAGCTGTGAGCATTAATTTTTCACCTTCACAAATTTTTATTCTGTGTTTTTTTGTACGCTTTCATATTGCATGGCATCTTATGTTTCGGAAAATTATATTTTCTTATTGTTAGTAAATCAATTTAGCGTAGGTATGTTCACGAAATTACTAAAAGTAATTTTAATGAAAAAACATTTTTTCCTCCAATTATTTGGCGAAAATTGACTGATTATGAATAATCGGTAAAATAGCTGATTACCAATTACTGCCTCTTAATTATCGTTGCGTCCCTAGTTTCATAATTTCAAGGAGCCCCGCCCCGTTTTCAATGCAGAAAACGTTTTGAACTTTTACGCTAAGCAGCAGTCGCCAAATAATTTTTTTCTGCACGAAGCTGAACGTTTTTGTTTCTTAATTTTGCTGCTGGCTTAAAAAATAAATAAAAATAGTGAAATAAACATAGTTTGCGTAAAAAAAAAGCGAAGTAGCAAACGGAAGGGGATAGGATAGGGCATGTTTCATCCTGATGTATGAAAAATAATCTTACTTATCTTTCGTTAAAATAATTCCATTTTTTAAATGTGAGATCATAATCTATATCTCCGGAATATGTGTTATTTTTTAAGCTACAAGCTTTTCCCAGTCTCTCATTCGAACAAGAATAGTCTTCACATGCATTTCACAGTACTGAATTAAGATAAAATTAGACATTCTGGGAAATTAAAGTCGTCCCTGATTTCATGTTTGGGATGAAAGCAAACTGATTATTTCAGTCATATTTTTGGATATAATTACATTTTGTTTTTATTGACACATGATTTCTGTAACATTTATCAAAACATTCGAAAGATATTGAGGATGTCAGTAAATCCGTTGTTTGAGATAAAATTCCGGGAAAATTTCCTCGTGCCACAGACTAATCTGATAACTTTTCGTTGCTCATTCTTTGGTAATTATTCCCTAATTTTTGAAAAATATGAATTTATTTATTCAGTATAAATTACTTTTCGCTTCAACTGTTACCAAAATATAGAAATTGCTTTCGGCGGTTTAGAAAGTTTGGGGGAAGCTTGTGTGTGATAAAATGGTAAGGTTTCTTTAATTAATATTATCACAATTATGTTTTAGCGGTTCTCATATAACGAAATTCTTTTTGAAGAACCTGCTAATTTACTAAATGTGTTATAAGGTAAAGTGCCCTTAGCTGACCCTTTAAGAAACGGTTCTTAAAGCTGACACCCTCAAATAAAAATACATTTAAAGTGTTACAAACTCCCTAAAATAATTTAAAATGAGGTAAATTTTAAATTGGTAATACTTTAAATGTTTTTTTTTTATTTGAGGTGGGGGGGTGGTGGTGTCAGTTTTAGGAACTGTTTTTTGGGTGTCAGCTTTAGGGCACTTTACCTCATATTTGTTTATTCGTATCTGGCGACAAATATTTGATTGCAGGATGAGAAAGTTTTTAGTTTCTCATGTTTTATTCGACTTATTACATAAATCTAATTTGTTAAAATAACTCTCCTTTGCAATCAAGGGAGCATCAACTGAGCTCCCTTGGATTATTATCAGAATTTTTGTTTAGGAGGGTTTTGTAATTTTTAGCGTTAAAACTAAAAAGATAATTCACTCAAAATTAAAACTAAATTTGCCTCTGATTTAAAATTTAAATCATTAAATTCTTCACATTTTCTTCTTTCCAAATGTATTTTTTAAATCTTACTACTTACATGGCTGCATTATCGAGTTATCTATTGAAAATTTTTTTTTTTTTTTGAACTTCACTTTATTCAGTAAAATATGTCAAAGTAAAAATCAATTTTAACGCAACTTAACTGAAGTTACGAGGACAATCTCATTATTACATGACCCACAAACACTTAGAGAAAATATTTAAATATTATGATATTGTGCAATTTTGTCACAATAGATAAGTGAAAATTGCGAGAAAAACAAAATTATTACTGAAAAGCTAACCACTGAAATTTAATTAAATATGTATTTTTTATGCATTGTACATAAAGCATCGCTTCTTGGTGCTGTTGAAAAAGTGTTGTTAACATATAACAAAGCCTATGTGCTAATTAAAAAAGTGTGAGTTCTTTCTTTGTTATGGGCCAATGTGTCAACTGTCAAATCAGTTAGAAAATATTTTAAGAGTCACCCAGCCTTTGCGTTTCTGCTTATCGACTCGCAATTGTCTGGATGTTTTCCTCCGCAACAGGTAAACAGAGGAATAGCAATGAAAATGTCAGACGAGGAAAATTAGAACGTTCCTGTGTATATATTTTCCTTTTTATCTTGTGACAGTTAAATTGTAACTGATAAAATTGCAATTATAATTAATAATTTTCAAAGGTAAAATTTTTTCGCTGATTCGCGATTTTCCACTTTTCTTTTATATTTAAATGTTTTCTTCTCTACTCCGCTTTTCGTAAAATAATTTTTAGATCTTCTGCTGTGTTTGGAAAAGCCACCTATGGGCAATGATTAACATAAAAATGCTGAAATGTGGAAAATTGAATTTTGCTTCTCTGAGACCTTCTCCCAGTGCTAAACCAGAATTTTGTTTTGCTTATTTATTTTCTATTTTAGTATTTTAAATCACTGCGCCTATTTGTTTTAATCTCGCTTTTCTTTTTTAATTTGACTGCGCGAACATTGACATTTGCTTGGCATTGAAAAGGTTCAAAAATTTTTCGATTCTGTTGTCATCATACTTGTAGCATTGACGGGGTCGGAGCATTTTATGGCTTGTTATTTCATCGTGATCATTGCTCTAGCCTGCAAAATTTGACTTGTTCCATGCTACTATGTGTTTTGACTTTTGATCAGGGATCTGGGGCAGCCACTTTTTTGAGTTGCTCCGCTCGGACTTTTAAATAATTTCTCCGCTGCGGCTGCGCTCCGTGCTCCAAATAGTCTCAATAGGAATTACACTGAAAAGTTACTTATGGGTTATATATTTATTAGTCTCTCTCTCTATATATATATACATATATAAAGAATCTCGTTTGTGTGTTTGTATGTTTGCTATACAAAGCCACACTAATTGACGGATTGGAACGAAATTTGGCACTAAGTTCTAGCCTTCCCTGAGAAAGCTAACACACGTAGTCCCATTCGAAAATTCGAATTAGTTTTGATTTTTGTTTCAGTTTTGCGTTAAATAAAAGCGTTCACAGTAAAGAGGCTTTACATTTCTAAATAAATAATGATTGCTGGTCTTTGGATGACTTTGGAATCGTAACTCTTAGTTTCTCTTTTCGAATCCTACCCTACGCATTGAATATTTTCGCTCTCAATCCGAATTAATTTTGATGCCTTTCATGTTTGGTAAAATTAATTTCAAAAGGGGCTCTATTTATTTATTTATTTATTTATTTTGTTAATTGTTTTTCGAAATTTAATAAATTAAAGTATAACCGTGGTAAAATAAAAACCATCGAAGGAAGTTAAATTCAGTTTAGAAAAAAAAATGTAATGAAATACATTTTATTGATCTTATTATTTAAATTAAAGGATGTTTTCAGTTAGTCTGAACACTTTGAAAAAATATTTGCATTCAGTTTAATTCTAAAAATGGTAGGTGATTCTTGCGATCTTAAGTTCTTTTGGAGGACGGGAGGATATTTCTCTTAAGCTCCGCTCGAGGCCCTTTTAATAATTGATACTAAATATATATGTTAGTTTTTTTTGCAAAAATCATCTTCGTTTTTCCCCATTTCGCTTGTCTTTTTTTTTTTTTTTTTTTTTTTTTTTTGAGGAGTTTAAAGATATGTTCCTTACATTCGGGAAAAGAAAGAATGAAAGAAAGAAAAAGGGTCATTCCAAGGCAAGTGTAACAGGGGTCCCCACTTGACCCTATCCAATTTTGATGAAATTTTTATGGCATGTACATGTCTTAGATGGAGCCATGCCAAATTACAGCTCCATAAGTTGTATAGTTGGACCACTATACATGGTTTTGTAAAGTCACCTTGGAAAGTGAATAAAAATCGAGGCATGAAATTTTTGAATACATTTTGAATTTGCATAACTCGGCAGTTAATTAAACAATCAAGGTGCCACTTGCACACCTTTATGATGCCAGCAGGGTGCAAATGAGGAAATAATCCAGTCCAGAAAATATTTCTATCAACATATACGAGCGGGCAAAGTGTGGTCAAAATTTGCCACTTCGGCACAGTTACTTCGGCAGAAAAATGTGAAAAATCTAAAATACATTAAGCTTTCGTTGTACTAGCAAGTTGTTATATCTGAAATGTTTAGCAGGATCACCAACTTTCAGGCCGGTAGTCCTCTTAGGTCATGTATAAATTTATGAAATAATCTCTATTTTCTGTAATCAGCGAAATTTTATGTATCGTTTTGAACTTCATTATCTGTATAAAACTGCTTTGTCTCAAAAATGCAAAAGACATCTCCCTATAGAGGAAAGTGAGCTCTTTTTAATGATATAAAGAAAAACCAAATTCGAGTGAGGTGTGGCTCTTTGAAAATGAGCCAAAATTCAGGCATGAAACTTTTGAATGAATTTGAGTCTGCATAACTCGGCAGTTAATTGAGCAATCAAGGTGCCACTTGCGCAGCTTTATAACATGCCAGAAGGGTGCAAATGAGGAAAGAATCAACTTCAGAAAATTTTTCTATCATCAGATACAAACTGGAAAACTATAACCAAAATTGGCACAAATGAGCTACTTTAGAAGCAAAATGTGAAAAATATAAACTAAATTAAGCTTTCGCTGTACCAGTAGGCTGTTATATCCTAAACGTTTAGCAGGATCACCAAGTTTCAGCCCGATAGTCCTCTTAGGTCATGCATAAATTAATGAAATAACATGTATTTCCTGTTATTAACGAAATTTTATATCTAGCCTGCCCGAGATAAGAGTATAAAAGGGGTATAAATAAGTCAAAAAATGGGTTTTTTCAGTATAAGTCAAACATATTAAAGGAATCTCTTTATTTTCGAATGGCTATAGCAGTATATCTCTAAGTAGCGTAGATACAGACTTTTTCAAGTTGGTATCCTGTTGGTAACCATAAAAACTAAGAGTGAGACTAAGTTCAAATTGCACTTGTAAGAAAGTCTCAATTTCTTACTTATACTCTTAAACCCGGGCAGGCTAGATATATTATTTTGAGCTTCATCATCTGTATAAACTGCTTTGTCTGAAAAATTCAAAAGACATTTCCTAATAGAGGAAAGTGAGCTCTTTTTAATGATATGAAGAAAAACCACATTCGACTGATCCCTTTGGAGGTATGGCTTTTTGAAAATGAGGTGTGAAATTTTGGAATGAATTTTGAACCAGCATAACTCGGCAGTAAATTAAACAATCAAGGTGCTACTTGCACACCTTTATGACATGCCAGCAGCGTGCAAATGATGAAAGAATACAGCTCAGAAAATATTTCTATCAACAGATACAAGCTGGCAAAGTGTGGTAAAAATTTGCCACATCGGCATAAATGAGCTACTTTGGCAGCAAATCTTTAGCAGGATCACCAAGTTTCAGTTTTGTAGTCCGCTTAGGTCATGATCAATAAGAACACAGAGTTGACGATTTAGTCATTTCAGTTGCGACATGAAAAAAGATGCCTTTACAAAACCATGTCTGGTGGCCCAACTATACAACTTAAGGAGCTGTAATTTGGCATGGCTCAATCTAAGACATACATATGTGTATGCCATAAAAATTTCAACAAAATTGGAGAGGTTCAAGTGGTGACCTTTCTGAAATTTGGTACATTTGACATGGACTGACCCATAAATGTTTTCTTCCTTATCCTATTTCAATGTTGTCATTTGACAGTGCCACTCACGCTAGATTGAAAACAAGAATGAAATGCGAAAATAGCTTCCAAAACATGAATTAATTTGATAAAAGCATATGCGGCACGTGTTCGATTATCTATACAGACGTTTTTTATTTACTTATCTTTCTTTGGTACTATCAGCTGCTTCCCTATCCTTCTGCACTACCTCGGTCAGCTTCTTTGCACCTGTTCATTCCTTCAGAAATGCCTTTCGTAACTTAAATGCAGTGCTTGTGTTTACGGGGCACGGGAATGTTACTACGTAGCGTATGCCTTATTTTTTTAAGGTGAGTACAGTTGTATTTAAATAAATCGTGGATTCAGAGTAGGAGAGATTCTCAAATTTTGTTTGTTCTGTACCCAATTTTGTTCATCTTGCCTGCTCATAACTTCAGGGATGGGCATTTAAATGTTTCCCATGTTATTTAATATATGTGAAGCGCCATTCCGGTATGCGATTCTTCAAGGAATTTGCAATTGAATTCGTAGTAAGGTTGAGGCTCTTTGTATATTTATTGCGAAAGAGTGATTTTATGCATTCACATTTTTTCCTGCGATACACTTTCGTACACATGTATGAGTACGTCTAACATTTTCATCAACGTTATTTTTATGAACTCATTATTGGCTCAATTTTGAACTAAGAGTAAACATTACCCTTAGAAAGACAGGTAGCAGCTACTTTCGAAAAAAAATGTCTTACTGTGCCCTTTAATTCATCACTTGTGTTGTCGATTGGAAAATTAACTATGTCTTGTTAATTTTGGTAACTGTGTTAGAAAATTAATTATTTATAGTATTATATATAATATTACTATTCAACTTACGGCATGCAAGTATTTTTTCCGCCATAACATTCAGTTTATTATTACAGAAATGCTGCTATCATTTTCATTAGTACAACTTATGATTTATTTCTAGTGTAAAAAGAAATAATACATTCCCCTCCCTCCCCCACGGTATTATTTATTCCACCTTTTCAGGTCTGCCGCGGGTGACTTTTTACTACTTTTTTAGCCTACTTTCACGTAAAAGTAAAAAAAATAATAATAAAGCATGAAAGAAGGCTTAATGTATCGTAAAAATATCGTTAAAAATAAAGAACAGTCAAAAAAAGTGAAGTAATTAAATAAAGATTGAAAAATAAAAAATTTGAAAGTAGGGTTTTGAGATGGGGAAAATGTGTGTCTGTCTGTCCCCCCCCCCCCCCCCTAATAACTTTTGAACGAATAGTCCGATTCGAAACATTCTTTTTGCATTCGAAAGATCTCGGCGAGAACATCTCATTTCTATATTTTACTTTTTTATTTGAACAATTTTTCGTTCAATTTTGAACAGTTCAAAAAAATTTAACATTAGCGCCTATGGGCGAAAATGAAGCAAATTATGTAAACTCTGGGTACAAGATCCATATTCCAATGAACAAACTTACTGGAAGAAGCGCTTGGCGTGAAATATCAATTTGAACAGATTTTGTTCATTTTTGAACAGTTCAAAAAATTAACATAGCGCTTACGGGGAAATTTCAATCCTATATAAATCCTGATCTAACTGATCTAACGGACGAATTTGCTTGGAACAAACTTTATCGGAAAGCTCTTATAACGTAGAACATGTACAAATAGAAAGTTCTTCCAGAACTAACGAGCCTATTTTCCTATGAAATTTTTTTATCGGAATTTTTAAGGATATTTCTCAGTGAATAAATGAATGAGTGAAAGAATGAATCAATGAATAAATGAATGAGAAAAAGAATGAATAAATGAGGGAATAAATACATGAATGAGTAAATGAATGAATAAACATTTGAATCAGTAAACGAATGAATGCATAAATGAATGGCTGAATAAAGGAAAAAATGAATGCGTGAACGAATATGTATTGTCTGTTGAAAAAGGTATATTTGAAAAAATTAAGAACTAAAGCTAAATGAGAAAGAGAGAGAAAGAGATAGCTAGATTATAAATTTGAATTTGGTGTATATGGGAAAGTAGGCTCGTATAGTTCTAGACGGAACTTCTTGTTTTTTTTTTTTTTTTTTTGACAAGACGACTCTGGCACCTTTTTAAAGCAAAAACTGCCCAAAGCGACAGATTTTTACTAAGGCTACTTTTTTCGAGACTTATTTTGCCAATGTCAATTTTTATACGAAAATACTTGAGATTTTTTAAAATTATATTCTTAAATTGGTTATTTCAAAAGCCATTACATTTTAATTATTAATTATTTTATTTTAATTTCACCATTTATACATTTAATTATGTATTTTTTTGTTAAAAGAAACCTTTCCTCACCTTCCATTATGGACATCAATCTATATGGACGGACCACACTATTCAATCAGCGACCAAAATATAGCTAAACTGATGGAGTAATCTACTCTACTTATTTATATTATTGGTTAAAGATGTTCTTTCTTAGCTGGGAAATTATTCAACTGTTAGGAAACTATAGAAAGCCAGGATTGTATAAAATTGCCTAAATGTAGAAAGTTTTTCATAATTTTGTACATGTTCCAAAATTACAATGATCACGTGTAATTACCAAAATTACAATGATCACGTAATTAATCATTGTAGCCTTATTAAAATGAAATTCCATAATCGTCTTACTGTTAAAAGTTCCTTTTTAGCCAACTTTCCCGTAAAAGTAAAATAATAATAATAATAAAGCATGAAAGAAGGCTTAATGTATCGTAAAAATATCGTTAAAAATAAAGAAAAGTCAAAAAAAGTGAAGTAATTAAATAAAAATTGAAAAATAAAAAATTTGAAAGTACGGTTTTGAGATGGGGAAAATGTGTGTCTGTCGGTCTGTCTGTCGGTCTGTCCCCCCCTAATAACTTTTGAACGAATAGTCCGATTCGAAAAATTCTTTTTGCATTCGAAAGATCTCGGCGAGAACATCTCATTTCTATATTTTACTTTTTTATTTGAACAATTTTTCGTTCAATTTTGAACAGTTCAAAAAAATTTAACATTAGCGCCTATGGGCGAAAATGAAGCAAATTATGTAAACTCTGGGTACAAGATCCAAGTTCCAATGAACAAGCTCACTGGAAGAAGTTCTTGGCGTGAAATATTTATTGGAACAATTTTTGCTCATTTTTGAACAGTTCAAAAAAAAATTTAACATAGTGCCTACGGGGAAATTTTTATCCTGTATAAATCCTGATCTAACCGGCCGATTTGCTTGGAACAAACTTTATCGGAAAGCTCTTATGACGTATAACATGTACAGATAGAAAGTTCATCCAGAACTAAGGAGCCTATTTTCCTATGAAATATTTTGATCGAGATTTTCAAGAATATTTTTGAATTAATGAATGATTAAATGAATAAGCAAAAGAATGCATGAATAAATGAATGAATAAATACATGAATGACTGAATAAATGAACGATTGAATGAATATGTATTAACCGTTGAAAAAGGTATATTTGAAGCAATTAAGAACTAAAGCTAAACGAGAAAGAGAAAGAGAGAGAGAGAGGTAGATTACAAATTTGAAGCTGGTGTATACGGGAAAGTAGGCTCGTTTAGTTCTAGACGGAACTTCTTGTTTTTTTTCTTTTGCCGTTTTTACACGCCTAATGATAGTTTGAAACATGCGAACTTTTTGCAACTGCTGTGGGAATTCGATTTCTCTCATTTTTGATGTTTCAAAACTAGAGCTGGTCAACCTCTTACACTTACGTGTGTATGGATGTGGATCGAGGTAATACCCAGTGGGCAGGGTATTTATAGTTTTCGGTCATTTAAAAAATATATTTAACCATGATTTATCTTGGCTATAGAATTTTGACATGATGTAAATATCTTTAATTTATACAAATAAACTTGCAACTTTGCTTCTTGTACTTTATGTTATACATTAAATATATTTCTTGATGTTTTCTGTTTCTTTTTAGATGACCGAGAACAACATCGCGAAGAATTGCATGGAGGTACGTTTACTTGTATTATCATTATTAATCAGTTTTAAGCAATCATAAACTGCTAATTCCCACCGAGAATAATGTAGCCTTCCACCAGAAAATTTTCCAACCAATCTTCAAGATAAAAGTACTAAATATCAAAAAAAAAAAAAAAAAAGAAAAGAAACTATTGCATTAATAACCATAATTGAGGTACAATATTAAACGTTTAACTAAATTAAAATAGTTTAAACCTCATGTTAAAATTCAGTGAGAAATTACAAAACAGCTGAGAACAATAGATGGTATTTGTACCATCGGTATTAGCTTCGTATTAAATTATTTAACTATATATTTAATCAATTTCTACTGCAGTTTCAAGTTATTAGCAGTTGTGGTAAATAAAGGGCATTTAGTGCTTGAGGTCCCTGTTTTTATTCTACAAGATATTCATTAGCAATAACTTCCATTATTTTACTTAAGTTCCAAACAATTTTTGTTACATTTTTAGCAATTACAATATTAATGAGCTCAAAATTTATGATTTCATTATTATGTACTGTCAAATGAGCAGATTTTAGATTTAAGAGACATTCCTTCTTTTATCTATTCCAAAAGAACCGTATTAATTTTTCAGAAAAATTGAATTTATTTTACTGAGCAATAGTGATTATTTTTTGCTACATTTGAATAAACAAATGATAATTTATCTAAGCGCTTCTTTACAAGAAAAATAATTGATGTAATGAGAAATTGTGTTTTCATGGTCTTGAATCTTGCATTATTTTCAAATGGCATAGCCAGAATTTTCTTCTGGTGGTGGGGGCTCACATGTACACATAATTGTTACTGTGTTAGGAGTAGCAATATTGTTTCTATAGGGATGGTTGTCCCTCCAACGTCGACGGTACGGTTTCTTACTGAATTCCCCACCAACATTGGCGTAGCAAAGCGTAAAACTAAGCAAAGAGAACCATTCCATTTCAACATGTAACAGCTCCATATTTGATGGATTCCAAATTGAACTGAACATCTTTTCTCGCCGAACATTTCTTATGGCCGCTTTCACAATATTTTTTTTTTTCTTTTCGTATAGACTCCATTTATTCACTGAATAAACCTTTGTAATTGAATTCTTATAGCCGCTTTCACAATATTTTTTTTTTTCTTTTCTAACAGACCCCATTTATTCATTGAATAAACCTACAATGCAAAATAACAAAATTGAGGGGTTTTTTCGTTTGTTGCAGATGAAATCTTGGATTCAAGGAGAAATTAATTCTTTTGAAAATTTCTGAAATATATAGTCTACACCATTTTTGTTTTATTTAAAACTTTCTAGAAAGATTTTTGCGTATGAAGGGCCTCTGGAAAAAAACGATCATAGTCACAAATCTCTAAATTCTCAGGATTGCGTTTTTTCTTCTTTTTTTTTTTACTCGTCATAAGTGTCATCACTCGTCAGAAGTGTCATCAAGGTGGGTCGCCTGCACATTCTTGCCTAAATGATATCGCAAATACGTTCCAACTATAATAAGCTACCTGTATGCACTGAAAACTCAGATTGTTAAAAACTGCTTTGATCGTTTTAACCCGCAGCCCGTCATGTGAATTAAAAAATTGGGTGTCTCAAAGCATACATAGAGGATTCGAGCAAATTGGTCACTGTTGCTTCCGATCTAGCTCTGTTTGTGTATTCATTTTGCTGAACTAATATGTAAATGGAACTGTTTTTTTTTTTTAATTTATTTACTTATTTAAATAAGTATATGTCTATCAGACTTCAAAAAACCGTACATTTTTGAAGTCTGTACATTACTTCCTTCTTTCTTCCATTTTTTTTTTTACATTTATTAAATTCCTATGTCAGCCCTATGGGACGCTTGCAGCAAAGGAGAAGTGAATAAAGCTAGACAGTTAATAAAGCAACTGGGAAGAGAGACTGAACCAATCATTAACTCCACTCCCAATGGTTGCAGCACTTTGCTCTTCAAGTGAGTATTGAAATAGAATTACTGTTTGATTGCATATAATTTTAACTTGATGCATTATTTTCCTGAAAATAAATAAATAGAAAATAAGGTTTTAAAAAATTTGCTTTTTTAAAAAAGTTATAAAACAGCTCTTAATTGAGTGGTAATTTCTATAGTTTTCCATTACTCTCTATGGTGTTTTATTTATTTCTGTGGACTTGCTACTACTGATATTGCCTTTTTCCTTATGTGAATTTTGCGCAATCTACTCTTAACTTTAAATGAAAAATAAAATTTTAAAAAAAAGGTGTATAATTATATTTAAAAAATGGACATTTGAAGCAAGTATTGGCTACTTGCTCAAGACACATTAAGGTACAATTTAAGAATTTGTTTCATTCTTCAGGGATTTTTTTCAAATTTAATATTTAAAATTAGTTTCGAAATATACAACAATGATGTAGTCTTGGGAAAATGGAGGGGGGAGTTAAAGAAGTAAACATAAGTGTTATTGAAGGTTTTTAAAAAACCATTATAATCAAAAAGTTAGGGATGTGTTTCAGCTGTTTTTGAAGAAAGGCTGCGGAAACAAGCTTGAGTTAAAGTTAGGGATGGGGCATTGTTGTCCCCCTCCCCACTACACCATTGGTATACCAGGGTACCTATTATTATGCTTTTTATCTTCTCTACATAAGTCTTAAATTTGAGTAATCTGGTGAGTATTTTGTTCTTCTGCTAGTAATTTTTAATCTGGCATGATCATATATTATTTTCAGAGCTTGTGAAGAAGGTCAAAAGGAAATTGTGAAGTTACTATTGGAGAATGGTGCTGACGGGCGCATCCATCCAGTGACAAAATATTCTCCTCTGTACATTGCATGTTACTATGGCCGTAAAGACATTGCAGAGATTTTGATTAAGGTAATGATAATTTTTACAATTTTAGTAATAACTTTCAGCTAACATTGTTTTCATTCTGTTATTTGAATGTAAGTTGCAGTGTATATGTATTGCAGTATTGACCTCAAATATATGTAATCATATGCATGTCTTATGTGTAGTTTTTTTCTTAAGGATTTGCTGGTTTGGTTTTCTTATATGTTTCCAACTCATGATTATAATTAATTTGAAAATAAATTGATTATTAAATTTATAAATAAATAAAAGGATACATCACAAACAATTTAAGTTTTCTAAGCATTTAGTGTATTCTACTGTAGTAATATCCTCATAAATTATTTGAAAAGTTCTGAAACAAATATTAATACAAGTTGTTTAAACCATTCTGTGAAGCAAACAGTAATACTATTTACAGACATGAGAGTCTTCCGACTTTTCTTAAATTCGAAATTTCCGATTTTTATCATTTTAAAAAAAATCGACTTTTTTTTTTTTTTTTTTTTTTTTTTTTTTTTGACAATGAAAAAAAAAAAGTGCGCCAAATGGGACATATCTCGACAACATTGCTCTCTCTTAAATTTTGCGAAGCTGAAAAGTCTCTTTGAAAAGAATCCTTTATGAAAGTTTATTAGTTTTATGGCAGACGTCCAGCCTGAACTTTAATCGACGTAATGGTTCAGATTAGCGGTCGCCACCCGCCAACTGGCTACCAAAACGTTTTAAATGGTGACCAAAATTTCATTGCCGATCGCCAGGTTACGCTAGATCGCTACATTTGTACCAAATAAAAAAATATCTTAATATTTTTGCTCAATACACTTTAACTTGTGTGCTAAGGAGAAAATAATGAGAAATATCTGAAATTGGAAACAGATGCGAAAAGATTGCAGTACAATTGCGCAAAACGCAAATATCGTGCATGACACATGGTTATCGAAGAAACATAAAACTAAGCTAAAAAATATAATGTTTTAAACATATAAAAGGTAAATGCAAATTGTAATTTTCATTTCAATTAAAAGAAATGTTTTTAGCATTGAAATTTAAAAAATATCAAAATCCGCAAAATGGCGCGTTTAGTAAATTTTCCTGGTCCTCATGCCGGTAATTAATTCCAAAACAATTATCACGCTCAGATGAAACATATTTTTTGCAAGTTGGGGGGGGGGGGGGGAGTGATTTTAAGTCATGGTACCCAAAAGCGGCAATTTTATTTTTTAATTAATTTTTAAAACCCGATACTGATTATTTTATTTTTGGCCTGTAGTATTTAATTTTGGGAAAGCCCTATGTTTTAGATGAATTAACACTTAATTGCATAATTAAACAAGACTTTTTTTTTTTTTCAAATTTTGACGACTTAAATATTTGCTAAAGTCAATACAGGAATAAATATATATTGCTTAAAATAATTCAAAAGAAAAAACAAATCACACAAACTTGATGCAAGATTGAATTAAATTTAATGGTCAGAAAATAGCTAGCATTTCACTAATACACTTGTGCATCAAAAACTTTAAGTTAGTAAGTAAATATTTTTATGACTATGTTGCACTAAATTATTCTAATGTGTGTATGCATCATGCATTATTGTTGTGTATTTATGAGAAGTAATAACATTTTTTATTTCATTTTTAAAAATAAAAAGGTAATTACTGCTTTGTAATGTACCTGAGTGATATAGTTTTTATACATTTTTCTTGTGTGAAATATGGTTTCTTGCCCAGGTTTTTTTTTTAAAGTAAAATTTGAGCTTGCGCGTGTTTTGGTCGCTGATTCAAATCACACGAGAGATTTTTCACGTGGATATCCTCGAACTTTATTGCACTCTCTTCTTGATAAGCCTGCAGTTGGAGGATGCGTTGATGGTGCCCTTTCTTCCACTCTCTAGACGCCGACTATCATTAGCATCGCTAAATGAACCATTAGCAGCCTGTATAATTAATAAATATGTACAACTATCGTAAAGAAAAGACATTGATTGTTACACACGTGAATTTTGCATTAAGAATTCACTATCATTCTGAGTTAATTTTTAATGTATGTATTATTGCGAAAAAGTAATTACAGTCAAAGAAAATATTTAGCAATATAAATATTCATTCACAGAATTCCAGTAATCAGAATGGGCCCTTCACAAAATTCCAGTCAATCAAAACGGACCTTTCACAAGATTCCAAGCTACCAAATTGTACTCTTCACAGAATTCATTAAATAAGCGGAAAAAAAAGATAACATTTTTAATCACTACATTTTTAAATTTTGAATTTTCACAAAATTATTTGATTTTTCACAAAAAAAACTTTTTATAATTTACAAAAACTGGACCCTGTTAAAAATGCTGGATCAATCCGTGAGAATATTGATTTGATTTTCATTAAGGCTCTGTACTACATAATGTTGTCTGTGTTTGTCAAGCTGATCAATCATTTTCCCTGGAATAGGCTTTGGAATTAATTGCTGAAAATTTTAATTGCGTACATAAAAAAAATATTGTTTGTGAAATGTGTTTTTTTTTTTTTCAGAAATTTCCAGAACTTGTTAATCTTGCTACTGTAGAAAAATGGCTTCCAATTCATGCCGCTGTGATCAATAGCCATTTGGCTGTTTTAGACCTTCTGTTAAGATTCTCTTATGATGCTTCTGTTCTCCACAAGTACATGGATAAGACTCTTCAGTGGGAATATTTTTTTCCATTTGATATCAATGCGAAAGATGTCACTGAGCAAACAGTTTTGTATGTTGCTTGCCTTATTGGAAACCAGAGAATTGTAGATTTATTGCTCAAATTTAAAGTTCCTGCTAAAAAAATCGTAAGTGACGATGCTAGTCTTGACGAAGAGAAGAAAAGTGACAGTCATAAGTCAGAGCTTAATGTTAGTCCAACCAAAAAACGTCTTTCAAATGGCATTCAGAGCATGATATCAAAATTAAGTTTAAGGAACAATGCTGAAAAGGAAGAGGAACGAAAAGAAACTGAAATATCACCTGTAGATTTAGATGTTTATTGTAATAACAATACAGAAACTGCCCTGCACATTGCTGTGAAAAAGAAATTCCATAACATTGTGTTACTTTTATTGCAAAATGGAGCTAACCCTAATCTTAGTATTAAACAGTCAGCTGAGGAGATAAATCGTGCCAATGAAAATGCAGGATCATCTTCTACGGCACTAGTCGAAGCTTGTAAAAATCGAGATGTAAATATGGTAGATTGTCTAGTTCGCTATGGTGCTCGGGATGATAACTGCAAAGCTTTGAAAGTTGCTAGCTCAAATAAAGATGAATATATTGCATCTAAACTGTTAACTTTAAAGGCATATCAAGATCCAGAATTCAAAATCAATAAAAAAGCTCTGGAAATTGTTCCGTCGACGCATTTGGGGGGATTATTAGGAAGTGTGACTTTTAGCTCGATGTTTCCCACCACCCCTGTTATGATTAACTGGCATGGGCAAAAGTGTTTACACTATATAAAAGAGGAGTGGCTAATTAATGCAAGCATGGCCCACAATGTAAAGCTAAAACTTACTTCTCGAAACCAAAGCACGGCTTTAATGGCAATCACTAGGTTAGACATATCCAACAATCAGCTGACAGAACTCCCACTTTGCATATTTCAGATGGCTTCTTTGAGGCACTTCAATGCTGCTAACAACAAAATTTTTAAGTTGCCAGAAGCTGGCAAAGATTCTTCATCTCCCAAAAACAAACGTGATAGTAGGACTGGATTGCAGTCTGGTTGGTGTTGTCCAATACTAGAAGAAATTCACTTGCATGATAATAGGTTGGACACTGTGCCAGCTTGTTTGTTTACATTGCCTGCACTAACGGTATTGGACTTGTCAAACAACAAGTTACAAACTTTACCTTTCAAAATGTGGTTCGCACCAAAGTTAAGGGAACTGAACCTTTCATTGAATATGCTTCATGATTTACCTTCTAAACCACCACCAGCACGCTCCATTTCAGCATCTCGCCTTGCTCCAAGCATATCAGAAGATTTGGTAAATTCAACTGATTCTAGTCCGCGTCACTCAACAATTGATTCTGCTTCCTTTGATGGATCAGCAGATATTCCAAATCTTCTCTCTCCTGCTGAAGAATTTGACAGGTTCAAAGTAGATGGAGACTTAAGACAGCAGGAACTGCTGCATCACAATTTGTGGAGCTCAACAGTCAAGGTGTGTAGGATATTTCACTTATTCATAAATTCTTTGTGTTATTTGTTGCAATTTGTGGTAATAACCAGGATTCATGATTTTTTTTTGATTTTTTAAAAAAGACCTTAAATATTTTGGATATTTATTATGTTACATTCATAAAAACAATATGGCTCGTTAATCAATACACAAAAACACACTTTAAGCTATTTTCACAGCAATAAATATTCTTTAATAATAACAATAATAATAATAATAATAATAAACAAATTTTAATACAAATGGATTACTCAAATGAAACTTAAACCTACCAGGAATAATAGCACACTCATAAGTACAGAGAAAATGAACAAATTTAATCTGAATTATTTTGCTGTTGAAAGCTGAAAAAAAGCAGCAATTGTGCGTACTTAATTTTTACATTGAATGTACTTTAATCATTTTTCCATTTTACAAATGAAAAAGCCTGAAATATTTTTACCCACTTAGTAAACTCATAGGCTCACACCATTACTAAAACCGGAAACTTTTTGTTTTAATCTAATATCTTTATTAAAAACTTCTGTGATAAAATAATATTTTAGAGGGGAAAAAAGCCTTAAGCTATTAGGGGACGTGGATGAAATTTTAAGGGTACATATTCTAAAGTCTAACAATTGCTATTTTAAACGCTATCATTCTGAATTATTTATTGTGTGGCATTTATTAAATTGAGCTAAAATATATTTTATTTTTAAAAAACACAGATGGCTCATGATTATTATGAATTCTAATTTGAATGATTGAATGAATTATTCTTTGCTCTTAAGATGCTTGAAGAATAAGAGTAATATTGTAAAATTAATAGAATAGTAATTAGTTTTAAACTTATGAAATATGTTATGTACACAGGCAGATGGACCTAGGAAGTTTTGTTTGAAACAGTGGCTGTAGTTGCAACGTATTTCATTTTTACAACACTTTCTAACATTGTACAATCAATGATTTTTTGAAAAAAAATCTCGTGATTTAAATCGATGATTTTTTATAAAAATCACTTGATTCTAGTGTTCGGCAACTACTCGTCAAAAAGTAGTTAACTACCAACTACTAACTACTCTAAACAAAACTAGTTGCAACTAGTAGTCAACTACTTTTTTCTGAGACTAGTTGTAACTAGTAGTTAACTGTTCTCCAAAAGTAGTTAACTACTTTTAAGTATAATTTCATTTGAATTTCCATTTTTAAGCTTGTTCTTAAATATTTAATCCTAATAATTCAACTCAATATTATTTTTAATCATTAAAACAATTTTAAAGAAATTCCTGTAAAACATTCAAAGATTGAATATTTCCAAATAACACTGAACAATTAATATATACAGAGAATATGAATAAAGACAAAACCTTTTTCTCTAATTTTAAACTTTTATTTTAATATGTATTTGTTTAATAAAGGTAATAATTTATGTTTTTAAGAAATAAGCAATTTTTCAGCAGTTGTTGTAAAATGAAGGGGCTTACCCTTAATATCAATTTAAAACTCTCCCTCAGCCCAACCCCCATTCATTAACAAAATAATGTGCATGCTTTAGAATTAAAAAAAAAAACAACACTATTTTTTAAACATTAAATTATTTAAAATTCGAGCTTATGAATATTACTCGCACAAATGTATTTTTATATTATGTTAAATAATGAAAAAGTACTCATAAAAATCTTAATATTTATCGTAGTATTTACGTAAATTAGAAAAAGCTATCTAATACAATCAATAAATAGCTCCCGCACCAGCACATGCACAATGAAGTTTCATTTAAAGACTAAATCTTCATCATGGGAAGCTTTACCTCTACTTCAGTATCATGCATGCGTTTGGGATGCCATAAATTTACCTCTACTTCAGTACCATGCATGCGTTTGGGATACCATAAAACACAAAAAGAAAGAAAATATACTGATTTTTAGGATTTTTTTTAGAAGAAAATACTGATTTTTATGATTTTCTTTTTAGAAAAAAATACTAATTTTTATGATTTTCTTATGAGAAAAAACTGATTTTTATGATTCTTTTTTAGACAAAATATTGGTTTTTATGATATAAAAAAAAAACTATTTATATCAGCTTCTTCCAAATTTTTAAAACATAGATATTTTTTATTATAAATTTTAATATATTCTTCGTTCAAGTAATTCATTAGAATTTTAACACTATGTGGTAGCCTTAATGCATCTGGTCCTCTAGGGAAAGGTGGACTAGCTTCATTAAGGTGTCAATGAATGACATTGATGAATGTCAATGAATGAATGATTATTTTCTTTCAGATTGTGTTGAAGGCAGGGTTGGTGATTTTTTTATTTAAAAAAAATAATAAAAAAACAAGACTTTTTTATTTAAGTCAGATTTTTTTAAAGAAAAATATGTATGCGCACACAAATACAGTAACAAATTCAATTAATTATTTATGTCTTCAAAGAAGTTTAAGATATTTCATTTGAAATAATTATTTATTAAAAGTTCAAACTTAATTATTAATTAATTATATTATATAAAAAATGTATGCTTAATAAACAGAGAACAACAAGAAACAAAAGAGAAAGCTTATATTTCTGGACTAAATTTATTATAATTTCTCGGATATATATAAATAAGTTGACTGTACTATTATAATTTTTTGAGTAAATACAAATTTCTTGAATATATAAACAGAGACTGCAAATATCACATAAAATGTTTACTACAGCTTAATCATTTTTAATATTTAGATGTTTCATCAAGAATACCAGTTTTGATGCCTTATCAGCCCAATTTGTTTCTTAGCATTGAGTGCACTATTCTAAATGTAGAAAAAATCCATTCCAAAGGTGCTGTTGATGCTTTTGCAGTAGTCAGCATTTCTAAAAACTTAATGTTCTCTGATAAAATGTCATTCATTGACACCTTAACGAAGCTAGTCCATCTTTCCCTAGAGGACCAGATGCATTAAGGCTACCACATAGTGAGTTAAAATTCTAATGAATTACTTGAACCAAGAATATATTAAAATTTATAATAAAAAATATCTATGTTTTAAAAATTTGAAAGAACCTGATATAAATAGTTTTTTTTATATCATAAAAACCAATATTTTGTCTAAAAAAGAATCGTTAAAATTAGTTTTTTTCTCATAAGAAAGTCCTAAAAATCAGTATTTTTTCTTTCTTTTTGTGTTTTATGGTATCCCAAGCGCATGCATGGTACTGGAGTAGAGGTAAAGCTTCCCCACAATGAAGATTTGGTCTTTAAATGAAACTTCTATGTGCATGTGCTGGTGCGGGAGCAGTGGCGTACATAGACTTAGGTGCGCCTCCCCGCAAGATTTATAAGTGCGCCCTATCTTTGGCCTATTACAAAAAATTAAAACAAAAACACTACAGTGAAGATATATTCTGGTATATATAACCATTAATTTTATTTTAAGATAATTGAAATGGTATTTATTATTAAAAAGGCGGATTTTCGAAAAGGTAACGAATTGAAGCATTGCATGCACTTACCAGCTTGGAATGAAATTTACCTTAATAAATTAAAGTAATTATCTTCAAAATTTCGTCAGGGTTTAAATTATGGTTAGGGATAGGTTTAAATTATGAATCCTGGCGCTTTCTATGCTTAAAACAGCAAGACCACTCAATCTTTCTTTTGTCATCAAACTTATTCTGAGGTAAGATTTAATCAGCTTCAGTTTCGATAATGATCTCTCCGCTGATGCCGATGTTACCGATATAGTAAGAAAGATTTTTAAAAAAAACTGCATACTGCATACATCTGGGAGACTTAAATCATAAAACGTTGTTCTCGATCATTACTAAATGAGCACCTTCAGCTATATTTGTCAAATTTCTCTCTTTTATTTCACTTGCCAAAATGTTTTGCAAACTAATAATTTGTGATGCAATTGAGATTGATACATCGTTTTGGTACTTCTCGCAAAATGTAGTTACTGATCCCAAACGTTCTTTATCTGGGCGTTCTGTTAATGCTTCGGGACTTAAAAGAATTGAGTATATTGTTAATTGAGGACATGCTTTCCAACCTTTGATGAATTTAGTTTACCATTTCGCCCCAATAGCAGCATAGAAAACTTTCATTTTCAAGCAGTAATATGTAAAACTGGAAATTTTCATTTTGTATCTCTACTGTCCCTCTTCTATTGCATTTGGACTAACAGAAGCGCGCAGAGGGGGGGGGGGGGAGGCGCAAAATCTTCAGTTGTCCCCGGCCGCTATTCTGGAAACGAACGAACTTTCTCACGCCTTGATGAGCTCGAATAGACTCTTCTTGAAAATTCACGAAAACAAAAACAACCCTCGATTGTAATTTATTTTGTGAGAAAGTAATATTAAGTACAAAATGAAATCCGGTTACAATTTCAAATTCTTATAGTTCAAACAAATAAACAACTGTACAGTACTGCTTACGGAACTTGCATTATACGTACTTGCATTTTGACACTATGTAATCTCTTTCTGCATTTTTCAGTATGACTGTATGCATAATAATATTAATTTGCAGTTACTGTGTACACTGGACTGATGTTTTGCTTTTAGCTCCCTTGCGAGGTGTTTCCCTTTTGCGCTCTTTTGCCGCGGTTCCTTGCGCCCCTGCATAAGTTAGAGATCACCATATGCAAGTACAAAAAAAAAAAAAACGGAGAGAGGAAGTGAGAGGATTATGTGACGTAATAGCGAAGAATTTTATTCAGAAAGCAAAAGAGTGATATTGCATTAGTATAAAATAAATGTTAAAAAATATGTATAAAAACATTTATGCATATGTAACTTGGAGTTTTTTGTTTTTCTGGAGCGTGCGCCCTAAAACCTCTTGCGCCTCCCTGTGCCCAGAGGCGTAGCTAGGGGGGGGGGGGGTCAAGAAGGGACATTTGTCCCTGGGCGCAGCGTCAAGGGGCGCCGAATTAATGTTAATTTATTTTATTTTTAAATGCGAAAAAAAAAATATTTGAACTGAAGAGGTGTGAATATGTTCGACAAAAACGTGAGAGCACCGCAAACTATATCGGGAATGACCAGTGTAGAACAGGAGTGCGTGGGAAATCAGACAAATAATTTTACAAAGCTAGTGTCCCATTTTTCCCATAGAAGTGAATGGTCGCTAATAAAAATGAAAGTTAAAAAGGCTGCTTTTTAGAGGTATTTATCACTTAGGAAGTATAAAAGTTTTCAAAATTCCTTTTAGGGGTGCCCCTAGGCATCCAGAGGCACAGGGGGCGCAAAATTTTCAGTTGTCCCCGGGCAGTGAAAACCCTAGCTACGCCTCTGCCTGTGGCCGCGGGGGTTGCAGGGGCGTTATGTACGTCACTGTGTGGGAGCTATTTATTGATTGTATTAGATAGCTTTTTCTAATTTGCGTAAATACTACGATAAATATTAAGATTTTTATGAGTACTTTTTTCATTATATAACATAATATAAAATACATTTGTGCTAGTAATATTCATAAGCTAGAATTTTAAATAATTTAATGTTTAAAAAATAGTGTTTTTTTTTTCAAAAAATAGATTAAAAATTTTTTTTTTCAAAAGTAGTTGGAATTTTGAAAGTAGTTGTAACTAGTAGTTGCGAAAAAAGTAGTTTAACTAGTAGTTAACTAGTTCGAAAGAAAAGTAGTTACAACTAGTAGTTAACTACTGCCGAACACTACTTGATTCAAATCATGATTTAAATCAACAAACCCTGGTAATAACCTTAATATTTATGCTTTGTTTAATTTTTATAACACGGCCCATCTAACAGCATTGTCGCGATTGAAGTAACTGTTATGGTGTAACTAATATGGCCGCCACTGCATGAAAACGAAAGGCTTTTGGTGTGGATGAAGATCTTCCCCGTTTTACTTTTCTCTCTTTTACTGATAGTATTTCTGTATTTATTTTCTATCTAGGAAACTTAAAAGAACAGCTTAAAACAATTTTGTTTTATATTAAGTTCTTGATTTATGAATATTAACAACTATTTCTGTGCTTCGTATTATAGATATAGATTTTTATAGCACACTGTCATTTCAGTATTTATGAAAATAAATTACTTATGAAGGTTTTTAAAAACTTGTACAAGTAATTCTCCGCCGGGAGACGAGGTCAGGATCCGGATATTCTGGATATTGATTTTGTGAGATATTGGCGTAGTAACTTTAAGTTGCATATATTCTCTAAACTAGCTCATTAATTTAATTAAAAAATATATTTTGACATGCCGGCTATTCGGATCTTTTGTGCAGTGACCAGAATGGTTTCTAGATATTTAATAAACGGTCGGATACCGAACATCCGACGCATTCTGGGAGAGTTCGGTCTCGTTGGTCGCGACCTGCTCCCCCGTCGATGCGCCCCTTTTTCTGCCCATTTCAAAACAACCATCATTTAAAACAAATGCTACTATATTTGTTTTATTACATCTATATTCGAGTAATTGTATAACTTGAACTTCGGTTTGATTGAAATGAATTATCAACACTGTAAATGAATGTTCTTGAGGTTTATTAATACATATATATTGCATACCTTATGTAGCTAACGACATATTACGCTAACGTATAGTTCTTTCGTTCATTTCGTGTGATTAAAATTAAATTTCCGGCAATCCTCAGCACACGAATAGCAATTCTTGGTGTGACCAAGATGGTGGCGCGGTTACAGTAAATGCTTCAAGAAGTTCTTTCCATGTTCCATCCTGTCATCCATGAATTTTTGCTTCTGACATAAGGAAACGTTTTAGCTGAAAACTGAAAGGTTTTAAACACTTCCTTATTTAGGATTGGACTGTTATTGTAAATGTATGTTTTGTGCTTTTTCAACTAATGAATATACATACATGGAAAATAATGTGTGATATAATTTACTACTTCTCCATCGAAATGTAATCAAAATATTTTTCTTTTTTCTTTTTTTTTTCCATTTACTTTTTTTTTTTTGCTGTATGCAATTAATTGGCATGTAAAAATGATGGCATGAGTTCTCAAACTTTACAAGGATGATGTAATAGAGGTATGGGAAACATATAAATTAAAACATAGTACCTGAGGAAAATATTTTTAATGAAGGGAATATTTTAACGCACAAACATTTGTTTTTAGTTGTCTTATATGATTAACTAATGACAAATGTTAATGTAGTGAGTGTAGATGAGTTTTCTCGTATGTGCTAAAAATGAGATATACTTACATATTTTTTCAACAAAGCACTTGATGACATTCCGACCTCTTTAAAATATTTTCTCCACTTTCATAGCTTTTGTGTTTTTCTTTGGGTTGTAAATATTTTGACATTATTAACCCCCAATCCTCTCCTTTATCTCCCCATGATGGTTATTAAAGATATGTTAATTTTTGAAAAATAAAGACTGGTGGACGATAATTGGAGCTTAGTTATCAAAAGGAACGTGCAAGGAGGAGGGTATTTATTAAAGGTGTATTTTTTAAAAAATCTTTTAAATTATTTTTGTAAGAATTCTCTGTTATAAAAATGATTGATGAATTAATTTAAAATGTGAGTTATATATAATAGTTAGCTCCTTTGGGGAGGGGGGGCAGGGTTGGAGGAAAAAAAGAAATGAATTGAAGAAGTTTATCATGTTACCTATCATTTCTTTGAAAGCAATTATGAAACATTTCACATATGTAAAAATAACTTTATGTTGCAGTTAGTTTTATTTTATTATTTTTCATATATTTGTAGATTGTTGAATCTGCTGATGACAGTGAAACAAATAAAAATCAGAAATGTCAGCTCTCTGCTCTGAATCTGGCGCACAATGCCTACGAAGCCGTTCCTCCTATTTTATCTTGTTTTGCTGTCAATTTAGCGCGACTGAATATGAGCTATAACAGACTCACAGAAATGGGACCAGTCAGCAGCTATCCTTCCTGCCTCAAGCATTTAGATCTGTCCCATAATCACATAAAGTCTTGGCTATCTTTAAGAAGAGTAGATCCTGACATAAATATGGATGGGACAGGTTGCTACAGTCAGTTTGAAATTCCTGTTATGAAGATGAAATCAGCTGGCTCTACCAGTTCAGGTTTGTACACTCTTTAAGATGTATAATTTTCTGATTATCATTTTACACATTCATCGCCTAAGCATTCAAGCTCAAACTTCTCAGATTTCCTTCTTGAAAATAGACCGAGCAGAAGATTAAAAAAGATTCGGTGAAAGTACGAAAATCCACGTTTAATGTAAAGCTACCTACAATAGTATTAACAAAGAACATTTTGGGTGTGCAGTGTATGTATATTATATATAGCTAACATTGATAAGCTATATGTATCTTGAAACTTATCTTCATGAAAACAGGATTTCTCCCATTCAACTTTTTATACTTCTTTTACAGCACCTATGAAGTGCAACATTCAAATGAAGCAATCATTTTGTCACAATGAAGCTTCATTTTGATGTTTTTGGATCTAGAAGCTCCCTGTCGCATTGAAAAAGGGATTCCAAGCAATCCTGAAACATATGTCTGCTTTTTAAAGCTTATTTGGGCTTTCTTAACATTAAATAATTTCTTATTACATTGATTCTTTTTTTTACTATTTGTCACTGAAAACAACCAATACATTAATTTATCCTCTGTAATAGCAGAAACCTATACAAATTCTGATGTTGTAAATAATTAGAGCAATTGATTTTTATTGACCTTTTAATTTTAGGAAGAACACAATCACCATCATTACACTCATGGGGTTCTTCCAAATCCTTATCAGGGGCTGTTTGCCAACACAGACGTCATAATAGACTAGACAATCTGCGAACTCTAATTCTTGCTGACAACAATCTGGACCGTTTGGTGTTGATATTAGATGAAGATGATTTTGAAGAGGAGGATTCCAAATCATCAGAATCATTTGAAACCATTGATTCTAGTGGAAAAGTAAGTTATTTTGTTGCTCTGTAACAACGGTTTACATTTTGTTACATAGTTTATTTCTTTACTAGGGTAATGGCGGTGGAAATCAATAGATTTGAAATTGATTTTTAACCTCAAGGCACTTGTTTGAAGATTTGCAGAAATTAAGTTTTAAAATCCGTATATGTAGAAATGTTTTGTGAGAATGAATGAATGAACCATAAATTCTTTTTGTACGGATAAGTAATACAGTGATCCCTCGTTTTTCGCGGTTAATGGGGACCAGAACCTTCCGCGAAAACTGAAAAACCACGAAGTAGGATTTTCCCCTAAGAATTTTCGTGTATGCGGATACGTGAATGTTTTAAATATGTAAACAGTATTTATACTTCACACATTTAAGGCAAAAATTACAACAGTATACCTAATTACTTAAGATTCTAATTAATAAGGTTAATTACAAAACGTTATAGAACAGTAATAAACATTAATCAACATTGATTTCTGAGAGAGGCGAAGAGTCTTGTGTTGGCGGGAGCTTTTGAGAGCCCGTGGTATGTACTCAGAGTCAATTCATCTCTTTGTTTGACATGCAGAGATCCTTCTCTCTCGCGCATCAACATGAAACAACGTTTCTTTCCGCAATGTGGCTGCGACATGGTTGTATTTTTTACAATTTTTATCTTTTGATGAATATTTTGGAAAAACCCGCGAAGCACTGAAGCCGCGAAACATGAAGCGCGAAGTGGCGAGGGAACACTGTACACATTTAATTGTGGCAACTATTTTTTTTAAATATAGCTTTTTTACAAAAGTGGTTGACAAAATGCAAGCCAGTTGTTTAAAATTAAGCCTGGTTTTTCATTCTTAAGATTTATGAATTCAGACCGTACCTTTCATATGCATCATCAGGGAAGTAACTAGGTAAGTTTCCAACGAGGCATGACCAGGCTTTAGCAACCCCCCCCCCCCCTCCTCTTCCGATTTTCATGCAAAAAAATTTATTTATGTATATGTGCACACACTTAGTCAATTTAGCGCCCCTAAAATCGGGCCTCTACCCCCCTAGTTATGTCCTTGTACATCATACATATAAATCAACTGTGGCTAGCTTATGTGTTAGTTTTGTTTCAATTTGGCAGTATTGTTGATGCACCTATGCACATGAACATGATAATGAATTAATTACATTGATGAAATATTTTAGCTAATAAATACAAGGTGTGTTCCATAAGTAATGCGACCAAATTCATAAGAAATGATTTATTAAACATATTCGTACAGTTACCTAAAAATCTTCAAAATAGCACTCTGCTGCGTCAATACATTTCTGAAGGCGGTGTTTCCAGGCCTGGAAGGCCTCCTCCGGGATGGCGTTTAGAGCGGATGTAACATGAGCCTGGATGTTTTCAATCGTGTCCCAATGTTTCCCTTTCAGGACTCCTTTTAAGCGGGGAAACAAAAAAAAGTCTGGGGGAGCCAGATCAGGACTGTAGGGAGGCTAGGGAACCAATGGGGTGTGGGTCCTGGCCAAGAAATCGTTAACAACGAAGGCGCTGTGGCTTGGCGCGTTGTTGTGATGAAGTTTCCACGCATCCTTGATGTCACTTCGACAGCGCGCAACCCTCCTTTTCAGCCTTTTGAGCACTTCCAGGTAAAAAACTGCGTCCACAGTAGTCCCGGTAGGTACGCTGTGTTACGTTGAGCTCAAAATGGGTTCGCGAAAACGCACGCTCTAACTCTCCGGCAGCTCGGAACCGACTGAGAATGGGTGCGATATGAAGCTAACACCCCGCTCCACCTAGCCCAGCCAGTTAGAGGGTGCTGCTGTATACAGTCGCATCTGGAAAAAATTGGTCACACTACTTATGGAACGCACCTTGTATATATTGCAGAGTATAGTGCATTTGAAGGTAATGATGACAGTTCTACTTTTGATTGCTTATTTCTAAAGTATGTTCTATATAATGTGCATTTTTCCTTATTTAAAAATTTTCTTTGGTTAAGGCGTTAAATTTTGAGCGATACAAGTTGACAGGGATATCGACTCATGTTGTGCTGCCTGCGGCAGTGCTCAGGCACCCCTAGGATAATTGGGAGTGCAAGGACCTGCTCCCCTTCTGCCACAACATGTAAGAAGTAAAAAACGGAAATTATTAATTTTTCCTCCAATTTCTTAAGTAATAGAACAGAGCTCTGGGAAATATGCCCTTATCAAAAAATGTTTTTTTTTTTTTTTTTTTACAAGGGCTTAATTTTGAAACTTGACACCCCCCCCCCTCCCCCATACACACACGCTCTAGACTCCAAGCATCTCCATTTATTCTCAAAACCTGTCGCCACTGCAATTGAATAAATTGTGTCAGAACAAATCTACTGCTAAAATTCATGATGCCAACAAATTTGGGTTTATTTTCTTTTCTTTTTCCAGGTAGTGCAGGCTGAAACAAAGAGCAAGATTTTATTCCCCAGTCTTTCAATGCTTGACGTTAGCAACAACAAGATATCAGAAGTTCCAGCCGTTATTTCAGAATTCAATAATCTTTCTGTCCTAAACTTAAGTGGCAACATTGATATATGCCATTTACCACCTGAAATGGGTTTGCTAAGCAAACTTTGGAACTTAAATACTCGAATGTGTAACTTAAGTGAGCCATTGAGAAGCATGATTGAAAATAAGAAATACAAAACAATGGATGTCATAGGATATTTAAAATCAATACTAGAAGAGTAAGTATGTGTTGTTTCTCATACACATATTGACTTCTTAATTAAAAGGTTTTTCATATGGGGTATCTTTTTTTTTTTTTTTTTTTTCAGTGGGGGGATGTGTAAATTATCGTTTTTATAACCTTTTTAGAATTTTTTTTTAACTTCACATACAAAATTTCTTTTAGTATTTTCACCCCAAAGAAGGGTTTTATAATTTGTGATTCCTTTTTTAAAAATTGTATTGATTTTTTATTAGTATTTTAAACTGGAACAAGCTATTGTGTTAAGTATATTTTGAGTTTTAATGGGTTTTAATTGGGGTCATAATTGGTTTTAAATGTCAAAATAATATATTATATTTTATTCATTCATTAGAAAATCTCAAATGATGTTACAGATATTATTTTCTTACAGTGCCAAACCATATGCAAGAATGAAGTTGATGATAGTCGGAATAGAAGGAATTGGTAAAACATCTCTTCTTGAACAGTTGAGACTAGAAGGTACAGGAACATATCGAAAAAAACCTCCTGAGGTGAGAGCTAAATTTATTTATTTATTTCTCTGACTTGATTGATTGCTCATTGAAATAAAAATTTACACCAAATTCGACTTGAAAGTTTTTACGAGTATAGAGTGCACTTCTTTTGGGCCATTTCCAGTATTTTGTCCAAACGTAGAGTCCGCAACATGACACTTTTTTTGTTATAACTACGTAATTTACAGTTTAATTATCACCAAATTTTATTTTCAAATAATGTGTTGAGCACATTATTTGAAAATAAAATTTGGTGATAATTAAACTGTAAATTACGTAGTTATAACAAAAAAAGTGTCATGTTGCAGACTGTACATTTTTAGAAAATACTGTGAAATCGCCCCTTTACTTTGTACAAAGGAAGTGAAAAGTACCCGGAAATATAAAAAACCCTTTTTATAGGAAAAAACTAGCACATTGATGATTATTTTGTTTCCAGAAATGACTTGTAACTCAAACTGTAAAAAATGTCACTTACATTGAGGCTAAAAAAAATAGTCCTGAAGCTTATGCAGGGAAAAGAAACTGATTGTGCTAATCGCATCTTTTCTCTCTTCATTACTATACTGACAAATTTAGGGGGGTTGATTAATCACTAAACAATTGATCTCTCATTGATTTATCTATGTAATATTTCTCTCATTTAGCATTGGGCTAAGCGTATGGGAAACAAAAATATCAACCTGAAAACTTCTAAAGGAATCAACATATCAACTGTTGGAGTAGATGTTGGTGATTGGATGTATGAGAAAAAAATTCGAGGGCAATCAAGTTATGGACCAGTAGTATTCAGAACTTGGGATTTTGGTGGGCAAGTGAGTTTTTTTTCTTTCATATCCGAAAATTTTGATGCAATTTATGGTGTTTGAAGCATTCTTAACATTTCATAATAATTAATTAACTTCTGATAATATATGGCTACATAATTGTATTTTTGAAAATTGAATTTGGTATTATTATAAGGCTCTAATTTTGTTTTTACAATGGTTAAATTGGGTGACTACAGATCACCAAAGTCTCGAAAAAGTCACAAAAATGTTCCATCGAGCAGGACCGACCCCCCCCCCCCCCAGAAAGCATGGGATATCCAATATAAACAAATTCCTAAATAAAGTAGAGCGCCAATTATCCGGACTGGTTGGGACCAGGCTTGGAGTAATCGCGATTACGTAATCGTAATCGGCTGTAATCGATTACATTTTGACAAAATCGTAATCGTAATCGTAATCTGATGATGGCATATTCTCATAATCATAATCGAAGTTGTGTAATCCCGTAATCCTTTTTCTGCCGTAATTTTAATCGTAATCTTAAGGAAAAAATCCGTAATCTGCTAGTCCTGCAATCGTGTAATCTTGACCTGCTGAAAGCTGAAATTTTTAGCGCTACCCTTGGATAGAAGAGATAAGATTACAAGAAAAAGGATTCAAACTGTGTACTGAAGTCCTATCCTAATCGGTCTGTAACCTACGGGCGATCATAATAAAAGGTTCTGTGTGGCGGTCGCAGAGCCTTGGAGGCAGGACCATATAATAGTCTGCTAGAGACGCTTGTTGTCCTACTTGTTGCGGTCTCTCAGAATTCTTAATTGCGGCTCAACTCTCCACGGGGAATGGCTGGAGAGCCCGAGAAGAAAGGGAGTCTGGTCTGGATATGTCACTCGCATCGCCTTGGGGCTCTCAGGGGAGGGTCCTCCTCCGGTCTCCTCGCGTCGTCCAGTTTCGGTACAACAGCGGTAATCTGTCCGCAAGTCACAGATTTCGGGGTAGATAAGAAAGGGGAAGGTGTCTATAAGGACCAAATGCATCGGTCATTTTGCTTCCTTAATTACCCCTTCAAAACATATTCAAACGGTTGGGAAATAGGCGAGAGTCTGGACAGGACCGCCGCGAGTAAAAGAGAGTTCTCCCTTTCTTCTCTCCGCGGGGGACCCGGTTTGGAGCCGGCATTAAGAATGGGCGCCCCATTTTCCCTTTCAATAATCGAAGTAGACTGCCCCCCTGAAAATCTAGTGTTGGTACTATCACCTACACACATAAAGAGACATGAAATGACTTTTGTGTTTTCGGCTTTCTTTAACGGCAGAAGTGAAGAATTTTTCTAAAGAATAGCACATTTACACTTCAGCAATTTAGGAGCAGGCGTGGTACGTGTGATTATTATTATTTTTAAAAATATGTTCTTCGAATATTTAAAAAAGTACATACATTTAAATCTTAAATTTATTTATATTTTAATGCTAATATTCTTTTTAATTAATAGGTATGTAAAAGAAAATGATATATGTTCAGACATTTTCCCAATTGTTTTTTACATGCATGAATTAATATTTAGGAATTATTTAAAAAAATTAATTATCTTTTTCTTCTTAGAATTACCTCAACAGAATTTTGTATTTCAGTTGAATCTTGTACGTTAAATTTGTGTTGTAAAATTACTTGCACTTTATTTTTTTATTAAAACAGTTAGTACATGGAAAAAAATATATGCTTGTGCATGTTAAAAAAAAAAAAAAAAAAAAAAAAAAAACACAAAAATCATATTAAAATATTATAGTCATTCGTATTATAATTATCCTTCATATTACTTTTTAACGATTACTAATTTTGCTAAGAGTTATTTGAATGTTCATGTTCAAATTTTTTGAAATTATTCTAAAATGCAGCATTTATTTTCAAAAGATTATTTATCTCTTACACTATCTGAATATTTTGTTATCCCGTGCAATTCATGCACATCTTATAAGTGATTTCATAAATAATCATAGAAAATTATTATTTTCAGTAAACTAATTGGTGTTATGTGAAATATTTGCACAATTTAAACTAGAAAATAAATACAATGGAGAAATATACATTTTCAGAAATTGCGGCCAACTAAATTTTGATTGTATGCACACAAAGTAACAATGAACCAGGTAAATCACTTATGCATTATATATACATTTAGTGCATCGTCTTTGCTTATATACAAAATACGATCAATGTAGTTATTCCTCACATGAGTTTTAAATATTCGAAAAATACTGAATGTGCCTTTCCTGATTATACATATATATATATATAATGCAAATTTTTCATTTCTGCAACGATGTCATAAATCCAGAACTGTGATGTTGAAATTGTTTCATTATAATTGCATTCATCATCATTTCAGTTATCTCTTATAAAATCAAAAATTTAATTAAAAATCATAACTTTTTGATTTATGACACTATTGTGAAAATGAGAGTTGTATGCATAAAATCGGATAATTTTATGCTAATCTAATCGTAATCAAAATCGTAATCGGATGTCATAATCGTAATCGATTACATTTTTCAACGACTGTAATCGCTGCCGTAATCGTAATTACTTTTTGGCAAAGGATTACAATCGTAATCGTAATCTCTCAATTTCTCCCATTGTAATCGTAATCGTAATCGATTACGTTTCTTTGTAATCGACTCCAAGCCTGGTTGGGACTGAGGTAGATCCGGTTAAAGAAAAATTCGGATAAATGGATTGACAATTTTAAAGCACAAATAATGCTAATTTTTTAGGCAGCTTCCTTTCACACGTTTTCTAGGCTTAGGACTGGCATTTGTAGTAGTGCATAGTACCACGTTACAAATGGCGTGATTAAAGTTTTTCTTTTTAATCTTTACAAAAAATGATGCAGAAGTAGCACTATAAATGAAAAAGATTCATACACTGTACTGACTGTATAAAAAATCATTGTGATGTAAAGTAATTATTGATAGTCTTCTGCTACATGGAGGGTATTCTCTTTTCATCTTTTTCATTTAAGTGTTTTGCCTTCTTGTTCATAAAAAACTGATACGAAGCCTAAAATTGCATCGCTGTTTTTTTTTAACATCTGACACAGTTGATGTGCCGATGTCATATTCATGGGCTATGGTTGTTTCCATTTTCTCCTTTTTTCAATCTTTTAACAATTGCCATTTTTTGGTCTAAAGGTAACACTATTCTTTCGCATTCCCAGACGTGTTTAGAAAACACCTTCTTCACTTACAGATCGTAATTTTAAAAATGTGGGTTCCTTTAGCTTTGCATAACACGTGTTCGGATAATATAAAACCACGTAATCATTTCGCAAGGTGCACCATCTACCTTTCAGTCAAGTGAGTTTTTCAAAAAGTCTTCCTGAAAATTTAGTTATGAGGTAATTTAATTTGAATTAATTTTAAATACTTTTTATAATATAACTTGTCAATTGTTTGAATTTCATAAACACTTTGATAATATATTTCTCTACGATTCTCATTAGAAGTTGTGCAAAACTTTAACCAATTGTTATTGAAATTAACTACATAAATTATGCTTTGTAGAAAGAATACTATGCTACCCATCAATATTTTCTGTCCAAAAGATCCCTGTATTTGGTAACCTGGCGTATAATTGATGGTGAAAGAGGAGTGGATGGTATTTTGCAATGGTTAGTCAACATACAGGCAAGTTCCATGCATTATTACATTATTATGTTCATTTTAAAATTTAAAAGCTTTTTTACTTTATTTGGTTGAATGTTCTACTTTTTAATCTATTTATTCATTCTGTATCAGATAACATGTTCTCAAAAATAAAAAGCGTTATTGTTAAATGTTTAACAAGAACTTAAAGTGTGATTTTGTAAAGATAAAGTGGATAATTTTGTATAAGTTTAAAAAGCACATTCATCTCACTAAATTCATTAAATATCTTTTTGCTTTGCTTTTTTTTTTTTTTGCTTTAACCTAATCAGATGTTGAAGAGCTTTGGGTTTGCCTATTTTAGTTTGTTGTAACACTATTTTAATGAATTTGTAATGAAGTGCCTAAATTACCTTTAGTTAAATTACTGTTTAAATGCATAACATTAACAGTATATCTATGTTTAAACTTTAATTGTTTTTTAAATGTTATATTAATTTGTAGAATCAGTGGCATATCCAGAGGAGATTCAAAGGTACACATGCACCCCAAAGATTTTTTCGCAAAAGTGAAATTGTTCTGGAATATACTTTTATTGTGCAATTTTAGACACTTTCTAAATATTTAAAACATGAAGTTTTTCTTCTTTTCATACTTTTACTTCTTTTCATCATAAAAAGAAAAAATGATTCCATTTAAATTAATTTCTCCCGGAAATGAACATAAAAGTCTTGGCTTTCTCTGAAAGGATGCAGCAAAGGGCTAGTATATTTCATTGTGTTTGTAAACAAAGGGAGGGAATGCAGGCTGATAGATGTTTCCTTTTCCATAATTTTTAAAAATTTATAAAATTTGTATCAATCCTGGAATTGTATGGAAGAAATAACATTCATACATCATATCCTTTAGTCAGGGGTGCCCACTGGGGTGGAGTCAGGCAGGCAGCCATGGCGCAGACTGCGCCATTGAAATATTAGGGTGATTTTAAGAGCTTTTGGGGGAAGCTTGACCGACTGTTCTGTTGATGTGGGGGAGTAACCGCTTTCGTCAACATCGCTCTGAGGAAAGGTGGACACCCCAACCCTTTTTTTAGTGAGAAATATGAATTCCCAAGAATTTTCTGAGAAGGTCATGTATAGAATTGTAGAATGGTTCAATGTGCAATGTAAAGTAAATTAATAAATGAATGAACCCATAACCCCATCCATTACTCTAGTATATTGATGTTGCTTACTTGAATTTTATTCATACTAAAATATACTATTTCACTTTCTACAGGCTCGGGCTCCGAATGCTCCTGTAATCATTGTGGGTACTCATTATGATCTTGTGAAAGAAAGATTTCCCTCCTCATATTCGGAAGACCTTCAGCAAATGATAAGAGATCGTTTCATCAATGTGGTTGATGCCGATAAGTGTGGGCTTCCGAGAGTTATTGACACTATTGAAATTAGTTGCAAAACAAGACATAACATAAAATTGCTTTGCAATCTCATTTATGATACTGTGTTTGATTTGAAATGTCCAGGTGAGTTGGGTTATTACAGTAACCTTGTAACTGATTTTATAGGAAAATTTGTGAATGTGAAAGGAAATTGAAGCTTATAATTGAGCCCCCCTCTTAATCCAAAATTTTATGTCTCAGATAATTTTTCCATTATTGGACAGCTGGGTGAAGTTAGTTTTGGTTAGATGTTAAGTGAAAAGTGTAAAGTTTACAAATAATGTAATGTAAAACTCTGCTTAGGACCATTAATAATACACACACTGTGCTATTCATTCATATGGTTTAAATCTATTTTTTAACATAAATCTCTTGCTTAAATGTAACAAAATCTGACCCTAATTTAACTGCATGAGGTCAAATAATGAGGAATTGTATTGTAGTTTAATATTCCCAAAATTTACTTTTTTCTTTTTCTTGTCATGACGTCATTCCTTTAAAATTCGTGAAATTGAATTAAAGGCATTGCAACTTTAGAAAGCTTGTTGTACCAGTGTTTAGTCAAAACAGATTTCCCTGTAATATGTTTTAGCATATTTAAGTTGCTTAAGTATAAATGTAAGTGTACATTTATTTCAGTAGCAATATTTTCTTCGATCATAGCTTACTGTTAATGACTGCTTTATATTTTACAATTACTACTTAGACTTTCTTCTATTTTTAAGTGTGCAAGTGTTCTATCATTATGTACAGCGGTCTCTCCAGAGGAAATTCGGGTTCATTTTTGGACCCTTCATAATAGTCCTGGATCTGACAGGGGCTCTGTAGGAAAGTTTGCGTACGGAGAATTGTTTTTTTCAAAAATGCTTAGTAGGTGCCCTAGAAAGTATTTTGGACTCGGGTGGACAGCCGCCACCTGGTACATTTTTTTTGCTATGACCAGGGTCCGATTTACATTTTGAATCACTATAGGCACAACTCATGTTTGGGGGCCCCTCACGCAGCAAAGTTTTTTTAAACATAACATTCAATACGTGTTTGTAAAACTTGCCAGTCACACCAAAATTTGGGGGCCCCCAAAGCACAAAAACTAATTTGTTTTTCAAATGTCAAAGACTCAGACTAACATTTGGGAGCCCCCAATGTGCAAAATGATTTTGTTTTAAAATTACAAAATGTTTGAATAAAATATGGGGGCCCCCAAAGTGCAAAATCGATTTTGTTTTTTCAAATTTCAAATTGTCAGACCAAGATTTGGGAGCCCCCAAATAGAAAATTCCTTGTGGTTTTAAAATAATTTAATAATACAAATTTTCTGTGAAGCAACAGAACACTAACAGTTTGTTTTTGAAAAATGCTATTTTTAAATATTTTTCTAAAAATTTTAAATTACAAAAAAAAAAAATAAAATAACCAAAATTAGGGGGCCCCCTCAAAGTGGGGGCCCTAGGCCCGGGCCTCATGGGCCTATTGGTAAATAAGGCCCTGGCTATGACGTCATCAAAGATGGCGGCCGCTATATCAGAAAGGGCTCATATTCATGTTAATACTCGTCCGATTTGCATGTAACTTGCACTTTTTTACTAATATATCCATTGTTAAGCTAATAGAAAGGGTTTTGAGTCCGTTTTGGACTTTGGTGTACATTTTTCACGTGGTACATTTCCCAGCTATGACGTCATCAAAGATGGCGGATGCTCTATCTCTTAAATGGTCATATCTGTGCTAATACTTGACCTATTTGCATGCAACTTGCGCCTTTTTGCTATTATTAATAACATGAACCTAATAGGAGGGGTTTTGGCTCATTGGTGCATTTTTTATTTATGACGTCATCAAAGATGGTGGCCCTTGATCACCGAAATTCTCACATCAATGCTAATATTTGACGCATTTGCATAAAAAATTCGTCTAAAGGTTATAATTAGTATTTACAAGGTGATTACAATGTATTTTAGCAGTTACTGCGAATCAGTAAATTTTAGTATTTTTTACATTTTTTATCACTTTATAAATACATATCAAAAATGCAAGCAGTGATTGCATTGAACAATGCTCAAATTCTCTAAAAAAGATTGCTACAATTTGAATTTAAACCCTTACTACCACATTTGCTGAAGGAGCAACAGGTTACTTCGTTTGCCTTACAGGAAGATTTAGTACATTTTAGACAATTGCATGCTCCAATAAAATCAGTTGGAAATTTCTGTAACTTCTTTTCTGGCAACAAACCATCTTCTACCGCGGTAAAACCTTATTCACATGGATTCAAGTCAACGACAAAATCGACAATCTAATGTTGCAGAGGGTATCTATAAAAATATGACCTCGATAAATGACCCTTAGCACTTGTGCTTGTAGGTGGCCTATTTTCAATGTCAATATGTTTGCATGATGACACAGTCACAATCTAAGTTCATGAAAAGCTTTACAGAATGTAAAAGCTGCAATAAGTATTTCTCTGTAGATTTAAGGCTTTGTTCTATGGTTTTCCTGTCAGATGATATGCCAAAATGTTCTAAATATTCCACAGATGTGCAAGGAAGAGCTGCTTCCTCCCCTCTCCAGATTTACTCGTGTAATCGTATCCAAATAGCTTATGGATGGCTGGAAACAAAGAACATAAGTTTCCGCCTGCGTTTTTGTGAATATCATGGACAGACAAAAGTCGCAAGGAATCTACCAACACCCAGTGCGTACCCAAAGTTCCTGTACACCAAGTCGATAAAGAGTAAATCAGTGGAACAAAACTAACACCGCGATGTCAGTGTCAGCACACAACGAGAACGATTTTAGTGAATCCACTCAGGGATTCATGTTTCGATTGAATCAGCATTCAGAAGTCCGCTTCCTCTACTGTCAAACAATTTAAGTCAGGGTGTTTGATTAGTCTTCCTCTCTGCACAGATGTGCAATTGAATAGTACCTCATCTTCTTCCTCACCTAAAACGACACTAAATGTGTAATTGGTATTACATGGTGTTTCAATGAAAGAAGATATCACTGGTATTGGCAATGAAAATATGTATCAATTTGTTCCTTGAGAAACCCCAGAAACTGCTGAGTTGCATAGACAATCTATTGTCTTTTGAGAGATTTCGGCGATATCTATAACTATGCAGCTACCATGTTTCTGCATTCTCTCAGGCTTTTTCGGTGAAAATTTGTGATAACTGTCGAAAACATAATCGACTCTTCCACAATGCCTTGTGATGCTTCCAATATATGACGAAAAAGCAGAAACTGCTTCGCCAAAGGTTTTTTCATTTGTTATAATTTTTCGCCCGGAATTCATGATATCCACTATATAACAGGTTTTTCAATCAGCCTTGAACGAGGTGTCATTGCTTGTACCACCATACGAAGTTTCGAGAGCGTTTACCAATGTACTTTTTGTGGCTTTGACATTAAACCCAGTTCATGAAACCAGTGTGCAATTTTCAGATAGTTCATACCAAAAGATTTTTTACGTGTCAAATGGGCGAGCTTGAGCTATTTGTATCTTGCGGTGAAAAGAACTGCTTGACCTCCTTTTGGTACCTTTCCCTGTAGCAAATACACTTAGTGTTGTGTTGCTATGAAATCCTGGCAGCATGATTTTATGGATGGTACTTGAGATTCTCACTGTTTTCTCTAAGTTTCGTGTTTTGCGCTGTGAAAAATGCAAATCTTCTCCAAATTTAAAGACGTTTAGTATATTTTCCTTTGTATCTTGTGAAAGTAGTTCTTTAGTTTGTAAATTGTGTAAAGGATTGTTAAGCAAATCAAAAGAATGACCTTTTTGCAATATATATATATATATAAACATTGAGGAAAACTTTTCGTCTCAGTTCTAAGTTTGCCTTTTAGAAAACTTATGGTGAATATTCAAACCTTTGACAAAAGCAATCGAGAACGTTACCTCCCAAAATACATTTGATATCATACTATTTTCATAAAAAAAACTCGTGCTTTAAGGGATTAAAGAACTAGGTGAAAACGGTAAATAGTACCAAATCATCCTGTGTTTGTCGGGCAAATGAAGTATCCTGTTGCTCCTTCTGCAAATGTGGTAAAAAGCATTTAAATTCAACTTGTAGCAATCCTTTTTAGAGAATCTGAGCATGTTTCAATGCAATCTCTGCTAGCATTTTTGATATTATGTATTTTGAAGTGATAGAAAATGTAAGAAAATAATAAAATTATTTACTGATTTGCAGTAACTGCTAAAATACATTATAATCACCTTGTAAGTACTAATCCTAACCTTTTCACGAATTTTTTATGCAAATGCGTCAAATATTAGCATGGATATGAGAATTTCGGTGATTAAGGGCCGCCATCTTTGATGGCGGCCCATAAATAAAAAATGTACCAATAAGCCCAAACCCCTCCTATTAGGTTCATGTTGGTAATAATAGCAAAAAAGCGCAAGTTGCATGCAAATAGGTCAAGTATTAACACAGGTATGACCATTTAAGGGATCGAGCATCCGCCATCTTTGATGACGTCATAGCTGGGAAATGTACCAGGTGAAAAATGTCCACCAAAGTCTAAAACGGACTCAAAACCCTTTTTATTAGCTTAACAATAGATATATTAGTAAAAAAGTGCAAGTTACATGCAAATCGGGCAAATATTAACATAGATATGAGCCATTTCTGATAGTGCGGCCGCCATCTTTGATGACGTCATAGCCAAAAAATGTACCAGGTGGCGCATGTCCACCCGAGTCCAAAATACTTTCTAGGGCACCTACTAAGCATTTTTGAAAAAAAAAATTCTCCGTACGCTAACTTTCCTACAGAACCCTAGCCAGATCCCGGACTATAAAGTTCCAATTATTCAAAACGGACCCTTCACAAAATTCAAACGGTCCTTTCACAAAATTTAAATCAATCAAAAAGGACCCTGCACAAAATTTAAATCAATCAAAATGGACCCTGCACAAAATTCCAAGCTTTCAAATCGTACTTTTCACACCATTATTTATTATAAAACCAGCAAATAATAAAAACTTTCATCACTTATGTTAAAATTTTCAATTTTCATAAAATTATTGGATTTTTTTACAAAAATCTCTTTAAAATTCACAAAAAAATGGATCCTGTTGAAAATTGCTCTATCAACCACTGATATATCATTCTATCATTTTTCAAGTAAAATGGTGTTTTTTAAATTTCTCATAGGTAGTAAAGAAAGGCTTTTAGAACAAAAGATTCCTGCTACATATTTAGCATTAGAAGATGTTGTTGGACTTCTGGCAGTAGATCGTCACATTCAGGGCAAAGATCCAGTTCTGAGAACTGATTCATATAGGTTTGTTTTTTCAAAACACAACTATGAAACCATGTTTTGTTTCTTTCTAATATTTAATGTGAGTAAATTTTCACTTAAAACATGATTTTTTAATGAATATACAAATTTTCAAGTTTAAGATAAAAAATGCTTTTTCATGCTTTTTACAATTGATTTTTGTTCAATATGGATTCTGAAGCAGTCAGTAGTGTAGTCCTGAAAAAAAAAAAGTTGGGGGATGATTATGCATAGCAAGATAAGCAATTGAAATCAAAAGTGGAGGGACACTTATGTTAAAATTTAAAAAATTTGGGGGGACACTTATATTAAAATAAAAAGGTAGGGGTACGCAGTCACCCTGCGTCCCCCCTCGACTACATCACTGGAAGCAGTATAATAAATGTCCACTTAATAGCTTTGATAGTTGGCAAATACTATTTGTTCTAAATGGGAACAATAGGTTAATAAAGTGGCTGTAATCAGCGAAGGTATTACAGCCAGCGAACGAATCTATGTCTGTGTTCTAAAAGAAAGTAACTTTTTTCATCGTAATTCATTAGCAGAATAAAATATTTTAAAAGCACCAAAATTAGAAAATATACTGTAAATTTTAAAAATTTATAAACTTGTATTTTTATGTAAGCTAATGAGTTGCAATATTTCTCCTCTTTTATAGGTCTTTAGTCATGCAGGAAATGATGAGTCGTTACAATATTGCTTTTAGAGATATTTCTGAACTGAATCAAGCCTCCACATTTTTGCATGAAAATGGTAAAGGTCCTTTTTTGTACATTTTTCTTTGTTCTAGAAATAAATAAATAAAATGCAAACCAGTATATCAATAGTGAGGATTTTTAGTTAACCAATATTATAAAACAAGAAATGGGTGTATGTGTAATATGCTTTTCTCTATTATGACTTAACGAATTCAAATCAGTTATAGTACCACTTCACAGTTCGAATAATATAGCTTACTTGCTCCTTTCTTTAGCATTAATATTTTTAGTATGAAGTGACAGTGTAGTCCTGGGAGGAAAGGTAGGCGAACGCTTACGTATACGCGCATCAAAAGTGGGGGGTGCTTTTGTTAAAATATTGCCATCCCCGTGTGCTCAACTACACCGCAGTGAAGTGATGAATGAACTTCTTTTGCAATGAAAGAAAATTCATATTTGTATTATAACTGTGAATTCTATTTCCAAAATATAAATCATGGAATTTATTGAAAATATAAGCTTGTAGTTTTTATTTAAGAAATAGGTTGATTCTACCTCCTTTGTTTTACACTAATGTCATAATGTGTGACAGTGCCATGATATTTTTAACTTTAGACATTTTGATAAACAGACGATCAAAAATACATAATACATTGCTATTTACTGATTTTGTTTCCATTTCTTATAAATTATCAGTGAAGGATTTTTTTTTCTTTTTTTTACGAGGTCAAAAAAAAAAATAAATGTAGAAAAGATATTTTCCCTTTTTTTTTCCCTAAAAATTTATTCTGTTTATTCATTAAAAAATTTTGATTTTCTTGGGGGGGGGGGGAACTATAATTGCATATGATACTATTGATTCATTCATATGCAAGGAGAGTGGAGTTATATTTTCGACTATTCAAATATCTGTGTGTAACTTCTATTAAAAAAAAATATTATTTCTTGATACAGAGAATGAACTTGTTTTTTGCTCTTATCAACATTTTGAACACTTGTAAAGCGATGTTTTCCAATTGTATTATGAGGAATAATCTTAGTTTTAGGATGAAAGTGGTTTCATCATTTCATCTTTAAATATTGTATTCATAAGATTACTGTTACTGAATGCAAATGGTTCATTTTTCATTCAGGAATTTTATTGCACTATGAAGATGCTACTTTAAAGGATTTATACTTCTTGGATCCCCAATGGTTGTGTGACATGCTTGCTCATGTTGTGACAATTAGGGAAATAAATCCATTTGCAAGAAATGGTAAGTTATTTTAAAGTCGGCATATTCATGTATTGCTGTATCATAAAAATGCATAGTCTAAGTTTCATGTTTTTAAAATTATTATTTATATTTTTTAAAAAATTAAACGTGATTAGTTTCATCAAATCAAATTCTTTACTGCATTGATGATGAAAAAATTTGAGATTTGTTTCCAACTGGTTTAATTTGTGTTGTAACTTTTTATTATTATTCATTACAAATTTCATAAGTTTTAGTTCACTTCATTTTTTCTAGGCAGAAGTAGATTTTGAATCAATTTAATTTTGGACAGAGAAAAGTCTTTTGATCTCTAAGTCTGTTTTTTTTATATTAAAAATAATAGTAATGATGATAATTCTAAAATAAAGCAAATAAATTTTAAATTGCACCTTCCAACTGCATTAAACAAATGCAGGTAGTCTTTAACCTCACATATGAAGAAAAATGTTACACTTTATCAAACAGTTTGAAAAAAAAAAAAAAGTCTTTTCTTTTCAGCTTTAAATGAAAATAATAATAATAATAATAATAATAATCTATACTATACTTTGTGCTCTCTGAAAGGTCTTGTTTTACTGTAAAAATAAATTTCAATTATATGTACCTATCTAAAATTTTTTTTATGAAATTTATTCAAAAAACAATGTGTTAATATGCTTTAATATGTGTTATCTCTGATAATTTTTAAGTTACTCATTCGTTGTATATACCACTCATTTAAAAGTCTGCTTCATTTCTTTTTACATTATTCTCCCTCTTCGTATCATTTTTTAATTCTTATTTTTGTTTCAACAACTCTTTGTTCTCATTCAGGCATCATGAAAATCGAGGATCTCAAGCATGTGTTTAAATCATCGCAGTTTGCTCCATCTGATGCTCAGACTTACATCTTAAATTTATTGAACAAATTTGAAGTTGCTTTGACATGGGATAATCGAACAATCATAATTCCATCTCTTCTACCTTCTGAGGAACAAATTAGAGCAGGATTCCCAGGTTGTGATGTTCGGGTATGTATGATCAATTAATATTTTAAGTGATGATTTTTAAATTTTAGAAATGTGTCACTGTTCATGTGCTAAAATATAAATTGTACATAGTTATAGTATGTATCAGATAATACGGAGAATTTAAATTAGCATATAATTTGATTATAATAAGCAGGAAATATTACTGTAGTCAAGTGCATCTAAAGTAATGTTAAAACAATTTCCATAATACAAAGCAATGATTCCGTAGTATTACACTTCCAATGGATAGGAAAAAAAGGCTGACATATGAATTTAATATTATATAAAAATATACATAATATGTTGTATTTACTGACAATATTTTCAGTCCCTACACTCTACAAAATATATATAATAAGCTGCATTGCACGGGCTATTTCAAATATTGCTGATTTCCTCAGGAACACAATTTGCAAATATATATTACATAATAATGCATACAAAAATTGCAGGCACAATTGGTAGAAAAACAATAACAAATTGATTTGAAAAGTATCGTCTGTACTTTAAAATAATCAGAAATGGTCGGCTTTGCCTCTCTCAAGCTTTCTTTGATTCTTTCTTTACACACATTAATACTTTCACAGACTAACAGTAAAGAGTTTTCTTTCGTCTCCTATTTATTCACAAAGATTAATTTAATGAAGAGCAAATACAGCGATACCTCAAACGCTGCTTGAAAAGTTGATAAAAATTTGATTTGTTAAAATAACAACTGCATTGATTTGTTAAAATGGCAACTGTATTGTTGAAATGGCAACAATGCAGATAAAATAAAACTTTTTTAAAATTTACGTTTTTACTTTATACCTCCGCTAGTTAAAGTCCCTCGGTGAGAAGGCAAAATAACTTTTGGTTAATGATTCTTCCTCAACTCCTTATTTTTCACAGGTCTGGCATAAGTTTCTTTAATTTGTTGTTCTTTCTTGGTTTTCTTGTTGTTTTCCTTTTTTGTTTATTTTTCTCCTTCCCCCTCCCCTCCCCCTCTTTTAAATGTGTACTTTGTTCTGCATTTGTTTTGGTATTTTCTGTACTTATTTTTATTTTAATTTTATTCTTTGTATTTTATTTTATTATTTTTGCAATTTTCATGTATTCTCACATTTTTATGCTTGCTGTTGTCTTTTTTGCTTTATTTTTATTGGTATTCCTTTTTACTTCTTGTACCTCCAACTGCATTCGTTTGTTGCTCTCTTATTGGTGCCTTTCCTACTACTTCTACTTCCACTTCACACTGCCTTTATTCTCATTGGTTTACAGTTAATTCTTAGGCTATATAAGCTTTGTCTTTGTTGTTCTGTCTGCTTCATTTGGATGTTTTGCATCTAGAAGCTCCCTGTTGCATTGAAAAAGGGATTCCAAGCAATCCCGAAACGTATGTCTGCATTTTATTGCTCATTTGTGCTTTAAATTAACGTGCAATTATATTTTTATTATTGTTTACTTGCACAAAGTTAAATTATTTTTATAGATAGATATGTTTGTTTACTTTTGGATGTTGATATATAAGATAGTGGTGCTGAATATTTTGTTGCCTCATGGCTCTTGTCATACTTGAGCCTGGCCTATATGAAATAAAGTGACCTATTATTGGTATGAAATATGATACCTCAGTCCTTCATGGGTTCAACTTCTTCGTCTTATGTCTAACATCATAAAACCTCCAAGTCCAAAAAAAAAAAAAACTTTTCATGGTTTTCCCTCCCTTTTTGTTTTTATTTGCTTTTTTGAATTTATTTTATTTTACTTTATTTTATATTTTTAACTAACTGGCATCTGATACTCATAAGAAACATGTAATCAGTGCGCAAATTGCAATTGGATCCTTGCTTTCTGTAATTTTCTGATTATTAATTAGCTTTTTTTTTTCTTGTTTGTGTAGTGGAGATACAACCAGGACTTTTTTCCCTATGTTGAGTTGATTCACAACAGTCCTTATATGTACACTTATTTGTATTCATATAAGGACTGAAGAAGATAGTTGAATAGCCTGCTTTAACCTTGCTCAAATAAATGATGTTACCAAAAAGGAAAGAAAGAATAATTTTTATTGTTACATTTTTCTTTTTCTCCTGTAGCTATTCATTTTTTAAATTTACCCATCACCATTTTAATAAGTGTTTATGTTTTATGTATTGTATATGTTTTGTGTTGATTACAAACATGTATTATTTTTTCAATTAGGTTCCAGTGAGATCTAGAGTTTGGGCAATGCGTAAAAGCTATGGAAACAGGCACTCTGTCGGTAGTGCGCCTCTCACACTCAAACTGACAACTACTGAAAGAAGGCCTCAGCGGCCCCTCATTGAAGTGCCCTTAACAGCTGAAAGCATAGGCACTCCTAAAATAAGTGATCCACTAGAAAAAGATTCTGAAAACAGCTCCTGTGTTACTTGTTATGTGAGACATAAAACCCAAATTGAAAATGTGATTCGTAGGCTATTGCTTATGTCATACTTTCCAAGTGGGTTTTGGCCTCGGCTTATGACCAGAATGCTTGCTGATGACATTGTTGTGGAAATAATTCGCTCATACTTTCTTCTACCAAAAGATGTTGATATGGACCCTATGCTTGCTGCTGTTTTCAACCGACGTGCTGAATGGATTTGTTGGCAAACGGGTATGGAATTGAGGTACTTGGACACAACCTTGTTTCGAATGAAGGAACATCTGAGTCACCTGAATAATGCACCCTTTGAATATCGTCAAATGAAGTTTTTTGTACAGCAGGAAGGCAGTTGGAGTGACATCGAGATTATCAATTCAGCAATTTTAGAAATTATTTTACCAAATCAGACTGTTGTTATCCAGATTCCAAAAGTAGATGCAGAAGGCATTGTTGTGGCTTATGATAATGTGGAATTGCAGCCTAACTCTGAATGTGTTGCCAAGCTGTTGTCAGTTTCGGTTGATCACATTGATACACTATTGGAAGATTGGTATCCAACTTTGGGTACCAGATTTGTTCATACATCTGAAGGTATGTTGGAATATTTTGGTTTTTGTTCTTATACTAATTTTATATTTCTGCTAATGTATAACTAGTTCTATTTACTTCAAAGCTAAATGAATTTGCGATTAATTCAGATTGTTTTCAAGAGTGAAGGCATCAAATAATTCAGGTACCGTCCCCAACTGTAAGCATCAATTGTAAAAATTCCCCATTTCTAAGAAAATTATTTGTTTTATATTTAGTGATGCAATATTTTACTATATTTTTGGTTTGTTGCTTGTTTGGTATTATTTTTGTGTGTATATATGAATATACATCTATATATGTTCTTTTCAGGTAAATTTTTGGTTACTAGACTAGTTCCTTGTACACAGTGTGTTGTTGCTCATATTAAGGAGGAGACTGGCTCTTCTGATAAAGGCCATTTCTCAGTTACCGATCATGCTTGGGAGCCTGGCCCTTGGCATGGAGACCCACCTTGGAAAAGTGGAACTGAGTCTTATGCCTCAAGGAACCTTTCTTCAGGAAGCAGTAAATTGTCCTGTTCTCCAAATTTAGCCCAAAGAAATAGAGGATCTCGAAGCAGCACCATGTCTCATGATAGTGATAGTGGGGTTGGTCCTGACAGTAATAGCTCCAGGTACTTAAAAATGTTTTTGTCGTGTAAAATTTAATTTTAAACATGCAAATTTCTCTTTTTTTTAAGGAGCTTTTTAAATATTCTGTATTTTTTTATTTGTAATCAAGTAGTAAAAGATGTTTGGAAATTGCTTGTTAGGTCTGGATATATTTTCTGAAAATAGGATTGATTTAACTTCTCAAAATTAAAACCTTGTGCAAAATTATAAGGATGCATTATCCCTTTTCTTTACTTGTAAGCTTTCCTTTTAACAGCTATGTGTAAGTCAAAGCTAATGTAAAGAATATTGTTTAGCATTTTTTTTTTTTTGTCTCTTGTGCAAAGATGAATTTCAACTATTTAATCTATAAAGTGATGTGCAATGCACTTGAATAAAAGCAAGCATTAAGCACCTAATACATGTATCTGATTCCTAATAGATGTTAAATGTACACGTCAAGTTTATTTTGAAGGGTATATAAGTCGTATGTTGTACAAAAAGCAATATTTTCTGTAAATATGCCAATGTGCATTTAAATTTATTATATTTTTATTCATACTTTATCTAAATGTAACATTGCTTAGTTATCTATAACTTTTCTAAAATTGTTATTTAAATACTCTAATTTCTGAGCATTCATTTTGTATTTTTAGTCGGAAACCTTCAACCGAAAGTAGACCTGAAGGAGAAATTCTCTCTAGTTCTGAGAACAATATGGGTATTGAACCATTACCTGAGACTGTTATATACAGCTTTATGGTGGAAGAATGCATTTTAACTGCATATGAACAGCGGTCTCTACAATGTCCTTTGCATGGCAATCAATCCCTTCTTCAAGCTGCACCTGACTCGGTAAATATTTTTTAATCTTCCATAATTGAATTAGGGTGCAGCCAGACCAAAGACAACAAAGATACTTGGCTGTTGTTGTAATGTACTGTTGCTATGATTATTAAACTAACAGCAATGACCTTTCACCAACAAATCACTAACTAACCACAGACTAATCACAGTCTGAGTGAAAGTTACTTTTAAGGACCCAATAAAAAATGCCTATCAGTCCATACTAGGGTGTGATTATTGAGGGATGTAGAGCCAACGAAGCACCCTGAAAGGTTTTGTCACTTTTGCTTGTCGCTGTTACTCTTGGTGTGAATGTATCCTTACTGTTCAGGAAAAAATATTTAACTCTTTAAGTAAAACAAAATGGGTGGTTATGTTCCTGCTTCTCAAAATGCATTTATTTCAAAAATAATTGTTTAAATGAAGATACAGGCCCTAGTCATAACTTTCAACCCAGTGGTGTAACTGAGCATGCCCCCCCCCCCCCATCCCCGTGCCGACTACACAACAGCCCCGAAGTCAAAAAACAGGAGCGAGGGAGGGAAAAATGAAAATTAACCCAACCAGGAACAATAGCACACTCTAAGTAAAGAAGAAATGGACAAATTTAATCTGAATTCGTTTGTTATTGAAAACTGAAAAAAAAAAAAAAAACAATTGTGTGCACTGAATTTTACATTGCAGGCACTTTATTCATTTTTCCATTTTATAAATGAAATACCAACTTGAAAATTAGTTAATTTACCCATTTAGTAAAATTATATATTCCCTCCGTCCATTACTAAAAACTGAAATTTTTTGTTTTAATCAGATATCTTTATTGAAAATTTCTAAGATGTAAAAATATTTCTCAAGTCAAAAAACCTTAAGCTATTATGGAACATGGATGAAACATCTTTAAGGATACATATTGTAAATTCTAAACAACTTTGTTTTAAACACTATCATCCCGAATTATTTAGAGTGTGATATTCATTAAGTAGAACTAAAATACTATTATTAAAATGAAAAACAGATTAAGTGGATCACGATTACCATGAATTGCAATATGAATTACTCAATGAATTGTGCTTTGATGTTAAGATATCTGAAGAGTAAGAACAATATTGTAAAAATTACAAAATAAAATAATAGTTAGTTCTAAAGCTATGAAAGATATAATATACACACACAGAGAGAGATTTATGAAGTTTAGCTTGAAATGGAGCGTGTAAATGCAACACATCTTATGTTTAAAACAATACTTTCAAATATTTAAATCAGTTTGTAGAATTTTTTTTTAATGATTTAAAAAAAAGCTTGATTTAAATCAACGAAACCTGCTCCCAAGCAAGCAGAAAAAAGTATAGCTAGGAAGTGCAGAAAACGCCCAAACCGGACATCACTCTATGCCCACTGTAATGCTTGCTGTCCCGCCGCTCCTCAAGGTTCTCGTAATCATTAGGAATGATTAAACTGGAGATAAATGGGGGAGGGGGACTTACTGAAAAAAAGGAAACTTTCGCTTTGTTTACGAAAAAAATTTAAAACAAGATTGCGTTACATTGGGATGTGCATTTCAGACTTTTCCACTCTCAGAAGCTGCTGCCCAGGGCGGACCCCTCCCACTGCTCCTGAGTTGAGGCCATAGCCCCCTTAACTAGATGCCTTCCAAAATGGAGCGAACCCCATTACACTACCGGCAACGATTTTCTCCCGCTGACAAAGAAATCACCGCTTGAGGGCACTACCTATTTGCTATTGGAAAACGGTATTTTACTTGTAGACGCTTGGTAAATTGCGAAAAAAAGCGGTAAAAATTGTTCTTTTAAAAAAAATCATTTGATTTTTTTTTTTATATTTAATCATATGACTCAATAATTACATTTTTTTCGCTCTTACTTTATGATGCAGTAAAACAGTGGGAAATTAAGTGATATTATTAATTTTTGATATCTTGTTAGTCTAGGAGCATTTTAACGGAGCATCAACTTAAAACTTTTATTTCATTAAAGAGGTTTTCTCCTAATTGTAGGTATTTTAAAAGAAAAATGTTGTTACACAAATTAACAGAATTTTCTTTAAAGTAATGATTTAAATGAATAATTATTTATGCAATTCATACGTGAAAAATATAATACACATAATTTCAACTGACATTTTTACCGATGTAAGGAAACAAATAAAAATCCAGCTCTTGACTAAAACTTTTAATTTTAATATTTGTTTCAGAACGATGCTGTGGTTAAAATAATTAAAGATTTATTTGGAGCATTTTGAAAATTTTTGAGAAGATGTAATGTATCACTTCCATGATCGATTAACAACAAAGCTATACATGTGATATATATTTGAGTAGATAGTTATATGGTCTCATTTGTTTTAGAAAAGAAGAATGTCTTATTATTATTATTATTTACTTATAGTGATCTTGAAAATAAAAATTTTTTCCCTGAATTTTAAAAGTCAAGAGTTTTGCAAAGGCTCTGAAAAGATGTTCAAAGTTTTGAAATGCTTTTAAGTGTGCTTAGAGTATGAGATATATTTTCTCGCAATCTAATATTTTCCAAGAAATCATTGCTTCAAAAAACGAGCAGAACGATGAGGACGTTAAATTGGGAAACTTGGAACCAAATTCTTCATTTAGGCAAGTTATAAAAATTTTGCATAAAAGTCAAGTTTTTATTCTTATAATAGAATCAAATTTAATCTTATCATAGAATCTGCTCTATTACCCCCCCCCCCCCCCCGAAAGAAAAGAAAACAGTCCTTTTGGTTTCAATAAATAAAATTATAAATAAATAAATAAAAATTATACATAAATAAAATGAAAATGGATAAATATGTGAATAATTAAAATTTATTATGCATTGTACTGAAGTGATATTTTAGGCATGAAGAATAGGAAAATATTACTTCCAAATTATTCTCATTAATTCATCCATAGAATTAAATATGTTCTTGAAATATGATTAGAATTCGATTCTATGCATGAATAATAATTTGTATTTCCTTCCTTTCTAACTTTCATTATTTCTTATTGATTCATACATGTCTTCGTGTAACTAGTTACATTTTTTAATAAAAAATCAATAAGTTCAATTTAATTAGTATTTGCATAACATAAAATGCACCATAATATATAATCAACCGTATTCCAAGGTATATTTATATAAAAATAGTTTTGCAATATATTGTTATTAATTAATTAATTGATATTTAAATTTGTTTTTGCCAAATAGACGTTATGAAAGACACACGCATAATAATGAGAAGAAGAATAATTCCCTTGTCTTGATATAGCGGAGATCCATTTTTCACGCAAACTAATGTCCGATTGAAACTATTTTTTTCTTTTACTGAATTTTATGTGCAAAATGGAACAACACAGTAAACCATCTTTCTTTAAGTTACATTGGTCCTGAAAAGGACCGTTTTTAACCCAAAGAATCAAATTATTAGGGAAAAAAAGAAGAAATAGCAATGGAAAACCAATTTTCTACCCTTCAAACTAATGCAAAGAGCGCGGTTTGCAATAGCAGATAAGTAGCGTTCCTGGTGGGAGAAAAGGTAACTAAAATCCGCGGCCAACTTTCCCCGCAAATCGCTAGGCATCTAGTTAAGGGGACTATGGTTGAGGCATTACTTTCAACTGTAGCGTTCAATTTTAAATCTTTTGTCACATTACTAGTTTGCACAAAAAATAAGATAGCTATAAATCCTGAAATCCTGATACTGGTCCACTTATGAAATAAAAACACCCATTTGTCATTTAACTAAAGTTATATTGCATTATTTTTTTAAATATTATTTTTATTGCAATAGATTTGAGAAAAGAGAAATGGAAATTACCTTTGGTTAAAAAGTGTATAAAGACAATTCACAAATTCTGGAAGTTATGTAACTCTTTATTCTTGCTACCACTGTAGGTTTTCATCGACCTTGGAGAACGTTATCTGATTCCTCCAGATTCTGTCCGTAGAGGAAAGATGTTGGGACGAGGAGCCTTCGGCTTTGTATTTAAAGCAAACATCAAACAAAGGGTTAGTCAACAGTTTTTATTTTAAGTGATTTTTATATTAAGTTGAATTGAAGAGTTTGTCTTAATTTATATCTGATTTTTTGTAAATGTTTTCAATTTTAGGGTTGTAACACTTACACTGAAGTTGCAATGAAAATGTTGCAACCAGTTGATCCAGGTTTTGGAGCAAAGGCTTCAGATACTGCTGCATACAAGGTAAGTAATGCATAAAGCAAATTTGTTGTACAAGAGATTAAAAACAGAATGATTTTTCAAGGGTGATTGTACCTAGGCAAAGTTCCAGTTTTTTTTTTTTGTTTGTTTGTTTGGTTTTTTTTTTTGGAATCACCATGTTGAACTTTCTGGATATTCATGGTTTTTCGGGAGATTTGGACTCAGCATTCATATTAAGAAAGTATTTTGGTCCTCAGAAGAAATTACAAGAAATTGAGGATTATTTCAGCTTTACTTGTTGTTTATCCATGGTTTTAGAAGAAATGTGAATAAACTATTGTCACATTTGTTTTTTATTAGGCTGTAAAAAGGGAAAGAAAATGTTATATTAACACTAATGTAAGACTTTACCATGACAACTTTCCCAATTTTGATTTACAACAATTTGTCGGTTCATAACAGTTCTTACATGCATATATTAGTATACTAACATTGGCATACTGTGTGGCTTACAACCAAAGGTTCTGGGGAAAGAGCCACCGACTCTTCTCTTTTGTATACACCCCTTTTGCAGTCCGATGCAAAAAAAAAAAAAAAGTTTAAGGACTTTTTGAACTGATACGCTTGCATACCTAAACTTATGCAATGAATAATAATTATAGTAGTAAAATAAATTAATAAATATGTTCATCTTAATTAATACAAATCAATTTCACAATTATTGATCAGATTACCTATATTTTCTTGACCAAAAGCAAGGCATACAAATTTTTCAAAACCAGTATTTACGTTTTTAAAAAAGTTGTTTGGTTAGTTGAATGAAAGCAGCTAGTATTTAAAAAAATACTTTTGGAAACACAATATCACTTTCTAACTTTTAGGCACAATCTGATGTAAAAAACAAATTTATATTAGTTCGCATTGTTAAGGAAATTTCATCTTATAGAAATATTACGGTTTATGCATATATTTTTATTGCATGCAAAAAAGTTTTAAATAATAATTATATAAAAATAAAACATTAATTGATTGCTATAATTATTTTTAAATTTATTTTTTAAGGCTGCTTGGAACAAATGGCAAAGAGATCCTTTACAATATGCATGTAAAGCATACTGTACTGCACGCCAAGAATTGAATATTTTACTGTCTTTACGTCACCAAAACATAGTACCTTTGGTTGGAGTATGCACAAGGCCTTTGGCCCTTGTGTTACAACTTGCACCGATGGGAGCTCTCGATTCTATTCTCAAAAATTACCGAAGATCTGGAGCCAAGTTGGATGTTTATGTGATTCAGAAAATAATTTTTCAGGCAAGTTTCATTTTTCCGAGATACAGTAAAACCTTGTTTATATGTCCCTCGATTATATGGTGTATACATTTATACGGTGTTTTCATATGGTCCTGATACATTCCTTTTCAATTTAATGGAAAAGGGAATCATTTCTAAGTTGCGAAATATCAGTTATATGTCGTTTTCCACTTCCGAAATTGCGAAAATTTTCTGCTTCACTATCTTTCTTGGTTTTTATTGAAGGGTGAATTCTCTTATTTATGAAAAGTCAAGTGAAGGACTCCAACCTGTTTCAAAAAAAAATAGGGGTGGGGAGGGCGCTGGCTTCCACACATTACGTTAAGATTTTTGGGAAGAAACTTATGCTACATTAAGAAAAATTTTGGAGTTTTGGGAGGGGGCGTGGGCCTCTTGTCCGGATACTGCTTTGGAAGGACACAGAAAAGGTTCAAGATCTGTATTGGTTTGCCTGGGAAAGGAAGACGAACAATTGGGTGGACAGCTCAAGACACAGTGGTCTTGCTAAGCATATTAGGTTTCGGGAGAGTTCCTGTCTTTGAATCGGCATGTGTTACCGTAATTGTTTTTTTTTTTTTCGTTAAAACCCAAAATGTCTCCCAAACGTAAAGCTCTTATGTGAAAGGATAAAATTAAAATTTAAAATGAATTCGATAAGAACACTGGAATTGCAAAAGTGGAATTAGCCAAAAAGCTGCTAGTGTAGTTTGTCTCTTTTTTGGATTGCCTTGTTGGATATATGGTAACTTTCTCCATCTTAGAGCTATTCTGCAAAAGTTGAGGGTGCCGTGATGTTTATCAAGCATGCAAATAAAAAACTTGTCTTTTTTGAAAAAAAAATAGCACATCATAAATAAGGTATTTAAAGAGAATTTGTATTGTGTTTTTAATTTAATTCCCTTCAAATATTAAATTATTTCAATTTACAAAAAGATAGTGAAGTAACCAAAAATAAATATATAAATGAAAAATCCTAGCTTTGCTCTTAGTGGTTTTTCATTCTTTCAGTTCTTTTAAGATTGGTTTTACAGGAAGATTTTTTTATAAATTTATGCCATTACAATTTTGTTAAAACAGATGCTAAACAGACTTCTCCTTTTAACGCATTTAACAGATTGCCAAAGCTTTAGAGTATCTCCATCAGCAACACATTATTTATCGTGATCTCAAGTCTGAAAATGTTCTTGTTTGGGAATTGCCACCTCCTTTCCATTCTTCAACACCCATAGCAAACGTAGAAGCAAAGCTTGCAGATTACGGAATTAGTCGATCCACATTGCCGACGGGAACGAAGGGCTTTGGTGGAACAGAGGGTTTTATGGCCCCAGAAATTATGAGATATAATGGTGAAGAAGAATATACAGAGAAAGTAAGTTAAAAATTTTTTGTTTCTTTAAAGTTGTTTTAATATTTCTAATAATAAAATGTAAAACTTGAATTATGAATGTAAAATTAAATTTTCTCCATCACCTTGATTCATACACTGGTGGTTTTTTACTCTTGAACTGCATAAAGCTCTTAGCATAAAATTTCTTATATTGGTATTGGTGGGAATAACCCGTTTTTTAACTTTAATTAAAGTTAAAAACTGGCTAACTGGGAGGAAAAAGGGGAGTAGTAGTGAAAGGCAATTCTTCTGAGTGGGGTCGATGTTTCAAGTAGTGTTCCACTAGGTCCAGTTTTACATTATATTATTTTTATTAAATAATAACAGCCAAGAAATTGGGAAAAAATACTACTTCGATAGGGTTGTAGACAGTTGGACTAGTTTACCGGAAGTGACTGGTACTTTTAGTGGGGTGACAATTTTTATAAAAGCCCTTGATGTTCATTGGGGCTTGTTAAATTGACTAGGACCAGCCTAGCTGGGCGCTGTGCCTGAGGCTGGTTGTCACTTTTGTATTTGTATTATAAGATGTGGTATGTGTTCACACATGCATATGGTGTGGTGTGCGCTTATTCATTTCAATTTACGGGTTTACTAACGTGCTACAGATCAACCTTGGCAACTATAAGGACTCTGGTGCTATTTAGTAATAAAATCAGTTTTTTAGCTGTTCTGCAAAACTATATATAAACTGCAATAACACATATTCTTCAATTCTCTTTGTCCTCTCCCCCTCCCCCTTTTTTTTTTTTTTGCTATTAAGACAAAAGTAAATGGACTAATAGATGTGCAAATATTTTTAGGTCAAAACATTGCTTTTTTTTTCTTTACTTAATTTTGCTTTTGAGGGGTCCTGCCACTATGATTTTTTCCCTTTAACAAGGTATGTTTGTTTTTTGAGTTAGTGTATAGCACAAACTAAAATATTTTTGCTTGAATTTTGATTTTTGTTGAGAACACTTACTGAATCATGATGCAAAATTTTAAAGATTAATTTAATGCTACTTAAAATTATATTGCATTATTGGCATATTTAAAAGTGCTCTAGCTTTCTTCATTATTGTGCAAATTAGATATTTTCAACAACAAATATATATATATATATTTCCATGAAGCCTCACATTTATTTATTTTTTAAATGAAATGTGCAACTTGTATTAAACTTTATTTTTCATTGGTTTCCTTAAGTTTCCAAGTGTATGTGCAATCTGGCCTCCTTCTGTGTTAAATTTCAAAAACAATTAATTATGTAAGCTAGCAAAAGTTTCATGCATTGCAATATTTACATTTGTCATGAAAATAATTACCTTTATGTCGTGTGAAAACTTATTCCTGTTCATGTAGCAATGTATAGCATTGTTCAATGTTTTTCAGGTTGATTGCTTCTCTTTTGGAATGTTTATGTATGAATTGATTACACTTCATCAACCTTTTGAAGGTCAAGAATGTGTCAAAGATCACATATTAGATGGTGGCAGGCCAACTTTAACAAAAAGGGTAAGGGCTTATAGTTTTTATATGTATTATCTTTGTTTCTGTTTATATTTATACAGAACATATTTCTTTGATGCTCTGTATTGGCATGTCTTGTATCATAACTCTTAATTCTTACATGGTTTTTGAAAAAAAAAATTCCAATTATATTATGCTGTAATAATTGTACAAAGAATATTTACAACATAAATTGTTACAGGCTAAATCGGCTGTATCACAGCTTATTATTCGGCCAGGCCGAAGCTTTGTTCCATCTCTAATAAAAATAATTTTTGAATAGATGGGCAAATGCCAAACCAATATAGATTAATTTCTGAATCTTTAAATGAACTGTGCAGCTGAAAAATTTGATATATGTGTAGCTACACTAACAAAATTTGATTTCTGTTTCAGGAAATATCATACCCAACATATATTCTTGACTTGATGACCCTGTGCTGGTCACAGCAACCTAAAGACAGGCCATCAGCAAGCCAAATAGTTTCCATTTCACAAGCTCCAGAGCTTACTCATCTGATTGATGTAGCTTCATTGCATGACCAAATGGCTGTTTTGAGTGCGTGTGTTATTACATTGCCTCCTAAAAGCGAAGGTAATTAATTATATAATACATTTTTTACTATTCCAAACTTTCACTCTGAATAATGTATTTCATGGTACAATTTAGCTGTGGGCAAAAGCTTTTCGTTTAAGTGGATATTACGTAAATAAGAATATACTAAAGTCATAAAAATTAGATTTTTTATACAGAATTTTTGAATAAAATTACCTAATTTAAAACCAAGAAAAAAGAGAATTTTATTTTTCCTGTAATGAAACTATTATTATTCTTTGCAGATCATTCCCTTCAAGATAATTTGTGGGAGCTGTGGTTTAGCCGATTGGGAAAACAAATGGATATCTTGACTTGCAGTCAGAAGTCATGGTTAGAATATAAAGTTAGTTTTAATTTTATTACTTAGAAATGTTTTATACGTTTCTAATCCAAAACTCTTTTATTTACTGTTGTTTTCTTGCATTTAAATTATTTGATATTCACACATCATATTCAAAATTTTTGCATCAGTTTGAATTTTTACTTGCCAGTACATGGTACCATTGCTAAATTTTTTCCTGCAAAAAAGATAAATTTATAATAGAATACAAAAGTTTAATTGCATTATTGTTTATTAGTACTGAACTAGATTAGCCACTTTTTTCAATTGTTCCGCATCAACTTCTAAGTGTTTTCTCTAAATAATAATTTTGGAATAATGTTTTTTACTGCTTTTATTTATTTAATCTATTATCCTTTTTCACTTATTAGTTGCTTTATAGTAACTCAAATATCATGTAATTCTTCATACTTTTGGGTGCAATGGATTAATATGTATAAATGGGATAAAAAAATTAAAATGTTATTTATAGACGATTTATTTAACAATGTATATTTAATATTTCTCATACACTGTGCTGCGAAGAAAATTATGATGCACCCACAACAAATTGAGCCAGAGCTATAAAACTCGGCATGCTGATGTGATTTGATTATTTGTATGCATGATTCTTATTCGAAATTCTCCGACATGTCCAAATTATTTTCGAGAACCTTCTCCAAAAATAAAAGAAAAAGTTGGTTCTCCGAAAACTTTTCAATCTTAAGATTTTTTTGACGAATAATATTTGCCCTTTAGACAAGCAAAATATTTTGTGCTACTTTAAAAAAGAATTCAATGTAATTTTTTTTTTCAGAAAAAAAAGACTTTTATTAATATATATATAGAGATAGATAGATATACACTCACACGTATGCATTGTGTAGGGTATTCACCTAAATGTAAGATTTTATTTTTTTATGATAGTGCGTACTTTTTAGGCAAATTTTGTATGAAGTTCCGAAAAAATTTTTCCACTGAGAATCACCCATGTATTCATGTAAATTAGCATGATGATCAATAGAGATCAGCATGCAGCCTTTAAAGAATTTGATTGGAACTCACAGAGTGCTCAATGGACATCACTTTGTGTATATACATGTGGGCCTAACCACAATAATGATATGTGCCCTCCGCAACAAATATTTTGTCTTTCTCCCTTAAATACTTCAAATTATTAAAGATTTTCCAACTTTTTGAATAAGTGCATAAAGAATGCTAAAAAAATTCCAGCATGAAAATTGAGCCAAGGATAAATTTTTGATAGAGTGCAAAAATATAGTGAAAATTCATTGTGGAGGGATAGGAAGCCCAGAAAGTGGACAGGAAGACCAGTTATTGCACTTTAGCCCATACACATTATGTGCATATACATATTATGCTCATTGTGCTGACAGGGACGTAACTGGGGAAAAGGGACAGTGGAGTGCTGCAACCCAGGCACCAAATTTTAGGGGTGTAAATTGACAAAGTGTGTGTGCTTATACAAATATACTACAATTGTTTGTGTGTGTATACCAAGGGGGGGGGGGGTCGAAAGCCTGGTCTTGCCCTGTTTTAAAATGACCTAGCTACGTCCCTGTGTTCAGATTATTAACTAGTTATATTTTTCTATCAACTGTTGTTTCAGTCCTGTGTATCCCTAACCTTCAATTCATGCCTCTGACTTGCATAATAAATATTAATGGTTATGAATAACAATGATGCCTTTTTTTAAGAAAAATAATTTGAGGATCTTTTTCTTTCATAGTATTAATGACATCATGGTTCTAATAATTTCTCTATTTTTAGACCTTGACATTAGAAACAGTTACTGTAACATGTTTATGTGTTGTCGATAATGACTTGTGGCTTGGAGATTCAAAAGCAAAAATACATATTTACAAGTAAATACTTACTTTTTTTTTGTGTGTGTATAAAAATGTAGTACAAATTATATATATGTTATCCTTTTCATCAAACAAGATTTTTGTCTATAATACAATAGTAAAAACTGAGCAGTAAACATTTTTATTGATGCTTTGTTGTGTGTACAGGAGTGCTCCTTCCCTACAATTTTTTTAAACCCTGAAATTTACAAATAAATCTGCATATAACCCTGCGTCATGTATTTTAACAGGAGTGGAGCAAAGGGTATATGTATATACAAGAACTCAATACATAGTTTCTGAAAAAAGAACAAAACGCATGCGCATACATATGCAAAAGCATTAAATTCTCTCATCTTAGAGGCAGCGGTAGTTGCTCTTTCTGAGCTCCCTAAATGTCAGACTTGAATCAGAAATAAATAAAATGTGCTTGAGAATAAAGGTAGAGCAGTGTTGTAGTCAAGAGGAGGACGGCGTACCCCCTTCTATTTCAACTCAAGACTTTAAATTTTTAACACAAGCTTCCTCCCCGTCCCCCCGCTTTTTTATGTTCGCATCTGTTATCATTCCCCCACTTTTTTCCCTAGGACTACACTACTGAGTTAGAGTAAATAGTAAAATAAGAAGTTTATATTTACGGCAGCAATTACAGGTACAAACAAATTTTGAAAATAAAAAGAACTATAATATACTTGCATTAGTTATTTAAATTGTTCTTTGTGGTATGTGAATAAAGCATTACTATATTTTGCTTTTGTAACAGAATTACACATTAAAACAACTCTGTGAATGTATAAAGATGACCAAAATAACTATCATCTGTAAAATTTACTGTATTTAATCCAAAAAATGATCTAATATTTTAAACAACGAACTAGTGTATGTACAAAAAATATTCTAACGATGCCCCTGATTTTGTTATAGAAACTTGTATCAGGTGTATTTGAGTTCTACAATGTTAAAGCTTAAGGCACATTCTAATGAGCAGGTTTTTCCCTGCAAGATCTCTTTCTGAACGAGCAAGACAGTCACTCCTTGATAGTATCTCACCATGGCCATCATGTCTGACCACAGGGGAATTTTTTGGAGCAGCTGTCCTAAGTTTTTCAGCCAACTTGAAGTCCCAGCAACTTTCTTGCCGACCGCCTCACATTCATGCTCACGTAAAATATGTAACTGTGTCAATTAATGTCTCAAAAAATTCTGATTAATTGCACTATAGTTCTGAAAATTCTGTTAAATAATTGATATCTCTGGAAATTAATGAATATAATCTACATTTTTTACTGCAAAATCCGCATAAAGTGGAAATATTGTCAAATGATTGCAGGAATGTTCCGAAACAGTCCAATGTTCCGAAAGGAGTATTTGGTGTGATTTTGCGTCAATTGCATGCAAATTTCCAGTCGTTTTCAATACGAAAGGCCTTACTTAAACCAGCTCCATAGTTTATATTGGTGTCCATTTGAAGACAATTTGCGAATATTTCACCAAAATAGTGAAGCCAAATCCAGTGTCGGTTTGGCGTTATTTGGTGACTTTCCCATAGAACTCCCACGTTAAAGTATTTACAAGCATTAGGATCTTGTTAATCGGTCTTTCATCCATTGGAAATCAATAAACTAGAGGGTTTAAGTATTTAAAAGGCTTTTCATGCCTTACCTTAAAGCATGCTTATGTTGTATTGTTTTTCCCTTTGCAGATTCCATTCAGTCATCATGTTGTTTTATTTCAGAATTCTCAGGCCAATAAAAATAAAAAAATTCCCTTAATCCTGAAAATGTCATTCTCTATATTTCTTATATTGTATAGGTGCAGGGAAATAAAAGTTAACCAAAAATTTATTTAAAAAAATAATGAAACTAAAAAATATTAATGTTTAACATGTTAATCATATGCACACCCATTTTTTTTAGTTCTGAAAAAGGTGCATTCTATTTACAGTTGTACCAAGAAGTCGTGTAGTGCGCACACCAGCTCATTAACTAAGCTTTTACAAGCCAAGTAGATTTTTGTTTTAGGTTTTTATAGCATTTAAATAATTTAAGTTTTCTTCTTTTCTCAGCATTGCTAATCATACAATGACTAGCTCGTTTTCCGTGGACCCCCATGCCCCCACTGTATCTGCCATTCGAAGCATGTGTACCCTTCCCGGACAAAACGGAGTTGCCATGGCTACCAGTGGAGGTCAGCTATGGTTGTGTTGTATTGACAATCCCAAGATGGAAGCATCAGAAGAGCAAGATATTGAAGCTGAAAAGGACTGTGCTCTTTACAATATTGCAGAACTAGCAAATAATGGAGGATCAATATTTTGCATAACAGCTATTGATTTGGGCAATAATTGGTAATATATTTTATTTATAGTGTAAAATGTAACAATTTATACAGCCATGCATTGAAATGATATTTTGCATAGAAATTTCTTTTCATTCTACAGAAAATGTGAACTGATGACTGCTGTGATGTGTTAATTATGGCATAATAGTTAGAAAAAACATTGCTTTGTTTCTTTATATAGAAAAGAAAGTTGAACAGTGAAACCAGAAGTGATTTTTTTTAATGACGTTAGATATGATTTTTTATCATAAGATTTTGAAAGCTTTTTCTGCACTGAAATAAAAATTATTTCTTCCAAATTATGCAAGAAAATTTGTTAAATAAGATATTTTTTCAGTGTTTAGAAATAGTATTCAATGACATGTGTTCATACAATAAAAAATTTATTTTTTAGTACCGTAAAATCCCGAAAGTACCCCCCCCCCCCCATCGAATGTAAACCCCCCCTTTTCTCGCCGAAAGTGGAATCATTCCATATTCCTTAATATAACCCCCCCCCCCTCCCTAAATGGCTGACTATTTTAAAACAAATTTTGTATTATTTTGCTATGATAAAGAGAAAATATGTCCAATTTCTTTTTGTATTTTGTGTTTTCTTTTATTTGTTTATTTTTTCATAAGTATTCAAGGTATATATATATATATATTTAAGCTATATCCTTAAAAATAAATTTCATGTACTCGGCGTTGATTAGTTCATTAGCCGCCATCTTTGATGTTGTGAGTCCGCCATTTTTGGTCGTTTTGAAATCCGACACATTAGGAAATACCAGGGTTCGTGATTTTTTTCATTTTTTTTAAAAAATCAAAAAAATCGGATTTTTTTTATTTAAATCAGATTTTTTTGATTTAAATCGGATTTTTTTGAATTTTTTAAAAAGACCTTAAATATTTTGGATATTGATTATGTTACATTCATATAAACAATATGATATGGTAATCAATATGCAAAAATACACTTTAAGATATTTTCACAGCAGTAAATATTTTTCAATAATAATAATGATAAGCAAATTTTAATACAAATGCATGACTCAAATGAAACTTAACTCTACCAGGAATAATAGTATACTCATAAGTACAGATAAAATGAATTAATTTAATCTGAATTATTTTGCTGTTGAAAGCTGAAAAAAAGTAACAATTGTGTGTTCTTAATTTTTTCATTGTGAGTGTACTTTAAAATCATTTTTCTATTTTATAAATAAAACAGCCTGAAATATTTTTACCCATTTAGTAAAATCATATGCTCATACCATTACTAAAAACTGAAACTTTTTGTTTCAATCAAATATCTTTATTAAAAACTTATAAGATTAAAAAATATTTTAGAAGGAAAAAAACCTTAAGGGACATGAATGAAAGGATACATATTCTAAATTATATCAATTGTTGTTTTAAATATTATCATTCTGAATTTATTGTGTGGCATTTATTAAATCGATCTAAAATACTATTTTTAAGATAAAAAACAATGTTTCCTGATTATTATGAATTCTAATTTGAATGATTGAATGAATTATGCTTTGCTCTTAAGATGCTTGAAGAATAAGAGTAATATTGTAAAATTAACAAAACAGTAATTAGTTCTAAACTAATGAAATATGTTATGCACACAGACAGATGGACCTAGGAAGTTTTGTTTGAAATAGTGGTTGTAATTGCAACATATTTCATTTTTACAACACTTTCTAACATTGTAAAATCAATGATTTTTTTGAAAAAAAAAATCACTCGATTTAAATCAATGATTTTTTAAAAAAAATCACTTGATTTAAATCATGATTTAAATCAAGCTGATTTAAATCAACGAACCCTGGGAAATACCGATACAGCGCTGGCCCCGAACATACCAAATTTGCTTTTTATGAGTTTTAAATTTAAATTGTAGGGATTTCTGCTAACTCAAGTGCTAAATTCTTTCTTGGCGTTGATTCGTTCATTAGCCGCCATCTTTGATCGTGTAAGTCCGCCATTTTTGGTCGTGTTTTGAAATTCGGCACATTACGAAATACCGATATAGCGCTGGCCCCGGACATTCCAAATTTGCGTTTTATGCGTTTTAAATTTAAATTATAGGGATTTCTGCTAACTTAGTGCTAAATTCTTTCTTCAGTCAAAGATGCCATCCCCATGCGACCCCCCTATTACAAAATTATAAGACAGATTTTTGTTTATTTATTTTTTGAATTTTGTTTTATATTAATGTTTTTAAAATAATTTTAAATGGGTTATACTTATTATTTATCTTCAGTAGATGCTCTTAATTAATACTAAAAACATTTTTTTTTTTCGAAAATCTCAATTATAACCCCCCCTATCTGAAATTTGCCAGTTTGGTTTTTGAAAAGAGGGGGGGGGGGGTACTTTCGGGATTTTACGGTACGTATGAAAATTATTGGTTGTGAAAATTTTCAAGGAAATTCAATGTAAGGCACTTGATTGTGGTTTAAGCATTTATATTCCCTTATTTAATGCTTGATGTATTTCTTCAAAAGTTTATTTATTATTATTTTAATTTTTTTTGCACCATTGTTTACCTTTCGAATTACTGAAAATTGTCAGAATTATCCTTTTGATGATAAACTGTGTTTATGCTATTTAGAATGATATATTTTAATCATGATTTTGGTGCATAAAATTTCTTTACATCAGACATATCAAATCATAAAATAAAAATGTTCTCTTCTCACCTATGCTTTTTTTTTTTTTAATTCCATAGTTGTGAACTTTGGTGTGGACAAACTCAGGGCAAAATCTCAATTTATTCTGCTAAGGAATCTGCCATTACAAACCAAGAAATTGTGTACCACTATGATTCTAGTGTAGAAAATTTGGACGTTTATCAGTTGGTGGGAGGATTCTGTGACAAGCCAGTTGTTTGGTCTTATGTGTATCCTGGTAAGGATCAACATTGCATCATTTCTCGAAAGAAAACAATTTTACCCTGCTTAAATTTTTATCAATTACTAAAAATAGTTTTCTATTTTTCTTTTTCTGAACTATAGATAATCAAACTGTCAATTTTTGACTATAATATTCTTAAATTAGGAAAAAAATATATGCATCTTTAGTTCAGACAGAAGCACTAGAAAGTCTTTTTCTAAGACAAAAAATTTGAATCTCTCACCATCCATGTTCTTGGTAAGGATGGTACGAGATTCTTCTCAGATACTCTGTTTTTATCTTAAATCAAAGCAAAAGTGCCCTGAGTCAGTGTGAACTCGTGCGTCTGATTTGTGAACTTCCTTACTATTCATGTCTCTTTGAAAAATCAATGAAAAACTCACTCACTAAATTGAAGATATTTTTGAGTTTTCATGACATTCAACTGATTTTAATAATTTAACTTTGTGCAAGTAAACAATAGAAATATAATTTCACATTAATTTAAAGCACAAATGAGCATTAAATCGCAGATATATGTTTCGGGATTGCTTGGAATCCCTTTTTCAATGCGACAGGGAGCTTCTAGATGCAAAACATCCAAATGAAGCAGACAAAACAACAAAAACAAAGCTTATATAGCCTAAGAATTAACTGTAAACCAATGAGAATGAAGGCAGTGTGAAGTGGAAGTAGAAGTAGCTGGGAAAGCACCAATAAGAGAGCAACAAACGAATCCAGTTGAAAGTTCAGGAAGTAAAAGGGAATATCAATAAAAACAAAGGAAAAAAGACGACAACATGCGTAAAAATGCAAAAATACATGAAAATTGCAAAAATAATAAAATAAAATACAAAGAATAAAATGGAAATAAAATAAGTACAGAAAATACCAAAACAAAAAGCAAAACAAAGTACACATGTAAAGGAGGGGGAGGGGAGGGGGGGGGGGTAATTAAAAATAGACACAAAAAAGGAAAACTAACAAGAAAATCAAGAAAGAACAACAAATTAAAGGAGCTTATGCCAGACCAGTAAAAATACATGAAAATTGCAAAAATAATAAAATAAAATACAAAGAATAAAATGGAAATAAAATAAGTACAGGAAATACCAAAACAAAAAGCAAAACAAAGTACACATGTAAAGGGGGGGGGGGAGAAAAAATTACAAAATAGACACAAAAAAGGAAAAACTAACAAGAAAACCAGGAAAGAACAACAAATTAAAGGAACTTATGCCAGACCTGTGAAAAATAAGGAGTTGAGGAAGAATCATTAACCAAATTAGAACTATTCCTGTAAATATGATAAGCTTCCCAAAAGTCAAGCTCTAAAGGGGAAGAACATTTTTGAATAATTTTCCCAGAATTGAAATCAAAAGAGTGGTTGGAATTCCAACAATGTTGAGCAATGCTAGACTTATTTGACTCTTGCTTTCGTACATAACCTTTATGCTCATTTAACCGAATTTTCAGAGCACGTTTTATCTGTCCAATGTAAGAAAGGCTGCAACGGCAACTAATTTGGTAAATACCCCAAGTATTAAGTTGATCGACAGGATCTTTAAGAGAAGAGAAGGAAAGTTTGTTGCTAGGAGCAAAAACGACTTGAAATTGAAACCTTTTTAGGATTTTAGCAATACGAAAACTGACAGAATGAAAGAATGGTAACACAACCAAATTCTTTCTAGAAACCACATGATTGGGACCAGAAGTTTTTTTAGAAAGTTTGTTATGAATAGAATCAATTAAAGAGTGAGAAAATCCTCTATCCACAGCTACAGCTTTCAGATAGTTGAGTTCAATCTTGAGAAGCTCAGGAGAAGAGCAAATATTAATAGCACGATGGACAAGAGCATTAAAAGCCGAATATTTTTGGTTGGGAGGATGAGACGATAGTCTATGAGGAGGTAAAGAAACAGCGAAAGGTTTACGATAGACAGAAGTTGTGACACCAGACTCACTCCTAGAAACCAAAACATCAAGAAACGCGAGGCTACTATTAAGTTCTTTCTCACAAGAAAACTGGATATTAGGATCAATGGAGTTCATAATAGAAAGAGCATCATCAATACCTAACAAGTTACTGTCGGTTAAGACAAAACAATCATCCACATAACGAACATAAAATTGAAATTGCAATTTATGGAATAGTTTTTCCTCAAAATAATGCATATAGAAATCACTTAAAGTAGGACTAACAGGACTTCCCATAGCCAGGCCATCAACCATAGCATAGAATTTACCATTAAATACAAAAGTGCTCTGTCGCATTGAAAAAGGGATTCCAAGCAATCCCGAAACATATGTCTGTGTTTTAATGCTCATTTGTGCTTTAAATTAACGTGAAATTATATTTCTATTCAACTGATTTATTTTCCCGAGGGGGCCCTTTATTACTTGGTTATAAAACTATAAGTTAAAAATTCCTAAATTATACGTATGCACAGTAAAAAAATTTAGTCCTTTAAGTGCTCATATTTTTTCTAATGAATTCAATTTTCAATTTCTAATTTTAGTATAAGGATTCTCTTGTTTGTTCTTTTCTGTAAATCTGGGGGGATTTTGAGCAATACTCTGCGTGTTATGGGCCAAAAACATGCTGGAGAAATTAGTATTTTAGGGGGACATGGCTCATTAGTGCGTGAATATGCATGCGTATTTTTCTGAAACGGGTAGAGTTAGTTATTGTACATAGCAAGCAAACTCTTCTGTGAAATGTATCACATTTTTCAAGCATTTTACAGTACAGCACAATTAAAAATATGTTCTCTTTTCGTCATTATTTTGTTGATCCTCTCAATGCATGTGTAATGATCTTTTTACTGAAAGTTCGGTGAAGCATGCTTTTTATATGATTGAAGCAAAACATTTTGTGTTGTATTTCTCAAGAAATATTGAAAAAAATATCTAGAATTGAAAGTGATCCAACACTTCTGGCTATATAGTGTGCATAACCATTTTACATGACAATTTTCTTCCATTACCTTGGTGCCAGACACCTAGTTTCTGGATGTATATATGTTATATATATATGACATGTTTTATTTAAACTTGCCTTTTCAGTTTGAAATAGATAATATAAAAGATTAGCTAGCTGCTCTTATGAGCTGCTAGTAAACCTGTTATGTCTCTTACTTATTTTTGTTGTTCACGTATGGAAAGCAAAGCTTGTAAGAGAATGCTGCATGGATTTTATAACCACACTGAAACAGAGTTTTTATTTAAATTGCATGTTTCTGATTTCTTGGTATTTTTCTTAGGTTGTGTTGCTTATCAGTGGGATACTGCTAATCGAACAATCTTGCATAAATTGGATTGCTCAAAGTTGGCTCCCTGTTCAGAAAGTTTGATGTCTATCAGCATTGAAGAACGTTTGAGTCGTAAGTGAATATTTTAAATAATTTTCAATCAAAAGCGATGATTTGTTCTGGTTTATTTACGCAGCACAATAGCAGAATAGGATACTTACATGAGCCACTTCTGGTATCTAAAATAAGGAATGGCGAAAGCATAAGATGTGGGAAAACATAAGGTCCATTGTAGTTCTTAAGGAAACACTGCACTAGAACAATGTCGTATTAACTTTTGACTTCTGTGTACGCCTCCTATAATTTTGTAATACTGAGTACCCCACCCCAATATATATATATATAGCGGGCAATCTTGCAATACCTCCTATCTACAAATTTTTCAATTTTCATAACTAAATAAAGTTAATAAAAAAGGAAATTGAAAAAATTTGTAAATAGGTGGTATTGCAAGTTTGCCCGCAATATGTATTTAAATATATAAAATTAATAACAACCAAATTAATTTCCCCCCTTTTTTTAGTGCATAAACAAAATAATGAAAGAAAATAATAAAATGCATTCCTAGTTAAATATAAGTAAAAGTTATAGAAATAATTTCACGTTAATTTAAAGCACAAATGAGCATTCATTTGTGCTTTAAATTAACGTGAAATTATATTTCTATTACTGTTTACTTGCACAAAGTTAAATTATTATTATAAGTAAAAGTTCTTGCATAACATTCATTAAAATCAAAGCAAAGAAAGAAAATGTGTAGTTTGAGAGACTTTGACAGTATAATATATTTTTATGAATGTGTATATTTGGTTATTTTTTTAATGTAATATGTAAGGTGTATGCAGCCTTTGCCCCCCCCCCCCCCCCCCATCTTGGAAAAATTGAAAATGATGGGCCAGTCCTTTATTTCTTAATTTCAAAAATTAGTATTTATCATACAAAAATCATCATTTCTTCACTTTACCATTTGTAATAGTGCCAAATCAACTTCTTTTGCTCAGGAACAAATTATGAAAGCAAAAATAAATATAATTAGATTCTTCCCTAACAAAAGATACAAAACTGAACATTAGGAAAATGTGTTTTTTCTTAAAACCACTTTCTTGAAAGTCGAGCATTCTTGGTAGAATGCCAAGCTTTTATTCAAAATTTTATAATTAGCATTTTATGCTGTAATGTTCCTGATAAGTTGAAATATTTCATATGTTTCTAGTGTAAATAATATTCAAATAATAAAGAGTGCTTTGTTCTTTTCTTTTTTTTCTCATCTGTACTGAATCAAATTTCATGGCTGTAAGTATGATAGATTTCTTAGGAGACTCATGCATGCACACACATACACAAGACATTAGGGACCGTTCATAAATGATGTCACACCTTTTTATCAATATATTTGAACCCCCCCCCCCCCTTTGTCACATGTCACTCAAAATTGCATTTGCATAAAATAAGTTCAATTTGCTGATTTTAACTGTTTTCATAGAACTGAAAATGTATGATGTCACACTTGTTACCCCCTCCACTCCCCTTGTCACGAACTGTCTCACTTTCTTGAACACCCCTCCCCCTCGAAGCATGACATAATTTATGAATGACCTCTTACCTTTTACACAAGAAGCGATTTATATAAGTATATTATATCCCTATTCTGCAGGCAACAATCTACCCGTCATCTGGTGCCCCAAAGATATTTTTAGCTCCTGGCTTGTTTGACATAGTATCCAAACTTACCTTACTTACCTTTCACCCAGACTAAACCAAATACAGCTTGAATTATGTTTCAAAAATGAATTCTAATGGTTAAGTATATTAGTTGGGAAAACAAATTTTTGACCTTTCTCTTTTGGGTCACTCACCTTGAAAAAATAAATCAATAAAGTGATGAGGACCTGTTTTCTTTTGTAGCTGGGCGATGTCAAGTGACAGCAATGGCAAGTGTAGGCAGTGATCTGTACATTGGGACTACATGGGGCTGCATAGTGGTTGCAGAAGGGACTACCATGAGACCCATCACCATTTTCCGCCCTTTTGAAGAAGAAGTCAAAGCCATCTTGCCTCTCTTTGGTCAGAGCTCAACTGAAGCCAAAGACTCATCAGCCGGCTCCAATGTTGTGCCTTACATTGCAACTGTTGGAAAAGGTTACCGAAATCTGATAGGGCGCTACGCTACAGTTAATGCCCCTATGCTCCTACAGGATAACATGTACCTACTTCTATGGAGAGCTGATAACTGGGCTGCTACGTAACAAATAAGGTCTTATTGAATTCAGAGCAGCTTAAGAAAGAGTGTCAGAGAAACAGCAAAAAATTATTTATACATTTCAGCACTGCTCTAGATTCCACTAATTCTCATAAAATTACAGGAAGATATAAATAATATTGAGTTGATGAATGAGCTAAACAGTTTTAAGTTTGCATTCATTTGTTAAATTTCTAAATCAAAAATTTGGCTAACTATTGCTGCACAAAATTTCAGACAATGATGATTATTCCACAAGTTATTGAAAATTTAACAAAGCAATTAACAAAATCCAGGATGTTACTTCATCAAGTGGACAATTCTTTGACATGAATGCATTCTAAAGCAAATTTTTAATTTGAGATCTGTTGCTTTTTGAAGCGGCTATTTTCTTTTAAATTTAAACTATGAAATTCATGAGAGGAATTCGTATGGACATGATACGAGTCTGTGATATTAGATTTTATATTAATAATTATACCTTTTCATCTTATTCTTTCTATATATATCACCAAGTTGTAAATACCATAAAAATATACCGATGCAATGAATGAAAGAAAAGAAACATTTTCTTAAGCATCAATTTAGTTGTACAGTAGTTGTGTGTTTTAACACATTACAGAATTTAATGCTATATGAAGTATATTTATTGCTGCTAATTAAATTGACTATCATCTTCATATTTCTCACTATTTATTTTTTTGTGTTTAAATTTACTTAGTTTTTTATTTTTGTCATGTCATAAATGTCCCCTCCCCTTCTCCTTTTTAAAAGCATACTTCAAAACTTTAAAAATAAATTTTTTTTATAATAGTTGGAGACCTCTTTCTTTTACAATTGTATGTTCACTAAATCATATAGTGGTGAAAGATGATGTTTAGTTTAATAGAACATGATATTTTGAGCCACAGAAAAGATTACTTACAATCCAGAAGGAGAAAAAGGAAAAATTCGAAGGTAACCAAATATGGGGAACTTTGAAGTCTTCTTAATACCAGGCCTCGAAAATTATATTGCCTGACATGCGCGGGGAATGTAAAAATTCCAAACAGGCATGAATCTTCTACCGTTACTTGCCCGGTAGGGCATGTCATTTTTTAATCAAATATTTCTTTCAAAAACTATTATTTCGTATTTTATTGAAAAATCACCGCATCCTTACCAAAGTTAAAAATTTATTTTAAGCCATGCATGTCAATAATAAAATCGCTAATACAATTTAAATTTTGGCTTGTACTGACTTATTATGTTACGTTTATTTGTAATGTAATTTTTTAATGATTTAGATTGACGTTAAAAGAATTCCTGATTCAGATAAAAAGCTGTTCATTTAATTTTCTGCCTGATTAATGCTATACGACAAATTCAAACGTTTTTATTAATATACAATAAAAGAACTTCTGGGCATGTAGAAATTTTGTTTGGGCATGTATTTTTTTAGACAAAACATGCCCTGCAGGGCATGTTTTGTAGAATTTTTAAGATCTTTCGAGCTCTGCTTAATATTAAGAATTTCTTTATATGTATACATATACACACACACACAAATATATGCCATGCAGCTTCTACTTCCAATATCAAAGTCTAGAAAAGTTGAGGAATTTTACATGGAGCTCGCCAAGAACGTGACTTTTGTGCCAACATTCGTAAAGCTGACACAGGATGCTACCATTTTTTTTCTTTTGTACGGGGGGTGGGGTGGAGGGACGAGATACAAAATCATGACATTGGCCCTTTTGCTCAATAAAAAGTCAAAATGCAGAGGGACCATCAGTGATTGATGCATGGTGAGTCAGCCCTTGATTTTATCATTAATAAATTTATCGACTCTTAACGTAAACTTTTAATTAGTTATAAGTGATTTTATTATTGTTATTCAGATTTTTACATTGGGTAATTAATGTAGGTTGTTTTTTTTCTCAAAAATCTTGATAGCAATCAATTTTCTCATCAACAAATTGAGTTTTAGACCTTAAAAAAAACACATTTGCAAAGTACTTAGTTTTTCTTTATTGATATGTTTTCCCTTTTCACTTGGTGAATAATATTTCAAAGGAGTTTGTGTATCAGTTTGTTTGTTTGTGTATCGTTCGCTTCGTAGATATCAGGGTTTAGAAGTACGAAATTTTGGTTACTGGTACCTTAGGTCAGGTCCTCGTACACCTCGAAGCGTTTTTCTGAAAATTCGAATTTGGTCTTTTTTTATTCCCATTTTAAGCAAAACTTAATTTTAGTAATATCTCATCAAAGAAACGTCATACCTTTTTTATTTTTGCAGCATATGAATGCCCATATAAAACTGCACAAGAAGATCTTTGAAGTTCGTAGAACAAATAGAACATGCGCAATATTCATTTTAAGTAGTTTTCGAATTTTAAAACGAGTCTTACCTCTGAATTTATCTACTCAATTTGCGTGTTTTCGCCAAAAAATATTACTTTTGTTGCCAACTAAATGATTTCTGTTAACGTAAGATTGAAAAAAATGAGCGAAACAAATTCTAAAAATTCATTTCATTTTTATGCAGATTTTGTGGATCATTAACTGCATACGATTTTCAATGACTTTTTCTTGAGGTTGATTTTTCTTTCTTTCTTGGCGATTCAAAATTTATTCCTTTGATAAAAACGGGGTTGGAAAGTTTTTGATATGATTTATTTTTGTTAAAATTTAAAATTTCGTCAAGTGGTGATAACTTTTTTTTTCACCCCCATCCAGTTAATTTTTTGGACTAGTGTCCTTATTCTATTGTGGATGTTTAGGAATAGTTGTCTTTGTTCAAATGGGGAGCTTTAAGGAATGTTTTCTTTATTGTAGCAGAAATATTCAGGAACCGTTGTTCTTCATCTGATGGGCATTTTTAAAGAGAATACTGCTCTTATTCTGATGGGAATTCTTAGATGTATTTTGGTCGATATTGTAATTGCGATTTTTATGGACTCTTCATATGATTTTAGTACAATTATTTCGCTGTATAGGTGCATTTTAGTTACCTTACTCTAGTGGCGTGTTGGCATTTTAATGTGGATTTTTAAGGAGTTATTTTTGGTCTAAAAGGAATTTTTCTATGCTGTTATTTTGAATGCAATCATGGTTTTTAATGAAATTTACTGTTTAAATAGGACTTTTATGCCCATCTCTTACTTGGATTTAAAAAGAAAAATTTTTTTTATATATTTACAACAGAATTTTGGACATGCGTCACTTGGTCTGCGTATGACGCAATATTTTTCCGTGCAAAGCCGGGCATTCCAGCTAGTGTTGAATGTAATATAAAGTGAGATAATAAGTACAGTGACGTGTTTACAAATGGGTCATTCCACAGTATTTATGTGTTACGTACGGGACATTTCGCAGCAAGATTTTGCAGTACTTATGGCTCTTTTATTATGAAAAGTTTTGAGGGTTTTTTAGTACATTTTGTACATCTGGAGCAACATTAGTATTCAATGAGGCAACTAGTTTTATTATTTAAAAAGGTATTAAAATCTTGTTACATACAGGACATCACAAAAAAAAAAAAAAAAATACCCAATTACATTTGAGTTTTTCTGTAAATTTATGGAACTTTTTGAAATGAAATATTCATTCTTTTAATGCTTGTCAAAACTACATTTTAAACTTTTCTCAGAACTTCACACAAAATTTTTGGAAAAGTATGCACCATCAATTTAAAATAGAAATTATATACTTAGGTTAACACGCCTCTCCTGACACACAATACATACACATGCATATATTTAAGCTCAAAAATAATCCTTCAAGCAATTAAATAAAAGGTTTAATATATTAATACCAAAAGTCTTTTCTCCCCAGGAAAAAATTATTGTAGTGAAAGTTTTTTAAAGTAATACAAAATATTTTGCTTGTCTGAAGTTAGAAAGAAAAGCACAGATATTAATTGTCAACTAAATCTTAACAAATTTAAAAAAATCTGAAAACCGATTTTATTATTTTTTATTAATTTTCGCATCAGAATCACCCATGGATGAGCTAATTACTGATCTTATGTACCAGACATCTGATTAAAAAATTTTAAAAAATTTCAAATTGATGAATAAAAATTTATATTACTGTTAGTTTTAGCTAAGGATATAGTATTTGCAAGCTTACATAAATAATTAATAAATATGTTTGTTAAATTATAAATCAGTTAATATTTATTTTTGTTTTAGAAATTGAAAAACTTATAAATAAAACTAATTGAAGAATATGGTAGATTACACAGGTCCATTATCAAGCCAATATTTATCTAACCCTGCGTATCAAATCAAAAATATTTTCTGTTGTCTTTACTTCTTTGGGTGACAAGAAAACTTATCCTCGCCTATTGATTGGATTTGATGAGTTAGACAAATTAATAAAAGGAACCTTGTGCACAAGTAAAGTTAAAAAATTGCACGTTATGTATAGCGCAAATAAGCATTAAATTGTAGACCATTAAATTGTAGACGTATGTTTCGGAATTGCTTGGATCTTGCTTCTAGATGCAAAAACATCCAAATGAAACAGACAAAACAACAAAATCATGGCTTATATAGTAGAAGTAGTAGCAGTAACCAGGAAGGAACCAATAAAAAAGAACCAAAGAAACCCAGTTGAAAGTACAAAGTGAAAAGGAATATCAAATACAACCGATATTTCAGGAGCACGTTTAGTCTCTCCAATGTAAAAAAGGCCGTTGCAGTCTTTCTTACATTGGACAGACTAAACGTGCTCTGAAACTTCGATTAAATGAGCACAAAGGTTATGTGCGAAGGCAAGAGTTAAATAAGTCTAGAACTACTTAACATTGTTGGAATTCCAACCACTCTTTTGGTTTCAATTCTGGGAAAATTATTCAAAAATGTTCTTCCCGTTTAGAGCTTGACTTTTGGGAAGCTTAACAAATTAGCAGGAATAGTTCTAATTTGGTTAATGATTCTTCCTCAACTCCATATTTTTCACAATTCTGGCAGAAGATCCTTTCATTTATTGCTCTTTCTTGGTTTCTTGATGGTCGGTTGGTGGATTTGCATTCATTTTGTGTCTATTTTTTCTCTTCTTGGTCCCCTTCCCCCCTTCTTTACATGTATACTTTGTTTTTGCATTTTGTTTTGGTTCTTTCTGTACTAATTTCTATTTCTATTTTAATTTTTTGTAATTTATTTTATTGTTTTTGCAATTTTTATGTATTTTCACATTTTCATGCACGCTGTGTTCTTTTTTTGCTTTATTTTTTATTTGATATTCCTTTTTACTTTGTGTACTTTCATCTGAGTTCGTTTGGTGCCTTCCCAGTTACTTCCATTACTTCTACTTCCACACTGCCTTTATTCTCATTGATTTGCAGGTAAATCTTAAGGTATATAAGCCGTGTTTTTCTTGTTTTGTCTACTTCATTTGGCTGTTTTTGCATCTAGAAGCTCCATCACATTGAAAAAGGGATTCCAAGCAATCCCGAAACATATGTCTGCATTTTAATGCTTATTTGTGCGATAAATAACACGCAATTTTTTAACTTTGATGAGTTAGTTCTGAAGCTTACTCACATCTTTTTTTCGCGAGAAAGGGGATACATTTTCTACAATATCTGGCTATTATTGGCCATTGCATGTTTGATTTATTTAAATATAAGTATTTTATTATTAATCATCAGAATCCATAAACTCACTTTTTCACTGGGATTTGTACGTTTGAGGGCTTCTAAGGGCCCAGGTTACCATAATCTAATGGTTTTGCCAAATGCATAACTTTAATAGGCCATTTCCCATTGATCTGTCAATCTCATTAGAGCTACAGGCCTTGTTACACTACCTGAGTTAACACATTTAATTCTATTTTTTTATTTATCCTTTATTTATTCATTTGACAATTTTAGTAAATTTTCTGTAGATTTTTGACATATTACTTGTGTTTAATGTTTGCAGGACAAATATCTTTTTATTTGTATTGCATAAAAGCCATCAACTTCACTTTTTCCATGGGCACTTCTCAAAAACAAGACTGTATCATGTCTGCATGATACTTTTAAATTTGAACGTTTTTCCCGAGCTATGTGAAAATGGATGGGTTGTTTAGGAGCTTCAAAAGAGTTTTACAATTTAAGGCCCATGGGAACCCAGGGTAAGGTGTAGACCACAAATGTGTAATATACTCGCTGTTGCAAGGAATAGTATACCTTTTTCTTGCCTTGTTTACATCTACCAATTCTACATTCAGCAGTAGCAATGACTGGAAGCATACAAGTATGGCTACTTCATGAAAACATACCTGAACACAAAGTGTAGGATCAAATTCCACAGTTTGCTTACAGTTATAAGAGGTCTGTCTAAAATGTATCAGACCTTAATTTTTCCCGCGCAAAGTAGTGATTCTAAGGCGGCACCACAGTGCTCGGTGGAAGGAGGAACCTTAATGCGCATGCTTGAAAATTTGCACCGCTGTTCGCATGCACCAGTCGCTGGCTGGTGGTCGACAAGTAAGGTGCTGTTCGTAGTGTTCGTCTGATTTAGTTTTCTCGTAAGATGACTGAACGAATTGAACAAAGATACTGCATCAAATTCTGTCAAAAGTTTGGTGATTCTCAAAGCCAAACAATTCGTAAGATTCAGCAAGTGTTTGGAGAAGATGCGATGGGTGTAACACAAATTAAGGAGTGGTTCAACCGATTCAAAGATGGCCGAACATCAGCGGAGAGTGAGCAGCGTTGTGGCAGACCCACAACTACTCGGAGTGCAGCTGTTGTTGAGAGAGTGGGTTGAGAAGTTGCAGCTGTTGTTGAGAGAGAATGCGAAATTTGGTGGTGGCAGATCGTCGTTTGACAGTGTGGGAGATTTCAGAAGAGGTTGGAGTGAGTAAAGATTCTGTACATGCAATTTTGTATGAAGATTTGAACATGAACCAAGTGGCTTCAAAATTCGTACCCAAGTTGTTGTCGCCGGAACAAAAAGACCTCCGTTTTGACATTGCACAGGACCTTCTGGACACCGCCAACACTGATCCTGGGTTTCTGAACAGCGTGATAACTTTAGATGAGACATGGGTGTACGGGTACGACTCAGAAACAAAAAGACAGTAGCCGCAATGGAAGCATCCCGATTCTCTAGGCCGAAGAAAGCGCGGCAGGTGCGAAGCAAAGTCAAGGTGATGCTGACTTTTCTTTGATGTACGTGGTATTGTGCATCATGAATATGCATCGGAAGGACAAACAGTGACAAAGGAGTACAAGATGTTCTCCGACGACTCCGTGAAGCAGTTCGGCGCAAAAGACGAGACATGTGGACGGCGAACAACTGGCACTTGCATCATGACAACGCCCCTGCACATTCAGCCTGATTGATCCACACTTTCTTAGCCAAACATGGAATTACAACCATTTGCCAACCTCCCTACTCTCCAGACCTGGCTCCTTGCGACTTTTGGTTGTTTCCGAAATTGAAAACGGCAATGAAAGGATCCCGTTTTGAGAGTAGAGAAGAGATAATGCGTAATGCGACGACGGAGCTGAACACCATTCCAAAAGAAGACTTCCGGAGGTATTTCCAGCAGTGGAAGGATCGGTATGCTAAGTGTGTGCAAGCACAAGGGGCCTACTTTGAAGGGGATTAGGGTCCCAACTCCGTCAGGTATTCGAAATAGTCGGATACTTTTTAGACAGACCTCGTACACTTATCTAGTCATCAGAATAGGCAAGTTATAGTACAATTCAATGGTAAACATCATTACTGGAAAAGAATGCTAAATAGAATAGTGGCTGTTATAAAGTTCTTAGCATTAAGAGGACTTCAGGGGGGAAAATAACTACTACAGGTTTAATGAACAGCAGAAATTATTTAGGTACTTTGGAACTTCTATGTAAGTCGGATCTTCATTTTTAAATGAACATATCAAAAAGTATGTTAATTATGGAAAGATAATTTTTCTATATACCTGCTAAAATTTGTGAGGAATTCATAGAGGTCATCAGTGCCAGATCTGGGGTAGAGCGAGTGGAGCGGCCGCTCTAGGTGCCAGATGGCAAGGGGCGCCAAAAAGCCAAATGCAAAAAACAATTTTCAGCGCAAAAAAAAAAAAAAAATGATGGCGTCTTTTGAGAGGCACTGGAACAGATAAATCCCTGCCTTCTTTTAAGCTAAATCTAACTATTTGGAGCGGCTAGTCCTAGGTATTGGAAACAAAAAACTATTATTTCAGCAAAAACATTCAAGATGAATTCATTTAATTACTTGGAAATGAAGTAAGAAATACTATTATCAAGAAAATAAAAAAATCTAAGTATATTTCAATCATTTTAGACTGACTCACATTACACCTGATATCAGCCGTACTGAGCAGTTAAGTCACATTTAGATTTTTTGATATTGATGACAATTGCATGTTTTGTTACATATACACAAATATCGGACTCCAGTGGCCAGGTTATCAGATTTATTTCTGGATGAGGTGATAATGAAACATGATTTAGACATGCATGATTGTAGGGGCCAAGGCCATGACAATGGCGACAGTATGGTGGGGAAACAGAAAGGCTTCCAAAGCCGTATTATTAGAAAATTTCCAAACACTTTTTTGAATTCTTGCGGCTGTCACAGCTTGAACTTGGTTATTTGTGTGTGTGTGTGTGTGACGCTGCTAAAACTTCAGTTAAATCAGTGTCGTTGTTCAGGGTTATCCAAAGGCTGTTTGTTTTTTTCTCCTCTTCGACAAAGAGATGGGAAGTAACCTCAAAACATACAGAAGCCCTGAGATTAAAAAAAATCTGTGAGACACATTGGGAAAGCAGAGTCTCAAGCCTTCAAACTATTAAGTATCAATATAAGGAAGTGAAAGATGCACTACAAGAAGAATACTGTTGAACTAAATATAAATTCTTGGAGAAATCAAAAGCTCACCTTTTGTACCTATTCACTGCCTGCACGTTTTCCCCATCGGACATCTCTGCCTTGTCACGCAAAGCGAATTGATGTTGTTGAGATGTCTTACTTTTGCCAGTTTGCTGCCGAAGCCGAAAGAAGAAAGGAGAATTTCCATTTACGGCCGGATGTTGAGTTGCGTATTCCCCATGCAAATTACGTGTGACGTACGTGCTTGCGTGGGGATCGCAACTCGTATATAAGGCAGGCGGCAGCTGGCATCAGGGCTTACTCTTTTTCAACTTCCCCGACCTCTCACGTCTCCGATGTGATTGCACATCGTGTTGGGCTTCAGTTGAAGCCGTTGTTTTTTTCATTTGAGGTTAATTCCTCTCTGCAGACGTGTGTTAATTTTTACAAATATTTTAAATGAAATGTTATTTTACTTGGTTGAATATTGACCAAGGGGAATGTTAAATTGCCGATATTTTTTGTCAACACATATGAGCCACCAGTTCCTGTCCCGAAAGGATTTCACCGAAGGATATCATCAGGATGTCTAATTGATGCCAAGTTTGTTTTTTCTTCCGCTCACCTTTAACTGAATCGAAAGAAGCAAAGAAACCTTGTGCACTTGGTTTTTTTTATCTTGGACACCGGTGACTTTATTGTGAATTTATTCAAGGACGTGGTGAATATTTTATCTCTATTTTTCAATGTTGACTCTTACCTATCGGTATTTTAACATTATGAGGTCGTTTAACATGTTGTCATTTGTTTAATAAATGTTCATTTTTTTATACAAATATTTGTCATGTATTCTTCTCGGAAAGGCCAAAAGGTCCACTCTAAATTTTCGTTGGCATATCTTAGTTAATTTTTATTTAAATGTAATTTAAATTCTCTAAAACCAACAAGTGGTAGCAGAGTACGTGGCCTTTTTTCCGAGAGAATTTTTGACTTTAATGTTTGTCCAGAATGGACAGGGACTATAGGCATATAGAAAAGTTAAATTCCCATAACTGGGCTACTTGGTCCAAGGACATAAAAATGGTCTTGATAGAGCGCGACCTTTGGGAAATAACCCATGCTAAAGCTGAAGCGCCCGTAAGTACGTTGGATAAAAAGCGTTGTGGCCAAGCTTTAGCCGTAATTTATCTCGATTTAGAAACTGATTTAAAAAGACTAATTGATGATTTAGAAGACCCCTTTGACGCTTGGAGTGCTCTCAAGTTAAATTTTGAGCCCCCGTCCTTGGCCAGGTTTGCCGCGTTGTGGGAAGCATATTTTTCCTGCAGAATGTCCGATTGGGAATCGGTAGGAATGTTCGCGGCTAAATTAGGGGGAATTTACAAGCAGTTTGTAGAAAACGGGTACGTCATGGAGGAAAAGATTAGAACTTTTCAATTAATAAGATATTTGCCTCCAAATTTTAATAGCATTGTGCAATCCATCTATAGATGGGACGATAAAAAGTTCACCTTTTTAAATGTTAAAGATGAATTGTTGGCCGAAGAAGGCCGTATAAAATATCTATCAAATGATTTGGATGCACATGATAAAACAGCTGCTATGAATGTTTTCTCAAAATTACCCCAGGCAGTGAATAAGGGAAATTTTTCAAAGAAATTTTGTAATTTTTGTAAAAAGCGAGGACACATTGCTTCGCAGTGCTGGAGCAAAAACAAATTCTATAAGGGTCAAAATTCCAATTCGGGAAAATCTAAAGAAAGCCCTCAAGCGGGCATGTTTTGCTCGGTGAATGAAAATACTGAAATTTCAGCTCACGGCACGAGCTCCAAGAATGAAAACTGAGAATGGCTTCTAGATACAGGGAGCACCGCGCATTTTTGCCGAGATAAAAATTTGTTTTCGGAAATGCGAACGGTACAAAATACCCAAATGGAAGTCGCTGTGGGCGGTATTAAAAGTAAAGTTGATGGCATTGGTAAAGTAATTTTTCAAATTGAATCGGATAATAAAATGGTGACTATTACTTTAAATGATGTTTTCTATGCTCCAGCACTGCGACGCAATTTGCTGTCTGGTTCATGTATAGATAAGCATGGTTTTAAATTGAGGTGGTACCCTGGAAAAATCTGTGTTTTTAATAATGAAAATGTCAAATTGTTCACTGCAAATTTAATCAAGAAACTTTATTATGTCAAGCCAAATGTTTATTTGAATTGTGAAAATGCAAATACAGTTTTTTCTCCCAAAGTAAATTATTCTAATGTTAATAATGTAAAATTAGATTTGGGATTGTGGCACTGCCGTTTTGGCCACATTAATGTGGACTCTATTTTAAGTACCCATAAATCGAACTGCGTATATGGACTAGATATAAAACAAGGTAATAGGCCCGATTGTGAGCCTTGTAAATTAGGAAAGAAAAGAAAATGTTCTTTTAAATCTTTACCTGAAATAAGGTCGAAAGAAGCCCTACAGCTGCTCCATATGGATATTATGGGTCCACTTCAAAAAGAATCTTTGGGGGGAAAACGGTACATTTTTTCAATAATCGATGATTTTTCGCGTAAATCTTACGTTTATTTCCTAAAGTCGAAAGATCAAGCGTTCGATTTTTTTGTAAATTTTCAAAGAAGGTCAGAAAGATTCCTAGGCAAAAAGATTTTAGCGGTCAGATCCGATAACGGGACCGAATTTACAAACGAAAAGTTTGTTAAATTTTTAAAAGGGCAAGGAATCAAAATTGAACGTACAAACACGTATACTCCACAGCAAAATGGGGTGGCTGAACGTTATAATCTGACCCTAATGAATGGCGTTCGTGCAATGTTACAGGCTTCAAATTTAGGACAGGAATTCTGGGCTGAAGTTGCCCTATGTTTTAATTACGTAAGGAACAGGACCGTTTTAAAAACGGAAAGAAAAACTCCTTTTGAAAGGTTTTGCGGCCGAAAGCCGTCGGTAAAACATTTAAGGGTTTTTGGCAGTATCGCATACTACGGAATTCCAAAACCTAAATTAAAAAAGCTAGACATGCGGGCAAAGAAAGGGATCATGGTTGGTTACGCCATCCAAACGCGTGGATATCGTATTTGGGATCCAAATTCTAAAAAAGTAATTGAGACAATAAATGTAGATTTCCGTGAAAATTTAAAATGGGGGGGAATCTGAAAATGTAGAAAAGGGGGATAAAAATTTTAATTTTGTAAAACCTTTAAGCGAAATTGAAATAGATAAGCAAATAGAGGAAAACATCCGGGGGACCCCATGTGAAAAAATTAAATGGATAAGGGAAGCAGTTAAAAGACAAACTGGGACCAGGACTGATATTTACTACTCGATTGCGGGGAAAAAGAAAATTCGTCTGAGGTCTCGAAATGATGTAAGAAAATACTGCAATGAAAATAAAATAGAGTTTAAACCCGACTTATTTAATTTCAGCCCTAAGAATCCGACAACCGGAGAAGTTCCGGGGGATGGGGGGAACCAGAGTCCCGGAGTGTCTGAAGAAAGCGAAAATGAGGAAATACCAGAAGCCAGCATGGCTGAAGTGTATATTCCGAATTCGTACAAGCAATGTTTAAAATCCCCACAACAAAATGACTGGGAGCTAGCGATGTCGGAAGAATTCAAAGTCATTCAGGATCGTGAAGTTTGGGAATTAGTGCCCCCACCAGAAAAGAAATCCATACTTGGAATAGATGGGTATACGACCTAAAAAGAAACGAAAATAATGAAATTGTCCGATTTAAAGCTAGGCTTGTAGCGATGGGTAACAGACAAATTTATGGTGATTCTTACTCCGAAGTTTTTAGCCCTGTCGTGGATTTTACGCTAGTAAGGGTCTTTTTCGCAATTTTTGTCTCGTTTTTAAAATGGTGCCACTTTCAAATTGATGTTAAAAATGCTTATCTTTATGCTGATTTAAAGGAAGAAATTTTCATGCGCCAACCTGAAGGTTTTATTAGTAAAGATCACCCAAATTATGTATGTAAACTTAAGAAATCGCTCTACGGGTTGCACCAATCTGGAAGGAACTGGTTTTTGGAAATAGACGGCGTTCTTAAAAACTTCAATTTTCAGAAATTAGAAGGGTGCAACTGCGTGTATTCAAGAAAGGGCGAAATTTTTCTTTTAATTTATGTGGATGATATTTTAATATTTGCTAAGAACCGGTTTTTAATTAAAAATGTAATTGAGGAAATTAAATCAGTCTATGATATTAAAGAGCTTGGAAAAACTAGAAAACTTTTAGGAATTGAATTTTTAGAGGAAAATAATGAAATTTTTATTCATCAAAATTCCTATATAAGTAAGGTATGTGAAATGTTCTCAGAGTTTAATTTTCCAATGCCTACACTTCCGATTGCTAAAGGCACAACTTTCTCGAAGGACGATTGTCCTAAAAACGATTTTCAAATTCGAGAAATGGAGAAATTGCCGTATCGAAATTTATTGGGGTGTCTTTCATACATTGCTGGAAAAACTCGTCCAGACATTTCTTACGCAGTGAATATTTTTTCTCAATTCCAAGCCAACCCAGGGATCAAACATTGGAAATTTTTACTGCGACTCTTGGGTTATCTAAAATATACTAGCAAATATAAGTTAAATTTAAGTTTTATCAATGAAATAGTAATCCAAGGTTATTCAGATTCTGATTTTGCGGCTAACCGCGAGGATAGAGTATCTATGGGTGGGTCTATCATTTTTATAGATAAAGTTCCTGTTGTTTGGAGAACGTTTAAGCAGAAATGCGTAGTATTATCCACAATGGAAGCTGAATACGTTTCTTTAGGTGAAACCGTAAAAGAAATTGTTTGGTTAAAACGAATCCTCGACGAAATAACGGAATTAGGAGTTGAAGGTTTTAACTTTAAAAGCTCAACCGCTCATTGTGATAATACAGCAGCAATAGATTTTTCAAATTCTCCAATTGAAAACTGTAGAACTAGACACATAGATATTCATTATCACTTTATCAGGAATCTTATTGATCAAAACGTTTTTTCACTTGAATTTGTTAGAACTGATTTAAACCCCGCGGATATTTTTACAAAACCGTTATCGCGAAATAGGTTAGAAAGTTTGTGCAGGATAATTTTTAAAGATAATTTTGTAAATACTGTTTAAATTTTTATATTTATTGTGTATTTTACATTGTATTTTCATAGTGTACTAGCATTTGATTGTCTCCAAGAGGGGGGAATTTGTTGAACTAAATATAAATTCTTGGAGAAATCAAAAGCTCACCTTTTGTACCTATTCACTGCCTGCACGTTTTCCCCATCGGACATCTCTGCCTTGTCACGCAAAGCGAATTGATGTTGTTGAGATGTCTTACTTTTGCCAGTTTGCTGCCGAAGCCGAAAGAAGAAAGGAGAATTTCCATTTACGGCCGGATGTTGAGTTGCGTATTTCCCATGCAAATTACGTGTGACGTACGTGCTTGCGTGGGGATCGCAACTCGTATATAAGGCAGGCGGCAGCTGGCATCAGGGCTTACTCTTTTTCAACTTCCCCGACCTCTCACGTCTCCGATGTGATTGCACATCGTGTTGGGCTTCAGTTGAAGCCGTTGTTTTTTTCATTTGAGGTTAATTCCTCTCTGCAGACGTGTGTTAATTTTTACAAATATTTTAAATGAAATGTTATTTTACTTGGTTGAATATTGACCAAGGGGAATGTTAAATTGCCGATATTTTTTGTCAACGCATATGAGCCACCAGTTCCTGTCCCGAAAGGATTTCACCGAAGGATATCATCAGGATGTCTAATTGATGCCAAGTTTGTTTTTTCTTCCGCTCACCTTTAACTGAATCGAAAGAAGCAAAGAAACCTTGTGCACTTGGTTTTTTTTATCTTGGACACCGGTGACTTTATTGTGAATTTATTCAAGGACGTGGTGAATATTTTATCTCTATTTTTCAATGTTGACTCTTTTACCTATCGGTATTTTAACATTATGAGGTCGTTTAACATGTTGTCATTTGTTTAATAAATGTTCATTTTTTTATACAAATATTTGTCATGTATTCTTCTCGGAAAGGCCAAAAGGTCCACTCTAAATTTTCGTTGGCATATCTTGGTTAATTTTTATTTAAATGTAATTTAAATTCTCTAAAACCAACAAATACGAGGATAGTACCGACTCCGTTGCTGCTTCAGAAGCCGAGTCTCTCGGTCTCGCCCACCACATGGATCAATAAGAATTTTTGCTCGTTCTTGTGATTTGGTATGATTTACTGTACCAAATAAATGTTGTTAGCAAATCCATACAATCAGAGTCGGCAGGCTTGTTAAATGCGATGAATCTTTTACACAAATGTTACCAATTTGTTAAGCAGTATAGGGATACTGGTTACGCATCAGCTGTAATCATAGCAAAATAAATTGCCGAAAAAGCTGAAATCACACCTGTATCTCAAAAAACAAGAAACCGAAAAAGATAAAAGAATGTTTGACTATGAATCTCAAGATTAAACGCTAATAGACTCGGAACAACATTTTAAGACCACTGTGTTCTATCCTTTGATAGATACAATTCTAAATTCGCTGGAAATACGTTTCGAACAGCTGTCTAATTTTAATGCAAGTTGGAGTTTCTTATAATGATATAAAGCGACCGGTCGATAAGCCTGAATTGGAGCAATACTGTTTAAATTAGCAAAATATGTTGACACATGATTCACACAGCGATATTTCTGGAGCAGATCTGGCTCAAGAAATACTGTCTGAAGCAATTCTTAGACACAGACCAAGGACAACCGAAAGATGTTCTTATGTCTTGAACAAAAATAATTGGTGCTATTTGTTTCCAAACACTTGGACTGCCCTTCCGATACTACAAACTATTCCAGTAAGTGTCGCAAAAGGTGAGCAAAGTTTTAGTGAACTTAAACTGATAAAAACCTACCTAAGATCGACCCTAGCTCAGGAAAATTGTCAAAACTTGCAATTTTTTCAATTGAAAATGATATTGCTCAATCCATACCTACAGATAATATAATTGAAAAATTTGCCAGGAAAAAGCAAGAAAGGTAAACTTTTTATAGATTAATGTAAATCTAGATCGACATAAATGTTTTCTTTTAATTAGTTATTTCAATACCTACATAGGTAACAGTTTTATTTAGTGACTGATTGAAATTCACACCAAATACTAATCTAATTATATATAGCAGTAAAAGCTTTCTTAATATTAAAGTGTCAATAAGTGTTGATATTTGTAATAAAAGTTGATTTTTGAAAATTTGTGAACTATTATTTATTTAACATAAAACCAAAGTAAAATTTACGTGAAGTGAAAGCGTCGACCAAAGGGCGCCGAAAGACAATCTCGCTCTACCCTGATCAAGGGCTAGAGCCGGCGCTGGAGGTCATGACAAATATTGTTAGTGAAATGCAGAAAGCGAAGTGTTATTATTTTTTCTGTCGATTCTACACCAGATGACACTCCCGTTAACCAACTAATTATTTTACGATATGTCCTAAATGGTGCACTAAATGAGAGGATTTTGCCCTTTATTGATATTTTTGGACATACTGCAGGATATAGATGGATGTTGCAATTTCATTTTTCAAAAGTATTAACATATCGTCGCATTGGTTTGACAAGGTTCTGACATTTTTTGTGAATTCGAGGCGAGAGTACAAACTCAATGTTCTATAGTATTTCTATCCAGGAAACCGACTTAGAACACGATCTGTTGTTAAATAGTGGAACTAGATAGAATGACAAAGTTCTAACTGCCCAAGTAAATAATATTGTTTCAGGATGACAAGGTTCCAACTGCTTCACAATCAGCTGTTACGATTAATTTAACCAGAAGTTGACTTTTAAAGCATTCAATACTGTAAAAGTTGTGTGCAAATAATAATTTATATTATTAATTCAGCATTTTGCAACATGGAAGAGAACAACGTTTCATATGAATCAAGTTCATCTGATTTGTTCGGTGATAAATCGTCTGATGAATATATTCCACCAACCTCATAATCTGAAAAAGAAGATTTTAGCCTTGTGAACTATAAAAGGTGAGATGTATAATTAAACTGAATGAATTCTTAACTATTATAATTAACTATAATTAATTAATTTAGAATAAAGCAAGTAAACGCAAACCCACAGGAGACCTTGATTCGGCAAGAAACCATATTAGATCTTTCCTCAAAATAGAATCACACTACTGTCGTGCAAACAGCAATAGGGAGTATCTGGAGCCTGTTAAGAAATCAATGTATAACTACATTTTTTGTACTGAATTCAATTTAAGTTTTCACTCTCCCAAAAAAGATAGATGGGACCTTTGTGAGAAGTTTCATGTAGCTCAAAAAACTGAGACATTGACAGAACAGATGAGAGAAGATTTTGAAAGACATCTAGTTTATAAAACAGAAATGAGAGAATCACAGGCTGAAGAGAAAAAAGACAGTACTATTCCAGTGTTGATATTCGATCTCCAAAATGTTATTCTGACTCCTCATGCTGACATCAGCTCTTTTTTTTATTTGAGAAAAATGAATGTGTATAATTTAACTGCATATTTCACAACTACCAAAAAAGTATATTGTGCATTGTGGAATGAGAAAATGGCTGGTAGAGCAAGCAATGATATTGCAAGTGCCTTCATAAAAATATTAAATACAGTAATTAAAGAAAATGATGTGACTGAGCTTATCACATGGTCAGATTCATGTGTCCCACAAAATAGGAACAGTATAATATCCAATGCTGTTTTACATTTTTTGAGGGATAACCCCATTTCAATTCTATTACAATGAAGTATTCTTTGCCTGGGCGCTCTTGCGTTCAAGAAGTGGATCATGCTCATAGTGAGATGGAAAAGTTAATGAGGAAAGTTGATTTCTACAGCCCAATTGGATTGATCCGAATATTGAAACAGGTGAACAGATCAAACTCCTAACGTGTCATCCAAATGAATTCAGCAGATTTTAAAGATTTTGGATCAACTGCAAAACTGTTTCAATACAAATTAATTCCTTTTACTCAACTTGCAGTTATAAAACTCACACAGTCATCGAATAATGTGGTGTTCAAAACAAGCCACAACAGACATGAACCGATGAACTGTGTGAACATTAAGTTCAATGAAACTACAAAGAGGAAGAGGTCCGATTCAAAAGGCAGATCGCCCAATTTACTCACTTTTTGAAGTGAAACCCAAAATACAGACCTTTCATGTTGAGTTTCCTGAATTAAAAAAAAAAAAAAGATATCAGGAGTGCATTGCAGTACATGCCTCTACAAGACAAAGAATATTATAGGGTGGTACTTAATCTATAAACTTTTCCATGTCAAATCAAGCCTATAATGTGAAAATATTGTAGAATTAATGGTTTGTGTGAAAATAAAAATGAATAAAATTGTATTCTATGAAATATTTTGGTTTTTCTTACTCATACTAATCATGAAATATTCCTTCTCACCAAACTTTGAATGGTATTTTGGTTTGACAAGGTTCTAAGAACAGTTAGAACTTTGTCAAACAGTGAAATCTTGTCTATTTCACTGTGACAAGGTTCTAACTGCATTTTGAGTTTTTTTTTTTGGTGGCTATTGAACAATTTTTATCAATAACAAGAGCATGTAATTATCACCTAAATATTGGTTGATGAATAATATGAATGAAGAACTTACAAAAATGAAGAAGTTATGGACCTAGCAATCTTTGAAGTCAATTTACTTGAAACTGCTCTTTGGTCAGTTAGAACCTTGTCAAACCAATGCGACGATATCACTTAGTGATTGTAGAGGTCAGTCATAAGTCAATGCCTCGAATATGGCAGGGGAATATTCAGGATTGTAGCCTCAACTTCAAGAAAAAAAAAATGCGACACATATGTACCATGTGTAGGACCTTGTTTGAACTTATTCCAAGCAGTAGAATGCAATTGTAATGTAGCAATTTACTTTGATTTTGTCCAAAATGTATTCGCCCCCCCCCCCCCTTATCATCAACCTATCATTGAGATACATATATATTGAATAAAAGTCTAGAATCATACTTTATTTGGTCCAGATTTTAAGTTGAAGAAACAAATGCCTGCAAAATTTTTTCCAGACAGTGATGTGAACACAGGCTCCAACTATTTCAATGGCCTGGAACACGATTTCTTCCAACCAGGTCAAACAATTTGATTCTTCATTCAGATAAATGTCTAAATAGATTTGTTGATTATGTGGAAAAGCGAAATAACATTTTAGGAGCATTTTTTACTAAAATTCTGATTGCACCTTGTTCTTGATAAAATGCTGATGTACTCGACTTCAAAAAGTTAAAAAACTGAAAAAGAAATTATTAGTGGAAAAACTAGTAAATCTTATTTCTAAGATAAAGGCAAAACCAAGGAATTTCAGCAGTGCCTTTATTTCATTGGATGGATTTGTAGGCACAATTAAAGGGACAGGTAAATTTTTTGCTAGTGAATTCTGCAGTTCTACTGTAGTTAGATGTTACAGTTAAGAAATAATATATGATTTCTGTTAGAAATTGATGTAGTGATCTTTCTGAACCACAAAATTACTTAACCATAAATTTGCTGCTTTTAAAATAAACATATATCACATTGCTTGCAGAATTTGAAAACAGTAGGGTTACTTAGTGTTTTGGCGAACAATGGATTAGAGCAGTGGTTCCCAAACTTTTTTGACCACGGAGCCCTTCACTTTGGCCCTTTGACTTTGAGGAACCCCCATTAGTGTTCATATTGAAAATCAAATTTAACAATCTGAACAAGGCTTATTTAAAGTCTCCTGTCCCCACACCGGAAATAAATTTAAAACTACTTGATTTGAATTGAAGATTTTCAGAATTGTAAAAGTCTAATTTGGCAAGCTCCCTTCATGTTTATCTCGCTCCCCCTTGCCTATCCACCCCCTAAAAAATGTTAATAAGTTCCCCTGGATTTCAAAGTCAACTAAAAAGTTCAAAAATGGTGGCCATTGGTTATTCTTCTGAATTACTTTTGTAACCTATTTTTAATTTATGAACCTGTCAATGAAATACACTTTTGTAAATAAGAATTAATTGCAAATATTTTGTAAATTATTACACCTATCACTGTATTGTTAGTAATAACTGTAAAGGTAGGAGATTTTATCACAGATGGTTGAATACATAGACCTGGAGTAGCATCCAATCTATATCTCAATTTTTAAATATGCACAGTCCAAAATATCTTGGTTTTTTGCATCGATATGTTACTGCAAAGGGGGATTAATATAGCTTGCTTACTTAAATACGGGTTTTCAATTTGTTTTTCTTAATTTTAAACAAAAATTCTGCATGAAATATTGAAATATAATGAAAAGATTGTTTCAAATAAGATGAACTCAAAAATTATGTTAGTCTCTCTAAAATCTTATTAGTGATTCATACTATTCAGCATGGTGAGCTTTTTTGAATTTATGCTTGCACCCATTTCAAGTTATTACACTGAATGTCAAAAGTAAACTATGAAAGGAAAGTTATCCCTAGTGACCAGGATTCGTGATTTTTTTTTTTTGTTTTTTTTAAATCAAAAAAAAAAAAAAAACGGATTTTTTTTTATTTAAATCGGATTTTTTTGATTTTTTAAAAAATACCTTATATATTTTGGATATTTATTATAAATCCATAGAAACAATATGGCATGTTAATCAATATGCAAAAACATACTTTAACTTTTTTCACAGCAATAAATATTTTTTAATAATAATAATGATAAACAAATTTTAATACAAATGCATGACTCAAATGAAACGTAACCCTACCAGGAATAAAAGTACACTCATAAGTATAGAGAAAGCGAACAAATTTAATCTGAATTATTTTGCTATTTAAAGCTGAAAAAAGTAACAATTGTATGTACTTAATTTTTACATCAAGTGTACTTTAACCATTTTTCTATTTTATAAATGAAAGAGCCTGAAATATTTTTACCCATTTAGTAAAATCATATGCTCACACCATTACTAAAAACTGAAACTTTTTGTTTTAATCAAATATATGTATTGTAAACTTTATGATAAAAAAGTATTTTAGAGGAAAAACCTTAAGCTATTAGGGGACATGGATGGAACTTTAAGGATACATATTCTAAATTCCAACAATTGCTGCTTTAAACACTATCATTCTGAATTATTTACTGTGTGGCATTTATTAAACTGATCTAAAATACTATTGTTAAGATAAAGAACACAGAATGGTTCATGGTTATTATGAATTCTAATTTGAATGATTGAATGAATTATGCTTTGCGATTAAGACGCTTGAAGAATAAGAGTAATATTGTAAAATTAAAAAAATTGTAATTAATTCTAAACTTATGAAATATGTTATGCACACAGACAGATGGGCCTAGGAAGTTTTGTTTGAAATAGTGGTTGTAATTGCAACATATTTCATTTTTACAACACTTTCTAACATTGTAAACTTGATTTTTTTGAAAAAAAAATCACTTGATTTAAATCAATCATTTTTTTTTAAAAATCACTTGATTTAAAGCGCGATTTAAATCAAGCTGATTTAAATCAACGAACCCTGCTAGTGACTCTATTATTTTAATAATTTTCATACCCATTAAAAACTGCAGTTTTAACAAAATAACGTTGAAATCTTTATTTGAAATTAATAGTTTTAAAAAGGTGAAAAGTACATAAGTCATGTTTAACCTGTACTAACAGTTAAATAGTTAAAATTAATGTTTCATTGCACTAGATAGGGATCATTGAATTTTCTAATTAATAAATTAAACTTGGTAAAATGAAATGCTGTGTTCCATCGATAAAATCATATTTTATACCATTTCCGTTTCAAATAGAGCTTTCTGCATGGTCAGTTTTATTTCCCCAATTGACATTTTAGCATTTTGATAAAATTAGTGTTTAAGAATATTGTTTTTTATGTCGTTTATATCGGATTGAAAACGGAAAAATTCAAAACTAATGCACTGTTCGAGTAATGTTGTTGAAGTGTTAATGTGAAAGTTGAGTGAAGCTGACGAAGCATTGTCTAACAGAAAAATTCAATTTTTAGTGTAAAAATCATAAACAGGAAACAAATGAGACATGATTATTATGATCATGCACACAAACTTCAAACATTTGTGAACCATTAATATGCACAAGAGGCATTTGACTATAAAAATCAATTTTTATCCAATGCCATCATCAAAACACTAGTTTGTTGTTTACTAAACGTAGCCGGCATGGTGGCAACGTGTAAGGCATGGCCCTCGTATGCCCCAGATCGTGGTTTCAATCTTGACCATGTTGGGGGATTCTCAAGATTTAGAATAGTGCCTGCACATAAAAAACCCCTGAGTATCTATTTAGCTTGGGTACTCTTGGCTAAATTAAATCCCTTGTGCCGTTTTATATCATCAGATTCAGAGTCCTAGTGCAGTTTCGCATCATAAGCGCTTCACCTTCTAGTGAAGAAACTAGACTTTGAAATTCTCATGTGGCAATGGCATCCGGCGATTATGGAGCAACTTGAAAGAATAGATGCGAGTTTTCGGGAAATGCACTAGGTCTGCAAAAGTTAATGATGTAGCCCATGTAGAAAGAAAAAAAAATGTTTGCTAAACCGTACTCTTCGACTCCTTTTGGGGATCATCTCAAAAGTACAAAATTCCCTTCTTTGCTCATTATCATATAATTGTTAACCTTTCATGATCAAACGATGTACAGTCTCTTCGAACCACCCTAATAGAGTTCCAGAGTCTTCTAAATCAGAGCAAAAAGTCATTTTACAATTTTTACATTAATTAACTAATTTAAAAAACCCTCTGAACAGTCTTTTTTTATTATTCTGCTTCCTCCAAATATACTTTTGTTTTCAGACAGGGAACTACCACTTTCAGCTAAATTTCATCGTGAAACATTTTCTGAACATGATTTACTGAACATAATTTTATATAATAATAACTTGCCAACGGAACCCCTGCTATCCTTCTGCGGAACCCTAGGGTTCCGCAGAACACACTTTGAGAACCGCTGGATTAGAGCATAAAAAGGAAGTTCAAAAATGCAGAAGGAAAAATATTTGGAATATTTCTTTCAAGCTAGAAAACTGTTTTCAAAGAAAAAAAAAACATGTATGCACTGAAAATGCGTACATTAATAAAGAGACTTGTTTCAATGAAAGACTTTTTTCTTTTATTATTCATACATTCAGGTCTATGAACTCCACTGCAAAGTGGTACATCAACTGAAAAGCTCTCGTCTCCACAATTTTTCGCAGCAGTCTGCTGCGAAAAAGAAAAACAAATGACAAAATGCAGATGGCAAATGACAAAGATGTGAAAGTGTATATAGAATTTCAAACAAAAGGATGGGGGAAAATGCCAGGACCACCCAGTGTCTGAAACACAGGGGAAATAGGGTTGAAGGCTTTTTTCGTCTTTATCAGTAAAACATTTTCAAAATCTTCAATGAGCAATTACACAAAATGTGCTATTAACGTACACATGAAACACCATACAAGATGATACCCAGTGGAATAATTTCTCGATTAAAATTGAACATGCGTAGAATAAAACAAACATTTATAAAAAATATTGTGCAAATTTTCATAAAAATAAAAAAAAGACTAGATGTGCTTGAGTCACAGGGCTATAGACTTCTATGTTTCAATACAAACTGAACAAAGGGAAACTTATGCACTTACATAATGCTACTGAATATGGATAATTTTCACATTAAATTATTTCACTGGGTGCTTAATCCATATACAGAAACTGGTGCAGGCATCTATCTTTTTCAAACTGAAAAAGAGTTCAATAAAAATTATGACACCGATAAACATTTACGAATAGTGCATACTGCAATTACATCACAACAAAAAAGAAAATTAAATATTCGATGGGTGGTCTCGCATGAAACAAATGAAGGGACTAACTTCCCTTGAACCTAAATAGGCTGAAGATCACAGCAACTTAAAAAACGGACAAAAAAAAAAAAAAAAAAACAGCAGGTTTTTGCCACAAAATATTGTTTACAATAAATTGTATAATTCAACAAAAAAAAAAAAAAAAAGTTCAAAAAAAAAAAAAACATTTTCTTTTGCTTTCGTATTAGTTTCATAAAGTTTTACCTCTAAATTGAAGTACAACAGCCAAATAAAAACTCAAAGAGGGGTGAAAGAAATATCTGCACCAGTCCCTCTTCAACATTCAAATTAGAATGAAAATTTCTTCTAGTGTTCTCAGATTTCCGATTCTGATGTTCCGAGACGTGCCACTTTCGGGGTGTAGACTGACGCATTCGGGTCCAGGTTAGACTTGGAGACCTTTTCCTCTCCAAATGGGTTATTTTTCGAAACAACAGCCACATCCATACTATTGTTGTATTTTGAGGAGCAGAAGAGAGAAGAAACTATCATTCCTTGAGACAGACTGATGGTGGGACTGTGGCTTGGAGGATAGCATCCAGGATTGGTTGTGACTGGCATGACAGCCATCACTTCAGCAACTTTGGACTTCAGCTCTTCTACTTCCTTGTCTTTCTGTCCTAATAATGCTGTCATAAAATCAATAAAGAGTTACACATCATGCATGCAAAACATAGAAGATTTAGTTAAAAAAAACACTTCCAATGCAGTACAATTATGCCCACATGGGAAATTTCACCATAAGATACTGGTTCAATTAAACCCAACACAAAATTAAATAAACTTTCTCAAAGAAGAAATGTTTGAAATAGTGGTGATGTATACAACTAAATACAAAATATATATTTTCATTCAAAAAGTGATATCACAAATGCAAACAACTTTTACTTGAACTAATTTGCATAAATATTAAAAGAATAAATAACATCAAAAACAGACTATTATTTACTTAAGTTGATAATGCATTATTTTCAGTTTATTAATTCCATAAATGATCATTTAATGTAAAAATTATAAATGTTCAGGAAACATCAATAATAATACTGTTTAAAGTACATTATAGTATTAACTTATTGTATTCATATTTTTTAAATCTTAATACTGATATTTATTTATTTCCTCCATTTCTTTCCCTTGAGTGGCATATCGACTTAAGTATTTTCTACTTATCCTCTTGAGTAATTTGTTTATTAGGAATTACAATCAGCCCGGATAACACCAAAAAAGAAAAAATGCTGGCTTGTTTTAATAAATAAATAATTTCTTAAACTATTTCATTATAATTTCTTGACCAAGTCAACTTTGCATTATGTTGCAACTTTCAGCACCTTACAGTTTAGAATCAAAGCATTTTAGTACTTACATGGAGGTGTACTTTTTCAAGTTTTTTTTTTTCTTTTGAAAGTAGGGAAAAAGATGATAAGGAAGAAATAAGATATCGTGAGCGATATGGCAATACCTAACATCTACAAATTTTACGATTTTCAGAAATTCCTTTTAATCAACTTTATTTAGTTCACTTGATTGTCACAGGTGTAGCTAGGGTTTTCAACACTCGGTTACAACTGAAGATTTTGCGCCCCCCCCTGCAGAGGCGTAACTCTGTGGGGGCAAGGAGGGACTGCTGTCCCCGTACGCAGGGTCAAGGGGCGCCAAATTAATGTTAATTTATTTTATTTTCAAATGCGAAAAGAAAATTATTTGAACTGAAGAGGTATGAATATGTTCGACAAAAAAGTGGGAGCACCGCAAACCATATCGGGAATGACCAATGTAGAACAAGAATGCGTGGGAAATCAAACAAATAATTTTGCGAAGCCAGTGTCTTATTTTTCCCTTATAAGTGAATGGTCGCTAATAAAAATGGAAGTTAAAAAGGCTGCTTTTTTGAGCTCTTTATCATTTAGGAAGCATAAAAGTTTTTTTAATTCCCTTTAGGGGCGTCCATAGGCCTCCAGGGGCACAGGGGGGGGGGGCGCAAAATCTTCGGTTGTCCCTGGGCGCTGAAAACCCTAGCTACGCCTCTGCCACCTGTGCCCTGAGGGAATAGGGGCGCCTTTAAAGGGAATTAAAAAATTTTTATGCTTCCTAAATAATAAAGAGCTCTAAAAAGCAGCTCTTTTAACTTTCATTTTTATTAGCGACCATTCACTTCTAAGGGAAAAATGGGACATTTTGGCTTAGCAAAATTATTTGTCTGATTTCCCACGCACTCAAGTGCTACATTGGTCATTCCCAATATGGTTTGCAGTGCTCCCACTTTTTTGTCGGACATATTCACACCTCTTCAGTTCAAATAATTTTCTTTTCGCATTTAGAAATCAAATAAATTAACATCCATTTGGCGCCATGGTGCCCCTTGATGTTGCGGCCGGGGACAGCTGTCCCTCCTTGCCCCACCTAGCTACGCCTCTGTTGATTGTATGCTGGCTTTCTTGTGAACGTAAAAAGTTTATATCACTTGAAAAAAGCATGATGAAATACCCTATTGTAATTGCTAGCTATTAGGGATTTAAACAGTTTTTTGTGTCTCCTATAAATTTCATTAAAATCAAGTGTGAAGTATTGCATGCGCATCAGGGTGGAGTGAAAAAGGCAAAAAAATTTTTTTTTTTAATTTTAATATTTCCTGACTCAACAAATGGTGCAGTTTGGCAAAAAAGACACTGGAGAAAAATCCCAGCGCAATCACTCATCGTCTTCAGGTTCCACACAGGGGGTCAAAGAAAGGAAAATTAATGTCAAAAAGGTAAAAAAATCAAAAAAGAAAAAAACATTTTTTTGTTAAATTTTAATATTTCCTGACAACAAATAGTGCTGTATGGCAAAAGAGACATTGCAAAAAAAATCCCAATGCAGTCACTTATCGTCTGCAGGTTCCACACAGGGGGCCAAAGAAAGGAATATTAACGTCACAAAGTAAGAGAAAAACAAATTCTATTATTTAAATTTAATGTTTAGAAAAACTATATTTTCAGACTTAAAAACAGTTCTAATTATTAAAAAGAAACAGGAAAACATTGTCGTTTCAAAAACATATCATTAACCTGCAACCGGGTGTCTGTCGTGTATATTGAATACATAGCTATTAATATTCATATAGACTTAATTTTTAATACTATTAATATTTAGAAAACATACAGATACAGAAAGGGAAGTGAGAATAAATTTAACAATGTACCAATTTACAATGTACTTTTCGAGTCATATTGATTAAAAAAACATTTTACTTAAATCAGTCCTTAATTTTGGATTCCACATGAAGGCCAAAATAATTAACTTTAGTGTTAAACTTTGGAAGTTCCTTTCGTGACTTGATTCCACTGCGAATATATCCATCCCTGGCTTCTGCTCCACGTGTTACCAATGATACTTGCGTTACCAGTCGTACATGTCTCTCTACTACTTGAGAATGGCAAGGGAGCTTCTCTATTTAAAATTCTGAACCGTCTCTGATCATACTTGCTATGTCTTCGTCAGAGGTTCATGGTAGCTGATGGTTCCAAAGGATTGTCCCAGTGACTCATCTCAAAATGTTCCTCTGCTTCAAAATTTAAATTTGGAAGACTAAATCGGCTTATTTTACCTTTCCAGTCAGATTTTTCTTGCTTCCAGTGTTCTTCTGAGGCCAAGTTCTCGAATATGTGATCTTTCATCCAATACCATTGCCAACAGAATGTTTTCAGAGTAAGCAAAGTAAGAGTTCCTCTGAATAACTTCGTGAACGATTGACTTAAAATCCTCTGGCAAGAATTCGCTTTTTTTTATCATTCCGTGCAGGTGACGTGTTCCATGAGTAGCTTCTGGGATTTTCTTTATTTCAAAAAAGGATGGCGCTTAAACTTTCATGACATATTCTACTAGGCGCTTAAAGTGTTCTGTTGGTTGGGCGGTCGACACATATAGACGCAGAATTTTGTTGGCTGTAGTGAGCCACCTTGAATGAGACATCGTACCGGGACTTCTGTTTGCTAAATCTGGAAGACACTCTCCCGTGGATACTGCCCTAGAAATTTCGAAGAGGCATTTTTGGTCTGCACTGAGGTCTTTTTTATCAATTTCAGGCAGAGCAACTGGGATAGAAACAAAACTTGTCACAGCAAGGGTTTCGCACGTTTTCAGAGATTTCCCAATTGTTCCGGAAAACTGGCATGGCCCAGATGTCTTTAAGTCAATTTTTTGGAAAAGGTGGCGAAGAGGTAAGGTAGTTCATTAGTATGCAGTAAGCATACAAACCAGTGTAATTTGTAGCCAACTAAGATTTCACGCCGTCTATCGGCACCATTTTTCTTCCCAACGTTGACATTAGTTGACACCCAATGTTGACAACCAACGGCAACCAGTTCCGAAACTACAATCCCTTTCTGTGTAAGGAAGTTGGTGATGCTTTGTATAATATCCGCAATAGACCCAGATTTCGGCGTCACATGTCCTATATAACCAGAACCAGGTTCTGACAACAAGAGTTTCAGAGTATAAATTTGCTATTTTTGGACGAAAAACAATTTCTATCACTGACATTAGACAATAAGGTTTTAATAAAACAATTTATTAATGAAAACGTAATTAATTAATATTAATTTTACAAATAATTAATTATTTTATTTTGTTTTTTGATAAAAAGGCATTAAAAGCTTATTAAAAAGGCAATACAAATATTCACTGGAGGTGTGGAACCTCAAGATGGCAACATTTTGATCTGAAATTTGGAGAAAATTTGTTTCAATCAGTTTCACACAATATAATAACTCAGGCAATGTGAATTTCGGAAAAAAAAATTTTCGCTCCACTCTAATGCGCATTGTAATAAGTAAACTTTACAGAATCATTGATCAAAATACTCGCCGTGCAAATTTGTATTACTTTTACACATTACACATGGTAAAAAAAATTCAACTTCACTCACTCTGCGAAATTTCTAACTGACGTTTTGCTTCTCCCAAAGCAGAAAAGAGGTCCAGTTTCAGCCGTGTCTCCGCACTGAGACTGTTTTCAAGGCGTGCATTCTTCTCCTCCATTGCATTGAGAGCAGACACCAGAGCCTGTGTGCTTCCAATGTTTTCCTGGTATGAGGACAAAGACTGAAATGAAATTCTCGTATTTAACTTAAGTTATCCATTATATCTAGGTTAATTTGACCCACTGACAAACATTACCTATTCTTTATAGTTCTTACATCTAAGTGGAGAAGCACTTCTTAAAGCTTAAATAGTCAGGGTTCGCACTAGGCCGCGGGATTGCGGGATTCCCACAATATTTTTTGAAATCCTACTCAAAAAAGGTTTGCTCGACAAACATAAATTACTATGCAATAGAATTATCAAATACAAAACGAAGGGAAGTCATTACTTTTCATTTTAATATAAAGGAGTAATTAGGGCTTAATGTCTAAAAAAAAAGTGCAAAAGTCCTACATTCTTTGAAACTTATATTCATACGTAAAGTCTGAATTCAGTGCCATCTATAAAAAATAATTCCATTTTTTAAATAAACAGGTTTCTAATCAGTAACTGTTTAAACTGAAGTAATTATTTCAACTCTACCAACAATAAAAAATGTTATGAATAAGGTGTGAAGTACAAAAAAAAAAGAAAAAAAAGATTGCAATGCCCCAAAGCATTATACGAGAAGAACAAGATTATTAATATACAATATAACATACTTGTGATTTAACCAAACAGTACTTTCATTTATATGTATGTATAATATTGAACTGGAGTGGATTTATGAACTTCTACATTGTCAGGTTACTATCAAAGATTTTCATAGAAAAAAAGGGAGATAGTTTTCCAAAATTAAGGATTTTCCCGAAATGAAATTTCTTAATCTCTAAACTTACAGAAAATGTAGAATTCCGTCAAAATACGGGAAAAAAAACTCACACATGAAGAAATTCAAACTTTTAAAAAATCCCCCTTAACATTTTGATCAAGGCGCGAAATCTTATGAGTATTTTTCCCCAGTGTGAACCCTGACAATGCAACACCAGATTATTTTTTTTAAGTTTTCTAAGTTTAAAAATAAGGAACTCATTAGAGAAATATGAAAGGACTTTTTTATTTATTGCTAAAATGTAGAACAATTTTCAAATTTCACTTTCATGTAGAATAAAGAAACTGGACATCATGTAGAAAAGCAAGCATGAAAATGCTTAATGTGATCTTATGATAGGTAGGTATACTGTAGTGAAAAGAATTTGATCTTCACTAAAAACAAATGCAGCTTGTGTATGTATTTAAATATTCTAACACGGATTCAATGAAATAATGCAATAGTACTACCAGTTTGATAGTGTATGGAAATGCATTCTATGCTTACAAGCAAAATTGCATTGAAATATGAGTTTTTATACAGTAATAGACAAAAAAAAAACAAGATACTTATAAGCATTGTCACGGAAAGGTACTTTTACAACGTATTTGTTTGACATTTTCCAATTGTCTCCCCACCTCTTCATACTATTGATTTAATTAGCTTTATACCAAGGTCCCCTTATACCCGCTATTCTTCCAAACATGACAACCCCATGGTATATTTTCTATGTATGTAAAATTAAACTTTTAACTCAAAAATAGATAAATAAATAAAGCTACACAATAAAATAAGATAGGGATGTAGTTACGAAACATATATACACATAAAATTGCTTAGCAAGATGCACTGATAAAATAAAAACTATTTATATAACTATGGGTTTTCTTTTATTAACATCTTTTTAATTAATTTTAATTTAGTTGAATAAAAATATATAGGCACAAGAGTTTAGTATCTATGGCCTTCCTCAAAAAGGTAGTTTGAAGCAAAAAAAAGTAACCATAATGAGACAAATATAGCATCTTTTTTAGCTAATACGAAAGTTGGATACAGAAAAGGAAGTCTAAATGACAAAAACAATGCTTGAACACTTATATTGAGATTATAGCATTGCAAATCATATCATTAGAAACACACACAAAAAAAAAAAAAAAAGAATTAAAGAAAGAAAAAGATTTTATTCAAAGGATCTTTACCTGTGCTTGCCTCTCCATTTGTTGAAACTTTTCTTCCCTAATTTTTAAATCTCTTCTAAGTTGTTTTATTTCATTCTCCATGTCTCTTCTTCGCAATTTGCAACTTTCTGTACATTCAATTCTAGGGAATTTAAAATGTTTCTTATGACAAACTGAGAGAACATATGAGAGAACTGAGAAGCATTTTATATACAGAAACAAACCGAGAGAACTGGGAAGCATTTTATATACAGAAAAATTTGTCCCTGTAATTTCAAGTTTTCAGTATAAGTTCTGATCTACAAAAAAAAAAAAAACTGACCGAGACCCAAAAACTCTTAAAATTGGCACATGCAAAAGAGAAGACACAAAATGTTAAAAGAGGTTGACACACTTCCTTCAAAAAATAACTATTAATAATATATTATATGTGCTCATTATTAATGTAATTTAAATATTAGTTTTGCTTATTTGTCTTGAAAAAATTGTTAGTTCATTAAATCAGTTTTACATTTATAACTCAGCATGCATGCTTCTAGTAATTTCTAAACTCTGAAAAAAAAAGAAGTAAATACTGAAATTCCAAAATTTGTCGGTTAACTCAGAATAACTCGGAAAAAGGTTTTATCCCTGAAAAATACTAAAAACAAGCCAAACGTCCCATGTTATGGTAGATTCTCTATCTTCTGAATGAAGGCTTAAAATTCTGAAATTTGAGAAGATGATTGTCTTGTCTTGAACGTACCAGATTTGGAGTCCCATACTATATGTACATACATGCAAGTAAAGCACCATATATACACGTCTTTGAAGGGACTGATGAAAAAATGAAGCATAAATGAAAAGAAAATCTATTAGAACGAAATTTCAATAAACAATTCTGGTTATTGCAAACAGTAATAATGTTTTTAAGTTTTTGGATAGTATCATTTTTGGATTACTACATTGTATTTTTAATGATCATCCTGACTTGACGTGGACAACAGAAAAGAAGTCCTATCCCACATACATTTATTCTTCTTTGTGCATTGCCAACACACTTAAAAACTTCAGAAATAAAAAAAGTCTTATTGAATCTGACCTTGCAGTTGCCATTGCGACAGCTCTTGCAGCAGCAGCTTCTTCTGCTTTTTTAGCCTTCCTTTCAGTAGCAAGCTGATTTTCATACAATGTTCTCATCTTTCTTTCTTCTTGCACACGTTTTTCTAGATTTGCAATAGTTTGCTTGTCTTGCTGCCGAGCTGTTACCATGCTATGAAGCCTGCAATTTAAATTGTAAAAAAAAAGTCTCATTACTTTAGACATGAACAAACAATAAAAAACATAAAATGAAATCAAGCTGGAATTCCTGCAATATTGATGTCAACATATAGCAATAGTAAATATGAATTACATTTCACTTGTAATGAATTGCTCATTATTCATTTTGAGTAGTGATAATTGCAAAAGTACAAAATTCTAAATGAATAAGCTTTTAAAATATCTGGTGCAAATGAAAATCACTAATTTTTAACTTACTTTCCTTTCCTGTTAAAGAAAAAGACATGAAAGGAGGCAAAGAAAAATAATAACAATATAATAAACAATTAAATTTGTATTTAAAAATGAAAAATTTGAAAATAGGATTTTGAGATGGAGAAAATCTGTTTATCAGTCTGCCTCCCCCCTCCCTTCCCCGCCATAACTGAATAATCCAATCCACACAAAACTTTCTTCATTCAATAGTATGATTTAAATAATTTTTTGTTTGCTTTTGAGCAGTACAAAAAACTTAACATTAGTGTCTGCGAGAAAATATGAAACCTATATACATTCTAATCGAACAGACAGATTTGGTTGAACAAACTTTATCCAAAGAAGTTTATGCATAAAACGTACTGGCGACAAGTTTATGCAAAACAATAAGCTTACTTCCTCATTTTCTTTTTTTTTTTTTTTTTGATTTAAAGGACATTCATAAATGAAGCAATAAATGAAAGAATGAATCAGCAAATGAATGAATGAATAAGTTAGTGAAAGAAATAGAAAAAATCATGAAGTGATGAAGAACCAAGAGAAAGAAATAAACCGAAATTTTCCTGTGAACTCAACAACAACGAAAGTCATAGATTGGTTGAGTGAATACAAGTGAAGATAAATAAAAGGTCTTATTTTTCACACAAAGTAAAGAGACACTGACAATTTATATAAAATGCATACTTGTGCTGCAAAGATTCATTATCTTGCTGCAGCTGCAGAAGCTCAGTTTTGATGGAACGTTCTCCAACAGAAATGCTATGAACTTGGCTTCGGAGTTCTTGTTCACTTTGCCTGCTGGACTGTAGATCAGCTTTGAGCCTCTTGATATCAGCTTCAAGCCTAGAATGAAATATCAAAATAAATAATACTCAGTGAAATCAAAAAATTAATTTTTATCTTTTCATTGAACTGAGTTCTTCTTATCTTAAAAAAAAAACCTTCTAAAATAAGACATGAATGCCTTGCTAGGACTAATTGATACAAAAAAACTTCCATAAAAATAAAGTTAATATTTATTTATAATATTGCTGTTAAAAGTGTGGAGCAACAAACATTTGGAACGTTTCGACTATTCAGGAGGGCCTGTTTATAAATAAAACTACCAGAGGAGATGATAGTACCCCAGGTGCACAGTATAACTAAAGTGGCCTATTGCATGGAACAATTCAGTTTTTTTAGTAGTCTGTCTCTTAGTCAGAGAAGAATTGTATGAGCTGTTGCATTATTTTATTTGAATATTTTTTTTATTTGCTTGGCACTAATGCACCTGTAGAAATATAACCTTGTCTCATGACTAAATTATGAACTGACAAAAATGTGGTTGCTAAAACAATAATCAAAACAGTTCTTTGAAATCCTGCTAAAAATTCTATTTTTTAAAAAAAATGGCACAAAATATACCCAAGTTAACACGTTGACTGCCAACCTATGAGATAACTCGTAGTAGGTAACCGTGTTGAGAGACCAAATTACAAGTTATCTCGTTGCCGACATTTTTCAATACATTTATAGAAAGTTAGTAACTATTTACTTAATAAAATGTTTTGTACAATATGTTGTAATTAAATTAAATTATCATCTGGAGATCCATAAACTACAAACAGCGCTGAGCAATTGCATGTCAGCAGTCAACATGCTAATTTGTTCTTCAGAAAAAACATGAGACCATAAAATGTCTTTATTTTAATGAGATCCCATTCCCTATTTTTATAAATGAATTAAAACAAGGTACAAAAAAATTATTCAAAATAGATCTGTTGATAAATCTATGCATTTCATTGGCTCTGTTACTTGCTATGGTCCACTGCTGGATAAACTTCAAGTCCTGACTTATTAAGACACCCAGATCAATAACTGTTTCTGCTTCCCTAATGATGAAGCTCTCAAAATAAATTATAGTTTAAATTAAATTGACCTGGGCCCTGTTTCTAGTCCTCACTTTTTGTATTTCATCCTGTACAGGGTTGGTTCGATTTTGCCCAACCCGAAAAAACCCAGTTGAAAAAACCCAAGCGGGTTTTTTCAAAATTGTTGCTTAAAATTATATTTTACCTTAGTAAACTAATGAAAATACTGATTTAGACCAAATATAATACATACTTTCATAATACATACACTATATGTCATGAGTATAAAATTTTGAGGGTTATCTCAAAAACAGAAACCAACTTGAAAAAACCCATAGGTGGGTTTTTTTCAAAATTCTTGTTCAAAATTGCACTCCACTTATGAAAACAAATTAAAATACTGATTTCGACCAAACATTCATACTTTCATAATACATACATTATATGTAATGCCTAAAATTTTTTGAGAATTGGATAAAAAATAAAAACCCATTGGTGGATTTTTTCAAAATTTCTTGTTTAAAATTGCACTTTACTTAATGAAAACAAATAAAAATACTTTGAGCAAACATAATAATACTTTCATAACATATACCTTATATGTCATGGGTGTAAAATTTTGAAGGTTGACTGAATAATAAGAACTCACTTAAAAAATCCTACAGGTGGGTTTTTTCAAACTCGATGCTCACAATTGAACTCCACTTATGTAAATAGAAAAAAAAAAAAGACTTGAACCAAATATACTTTTATCATGGATGAAAACTCAAAAATGCTGGATGGGTTTGAAATTGTTCAACATAATCAAAATAAAATTTCTTTCCCACATAAAATTCTCTATTGAATAAAGTATAGAAACAAATGCCAAAAGAAAGAAAATGTCAGAATTTCACTCAAAATGATAGATATGTTTTAAGAGAAATTAATTTTAAGAAAACAATCTATGGCATCTAACAAAATGGTGGTCAAGGACGCACAAAAATATTTTTGCCTATCGATTTTTTATATATCGATGACTTTATTTTTTTTCCGCAATGAAAATTGCTAAAAACTATGCATTCCGGGGGCGTGTAATATTTTTTTTTTTTTGCGTTTCCACCTCCGATGTTTGACGTGCTATAGCGCGTCCGCGGCATCGATGCATGTAAGAGATTGCAGTCATTTTGAAAGTAATTAGCTTAACCCTCTCATGCATGAAAACCTCTTATGAGGCGACGTACATTTTTGCTTCAAATTTTTATGCAGATTCGTTTTTGTGCTGCAATTTGCATGTCGTCCTCATCTAGACACTCCAAACAGTTCTAGGAAACCACAAAATTTTCCTAGGGTATTCAAGATTGTTAAAAAATTAAGATCTTTTTGGGAGGCCATGGAGGATTCAATAAAAAAGAGAAAATCTTAGTTTCGAATAAAATACTGTTTAGTTATTTTTTACATCACTGGGAAGTTTGGTATTATTTTACAGTTTCTTATTCCTTATAAGTGAAGTTTGAACATTCAATTTTGCCATGTTTATTATTATCTTGGATAAATATGGCAAAAAAGCATAAAACGTCTTCATACAAGAACACGAATTTTTGACTATACAGGATAAAATTTCTAAAAATAAATTATTACACAACAATCCTGAGACACTAAATTATTTTTGTAGCATATGAGTTTTTTTATATAACACAAACAAATAAATGCATGCATGAGAGGGTTAAACTCCTTTAAATATAAAATAATTGCAATTAACTAAACTTAAAAATAACTTGTTTCTTAAACCCTTTGATGGGATTTTATTGCACACTAAAAATACAATAAACAAGGGCAAAGTAATTGACTTTTAGAAAGTTAAATTTATAGTTGTAAAGGACAGAATGGAATAATTAATATTTAAAAAGGCAATTGTTTTATTTTTTCAAAAATTTTTTTTATTAAAACATAAAATGTTCTTAAAAGAAATACATAATATTTATTCTTTTTCACTTTAATTAATACCATTATGTGTAGGCAACCTCTTACAAATAAAGAAAACCTCAAATTTTTGAAAAAACCCAATAAAGCCCGAAAAAACCCAATAAAACCCGAAAAAGCCCAATAAAACCCGAAAAAACCCACTGGGTTGGTTTTTTCCAACCCTGATCCTGTATAAAAAAAATCCACTAAATAGAAATAAGACTGATGAAGGAAAATACAAGATAGAATGGCAGGTATTTCTCCAATGTATCTAAAAAGAAAAGCCTACTTTGACATCAGATGCTAAATAACCTAGTATGCAAATTTTTTAGCCCTTTATCTACCGCATTATGATCTGCAGTAATTTTTTTTACAGAAAGAATTTGTCTAGGTATTTGCACTGAAAATGAAGGGATTTACATAAATAAAATGCTCAGTCTATAAGTATTTATTTCTTTACAGCTAATAAGTGCCACAGAGTATTTACCCTGTGAAATTAATTACATACACTTTTTAATCAAAATATTTTGTCAAATAGTTTTCTAAGTTCTTAACTAACACATTAAAAAAATCAGTGACTTGATTCTTGAATTTTACTGCTTTTCTGGAGCGAAACTCTAAGAGAGAAATCTGAACGAAATGGAAGTTCAAAGCACAGCATCGGTTTCAAAACTATATCTATGTTCCTTTCCACGCTAAAATATTTTATAGAACAACTTGCTGATATGTATCCTGAAAAAGGGGAATGTAAAGAATGTCCCAGCAAAGTACCATCAGAATATTGGTAAAAATGGTTGCTGGGATGGAATTTATAGAGAATGGTACTTATAAGTACCGTCGATAGATAAAGGGTTAAACAGTGTGAAAAAAATTCAAAAATTGCTTCATTAATAGATGGTCAAGATCAGGCCGAGTTCTGAGTGGTAGCCTTCCATGCTACCATGCCACAGGTCCGGGGTTCGATTCCTGGGCTGGGCAGGGTCGACTCAGCCTTTCATCCCTTCAGTGGGGTCAATAAAATGAGCACCAAGCATGCTTGGGAACTAACACTGGGGATTGCACATCAGGCCGACCACTTTACCGGAACATCTGCTTCTGCACTCTAGGGCCCTCAGTCTCGAAAGCTGGAATGGGCACAATAGGCCATGGCCCCTAATGGGCTGTCGCACCACTGAGTTAATAGTCAAGATAAATTTTATGTTTTTTTTTTTTTTTTTTTAATATTTATTTTTTTTATAGAAATTGATAATATTTTCACTTGGACATGAATTTATGGCTTTTGGATACTGAGCATTTTCTGGGTGTAAATGAGGTGTAGGTTGTTACAATTAAATATTTAAATATAGAGAAACCAAAACACTAAATCATTTCTTAGAAATAAGTTTCTTGCAGTTATCTTTAATACTTAATTCTCTTATAAAGATGTGCGGTCAAGATTCTCGTAAAAACACACTATGTTCTCTTACAAAATTAACCAACCTCAAAGAGAAATAGAAGTATTTCATCTTCTTCTATTGTGCTCTAATTTTCTGCCAAGTATACTTACAAAATAATTTCATTTCTTACAAAACTTTTCCTGCATCATAAGCAAAAATAGAATATGTGATGGGAAAAAATGGCAAAATGTGAAATGTAGTTGAGCAGTTAAGAAAAACTAGTTCACAAAACATTTTAATTTCTGATAAATAATTTAAACAGAATAAATATTAAGAGCAGGTTAAGCATTATTTATCATTGTTTACTAGCATAAAAAATTATAACTTTGTTGAATATCTTTGTAATTACTGCCTGTAAACATTTTTTTTTTTTCATTTATTTTGCAGCCTAGTTTCTGGGTTATGCCTAGTTATGATCATCATAAATCAGCAATGACTTTCATAGACAAGAAGCTTTTCTCATCAGTATGTAACACATTCAATTAACTGAATCCACAACAAGTTCAATAGTACTAAAAGACAAAAATAAAAACCATAGAAATTTTCCAATGTTTATACACAAGAAGATTCTCTTCTTTAAAAAATATTTTTGAATTTGGGTCTTAGTTTGGAGCTTCAGGCATCAAAAAAAAAAAAAAAAAAAAAAAAATTTGGTTCTAAAATATTGCCATTAGTTGTTTATTTCTATCCTTGCTGATATTTATATCCATTATGAAAAACCAAGGTTGTTCAATTAGGATTTTTAAGAGGGAATCAAAACGTGTTTTAACTTCTTTAATATTTCAGGTCAAATTTTAAAAATAGCACTATTGCAGCAAAAAATATTTTTCTGGATTGTTATTATTCGTAAAAGTAACTTTAACCTATTGAAGGGGTTATAAAATGAATTAGTAAATCTAACCACTTTGTGATTTTTTACATGGAATTACCGAAAAACGGTTTTCCGTCATTACAATTTGATAAGGAAATTGCTTGAAGATTTAAGAGAACAAACATCATATAAGTTAAAGGATGAAACTTTATTTTGATGGTTTTTCCTATCACAGTTAGAAATAAAAATAGACAGCAGTGATAGGATTTTTGTGCAATAATAAAAGAACTAGCTGTGTAGCCCAATGTTGCACGAGCTATTTCGAGTACTGAAAAAAATTATGCCATGTGATCCATGTTTAAATCCCCATCAGAATAAGACAGCAATCCCCAAAAATCCTTAACAGTCCCTTTAATACTTTTTAGAATGAAGGAAATTTCCAAAATAACATCAACAGTCCCTATAAAAACCTTATCAGAAAAAGCAACAGCAGGGGAAAAAAAGTCGCTTTAGAATAAGAACAGTCCCTAAAAAATCATAGCTTTGACTAAATACAATACAGTAGTCTCTCGGTAATCCGGCACTTCACTGGTCCGGCCCTGCCAGTAAAGAAGCTAGTAAATGCGTGGTAGTTGAGTTGAAAACCTGTTTCTGCGCAGCTATTGTGAGTGGCTTTTGTGCTCTGTGTGCGCACGTCTCTCAGTCTAGCGCCAGTCTGCTACGTGATACGCTTGCTCGCTAACGTGCCGTTCTTCGTCAGTGTAGTTTTGTGTGTTAGTAGTGCTGTGAGTGCCTCTACCACTTAAACGTAAACATTATCACTTGTAGATAAAAACAAGATTTTGAAACATCTTGAACGAGGTGAAACATTAGTTAGTCTCGCTAAAGAGTTCGTAGTTGGTCGTGCCACAATCCATGACATACGGAAGAATAGTGAGAAGATAAGGAATTTCTGTGAACGAAATGAAAATGTGAAAAGTTAACGAAAAAAATTGAAGACAGGCGAGTTTTCTCAGGTTGAAGATAGCCTGTATTTGGTTTCTACAAGAATGCAAAATGCACACGCCTATTTCAGGAGAACTTTTGAAAGGAAAAGTTTTTCTACAAAAAGATCATGAATGACGATGACTTTCATGCCAGCGAAGGTTGGTTGGAAAATCAAAAATGGAAAACTATTTTATGCCTTTATCTTCAAAGGAATAATGTAAACAACACTATGTACCTTAAAATAAATAATTTGTCCAGGTATTTATATGCGTAATTTTAGTACATTCCAGTAATCCGGCCTTTTCGGTAATCAGGCAGTACCCTGTTCCGATATCTGCCGGATTACCGAGAGACTACTGTATTCCCAAAAAGTAGGGGTTTTTTTACTTTGATTTTTTTGCCGTTCGATTTTTATGCTAACAAATCGCCATCGTGCCCGAGGCTGTGTGCACAAATACAACATGTCGTTGAGATCCTTTATTATCTACAAAGACATGCAGACCCAGACTGATATTAATAGAGAAATTCCAAAACTTTGCATTAGAATAAGGACAACTGTCCTTCTAAATCTTTTTTCATTTTTATGACATTTCCTTTTTACGCTGTCAAAATAATTAAAACAATCTTTGAAAGTCTCCGTTAGAAAACGAAAAAACTTTATTTAATCTAGAGAAAACTGTTGATTGGCTGTCTGCTACAAGGGATAAAATTTAAACCGTTTAAAAAGATAGAATAATTAAGAGCAAGGTGAAAAAAATTTAAATTCGTCTGTGCCTCAAAATGTTAATAACATAGCAAACAGATTTTTACTTAGCAATTATGTGTACGCAAAATGGCAGCAATAAGAATAAAATTAAAAATAAAGCAGTGCCTTTTATCAATTGAATGCGAAAAACTATAATTAAACCTAATTGCCATTAAAAAAATTTCGAACTGCAGAGAAAAACTCATAAATTCACGTTCTATATGAGTTAGAAGCTCGAAGCAAACTCCATCTTATGCAGAAAAAAAAGACCTTTTGATTGATGTAAATGTTTGGAATATGCAAGCATGTTTCACCTCCAAATCGACAAAAGAGTGATAATTTCCTTTCTAATTAATATCTCTGTTAGTTAAATTAAAGCCCCACCCCGGGCGAAAATGGAAAAAATTCTGAATGTCTCAACATCATACTCCCGGCCGTTCTTGAGGAAATGAGATGAAAGTCACACATACACACAGACGAGAACAGATTTTAATAGTACAGATTGAATTTGATTATAAGGAGAAAATTTTATTAGTTTTTTGATGCTGAAATGAAGGACTAAATGTACCATTCTTAGGGGGGAAATTAAGTACTAGATCTTGTAAAAAAGTGGCAAAAAAAATATTGATGCTGGTTTTAAACCTCAGTTACATTGCAGAAATATGTCAAATGTTGAAGAGTTCATTCTTTACAAACACTAAGAAAAACTCCTATTTTAAAATTATAATTTTAGGTGCTTTTCCCTCCCTTCTTTCCACAGAGAATCAAAATATTTACAGAAAATATTTTTTAAAAACACTTCAAAGCCAAACAAACATACTGAATTTAATAATAACTATCAAATGCTAAAGTCAAACTTGCAGTAGGCCAAAAAGAAAAGTATTAGAAATATTGAAAGCACTAGTTTTTGTTCATTTTCAAGTTGAGCTACAACACTAATTGAAAGTAATATAATACTAAAAATATAATTGGGAAAAAATAGAATATCAGAAAAACGAAGCAACAAGTATTTATTTTGACTTTGTGGTGGACGACGACGTGTGAATACAAGGTGGAGGTGAACATGTTGGAGTCCGAGATAGAGCCCCAGACCTACACAGTGAAGAGCCAGTACCTCCATGCTTTGCCCAAAGGTACCTAATGGACAAGAAGTTGGCTCCAACCGAATCCACAGACTTTTATTGAGCTTATTATATCATGATTACCGCTAATGAATTCAAATTATTAACTCTAATGCATTTTTGCTATTTTCAATACACTTTGCAAAACTTAGTCTGATTTTCTAGCACAAGAAAGCAAATATAGATTTTAGCAAAAGGCTAAGAAATTTTTCTGCTAACTGATGCTCACTAGCTACTAGCATAACCTTAACTTTACCAGATATTTTTATACATGAATAAGATCAGCACATAAATCTTTAATAAGGAGCGTACAGTCTTTTTGTCATTTTGTCACCAATAAGAAGTACTATGTCATTCATTTTGAAATAACATCCGAACATATCAGTGTTCAAAGTGAAATCTTTGCCCAGTTTTAGTTATACAAAATAAATTTCTATTCCATTTGAAAAATAAAATTTGTCAAAACATTCATATTTATTGCAAAATATTTTAATCTAATAGTTTTTTGTGAGAGTGACATCATTATTAACAATGAAATCTTTGAGCAGAGAAAAAAAAAGCCTCCATACCAAAAAAAATATTCTTTACAATTGGTCATGTGAGTTAATGCCCCAGAATCCAATCCCTTTTTCTGTATGTCATTTATCACTCACATTCACACAATATGCATCTAAGTTTCCTTAACTGACTGTACTTTTAGTGTGATTTAAAGATGCAGCAATTCTTGATATGTGCCACTAGCTATGGGTTTTCTGGAACATTTTATATACTCTTTGTTTTGGCACAGATAAAAATCCAACCATAACAGTTGTCAAATTATGCTCAACAGATAATTGTATTTCTATCCAGCATAATCTTACTGTCAACATTTTAGTGATTAACCACTAAAACAGACTCTCTAACATGATACCAAAACATTATTAATTCTCTCAAACTCAGGATAATAAGTTTTGTGAACAAAATCATATTAATCCTTAAAAAAAAGAGAAATATATTGCCAATTACTAGCAAAAAGATTAAACATAGCATGTACAGTGTAACCGCAAAAAGTTTTGCTGATTCTCTTCAAAATCTTACATATTTCTTGTCTTTTAGTTAATAAGACTCATAGTATATATCGAAGGTGATGTAATTTTAAATACTTTTGTGTTCATGGGGGGGAGGGGGAGAGAGAATGTCACACTCTGAGACAGTGATGTAGTCCTGAAAAAATAGTTGGGGGACACTAATGCATACAAATATAAGCAATTGAAATCAAAACGTGAGGGGACACTTGTATTAAAATATAAAGGTAGGGGGATGCCGTCTCTCCCCCCCCCCCCAACTACAGCACTGCTCTCAGGGATGATTTTAAGCTTAATTCAATTTTCTGGTAAGGCCATTAAAAAATGGAGGAGGGTAATTTTTTTCTCAAATGTCTATAGTTTTTGGCAAATAATTAAGTATAAACCATTTCTTACTGAAAAATTGAGAGATAAAAGCACATTATAAGCATTTATTTCATATGCAAGCCCGTTATATATAAGGCATTATACAAGCTTTGTTCGAAAAAGTGCCAAAACTGCATGGCATCAGTTTCACAAAAAAGTATCCAAAAAAAGGGAAGAAGAAGAAACATAAATGATACTAAGAATATAAGTTCATTTTTCAATATAAATAAACAGTCTGTCTGAATTTTCTTAAATTTTGGAATAGAATCAACCCTGACTTTGAAATTTAGAGCTTTTTCAAGTGCAATGAAAATTAAGTACTTTAACACGAAGTTAAAGGTATCACACAAATTTTTTTACTTTTTATAACAATGAAATTAACACAACAGAGAAATTTTATCTTTGTTCAATGACAAATAAGAGAAACAATAATAATATCATAAATGAAACTTTTAGAAAAAGATTTCAAACAGAATAATTTAATTTTAAAACTAACCTGTATGTGTGATCGTCTTTTTGTGAATTTAAACTGTTTGCAGTAATTTCTTTTGAAGAATTTCTGCTCCTTTTGGAATTGCTTGTATGAAGTGATGTGAGATTGTCTTTCACACTAGGGTTCCACTTGCCACGCGTTTGTGACAAGCTGGTCGCAAGACATGCCACACCATTACTTTTAAAAATCGCTTTATCTCTTTCACAACTTTCATCACTGTCGTCAAAGTCATGATTAACACTATTAGTTTGTTTTACAATCTGTGTCTCCATGTATTGATAATCATGTTTGTCCATGGGAATTGCATTGTGTTTCCGTGACTCACGAGAGTCCAGTTCGGAATAAGATGAGCTTTTGCTCTCTGCTGTTGCAGGCGTCAAACTGTTCTGATTAGTTAAATTAGTACTGTTACTAACACTGCTACCACTGCAGATGCTTTTTCTTCCATGCCCATGATTAGCTGTTACACAATGGCCATTTGAGATTACTTCCTCTGTGGATTTGGAAGCTGAAATGAAAATACGAAACATCAATAATTATCAAGCGAATATCAGTGCTACCCCCAGGCTTGGGCGGGAGGGCGCCGCGCCCTGCCTGCCCTAGGATTCGGGAAACGCACCCATCTTGCCCTTTTGTTAGTGAAAGTGCGCCCTTCTTGTAGAGCTCAGAACTCGCGATCGGCAGTCGCCAAATGCGACCAATTTTCACGTTTCGGCGTCCGTGCCCTTTCACGAACTCTAATTTCGACACGTGACCTTTTCCCAAATTCTCTTGTCCAGTAAAAATTAAATGAAGAAGAAAGAAATAGGAGTTAATTTTCGCGCCACACGGAAACTAGTTTTTCCTCCGATTTTTACCGGAAATTGCGTATTGTGTTTGAAATTTCAATCTTATTCCATCCTGGAATTATTTCGATTATCTTGAAAGTTGTGAGATATTTTTTGCATGCATAACCTCAAATCTGCTTATTTGTCGTTTCATTTTAGCAATTAAAAAAGAAAAAAAAAAAAAAAACTATAAAGATGAAACAGCCAAAATCGTGTACGTGCTTCGCCGAAAATTGGATTCTACGTTAGAGATTTTAATCCTTTTGCATCGGATACAAATTTCAATTATTTTCTAAATTAGAAGATATTTTTCACACTGCTTCCTTAAATCTGCTTATTTTGCATTTTATTTTAATAGTTTCTGGCGTTTTTCTATTTTTGAACTTTGCCGATATTGAACACGTGTTTGTCGAAAATTGCGTTTATCACTATTATTCACCATTATTGTTTCATTTATTTACTTCAAATTTGATTTTAGTATTGACAGCTATTTACTTTTTAGAAAATACTAAATTTTGGATAAATAAGAAATTTTTAGAAAATTGTTAATTTACCTGGATTTAGCTTCTATAAAAAACAATTATTGCAAACTGTTTGTTAAATAAACAATTATTGAAAAGAAGTAGTAGTATTATAAATTAAACAAGGAATTATTATTTTTTTTAGTTTAAATATTTTACAAAATAATAATAATAATGTGTGTATATTAAATAGAAAAAAAAAGCCAGAGTAATTTTGCCAAGGTAGATAATTGTTCAATCAACTTTTAGTAGGAATTTAGGCATTGACAAGCAAGAGGAAAGGAGTGTTTTTTCAATTCTGAGAAAATTAAGTTCGAAAAGACGGCATTATAGGTTACATTGAAAGTCCATCCATATTTTGGTACTAGATTTTGCACTGTTTGCTGATCAGATTTTAATACATTGCATCGACAAATATGTTATTATTACATGTATTTATTTCAAGTATAATGATTAAACATTAGCTAAAAAATTAGTCCCAGTGGGACTAAATGTTCTTAAAATGTCTAACCCTAAAAACACCTGCAATTTCGTGCCGGAGAACCACATGGTTTACTTAAATGTAATTCAAACGCTCATCGCAATTGACACCAGTTTTGTCCTCTTAAAAACAATACACAGTTAAAGATTTTTGCAGAAGTGCAATTTTTTTTTAAAGTTTGGCTACCATTTTGTGGGGTTTTAGTAGCCATTGGCTACCAATCAAGAATTGGAGTTTTGAGGTATACCTTCTTGCCCTTTTGTTAGTGGTGAACTTTTTGGGAACTCAACCGACAGAAGCCATCATACAAAAAAAAATTCATACAAAAAAAATTTTCAGCAATTCTGAAAACTGAGAAAGTGAGTGGGGAAATATTTCCCTGCTTAAAAATACCCTTAGCTGTTGCATGTTTATTACCAATATCAAATGCAGAGGTGGAGAGGATTTTTTCACAAATTAAATTGGTTTAACTGATAAAAGATCCAGTTTGAAAATGGAACATGTCAGTCAGCTAATGCTTCTAAATTGAATGGAAACTTAAACCCAAATGATGCAATTAAAAAATGGAAGGCTTTAATACGTAGAAGAATATATTTTTAAAAATATTTAATGTGTAAAATATATGTAAATAATGCCTTTTATTAATATTATCAATTTCATTAAAACCCAGATTTTGATAGCCTTTATAATTTTGGGACTTTTTCTCTTTTAGGGCCGACAGGCTAGAGTTTTTTCAGGCACTTTTTGAGATTTTGGGGATTCTTTGTTTTACATCATTCATCATTTTATGGCTCTTTTTTGACTTTGGGTAACTTTTTGTGTGTAGCCTGAAACATCTTCCAATGATTCTGTGCTTGATTATATTGCACCTTTTAAAAACTCTCTATCTCATAAAATTCAGAACAGTAGATTCCCGATGACTGATAAGAAAAAAAAATCTTTTTTTCGTCTCTATAAGGGACCCATTTGGGTCAAATATGTATTTATTCCATCTGTAGACATTGAGAAAACTAACCAAAATATAAGAGAGAAAGAGACTGCTCTTTCAAACAAGAAACTATTTACTATTCAAAATATGAAAAAGCATTTAATAATCCCAATCTAATGGTGCTTTCTAATTACTTCAAGAAAGAAATGTTTTAAAATGTATTAAAACTTTGCTTTCTAGTTAATTTAAGAAAGAAAAGTTTTAAAATGTATTAAATTTTGCGGGGGAAAAAGATGGCAACGTGTGAGGAATCCATATATTAGACATTTCCTTTTTCTCTCCTTATTTTAATAAAAATTCCTTTCTGTCTTTAATGAAAATGTATTGTATTAATTTTGTTTCTTTTAAATTTTTTTAAAAATTCTATTGTTATTTTAAGCTAAGCCATTGCTTTCAATTGGTATTCTTGATTAATTAAAATGGCATTTTTCGAAATTATACTTTTTTTAGGACATGTTAAAGATTTTAAAGGATGTTTTCAGTGATCGTTTAGGTCATCAAAATCTGGGCTCTAATTATTATTACTGAAGCTTTATTGTATTAAGAAAAGATATATTCTCATTTTCTTATTATTCCTCAGGAGTGATCAGATCTTCAGAAGTACTGGAATGAGCAGAAACACTCTCATAAATTAGTAAAAATGTATAACTCAGAAAGTCCTTGCTAGATATTTTATTGAATTTAAAATCATTATTGGTTGATGTTGCCACGCAGAATTTTTTCATGCTTACTTCAAATATTGAAAACTATCTTGAAAATGAATACTGTCAAATTAGTTTATATATTTTTTCAATGTTCAGATTCACTGTGATGAAGTTGATGTTAGACTAAAATTAAGACTAAAATGTTAAATTATGGCAATAATAAAGTATTACTATGGGATGATTCATAAATGATGTCACGCTTTTAGGGGGAAGGGGGGCGGGAAATTGTGACGAAGTGTGACATTCTGCTTGTGCAACATATCGTAACACGTGACAAAGGCAGTCCAATATGGAAACACGTGTGACATTTATGAAGGGCCCCTACTTCAAATTACATGTGTCCTTTATTTTGGTAAGATGCCCTAAATTTGGAAAAGTGCCCTTTTTTTTACAGTAGCACCCTGCCCTTTTTCAATCCTGTGGGAAGGTCTGCAAATATATTTATAAACAGAGCTGCAACTGTCAAAGGGTTGCAAAAAACTAACTAAAAGTTTTGCTGACAAGCTGGCTAAAAAATAAAAGCTCTCCTTTCCTGAATAATTTAAAACATTCAATAATAAATTAAATTTATTTCTAAATTGAAAACTGTGTTTTTTGCAAAAAAACAATTCTTAAATTAAAAATATTATAATAAATAAAAAATATAGGGAATCCTGGAAATATAATTTTATAATGAAAGACAACAACTTTTTGAAAGACCATTTTTAAAATGAAATTTTAGCGGACTTTATTTTCGAAACCAAAAAAGACCCTAACATACTTCTGTAGATTTCGTGCTCTCAAAATCTGAAAACACATTTTCTTGCTAAATCCTTTAAATAAAAAAGTTGTTAAAATCAAAGTATTAAAAAAGAATGAAGCTCACTTTTTTCTTTATCTTGAGAACACAAGTTAGCTATACTAGGAGCTTCTGGTGGCAATGCTTGCTGCAGTAACTGTATGTAAAATTCATTTTCTTTGGCAACTTCTTTTTGCTTCCGCTAAAATCACATTAATTATTGAGGGAGAGAAATCAGCACTGTTTCTATTACAGCACAAAATTAAGCATTACTTTTGAATAATAACAAGTAAGTATTAAAATATAAAGCCATTTTTAAACCCATGCTACAGAAATACTAAAAATGTGTCCTTCTAATAAGCTTATTTGCATTAGAATTTTTCAACTTCCCAGTGTTTGATTAACATTAAAAATAAAATATTTAATAAGCATTTGATTAACATTAAAAATCAAATATTTAATCACGCTTTGAAGGTCGCAGGTAACTTCTTAAAATTTTATACTCACATTAAGGATGCAAAATTGCTTAGGATTATGCATTTTACAGTTATTAGGACAATTAATTCGAGAGTAATAGCGTTATACTGACATACCGTTTTGAATGACATCAAGAGGATCAACATCAGAATACCATTACTGTAGTATAAAACCAAGGTTCATGATTTTTCAAAAATATGAAAAATCGAAATTTTATTTAAATTTAAATTGGAGTTTTTTTTATTTTTATAAAGTCTTTAAAAAATGTTTCGGATATTTATTATGCTACATCCATAAAAATAATGAGACATATTTTAAGCTATTTTCATGACAACAACTATTTTTTAATACTAATATAGATGAAAAATCTTTGATACAAATGTGAGAGTTAAGTCAAATTCAATCATACCAAGACCATCCTATGTACTCTAGGTACAAAAAAATAAATAAATAAATAAACAAATTTAACATGACTTTTATTTTTTTATTCATTTTTTTTAACTATTAAAAGATGAAACATATCAACCACACATGTATATGAGTACTTAATTTTTTCTGAGTTCACTTTAATATTTTTTTTATTGCACAAATATAAACACTTTATTTGATTTTTTAAATTTTGATTAATGATTTAAATTACTTAATTGGTAAAACCGGATTTTTACCTTATCACTGAAAGCTTATTTTTTTAGTAAAATATCTTCATTAAAAATTTCGATAAAAAAATATGTTTTTAAAAAAATAACAAAGTGAAAGAAGTTATGGAGTATAGATAAAACATTTCTTTAACAGGGTTCGTACGCTTTTGGCAAAATCAAAAATAAGGACTTTCTAAGGACTTTTTAAGGACCTCACAAATTTTTCGCAATATACAAACTGTTATGTTTATTTCAAAAGGAAGCATTATTGAAAGAGGAAATTGATTTAACATCGCATTTTTATGAGAAACACAACACAAACACTTTTATGGAGCTCTGTTGCTTTTCTAATGTCCAATACAGTCAGGGAGTTAAATAATTATTGGAGCTAGTAATAAGAAGCACACAACACAAGTATTAATCATATATAAGCAAGTGAAAAATTATCAAAAATGGTTAATGCTATAAAATACAAGTTAAATAAAAAAAATTGTTGAAGAAAATTGTGTTCAATTTAGGTTTTTTTTTTTTTTTCATTTTACTTAACTTATGTTGCCAGCATCTCAATTTAGGCCCTCTTAAATTTTTATCTCTGACATAAATAATTTTTTTAAATTATTTAGAAGAGCTTAGAAAAATTCTGAAAAAACTTTTTCAACTTGAGAAAAATATTTCATTTTGGAAACAACATACAAATAAAAAATGGAGCTTATTCGCTTAAAACTTTGTACATTACCCTCAAATAGTAACTACCAAAATTTAACTAAAATAAAGTTTCAAAAAATTGAACAATATTTTTAATTAAAAAATATTGTTCAATTTTTGTCAATATAAGCAGACTACAGGCTGCAAATACTAAAACAACTGTCAACTTTTTAAATAATTGATATATTTACAGGATGCAAAAAGATAGAAGTCTCAAAAGCTGCGTGCAATTTTCGGCGAAGCACGTGCTAGATATTAGCAAGTTTCCGAAAAATAGGCTTTTACATTTTCGCGTTATAAGTTATGAAAATTCATGTAAATTAATACATGTCTTTTTAAAACGTTTCTTCAAAAATTTTCTTGTTTTGTAGTACAATCCCTTTAGATAAAAATTCTTGTACATCAGCTTGAAAAATCGGATCTTTTTGCAAAAAATCGAATTTTCGAAGTTCACAAAAAATAAAAAAACAGAAAAACTAGGGGAAAACGGAGCATTTGGCAACTACGGTGTATAGGTTTAAGAAGAGGTCGATTCCTTCAAGTTACTGCAAATTAAGAAATTTCACGGGATACAAATTTTGATTTACACAGCAAATATCCATCATCTCCCACACAACAAAACCCCACAGCGAACGATCGCGAAGCCAAATTGCTTGATAAAAATTTACTAAATATTAAAACATTACTTTAAAACAAATTAATTTTTTAGATATATATATTTTATTTTATTTAAAAAAAAATGGGAGAACAAACTGTTTAGCGAAAGATCAGCTAAAAAGCGATCGGGAGAGTTGGCAACTCTAAGAAGGTAAGATGTAAGAAAAATGATAATAAAAATAAATCATTCTTTTACCTTTAACAGTATAAAAAAGCGATAATCATACATGCGATTGGTGAAGCGGAAAAAAAGCTGAAAGTTTTTTTTTTGCCTACATATTAGTTAAATGCATCTCTTTTATTGAGCTAGATGTCAACAATATGCATCTTTGAAGTATTACCCCCCCCCCCCCCCGCCCCTTAAATAAAAAAAAAAGTTTCAAAAGCAATATTTATTTACTGATTACTTGCTAAGAGCTACTTCCACTTGCTTTATTGATAATTGTATAGAATGTTAGGGGCCGTTCATAAATGACGTCACGCTTTTTCCCATATATTTGACCCCCCTCCCCCCCTTTGTCACAATATGTCACACTTCAGCGGATCCCCCTCCCCCCCTTTGTCACACGGCACGCTATGTTTCATAATGCATGTTGTCACATTTCCTGTTACCCCCTCCCCTACCCTTGTCACAATTTCACGGACCCCCCTCCCCACCCTCGAAGCGGGACATCATTTATGAATGATCCCTTAGAATGTAGATGATTTAGTAACAATTTTCATGCAAAAAAAAATTTATTTACTTTGAAACTAAATGTTATTACATTTCGAAATAGTATCGAATCCCAAATTTGAAATCCCGAAATTCGGCTCTTTTTCGAAAATTCCCGATTTTCGTTTATTCATAAAAATTTTTCCCCTTGAGTCCTTAAAAGTCCGTTTTTCAAATTTTATTCCTTTTTCTTTTCTTTTTTAAAAGCAAAATGAGGGAAATTGTGTGATTTATTCTTCTGTGGTCTTAAATGGTACCCAGTTACTGGGCACCATTGCATTTTGTACAAATGCTTGTTTTGATTCGACTTCTCTTACTAATACTTAAATTTTTTTCTAGATGTAGCTCGATTTTCTTTTTCATACAATTGCAGGAAATAGCAAATTGGAAGCTGCCATGTGGGTGGGTCCAGGTTAATTTTAACTGAATTGGGTGTTGTAGTTTGAAGCATTTTATCAAAATCTATGAACCACTCACATCAATTTACTTATAACTTTTCAAAAAAATTAAAAAAAACAAGAGTTACTTATTTATTTACCAGTTGAGAAAGCACTGAAATTTGTAGTAAAAATGCGATGATGTTTATGTAAGTCCGCCATTTTTGGTCCTGTCAATCCGCCGTTTTGGGTCTGCCTGAAAGCCGCGATAGTACCGAACCCGAGCAAACCAAATTTGAGGTTCGATTAAGTAGTTGAAATGAAAAAAGTTTCATTCTTGTGAAGAATACAAAACATAGCAAAACAAATAGAGCGCATGGGCACCTTCTTAGTTTAACAAAAAAAAAAAAATAAGCACCTGGAATAAAAAATAAGGACTTTTTAAGGCCTTAAAAATGAAAATGAACATTAAGGACTTTCTAAGGACCTTTAAGGACCGTACGAACCCTGTTTAAGTATGTTAGTGTTGAAAAGAACATTCTTAAAAAAATATTTAATAAAGATATTTGATTAAAACAAAAAGTTTCAGTTTTTAATAATAGAGTGAGAATATGATTTTGCTAATAATGGGTAAAATTATTTCAGCCTATTTCATTCACAAAAGATAAACATGATAAAAATGCACTCAATGTAAAAATTAGGTACACACAATCGTTAGATTTTTTTCAGCTTTCAACAGCAACAGAAATTTAAATTAAATGTGTTCTTTTCTTTTTTGCTTGTGAGTGTAGTATTATTCCTAGTAGGGTTAAGTAATTTGAGTCATGCATTTGTATTAAAATTTGTTTATCATTATTATTATTTTTAATATTTATTGTTGCAGGGTTGGTTGGTTTAAACCAAAAATTTTTTCATTTATTTTACATTATTAAAAATTTGAAAACTCCAATTTATGCAGAAATTACAAGCACAGCACTAGGAAGTAAATAATGGATTTGTAAATTAACAATCTTTTTTTTTAATCAGTACACATTTTACTTATCTACTATCTACATATCAGACTAATTGGGGTTTTCTAAAATTAGCTTGAAAAAAAATCACATTCTGAAAATTGAATGATGTTGCAATTGCAATTCCTGGAGTTAAAAAACATATATTATAAATAACAAAGTAGCTTCATAATAACCAATTTGCAAAGGTATGTTACAGATAACATTTAAAAAAAAAAACTTTTTTCATTTAATTTCACACATTATAAAAAATGCAAAATCCAATTTATGCAGAAATTACATGCACAGACAGCATTAGATAAATAATGAATTACTGAATTTGTAAATTAACAAACTTTTTTTTAGTCAGTACAATTTTTTTTTTAATTATCTCCTATATACATGTCAGACTATTTGGGTTTTTCTAAGATTAGCTCGTAAAAAAATAAAGTTTTTCTTAGTCTTTAATTAGGTTTCAGCCACAATTAGAGAGCGAAATTGAGAGTCGCCACTGGCCACAGGGTGACTAGATAAAAAGAAGTGGCGACTAAAATATTACCTAACAATCACCACTCGTCGTCACTTTTTTCTCCCCTTAAAAATTTACAAGCACACTGCTAGGTTCAACAACACGTGCTTTCACTTTCCCACCTTCTTATTGCACAAAAGGTTTGCACTCGGTTTTGGCCCGCACCATCCCGAAAACCCATAGGCCTATGAACTACGATCTACTGACCTACAGGGTAAATTCTGCTTTAAAATAAATTTCTTCTAAGAACATTTGTTTTCGTAATAAATGCTTATTGTTTTATAATAGTTTTCTGTGATTGAACATTGTTCATAAATTATATATTAATATATAATTTCAATTGCTATAAGTATTGACAAAAATCCCTTAATATTATATTAAAAACAAAATGTGCTAAGTTTTTATCAACTGTTTCAGTGTGGTAAGCAATATTTTATAAGATGACTTTTCATTTTTGCGTAAGTTAACGTATGAACAATGGTTTTTAATAATTGGGAGAAAAGGGAAAATATTTTTCCTGAAATTCAAAGTAAGATTGTAACCCTTGTGAGTTTATCTTCAAAAAAATTTAATTTTTAAAATTTTATAATTATATTTTAATAACTTAAAAAACGTATTTAATTATGTCATTACTAATCAATACAAAAAAATTCAAAACATTGTGCTTATTATTTTTTAACGAAAAAAGTGTCCACTGCTTCAAAAAAAGGGGCCAGTAACAAATCTGCCTCCACTGGCCACTATTAAAATTTTCCACTTTTGCCCTCTAGCCACAATCAAGCAATCCTACTACTTATATATATATATATAGTAAGAGACTTGTAATCATTTGTTGATGTTACTGTTACTGTAAATCAGCACACATTTTTAATATATTTTTCACTTTTGCTTATTTTTTATTGATTTAGTAAAATATGCTTTTGTTAAAACTCAACCCGCATAATAATTATTTCTTTAATAGTTTGCTAAAAGGTTTGTATAAGTATAGTACTATAATATGTTAATAGCTAAGTTTCTGAAAAAATAAAAACTATATTTATAAGGTAACTAAAATACAAGGTTTTTTTACTTAGTTATTTATCAGTAAATTTATTACTAATAACATTTATTCAAAATTAATCATCTAAACTCTTCATGATTTTCCAAAAGGCAAATTGTTTTTCCTACCAAACGCTAAACCAAAAATAAAAAACTGGTTTAAACAAAAAAAATGGCTTTTCCCCCCAAAAAACCTGTCCCCCCCCATCCCTATATTGCTGTGAAAATGGCTTAAAATGTGCTTTTGCATACTGTTCAACATGCCATATTATTTCTATAAATGTATCATAATAAGCATCCAAAACATTTAACGTCTGTTTAAAAATAAAATTTTTAATCCAATTTAAATAAAAAATTACGATTTTTTTTTTTCATTTTTTTTAATCAAAAAAAATCATGAACCCCAATTTAAATCTACAAACCCTTTTTTAAGCATATCAATATTTGACGGTATTACGGTATATTGGTTTGATATTCCGACATACTATTTTTAATGACATATCAGAAGGATCGACGTCAGAATACCATTACTGCAATATTATATAGATATTTGAGTGTATACCAAAGCTTATAGAAATCAAGAATAACTTTTACCCTCACTGAAAACAGGGTTGCCACTCATGTTAGACAATAAAATTCCCTGACTTTTTCAGGTTTTCCAGGCAATTTTAGAGAAAATTCCAGGTTAATCGATATCAACAAACATTATCAAATATTAACATAATATACTATGCTTTAGTTGTGAATAAAAACCTACCGTATTATTTCAAAAATGATCATGTAAATTACCAATAATGATTACCAAATTTTAAATGGTTAAGTTGAAACAATCCAAAGTTTACTTATATTTGATATCAGTAAAAGTTGGAATGCAAGAGAAAATTTGATTACACCTTGAAGCCCAAAGTCTTATATTTTATAGATTTTAGTATTGTCACAAATCGATTAACTTAATTTGTAAACATAGTCAATGAAATTTGGAACATAGCAAAAATTTTGCACAGCATAAAAAAAACTTCAGGATTCCTAATAATTTCAAATCTCCAAATAACATTCATTATCATTCGGAAATGCACAAATGCTAATAATTGCTATACGTAAGGTAACATTGTAACATTTATCGAATTAAATCTAATACATGGTGAAGAATACATAAGTTTTATGCTTAGTGTCAATAAGTACAGACAGTGCTTCAAAAATAAATAAATAAATAAATAAATAAATAAATAATAATAATAATAAATTTTTAAAAAATTCAAATATATGTGTGCATATATATATATTTAAACTTACTTTTAATAATTGACTTTGCAACAGAATTATCTAAAATCCTATAATTGCTATGCAACAGAATTATCAAACACAAAGCAAAGTCAAGTCATTACTTTACACTTTAATATAATGGAGTAATTGGTGTTTAATGTCTAATAAAAAAAATTGCAAAAGTCCTACATTCTTTGGAACTTATATTCATAAAGAGTCTGAATTCAGAGCAATCTATAAATACTAATTCCATTTTTTAAAGAAATAAAGAGGTTTCCAAGCATTAACTTTTAAAACTGAAGTAACTACTTCATACCTACCAACTATTAAAAATGTTATGAATAAGGTGTGAAGTGAAAAAAAAAAAAAAAGGATTGCCAAGTACCAAAGCATTATTTGAGAAGAACAAGATTATTGATAAACAATTTTTACATATTTGTAATTAAAATACACAGTACTTTTATTTAGATATATGTATAACCCTGAACTGGATTAATGAACTTCTAAAATCAAGAAGAGGCACTATTAAAAACCTTAGGCTTATTTTTCTCAAACTTAACAATGGTTTTATAATATTGAAAAAAATTACTCAACAGATGATTGCTGATTTTTTAAATTCATTTTAATTATATATTAAATAAAAACAGAAAGAATTGATAATTTCTTTTGTAACAATATTATAATGAGTACTTGTTAGGAAAAAACCCTAATGCTAAACACAGCTAAAAGTTTAAAAAACTCATTTTAAATTACATACAAGGGGGGGGGGGGAGACATTTTAGGAAAATATATTTTTTAACTAATGTTTAATTATAAGAAACTGATACGATCACTACAACTTAAAATAACTTTCGAAAAATTCCTAAAATTTTCGGCCGAATTTTCATGTGGGCGTGGCAAAATTACGTCCGTGCAACTTCTTTATTATTATAGAAGCTGAAACTTAATAAAGATAAAAATAATAATAAACTCAAAGTTATTGATGTCCATGAGATAGAAGCGAATAGTAAATGAGAACTAGGAAGTTTTACCGAAGCCGATGCAATCGGATTTTGAAATGCATAAAAAATCGGAACCGACCCTTAAACGTTCAAAAAACGGGCAAAATGCAAAAATTCTACTCGTATTGTGAAATGTTGGGAGGCTACTTTCAAAGATTTTCATAGAAAAAAAAAGATAGAGAGTTCTCCAAAGTTAAGGATTTTCGCGGAAACGAAATTCTTAATTTCCAAAATTACCGAAAATACGGAATTCCGTCAAAATGCGGAAAAATCACATGTTTGTAGGCTTATTCATCTGTTGAGTCATCCTTAAATAACCTTGCACCAACAGAAGATGAAAGAAATTCCCTGACTTTTCCCTGAACAATTTAAATTTAGGCCATTTTCATTTTCCCTGACAATTCCAGGTTTTCCCGTTTTTCCCGGTGCGTGGCAACCCTGTGAAAAGCATTGATTTAATAAAAAAAAAATAGCTGGTCCCTCTGATTATTATCTCTATCCTAAGAGAATTCTTATGCATATCAGGACGACAGATTTATAAACATAAGATAAAATATTTAAAAATCATTAGAATAAATGGTTGAAATCTTTTTTAAAATATTCCCCTACCATCACTGCCCCTTACATGTAGTTGCTCATACCCATTTCAAATAAAGCAGCATTATTAATAAAGTTGTTATTCTTCCAAAAATTTTCTACAAAGCAACCTATTTAAAAACAAACAGTAAACCAGAATAGAAAACTTACCAGCCTCATTCTATATCCGACGTAACTTTTGAAACCAAAGCCAAGAGTGACGACTGGATAACCTATGCTGAAAGAGAAAAGGATTTTTTTGAATTTCTATTTCACTAAATTTTCTTCTTTTTTTTTTCTTGAGGCATAAAAAAAATGAACAAGAGCACTAACTTACCAATGAGCTGCAAACGGCCTACAAAGATCTAAGTGAAATGGCAAATTTTTAAGTTCTTTGAGCCGCACTGAAGCTTCAATATATACAAAAAGTAACCATAGAGAGATGGTAGGAAGACAAATTCCCCTCTCTATAATAAGAACAAACATAGTATTACAAGAAATATATTCTCCATTCAAAGAAACTCTAAGAAATATTAAAACGACACTTCATTTATTATAACAAACACCTTTGATGCCCTCAAATAAAGTACATTTGTAGCAGTTTTAATTTTTATAAAATTGAAACATATTTGTTATGTATTTTTAAAACAAAAAGATTGAAAAACAAAAATATATACCACTAATTAAACTAAAAATATATAATACAGAACAAAATTCACAAATAATAAAATGCAAAGTCTTCATAAGTTAAACAGGCCAAGGAGTGTCCAAGACTTTTGAAAAGATGACAAATTTTGCAAAAAAAGTGACTAATAAGTTGATTTTTAGAAAACAATGGCCAAAAAAAAAAAGACATATAACTAATCAGAAAGAGAAACACCTCTTTTAATACTTCTCTATCAAAATAGGCCATATACTATTGTAAGATTTTTATCTTACTATTAAATTAAGTGTCAATAGGGTTTGATTATGTGTTTGTTTTTTATTTAAAAAAAGAACTTTGATTTCCTTTTTTGTAGTTTCTCTAAAATGATATCTAATTGTTTTTCTTTTACTTTCTTCAGCTTGGATATTTTTAACTACCCCTGACTTATTGAGCAAATTTTGCTACCTTTATGTCAGTTTTAATAAGAGCTTCTATCACCATTATCATAATTTGAAAGAAAAATAAAAAATCTAAATATCCTAACATAAGTAATCCTCAATTGGAAATCACAGAGGCTACTAAACTAATGGGAGAAGGGGACCAGACCTTCATAAAGTTTTTAAATTGTAATTAAATAATACTATAAGTTAATAAATTAGCTGTTGTTTGCAGGTGATGTAACATTTAGGGAAAAAAACATTTTGCCAAAAGTTTTTTTGTTTTTGTTTATTATGAATTTATTTTGCTGCAACAATTTTAATGAGACATTCTTTTTAAATACCAATATGAAGATACAAAATTAATTATAACAAATCACTCTTGCTAAAAAAAACTTTCAAAGCTATCTATATTAATTTTCTGCTTAAGTATATCGTTGGTATGGGAGAAAAATAAGACTTTTCTCCTAAACCCTCCACTACACATTATAAAATTTTAGGTTTAAAAAAAACTGAAAAATAAATAAATAATAAATAATAAGAACAATGCACTTTAGAAGCTGCACAACTTTCCAGAGTTTATAGGTTTCATACACCTGTTAAGCAGTACAAAATTTTAAATATATTACCTTTCAAAAAAAAGGAAAGAAAAATATTTAAAAAATAATAATACAACCAACTCTTGCTATCTGGAAGCAGAGAAGAAATAATTCAAAATATTTACTTTGAGTTAGCAAAAATCAAATCAAAACTCTTTCAATAAAAAAAAATAATACTATGTATGTACATCATACAAAAAATGAGCACAAACAAATACATGGCAACTATGCATGATTTTAATTAGAGATGTAACGAATAGTGATTTGGCCAAATAGCCGAATACCGAATATTCGGCACTTCTTCCAGGCCGAAGCCGAATATTCGGCCATTTCTTCCAGGCCGAATAGGCCAAAGCCGAATACCAAATATTCGGCTGCCGAATATTAAAATTTCTAGAAAATCGTCGTAATAGAGTATTTGTCAAATTTAAAAGTATTCACAAAGTCAAACACCAATTACACACAATCTATGATGAATAATTTAATTCTGTTTGTTAAGAATTTTAAACTATTAAAAATTAATCTGTTTTCTGTATTGTTTTGAATGTAATAAAACTACGAATTTCACCCACAAGTGAAACACCCACAAGTGAGTTTAACTTTCTTTTTTCTCCATAGCTAGATTACTATTTCCATACAATAACAGGCAGCATATCAGTTTAAAAAAAGCACAAAAATAATGTCATTCTATAAAGTATTTGATAAAAAATGGAAAAATAGTTTAAGCGATCGGTGACCGAAAACCTTCATTATTAAAATTATTTCTCTTTGAACAGAATGATCGCGAAATAGAATATGTTAAAGTAAAAGTAATAGAGGCGTCTTATCAGTGCTATTTGTTTTTCGCATTAGGTTAGTTGACTCATTTTTGTCCGTCTTTCGTTTAATAATGACTTAGTGCATTAGATGTCATTGTGCAATAATATGATACCATCTGCTTTTAGTTTGTCATGTTTCTTATTATTCCGAAATTGTAAACAATAAAAAGTGAACTCAATCAAAGTACGATAATAATTTTGATTTTTACCAGCGTAAACTTTTTTCTCTTTGAGGTTTTTTTTTTTTTTGCTTCTTCGATCCCACGTGTTACAGTTTTTTTGCAATTGTGCAGCAATCTTGTTGCATCTGCTTTTAGTGTGCGGTTGTTCTCATTATTTCATTTTTAGGTTACAACATGGAAAAGATTGGTCAAAAATAAGAAAAAAAATTCCAGTATAAATATTTATTGATCGAAATTTTATGTGTCCAAATTCGACTTGCAATTTTTAAAAATTGAATTCTCAAAATGCGAGTTCGCGCGACAGGATTTAATAATATCTTAATAAAAATGCTTAAATTTCTTTATTTTCACAGATTGCTCAATACATTTTTTATACGATAATTATTTTAATTTTCCCCCTTTTATACTTCGATTTTTAGTGCTTTTTTTTTTTTGGCTTCTTTGATGCCACTTGTTAGACAGTTGACAGTTTTGCTGCTATTGTACAACAATCTCGTTGAATCTGCTGTCAGTTTAGGATATTTCTTGTACAACATAGAACATATTGATAAAAAATATGAATCAATTTTTCAGTATAAATGTTTATTGATCAAAATTCTATGTGTCCAAGTTCGACTTGCAATTTGCAAAAATTTAATTCTTTAAAAATGAGTTTGGGATACAGGGTGGAACAATACCTTAATAAAAATACTACAATTTCATTAATTTCAAAAATTGCCAACGTATATATATATATATTTTCAAAATACATCTTAATTTTTATAAACGATCACGTGTTTTCAGAAGATTATTTGTCAACAGAAAACTGCGGGTGCTCAAAATATTGGTTTCTTTCCGTGACCTTACATTGTGCTCATGAAAATATAATAAAGAACATGTCAAGTATTTCCGTGTAATTTTCAACTCGCAAGAAAAACAAAAGCTAATAATATTAGTTCTTAAGACCCAGGATTCATTTGCAATGACAAAAAAATCTCACGTCTATGTTTTTAAAGCAATATTCAGTATTTCTTGGTTATGAACAAGGGATATACTATACAAGGGATAATACTGCGAGCGAATTTTTTTAATATTTTATTTTTATTTCAGAAAAAGAGCTTAAAATAACTTTTTAAATGAAGAATAAACATGTAATCGTTCCCGCTTTTCTTTTAAAAGGGGGGGGGGGGGATCATGAAAATAATCTGAGAGGAGGGGGTTGACAGTTTCGTTAAAAATACAAACTCACATTATTTGTTAGTCTGTGTCATAACATCTGCATTCCTCTCCATGAAAAAAATTATAAAATAAAGGCAGCTGCACATGGCATTTGCAGTGCAGGTGTCATAAAGAGAAAATGTTGAAGGAAAGGGAATTAGACCCAAGCGGATCCAATAGTTGTTGATTTTTTTTTTTTTTTTTTGCAAAGTTAAGAAAAAAGTATTGAAAATCCTCTGATATAGCATTTTTTAATTTTTTTAACCTCCGAATAGTTTAATTACTTTACTAGAATCGCGAGAGAATCTTTTAGTTTTAATTATTATGTAAACTTCCCCCAAACAGTTTAACGGTGCTTGAATAATGCATTTATCTTATATATAAGCAGCTTATTCCGTCTGTCTGTCCGCTATAGAATCCCAGCCGTTTTATCGATCGGGACCACATTCGGTACGGTTAATGTTTACGATCCGAGAAACTCATTGCCGCAAAAAGGAAAGTTTTTCAATGATTTTTTCGACCCGTTTTATTTCATTTTTGCATTGTTGCCGTCGTTTCCAACCATATAATTACAGTTGCCGTGTGAACAAACAAATCAACGCAGTTGCCATTGTTGTAAAAATGTAACAAATATACTAATAATAATTAAAACACTTCTCTAGCATAGAGTGAGGCTTCGCTGTATTTTGAAATTTCCGTTAAAAATTAATGTATGCGCGAATTTAATTTAATCCCTTCTTTCTTTTTAATTGATTTATTTATTGTAATTTTATATTTTTTTTATTAGAGTGGCAGCGCTCTTTTTCCCAGTTTCGTTAAAACTTTTGTTTTGAAGAGCATAAAAAAATTTTCAATAAGTTCTTTCGACGATAAATATATATTTTTCACAAGCGATTTGATTATATAGTGAATAAATATATAGTAGTGTGGGGCAGTAAGCAAAGGGGCTTCCTCGCAGCCTGACCTGGGTAATTCAGTTTGAATAAGCAGACACCTTTGCACAAATCATTTTAATCACAATCTATAATACTTAGAACAAGATGACTATTCGGCCTGGCCGAATAGTGGCCGTATATTCGTTACATCCCTACTTTTAATTCTGCTATTAAATTCAAGGTTTTTACTTATGTTCTTGCACATTTTGTGCTCATGTAAAGCATCACTTGCCTACATTTTTAAGGATCAAAAGTTTCCAAGGTTATTTCAATAATGTGAATATTTAAAAGTTATTCAAGGTTTTGTTCACCAACTTTGAAATTGTTCCTCAGCAGATTATTTCCCCCCTTTAAATAAGAAAAGCATGTCTGAAATAAGAGCTATGATTCTACTTGAGAGAAAAAATTTACTTAGTAAAATAAGTGGAAATCTTGTTTTATTCCTTTTAATGTAACATTTACTTTGTTTAAAATTTGTAAAGTTTTTTAAACTTATTACCATAAATTAAACATTTCAGATGTCTGTAGTTTCTAACTGAAATTAAGTTACACTTTTTCTTTTCTTTTCTTTTTTTTTTGCAAAAAAATAAGGTGTTATTTTAAAACGTTAAAAAAAACACAAAAAGAAAATAATGATAGAAACAATTTGCCAAAAGTAGAATGCCGAAAGAAAAATTATACAAAAATTGAATATCTATAAAAGATTTTTACATAAATAGGTAGTCAGATAAAAATCCTGGTTTGGCCCTACCTATGAAAATCAGAGAAATTCTTTACTTAAAAAACACTTTATTCACTTGCTAGCTTATATAATCTACGTACTATTGAGTGTTGTTCTTCACCTCTGGGCATCAAAATATTTTTTTAATATAGATTTTTTTTGTAAAGCAGATTTGAATTATTAATATTTTAAATCCAATATAACAGAATGGACGAACGGTTTACCCAGACTATTTTAAATTCAGCAATCAAAATTATTGTCAGTTGCGGAATTACAATGTATTTTAAAAAGCACGTTGTTTTAAATACAGTAGGCATTGAATGCTTCCAATTAGCTACAGCAGAGATTAAGAGATTAGCAGAACTAAACAGTTATATAATCTATCATGTAATATACAAACCTGTATGCCACACATACTGCACCCACACATATGTGCTTGCTGCGAAAAACAGCCAATGAACTGGGATAAAAAGGAGGCAAATCATGTCTGATGTAAATGCAATGAATACAAAGAAAACAGAGAAAGCCTAGAGCAAGAGAAAAACATCTTTAGAATTGCAGAAATGATTATACAATTAAAAAAGTCTTAAATCTTGACATCTGAATTTTGGAATTCTTCAAAATCTGTATGTTTTGCAAACCACAATTTAAAACTTTTTATAGACACTATATATTGGCATAAATGACTGGCCAATTTAGTTTTAGTCATTTTATCAAAAGATCTAGAAAAACACTTGAAACTTGATGATCTTGAAATATAAGAGTTGTAGTCACATAAAAACACTTTTTAAAGAGATTGTGCATACTTTTCATTTTCTTCAATTCATTGATAATCCCTTATTTGCCTCCAGGACAACTGTAGTTGAAAATTATAAGGGCCTTGTATGTTTTTCCACCCCTGAAATTTCAATAGGAATCAGCTAGTATTTTTCTAGATATTCGACAAAACTCTATCTAAAGCAGCTGATCATTTCTGGCAATATAATGTGTATATTAAACCAATCTAATTGCACACAAAGTTAGCACATTTGCTAAAGCCTTATGCAATTGTTATTAATCAGAGGATATTTTACCGTCACAATGCAATATTAAGACATACTACAATGGAAAAATTATTTTCCGAAAATATTTCAAGCAATGGCAATGAACTAGCTGGCTATACAATAATAGCAAGGCAGATAAAACTAAATTATTTTCTTTTTTCTTCTTTTTCTTATTATAAAGATAATTCTTAACGTTTTGAATAATTACCTTTTTTTTAGTTTTAAATACTTAAATGTTACAGTATTCCTTCCTTAAAAATTCTCTATAAGAAAGCACTCAGTCGATTCTCGATACACATAATTAAGTGTGAAATGAAGTAGAATAAATAAAGGTAGGTTACAAAAAAAATGTTAACTAACAAAAACTAGAAGTTTATGAGGGGATCAAAACAAAATCTTTATTAATAGTTCACATTTAGGTTATTTTTCAATTCCCAATCATATTTTAATAAACTTACTTTACAATTTAAAGAATTAAATTTTTAATGCACACTTACCAGCCCTTGATATTTAAAAGAGTCGTAGACACTGCGAAGTAACAGCCAAAAGGGCCACAGGTACTCAAAGCGAAACTCCAAAATGAAGTCGGCCAACAGCACCAAGGCCCAGACAACTAAAAACTTCACATATAGAAATGTACTGCAAAAGAAAAATACCAGTCAAATTCAAAAAACAAATTGATTCCATATGATAAATCATTTAGAACAGGAGCATCTTGGACACAGGCAGGATTAATCAGAAGTCAATTTTTATACTTATTTAAAGCGTATTACAAAACAAATTAAAGGGAAAACTGATAAACAATCGAAAATTTAATACACACATTGGAAGTGATAGAAACCAAATTGAATTGACTACTAGCAGAAGTTGAAGCAACAGAATAGTTTATATAGTAAGATAGAGATTCTGAATAATATATATACATATGTATGATGCTATTTTAACATATCATAAGTGAAAATGTATCTAGTTTACTGAAAGTACAAATACCTGTAGGAAAAATGGAATAGTACAAAAAGGAAAAATGGAATAGTAGAAAGTATTTTTTCAATAAAAAACAGACCTATTCAAAACACAAATAAATGCTACATTAAAATATTAGACACAACAAAATTTAGAGCAGGTAAAATTTTCCAAAATTTAATTGTTATTTTGAAGAAGAAGAAGAAAGAGACATTGTTACAACAGTCAAAATATTTTGCAGCACAGAAATAAAGCAACAAATTAGTTTTATAGTATTTTTAAGGATAGACAAATGCGTTTTTTAACCACTTATTACTTGTTAGCAATTTAATGCTTAACAAGCAAAGCATTTCGCTTTCATTTAATGATTTTTATGCTTTTCATCATATACAGTAAAACCTCTCAATAAGGGACACTAAGGGGACTGGAAATTTTGTCCCTTAAATAGAGGTGTCCCTTCCTCGGAGGTTCATAAAATGATGCATACACATATAGTGTATTGACTAAGTTTAACTTTTTAATGGTAAACATGTGTTACCATTTAAGCTTAAATACTGAAAATGGCTCATGCATACAAAATATAAGTTAAAATTATTGAAATTTAAAATTTTTTCATTGAAAAACTGAAATTTTAGCATAAACATCGTATTGGCAGAGTTTTGGAGCTTACAGAAATTTATTTGAAGTAATCTGTTAGATGGGTTTGTTTCAAAGTACGTAATTTGTGCAAAATACTGTAGAAATTACGTTCAGTGCGCATTTTACAATTCTTGCATAAAAAAGCTTGTCGGTACTGTCTGTCCTTGCTGAACACACATGTATTCCACAGAGGCGTAGCTAGGTGGGGGCAAGGAGGGACAGCTGTCCCCGGGCGCAGCGTCAAGGGACGCCAAATTAATGTTAATTTATTTTATTTTTAAATGCAAAAAGTAAACTGTAAGTATTTGAACTGAAGAGGTGTGAATATGTTCGACAAAAAAGTGGGAGCATCGCGAATCATATCGGGAATGACCAATGTAGCACAGGAGTGTGTGGGAAATCAGACAAATAATTTTGCGAAGCCTAAGCGGCCCATAATTCCTTTAGAAGTGAATGGTCGCTAATAACAATGAAGCTTAAAAGGGCTGCATTTTTTATAGCTATTTATCATTTAGGAAGCATAAAAGTTTTTAAAATTCCGTTTAAAGGCGCCCCAGGGGTACAGAGGGGCGCAAAATCTTCAGTTGTCCCCGGGCGCTGAAAACCCTAGCTACGCCTCTGGTATTCCATTGTACAAAAGAGGAAAAAATGCTTTACAATTAGGTTTTGTCAAGTACTTTAAAATACACTTGTTTCTTTGTTCATGTTTCTAGAACTCATACCAACTTTCAGAAGTTAATTTTTAGAAAAGAAAAAAAAGAACTTTAGCTTCCAGTAAATTTTCTTATCTATATAACTTGAATTTTGGAAAATTTTCTCCAAGAATGTCCCTTAAATAGAGTGTCCCTTATTCAGAGGTAAATACATTGCAGTCCCTATTCAAAGGGACTGGGACCAGAAAAAATGTCCCTTAAAGGAGGTACCACTGTATAATTAATAAATATTTGAGAGGTGAAAGAGTAATTTTAGAAAGACTGACTGTTTCAAATTAAAACATTATTTAACAGTTTCATTCTTCATTTTAAGTATTTTAAACGATCTGAAGAATTATGCCTGTATTAAAAAATTGAAACCGGGAAAAAAAACTAGAAATGCTTATGTTTGACGTTTGAAAAGTTCGTCCCTTCCGATAACGATTCACGAAATATCGATAAAAATTTTCAAAGTTTTCATGAAAATAAAACGAAATCTTATTTGTTTACCTTTTAATAACGCATAAGAAACATCGAAAATTTGAAAAATCCAGTTATCATCGCGGATGCAAGAAGATAGCATCTTTCGACATGTGGACTACAAATATATGAAAAACGCCAAATAAAAGAACTTTGAGTAAAATAATTTTTAAATTGAATTTTAATAAGGGAACACTGATTAATATCAATAATTACAGATAAGACCGTTGGAACTACGGGATAAATAAAAAAAGAAAATCCCAGATTTTCGGAAATTTTTACGAATTTCCCTGATTTTTTTTTTTTAGAACATTAGAACTCCCTGACATTTCCCTGATTCCCGGTTTTTTCGCCAACCTGTATATACTAAAGCACAACAGTAACTGAACGGAATCTGCAAAGGGAAAAAATACAACGTAAGCAAGCCTTAGAGTGAGGCGTGAAGAGTATTTTAAACACGTATTAAGCCTACTAGTTTGTTGAGAATCAATGGAGGAAAGAGTCTTACAAGATCCTAATTCTTGCAAATGCTTTAACATGGGAGTTCTACTGGAAAGTCGCCAAATATCGCATAAACCGCCAAATTGACACTGAATTTGGCTTTCCTATTTATGCGCCAAATTTGGCAAGATATCGCCAACGTTGGCGAAATATTCGCAAGTTGGGACCAGGTTGGGCGCCAAGATACTTAAATATGGAGTTGGTTTCAGTGATGCCTTGGGGTAAATATCGTGGGTATAGAAAACGACTGGAAATTTGCATGCACTCAATTTGCACAAAATCATATACAACATCCCTTTTGCAACATCCGATGGCAACCAAATGGGGAGGCACACAACTAGACCTTGCACAGCTCCTACACACGAAATTTCAACCTTCTACGACTAACTGTTTTGAGTTATGCTAAAAAAGCATATTCGAGTATACAAACGGCACGACAAAACTCCTCAAAACGGACTCGGGGATAGTCAAAATCGATCATATTTCAGTGATGAAATTTTTATAGGATAGAAAAATTTTCTGAACTGGAGGAAAGTGAGCTCTTTTTAATGATACAAAAAAGAAACAAATTCGAGTAATCTCTTTTGAGATATGGCTCATTGAAAATGAGCCAAAATTGAGGCATGAAATTTTTAAATGAATTTTGAACAAGCATAACTCGGTAGTAAATTGAACAATCAAGGTGAACACCTTTATGATATGCCAGCAGGGTGCAAATGAGGAAAGAATCTAGTTCAGAAAATTTTTCTATCAACAGGTAAAAGCTGGCAAAGTGTGATCAAAATCTGCCACATCGGCACAGATGAGCTACTTTGGCAGCAAAATGTGAAAAATCCAAAATACAGTAAGCTTTCGTCGTATTAGTATGCTGTTATATCCCAATTGTTTAGCAGGATCACCAAGTTTCAGCCTGGTAGTCTTCTTAGGTCATGATCAATAAGAACACAAAGTAGACGATTTCGTCATTTCAGTTGCGACATGAAAAAAGGTGGCTTTACAAAACCATGGCTAGTGGCCCAACTAAAAAATACAAGTTTTGGAGCTGTAATTTGGTTTGGATCCATGCAAGACCTATATGTACATGCCATAAAATTTCCATCAAAATTGGAGAGGGTCGAGCGGGGACCCGTGTTACACTTGACGTGAAATGACCAAATGCATACGGTGTAAAAAACTGTCCAAACTAATTAATTTGTGATTGAAATGCAAATTTAGGCTAGAATTTGAGTGGGAAATTTGTCGCGATAATGTAATCGGAAAGTAATAGGTTAAATAAGCAGAAAAAATGTTCGGATCAAAATTACTCAAAAGGTATTCCAGAGGGGACAAATGGATAAACTGATGGAGCGACAGGCACACATTTTGCCCATCTCATAATTCCAGCTTTCTTCTCTTTTTTTTCTGTTAAACAGTTTTACTGGACTAATTTAATTTTGACACCGTTATTTTTGCATTATATTTACAGGAAATCCCGTTTATTTTTATCACACACACACACCCATATATGTATGGGTCATTCCACATAAAATGTGCCAGGGGTCCCCACTCGACCCGCTCCAATTTTGATGAAATTTTAATGGCATGTACATATATGTCTTAGATGGAGGCATGCCAAATTGCAGCTCCATAAGTTGCATTAGTTGGGCCACTAGCCATGGTTTTGCAAAGACGCCTTTTTTCATGTCGCAACCAAAATGACTAAATCGTCTACTTTGTGTTCTTATTGATCATTACCCAAGTAGGGCTTGTGAAACTTGGTGATCCTGCTAAACATTTGGGTTATAACAGCCTACTAGTACAACGAAAGGTTCATTTATTTTAGATTTTTCACATTTCGCTGCCAAAGTAGCTCATTTGTGCTGATGTGGCGTATTTTGACCACACTTTGCCAGCTTGTATCTGTCGATAGAAATATTTTCTGAACTGGATTCTTTCATCATTTGCACTCTGCTGGCATGTAATAAAGGTGTGCAAGTGGCATCTTGATTGCTCAATTAACTGCCGAGTTATGCTGGTTCAAAATTCAGTAAAAAATTTCACGATTCAATTTTGGCTCATTTTCAACGAGCTATACCTCAAAAGGGATAACTCGGATTTGGTTTTTCTTTATATTATTAAAAAGAGCTCACTTTTCTCTTTAAGGAAATGTCTTCTGAATTTTTGAGACAAAGCCGTTTTATACAGATGTTGAGGTTCAAAACGATGTACAAAATATCGCCAATTACAGAAAATAAAAATTATTTCATTTATTTATACATGATCTAAGAGGACTACTGGGCTAAAAGTTGGTGATAGTGCTAAACATTTGGAATATAACAGCCAGCTGGTGCAACGAAAGCTAAATGTATTTAGCAACCAAAGTAGCTCATTTGTGCCGATGCGGGAGATTTTGACGACATTTTGCCAGCTTCTATCTTTTGATAGAAATATTTTTTAAACTGGATCTTTTCCTCGTTTGCACCCTGCCAGCATGTTATAAAAGTGTGCAAGTGGCATTTTGATTGCTCAATTAACTCCCGAGCTATGCCGGTTCAAAATTCATTCAAAATTTCATGCCTCGATTTTGATTTATTAAGGCATGAAGTTTGTGAATGAATTTTGAGCCGGCATAACTCGGGAGTTAATTGAGCAATCAAAATGCCACTTGCACACCTTTATAACATGCCAACAGGGTGCAAATGAAGAAAGAATCCTGTTCAGAAAATATTTCTATCAACAGATACGAGCTGGCAAAGTGTGGTCAAAATCTGCCACATCGACACAAATGAGCTACTTTGGCAGCAAAATGTGAAAAATCTAAAATACACGAATCTTTCGTTGTACTAGTAGGCTGTTATATCCCAATTGCTTAGCAGGATCACCAAGTTTCAGCCTGGTAGCCCTTTTAGATCATGTATAAATAAATGAAATAAACTCTATTTTCTGTAATTGGCGAAATTTTGTATATCGTTTTCAACCTCAATATCTGTATAAAACTGCTTTGTCTCAAAAATTCAGAAGACATTTCCTTAAAGAGAAAAGTGAGCTCTTTTTAATGATATAAAGAAAAACCAAATCCGAATTATCCTTTTTGAGGTATGGCTCTTTGAAAATGAGCCGAAATTGAGGCCTGAAATTTTTAACTGAATTTTGAACCAGCATAACTCGGCAGTTAATTGAGCAAGCAAGATTCCACTTGCACACCTTTATGACATGCCAGCAGAGTGCAAATGATGAAAGAATCCAGTTCAGAAAATATTTCTATCGACAGATACAAGCTGGCAAAGTGTGGTCAAAATCCGCCACATCGGCACAAATGAGCTACTTTGGCAGCAAAATGTGAAAAATCTAAAATACATTAAGCGTTCGTTGCATCAGCAAGCTGTTATATTCCAAATGTTTAGCACTATCACCAACTTTTCAGCCCTGTAGTCCTCTTAGGTCATGTATAAATAAATAAAATAATCTTTATTTTCTGTTATTGGCGATATTTTGTATATCGTTTTGAACCTCAACATCTGTATAAAACTGCTTTGTCTCAAAAATTCAAAAGACATTTTGGTTTAGTCATTTTGGTTGCGACATGAAAAAAGGCGTCTTTGCAAAGCCATGGCTGGTGGCCCAACTATACAACTTATGGAGCTGTAATTTGGCATGGCTCCATCTAAGACATGGATGCACATGCCATAAAAATTTCATCAAAATTGGAGGGGTCGAGTGGGGAACTTTCCGAAATTTGGCCCATTTGACATGGAATGACCCGTATATGTATCAGGGTTCGAGCTAGGCCGCGCGATCGCGCGATTCCCGCAATATTTTTTGAAATCTCACTCAAAAAAATTTTTTTTTGGGCTTAAACTTTAAAAATCCCACTTAAAATTTTGGTCAGGAAGGAAAATCCCACCTTGTATTTTTCCCCAGCGTGAACCCTGATGTATATATATATGTTACGGTGAATCTCCGAAATCGAAGAATGTCGACAATCACCGGTGGATGACGACATTCTCCAATTTCGAACATACGCCGTAACATTTTGTTCAGGTGTATGTTTTATGGTTTTAGCTTACTTTCCCCCGCCCGTAATTTTACATGTATATATTATGTACTATATAAAATTACGGGTGGGGGAAAGTAAGCTAAAACCATAAAACATACACCTGAACAAAATTTTTGAGAAACAATTAGAATAACTCAAATATGGAAAGGGGGGAGGGAGAGAGTTCTTTAGGTTTTTTTTTTAATACATACTAGAAAAGAAAAATTTTATAAAATTCTAAAATGCAGCATTTAAGACTCCATTGGTGGAACAACATCGACTATTCACGAATGATGCGTGAAAAGCAAGATAACAATGCACACTGTGCTCTGATCCTCCCACTTAAAAACAAGAAAAACGTTTACCTTACAAACAATTCATGAAATATTGAACTTGACCGAAACCACTTTGACACACAGAGAGTTCCGAAATTCTTGGATTTCGCGGCGTAAGAAATGCCTCTCCTGCAGACAGACATGTTCCCACGCACATATAAAAAATAACACCACCCTCACATCAAACTGCTCGATTTTTCACGAAAATGCTCCGGGATGTAAACACTGAGAGTTAGCCCCCAAAATTCTCCTCCTTCCGACACACAGCAACGTTCTGGCAAACTTGGCAATGCAAAAGCCAAGTTTCTAAATTTACTCAGAACGCCTTTAGCATACGATAAGCGCATCGAAAAGTTTCGAAACGCAACTGAGCAATTTTTTAAAATAATTTTTTTCGTCCAGCTGAGTGTTGGTTTACGCTTAGTCAATGCAAAAGGGTAGGTACAGCGCAAACCTTTTTTTTCCTCGTCATGAATCAGCCGAATGGGGCTTCTTAGTGTTGCACTTCTGATACGAGAACAATAGTTCTCTTTCAACTTCATTTTTGATGCTTTTATTACAATTAAATTTCGTTATACATTCGCAAACACACAATGTTCTTCATCAGCATTATTGCTTTCGAAAAGACAGCGCACTCGAGAAAAATTTTGAGAACCTCAAATTTCCAATTACATCTGCATAAAGTTTTGCATATTGTGTTCTAAAAATCAGTCGGAAAAAAAAGGAAATCAAAAGATAAATTTGCGTGAGATAAAGTCGGAACAAATAGGAACATGAAGAACTAATATTTACGAGAACAATTAATCATAAGTACAAAAATGATATTAGTTACATTTTGTAAAATGGAAACAACTATAATGCACTAAAAAGTTTTTAAAAAGGTTCTCAGTGTTATGTAAATAAAACAATTATTCTGTTTTGCTTTTACGTAAAAGAATTAAACGTAGAAAAAAGAAAACTATATATGAAAATTAATAAAATAAATACTATCCTCATACTTACTTGAGTTAAGCAAACTTTTTTGGGGTCTCAAAATTTCAAACTACATCCACAAAAAAGCTCCATATTTCATATTTTATTTGGTGGGAGGCATAAATAAATTTAAGAGATTATGTTTCATGAGATAAAGAGAAATAAAACGAAACACTGAATTTCTACTTATATAAATTAGAATGTGTTTATCTATCCTTTTGTGATGCCCGTTTAAAATTTGGCCTGGTAATTATTTTTATCAAATTATTTTTCCTTTTTTCCGGTAACATTTAACGCGTTTAACATCTCTTTTACAGCTCCTAATGATAAGTAGAAAATCATTTAATGCATCATAAGTCAGTAAATACTTTTCAACTGTGATGAGAGAAGAGTTTTGTAAATCGGGCAATTTTTATATTTCAAATGAATTTTTTAAACGATATACTATTTAAAATGTTTTTTGCTGTCCAGAAAGAATTGCAAAAATCTATTCTTCGATCGTTCATTTTTCGACCTTAATTTTTCTTCCTTGAAGTCCCCCTTCCTCCTCCAAAAAAAAAGAAAAAGAAAAACCTTAAATGTTATTTAAACATTTTTAAATGCTCGCAAGCTGAACCTTTTTTCTAGAAGCAATTTATAAAATGCTGCTAGAACAATGAAATTAATTAATATAGTATTAGAGAAATATTTTTTGTTCCGATTTTTGAGAATTCAGTTTTAAGTGAGATGACAACAATTTGGAATTCCAGCAATTTTTATTTAGTCATTTATTTTAGGAATTTTTAACTACGACTTAAAACATTTATTTTTAATGCAATTCTACTTCTAATGAGGACACATTAAAACGAATATGGATTGAAAAGTAAATTTAAAAAGAAGTTCCGTCAAGAACTATACGAGCGTACTTTCCCGTATACACCAAATTCAAATTTATAATCTAACTATCCCTTTCTCTTTCTTTCTCATTTAGCTTTAGTTCTTTATTGCTTAAAATATACCTTTCTCAACGGATAATACATATTTATTCACTCACTCATTCATTCTTTCATTTATTTATTCATTCACTAGCGGTACCCGCACGGCGCTGCTCGTGCTGAATTTTAACCGTACCTAAAAAAACGTAAGCACAATTTCATTAGTGTGTTCCGATTTATCGCCAATGACTAATTGTAGCGTGTCATATACGCAACGTTATTTGAAATCTAGTATAAACCATACGTATTCCTTTTCTGGCGATATTTATTTAAATGCTATTACTAAATCAAGGAAATCGTTAAATCGGGGAGACAATACTTTTATCAAGTTCAATCACGAATTAAAAACCTATTGCTAATTTGAGAAAAACGTTAAATCGAAGGTATGCTTTATTATTGTTTTTCCGTTGATAACTAATCTGATGTCTCTATTTTGAAAAATAAGTTTTATATTGAAATTAAGCTAATACTATTCACCCGGAGTTGAGGAAACTGCTAATTATTATTTTTTGATCAAGGTAAGCCTTAAGAAATCGCGCTAAAAAGCTTATAACTGGCGTTCTTATTGACTTAGAAACTTAGAACAAATATCATCTTGTGCAGAAAAATTCGATCGATATATTACATTAATATGTGCAAGGTTTTTTTTCACCCCCATATTGGGGAATTTATGTGGACAATTGAGTAAAATTGGAATAAAAAAGAACTACCTATAGCATTTTTTTTCAGAAACCTTCGTAGGAGTGTACTCAACAAATTCCCAAAGTTTCATGGCGATCGGATGAATGGTGTAGTAATGCATAAAGGACAGACAGACATACATTCATTTTTATATATAGATTTATTCATTCATTCACTCATTCATGTATTTATTCATTTATTTACTCATTCATGTAGTTATTCACTCATTTATTTTTTTCATTCATTCACTCATTTATTTACTTATTTTTTCATTCATTCACTTATTTTTTCATTCATTCATTCATTCTTTCACTCATTCATTCCGTTATTCATTGAGAAATTTCCTTAAAAATCCGGATCAAAAAATTTCGTAGGAAAATAGGCTCGTTCAGTTCTTGGTGAACTTCGTACCTGTACATGTTCTACATCGTAACATCTTTCCGATAAAGTTTGTTGCAAGCAAATCCGTCGTTTCGATCAGGATTTATATGGGATTAAAATTTCCCCATAGGCTCTTTTTTTTTTTTTTTTTTAACTGTTCAAAAATAAACAAAAATTGTTCAAATCAATATTTCAAGCCGAGAATTTCTTCCAATGAGCTTTCTCATAGGAACTTGGACTGAACTTTCAAAACTGAACGAAAAATTCTTCAAATCAAAAAGTAAGATATGGAAATGAGATGTCTTGAATACAAAAAGAATTTTTAAATCGGACAATTCGTCCAACAGTTATTAAGGAGGGGGAGGGACAGACCCACAGACATATTCCCTCCACCCCCCCCCCCCCCCCCTCTGAGACCCTACTTTCTAATTTTTATTTTCCAATTTTTATTTATTTACTTCCCTTATTTATGACATTTCTTCATTTTTAACGATATTTTTACGATACATTAAGCCTTCTTTCATGCTTTATTATTATTATTGTTGTATCTTGACGTGATTGTGATGTTTGGCACAAATACAACAAATATAATTTATTACGAAAAGTGGGTTATTTATTATACATATTTACAAGACATTTAAGAAATGCTAACTACACCGGCGACGGCCGTTAATCGACTCTCAATTCTGTAGAACGAGATGTTGCTCGGCAAAACGTCGGGCTGTTGCCAACATCTTCCCCTTTTAAGTCATGACATAGTCCTTGAATCTTTCAGGACGTTTGATGGTTCTTTGTGGTCTGGTCCGCAAAGTTGTTGAAGTGTCGGGTGGAGTAACAAACTCACTCAATAGAGATTCATCTATTTCTGATCTCTCAGTTATGGAGTTGAACCATGTGTCCTGCTGCAGCGAGTCAGAGGCTCTGAACTCGTCAACAAATGGATTTGAATTAGGACATGGTGTTGTACTTGCTTCATACCGATAGCGTAGTTGGTTTGCATGAGAGCGAACGAGTCGTATTCTGTCATTCGACTCAAGAAACACATTGTAAAGGACATTCCCTTTACGTTCTGCTATTTTTCCTGTCTCCCATTTCCAGTTGTTATTTGAGTATACTTTAGCATAAACTAAATCACCTTCTTTGAAGAATCTATTTTCTGCGCCATGATGTTTATTAAACTGAAAATTTTGTTTTTCATTCATTTTGGCAGCTGTGTCGTCAGAAGGACGAATCAAGTCCAAAACTGTTCTCAGTTTTCTTCCAAGCATCAGTTCGGCAGGTGATTTATTTCCGATATATTTGTTTGGTGTGTACCGGTAAGTGAATAGAAATGTATTAAGAGCAGCTTGTAGATCTCCCCCTTGCTGAATTTTCTTAATACCTCTTTTGAAAGTGTCTACAAAAATCTCTGCTTGACCGTTTGATTGAGGATGATGTGGAGGTATTCTATAGTGCTGTATACCATTTTTCTTGCAGAAATCATCAAAAAGATTACTTGTGAACTGAGTACCGTTGTCAGAAACTATAATTTTTGGCACTCCATATCTGGCACAAGTTTGCTCGATAAATTTCAATGTTGTAGATGCAGTGATTGTTTTCGTAATGAAGATTTCAGGCCATTTGCTATTTGCATCTATGATGAGCAGGAAGTAATAACCATCTATTGGACCTGCGTAGTCGATATGAATTCTTTCAAATGGCTCTTTTGCTAATGGCCAAGAACGCAGTAATGTCTTGGTTGGTGATTTTCGAGAAGTTTGGCATGAATGACACGTTTTGACGTAAGTTTCAATGTCCTTGTCTATTGAAGGCCAGAAAACGTAACTTCTAGAATATGATTTCATGCGTTCCATTCCAGGATGTCCTTTGTGCAATTCTTTTAGAATTCTGCTTCGAAATTTATCTGGAATAATGACTCGTTCACCAAACATTAGGCATCCTTTCACAACTGATAGAGAATCTTTTCTGTTAAAATATGGTCGAATCTCTTCGGGAATTTGATTTTTATGTGATGGCCAACCATGGTCAAGAAACTCTATAACTTTTTGAGCGACTTCATCTTTCTTAATTTCTTCCTGGATAGATTTGTGTGTGATGTTGACTGAATTAACTGAATCTTCCAAAATTTGATTTACTGTTGTTTCCAGATGAACTGAGGCAATGACGATTTCCTCCTCTGGTTGGATTTTGGAATTAATCAGTCTTGATAATATATCTGCGTAACCAAAAGAATCAGTGGAAATATATTTAATTTTGAAATTGTAGGCCAATAAGATACAAGCCCATCTTTGAAGTCTATTTGCAGTATGAGCGGGAATACCTTTTGATGATCCAAAAATGCGTAACAGAGGCTGATGATCAGTTTCCAGAATAAACTCCCGACCATAGATCATTTTGTGGAATTTTGTTAGGGAAAAAATTAATGCAAGTCCTTCTTTTTCTATTTGACTGTATTTTTGCTCTGTAGCTGACAAAGTTCGTGAAGCGTGAAAAATTGCTTTTATTGAACCGTCTGGAAATTCGTGATGTATTACAGCTCCAATTCCAGTATTACATGCGTCAGCTGCTACAATGATTGGCAATTCTGGATTATAGTGAGTCAAAAGAAGATCACTTTGCAAAATTTTCTTGATGTCATCAAAAGTTTTGTCGCATTGCTTAGTCCATTTCCACTCAATATCTTTACGAAGAAGATTATCTAATGGTTGTCTGAGTTGCTGAAGTCTGTGTACAAATTTTCCATAATAATTTATAGCGATTTGGAAGAAGTCCATTTCCATCTATTACGTGCCCTAAAAATTCAATTTGGGGTAAAAACAGTTGACATTTTTCAGGACGCACTACAAAACCGTAGTCCTCAAGCCTTACAAAAAGTTCTTTTAAATGCCGTTTATGCTCAGAAACAGATTTGCTTGCGACCATGATATCATCAAGGTAAGCACTGGTGTTTTTAAGACCAGAAATCATAGCATCAATAATTTTCTGAAATTCTCCAGGTGCTGGTTTTACTCCAAAAGGCAATCTATTAAATTTATAAAGACCTTTATGAGTGTTTATGGTAAGCAATTTACCTGAATGTTTATCTACTTCAACTTGGAAATAGGCATCGGACAAATCTATCACACTGAAAATACAATTTCCAGCTAAGTTTGCAAAAATATCCTCTGGAACAGGTAACGGATGATTGTTCGATTCTAATGCCTCATTCAGTCCTGTTGAGTAATCTGCACATATACGTAATTTTCCATTAGGCTTCTTGACTACTACGATAGGTGCTGCCCATGCTGAATAGTCAATTGGTGAAATTATTCCTAACTTTTCCAATCTATCTAACTCTTCTTCAATTTTTGGAAGTGCTGCATAAGACACTGGTCTCTTGTTTCTAAAAATTGGTTGAACACCATCTTTTAACTGTAGTGTTACCTTTGTTTTTGTACAACGACCTAATTCTGTCGAAAACACTGCAGGGAAATCCTTGACAAGTTGCGAATTAAAATTTTCGTCCGATACAGAGCGGACACTGCAACATATTGAAGACATCGGAACATCCCACAAGTTGAAAAGTTCTATCCATTGTATTCCAAATAAATTAAGATTTGGCACTTCTGTCACGAAACAAGTTCCAGTTTTTGTAGTATCGTTAATTGTAATTTCGCAGTCAAACTTATGAGTTAGTTTTACTGGATTACCAGATGCACTGCTGGCAGAAAATTTGGTTTTGTTCGCCATAGGTTTTCCTATTTGTTCCCATGTACTTTCAGAAATAATGGTGATGTCAGAAGCTGTGTCGAATTGTAATCTAACCAATTCATTATTTATTTAAACTGTAATGTATTTCCTTTTATCTTCGAAAGAAATTTTGTTTACAGCAAAAAGGGCTTCAGTATTTGGCGAAAACGTCGTTATGTCCTTTTGCACCTGTCTAGTCGTAATCGCTTGAATAGTTGGCGAAAAATTCTTTATTTTCTTTTTCCTTCGTCTAGTCGGAATTGCTTGGCGACCGCTATTACAATATCCTTCTTTATGTCCTATTCTATGACATTTTTGGCATTCATGCTTCGAATAAGTACAGTTCTTTGCGAAATGCATTTCACCACAAAACCAACAAGGATATCTTGGCGACTTTAGTCCGCCGTTATCTTGCTTTGGCGATGACGCACCACGCTTGGCGTAATTCTTTCCAAACTTAAAATCAGACGATTTTACAGTGCGGGATTCTCCAAATTTTTCCTCGCCAAATTTTGCAAGTTTTTCATTTGAAACTTTGTTAATTGATGATTTTGCGGGGGTGAACTGTTGTATCATCGCTGCGTCTTCTTTTAATGAAGTGAAAGCTTGGCATTCTTCTACCAATTTACGAATGTCAATTGGCGATGTGGCAGATTGTTTATCCATTAATTGTAACAATCTGGCACGAATTTCAAAATGCTTTGGCGCGTTAAGACCGCTGATAAAAATAAGACACTTGAATTGTTCTACATCGAGTTGATTATACTCAATATATTCGCATTTTTTATTAACAATGACTGCATATGTGGCGAAATCATCCCAGTCATTCTTTTTAATTTGAAGACAGTTAAATCTTTTATGAAATACTGACTGTTTGGGACTAAGAATAGATTTCAGCTGGCTAACTGTATCGTTAAATGACACATCTTTGAATTTCTTTGGAAGAATGTAATTGATATATTTATTGTAAGATGCTAGGTCTAACTTACGTAGAAGCAATCTTACCTTTGCGGCGTCATCCAATTTAGCTGCATCGGTAATGAAAGTTTCTTCATACCGTGTGTACCACTTATCGAACGACAGTCCACTTTCTGCGTCATAAACAAAATCACTGATTCCATTAGCCAAAGTTTCCATTAAAAACTCAATATTATCTGCTGCATTTGAAACTGCAGTTGTTGAGGAACTTTGACGACTGGTTTCTTCCAAAAGTTCAAGTCGTTTATTTGTTGAGATTACCAAAGCCGTCAGCTGCTGTAACAAATCTTCGGTTGTAGCCATTTCTTTCCGCTTGCTGATACTTCGAGACTTTTAAATGTAAAAGATTCTTGAAAATCCTCGTCGCCACGTTGTTGTATCTTGACGTGATTGTGATGTTTGGCACAAATACAACAAATATAATTTATTACGAAAAGTGGGTTATTTATTATACATATTTACAAGACATTTAAGAAATGCTAACTACACCGGCGACGGCCGTTAATCGACTCTCAATTCTGTAGAACGAGATGTTGCTCGGCAAAACGTCGGGCTGTTGCCAACAATTATTTTTAATTGTACAGGAAAGTAGGCTAAAAAGTGTAATTCTAATTCATTTTGTGGAACGTAAGCTCAGAAAATCTTTAATAGCATAAAAGAATGAATGATTTAGTTAAAACAGAAAATGTGTTCAGAACATAAAAGCACGGCAAAAGAACACAAAAATTTAATTTTTACCATTAAACCATAAACTCTTTTTTTTCTTCTTTTCTTTACCAAAAGGTGGCAACGTTTTTTCAGCAATAGGCAAATGAAACAAAAAAAAAAGACTTCAAAAGACACTATGGAAATGCGTTAAATTGGAAACCTCCAAACTTTGACCCGCTCGTAGGCGAACGTATCTGATATTAGGATCACCTGCTTCTTTTGATTGCATTATATGATGTTTCACAATGAAAGTATATCATGCAAACCAATCAAGAAACACATTGACTGAAAAACAAAATTAAACTCTACATTTTAACTGTCATCAATTATATGAGTTTTATTGGAGAAGCTTACAGTATAGTGAGTGACACATATAGGTATTCACATAATGAAACTTGATATTATAATGAGCTAGTTGTATCTTAGTCAAGTCGAGTAAAAAGTATCTACGTTCTGCACCCGTTTTGCATCCTAAACCGGAAAAATTATAAGCGATTTTCTTTGGGAGTGGGGGGGGGGGGGACTTAAGCTTAAGTTGCCACGCTCCCCACTAAATTTTGAGCTGCAGAATTTTTTTTTTAACCTTTGATATGCACTTCTCATACAAAAAATTCGACGTTATGCACACCAAACAGAAGGAAGTTAAATGCGATTTGATAAGGGGGCGTGGAATAAAGAGCTGTAGCTAGCCCCCCCCCCCTCCCCCCGGCCTTAGCGTTAAATTTTTAAGTGAGAAGAAATTTGGCGTGACCCATGTTATGTACCCTTCATACACGAAGATTCACGTTTAGCACCTTTAACCGAAAAACGTTACAAGAGATTTAATTCGGGGGGGGGGGGGGGTACTTAAGTTTAGGTTAGCCCACATGACCACTAAATTTTGAACTGCGAAAATTTTTCAACAAACCTTGTTATGTCACTCTGTTTACATCACTCATACACAAAATTCGACGTTTTGCACTCTAAAAACCAGGACTGAAATACCTCGCATTACTATACCTGAACCAGAATAAAACCGATTTCAAAATGCAATATTCCACTGCGCTCATAGGCGTGCGTACGGGTGGTACCTATACCTAGTGTACCGTGGTAGTCCACGGGTGTTCAACAGTGAGGGGTCACGACGCAGACTGCGCTATTGAAATTTTTTGGGTTTGTTTTTAGGGGCTTTGGAGGGGGTAAGCTCCTGAAGCCGGCTTGGCCGACTGTTCAGCGGATTTGGGGGATCATTCTTTTGGGGAGTCCGTAACTTTTTAATGAAGTGCGCTATCGCTCAGAGGGAGAAGGGGACCCCATTATCACATAAATACGATAGCTTATACGAAGCAGGCAATTTTTTTTCTTTTTTTAAGTTTTGTGTTTACTAATTCTATACCTCAGAGATTTATCAGAAATGCTTCTTTAAGCTGAACTCTTCAAAAGTTTCCCTTGAGGTGCGGGACTTCCATCTTATGAGTGTAATCTGATTTCCCGGCACGTTGGTACCCCCACTAACACAGTGGTACCCCTATTGGTAAAGTACAGATGTATGACCAGGGCTTCAAAATTATTCATACTTCATTAATTACGGGACAACGGGGGCAAACCGAAGGGGGGGGGACACCCCTTGGGCAATGGGATCTGTATGCCCCAGGAGGCATCGGGTATCCGAGAGTTTTAAGCATCTAGAATCCGATCTGCTACTGCAGGAAAATTCCGGTTATCCGGCATGTTAATTTTGATTATTAAAACTTGATTAATTAGCATATTTTGAAATGAAGATTAAATTTAGAAGCTGGTGCAATGCCATCTTGTGGCTAGTGTGCTGTTTAAAAAATGCATAGAATTTACAGGTTTCAAACGACAGAGCCGATTTCCGGCATGGACCCATCAACACAAGGGTCACCGAAGATCCAATATCCTCACAAGAATACGGGACTTTCGCGGTCCTGTACTGAAGCTCCCTAGGACGCAGGAGAAATCACAAAATGCAGGACCAAGCCGTAAAATTTGGAACGTTTAGCAACACAGCACTTCATTTATCCCTAAGTCCTTTTCGTCCGTGAATCGTAAAGTGGCAATTATGTTTTAAAAAATACAATAAACATTTAATAAACAAAGAAACATATAAAACATACATTACATATATATAACAGCACACAACTATCGAAAATCCATTTTCTATACTTTTCCTTTTAAAACCATATATAACATCACGAGGTGCATGTACGTTTAAGTCAAAGTTAAAGTTATTATTGTCAAAAGTAAAACTATTTTTCCCCCTCCGTGAGAAAATATTGACATTTATAACTTGGGGATCATTCATAAATGATGTCACGCTTCGAGGGGAGAGGGGGTTCGTGAAATTGTGACAAAGGCTGACAAGGGGAGGGGGTAACAAGAAGTGTGACATCCTGCTTATACAACATAGCGTGACACGTGACAAAGGGGCGGGAGGGGGTCAAATGTGTGGGGAAAAAAGCGTGACATCATTTATGAACAGACCCTTGGTTCGTTTAAAGTGCAAAACGCCAAACTGTATATGCTAAGTGCCCCCCCCCCCCTCCAAAAAGGATGATTTCTCTCCAAAAGATGGATAAAAAATCCTGAAAAGAACCTTCTCAAAAATTTCAATAGTACAGTGCGTTGTGAACCCCTCCTTGTGGGCACCCCTTGTGTGTTTTTTCTCTGCGAGGTACAAAGCGAGAGTATAGTTGCAAACATTACAATGCGTCAAAATTTAAAAGTGAGGGGGCTAACTCATGCTTAAGTCCCTCCTCCCCTCGATTAAATATAACTTTTTTCAGTTTAGGGTACAAAACGTGAAACTTTGTGTATGAAGAGTGCATAACGTGGGTCAAGCCAATTTTCTTCTTCCTTTAAAATTTAACACTGAGGGGGTCCAGCTGCAGGGCTTTTTAATCGACCTAACAAGCTCTTCGAGTGTTCTAGAGTTAATTCATTGAATTTTATCGGAGTTTCCTGCTTGTGGCATATAAAGAGCAAAGAATACGACAACTGGAAACAGGAATGGAAAAGACCTTGCTCATACAGAGCTCCTTAAAAAATACAAGCTGTTTGATCCGTGGGCAGACAGAAACATTTGAGAAAAAAATTAATGCATTGCGTACGGTTTGTAAGAAAGAACCGTCAAAAAGTTAACAAGGCGGCAAAAGGCAAAATCAGGGGCAGAATCGTTACGATTTATTGTAGCGTGTGAAGAAAACTACTCACTCTTTCGATTTATTGGAATAATAAATTTGCCAATCACATCGGTCACGATTTATCTTAGCGTGAAAACCTGCCTTTAGATTTTTTTGTGACAAACACGGCTTAAGCATTTGGCTATTAAAAAAAAATCGGGCAAGTGCTTTTTTTTAACAAAATTTGTTAAAAAAAAAATAGTTTCCGTGATGGGTGGTGTGGAAAAGGTTCTAGTAGTGGCACAATATGCACATAAAAATTTTGAAATTAGTAAAACAATGCTTTCGTTCTTTCTTTTCCTTTTTTTTTTTCATTTTCAATGATGGGTATGAGTAGGAGAAGAAGGCCGTTTCACCAACAGCAGGCGGATCGCGGATCAGGGGGCGTGGCTAATCCGCCTCCCAATACCCCCAGGCGTGCCCTCAGGCGTTAGTCGAGTGGAGTTGAGTTGTATGCCCTCAGGCATTTTTCGAGTGGAGTTGAGTTCTTTTTGCCCCAGGCATTTTTCGAGTGGATTTGAGTTGTTTTTGCCCCAGGCGTTTTTAAAGTAGAGTTGAGTGGTTTTTCAAAAGTTTATAGTTTTGGAATGCCAACACTTTTTAGTTTCAGTTTAAGACTTAATGTAAAACCGATTGTGACACCATCTACGAGAAGAAAATGGAACTATTATTGAACTTAGAATAATTTTCAATGTTTTAGAATTCGAGCATTAAATATTAACAAAAAAATTAATTATAATGTATAATGAATTAGATTTAATATCATTAATTATATCCTGATACAGCTTAATTTTTTAGACTTAAATTTTTTTTCTTTTTCGATCTTTTTAATGTTTTCACTTGCATTCACGCAGGAACTATTTCATATTAACAAAAAATTAATTATAAAATGATAGCGCTAAAAAGTTAATGCTTAAAAAGGGATTACTTTAAATGCAAAGGGAATTATTAAAGTATCACATTTAAATGATATTAAAAAATAATAATTTTTTTTAATACAAATTAGTGATGATAAAAGGTATATTCAACTTACCCTAGCAGGAGATTCAGTAGATTGATAATTGATTCTTGAAAAATCCATGGTTGAGCGTATAAGGAACTGAGAAACGCTTTTAAAAAAGAGCAGAGTTAAGTTATAATTCCTGCAGCATTGCAAGACATGAACAAACTTGTATTGCGCTAAAAGATTGAAATCATAGTGCAGGTGTTTTTTTATGGCTTTAGGTCCTTTGTAACGATCGGACAGAAAAGAAAAGGTCCCCTCTCCACCCCTATAGGCATACTTTCTCTTTCTACATTGAATGAAGTGATTGACAAAGATCGCTTTCCTTTTCACATACCATCTCCATTGTACTTAATTTTTTTAACTGTAGATAATGGATACATTACTTGATGGTGGTGAATATCAGTTTAATGAAAACAAAAATACGTTAATGAGAGATGATTTTTACTCGCAAGAAAACATGTTTGATAGTGTTTTCTTCTATTAGCAACCTTTTTTTCATTGATGCAGAAGCTACTAGTAGGATTCATTCCGTAAAACAATAGAGAATGTAAGATTTTACTAAATAAAAATGTTTGAACTTGCAAAACAAAATTATTTTCTACTTGCAAAATTTTAGAACTTCGCATGAAAATTTAAAAAAAAAAGTACTTATTCAAACGGTTGAAACTTGGAACTAAAATTTTAACACTGAATTATCAAAAATCCGAAACAATTTAATAAAGATTCGAGACTTAAAAAGTAAATGTAAACTCACTAAAAGAGATTTGAAAATCTGAAAAGAAAAATAGAATAATAACTTCACTAGAAACACTGAAATAGAATCGTAAAACTTGAAAAATTTAAATCGCAAAACTTAAATCTATTGCAAAGAGCTTTATGTGAAACGTAAAAGTGCTAAGAGCAAAATGCTAAAACTGATTAAACTTAGAAATACGTGGAACAAATCATTTACAACTATAAACTTTAAAAACTTAAACTCATTCAGAAAAGAACGGAAATGCAAAATTACAAAACAAAAGGGTTACGCTCTTGCAAAATATTAAAACTTAACGCAAAAAAAAATGTAAGAAAGTACAAAACACCAAAAGTTAAGAGTAGTATAAAAAACTGTTACTTAGATTCATCTAAAACATGACTCGGAAAAAGTAAAAGTAATATATACAAATTGAAAAAACTTATATTCACCTAATTAACATATTAAAATAGCAAGTACAATACGTTAAAACAGAACGAAAATGTAAAAGTATGAAACGTAAAATTACAAAACCTTAATTCATCTGGTAAAAGTTAAGTAAAAAATGTAAAAGCACTAAGAGTGAAAACTACAAAACAGCATGAAAGCTAGAAATAAAAAATATACAACATTAGAACTTAAATTCATCCAGAAAAACTTAGAAGAAAAAATGTAAAAGTTCGGAAATTTTCAAAACAAAAGTATGATGCACTTGCAAAATGTAAAAATTTAGTGCAAAAACGTAAAAAGTACTATGTACAAAATGTTAAAATTTAGATTTATCTACTAAAACAGTGAATGAAGATGTAAAATTACTAAGAGTAATATATTAAAACAACACGAAAACGTAAAAAAAAAAAAAATATTTATCTGATATAACTTAGACTGAAGTCGTAAAATTACTAAGTACAAAGTGTTAAAACATCATAAAAATGTAAAAATATCAAGTATAAAGCAGCAAAACATAGATTTGTCTATAGAAATCTTGATCAAAAAATGTAAAAGTTCAAACAACAAAATCCTAAAACTCTGAAAAATTGAAAACACGCAGTACAAAAACAGCAAAACCTGTAAAATTGCTAAGTATATAAGGATGCAAAACTTAAATTTTTCCAGAAAAACTTAGAACGAAGTTGTAAAAGTACGGAACTTTTCAAAGTAAAAGTGTTATGCACTTACAAAATGTTAAAACTTAATGTAAAAATGTAAAAAATTCTTCGTCAAAAATATTAAAACTCTGACTTATCTACTAAAACTTAGAATGAAAATGTAATTGAATCAAATGTACTAAGTGTGAAATAGTAAAGTAACATGAAAATGTAAAAGTACTAAGTATATAGCGTAGTCATCAAGTGAAACTTTGTACAAAAATTTGTCTACTGAAATCTTAATCAAAAATGTAAAAGTTCAAACAGCAAAATCCTAAAACTCTGAAAAATTGAAAACACGCAGTACAAAAACAGCAAAACCTGGAAAATTGCTAAGTATAAGGCTGCAAAACTTAAATTTTTCCAGAAAAACTTAGAACGAAGTTGTAAAAGTACGGAACTTTTCAAAGTAAAAGTGTTATGCACGTACAAAATGTTAAAACTTAAAATGAAAATGTAATTGAATCAAATGTACTAAGTATAAAATAGTAAAGTAGCATGAAATGTAAAAGTACTAAGTATATAGAGTAGTCATCAAGTGAAGCTTTGTATAAAAATGTCAAACTTAAGTACGAAACTTAAAAGACTTAGATCTGTCTGCAGAAATCTTGATCAAAAAAAAAAAAACGTAAAAATTCAAACAACAAAATCCTAAAACTCTGAAAAAAGTAAAAACACGCAATACAAAAACAGCAAAACATAGATTTGTCTATTGAAATCGTTTATCAAAAATGTAAAAGTTCTAACAACAAAATCTTAAAACTCTGAAAAATTAAAAACATGCAGTGCAAAACAACAAAACATGTACAAATGCTAAGTATAAAGCTGCGATACAAATGCTAAGTATAAAACTTAAATTCATCCAGAAAAACTTAGAACGAAAAATGTAAAAGTACGAAACTTTTCAAAACAAAAGTGTGATGCACTTGAAAAACATTAAAACTTAATGCGAAAATGTAAAAAGTACTACGCACAAAATGCTAAAATTTAGACTTATGTACTAAAACATTGGATGAAGATGTAAAATTACTAAGTAAAATATATTAAAGCAGCAAGAAAATGTTAAAGTACTAAGTACAAAAACGTAAATAAATTGATTTATCTACTAAAACATAGACTGAAGTTGTAAAATTATTAAGTACAAACTGTTAAAATATCATAAAATTTGAAAATAGCAAGTATAAACCAACAAAACATAGATCTGTCCACTGAAATCTTGATCAAAAATGTAAAAGTTCTAACAACAAAATCCTAAAACTGATAAATTAAAAACACTCAGTACAAAACAACAAAACAAGTAAACATGGTAAGTATAAAGCTGCAAAACTTAAACTCAATCAGAAAAACTTAGAATGATGATGTAAAAGCGCGAAACTTTTCAAAATAAAAGTGTTATACACTTGCAAAATGTTAAAACGTACTGCAAAAATCTTAAGAATTACTACGTACAAAATGTTAAAACTCTGATTTATCTACTAAAGCAACGCGAAAATGTAAAAGTACTAAGTATATAACGTATTCATCATGTGAAATTTTGTACGAAAATGTAATCGTTTATGTACGAAACTTAAAAAACTTAGATTTATCTAAAAAAAAATCCGAACTAAAGTCGTAAAAAGTATGAAATGTTAAACATCATGAAGATGTAAACTTTCCAAAAATGCAAACATCAAAACAACTTAGATGTATCTAATAAAATTTAGAACGAGTAAAAGTGTCAAACTTAATAAAAGTACTAAGTAAAAAACAAAAAAAAAAAAATTATATTCATCTACTAAAACACAGAAAAACGTAGAACGAAAAGGTAACAGAAAATTTTCAAAATAAACGTGTTATGCACTTGCAAAATGTTAAAACTTAAATTTATCTACTAAAAATCGGAACAAAGATGTAAAAATACCAAGTATAATACATTGTAGCAACACAAAAATTTAAGAGTACTAAATACAAAACGTAAGAAAAGTTAGAGTTATCTAACTAAAACTTAGACTGAAGTCGTAAAATTACCAAGTACGAAATGTTCAAGAATCATAAAAATGACTAAATAACAAGTATAATGTATCAAAAACATAGATTTCTCCATTGAAATCTTATAAAAAAAATGTAAAAGTTCTAAGGACAAAAATGCTAAAGAAGTGAAAAAATGAAGAATACGCAGTGCCACACAACAAAGCATGTACTAACTATAAAACTTCTAATCTTGAATTCATCCAAGGAAAAAAAAAACTTAGGAAAAAAAATATGTAAATCCAAACAAAAATTTTCAGAAATAAAACTGTTATTCACTTGCAAAGTGTTAAAACTTAATGCAAAAATATAAAAAGTACTGTGTATGAATCTTAAAACTTAGATTTATCAACGAAAACACGGAATGAAGATGTAAAAATATTAAGTATAATATATTAAAGCAACACTAAAATGTAAAAGCACTATGTACAAAGCATCAAAACTTAGATTCATCTAGTAAAACTTGGTACAAAAATGTAAAAGTACTAAGCATAGAACCTAATATACATTTATTTAGTAAAAAACAGAACGAAACTGTTAAAGTACTAAAGCCAACGCATCAAACAAGGATTAATCTATTAAAACAGTATAAAAGCACTGCATACAAACTGCAAAAACTCTTAGAACTCAAATTTAAAAATGTAACAAATCACAAAATTTTAAAACTTAACTTCATCCAGAAAAACTTAGAACGGAAATGTAAAATTACTGAAGTTTACAAAACAAAAGTGATAGGCATTTGCAAATTGTTAAAAGCAAAAACGTAAAAAGTACTAGATACAAAAAGTACGAAACATCAAAACTTGGAGTAGTATAATAACAAAACTGCAACTTCGATTCATCAAATAGGACTTAACTCTAAAATTGTGAAAGAAATGTGAAAACTGATATTCACCTTTTAAAATGTAAAAATATTAAGTACACGATGTTAAAACAGAACAAAAATGTAAAGGTACGAAATGTAAAACTCCAAAAAGTTAAATTCCTCTACTAAAAAAATGGTTTGAAAAGTAAAAGTACTACGTACATCAACTAAAAACAGCATAAAAATTTAAAAATAGCAAGTACAACACGTTAAAACAGCACGAAAATCTAAAGAACAAAATTAAATCTGGGAAAAATTGAAAATACGTAGTACAACACAATAAAGCAGGTAAAAAAAAAGCTTAAATCAAAACTACTTTAATCTTAAAGTCACAATTGGACTTATTCTTCTCGAGAACAGAGAAGTGGCTGTTAACCGACAATGAAGAGAGCCCTAACCAAAGCCACTTCTCTGCTCGCGAGAAGAATGAATCCAATTGTGACTTTAAAATTAAAGTAGTTTTCCTTTAAGCGTAAAGTAGTTTTTTTTACATGTTTTGTTGTGTTGTACTACGTATTTTTAATTTTTCCCAGTTTTAATAATTTTGTTCTCAGAACATTAACATTTTTGATCAAGATTTCAGTAGATAAATTTATGTTTTGAAACTTTATACATGTTATTTATAAATTTTCATGGTGTTTTAACATTTCGTACTCAGTAGTTTTGTGGGATCAGTCTAAGTTTTAGTAGATAAATCTTCATTTTTTACGTTTTGTATTTAGTACTTTTATATTTTTGTGTGGCTATAATATATTATACTTGGTATTTTTACATCTTCATTCTACACATTTTTGCCTTACGTTTCAGCGCTTTGCTAATGCATAATACTCTTATTTTTAAAATAACTGTACAATTACGTTTTTATTCTAAGTTTTTCTGGATCAATTTAAGTTTTGATGTTTTGTACTTGGTACTTTTAGATTTTCATGCTGTTTTTAGTTTTTTGTTCTTAGTAGTACTTTTACTTTTTTAACCGAATTTTTAGTAGATGAATTTAAGTTTTGCAAGTGCATAAAACTTTTATTTTGAAAATTTCCGTAGCTTTACATTTTTGTTCTAAATTTTTCTGGATGAAATTAGGTTTTAAAGCTTTATAGTTGGTACTCTTTCATTCTTTATTGTTTTGTACTGCGTTTCTTTACTTTTTTAAGTTTTAGCACTTTGTTATTAAGGTTTTTGTAAGCAGATTATATATTTTGATGCTGAATCTATGTTTTGAAGTTTTAATAGATAGTTCTAGTATTTTGCACTTTTATAATTTTGTGTTTCTTTAGTATATTATACTTAGAATTTTTATATCTTCATTCTAGGTTTTAGTAGATAAATCTAAGTGTTAACATTTTGTATATGGTACTTTTTACGTTTTTACATTAAGTTTTAACATTTTGCAAATGCATATCACCTTCATTTTGAAAATGTCCGTACTTTTACATCTTTCGTTTCAAGCTTTTCTGGATCAACGTAAGTTTTGATGCATTGTACTTAGTACTTTTAGATTTTCGTGCTGTTTTAACGTGTTGTACTTGCTATTTTTAAATTTTTATGCTGTTTTTAGTTGATGTACGTAGTACTTTTACTTTTCAAACCATTTTTTTAGTAGAGGAATTTAACTTTTTGGAGTTTTACATTTCGTACCTTTACATTTTTGTTCTGTTTTAACATCGTGTACTTAATATTTTTACATTTTAAAAGGTGAATATCAGTTTTCACATTTCTTTCACAATTTTAGAGTTAAATCCTATTTGATGAATCGAAGTTGCAGTTTTGTTATTATACTACTCCAAGTTTTGATGTTTCGTACTTTTTGTATCTAGTACTTTTTACGTTTTTGCTTTTAACAATTTGCAAATGCCTATCACTTTTGTTTTGTAAACTTCAGTAATTTTACATTTCCGTTCCAAGTTTTTCTGGATGAAGTTAAGTTTTAAAATTTTATGATTTGTTACATTTTTAAATTTTAGTTCTAAGAGTTTTTGCAGTTTGTATGTAGTGCTTTTATACTGTTTTAATAGATTAATCCTTGTTTGATGCGTTGGCTTTAGTACTTTAACAGTTTCGTTCTGTTTTTTACTAAATAAATGTATATTAGGTTCTATGCTTAGTACTTTTACATTTTTGTACCAAGTTTTACTAGATGAATCTAAGTTTTGATGCTTTGTACATAGTGCTTTTACATTTTAGTGTTGCTTTAATATATTATACTTAATATTTTTACATCTTCATTCCGTGTTTTCGTTGATAAATCTAAGTTTTAAGATTCATACACAGTACTTTTTATATTTTTGCATTAAGTTTTAACACTTTGCAAGTGAATAACAGTTTTATTTCTGAAAATTTTTGTTTGGATTTACATATTTTTTTTCCTAAGTTTTTTTTTTCCTTGGATGAATTCAAGATTAGAAGTTTTATAGTTAGTACATGCTTTGTTGTGTGGCACTGCGTATTCTTCATTTTTTCACTTCTTTAGCATTTTTGTCCTTAGAACTTTTACATTTTTTTTATAAGATTTCAATGGAGAAATCTATGTTTTTGATACATTATACTTGTTATTTAGTCATTTTTATGATTCTTGAACATTTCGTACTTGGTAATTTTACGACTTCAGTCTAAGTTTTAGTTAGATAACTCTAACTTTTCTTACGTTTTGTATTTAGTACTCTTAAATTTTTGTGTTGCTACAATGTATTATACTTGGTATTTTTACATCTTTGTTCCGATTTTTAGTAGATAAATTTAAGTTTTAACATTTTGCAAGTGCATAACACGTTTATTTTGAAAATTTTCTGTTACCTTTTCGTTCTACGTTTTTCTGTGTTTTAGTAGATGAATATTATTTTTTTTTTTTTTGTTTTTTACTTAGTACTTTTATTAAGTTTGACACTTTTACTCGTTCTAAATTTTATTAGATACATCTAAGTTGTTTTGATGTTTGCATTTTTGGAAAGTTTACATCTTCATGATGTTTAACATTTCATACTTTTTACGACTTTAGTTGGGATTTTTTTTTAGATAAATCTAAGTTTTTTAAGTTTCGTACATAAACGATTACATTTTCGTACAAAATTTCACTTGATGAATACGTTATATACTTAGTACTTTTACATTTTCGCGTTGCTTTAGTAGATAAATCAGAGTTTTAACATTTTGTACGTAGTAATTCTTAAGATTTTTGCAGTACGTTTTAACATTTTGCAAGTGTATAACACTTTTATTTTGAAAAGTTTCGCGCTTTTACATCATCATTCTAAGTTTTTCTGATTGAGTTTAAGTTTTGCAGCTTTATACTTACCATGTTTACTTGTTTTGTTGTTTTGTACTGAGTGTTTTTAATTTATCAGTTTTAGGATTTTGTTGTTAGAACTTTTACATTTTTGATCAAGATTTCAGTGGACAGATCTATGTTTTGTTGGTTTATACTTGCTATTTTCAAATTTTATGATATTTTAACAGTTTGTACTTAATAATTTTACAACTTCAGTCTATGTTTTAGTAGATAAATCAATTTATTTACGTTTTTGTACTTAGTACTTTAACATTTTCTTGCTGCTTTAATATATTTTACTTAGTAATTTTACATCTTCATCCAATGTTTTAGTACATAAGTCTAAATTTTAGCATTTTGTGCGTAGTACTTTTTACATTTTCGCATTAAGTTTTAATGTTTTTCAAGTGCATCACACTTTTGTTTTGAAAAGTTTCGTACTTTTACATTTTTCGTTCTAAGTTTTTCTGGATGAATTTAAGTTTTATACTTAGCATTTGTATCGCAGCTTTATACTTAGCATTTGTACATGTTTTGTTGTTTTGCACTGCATGTTTTTAATTTTTCAGAGTTTTAAGATTTTGTTGTTAGAACTTTTACATTTTTTGATCAAGATTTCAATAGACAAATCTATGTTTTGCTGTTTTTGTACTGCGTGTTTTTACTTTTTTCAGAGTTTTAGGATTTTGTTGTTTGAATTTTTACGTTTTTTTTTTTTGATCAAGATTTCTGCAGACAGATCTAAGTCTTTTAAGTTTCGTACTTAAGTTTGACATTTTTATACAAAGCTTCACTTGATGACTACGCTATATACTTAGTACTTTTACATTTCATGCTACTTTACTATTTTATACTTAGTACATTTGATTCAATTACATTTTCATTTTAAGTTTTAACATTTTGTACGTGCATAACACTTTTACTTTGAAAAGTTCCGTACTTTTACAACTTCGTTCTAAGTTTTTCTGGAAAAATTTAAGTTTTGCAGCCTTATACTTAGCAATTTTACAGGTTTTGCTGTTTTTGTACTGCGTGTTTTCAATTTTTCAGAGTTTTAGGATTTTGCTGTTGAACTTTTACATTTTTGATTAAGATTTCAGTAGACAATTTTTGCGTTTTTGTGCTGTTTACATTTTTCATTTGTTTTGATTTTCTTTTTTGATCAAGATTCTTCTAAGTTTTTAGACTAAGTCAAAGTTTACATATTTTTGATTTTAAGTTATTTACTTTTACATTAGTACATTTGAAATACATTTTACTGTTTGATAAGTCTTTTTTACTTTTACATTTTCGTTTAAGTGTTATTTGAAAATTTTTTTAACCGTTTTTCTTTAATTTTTACTTAGCAATTTTACAGGTTTTGCTGTTTTTGTACTGCGTGTTTTCAATTTTTCAGAGTTTTAGGATTTTGTTGTTTGAACTTTTACATTTTTGATCAAGATTTCTATAGACAAATCTATGTTTTCTGCTTTATACTTGATATTTTTACATTTTTATGATGTTTTAACACTTTGTACTTAGTAATTTTACACTTCAGTCTAAGTTATATCAGATAAATATTTTTTTTTTTTACGTTTTCGTGTTGTTTTAATATATTACTCTTAGTAATTTTACATCTTCATTCACTGTTTTAGTAGATAAATCTAAATTTTAACATTTTGTACATAGTACTTTTTACGTTTTTGCACTAAGTTTTAACATTTTGCAAGTGCATCATACTTTTGTTTTGAAAATTTCCGAACTTTTACATTTTTTCTTCTAAGTTTTTCTGGATGAATTTAAGTTCTAATGTTGTATATTTTTTATTTCTAGCTTTCATGCTGTTTTGTAGTTTTCACTCTTAGTGCTTTTACATTTTTTACTTAACTTTTACCAGATGAATTAAGGTTTTGTAATTTTACGTTTCATACTTTTACATTTTCGTTCTGTTTTAACGTATTGTACTTGCTATTTTGATATGTTAATTAGGTGAATATAAGTTTTTTCAATTTGTATATATTACTTTTACTTTTTCCGAGTCATGTTTTAGATGAATCTAAGTAACAGTTTTTTATACTACTCTTAACTTTTGGTGTTTTGTACTTTCTTACATTTTTTTTTTTGCGTTAAGTTTTAATATTTTGCAAGAGCGTAACACTTTTGTTTTGTAATTTTGCATTTCCGTTCTTTTCTGAATGAGTTTAAGTTTTTAAAGTTTATAGTTGTAAATGATTTGTTCCACGTATTTCTAAGTTTAATCAGTTTTAGCATTTTGCTCTTAGCACTTTTACGTTTCACATAAAGCTCTTTGCAATAGATTTAAGTTTTGCGATTTAAATTTTTCAAGTTTTACGATTCTATTTCAGTGTTTCTAGTGAAGTTATTATTCTATTTTTCTTTTCAGATTTTCAAATCTCTTTTAGTGAGTTTACATTTACTTTTTAAGTCTCGAATGTTTATTAAATTGTTTCGGATTTTTGATAATTCAGTGTTGAAATTTTAGTTCCAAGTTTCAACCGTTTGAATAAGTACTTTTTTTTTTAAATTTTCATGCGAAGTTCTAAAATTTTGCAAGTAGAAAATAATTTTGTTTTGCAAGTTCAAACATTTTTATTTAGTAAAATCTTACATTCTCTATTGTTTTACGGAATGAATCCTACTAGTAGCTTCTGCATCAATGAAAAAAAGGTTGCTAATAGAAGAAAACACTATCAAACATGTTTTCTTGCGAGTAAAAATCATCTCTCATTAACGTATTTTTGTTTTCATTAAGCTGATATTCACCACCATCAAGTAATGTATCCATTATCTACAGTTAAAAAAATTAAGTACAATGGAGATGGTATGTGAAAAGGAAAGCGATCTTTGTCAACCACTTCATTCAATGTAGAAAGAGAAAGTATGCCTATAGGGGTGGAGAGGGGACCTTTTCTTTTCTGTCCGATCGTTACAAAGGACCTAAAGCCATAAAAAAACACCTGCACTATGATTTCAATCTTTTAGCGCAATACAAGTTTGTTCATGTCTTGCAATGCTGCAGGAATTATAACTTAGCTCTGCTCTTTTTTAAAAGCGTTTCTCAGTTCCTTATACGCTCAACCATGGATTTTTCAAGAATCAATTATCAATCTACTGAATCTCCTGCTAGGGTAAGTTGAATATACCTTTTATCATCACTAATTTGTATTAAAAAAAAAATTATTATTTTTTAATATCATTTAAATGTGATACTTTAATAATTCCCTTTGCATTTAAAGTAATCCCTTTTTAAGCATTAACTTTTTAGCGCTATCATTTTATAATTAATTTTTTGTTAATATGAAATAGTTCCTGCGTGAATGCAAGTGAAAACATTAAAAAGATCGAAAAAGAAAAAAAATTTAAGTCTAAAAAATAAAGCTGTATCAGGATATAATTAATGATATTAAATCTAATTCATTATACATTATAATTAATTTTTTTGTTAATATTTAATGCTCGAATTCTAAAACATTGAAAATTATTCTAAGTTCAATAATAGTTCCATTTTCTTCTCGTAGATGGTGTCACAATCGGTTTTACATTAAGTCTTAAACTGAAACTAAAAAGTGTTGCCATTCCAAAACTATAAACTTTTGAAAAACAACTCAACTCTACTTTAAAAACGCCTGGGGCAAAAACAACTCAACTCCACTCGAAAAATGCCTGAGGGCATACAACTCAACTCCACTCGACTAACGCCTGAGGGCACGCCTGGGGGTATTGGGAGGCGGATTAGCCACGCCCCCTGATCCGCGATCCGCCTGCTGTTGGTGAAACGGCCTTCTCCTACTGGTATGGCACTAAGTAAACATAAAAATCGTGTATATAATTCCTTCATTTGCTACAAATGCGTAGAAATTTTGGCCAAAAACATACGACGAAATGCAAAATTTTAACAAAAAAAAAAACTCTAAACTGATTAATGTATGATTTAAATGGAAATTTATTTGAGTGAGCAATTTTTCGCGATTACAATACTTCTGTACTTCGTACAAGGCAACGGCGGATCTAGGGGGGGGATCCCCCCCCCCTGGGCTGATTTAAGTGAATACTACGTCGATACTCCTAAGTGAGTTTTAATGTATTTCGAAGACCCACAAGAGAAGAACCCCGAGACTTCCAAAATTCCCTTAAAGATTTTCACGATCCGCCTTAGGTACAAGGAACTAAAGCCACTTTAGACAGAGGAGGATAAATATTTAAATTGGCTGTGGCAACATTTCTTAATACAATGCGTTTAATTTTAAATTACAACACTCAAAAACTAATTCCGTAGCTCGATCATAACAAACATTTCGATACAAATTTGAGCCCTTAAAATCAGATCCAGCTCCAAGCTCAATGACCTCCGACCAACATCCGGTCGTCATAGCAACAGAATTGGGTACCCCCGAATCGATACTTTCGAGAAACAGCATGCACTTATTCCCCCAACTTTTATACTATGTTTCGCGCCTCCAGAGTTTTCTCTTTTTTTTAATCAGAGATTCATTTTTTAAAGACCGAGTGAAAAAGTTTTCTCATTTTGCATAAATTGTATGCGTTTTTTTCTAAACCGCCCACAGAAGAAAATGACTGAAATCTTTTTTTAGGATGAAACGTTATTTCGGAACATACCAAAACAAAACTCCTCCTAATAATTTGTCCGGAACTGAAGATCCGTAGTTCAACGAAAATTGAATATTTCAGAAATCAGTCATTTACGGTAGTCAATTGCTTCCCCCCTGGTTTAGGAAATACAATGTATTTATATGTACGTACCTGTATTTTGTTGTTTCTTTAAATACACGGTACATTGAGCTAATACCCTCCGCCCGCCCCCCGTCGTAAAAATTTGAAACTACGGGACTGGATCTGCGGTATTCACAAAGTCAAACACCAATTCCACATATTAATCTATGATCTATGATGACATGATTGAATTATGTTTGTTAAGAATCTAAAACTATCTAAAATTAATGTATTTTCTGCATTGTTCTGAATGCAATAAAACTGAGAATTCAAATGGAATATAAATGACAGGTTTTAATGTAAGCAAGCATTAGCATTATTTTACTAATTATTTAATTCAAATTAAAGAAATACTATTGCTTAGTGAACTTTTTATCTTTCTCAGAAAAGTTATATGAAGATATTTAAGAGTTATAAAAGTTAATATTTTCATTTTATAGGTTTTTTTACATAAGTATTTTTAAAAGATCTATTAAAATTTAATGCATTTAACTGAAATGTACTTTTATTTTCAAAAGTCCCAACAACTTCTACTATCTTAATATTCATGATATATTTTAGGCTTTTAACATTTCTCTCTTACGCAATATTTACAATAAATCAGTCTACCCAAACGAAGTCCCGGGTTCCACTTTTTAATACTAATCTTAAAAGAGTATAAAACTAAGTCGCTTCCCGCGTACGCTTAGATCTTTAGAACTACGCGACGGATTTTAATGCGGTTTTCATCAATGGACAGAGTGATTCAAGAGGAGGGTTTATAGACCCATTAGAAAAAAATCCGACTGGTAGTTATTTTTTTATTCTAATTTTATGCAAATTTCTACACAAATTCCCCAATAGGGGGGTGAAAAAAACCTTGCACATATTAATATAATAAATCAATCGAAAGCGGTTATTTTTCTGCACAAGATGAAATTTGTTCGAAGTTTCTAAGTCAATAAGAACTCCAGTTATAAGCTTTTTTCAGTTCGATTTCTTAAGGCTTACCTTGATCCAAAAATAATTGGCAGTTTCCTCAACTCCGGGTAAATAGTGTTAGGGGCCGTTCATAAATGACGTCACGCTTTTTTCCCATATATTTGACCCCCCTCCCCCCTTTGTCACGCGTCACGCTATGTTGCATAATGCATGATGTCACACTTCTTGTTACCCCCTCCCCTCGTCACACTTTGTCACGATTTCACGAACCACGTTTCCCCCCCCCCCCCCCTCGAAGCGAGACATCATTTATGAACGATCCCTTAGCTCAATTTCAATATAAAACTTATTTTTCGGCTTCAAATTAAAAATTGCGCTAAACAGCGAAAAATAAATTACTTCTTTAAACAACATCGATGCGACAAATTTTATTGCAAATATAAATAAATGTCCCAGAGTTTGCACCAGTTTCAATGTAAAGTAACACATGGCGTAATAATAATTACATAACTTGGAGCCGGCTTCAAAAATTAGGTTTAAAAGTCGTATCGATGTTGTTTAAAGAATGGGTATTTTTTCACGTTTTGAACGCAAATTTAAATTAAAGCCTAATTTATTTATTTCAAAAAAAAATAATTTTTTTTTGAAGTAAAATGCAAGAACTGCATAAAATATGGTTTTATTATTGTTAGCATCAACACTACCGTCAAAAGAAAACAATAATTTTGTGATTTCAATGTTGAGATTTAAATAACCAAAATAAGAAACTCGCAAAGTCAAATCAAAAATGTTTTCAGTGGACTTCATTCTTTTTTTACTAGTTAATCATTTATAAGTTCGTTCACAACCGAATAATAAACGATTAATTTATCATCACATTGATATTTTATGTGGAAAATAAATGTTTTTGGAAAATTGAAGCTGTTTTTGTTAAGCTGCCAAGCAGGCTTGGAGTAATCGCGATTACGTAATCGTAATCGGCTGTAATCGATTACATTTTTACAAAATCGTAATCGTAATCGTAATCTGACGATGGCATATTCTCATAATCATAATCGAAATTGTGTAATCCCGTAATCCTTTTTCTCTCGTAATTTTAATCGTAATCTTAAGGAAAAAATCCGTAATCTGCTGGTCCTGCAATCGTGTAATCTTGACCTGCTGAAAGCTGAAATTTTTAGCTCTACCATTGGATAGAAGAGATAAGATTACAAGAAAAAGGATTCAAACTGTGTACTGAAGTCCTATCCTAACTGTAAATAACCTATGGGCGATAATAATATAAAAGGTTCTGTGTGGCGGTAGCAGAGCCTTGATGGCAGGACCATATAATAGTCTGCTAGAGACGCTTGTTGTCCTACTTGTTGCGGTCTCTCAGAATTCTTAATTGCGGCTCCACTCTCCATGGGGAATGGCTGGAGAGCCCGAGAAGAAAGAGGTCTGGATATGTCACTCGCATCGCCTTGGTTTTTTTTTTTTTTTTTTTTTTTTTTTTTTTTTTTTTTTTTTTTTTTTTTTTTTTTTTTTTTTTTTTTTTTTTTTTTTTTTTTTTTTTTTTTTTTTTTTTTTTTTTTTTTTTTTTTTTTTTTTTTTTTTTTTTTTTTTTTTTTTTTTTTTTTTTTTTTTTTTTTTTTTTTTTTTTTTTTTTTTTTTTTTTTTTTTTTTTTTTTTTTTTTTTTTTTTTTTTTTTTTTTTTTTTTTTTTTTTTTTTTTTTTTTTTTTTTTTTTTTTTTTTTTTTTTTTTTTTTTTTTTTTTTTTTTTTTTTTTTTTTTTTTTTTTTTTTTTTTTTTTTTTTTTTTTTTTTTTTTTTTTTTTTTTTTTTTTTTTTTTTTTTTTTTTTTTTTTTTTTTTTTTTTTTTTTTTTTTTTTTTTTTTTTTTTTTTTTTTCCATTTTCTTCTCGTAGATGGTGTCACAATCGGTTTTACATTAAGTCTTAAACTGAAACTAAAAAGTGTTGCCATTCCAAAACTATAAACTTTTGAAAAACAACTCAACTCTACTTTAAAAACGCCTGGGGCAAAAACAACTCAACTCCACTCGAAAAATGCCTGAGGGCATACAACTCAACTCCACTCGACTAACGCCTGAGGGCACGCCTGGGGGTATTGGGAGGCGGATTAGACACGCCCCCTGATCCGCGATCCGCCTGCTGTTGGTGAAACGGCCTTCTCCTACTGGTATGGCACTAAGTAAACATAAAAATCGTGTATATAATTCCTTCATTTGCTACAAATGCGTAGAAATTTTGGCCAAAAACATACGACGAAATGCAAAATTTTAACAAAAAAAAAAACTCTAAACTGATTAATGTATGATTTAAATGGAAATTTATTTGAGTGAGCAATTTTTCGCGATTACAATACTTCTGTACTTCGTACAAGGCAACGGCGGATCTAGGGGGGGGGATCCCCCCCCCCTGGGCTGATTTAAGTGAATACTACGTCGATACTCCTAAGTGAGTTTTAATGTATTTCGAAGACCCACAAGAGAAGAACCCCGAGACTTCCAAAATTCCCTTAAAGATTTTCACGATCCGCCTTAGGTACAAGGAACTAAAGCCACTTTAGACAGAGGAGGATAAATATTTAAATTGGCTGTGGCAACATTTCTTAATACAATGCGTTTAATTTTAAATTACAACACTCAAAAACTAATTCCGTAGCTCGATCATAACAAACATTTCGATACAAATTTGAGCCCTTAAAATCAGATCCAGCTCCAAGCTCAATGACCTCCGACCAACATCCGGTCGTCATAGCAACAGAATTGGGTACCCCCGAATCGATACTTTCGAGAAACAGCATGCACTTATTCCCCCAACTTTTATACTATGTTTCGCGCCTCCAGAGTTTTCTCTTTTTTTTAATCAGAGATTCATTTTTTAAAGACCGAGTGAAAAAGTTTTCTCATTTTGCATAAATTGTATGCGTTTTTTTCTAAACCGCCCACAGAAGAAAATGACTGAAATCTTTTTTTAGGATGAAACGTTATTTCGGAACATACCAAAACAAAACTCCTCCTAATAATTTGTCCGGAACTGAAGATCCGTAGTTCAACGAAAATTGAATATTTCAGAAATCAGTCATTTACGGTAGTCAATTGCTTCCCCCCTGGTTTAGGAAATACAATGTATTTATATGTACGTACCTGTATTTTGTTGTTTCTTTAAATACACGGTACATTGAGCTAATACCCTCCGCCCGCCCCCCGTCGTAAAAATTTGAAACTACGGGACTGGATCTGCGGTATTCACAAAGTCAAACACCAATTCCACATATTAATCTATGATCTATGATGACATGATTGAATTATGTTTGTTAAGAATCTAAAACTATCTAAAATTAATGTATTTTCTGCATTGTTCTGAATGCAATAAAACTGAGAATTCAAATGGAATATAAATGACAGGTTTTAATGTAAGCAAGCATTAGCATTATTTTACTAATTATTTAATTCAAATTAAAGAAATACTATTGCTTAGTGAACTTTTTATCTTTCTCAGAAAAGTTATATGAAGATATTTAAGAGTTATAAAAGTTAATATTTTCATTTTATAGGTTTTTTTACATAAGTATTTTTAAAAGATCTATTAAAATTTAATGCATTTAACTGAAATGTACTTTTATTTTCAAAAGTCCCAACAACTTCTACTATCTTAATATTCATGATATATTTTAGGCTTTTAACATTTCTCTCTTACGCAATATTTACAATAAATCAGTCTACCCAAACGAAGTCCCGGGTTCCACTTTTTAATACTAATCTTAAAAGAGTATAAAACTAAGTCGCTTCCCGCGTACGCTTAGATCTTTAGAACTACGCGACGGATTTTAATGCGGTTTTCATCAATGGACAGAGTGATTCAAGAGGAGGGTTTATAGACCCATTAGAAAAAAATCCGACTGGTAGTTATTTTTTTATTCTAATTTTATGCAAATTTCTACACAAATTCCCCAATAGGGGGGTGAAAAAAACCTTGCACATATTAATATAATAAATCAATCGAAAGCGGTTATTTTTCTGCACAAGATGAAATTTGTTCGAAGTTTCTAAGTCAATAAGAACTCCAGTTATAAGCTTTTTTCAGTTCGATTTCTTAAGGCTTACCTTGATCCAAAAATAATTGGCAGTTTCCTCAACTCCGGGTAAATAGTGTTAGGGGCCGTTCATAAATGACGTCACGCTTTTTTCCCATATATTTGACCCCCCTCCCCCCTTTGTCACGCGTCACGCTATGTTGCATAATGCATGATGTCACACTTCTTGTTACCCCCTCCCCTCGTCACACTTTGTCACGATTTCACGAACCACGATTCCCCCCCCCCCCCCCCGAAGCGAGACATCATTTATGAACGATCCCTTAGCTCAATTTCAATATAAAACTTATTTTTCGGCTTCAAATTAAAAATTGCGCTAAACAGCGAAAAATAAATTACTTCTTTAAACAACATCGATGCGACAAATTTTATTGCAAATATAAATAAATGTCCCAGAGTTTGCACCAGTTTCAATGTAAAGTAACACATGGCGTAATAATAATTACATAACTTGGAGCCGGCTTCAAAAATTAGGTTTAAAAGTCGTATCGATGTTGTTTAAAGAATGGGTATTTTTTCACGTTTTGAACGCAAATTTAAATTAAAGCCTAATTTATTTATTTCAAAAAAAAATAATTTTTTTTTGAAGTAAAATGCAAGAACTGCATAAAATATGGTTTTATTATTGTTAGCATCAACACTACCGTCAAAAGAAAACAATAATTTTGTGATTTCAATGTTGAGATTTAAATAACCAAAATAAGAAACTCGCAAAGTCAAATCAAAAATGTTTTCAGTGGACTTCATTCTTTTTTTACTAGTTAATCATTTATAAGTTCGTTCACAACCGAATAATAAACGATTAATTTATCATCACATTGATATTTTATGTGGAAAATAAATGTTTTTGGAAAATTGAAGCTGTTTTTGTTAAGCTGCCAAGCAGGCTTGGAGTAATCGCGATTACGTAATCGTAATCGGCTGTAATCGATTACATTTTTACAAAATCGTAATCGTAATCGTAATCTGACGATGGCATATTCTCATAATCATAATCGAAATTGTGTAATCCCGTAATCCTTTTTCTCTCGTAATTTTAATCGTAATCTTAAGGAAAAAATCCGTAATCTGCTGGTCCTGCAATCGTGTAATCTTGACCTGCTGAAAGCTGAAATTTTTAGCTCTACCATTGGATAGAAGAGATAAGATTACAAGAAAAAGGATTCAAACTGTGTACTGAAGTCCTATCCTAACTGTAAATAACCTATGGGCGATAATAATATAAAAGGTTCTGTGTGGCGGTAGCAGAGCCTTGATGGCAGGACCATATAATAGTCTGCTAGAGACGCTTGTTGTCCTACTTGTTGCGGTCTCTCAGAATTCTTAATTGCGGCTCCACTCTCCATGGGGAATGGCTGGAGAGCCCGAGAAGAAAGAGGTCTGGATATGTCACTCGCATCGCCTTGGGGCTCTCAGGGGGGGTCTCCGGTCTCCTCGCGTCGTCCAGTTTCGGTAAAAGAGCGGTAATCTGTCCGCAAGTCAAAGATTTCGGGGTAGATAAGGGGAAGGTGTCTGACCAAATGCCTCGGTCATTTTGCTTTCTTAATTACCCCTTCAAAATATATTCAAACGGTTGGGCTATAGGCGAGAGTCTGGCGATGGCATAATAAGAATGGACCACTTTCCCTTTCAATAATCGAAGCAGACTGCCCCCCGAAAATCTAGTGGAAAGAGTACTATCACCTACACACATAAAGAGACGCACACACACACACACAAAAAGAAGAAATGCCTTTTGGCGTTTTTTTTCTCTCCTTTCTTTAACGGTAGAAGTGAAGAATTTTTCTAAAAAATAGCACATTTACACTTCAATTTAGGAGCAGGCGTTACATGATGCTCTATGCTTAAGATATATGAAATCTTAACCCTGGTATGTGTGATTATTATTACTTCTTTTCAATATTTTCTTCAAATATTTAAAAAAATACATACATTTAAATCTTAAATATATTTATATTTTAATGCTAATATTCTTTTTAATTAATAGGTATGTAAAAGAAAAAGTGATTTATGTTCAGACATTCTCCCAATTGTTTTTTACATGCATGAATTAATATTTAGGAATTATTTTTAAAAATTAATTATCTTTTTCTTCTTAGAATTACCTCAACAAAATTTTGTATTTCAGTTGCATCGTGTACGTTAAATTTGTGTTGTAAAATTAATTGCACTTTATCTTTTTATTAAAACAGTTAATACATGGAAAAAAATTATATGCTCGTGCATGTTAAAAAAAAAACACAAAAATCCTATTAAAATATTATAGTCATTCGTATTATAATTATTCTTCATATTACTTTTTAATGATTACTAATTTTTCTAAGAGTTATTTGAATGTTCATGTTCAAATTTTTTGAAATTATTCTAAAATGCAGCATTTATTTTCAAAAGATTATTTATCTCTTACACTATCTGAATATTTTGTTATCCCGTACAATTCATGCACATCTGGTAATTGGTGTTATGTAAATATTTCCACAATTTAAACTAGAAAATAAATACAATGGAGAAATATACTACATTTTCAGAAATTGCAGCCAACTAAATTTTGATTGTATGCACAGAAAATAACAATGAACCAGGTAAATCACTTATGCATTATTAGAGTGCATCGTCTTTGCTTATATACAAAATACGATCACTGTAGTTATCCCTCACATGAGTTTTAAATATTCGAAAAATACTGAATGTGCCTTTCCTGATTATATATGTACATATATATATACATATAATACAAATTTTTCATTTCTGCAACTACGTCATAATTCCAGAACTGTGATGTTAAAATTATTTCATTATAATTGCATTCATCATCATTTCAGTTATCTCTTATTAAATCAAAAATTTAATTAAAAATCATAACTTTTTGATTTAGGACACTATTGTGAAAATGAGAGTTGTATGCATAATATCGGATAATTTTATGCTAATCTAATCGTAATCAAAATCGTAATCGGATGTCATAATCGTAATCGATTACATTTTTCAACGACTGTAATCGCTGCCGTAATCGTAATTACTTTTTGGCAAAGGATTACAATCGTAATCGTAATCATAATCTCTCAATTTCTCACTTTGTAATCGTAATCGTAATCGATTACGTTTCTTTGTAATCGACTCCAAGCCTGCTGCCAAGCAATGCTGCACACGGAACAGGTGGTTTCAACTTTCAACAAATGCGATAAACATCTGTTGGTATTCCTTTCTTCCCATGAGCTTTTACACTGATAGTCATAACGACTGAATCGCATCCGCGAAAAATATACGAAAAACCCAAAATCGCTTTATAGACGACAAAGGGGAGACAGGGATGAAAAAGAGGCACTCATAAAAAAAATCCGTTCCACAAAATAATTTCTTTCGCTGCTCCCTCCCTCCAACTTTTCTCTCCTTCAGTTCGCCATTTCTGAAGCGCACAGTTCACACACACACAAAAGAGACTTGCGAAAATATATTACGCTTTTGCTCAATATATTTTGCATCGCTCTAATTTTAAGCAAAAATAAATAAATAATAAACGAAAGCTTGGGCATGGCTGCCTACCATGTACACGCAGAAGCACCGGTTTTTTTTTTTTTTTTTTTAAACTTGGTAAGGGCACGTTTTCCGGCAGAAAAAGAACAAGCGCGGTTTTTTAAAAAACGGCTAGGAAGGATTCAGGACCCCCCCCCCCCCTTTCAGAAATTTACTTTGTTTTGATTTGATTTCTCAATTTAATGAGAATAAACCGACATAAATTTGTATTAGTAGGCCCCCGCCCCCTGCCTCACTAACCTCCAGAAGCCGGCGCCAAATTATTCAATTACCATTACGCCATGAGTTACGTTACATTGAAACTGTTGCAAACTCTGGGCCATTTATATTTCTAATTGATTCATGATTACAAGACTTCTATCATAATTTTGCACAGACTTCGAAAATTATGTTTAAAAGTAGTATTGATGTTGTTCAAAAAATTAATTTATTTTTCCACTTTTTTAGCGCAATTTTGAATTTAAAGTCGGGATTTTTTTTTTTTTTTTCGAAAATATTTTATTTTATTCTTTTTAGTGAAAGGCATTTGTTATGTGAATACTCCATTCAAAACAGAAAAAGGAAAAACATGTCAAATGACACACCCACTTTGAGTGTCTGTCACTGAAAAACAACCATATGTATGATAAATTGCGTTTTGAAATTGATAATTAGAACAAAAGTTATGGGCTGAAATAGGGTCATTTTTTTAGTTTTTCATCCATAACTTTTGACTAAATGAACCGATTTTGATGACTTTTTCATTAATAGATAGAGGGCCGTCTAACTCAAATATTGCACATCCATTTGACTACATGTGTTTTTCAAAAAAAACGTAACGGGTGAAAAATAAGTATTTCTTATTTTAATTGGAAAGGCTTGACTTGATTTTTCTTTGTTGGGAAAACTATTAATAAATATAAAACTCATTGTTGAAAAAGTTTTTGTTGCCATTGTGCTATAATAATAAATGCAATTACAGTAAGATTTTGACTGAAGGCTTCTCTGAGGCAAAAATTAAATCCGATCAGCTTGTTTGCTAAAATCGACTTCAAAACGGAATTTTTCATACAAATGATTAGTTTTTAGTGTCATTCATTCAAAGAAGGTTTTCCCTTTGAAATGGATTTTTTAAAAATAGAGTATTTATATAAAAAATGTATTTACACTAAAAAGAATAAAATAAATTAATTTTTGTAAAAAAATAGAACCGACTTCAAAAAAAAAAAAAAGCGCTGAAAAGTGAAAAATAAATTCATTCTTTAAACAACATTGATGTGGCTTTTAAACATAGTTTCAGAAGTCGGTGCAAAATTATGATCCTAATTACCATTACACCATGTGCTACTTCATATTGGAACTGTTGTTAATTCTGGGCCATTTATATTTGTAATTGATTCATGATTACAAAAGATTTTATCTATCCTAATTTTGCACCGACTTCTAAAACTATGTTTAAAAGCCACATCAATGTTGTTTAAAGAATTAATTTATTTTTCACTTTTCAGCGCAATTTATAATCTGAAGCCGGTTCTATTTTTTTATAAAAATTATTTTATTGTTTCAGAGAAGCCTTAACTCAAACTCATATTATAATAGCTTTTAATATTACGGTGTAATGGTAATAACTCTTTTTAACAATGAGTTTCATATTTATTACCTAATAATTTACTCAACAAAGAAATATCAAGGCAAGCCTTTCCAATCAAAATACTTATTTTTCATTCATAACGTAGTTTCTAAAGAACAATAATAGTCAAACCAATGTACGATATTTAAGTTAGACCACCCCTCTATCGATTTAAAAAAAAAAACATTACAATCTACAATCGGTTCATTTAATCAAAAGTTATGAGATAAAAAAACAAAAATAAATAAATGTATTTTCGCCCATAACTTTTTTTCTAATTATCGAATATGGTCAAACGAAGGTACGAGACCAATGGGAAAGCTACCTTCGATCGATTAAAAAAAGAATCATGAAAATAGGTTCATTTGGTGAGAAGTTCTGGGTGGATAAACAAAAAAAAAAAAACACACAAAAAATAACAAAAAAATCGACATAACTACGGTATGAATAACCTTCCAGAGGAAAAAACTATCAGACAACATAAAATTGGCAGAAACAGGGTGGGGGAGGGGGATCTTTGAAGTAGAGAAGAAAAAAGATACAGTAAAACCTATAAAGTTGACCACCTTTGTAAGCTGACCACCTTTCTAAGTTTACCGCTTTTGTCGGGAATGGAATTAATCCTATATTATATAGTGTAGAGAAACCTTTGTAACTTGACCACCTGTCTATGTTGACCACTTATGTACGCCAAATTTGGATGGGAGTATTATAAAAAACATTTCGTAAGTTGACCACATGATTATTACTATATTTATTTGTTTATCTATTTTTGGAAAGATAAAAAGAACTAAAATAGCTTCTCCAGCATTTGTCTGGATGGATGAAACATCAATAGTATAAAGTTTGCCTAAACCTCTTTGTTAAGTTAACCAAATGGGAAAACTACTATCAGCACTCTTTTATTCTTTAAATAAATTTCTTCTTTTTCCTTTGAGCTGATATAGCCAGTTAGAAAAATATATATTTTTAAGAAATTTTTAGCATCATACAAGTACCTGACGTAATTAATATGGTATTTATCTTAATTTTAACTAAGTACTTTACTTTTGAAGTTGTATAGGATAAATTGTAAGTCATTCGGGTTAAATTTCTTTTATGATATTTTAGATGTGGGAAAAAAAGCTAACCACTATCTTAAAATGTCATTACATGAAGCTATATTTTAATTACTTATGAATAAATAAATGCGTAGAACTACAATAGCATTACGACAGTGTCGTACTTTTCGTCTACCCATATTTGTAGTCCTAGAACCTAGGACTACACATATGAAGGTGTCCACTGGAAAAACGACCGAAGTCACAAGCTACTTTTTGAAATTTGCCTTTATGTTTTATTTAATTATTTTATAACATAAATGTTAATTTTAACTATACGAGCCTACTTTTCCGTAACACCCAAATTCAAATTTATAATACATATATTTATAATACATAATTTGTATTCATTTATAATACATAATTTATAATAAACATAAAGCAAAGTTCAAAAGTAGTGTGTGACGTAGTCGTTTTTCCAGTAGACCCTTCATATGTTGTCGGCGAAAAATAAGACATTGCCTCTCATCGCAAAGCTAGAACTCCTGCCACAGACACCGCCAGTAAAGATCTGCTACTTTTTCTTTTCTTTCTTTCTTTTTTTTCTAGTCATGAATATTTTAAACACACATTAGAGTTGTATGTCACAATCGAACCGTAGAAATAATCGGAATTTCCCCGTTTCAAAACAAAATAATTTAAAACCAATATTTGTTTGTTTCGTATAGTAATCAATACTGGAAAAGGGAAAATTAAAAAATTTCATAATGATTTAAAACTGTTGTGGCAAATTGCAATAATTTGAATCCCTTTGAACTGAGAGAAAAGAAGAGGAAAGAATAAAGTAAATGAAGAAATACCAAAAAACTAAAAGGAATTTTAGACGGTGTCTTTTTTTTCCCCTAACCAAGATGGTCGAGCGGCCATTCGGTAGCAACTATTTATAGACAGCTTCACTCTTAGTCACAGTAAAATACAGCGATAAGTTGTGCACTATTTACTTTGGCATTTACGCATTTTTTTTTTTTTTTTTCTTTTTTTACCAAATTTTTCTTGAAGATCACTCAGAAGAAACGGGGAGGAGGGACACATTGATCTCACGAAGTTTTATCGGTGCAACATTAAAAGTAAAGGTTTATGAAATATTATGTGGTTTAAGGAAAATATTAGCTGATAAGCAACAAAGTTACTACATAGCAGTGATTTTGCCTTATTTTCACATTACAGCCGTTTGGAACCTCACATTAAAGTTAGGAGTTTGTCTTCTGCATTTATACCATTTACACTGTTATAAGGCATACCAATAGACATGATCCAATAACATTAAAAAGCTTGGAATATTATAAGGACGTTTAATTTTGTATACACGTATGTATCAGAATAAATTTTCACATTTAAATAACAATATATTAATGTAAATAACAATATATTAATGTAATTATTTAATTCAAATAATAATGTCTGTGTACTTATACATTGGGAAAATTTTTCAATCAAGAAAAACATAAATAGTAATAATAATGTTATAAGCGCCAAGGGCGCACCCATAGGAAGAGACGAACGGCAGACATCACATCAGACTATGATTAATAAAAAATAAATAAAATAAAAAGAACACATTTTTTTTCATGTATACTTGAACACAAAAATATAACATAACTCATCAATAAAGAAAGCTAGAAATGTCTAGTAAAAAGCGTTTTGAAGAATATTGAAGGATGTTTTACGATATGAATCACAACTAATTTCATAAAAAAATTTAATTTTATTAAAAATGATTTTGAAATGTAAATTTTAAATTTCTCTCAAAACATGCTGTGAAAATTTTTCAAAAATATCTCATATATTTCTATTTGCTTTACCCTTATTTATGCAAATTTCCAATTCAGGATCTCAATAGGATCATATTATTACACGGTTTTATTTAACTTGATTTGTCACGCAAGTTAGTCACGCGATTTTGGACCTCTATTACTGCATAAATTATCTTCAAACTTTGCACACAAGCTTATCTTCGATGTCAATACAATATTCCATCCATTTTATAATTTATTATAACGTTAATTAGGAAAAAAATAATAATTTTGGCTCTGAGGAAATTAAAAGATTTATTATTTGTCGAATGGCAATGATAGCTATGTTTGGATAATGGTTAATGCTCTAATTTACTTCTAGGGTGATAAAGAGGAAGAATATTTTTTGCTTTTGGTCTGTCAGAAGTAGAATCAAACAATTACGATAGTGTGATAAAACATTTTAAAGATTAGTTAATTGTTAAACAAAATACTATTTTCGAGCACGCCAAATTTAATAAAAGATTTCAAAATGAAAATTAATCAGCTAATGATTTTATTACAGCACTTTATTATCTTGCTGAGAACTGTGAATATATAAGACTTTGCAGGATGAATTATTATGTGACAGAATTGTTGTTGGGATTAAGGACAAAAATGTAAGTGAAAAACTTCAACTAGACTCTGAACTTATATTAAGTAAAGCTATTGAAATAGTTAGGTTATCGGAGTCAGTGAAGAAACAACAAGACATTTTAACTTGGGATTCGTCATCAATTCGAGCAGTTTCACCATGTGGGAAAAAAAAAACAAAAAGAAAGACAGTAAATTTTTTTTAAAGTCTGTAAATAAAGTACTGTTCATTTTCGTTTCGCAGATCTATCAAGGTCGCGCGGTTCCACTTCCGAAAGGGATGATACGTTCGTGGATGGGCACAAGCGTGCACTTCGTATCTCATAGTTTTTTGTTTTTTTTTCTTCCCTGGATATTACTTTAATTTCCTCTTCTTTTTTTTTTCAGTGTGTTGCGTTTTATGCGAGGCCAAATGCCTGGCGCTACCGAAAAAAAGTTTTAGTAGGGATTTTGAGTTTCTTTGCTTCATGCTCCGAGTAATTTTAATAGATAATCTTTTTTATCGTTTTCTTTTTCTTTTTTTAATGTGATAAGAAAGTGAAAAGTTAAAAAAAAAGTGGAATACTATAGCGAAACAAATTTATTTCCACTGGATACGCTCCAGTTTCGAGCAAAATCACATTGGTCCACTGCTCCGTGCGCATGCTCTACGGTCCGCTCCAAACCCCCGTTTTTTTTGGGGGGGGGGATGTACATATATTTCCCCATGTAGAAATTTTACTTCTAGGTGGGGGAAAGGCTAAAAAGAAGGGAAAATAACGCAATTTTCGGAGTAATACTCTACAACCCCTTTGAAAATTCTCATATTTTTAAGGAATTAAAATCCCTCCACCATAACCTTCTATATTTAATGCTTTCGTTAGCAAACTAACTTTGTTTTTACCAAGACGCTTAGGGGCCGTTCATAAATGATGTCACGCTTTTTTCCCATATATTTGACCCCCCCCCCCCCTTTGTAACAATCTGTCACACTTCAGCGGACCCCTTTCCTCCCTTTTGTCACATGTCACGCTATGTTGCATAATGCATGATGTCACACTTCTTGTTACTCCCTCCCCTAGTCACACTTTGTCACAATTTCACGAGCCCCCGTCCCCCCTCGAAGCGTGACATCATTTATGAATGATCCCTTACATAACTTCTCTTGAGCAGGGATAGGAGTGCCCGTGTGTGGGGGGGGGGGGGGGATCATGGCGCAAGCTTTGCCATCAGAGTTTGAGCATCTTTTTTCCCGGAAGATTATTTATTAGAGGATTTATGATATTCGACAAATTTTTAAATAACTGAAATCTGATTTTGCCATTGCACGAAATAGCCGGCAATCGGACATGCTAAATTTGATTATTAAAATTTAGTTATCTAGCATGATTTGAAAGTGTATCTAAATCTAAATTACAAACTTACTGCGTATTTGTAAGCTGTGGGCTGTGCGGTTTTGGTTTTAAAAATACGTACAGAATTTACAGGCTTCAAAAATTAGAGCCGGCTGTTCGGTATATGTTCGTTAGGCAAGGGGATATCAAGAATACAGAAAACGGAAAAGTCATTGAACTGGATAAAAGGGGGGGGGGGCACCACTGATCAGGGATCTGGATCAGGACTCTGGAAGGTTGAGCCACTGATACTCCGGTAACTCATCCAAAACGGGCCGGTAAAATTTCCCGTGTTTCAGTTCACACCATTAAAAAGATTATAAATATTTGAAGTTCAAGTTTTAATTATTTATTAAGAAAATGCATAGCTGAAAGCATTGCTGAAAAGTTTTATATAATTTTCCAAGACCCGCTTAGAAAGGGAAATAAAAAATAAACCAAAAAGAAAAGAAAAGCATTCGCACAAACCCACACCCGTTAGGCTGAATTAATACAGGGGGAAAAAAAGAAAGGAAATAAACAAAACCCTCCCATCGCAAATGCTTCATATCAAACAAACACCCCTATTTTGATAAAATCAAAGCAGACCTGACGCATGCGCAAATTCTTTCATGGCTCTACGTTTGAATATTGGACAGTACATAAAAATTTTGAGCAACTCAAACAAGGAACCGTTTTAAATTGCAAGTGGTGTGGTAAACAGCCTCATTCGAAAAAAAAACTGTCGCGCCAAAGCAAGGCCGTATCCATAGAGGGGACCGACGCCCCCCGCCCCCCCCCCCCCCCCGAAATCCCAAAAATTTTCACAATGTAGCATATATTCCTCCCTGAAACTTTCCTCAAAACTGGTGTTTCAAAGTCTGAACCGGTTCAAAGCCCCCCCCCCCCCCGAAAAAAATTTCTGGCTACGGCCTTGCGCCAAACACTCACACTGCCGAAAATACAAGAAAATGGACATTGGGAACAAGTTTGTTTTTCATCTCTAAAAAGAGTGAATGAAATTAATTCTGCACCTGGCTTTATAGGTATAGTTGGAGAAGACGAAAATACAGATAGATGATTGCGTAATAACGGGGAAAATATTAGGAAAATGCCTTAGATTTAAAATCGATAGTGGTGCTGATCATTCTGTAATTCCACATACTATAGCATGAACTGTGTTGAAAAAAGCTCAATTGAAGAGTCCAGATAAAGTTATCTGTGGTCCTAATAAAACTAAAGGGGAAATTGATTGAAAACATAGAATGCAATGGTCAAACTTGTCTGGAAGAAATCTACGTCATTAAGAATTTTCGGATTAGATCCTGACATACAATCCCAATACGTGTGCCGTGTTCATAACTTTAATCCTTTACAAGAATTTCCTTTCCTGTTTCAAGGACTTGGTATATAGGCTTGGAGTTGTATATGTAGGGTAACTATCTTATACAACTCATTGATAAAGTTGAACTTTTTGCTCTCACTGCTCAATTCCAATACCAATGTTAGAAAAAACAACGTTGGAGATAAAAAGGATGCAGGAATTAAATGTCAGCAGTTTAAAAACCCAAACAGATTGGTGTTCTCCGATTGTGGTTGTACGTAAATGGCAAAAAAAAAAAAAGTCACACGAGGATTTGTGTAGACTTAACAATGTTAAATAGAAGTATTCTAAGAGAATGGCATCCTCTTCCTACTACAGAATATAATTTGCCTCTCATGCCTAATGCTAAAATATTTTCGAAACTCAATGCAAATTCAGGATTTCGGCAGATACCTCTCCACGAAGATTATTCTTAGGGATCACTCATAGATGATGTCACGTTTCGAGGGGGGAGTAGGGTTCGTGAAATTGTGACAGGGGAGGGGGGTAACAAGAAGTGTGACATCATGCATTACGCAACATAGCGTGACATGTGACAAAGGGGTGGAGGGGGGTCAAATATATGGGAAAAAAGCGTGACATCATTTATGAACGGCCCCTTATCTTACCACTTTTATCACATCTTTTAGATTCAGGTTCCTACGTTTACCGTTTGGTAGATCTTCAGCTCCTGAGCCTTTCCAACGCTGAATGTCTCCCCCGTGGCAGAAACGCGGCGACAATGTCGCAGAACGGCAAGGATTTCTTGCAGAAAGATTTTCATTTAAAAAAAAAAATTATGTTTTTGGGAGAATTCACATGTTTGTGCAAAACTACTGATATCGTTCTGCATAATCACTTTCTGCAGACAATGAGTCACTTTCTAACATCCTGGATTAGACAAAAGCACAAAATTAGGCTATCATTTAAACGATTTTCAAAGCGCTCCATGCCCTACAGCTTTCTTCGCAGAAGTTAAAATCATTCTCTAATTGAGGCGGTGAGAAGCAAAGGGATGTAAGTGACTAAAGTATCCTTTTGAGTAAAACTCGTTTGAAGTTTAATATTCCTATACTAAATTCTAGAGGTTCTTCTTGCAAATATTTTTTTTATTTTCGAGTTCTATATGTATGTGTTAGTTTATGTATGAAGTGTTTCTGATGATTAGATTTGGAGTAGGATTTTTTTAAAAAGTAGCTTATTTTTACTTACACCCCTTTGCCACTGAATGAAAAACGTGTCTTGTTCATTTTGTTAATTTACACAGTATTACAGATAATTTGTTAGTGATGCCAAATGCATAATATAGATTTCGAATAATTATATTTATCAAGAAACTAAAAATCATTGCCATTAGACAAATTGCCGCATCGAAACATGACAAAAATAAAATCTACAGACGATTTAAGCCTTGTTTTTATTATTATATTTTAACAATTTGGAATTCTTTTCCTATTTTTCTTTCTTCTTCTCCGCTTTAAGTTTCGTAAATAGATCGTCTGCATTGCGTATTTAAACTAACTGAAAAATCAAATAATTTTATTTTAGAGGCAAACGGATGTAAGCGCACTTGCATCCCTTTGCCACTAAACGGAATGCAGCTTTTATTTAGTAGTGTTTTTTAAACACGCTTTTTTGCAGTATCTGTCAAAGCTACCACAAAATCTCTTTCCCACAAAATAGAAGGGTGTTTAATCTATTATTTACACTAGCTATCTCAAAATTTTCATTTTGGTCACTTGCACCCCTTTGCTTCTAAGTGCCTGAATTCTCGTTTTCGCACTTTCTGTTCCGTATTCGACAGATAATTCGTAACGGTGTATAATCCTCGCATAATCGTACCGCATGTGCCTGTCGATACAATGAAAAATCATGTTTTTACAAAAAATAGTATTTAATTTTTGCTCAGTATGCTTTTTAACGCTAGCAATTAATAAAAGTGTGGGAAATATTGTAACCCGAAAGCAGATGCAGAAAGATTCCTGCATTATAATAGCAAAGTGTTTTGTAATGCAGAAAGATTCCTGCATTATAATAGCTAAGTGTTTTGTAAAATCACACCATTTATTATTTTCCCCCAAACATCAAATATGGATGAGAAAATTGAACAGAATGAATGATGTATTCCCCTCTTGTAGCAGATTTATTTTACAAATATTTGATTGAGTAAATTTTTCATGAAATCGATCAAAAAGTTTACCAAAAAAACAAAAAGCTTTTCCCTAGTATACTTCGTATTTTTTAATATTTAGGAAAAAATAATCAATAGATGTTAAAAAGATTGTTGATCCATTACAACAATTCTTTAAAATTCCTTAACCTACTTTCCACGTGTAAGCGAAGGAATGCGTATGTTCTGCAATCTTTTTGCACCCGCCACAAAAATCGGATTTTTTAAATTTCATCCATTTATTTTGTTTCTTTCCAAAGTAAATAAATGAAATGAATTTTTATTTTAATTGAATACTTAGTTTGAAAATATATATTTGTTCACAAAAGTGTTTAGTGGTGCGCTTTCATATGGTATAAAATTAAACATTAAATTGCATTTTTTTTCTTTACTTTTTAGGTTCTATAAAATAGTCACAAGCAATTAAAAAACATTAAACATAAAGCATAAAAAACGAAATAAGTAAAAAAAATGGTTAAGTTAGAAAAGTCATCAGAAAAAAAAAGTTTCTAAATTTGCACCAAATTTTTTGCCTTATGACAGTGATAATCAATTTGAAACAAAGAAAAAAAAACCTATCTAGATGAATTGAAGATCTTTAGTAAACATGTTAAGCAATATTATATGAAGAAATGGAAACGTTGGTGTGTAGGAATAACTTCATAGTTTATTTCGGAAACCATTTCCTGTAATCCTACAGCTTATAAAATTTAATTGAACTAATTACGCAATTTTTGAAAGATGTAAAAATAGTTGGAAGAAAATTATTACTTCCAAATTCCAAACCAAGTGACCAATTAAGATTGAAATTTTAAGGAATATTTCTCGATCAGAAAAATAGTAAATACAGTAAAACCCTGTTAAACCGCGCCTCAGTATACTGCGGAATCGGATATACCGCGGTGACTATCATGTCCCCCGACGTTTAAACCACTCTTGATCATTGCCATTTAAAGGTGAGTCCTTATTTACCAATGTAAATAAAGCCAGCCCCAGCATACAAATATACTAGCCAAAGAGCACCCATCCCACTAACAGTTGAAGCCCTATTGTGAGAGGCCTGATGTACACCTTTTTCATGCTTTTCCTTTCTTTCAACCTAGAACATATAGCTTGATTTCAAAATCGGGTGCAATTGCCCTGACTTGTTTCTCTTGACATGGGCGGAGCTCAATCTGTCAGGGGCTGTTCAGTTCAACACTTAACTATTCCATTTTCAGAAGTCTAGTTAAAGTTATGCATGTGTAACTTCCTTTATAGCTCTATCAACCTTTGTCTTCCAGATTCTTTAGCATTCCTGAAAAGTAAACATATTCCCCTGTGAAAAGTGCGTTCCTCCCCTTCCAAATATTTTTTTGTTCTTAAGACCTCTCTCCCTTCACAATCCCATGTTGGTAACATAAAGATATTTTTAAGCACCTTTTTTTCTGGGAACACAGTTGGTTTATAACCCATCGCTCGATTGACGGATTGCGCAGCTGTGTGCTTCTTGCACAGCAATTACAGGGAATAAAATGGCAGCAAAGATGGAAAGAAAAAATTATACTATAGGGGGAAGAAAAGTTAAAAGTCATTGATAAAGTAAAATATGATGCAGCAAAAGCGAGTATTATTTCGTGAATATGGTTCCGTTATGTTATAACGCGGGTACCAAACAAGTCCCCCGACACCTGCGTTTTAACGGGGTTTTACTGTATTACTACTGGTAGCAAATTGGATAGACTTCAATTTTTTTATATATAAAATTATGAAATTATTGTTCAATTCAATCAAAATTTTACTACAATCACAATGGTCGAGCATGAAATTATACTCTGGAAAATAAGTGCCATTTAATGGTAAATATTTTTAAATAAATGAACCTTTTATATTAGAAGAAAAGAGTTTTAGCTGTTAAAAGAAATTGAAAAACTTTTCTAGTGGCATGAATCATTAAAAAAAAAAAAAAAAACAGAAGATGAAGAACAATTTTAAGTCTTCTTCCAGGTAGCAATTTTTATATTTGAAAAAAATTAATAAATAATCCGTTTCTTGAGAAAATTTTTTGAAAAACCAGGGCTGGCAAGTCTCTGCCGGGGTGGTTAAAACCAATGGTTATAACCGGTTTACACCGGCAAGGCAGAAACTAAGAAATAATACTAGTAAGAACTTTAATCCGTGATGATTCATAATTCACACATGTATTTGATATGTAAACAATTATACTAGACTGCAACGTTTCTTGACAATGACGTCACAACGCGCGGCAGAAGATATGAGTAAACAGGGAAGCTGTTGGGTTACAGGAAGAGGGTCGAAAAGACGCCAAGCTACCAACTTGGCGAATAATCCGATTAAGCACTCTATTTGGCACATTGCATGTTTGAAAAATCATTTGTCCGTTTATCAGAAAAGGACAATGTAACAAATTTAAAATTTTATTTTTTTACGTAATCATAATTTATTTTATTGGATCAAATATACTTCCATCATAAGTTATTCCTTTCGACAAAAAAAATTATACTCTTAATACTTTTATGCAGATAGATATTGTAAACATCAAAAAATGTTTTTTATCACAGCTACATTTTGAAATGCACTATGGTTTTAAAATGGTCTAATAATGCACAGTGGTTTTAAAGAACACCACTGACATTATGACTTTCATACTTTTACAGGATGTGTAGGACACCAATATGGGTTGCTCAGGCTATTTATCTCATTTTGGCCAAAAATCGACTTATCTAGTTTTTCCCAAATGGTGGATTCCATTCTTGTAATTTGTGAAATACATTCATGACTATTGTCTTTTCGGAGGTTTTCAAAGCACTGCCTGTGGGGTTGAAAGACGTAGTTCAATGTTGGAGTAGATTCCATTCTTATAATAACAACGATATTAACGATTATAATAAGAAGAACAATATTAACGAATATATAACGATTAATAAGAACGATATTAACAAGAATAATAATAATAATATCGGTATTAACGGAGTATACTAATAATAAAAAGAACGATAATAATAATAATAATAATAATAACAACGATATTGACGAATAGAATAATAAAAGCTGTTTAGCTTTAAGCAAAATCACAAGTCAGCGAGTCGGACATAAATATAAACAATTCCAAAACTCGCCAAACCGCTTATGGGAAGATCGTCAACTACTCGTGAGCTCTTATTGGCTAGAGTGTTAGTTCTAAATGAAAGTATTAGTTCGCGTTCGCTTCTCGTAAAATTGAAAATATGTAACATTTTATGAAAATTATGACAAATAAACGCTATATATGCGTAGGTTAAAATACCTTGTCATATTTCTATAGCGAAGTGCTTAGTTTTAACTCGAAAATCGGACACCGCGCAGAGAACTACAGTATATTTCCGTGTATAAGCCGAGAATTTTTGGAACTTTTTGAAAGCTGAATCGTGGGGGTCGGCTTATATAAGGGTCCGATAATCTAAAAAAAAAAAAAATTTGGTCTATATATCGCGAAATATCGACTAATATAGAGCTCTAATTATGCAATTTATGTCTCCTACATTTAGGAAATAATTAGCTTAAAATAAGTAGAGTCTTATTTAAAAGGATATACATATATTTTGCAGCTGGATTTTGTGAAATCGCCGAAACAAAATGGCGAAATTTGCTCCCGACTATAATAATTTACTCGCAACCATCTGTGTATGAGTTTCTATTCCCGCTCATCCTTCTAATGTAAATGCAGAAAAATAACTGAATTAAAACAATTTAAACAAGAAGTTCCGTCTAGAACTATACGAGCCTACTTTCCCGTATACACCGAATTCAAATTTATAATCTAGCTATATCTCTCTCTCTGTCTTTCTCGTTTAGCTTTAGTTCTTAATTGCTTCAAACATACCTTTTTCAATGGTTAATACATATTTATTCAATCATTATTTATTAAGTCATTCATGTATTTATTCACTCATTTATTCATTCATTCTTTGGCTTATTCATTTAATCAATCATTAATTGAAAAATATTCTTGAAAATCCCGATCAAAAAATTTCATAGGAAAATAGGCTCATTGGTTCTGGATGAACTTTCTATTTGTACATGTTCTACGTCATAAGAGCTTTCCGATAAAGTTTGGTCCAAGCAAATCGGTCCATTAGATCAGAAATTATATAGGATTGAAATTTCCCCGTAGGCGGTATGTTAATTTTTTTTGAACTGTTGAAAAATGAACAAAAATTGTTCAAATCAATATTTCAAGCCAAGAACTTCTTCCAGTGAGCTTGTTCATGGGAACTTGGATCTTGTACCCAAAGTTACATAATTTGCTTCATTTTCACCCATAGGCGATAATGTTAAAATTTTTTGAACTGTTCAAAATTGAACAAAAAAATTGTTCAAATCAAAAAGTAAAATATGGAAATGAGATGTCCTCACCGAGATCTTTCGAATGCAAAAAGAATTTTTCGAATCGGACTATTCGTTCAAAAGTTATTAGGGGGGGGGGGGGACAGACCGACAGACCGACAGACACACTTTTTCCCCATCTCAAAACCCTACTTTCAAATTTTTTATTTTTCAATCTTTATTTAATTACTTAACTTATTTTTGACTTTTCTTGATTTTTAACGATATTTTCACGATACATTAAGCCTTCTTTCATGCTTTATTATTATTTTTTTTATTTTTACGGGAAAGTAGGCTAAAAAGGAAAACAAACTAGCAAACGTATGGCCAAAATGAATGAATAGGGGAAAAAGCGATCTGCTATCTCTCGCTCGGCCCTCGGCGCTCGCCTCAGACAGGGTTGCCTAAGATCAATCTGTCACCGTTGGCGCCTAGCTTCTCCCTCTCACAACGTCTTGATTGGAAAATAAGTGATCTGGGTTACTTCTTTGGAGAAATTTTCGCCCCCTTTGGCAATTCTCTTTGAACTGTAATTTTTTTTTCTTCTAATTTTTATCTCTGCTTATATACGAGTTTTGAATTTTTGGTACATTCTTGAAGGAATAATGCACTCTCGGCTTATACACGGATCGGCTTAAATTCGGAAATATACGGTACTTTCTTCGCTTGCTCTCAGCATATTTCTCCATAGTCAAGAAACTTTGCAGTTGAGTATAGGTTAAAAATTAAAACTAAAGATAATGAATGTTATTCAAAGTAGCAAAACGTTTCAAAATGATCATATAAATAAATAAACTGTTTGTATAATACTGATATTCTTTTACTTGAAAAAAAAAAAAAATCATCATGGTAATCTAATGCTGTACAAGTTTAACTATTCAAGCAAGGGTTTGTAGTTTGTTTTGTAAGTGCAAAATGTGGTTGGAACATTTTCAACTCACAGTCTTAAATTTAAAAAAAAAAAAAAGATTTGTTCCTTTGAGTATAGTATTTAAATTAAATGTTTTTAAAATCCATGGAATTACAAGATCAACATATAACATTTCTATGAGAGAGATTTTTTACAGTTTTTTTTTCTTTTTTTTTTGAGGGGGGGGGGGAGGAAAGCTTCAGCTCTTTTTCTGTAAGCTTCTAGCATGTCTGAAATTTACCAAGATGAAGAAAAAAAAATTATCAAAAATATTCAATATAAATTTTGTAAATTACAGAAAAGTATTTTGATTAAGTATTGATTACTTTTCTTTTTCCTTGCAGTGTTTAATTTAAAATAAGTATTGGATATAGTTTTCTATTTTGATTTTTAAACCGAGATTTAAAATGCTCTAATATTTGTTCATATATTAAACTGCACAACCATATACATATTATAACAAAAATTTTATCCGTTACATTACCAAGGTTTATACTCAAATAGCCAAAACAATTTCCATGACTTTTCCAGGTAGATCAAAGCAGAATTCCAGGTTAACGTTTTAAGCTTGCGCTCATTTTTGTCTCTGCACTAACGAAAAAGTATCAAAATCTGAACAGGGACGTCCAGCCGAACAGTTTTTTAAATTTTTTATTTTTTTGGTAATCTGACATGGCAATGAGCGTAGGTTTCCTACAGGGGTCCTTGGTAGGGAAAAAAATCCCTGTCTTTTCTAGGTTTTTGTCAAACATTTACGTTTTCCCCTGACAAAAGGATATCAAATTCCATGAATTTCCAGGTTGAGTATGAACCCTGATTATAAATTTTTCTAACAAATTTATTTATTTTTTAGTTAAAACTATCCACAATATTTTATATGTTATTTATTCCGAATAAAATGTAGTTTGAGAATTTAGTACTACTAAAAAAGTCTCAGATATTGTCACAAATGTGTTTATGCCAGTTGTTGCCAGTTTCTGCCGGCAAAAACCCAGCCCTGTGAAAAACACATTCATAATAGCTATAAGTTTAGTTAGTAATAGTTTTTGAATAGATTATCTTATTAATATTTTTAAGAGGGATAAAAATAATTATCTAATCCAGTTACTACTGCCTTTAAGGGTGTTGTCATATTTCCCATCATTCTGAAGACTCTGCGCTTAGCCCGTACCTCTGAAAACATTGTTTTAAAACAGCCATTCAATACTTGGGAGGAAAAAAAATCCTCCAAAAATGGTACAAAGTTGATATTTTCACCTCCTAGACTAATACAAAAATTAATTTCTTCTGCTCCAAAATCTGAAACAAACTCTTTGAGGCCCGTGGAATCACTGCATTTAAAAAAGTTTTTATGCTGTAAAAGGTTACCATAAAAAAAACTAATGTGCTATAAAAACTAAAAAATCTGCTTCATTCTTTTTGGCTTATTTATAGTTACTAATAGATTATTCAAAAACTAAAATATAAAATGCTCTGGTATGAGTTGTATGTGATCTGTAAAATAGAATAACTTAATTTAAAAGAGAATTTAGCTTTTTCTTCTTTTTTTTTGTTTTGTTTACAGCTAGTTCTGTATTGAAATGTGCAATCCTTTTACAGCCTTGATATTAAGTTTTTATAGGGTGGGTGAATATTTTTATGTAATCTTTTCAGTTAAATTTAAAATAGTTGATCATTATATTATGCATGAAAGCAATCGCCAATATATCTTACGTAACTTATTTTTTCCCTTGTGCCACTCAACTTTAAAAATTTACATTTGGCTAGGATTTAAAATTTTTAACAAAATGATTAGATTACATCATTTATGTATATATATATATACATAGTAATTGTAAAAATGTTGAATAAAATTAGAAAGTATGAAATAATTTATGAAAACATTGAACAAACTTGCAGAAAGATTTTGGCTTTGAAAAAGTTTGTCACAGAAAGCATAACAAATTTCTGCCACAGGGAATGTCTCAAACCTTAGAAGGTCTTTCAGGTATAATCGGTCACATGGACAACATTCTCATCGGGGACAAACTGGGGAAGAACATGATGAGCACCTGAAGAAAACGTTTAGAAGAAACTGGCATTAACTTAAATAAAGGCAAATGTTGTTTTTCTGTAAAGTTCATCAAATTTCTTGGTCACAAGATAGATTGAGTCAGGAATACATCCAGACGATAATAAAATCAAAACCATTCAGATGTTTAAAATGCCAAGCAACAAAACCAAGCTCAAACAATTGCTAGGGATGGCTAATTACTTAGCATGATTTGTTCCTAAGTTTTCGGATAGTATGGCACCTTTAATTTCATTGTTGTCAACAAAGAACAATTTTGTCTCGGATACTCCTCAAGAATGGGCATTAAGCAAGCTTCGAGATTTTGTCGTCTGAACCAGCACTTGCAATTTATGATCCTAACAAATTGTCAACTGTAACAGCTGATGCTTCGTCTTATGGTCTAGGAACCACATTAAGTCAAAAACAAGAAGATTCAACAGTGAGAGTAATTGCTTATGCATAAAGAACTTTAACACCAACTGAACAATGTTATGCTCAGATTGAGAAAGAAGCACTTACACTAACCTGGGCTTGCGGGAAGTTTTGCAATTACTTGATGGGTACCAAGATTCTTTTGGAAACAGACCACAAACCTCTCGTTTTCCATTTTAACACGTAAATGTCTTGATGATTTGACGCAGCGACTTCAAATATTGAAAATGAGACTAATGAAATATTCTTTTTGATGTTTTTCATACTTTTTGATGTTTCAAAAAAATCTGTGTGCAGCAGATGCATTATCAAGAGCACCTCATCAAGAAGTTCCAAACCTGGTATTGGAAGAGGAAGTGGAAGCGGAAGCATAAAAATAAATCTCATAACAGAAACAGTATCTGTCATTCCTAAAAGACTTTCAAATTTAATCCTAGTTCGTCACTCCAGTTTGATCATTGATCAGCTATTTTGCTAACGATTAGAACCGGTTAAGAGTATTTTTTATTTGTATAAACTGTTGAAAACTCTAAAATTGAGGTTAGGGGGCGGCAAATTTCGTGCAATGTCAAATTTAAAAATTTAGATGTTAAAACGTCAAGGTTTTTTTCTCTTGTAATAGTGAAATACGTATAAATCATGCTATGCTCAAATAATACAATAGTTTTTCTCTTACAAATTTTCAAAGCATCCTTTTTGTAAGACGGGGGGAGCTTGTAAGTGTCGTATGTCGTTTGAGAAGGCAGACACTTGGCTCTTCGATATGGGCGCAAGTACGGGGGATCCTGCCGCCTGGACTTCCAATTTGTTCTGCAAGCTTATAAATGTTTTTGTGAGTAAAAACGTTTAAATTTTTAAAAGTTTGTGGTTTGTTTTTTTCCTGATATTTTTGCAGTCAAAAATGCATCTTTTAAGGCCATAAAATGCACTGGTTTGCATATAGTTTTCAGAATTTTCCCAGGGCAGAATCCCCGGACCCCCCCCCCCCCCCCCCCGCCCACCGCAACTGTGTGAATTGTTGGGTAGAAACCCATAATTTTATTAATTCTCAGGCACACTAGTATTTGCTTTTAATTTTTTAAAAATTTCTGGGATACCCCCCTAGATTCCCATCCCATAGAATGTGTCCCGGTGTCACTCACCAAAAATATGGCAAGCCTATCTATACTACGTTAATTTATGTTGCTATTGTAATTTGTGTAAAATGAAACTCTTATCTTTTTTTTTTAAATTGAGTTTATTTAAAATTCGATTCAGATTTGTGTTGTTACACAACCTGAATTTATTTTACAATAGTGATTTACCATTTTTGGGTTTGTGTGCGTAATTTTGTGAGAATCTCTTATTAAACAATCATCTAATATTATAGCTAGTACACAATAGATATTTTCAACACAAAAGGAGAAGGAAATTAAATCCAGGGTGAGACAGGAATCAAATTCTACTTATTTTATAGTTAGGTATGTGCTAAGCAAAACCACTAACCACAGTACCTTATCTTATTACATATGACATCTTACATAACAGATTCAAGCAAAGCCGTAACCAGAATTTTTTTTTTTTTTTTTGGGGGGGGGGGGGGGCTGACTTTGAAACATGTCGAGGAAAGTTTCAGGGAGGAATGCTACATTGTGAACAATTTTGGGATTTCGGGGAGGCATGCCACCCTCCCCCCCCCCTCTGGATACGGCCTTGGATTCAAGTATACTTCTCACTTAAAATTGAAATTTTAACATTAAAAAATACTTTAAAATAATTCAAAATACTAAAACTCACAATAAAGAACAATGTTCATTAATTTTTGTCTAGTATATGGTGGTTGTGACCTGCTATGTGCAGTCACAACCACAACCTATGTGCAGTCTCCTTTTGCATTTTTTCATTGATTCAGGAGCAATTTTAAGTTATGGATTGGTCCCAAAAATCCACTATGTGGATATTGATTTTGGGGAAAAAAGAACATTATTTTGCCATATGTTTACGAAGAAATACCTAAGCTAAATCCTGCTATTTGAAGTAAAATATTAAATATTGTAGTTATAATTTTAATGTTGTGAATGTGAAACTAAGTGTCAAAACTGATTCATTACATTAAGCACTATGAAATTATATTGGAACCAAAGTTTCCCATCAAAAAAAACTCGAACAAATATTTCTTCTTGAAAAATTTGTACTAATGCACATAGCGGTTTTCGAGATGCCACAACAATATATCTTACTCTACAAACAATCAAACAGAAAAGTATTTTGTTCAAGGCCAGAAGAAGAAGAACAAAGTGATTTTGAAGTTACTACTTTTATATTTACAATTTCAAGTATTTCCTTTCTTTTAACAAAATACTTTCATAATCTTAATCAACTAGATTAGTGTTTTCTTATAATAGCACTACTCATGGTAAAAATTTTTAAAAAGTCGCCTGTGATGGTTTGATTTTATGTGTGGGAATTTTTTTATATATATAGCATATAGCATTGACTGTGAATAAATTTCTAAGAAGAAGCACTTCTTGTTTTGCTATTTTTGTAATGTATGATTCTATTAAATAATTTCTATTCTTATTTCAAGTATTTTGCAATTACAGTCATTATTTACTTGTAAGAATGATATAAATATATATTTTTTTATATAATATAAATATTTTTTGGGAAGAAAAATATTTTTTTTAAAATTAAATCCCGATTTTATTGAAAAAAGCCAGCTTTTTTTAAGCAGTTTAAACCAAAAAAAAAGTCGGCAGCTTTAAAAACCAGGATTGGTTTTTTGATGTCAAAAGCTATTTTTTAGCATGTCAAAAATGAAGTCATAAAAGAAAGGGATATGTAAACTAATTTTGTAGAATATTTTTGTTTTGTATTGAACTAAATATGCAACTAACATTCATTACATTAAAAGTAAAAATTATGGTAGAATATGTATCATTAGTAATTAGTTAAAATATCAATTTATATGCAATTTTAATAAAATGAGTCTACACTCTAGTTTCTCAAAAAATTTTAATTAAAATGCAGCTTAACATTTCCTAGAAGCAAACATAAAGCTTATTTTTTATTATAACCTAAATTGAAAAGACTTTAAGAAAGGACTGAGAGTATAGAAGAAACGATTGTGTATACTGGTTATTTATAACCCCCTTTTGCCGCTATTTAATAATTAACTCTAAAAAGTATGATTTGGCAGCTCGGAATTTTCTGAAGAGTCCATTTTGATTGATGGAATTTCGTGAAGGGTCCGATTTGGCTAATTGGTATTTTAGGTCTGAAAAAGATCTGAATTTCGTCTGGTACAAACCCTGGTATTTATAAGAAAAACCACTGAAAAGCTTTAAAGCTATTTTCTATTAATGCTGCCTTCCCTAGAGAAATTTTACAATGAAACATCTTGATAATATGCCATTGATATTTTACTTTACTTTAGCTTACAAGCAATGGATAAAAGTAACAAAATGTCTTTTTTTTCCTTCTTTGCTTTCTGATAATTTGGAATTTTGATGTTATAACAAAAGGGTATTGTTTTGAATGTACTGGATGTACAATAAAATTACTTTTCCCTCTCTCTTCCTTTGCAACATGTTTATTAAAATGATTATTAAGTGCTCAGATGATTTAATATATTTCTTAAAAAATTGAAGTTTTGAGATTTTGACAAAAGGGTTTTGACATGATAGTTTAAATCAGTTAAAACAGAAAAGTCTTTGTCCAAACCTGCCAACCCGGCATGAAACATTATGAGATTTAAAGAGGAAATCGTGGCCAAATTAAACTTATTATTGATTATTTTTCTAGTTTTGAACATAATACAGTAGAGCCTCGATTATCCAAGGTAATGTGGACCGAGGGTACCTCGGATAATTGAAAATTCAGATAACACGGGCTCTGTCCAAATCGAGAGGGCATGGGTTGAAATAAATGAAAATCTCGTCAAATATGTAAAAAAAGACATTTACTGTACATATTATGAAATTAAAAAATGGCGTTAGATACATACAAATATCTAATTTATATATATATATTTTTTTCTGGTTCAACGGAACTCGGTTAGCCAGGGCTCGGATAACCAAGGTTCAACTGTAGCTTAAAAATTAAGAATTTTTTGGAATTATAAATTGAAAGACTTGAATTTTTGTTTCTAAGATTCTTTGCTTGGATTAATATAGAACGTCAATAAGTAGGTACATTGTAATAGAAATATAATTTCACGTTAATTTAAAGCACAAATGAGCATTAAAATGCAGACATATGTTTCCGGATTGCTTGGAATCCCTTTTTCAATGTGACAGGGAGCTTCTAGATGCAAAACATCCAAATGAAGCAGACAAAACAACAAAAACAAAGCTTTATAGCCTAAGAATTAACTGTAAACCAATTAGAATAAAGGCAGTGTGAAGTGGAAGTAGAAATAGCAGGGAAGGCACCAATAAGAGAGCAACAAACGAATCCAGTTGAAAGTACAGGAAGTAAAAAGGAATATCAATAAAAACAAAGCAAAAAAGACGACAGCATGCATAAAAATGTTAAAATACATGAAAATTGCAAAAATAATAAAATAAAATACAACGAATAAAATGGAAATAAAATAAGTGCAGAAAATACCAAACCTAAAAAGCAAAACAAAGTACACATGTAAAGGAGGTGGAGGGGGGGGGGGGGGGAGAGAAAAAAATAGACATAAAAAAGGAAAACTAACAAGAAAACCAAGAAAGAACAACAAATTATAGGAACTTATGCCAGACCTGTGAAAAATAAGGAGTTGAGGAAGAATCATTGACCAAATTAGAACTCAATTCCTGTTAATATGATAAGCTTCCCAAAAGTCAAGCTCTAACGGGGAAGAACATTTTTGAATAATTTTCCTAGAATTAAAATCAAAAGAGTGGTTGGAATTCCAACAATGTTGAGCAATGCCAGACTTATTTAACTCTTGCTTTCATACATAACCTTTATGCTCATTTAACCGAATTTTCAAAGCACGTTTTGTCGATCTAACGTAAGAAAGGCCGCAACGGCAGCTAATTTGGTAAATACCCCAAGTGTTAAGTTGATCGGCAGGATCTTTAAGAGTAGAGAAGGAAAGTTTGTTGCTAGGAGCAAAAACGACTTGAAATTGAAACCTTTTTAGGATTTTAGCAATACGAAAACTGACAGAATGAAAGAATGGTAACACAACCAAATTCTTTCTAGAAACCACATGATTGGAATCGAAAGTTTTTTTTAGAAAGTTTGTTATGAACAGAAACAATTAAAGAGTGAGAAAATCCTCTATCAACAGCTACAGCTTTCAGATAGTTGAGTTCAATCTAGAGAAGCTCAGGAGAAGAGCAAATATTAATAGCACGATGGACAAGAGCATTAAAAGCTGAATATTTTTGGTTGGGAGGATGAGACGACGTAGTGAAACCAGAAGTAGTGAAACGAGACTCACTTCTAGAAATCAAAACATCAAGAAACGTGAGGTTACTATTAAGTTCTTTCTCACAAGAAAACTGGATATTAGGATCAATGGAGTTCATAATAGAAAGAGCATCATCAATACCTAACAAGTTACTGTCCATTAGGACAAAACAATCATCCACATCCTGAACATAAAATTGAAATTGCAATTTCTTTGTTTAAATCATTTATTTAATATCATTTTAGAAGTTGTTCTTAAAAATTGATTTTATAGCGTTAGAGAGTTGTGAAAATGAAATATTCTGCATTTACAATCTCTGTTTCAAACAAACCTTCATAGGTCCATCTGTTTCAATATATGGCATATATTTCATTAGTTTAGAACTAATTACTATTTTTTTCTAAATTGTATTAATCTTATTCTTCAGACATCTTAACAGCAAAGCATAATTCATTCAACCATTCATATTGCAATTCATAATAATCTTGAAACATTCTGAGTTTTTATTTTAAAAATAGCATTTTAGATCAATTTAATAAATATGACACAATAATTCAGAATGATCGTGATTAAAACAACAATGTTTAAAATTTAGAATATGTATATTTTAAAATTTGAACTATGTACTAGCTTAAGGGAAATTTTTTTTCTTTTTTCCTTGTAAAATATTTTTTCATCTTAGAAATTTGAAATTTTCAATACAGATATTTGATTTAAACAAAATGTTTCAGCTTTTAGTTATGGACTGAGCATATGATTTTACTAAATGGGTAAAAACATTTCTGGTTTTTACATTTATAAAATAGAAAAATGATTAAAGTGCATGAATGTAAAAATTTAGGTAGGTTTAAGTTTCAGTTGAGTCATGCATCAAGCGTTTGTATTAAAATATGTTTATCAGTATTATTATTTTTAAATATTTATTACCGCAAAAATACTTAAAGTGTGTTTTTTGCACATTGTTTAGCATGCCATATTATTTCTAAGAATATAAAAAAATAAATATCCAAAAGATTTCAGGTCTATTTAAAAAAGTCAAAAAAAAATCCGATTTCACTCAAAAAAATTCGATTTTTTTCAAAGAATAAAAACATTACGAGCCCTGCTTGCAAACATGTGGCAATGAAAAAACAAGTCCAACTCTAAGCTGTTGGACTGTTAAACATATCAAAAAAATACAAATGCATAGTATATCATCAAATATGATTAGTTTTTTGTATTTTCTTTCGTTTTAGTTACTCCTGTAACACCAAAGATATATATTTCACATCACTTTTGTCATAGAAAGAATAAAGGAAAATGTGCAACACATATGAGAAATACAAAAACTTACACAATCACAGTAATGCATCCATTTGTTATTCAAAGCATATAAGAATGGAAAACACTAGATAAATTCCACAGATAAATATTAGCACTCTTAATTTTCATTTTATTACATTAACACACTAAAATAAAAAACGGAGATAAAACACTAATAAACAGAAGAGAAAACTGCTGCGGAGCTGAAAGACTCAAATAGACAATCAATAGAATGCAACATTTTAAATAAAGTGATTAATTCATCTTTACTATAATATAGCAATATGAGTGGTTTTATAGTTAACACAGTAATATATAATACATAAACTACGAAATTTTCCGCAACGTATTATTTCAAATTGTATATATAGAACAATCTACGATTTTACCCCATTTGACAAGTGAGCTGTCAAATGCAAATATGTAATGAATCTGGTGAATCAAAGGGAAATTTAAAGTAATATTTGAAAAGGATTGCAAACATTTAAAAAAAACTAAATCGGCGCGCAATTTCTGCCAAGATTCTCAAGCTAACATGTGGTGTAGTAACACGCGCCTGAACGCGCGTACTTCCAGTGACAGCTTCCTAGTAACAGAAGAGCCGCGATTGCAATTAAAGGAAAAGTTAAGAATCGAATTCCACGCATCTAAACACTTTCTACTTTTAAGAACCCTGCTTTACATACAAATATATACTTTAGAATATATACCATATATGAATAAAAACGCGCCAAATGAAGTTGCTATTTTACTCATGCTTACGGTTAAGCCTAGAAAAGTAGCGCTTACCTTCCATATATGCCCTCTGCTATTTTAGTTCTTTTCACTGGCCTTCTGATTTTTCCACAATCGGCATTTCGCCGCTTCATATTCCCAGATGACTCCTATTTTCCAATCGTTGTTTTAAACCACCAGTGACATTCACAATAAATTAAATCACCCTTTCGGAATATTTCTTATTCCAAGCGCACTGTTTGTTTTCGTTCAGGGCATATACCTCGCGTTTGGCGCGCATGCGTAACACTCCGTCAAAATACGTCAAGCAGCAAAACTCTCGCAAGACAAACACCTCCGTTGTAAAAATCGCCTCATATCATTGTTCTTTCCGAGTATCACAAATTTAATCTATTTAAATTTTATTAAATCTTATCAAATACACCTGAAGAAGGTACTTCTGCTGCCTTCAGCTGCCAATGACATGCAAGAAGAAGAAAGTCTAAGCACTTTTTTTTCCTCCATGACTTTGGAAGAGCTACAAAGAGGGACATTTTAAAATGTTATTATCAGGTACAAATCAAATAACATAAAAATAGTATTCTCGTATAATTCAAATAAAATGTCAAAATATATATAATCAATAAGTAACAAAGTTAAATAGAATTTAAGTAGGAAGATGCCTGTGGTGACGAATTTTACTTCCCATACATCCATCCTTTCTCAGTACAATGCAAAAAATATGAAAGAATAAAAGAGTTTTTCCAAAAAAAAAAGCTTAACCTTAAATATATAGTTATAAAAATTAGTATGGTTAATACAACCATCTTTTATGAACGCAGATTAAATCAGACGTTAAATGAGTAAAAACTAATATTGGGAGCTCCCGAAGGCGTTCAGTCAATGCCCCCTGCATCAGGAAGCCCGTTAACAGGCAAGTCACGTGATCAGCAGAAGGCCAGTCTCTCAGTCTCCGTTGCTAAACACGATTAGTGAGAAAGACCGCTTCGCATCGCGCTTATTTCTTTTCAATTGACTGCTACTTAAAATAAATTAATATTTGTAAAAAAAAAAAAAAAAAAAACAGAATAATTAGAAATAATAATTGTGAAATTTATGTAAAAAAAAACAGACACCAAAAATTCAGTCATTCCAAAATATCTTTTACATTATTTGTTTCTTTTAACGCTCATCTTAAATTCATTAGTTGATAACTTTTCATCTTAACCCATTTTTAATTTAACCTTCAGCCTTTTTTTAATCTACGCTATGATGTTTTTCTTTAATAAGAAAAATAAATACTTGTCTATTTTGAAAAGCAATCCAATATTGACATTCTCTCATATATTTTCATGAAGGAATTATCCTCTCAAACATTCTATATGAATTTGCAATTTATTTATATATTTAGTTCATGTTAATACTTAACACTTGGAAAAAAAGTTATAACCTAAAATGCGGTACTATTTCTATCAGAACTCTTAAAAGTGTAGAATAAACTTAGACATTGTTTGTAAAAGTTTTACTACAAGCTGTATGATTCTTTCTCTTTTTCTTGTGTTTTAAACAACCATTTGATATTTACTGTTAAATTTCAAAATAATATCAAACTGATTTCGAGCCAAAAGAATACTTTATACAAATATAATCTACCTTGTGTAATAAAACTTGTGAAACGTTGGACTATGTATGAACTTGTGAGGGAGGTTACGTAGAAAATTCCTATCATTAGAATAAATACCTCTTTTCTCAAAAGTCCCTTTAATTTTTTCGCCCCCCCCCCCCGCCCCCTCGTATTTGAGCTGTGGGTAAGGGATCATTCATAAAAGATGTCACGCTTCGAGGGGGGGAGGGGGGTTCGTGAACTTGTGACAAAGTGTGACAAGGGGAGGGGAGGGGTAACAAGAAGTGTGACATTCTGCATTATACAACATAGCGTGACGTGTGACAAAGGGGGGGGAGGGGGTCCGCTGAAGTGTGACACATTGTGACAAAGGGGGGGAGGGAGGTCAAATATATGGGGAAAACGCGTGTCATCATTTATGAACGGCCCCTAAAATCTTTAAAATATTGAAATCCCTTTTAAAATAAAACATAGAAGAGTCATTCCACAGCGTTTTTATGTTACCTACTGGAAATGTTAGAACAAAATTTTGGTGTGTTTAATTTTGAAAATATTAATGAAAAGTTTTCAAAAATTTTTATTACAGTCCGTACATTTGGAGTCAACAGTGGTACAAAATTTCTTTTCAATAGGGTCAATAGTTTATTATTTAAAAAATATTACAATTTTGATAAGTACGGGACATTTGTGATGTCCCGTGCGAAGCAAAATTTTAATATTCAAAATGCGTCTCCAGCTGTACAAAATGTTCTAAAAAATTTTGAAAACTTTACATTAATATTTTCATAATTAAAAATAATTAAATAAATATAACAGAATTTTGCTCAAAAATGTTCCGCACGTAACACAAAAATAAGGTGGAATCACCCAGAAAGCAATATGGGACCGTTCATAAATGATGTCTGGATTTTTTCCCCATGTATTTGACCCCCCCCCCTTGTCACAAATGTCACACTTCAACATACCCCCTCTCCCCTTTGTCGCATGCCACGCTATGTTGAATAAGTAAGATGTCACACTTCTTGTTACCCCCTCCCCTTGTCGCTACATCACGACCCCCCTTCAAAGCGTGACATCATTTATGAATGATCCCTATGCTGTATTCCCACAATATAATACAGTGAGTAACCTACCCCCTAAATTATAGATAAAACAGAGCACACTTATTATTGGTAACAGTACTCTTAAACAAAATTATGAACACTAAAGAAATGAATAAAGAATAGTACGTTAAAAGTAATTGTACATTAAAGCGTTCAAAAATAATATTAGTTAATAAATAGTAATATTAAGAATAATAAAACAGCTTAGTAATGAGTTTTAACTTAAATGTCATGAGTATGCAAAACGATCAAGAACCAAAATCAAGTTTTCTAACTTCATAAAATATGATAAGCACAGTATAACCTTGTCACACATAAATGACATACAAAATAATAAATATATCAAGTCGGTATTCTTTCAAATTGTAGGATTAGGAAAGATGAAAGTCGGTCATGAAAATTAAAACTTGTTAACCATAAAACTTTAATTTCACAACATTAATGACGAATGATAATGTAACACATCGCACACTAGCAAGAACAGTGACACAATTCAAAAACGAAACACCTTCCCAAAACATGATTTATATATTTCCAGTTTCTATATTCTTAAAGCGAACTATAAATTAACGAATTTAATTACTTAATCGGGATCTATTCGATGGTTTGAAGTTGTTGCTCCTCGTCTTTGATGTCCACACTTTTAAAAGAACTGAATCTTTCATAACTTTGAATTTGGCACCTTCTGTCCGGAAGCATAATGGCATAATTGCCCTTGCAGCCGTAAACAGCACACTTGTAAGGCATTTTAAAACTTTGAAAATTGATTACAAGAAGATAAAGATAATAGAAACGATAACCAACAAACATACAACTGTACCAGTAGCGACACAACACACTGCAATGGCAGATTTGATGGCCTTCTCAAAACCACGTGACATTATTTAGACTACTCCCGTGTAAAGGCTTCCTAGATATAGGGGGCGCTGGTTCAGTCCCTCTGGTCAATCATTTTCTGCCCAAATTTCAAATGTAAGGTTTGCTTATTTTCTGTTGAGCAAAAGGGTTGGCAGATTTCAGATAAAAGTCTATGAAAGGCAAGAAGCTATATTCGGCCTTGTATGGAACATATTTTGACCATTTTTGTAAAATGTCTCTCTTTTGCTTGTGTGTGTGTGTGTACGTGGCATATGTTAGCCTACGACCCCTTTGGAAAGGTTCCCAAATTTCAAAATTAATATTAAGCATAAAAAAACTTTTTTTTATCAAAACAAATCAGCTTAAACCGTTGAAAAAAGAAAGGAAAAAAAAAGAGAAAAAGAAAGAAAGAAAACAAGTCGAGCTGCTTGGTAAATAAAAAAATTGCTTCATTTATCAATGTAATACCATTAATGTTTAATCAAAAAGCACATACTCATGCACGCAAAAAAAAAAAGACCATTATGTGTTTTACCCTAATAACTTATCATAATCATTCTCACTCGGGGGGGGGGGGGGTAAATTCATCACAATAGTACAGATGCTTCAATCGAGCCGAAAAAACAAGGTAGTTTCAGTTTCGATTTTAGGTAACATTTCTTAAGTGGGAAGAAACAGTTCATACGGAACTCAAAACTCGATGGCTGTAATACTTGAGACAGGATTTGCAATTGCTTAGATATCGCTACAACGGTGACTTATGAGGTCCATGTAGCGCAATGATATCAAATTTTCGTTCCTAAGCAAACAATTATGGAATAACAAGGGGTGCCCACCCCCTAAGAGCAGTGGTTCACTCCACCTTTAAATTCTACAAAACTCAAAAAAATCAGGTAAAACTAAAAACCCCCCGAAAAAATTTTAATGACGCAGTGTGCGCCATGAGGTGGGCATTCCTGCAATAACTGATACACTGTTTTAAGAAAAACTTAACAAAAAGTTTCGTCTAGAACTATACGAGCCTACTTTCCCGTATACACCAAATTCAAATATATACATCTAGCTATCTCTTTCTCTCTCTTTCTCATTTAGCTTAGGGTCTTAATTACTTCAAATATATCTTTTTCAACAGATAATACATATTCATTCACTCACTCATTCATTCTTTCGTTTATTCATTCAATCAATTCCTCCTTCATGTATTTATTCATTCATTTACCCATTCATGTATTTATTCACTAATTTATTTATTTTTTCATTCATTCTGTAACATCTTGAGGACTTGTGTATATGCCGAGTGGTAAAGCATGACTTCGATGGTAAAACTTAACAAGATTTTATTTACATATTATTTACAGCTTCATCAAAACTTAGCGTTGGTAGACAGTGACCGAGGTCGGACGGAACACGTCCGTTTCTCTCCTCGTCAAAAGATGTTCTCCTCGAACTCAGAATTTTCTTACTTCTCCTTACATGTCCGTTGGCCAGGACTCCGGAAACTGCCCAGCCCCCTTTTCAGATAAAATCGAGAGGGATGCGGCCGCCCCTTTTGTCGGCGGGCACACAACCCTGGGAACGGAAATAGATTTTGGGCTAAACGGATGCCAGAGGTCAGGGGCCAAATTCGGACGGACAAAGTCAGCAAGCATCTGGATTTTTGAAGTATTATTTTTCTCGACGCCGATAACATGAAAGGGGACCGAGGGGAAAGTGGATACGTCGGAACGAGGCAAAAAGGACCGGATGCCCCTTCTGACCGGATGCGGTCGCCAAGAAGACGCTACAACTCCTCCCCCCTTCAGAACTTCAAAAATCCATGACAAAAATGAACAATTTCACACAATAAAGTAAACTTAATAAAACAAAGTATCCTTTCCTTATGAGTTGGCTGTGATACACAAGTAAACAATTGACTTGATTTTAAAGTTAATAATTAAATTTTTTAATTGAAACTAATATTTTCAAAGTAAGTTAGTTATAACTAAATTTTAAAAATAATAATAACTGGTCAGTGCAGTTGCTTCAAAAGTAACACATACTAATGTATATAAAACATTCAGCACAACTAATTAAGATATGTTTTTCACACAATCATTTGCTCTAACTCTGAGCTTCTCTTAAACAAAGATCTTAAATCAATAAACACAACCAATCAATAATGAAAAGTAGAACTCAAGTATATAATTTATGATTTTAGAATCATAACTAATTCCCTTACTTTACTTTTGGCTAGCGAATAACCATGACTTTCAAAACTCCAATTTTTTCACTCTTTAAACTAGAAGTTTTTCTTTTAAAACAAAAAATGAGTAGATGATTAAAAGAAACTTTCCAGCAATAAATACACTTTCCTCATCATCCCTAGTGCAAAGATATGGGAGTACTTAATCATATTAGAATAAACTTCCTGACAAGTTGAAAATTTTCAAAGTTAATGATTAATAATAATAATAATAAAAATCAATTAACGAGCTGATTATGAATTTAACCAGTTCAGAAATTTTCTGCAATACAAAACTGATACAGCATTTAAACTCTATCGGTGCTCACAATATTACATCACAGAGAAATTTTGCAAATCAGCTACATCCTGAGGATCAGAATGTTGTAAACATAAAGTACAATTACAAATACACAGCACAAAATTTTCGTATCCTAAACACATTAATAAAAATACAAAACAGTCGTCAACTTAAAATCCGCCCTGGAATTTTTATTCGGAATAGTTGGTTAGTCACAACTATCCGGGTGGAATATACGATGTAGTTTAGAGACTCTGGCATTTTTAATATTTGATTTTGACACCAACTTGTCATCTATCACAAAATCATAAATACATGGATTGAGCATAATCCCATTTAAAAACCTACGGTTTTCTTTTCCCGCAAGCCTTTCAACATACCGAAACCGTTTTTTAATCGGTTTTCCTTTCCTATAGCTCTTTAGCACCCGATTATCTAAACAACTCAGGCCTACAGAAAGTTTCTGTTTTCTTGAGGGGTCAACAAACCCCCTATTCTTCCCTGCGTAATTATCTACGATCCTCTTATTATCTGTTCGTATTTTCCTCCTTTTCCGACCCCAAGCTGGTTTCGGAGAGGGGGGAAATCCCCGCCCTCTTCCATTCCTGCTAAACTTCTCTGTCCTTCTCTTATCTCTGAAACCACTGCTAGACGGTTCCTGTTTTGAAGGATGCTTCGCCCCCGTAAGCTCCCGGCCTACCGAGGGGACTTTTTCTACCCCTTCTTTGTCTCGGTTCTGACTGTCGCGGTTCATTACAGGGGGAATTTTATCTTTCTCCCTCTTCTCTCTACTTTCACTATCAAAGGAAACTTCTTTTCTCCTGCAATCAGTACCTTTTCCAGAGTCTGTGCTCTTTCCCAAAACTGCTGAAATACCATTTCCTAAACAATCGGAATTTTTTTCCTCAGAACTTATGTTTATCTCAGCGATATCTACAATCAACTTGCCTACACAATCGACACTCCTATTCTTAGAACCTGTGTCCTTTTCTGCAACACCTATCATCCCATTTCTGACATAATCTAAACTATTCTCCTTAGAACCGGTGTTCTCCTTCACCATATCTATTGTCAATTCATGAGCAGGGCGCTCTAATTTAGTCTCAGTACGAATTACCTCTGCGATATCTAAACTCAATTTTCCTACACAATTGACATACTTAGAACCTGTGTTCTTTTCTGCAACACCTATCATCCCATTTCTGACGTAATCTAAATCATTCTCCTTAGAACCTGTGTTCTCTCTCTCCATATCTATTATCCCCTTTTCGACATAATCGAAATTATTTTCCTCAGAACCTATGTTCTTCTCTTCGATATCTAAAACTGACTTTCCTACACAATCGACACTCCTATTCTTAGAACCTGTGTCCTTTTCTGCAACACCTATCATCCCCTTTCTGACATAATCTAAACTATTCTCCTTAGAATCTGTGTTCTCTTTCACCACACCTATTGTCAATTCATGAGCAGGGTGCTCTAATTTAGTCTCGGTACGACTTATCTCTGCGATATCTAAAATCAACCTTCCTACACAATCGAGATTTTTGTCCTTAGAACCTGAGTTCTTTTCTGCAACACCTATCATCCGATTTCTGACATAATCTAAATTATTCTCCTTAGAACCTGTGTTCTCTCTCTCCATATCTCTTATCAATTCATGAGCAGGGTGCTCTAATTCAGACTCAGTAGGATTTTTTTCGATTAAGGGAAACTTCTGCGACTCAGTATTTGTTTCTAAAATTTGTACGTTAGAGTGCACAACGCTAACACGGGATTTGTGGGATAATCTAGTTAAGCTTTCGATATATGCGATTTCGCGATATATTTCTCGCAGCTTAAACTGTCTTTCTTCATATTCTTTTTCCCAATCTTTCTTTCTTTCGACCCTTTTTTTTTCCCCATTCGTTCTCTCTTTTGACCCTTTCTTTTTCCTCTCTTTCCCTTTCGAGTCTAGTCTGAACAATCTCATCAGCAAAATCCTTAACTAGGTTTTCCTCGTACCTTGCATTTCCGGTGATCAAGTCGACCAAATCTATTTTTTTTAACATGGGTGTAACCTCTATACCAAGCTCTGATGCAAGATTTTGCAAATCTTCCTTTTTTAATTTATTTAAAAATGCCATACTTAAGGAATTAAATCACTACAAAATTTTTTCACAACTCAAAATTAAATTATAAACAAAACAATATAGTACTCTAATTGTTTACCTTAGGGTAATTCCACATGCATTAAATTATTCTACAATTAACACACTGACATGATTTTAAAGCAATTCAAGAGAAAATGACTTTAACAAGCAAATGCACTGTTTAATTTTAGAAAATTTAACTCACAACCAACAATATAAGAAAAAGATACTCACGTTTGATGGTTGTCCTCTCTGCAGCATTGGTAATCCTATTTGGAACACTTTTTTTTTTTTTCACACACAAACACATACACGCGCACTGATGGATTCAGCGGAAATTTCAAATTCTATTTGATCATTCTTCGGCGAACCGGATATCTCCTACTCTCAGAAAATTGTTGAAAACGGATTTCTTCATATCAGTCAGGGTGACTGCAATATAAAAGAACTTCAACACGTAGCCAGGGTGGCTGTAAAACCAAATTCTTGAAACAGGTTGTTTTGAAACTGCAAAACTTTAGCCAGGGTGGCTGCAACACGAAATGACACGGGGAAACGAAAGTTTCCAAACTGCAAACTGGATGTTCGCAAAGCACAACAAAAAATTTTCTTCTTTTCAGCCAGGATAGCTGCAACACGAAATGACACGGGGAAACGGATGTTTCCTAACTGCAAACTGGATGTTCGCAAAGCACAACAAATCTTTTTTCATCAAAACGAAAAATGAACGGAAGAAACACTTCTCGGAGATTCTTTTCCTTCGATTCAACGGCAAGGCTCACAGCAGGGTGCTGAAAGTCTCATTCACTCGGGGCTAGTATATCTTCTCTGCGGGGTGCAGAAACATCTCCTTTCGAAAGTAAGCATTCGTTTGTCTTCATGGAGAAGGGAGAAATCGGATACTTTTTATCACTGTCTACGCATCCCACCGCTGCCACCAAAATATAGCTGTAACATCTTGAGGACTTGTGTATATGCCGAGTGGTAAAGCATGACTTCGATGGTAAAACTTAACAAGATTTTATTTACATATTATTTACAGCTTCATCAAAACTTAGGGTTGGTAGACAGTGACCGAGGTCGGACGGAACACGTCCGTTTCTCTCCTCGTCAAAAGATGTTCTCCTCGAACTCAGAATTTTCTTACTTCTCCTTACATGTCCGTTGGCCAGGACTCCGGAAACTGCCCAGCCCCCTTTTCAGATAAAATCGAGAGGGATGCGGCCGCCCCTTTTGTCGGCGGGCACACAACCCTGGGAACGGAAATAGATTTTGTGTTAAACGGATGCCAGAGGTCAGGGGCCAAATTCGGACGGACAAAGTCAGCAAGCATCTGGATTTTTGAAGTATTATTTTTCTCGACGCCGATAACATGAAAGGGGACCGAGGGGAAAGTGGATACGTCGGAACGAGGCAAAAAGGACCGGATGCCCCTTCTGACCGGATGCGGTCGCCAAGAAGACGCTACAACTCACTCATTTATTTATTAAGAAATATCCTTAAAAATCCCGATCAAAAAATTTCGTAGGAAAATAGGTTCGTTCAGTTCTTGTTGAAATTCGTACCTATACATGTTCTACATCGCAACATCTTTCCGATAAAGTTTGTTGCTAGCAAGTCCGTAGGTTAGATCAGGATTTATGTGGGATTGAAATTTCCCCATAGGCGCTAATGTTATTAACTTTTCAAAAATGAACAAAAGTTGTTCAAATCAATATTTCACTTTTTTAAGTAAGCTTGCTCACAGGAACTTGGATCTTGTGCCCAGAGTTTACGTAATTTGCTTCATTTTTGTCCATAGGCGCGAATGTTAAATTTTTTTTAACTGTTCAAAATTAAACGAAAATTCGAATGCAAAAAGAATTTTTCGAATCGGACAATTCGTTCAAAAGTTATTGGGGGGGGGGGGGGCAGACAGACCGACAGACACACATTTTTTCCATCTCGAAACCCTACTTTCAAATTTTTTATTCTTCAATCTTTTTTAAGTACTTCACTTTTTTTTTTTTTTTTTTTTGACTTTTCATCATTTTTAACGATATTTTTACGATACATTAAGCCTTTTTTCTTGTTTAATTATTATTTTCTTTACTTTTACGGGAAAATAGGCAAAAAATGAGAACTCGGGCTGAGAACAGTGGCTTACCATAGCTTTCTGCCGCTCGGGACGGGTGTAGAATTTGCTCTCCCTCCCTCATCATTCCGCTTAAACTGCTATAAAAACATTTTTAGAGAGGAAAAAATTTGCCACGTATAATGTGCTTCTAAAAGCACATTATATGTGACGAATTTTATTTGATGTTTGGCAGCAACGCTGGCTGGACGACTCGGCTCGTTTATATGGTTTTGAATTTTGGACATAATTTAAGTTTCGCTTTATAGATAACTACTTGGGACGAACTCTGACGTAAGAGTGATGACAACGGCTACTGCGCATGCTCCCCGCCGCCATATTTTTACCACAGCTCCTGCGCATCGCGAAGAGGCGCCGTAAAAGCGGCTCTGCGCAGGCGCGTTGGTAAAAAGTTAAAACTGGTAAAATCCGTTGTCGTCACTCCTATTACTAGAGGCACGCTAACTCTGACCAGTGAGATATGGATTTGGTACTTTTACTCTGCTTTTTTAAGGTAAGAGTGGGTTATGATATTATTTTGGTAGCGGGTCTGTTGGTGTGTCACTTATTTTAGTCTCGGAACTGAGGCGAAACCCCACATTTTGTATTTAAATATGCTTGTTCTAATGTTTTTCTGGCCTATATTGCTGCCGGCTCTGGTGTGTTTTTGCTTGGGATTAGTGAGGTTCTCTGCATCGCTCTTTCAAGACAAACCAACACAGATAAGTCCTTGTCTAATTCTCAAAATTTAAAAATTTTGTTTGATCTGTGAGCCTTTCAAAAATATTTTACTACATTTTTGTTATATATTCTTTGCTTAAATTATTGCTGCTTTGCGCATATTTAAGTGGTAAGTTATTTTTCCGTTTTATTTTTTCAAATCTGTCTTCCTATATATACATATGTAACATCCGCTATGTCACAATTTCATTTTGTCTATGCTGTCAGTCTGTAAAGCAGTCGTAGCCGAAATCAATTAATCATTAGTTTATTTGCAGCTTCAACATTGTAAATGAACACATTCCAACTCACAAGAAGACGAAAACACAAAACACAAATTCTATCTACATTTTTACATTAAGTGCATCTTACGAATCCTAAAAAATCCCGAATCCAGAGGCGTAGCTAGGGTTTTCAGCGCTCGGGGACAACTGAAGATTTTGCGCACCCCTCACTCCGCACCCCTGGGATCCTAGGGAAACCCCCGGTAGGGAATTAAAAAAACTTTTATGCTTCCTAAATGACAAATAGCTCTAAGAAGCACTCCTTTTAATTTGCTTTTTTTTGCGACGATTCACTTTGAAGGGCATAATGGGACACTTTGGCTTCGCAAAATTATTTGTTTTTCTTCTTTCTCAAGTAACCTTTCCTGGATTCTCTGGGCGTCCGTTTCTTTTATCTCTGCTGCTCAAAGAAAATGCTCCTAGCCCTTCCTAGGGAGTCACCACAGGTCCGATATATAGAAAACATCCCAACTCCAACTCGAAAGTTGTTTCTTTGCCTTTTAAGGCTGTTTCGCTCGCCCTCCTGTGCTACATTGGTCGTTCCCAATATGATTTGAGATGCTCCCACTTTTTTGTCGAACATATTCACACCTTTTCAGTTAAAATAATTTTCTTTTCGCATTTAAAAATAAAATAAATTTACATTAATGCTGCGCCCGGAGACAGATGCCCCCCCTTGCCACCCCGCCCTTATTTATGCCTCTGCCCGAATCGCCTAAAGATTTGTTTCTTCTCCCTTTTATAAGATTTTGAGCTCTCTGTCACCTGACATCGCAATTTTTTAACTATTGGTTCTTCTGCAAAAATTATCTGGGTCTCAAGTTATGTAATTTCTTTCGCGCCATGGAAGAAGGAGAACGGAAAGGAAAATATATAAAGTGCCTACAACTGTCTGTAGGTCACTTTAGTTTTTGTGTTTTAAAATCGAAACTGAATTGAAAAAGGGGTTAGAAAGGATTATTTGTTTTTAATGTCATATATATATATATATATATATATAGAAAAAGGGTTCATAAAAAAAATGAATTTCAGGAATTTTTTGGAGACAGAGGAGGAGCAACAGCACCAACAGCGCATTTTTCTGGGCATAAAAATATATAAAAAATAAGTTTTGGTATTTTACAAAAAAAAGTTGGCTAATCAGCAGTGGCGTAGCTAAGGGGTGGGGGTGTGGGAGCACCACAACAAAAAAGTTGGTAAGGAAACATCGGTTAATAAAAAGTAGAAAAGACTTTAAAATTTTTAATAACGTATTTAAAAAAAATCGCAAATTTTTAAAATTCTTATTAACTTGTTTTTTTTAACTAAAGAAAAATAAATTTTACTTAATAATAGATCTCAATTCAGATGTGATAAGTAAAAACACTTGAACTTTAAAACATGACGGAAGGTATTAACTCCTCTTACAAAATAACAATTACACATATAAACATATTAACTCAAATCATAATTCTAAAGATTATAAAGAATACTGAAAATTTCTATATTTGTAAGAAATACACTTAATTGTATTAAAAATAAGCAAAATTTAATTATTTTCATTCACCCCAAGAATTTTCAGAGCATGGTAAACGTATTACATTGATTAATATACATGTTCTTATTTTTGCTTAAATTCACGTCATTATTGAATTGAGATCAATTAAAAAAAAAAAAAAAAAATCAGAATGCATGGGAGTTAGAATGGCTCAAAGATCTTCAATTATTTACAGTAGTAACATAGAAAAGGTAATAGAAAGGAAAAAAAGAAAAACTTCTGGTTGAAGCAAAAGCTTCTCAGCATCTTGCATACTAGTGTTGCATTTAGAAATTTCAGCTGTCGCAATTATTTCGCGAAGAGTGATTCATGCGCCTGAACGCAACTCTATTTTCAAACGATTTTAAATAATAATAAAAAAAAAAAAACAAATTGTCTGCTCTATTTTTCAACTTTTGGGGCAAGCTATATAGACATACATTCAAGGTTGAAACGTGGATGGAATTATTTGACCTTCAAACATAACCCAAGAAAGAATAACGTAACATAAAAATAAACTATTTTTTTAAAAAAAGTTCTTCAATCTTTAGTTTTTAAATTTTTAAATAGAAATAAAAGAAACTATATATCACATGAGTCAAAAATCGTATTGGTTCATTTACAATTGAGCCCTGGAGAGCGTAAACAGGGGATCAAGTTCATTACGTTTCTACTGCTCCGTGAAACTGAAATGATTGCAAAAAAATATATTTCTTTAAATTTTTAATGTTTTTTTTTGTAATTGCATGATTAAAAAAATATTCGTTGACTTTCAAAATAAATAATTCTAAAGCTACCATCTGAATCTTAAATGTTTTATGTCAGCGTGGTCATCAGAAAGTTCTAATTTTCAGAATTTTTCATTGAATAGTTTTTGACTTAAGGTTAATTATCCTAAATGAGACGAAGTTCGCTTTCCTTAACTATTACATACTTCAAGAAACATTTATAAATCTAAGGCATTAAAACATATGAATTTCGGGATCAAAATGCGAAATCTTTGATCTCTCCTAAAAGCGATTACATACCCAAAAATCGATCAAAATCCATAAAAATTCACCAGTCCCATTTATAAATTATCCCCCTTTAAAAGCTAACCCAGCACCCACGAAAAAACGTTGATACCCCCAAAAGTAGGCCAAATCCCACTTAACACCCCAAAATTTATAAATTATCCACTCCCTTACTCAAAAACTACGGACCCACCTCCACAAAGAAAAAAAATTCACCAAAACACCCAAATTTATTAGTTATGCCCCTTAAAAAAGGTACGTAACCCCCCACCAAAACAAAACGATGACACCCACAAAAGTCAGCTGAACCCCCTAATAACACCTCTCCCCAAAGCTACGGAGCTCCCAAGAAACAATGACATCCACAAGAATCGGCGCCCTCAAATTAATTAACTTCCCCCTCAAAAAAATTTTACCACCCCCCAAATTGGCCAAGCCCCCCAAACCTCCTAAAACATACACCCCCTAAAAATTTTAATAGCTCAATCTGCGCCATGACCCTCCCCTATTAGGCATTCCTGCATATACAGGGTGGGCCATTTAACTTTTGGGATTTGAATCGGCTAGAAAATAACAACTAATTAATATTTTTTTCAAAATTATGACTTTATTAGAAAGATTGAACATTTTGATTTATAAAAGAAACAGAACATCATTCAAAAGACTGCCACGGGTGGCTTGACAGTACCCCATCCGATCAACTCAATTTTTTAGTACATTTTCAATTGTTTGGCCTCCAATCGCACGAATGGCAATATCGATTTCGTGTTCCAAGGCATCAATCGTCTCTGGGTGGTTAGCGTAACATTTATCCTAAGGGTTTCCCACAAAAAAAAAAAAAAAAAAATCCAACGGGGTCAAATCACAGCTCCGAGGCTGCCAATTCACATGGGCATTTCGGCTGATTATTCGAGTCCCAAAAACAGTGCGCAAAATGTCGATGATTACAAATACAAATACAAAAGTGACGACCAGCAACAGGCTCAGGGCCCAGCTAGGCTGGTCCTAGTCAATTTAGCAGTCCCAAATGAACATCAAGAGATTTCTTAAACGTTTTTACCCCACTGCAATTAACAGTCGTTTCTGGTAAACTATTCCAATTGCCTATAACCCTATTGAAGTAGTAATTTTTCCTAATTTCAAGATTAGCCTGAGATTTGAAAAGCTTAAAACAATGACCTCTGGTTCTACTATCAGCACATAGCTGCAGTCCATTAACATTTCCCATTTTAATGAATTTAAACAACTGAATCATGTCCCCTCTAATTCTCCTTTGCTCAAGACTATACATATTGAGCCTTTTAAGCCTAACCTCATAATCTAAGTTTGAAAGACCACTTACCAATTTAGTAGCCCTCCTTTGAACCCTTTCTAATAAGGTAATATCCTTTTTTAGGTACGGAGACCAAAACTGAACAGAATATTCCAAATGAGGTCTTACCAAACTTCTGTATAGTGGCAATACAACTTCCTTAGACCTGTTCGAAATAGCCTTATTGATAAACCCAAGCATCCTGTTAGCTTTGTTACTTACTATGCTACACTGCTGGCTGGACTTGAAGTCGAGACTAATCAATACTCCTAGATCAACAACTGATTCTGCTTCCCTAATGATGGAACCTTGTAAATAATAGGTTGCATGTTTATTCCCATGACCAAAAGGAAGCACTTGGCATTTCCCAATATTAAAAGACATACCCCACTTAATTGCCCACCTAGAAATTTGATTTAAATCTTCTCGAAACTGATTGACTTGTTCCTCCATGTCCACGATTCCCATGATTTTGACATCGTCAGCAAAAATTAAGTGACAACGTCACAACGTTGCCACACAACCAACATTACTGGCTGTGCGGCAAGTACTTTGTTAAAACCAACCCATACAGTACAAGATGGTCTTCAGGATGTTCTGAGTACTCTTGTCAAGTCCTGAGGGGTGGTCCCAAGGATGTCCTTAAATCCCAATTCGAGAACCTCAGGACGACCTCTGACCTGAAAAATGTCCCGCCTAGTGACCGCCCTGATAACGTCCTCAGAGCGACCTGAGGCATTAAACGCACGGCAACTCGAGGACGAACGGGATTTTGGGGACATAGTTAGGACTTGAGGAACCTTATGAGGATAGTCACAGGACTTCTAGGACATCCTAAGAATAATGACAGGATTCTTTGTCGTCCCCAGTCGATCCCAAGAACATCGTCAGAACTAAAATATTCCCCACCTAATCCTAACGCGCGACCACTCGGGACAACTTGGGATTTTTAGGACAAAGTTAGGACTTGGAGAACTTTATGAGGATAGTCAGATGACTTCTAGGACATCCCATGAACAATGGCAGGATTCTTTGCCGTCCTCAGTCGATCCCAAGAACACCGTCAGAACTAAAATATTCCCCAACTAATCCTAACGCACGACCACTCAGGACAACTCGGATTTTGAGGACAAAGTTAGGACTTGGAGAACTTTACGAGGATAGATAGAGGACTTCTAGGACGTCCTATGAACAATGACAGGATCCTTCGATGTTCCCAATCCATCCTGAGAACACTGTCACAATCAATACTTAGCACTTAATTCTGTCTTGAGTTCATCCTCAGGAGATCATCACTAAGACTCGTAGCACCCTGCCAGAACATGCTTTGAACAATGACAGGATGAATGCCGTACCCAGCTCATTGCAATGCATTATTGAAATTTATATAAACCAAAAAACCAGCAGACACAAGTAAAATACAACCAATTGACAGGCATGACTGGTCAGTCCCATTGTTAGTTAAGAGCCTCAGCTTCTTTACAAATAAAGGATGCAAATAAGCAAACACTAAGCACTTGCTTTCCATGTAAGTGCAACAATGGAACAAGGAGTCATGACATAAATTTTTGTTTTATACTTGTGACAGCATTTTTTCTTGTTTATCTGAAAAAATTTCAAAACCATAATCATTATATTCAAATTTCCACAAAATACTTCATGCAATATGTACTTAAATTGACGTTTGGGGGGGGGGGGGATTTTACCAATTTACTCTCCCTGCCCCCTTTTTTTTGTTGTTAAAGGAATTACTTGACCTTCATGTTAGTATTAAAAAAATAAATGTTAGTTTTTATTTCTGATAGTGAATAACAGATTTTACATTATTTTGATGTGGTCAATTGAGATTTGTATCAAATATTTATGCAACTTAAGAATTTTCATTTAAATGAAATAGAATTTTACAAAAGATTTTAACTTGAATGAAATAAAATTTCAGAAAAAAAAAAAAACAATATTAATAATAAAATAAATAAAACAAATATTCAAATTAAAAAAGTGCATTTAGATATGTTCCGAGTTAAAACATAAAATGTTTGAATGACAATAAAAAAAATCAGCATTTGAAATTCGACTTTCAATATTACAGTTAATATTAATAAATCTGAAAACATACTTTTAATAAGACCATTCAAAACAAATGCAAATGGTTTATGAAAAAAATTTATTTGAAAATATAACAAAAAATACATTGCAAGTCATACATAAATTTAATCTCTTTCTTTGTTTCAAGCAGTACTTTCAGTAACCATCATTTTAACATTTCCTAAAAAGAAAGAAGTTATATTATGAATAAAACTTAATTTACAAGAACATTGTTTTCTTTTCTCTGTGCACCAATGTGGATAAAGTTTTATATAAATGAAACTTACATCAAAGAGAAGCATGATTTATGCATTATTTTTGAATAATAATAAATAAAATAGTAAATACAGTGGCACAAACTTTTTCTTTTTTATGGAGGATTGTTCCTAAATTTCTTCCTTGAAAAACACAAGCAATAAAAAGTTTTTATTTTAAGAGAGTTCAAGTATTCAAAACCAGCACTTTCAAACTATTCAGGATTTCAGTAAATTGTTTTTTGAATAAAAAAATTTTTAAAACACATACATACACATATATATGAACAGTTGTTCTTGTTATAAGGACATTGTTTATAGTGGCAACTCTGTCATAACATCAAGGAACCCCCTCCCGTTTAAGTCTCTTCAAACACTCATAAACAGTAATAATCACTTATACTGTCACTTCGCTATAGCAGCAAAAAAATATATGTCATAATTCTCGTTCCACAATCCAAGTTAAATGCACACTTGCTTTGTGGTAGGGATATGAAAATTAATAATTTAATAAACAAAGAGCAAAATAAAGAATGCATTTATCATTACATTTAAGGTACTTTCAGAGCTATTTAATTTATTGCAAAAAAATTAAATTTTCTTTAAGAACTAAGGAACAAACTAGTTTTTCTTTTTCTGCGATTGCTTTATTAAAATGAATTTTAACATTTGGAATTAATAGAATTGAATCTAAAGATTTATACATTTCCCAGTTTTTTCAGTAGGCGACACTGACTTTCAGCTTCTTTTTTACCAGATGCATGCCATCCCCCCCCACCAGATATTTTCATAACTTTAAGAAAAAACTCAAAATTGGCCACTAATATGTATACTTGCAAAGCTACAGCATCATGTACAATGCTGAAATTGGTAGGGTAAGAGAAACAGAATAATACATATAAATATGGTCATTTCATTCATTAATATACCCGCAATTTTGTGATACATGTACTTGCATTTCTTTACTTGAAAAATTCTATTATTGCAAATTGCATTGTAAGCAAATTGGTTGCTCAAAAATTAGCCCCTACCCTCTCCCAGGGAAAAAAAAGAACAGTTGTTAAGTTATGCCAGTTGGTATTTTATGATAAGTAGAAGTAAAAGGAATGTGTTGCAAGCTATATATTTGAGAAAGCCGACACTTCACTAGAGATGGGAATGGTTGGAAAAAAAAAAAAAAAACGGAAATTTTGGGGAAAAAACAGGTTTTTGTTCAGTTTTTTTCCGAAAGGATTTATTTCCACCCGGAAAAATTGATATTTTTGAAATTTCTAGTATAAAATAATACATTCAGAAATTTATAATAGTCACATTCCAATGTTTTTTCTTTGAATATTTTATATTTTTAATTATTTTTCTTTAAATATTTTATGTATTTAAATATAGCATAACACAAAGTTTCCCTTTTGTACAAGAAACAAGAAGTTCCGTCTAGAACTATACGAGCCTACTTTCCCGTATACACCCAACTTCAAATTTATAATATAGCTATCACTTTCTCTCTCTTTCACATTTGGCTTTAGTTCTTAATTACTTCAAATATACTTTTTTCAACGGATAATACATATTCATTCACTCAGTCACTCATTCTTTCATTTATTCAGTCAATCATTCTTTCATTCATGCAGTTATCACTCGTTTATTTATTTTTTCATTCATTCACTCATTTATTCATTCATTCGTTCTTTCACTCATTCATTAATTCTTTCACTCTTTCACAGATTCAATCATTCATTCTTTCACTCTTTCATTCATTCATTTATTTATTTATTGAGAAATGCCCTTAAAAATCCCGATCAAAAATTTCAAAGGAAAATTCTTGTTGAACTTCGTATCAGTACATGTTCTACAGCGTAATATCTTTCTGATAAAGTTTATTGCGAGCCAATACGTCGTTTAGATCAGGATTTATATGGGATTGAAATTTCCCATATGCGCTAACGGAACACGCAAAAGGATAACAACGACGATATTCCGTTTGGCGTTAGTTGCATCATTATTGGCGACGTTATCCCCTGCGCCGGAATAATGGAAAAATGCCGCAATTTTTTTTTTTTTTGAACTGTTCAGAAATGAACAAAAACTGTTCAAATATTTCACGCCGAGAACGCCTTCCAATAAGCTTGCAATAGGAACTTGGGTCTTGTGCCCAGAGTTTACATAATTGGCTTCAATTTTGTCCATAGGCGCTAATGTTAAAATTTTTAGAACTGTTCAAAATTGAACAAAAAATTGTTCAAATCAAAAAGTAAAATATGGAAATCAGATGTCCTCGCCGAGATCTTTCGAATGCAAAAAGAATTTTTCCAATCGGACAATTCATTCAAAAGTTATTAGGGGGGGGGGGGACAGACCGACAGACACACATTTTTCCCATCTCAAAACCCTACTTTCAAATTTTTATTTTTCAATCTTTATTTAATTACTTCACTTTTTTTTTACTTTTCTTTATTTTTAATGATATTTTTACGATACATTAAGCCTTCTTTCATGCTTTATTATTATTTTTTTTTACTTTTACGGGAAAGTAGGCTAAAAATATTCTTGAAATTCCCGATCAAAAAATTTCATAGGAAAATAGGCTCGTTAATTCTGGATGAACTTTCTATTTGTACATGTTGTACGTCATAAGAGCTTTCCGATAAAGTTTGTTGCAAGCAAATTGGTCCGTTAGATCAGAAATTATATAGAATTGAAATTTCCCCGTAGGTGGTATGTTAATTTTTTTTTTGAACTGTTCAAAAATGAACAAAAATTGTTCAAATCAATATTTTACGCCAAGAACTTTTTCCAGTGAGCTTGTTCATGGGAACTTATATCTTGTACCCAGAGTTTACATAATTTGCTTCATTTTCACCCATAGACACTAATGTTAAAAATTTTTGAACTGTCCAAAATTGAACAAAAGATTGTTCAAGTCAAAAAGTAAAATATGGAAATGAGATGTCCTCGCCGAGATCTTTCGAATGCAAAAAGAATTTTTCCAATCCGACAATTCATTCAAAAGTTATTAGGGGGGGACAGACCGACAGACAGACAGACAGACCGACAGACCGACCGACACACTTTTTCCCCATCTCAAAACCCTACTTTCAAATTTTTTATTTTTCAATCTTTATTTAATTACTTAACTTATTTTTGACTTTTCTTGATTTCTAACGATAGTTTCACGATGCATTAAGCCTTCTTTCATGCTTTATTATTATTTTTTTTTACTTTTACGGGAAAGTAGGCTAAAAATGACAGAGATATTTAATTTCAAAGCTTGGAATTCTTTCACATTTTCTCGGACTTTATTAAGGGGTCGGTTAAAAAATCTGAATGAAATATTCATTGAATAATGAATAGAATGAATGCTTCATTGAAATTTTTTAACCAATCCCTTAATGCAGGCCAAAAAATCGTGAAAAAATGCCAAACATTGAAACTAAATATCTGTTTATTTTTGTCATACAGAAGGGAAACATTTTGTGTTATGTTCCTTAGGATGGGCGTCAACTTTTACTTAATATGACTATAAAGACTGGGGGACTGTATAAAAAGTTAGTTTCTGCAATTTCACAAAATTGTTTTTTTAAATTAAAAAATGCTATTATCATAAATGCTTACAATTTTTAAACATTTTTATAACTGTGCGTATATATTTGAGAACCAACGGTTGCGCGTTCATAGGAGGCGTAGGGATAAAAGCCTCCTATGGACTTTGCTTTGCACCCTGTATACAAACATACATATAAATGCATGTAACAAACTTTGGAGAAAAAAAAAACTAAGCAACTTTCTGTAAAAAAAAATTAGTATTATATTAGGATAATTTACAAAAGTTACATATGCTAAAATCTACTAGCTATATATAATAATATTTTAATTATTGAAGTTGTAATAAATAAAATATTATAAAGAAAAATTATTGATAATTTTATGATTTACAAAGTCAAACTTACAGTTACAAAGATATAATAAAAAAAACATTTACATTTTTTTTCAATAGAAACACCCCCGATCCTGAAAACTATTTTTAAAAAATCTACTTTCACTTGTAAAAAATCAATTTTTCCATTTCTTTTCAGAAAAGAAAAACCTTTTTTTCCACCACCTCAAAATTTCTGGGGAAATTTTACATCCCTACACTTCACTGAAATTAACTGAAAGCTCTGGCTTGCATCATTAGAACAATTTATTTCCATATTTCTACTGCCTATTTAAAACTGATAAGGCAATTATTTTTTATTAGTTCTGTTTGAACACATATATTTCTCGATCAGAATCATGGAAGTGAGTAACGTTTCATTACATTTTTAATGTAACCTAAGTTAATGGGGTAAAAAAAAAGTCCAACTTGGTTTGTTTTTACAATTATTGTTATTTTTATTATTTTTTTTAGTGCGTTATTGCAGCAGGATTGTTTCTTTGCCTCATGAGTGCTACTATAGCTAAAACTTAGAATTGTATTAATATATTTGTTAGCTAATAATAAAGGAAACGGTTCCCTAATTAAACCTTCCCCGTTATTTCTTATACCTGCAGTGGCGACATTTAACTTCTAAGAAAAAACATTTTTACTTAAAATTATATCCTTTATTTAAGAAACAACACTTCCGAGATAAACAGCTATTCAAATACTTTAAAAAATACATAAATATTAATAGCACTATCGCTTATTACAGAGCATTTAAGATAAATTATACAGGATTTATTAAATTTATTATTGATAAGGATTAATTTACAGAATGTTGATGGTACCACCCATGAGGAAAACTATCACTTGTTAAGACACTTTTTGAAATATCTAAAATATTAATAAATTAATTTGAGAATAATTACCTGTTCACAATGCAGTAAATTATAAGGAATTTGCGGTGCCGACGCCCCGCCAAATCTCCGCGCCAGAATTGCCAAAAACTCGTCAGTCAACGCCAATTGGCTGGGACCTGTTTTTCAGTCGATCGAGAACGCATACACTCGCTGTAGCCACCGTTAGATTACGCGTGCTGTGCACTATCGATCCTGTATTTTCTAACATGTATTATCCATCCTTATTGCTATTAAATCGTTATTGTTTATAAAGATATTAACTCCAATCAATATCACGATGGAATTTTACACCCAAAATAAGCTATCACAGCAGTGGTGACGCCAGATATAAAGAACACGCGCAACCTAATTCTCGAGGTAAGTGTTATGGATTTTATCTCCTATGGTTTGGTTCACTAAGTATTTTAGAGTACGAATAGATACTTCCTTTATTTAACAAATTTGGTTTTAGAATAAAAGCAATTTATGATAGATCAGGGCATTTGCCTTCCTTCCAAATCACCATGGTCTTCTCCACTTCACGTGGTTACGAAAAGTTCTGGAAGTATTCGCCCAGTTGGTGATTCTCGAAAATTAAATTCGATCACCACACCTGACCGTTATCCAATACCCCACATCCAAGATTTTTCACATGCCTTATTTGGTAAAAACATATTTTCCAAAATCGATATTGTGCGTGCATATTTTCACATTCCCGTTCATCCAGATCACATTCAAAAAACAACAGTCTGTACCCCCTTTGGTCTGTTTGAATTCCCATTTTTAAATTTTGGCCTTTGTGGAGCCGCACAGACTTTCCAAACGTTTATGAATGAAATTTTAGGCGACTTACCCTTTTGTTATGTGTACCTTGACGATATTTTGTTTTTAGTGAAACAGAGCAAGAACATAAACTTCATTTACGTGCTATTTTTCAAAAGCTTAATGACTACGGTTTGACAATTAATACCTCTAAATGTGTTTTTGGCGTAAATGAATTGTCATTTTTAGGGCATCTTATTTCTAAAGAGGGTACAAAACCATTACCTGATAAAGTCGAAGCTATATTAAGTTATCCTCGCCCTAGGACTGTTAAAGATTTAAGAAGATTCCTTGGACTTATAAATTTTTTTCGCCGATTTTTACAGCGTATTGCTCACAGTCAAAACAATTTGAATAATTACTTAAAAGGTTCGAAACGTAACGATAAAAGTGAAATTAAATGGACAGATGAAACCATCGAACAATTCGAAAATTGTAAGACTCTGTTATCAAATGCTACCCTTTTAGCACAGCCTAAACCCGACGCCAAATTAATATTACAAGTGGACGCGTCCGACTTCGCAATTGGAGGAGCATTGTTTCAAAGTATAGATAACGATCTACAACCTCTAGCATTCTTTTCAAGAAAATTAACTCAATCAGAAAAAAACTACAGCGCGTACGATAGAGAATTGCTTGCAGCTTATTCCTCTATTAAGCACTTTCGATATATGCTTGAAGCTAGGGAGTTTATTTTGTTTACCGATCACCAGCCTCTTACTTATGCTTTTAATCAGCGCTCAGATAAGTGCTCACCGCGACAGTGTAGGCAATTAGATTTTATTTCACAATTTACAACCAATATTGAACATATCAAAGGTTCAGATAATGTAACTGCAGATACTTTATCACGAATAAATGCAGTAGCAATGCCTAATCCAGTAAATTATGATGAAATTGCAGAAAGTCAGAAAAATGATCCTGAGTTAAACAATTTGCTTAATAACCCACAAAATTTGCAATTAAAACAAATAACCCTTCCAAACTCTAATGTTCTTTTATATTGTGATATATCCACTAAAAATATCAGGCCCTATATCCCAAAATAATACCGTAAACAAGTTTTTGATACCTTACATAATATATCCCATCCCGGAGTTAAAGGTAGTAACAGGTTAGTAGGATCCCGCTTTGTTTGGTCCATGCTCCATAAAGATTGTGCACACTGGAGCAAACAATGCATCGCATGCCAAAAGTCAAAAATAATTATACATAATAAAGCCCCTGTAACTTCATTCCCGAACCAAACCAGGAGATTTCACCATATACATCTTGACCTCATTGGACCTCTTCCACCATCAAGAGGATTTTACTATTGCGTGACGATGATGGATAGATACACTCGCTGGCCAGAAGCAATTCCCATCTCCGACATCAGCGCAGAGACTGTCGCCCAAGCTTTCTACAGTAATTGGATTTCTCGGTTTGGCTGTCCATCTCGCATCACAACAGACCAGGGACGCCAATTCGAGAATCGACTTTTTAGATCACTGTCACAGCTGCTCGGCATCAAGAGGATCCGTTCTTCGCCATACCACCCCCAGAGTAATGAGCTCATAGAGCAGCTGCACCGACCCCTCAAGGCAGCTCTGAAAGCTCACAGCAACGAGCACTGGTCAGATGCCTTACCCACCATCCTCCTGGGTTTCCGGACAGTTTTTAAAGAAGATCTCCAGTCTTCGACAGCAGAGCTGGTGTATGGAACAACTCTTCGACTTCCCGGAGAAATTTTCATTCCCACACCAGTGGAAGAATCACCTGTACAGCTGGTAGAACAGCTCAAACAACATTTCGAAATCATCAGACCAACATCACCAACTTGCCATGGTCGCAAATCGATTTTGACCTTGGGACCTGTTTTTCAGTCGATCGAGAACGCATACACTCGCTGTAGCCACCGTTAGATTACGCGTGCTGTGCAGGTCGCTCCGATCCTGTATTTTCTAACATGTATCTCCATCCTTATTGCTATTAAATCGTTATTGTTCATAAAGATATTAACTCCAATCAATATCACGATGGAATTCTACACCCAAAATAAGCTATCACAGCAAATTCATATCTAAACAAGTTTTTATGTTTGTTTCAGCAATAATTTTCAGATTGTGTAATACCAATCTATCAATAAATTAGAAAATCACCCATAACAAGAAATAGCAAAAACAATAATGTAAATGCTGCAATTGATAGGTGAGAGAAAAAAAAATAATAAAAGTAAATATAGTTGCTCAATTAATACCTGCATTTTTGTGAGAAATCCATGCATCACTTCATTATAGATGTAGGCAGCGCAAAAGGCTTTTAAAATGTCAGCTGAAAGAAGAAATATATATACATATTGTCAGGTTAGGCCTAGGCCGGCAAACCTACGGGGCCTACGTGACAAGACGAAGGGGTCCACACGACAGGAAATGGTGCACGTGTGTCCCCTTGCCCTCAATGTCGGCCTAAGGTCAGGCACCCCCTATATAAGCTGCCCTCAGAAGCGGGGGCGAGAAGATCGGCTTTCGCTTGCCTACGAGGTTGCGGTCGGACGAGCAGGAGATCTTCGAATGCTGGACAGGGAGGAGTTGCGCCCATCCAGACGTAACGCAACGGGAGAGTTGGTGCCCGTAAGAAATACCAAAGAACTGTAGTCGTAACGGGAGAGCTTGTGCCCGTAGCTTAGAAACATCTAAGAACTCAATGCTGTGGAAATTGAACCACTGTAAATAATATGTAAATAGGCATCGAAGTGAATAAATGTAAATAAAGAAATATAGCCAAGAACCTAACTGGCGCACCACGGTAGGATCCGACCCAACCTGAGAAAGAAACTACAAGTGATAAAAAGATACGAATTATCGCTTAATGAAGGGACCTCATCGGAGAAAGTGAAGAATAGCAAGAGGATTGCTGGTGAGCTGAATATTCTTGGAAAAAGTGCCGGAGATTACGAGATTACCCGAGGGAAATTTACTACGACGCTGAGAGACCCTGCAGACTGACGGACACCGGAAGTAACGCCTGGAGCAGAGGAGCGAGTAGTGAAAGGGAAACCCATCGCTGAGACATCAACGCGTGGTCAACGTGCGGAGATCCAGAGATTGCTGTTTAGGGTAAGTCTCCACATTTAAACTGTTTCCGTTTTGGGGGTTTGCTTTGCATGTCACCTGTACTGAGAAGTCAAAGTAAGAATAGCAAAATGGATGGGGCTAGTACTAGTGAATTAGAATTAAAATTAAAAGAGCTAGAAATTAGGGAAAAAGAAATTGTTTTAAGGGAGAAGGAGTTAGAAATTAGAAAATTAGAATTAGAGCAAGAAAATAATGGTCATTTTAGACAGAGAGAAAGAGAAAATCCAATGATGGATAATATGGAACGATTCCATAAGGTTTTGAAATCTTTATTCCCACCTGTACCTTCGGACGTTGGAGATCTACCCTTGTTTTTTGAAACAGTGGAAGGGGTTTTTGCTTCGCAAAAGGTTCCAGAGGAAGTACAGGGGAGGTTGATTGTACCATTGCTAGGTCACTTAGTGAGACCGTTATTTGTGAACTTGAAAGCTGAGGAATTAAATCAGTATGAGAGAATTAAAGAGGAAATTCTAAAGCACAATAGATTAACTCCGGACGAGTATAAAAGGAGGTTTAATCAGGCAAAAAAGAGACCGAATGAGTCATGGACGCAATTCGCGGACAGAATTAATTCCTTATGGGCGTTTTACATTAAAAGTAAAAATGCGGAAACGGCAGAAGAAATTAATAACATAATAGTAGTAGACAGGCTAAAAGCAGAGATGCCACTAGAAACTAAACGCTATGTATGGCTTCAGGAGAAGGATCAGGTTTTTAAACTTAGTAAAGCGGCCTACTTAGCGGAAATCCATGAAAAGACTATGGAAAATTCCTATTCAATTAAAACTAAATACAATCCGGAATCAAAGGAGAGGAATAAGTTCAAAATGGAAAGATATGATGCGATAGGGAAAGTAACTTGTTATAAATGTAAAATGGAAGGTCATATCGCGAAAAACTGTAAAGAAAATAGGGATAGGATAAGGACACGAAAAGTAAAGATAATTAATGAAAAACCGGAAGTAGAGAAGCAAAGGCAGAACCAAAATAAGGTTATAGCCAAAATAAATAAAGAATTGTTGGGGAATAGTGTAAAGGGAAAAGAAAATATTGTGACAGATCTTATTAAGGTAAAGGTTAATTACAGAAACAAAGGAATAGAAGGGATAATTGACAGTGGAGCCGAAATTTCCGTAATAAATGAGAATTTGTTGCAAGAAATTGATATAAAACCAAGTGGTAAAATATTATTAGAGCCGGCATTTGGTGAGCATATAGAAGCTGATATTATAAATATTCCGTTGAGTTTAGAAAATGAATATTTCAAACAATTAAAACCAGAAATTTATGTAACGGTAGCGAGCACACCAAAATTAAACGGAACTTTGTTGCTGACCCCTGGGGATCATGAAGCACTTAAGGCCCAAGCCGAGAGTCTTTGTCCGGTAAATGAAGAAAGCACAGAGGGGGAGAGTGAAAAAGGGGTGTTCGCGGTTGACTGTGATGAAGTGCCACCAGGGAAAGGGAAAGAGGAACCCCTGCGGAGTGCAGAGGCCGAATTAGGAGCACGGTCGGAAAGAGAAAAATTTAAATTTCAGCAGCGAAATTGTGAGACGTTAAAATTCATTTGGGATGAAATTAAGAAAGGAAAGGGAAATTGCATGTTAATAGATGGAATTCTATACAGTAAGGGGGCGGTAGGTGGAAGCAAGGTAGAGCAATTAGTATTGCCGTTAGAAAAAAGAAATACAGTTTTAAAACTAGCTCATGAGTCAGTGTTCGGAGGACATTTAGGGTTTCGTAAAACTGCAGAAAGGATAAAATATTCTTTTGCGTGGCCAGCCATGAATAAGGATATTAGAGAATTTGTTGACGGGTGTGTCGATTGTCAGTTTAGAGGGAAATTAAGGACAGCGGATAGAATACCTATCACGCCTGTTGTAAGGCCGGAGATTCCGTTTTCGGTCGTTAATTGTGATATTCTGGGGCCACTGGATATTAAATCAGGGAGGGGTCATAGATATGCATTGACGATGATAGATCAGCATACAAGATGGCCTGAGTGTGTACCATTGAAGGGGTTAACTGCTAAGGAAACGTGTGTAGCGTTGTTAACGATATTTTCGAGAACTGGGATTCCGCAAATGATATGCACTGATAGAGGGACCAATTTTACTTCAGAATTGACGAAGGAATTTCTAAAAATTTTGGGAACGACTCCAAGGTTCTCGACGCCGGGGCATAAGGAATCGAATGGTTTAGTAGAGAGGTGGAACGGTGTACTGAGGAGTATGCTATACCACGTCATGAAAAATGACCCTAAAAACTGGGATAAACAAGTTCCGTTTTTATTGTGGGCGTACAGGGAAGTCCCGAATGCTACAACGGGAGTAGCACCGTTTAAGTTATTGTACGGGAGGGATCCGACGGGGCCTTTGTCAATTCTAAAGCAAAGTTTCACAGGGGAAGAATGGGTGCCAAATTTAGAGAGTAAAAGTGCGGCAGAATATCTGTTAGAACTGAGGAAAAATCTAGAGGAAGCGGCAGACGCAGCTCGATTAACCGCTGATGAAAATCAAAATAATATGGCAAGGTACTATAACAAAAGGTCAAATCTTAGAGACTATCAGGTAGGGGACAAGGTAATTATTTTAATCCCAGATAGCTCTAGTAAAATGTTAGCAAAGTGGACCGGACCTGGGGAAATAATCAGAAGAATACCACCGCATAGCTACATAGTACAGTTGGAGGATGGATGCAAGAAGCACGTCCACGCAAACAAACTAAGATCATTCAAACAAAGAACAGATGCAGTGTTGGGCACTTTGAGGGAAAAACGTTTAACCGTAAAGGTAAAAAATTGTCACTTTGCTCTTAATTCAGTAAAGTATTTAGGGCATGAAATAGGATCAGGGAGGCATGAGCCAGATGGAGACAAAATCAAAACAATTCAAAACTTAAAGTTCCCAACTACGAAAAAAGAATTGAAAAGTGCGTTAGGGTTATTCAACTATTACAGGGACTATGTTCCTAAATTTGCTGAAGTGGCGTTGCCACTGACTGAGTTGACCAAGCGCAGAGTACCGAATATAATTCCGTGGACAGAGATAGAGGAGAAAGCGTTCCTACAGTTGAAGGAACTGCTGTGTAAGGCAGTAGCGTTGTATACGCCAGAGGTGGGTCGCCCGTTCATCGTGTACGCGGACGCTAGTGATTTCGGGGCCGGTACATGTTTAGCTCAGAAAGGGGAGGATGGAAAAACACATCCGATTGCTTTTGCCAGTGTCAAATTTAGTCAGGCGCAGCGGCGCTGGGCAGGGGCGGAAAGGGAAGCCTATGCAGCGGTATGGGCATTAAAGAAATTTGAGATCTGGACCTTTGGGGCTGAGGTTGAGTTAATTACAGATCATAATCCCCTAACTTTTATATCACAGAATGCATTTCCAAGTCCGAAGTTACAGAGATGGGCCCTCGCGTTACAAAAGTATAAGTTAAAAATTACCCATCGTAAAGGGGCAGCGCATCAGAGTGCCGATGCGCTCTCCAGGTTATTTTTAAATGATGAAGAGAGGGATGGTGACATCCAAGGTATGCTCTCGGAGGGAGATGGTTTAGGGGACTCCCAGTGTACACCTGCTGGACTGCCTACAGAGCTGTTAGCCTAGTAGTCAGTTTTGGGCGGGGGGTGTCAGGTTAGGCCTAGGCCGGCAAACCTACGGGGCCTACGTGACAAGACGAAGGGGTCCACACGACAGGAAATGGTGCACGTGTGTCCCCTTGCCCTCAATGTCGGCCTAAGGTCAGGCACCCCCTATATAAGCTGCCCTCAGAAGCGAGGGCGAGAAGATCGGCTTTCGCTTGCCTACGAGGTTGCGGTCGGACGAGCAGGAGATCTTCGAATGCTGGACAGGGAGGAGTTGCGCCCATCCAGACGTAACGCAACGGGAGAGTTGGTGCCCGTAAGAAATACCAAAGAACTGTAGTCGTAACGGGAGAGCTTGTGCCCGTAGCTTAGAAACATCTAAGAACTCAATGCTGTGGAAATTGAACCACTGTAAATAATATGTAAATAGGCAGCGAAGTGAATAAATGTAAATAAAGAAATATAGCCAAGAACATAACTCATATTTTACAAATAAGAAAATTCAAACAGAGATGACACCTTGCTTAAAGTTATACAGGTGCAACAAGTTTAGAAATATAAATATATGCACTGAAAACATGCTTCGAATAAATCCCTCTTCTCTTCTCGCTACATGCCCAACTTTTCTCATACAACTTCAAAACATATCATTTTAATTTAAGATAAATTTAACATCCCCCCCCCCCATAAAGAGCATATTTTCCCAACAATCACTACTTAATGAAATACATAAAACATGTTTACCTCCTTTATGATAAGAATCTTCAAACATGTTAAAACTGGAGCTACGTCAATCTTCATCTTAATTCCAGCTTAAAAGAGAAAAACTAATATTAGATGCAATAACTTATCAAATAATTTACATAAAAAAATAGCATATTACTCAGAGTTCAGTTTTGCCTTGGAAATGTTATAATTGCAAGTAACAAATTGCAAATACTATTAATAAATTTTAATTTAAAGCAACATGTTCAGTTCTTATGTAAAAGCTATTCTACAATATTTAAGCTTCTAAAATTAAATGGCTATAAAAAAATTATCAAAGAAATGCTGTCAAATCTCTCCACATTTAATTTATCACTGCTAGAGGAAAAACATATCTTACACCCAAAAAAAAAAAAAAAATAAAATACTTCAGTATATCAATATTTGTGATTAAAAATTTATATAAACAAATGCTTACAAAATAATAACGTTTGACAATCTGTTTTAGTGTTAGTAATTTCACATTTCAGTTTCATCAGAAGAAATAAATATATAAATAAAAATAAAATGAATGTGTGGCAGCTTGTTCAATTTAATTTCCAGCTACTAGAAACGTTTTATAAAAATGGTTTGAAATTTACCATAAAGAAATAAGGGTAGTTAACAGTGACTAAGCAATTAATTTCCAGAAAATTGCAGAAGTAATCACTATTGCTTGTGACACGAAAAATCAAACATGTTCGTTATATAGCAAAAAAAAGGGGGGGAGGAACACAAGAGTTCAACTTAAAATCAGTATGAAAACAATCTAAACAAACCCTGAAATTTCTAGGACTATAAAGGAGAGATATTCGCATCAACAAGAATTACACAAAATACACTTACCGTTACCATTCGTAAAAAGACATAAGCAAACCATGGAGGTCAGACGGTATTACGATGATGCACTTGACGCCATTAACAAGCAAACAAGCTTCCATCTCATCACCAACACCGTTCCCGCCTTTCTATTATTGCCTCAGGCAATCATCTTTCTTCGGTTGCAAGCGAGGAGGGAAGAATTCTACGCAAAGTTCGCTCGGTGTCTCTGTCGTTTTGCTTCTTTCTTTATTTCTTCTAGACTTTCTTTTTAAAATTTCGGTGGTTTTTTTTCTTTCTTTTTTTCCAGGAAATTATTATTTTTTTCCTATTGCATTTTATCGTCGATTTCCACATGAGTAGTTTCAAGCCCTATTTTATATTTTTCTGTGCAATTAAGATTCATATATTTTTAAAACTAGAGAAAATCTTTTTTATGATTGATAATGCTTTTGGCATGATATAGTAACTTTAAGAAGTCATACGAGGAAGCCAAGACTCCTTATTTCCCAAACAAAGGTTTAATGTCTCGAAAAACAAGACGTCCTGGACGAGGACATCCTGAGAATGTTGGATTAGAACATTCCGTGGATTGTCATTTCATAACAACCTGGGGATATCCTAGCTCAGTCCTGATGATCCTGAGGATCTAGCAGGACCCTCAGGATCAAATTAGGACGTCCGGAGGTCGTCGTGTGCTGTACGGGAAATATCACTCATGTCATCCTCTTCAATTTTTGGAAAGAAAAATTCGTTTAGCATGGCACGGCACAGTAACGTTCGCTATTGACGGTAACTGCTGCTCCTTGCTCATTTTCAAAGAAAAATGGCCCAGTAATGCCACCGGACCAAAAACTACCCCAAACCGTTACTCGTTGTGGATGCATAGGTTGCTCAATAGTCAAGTGTGGATTCTCTGAACCCCAAATGCGACAATTTTGCTTATTGATATAGCCTCCGAGATGTAAGTGAGTTTCATCGTAAATTTCTAACCGTTTGGGTAGAAGACTCACATTTTGGAAGTAAGTTTTCAATCCTTCCCAAATTTTTTCAAGCGTAAACAGTCCCATTTCGTAAATGTCAAAAACTAAACTAAAGGGCCGTGGTATCGAGCTGCGGATCGGAGAATCTCGAGTTCCATACCTGAGCCGCTGAAGATCCACCATGTACACTTTGGGATACGTGCATGTAAAATCCGTGGACCCTGTGAAGTCCTGAGGCAGTTCCGAGGGTGGAGATTTTCCCTTCCCTTCCCTCATAGGTCTAAAAAGGAAGGTGGCGTATTTGTGGTGGCATCCAAGTACATTATAAGCCAAGTCGTACTTCCACTGTTGGTGCTCATATTGAAACGGAAGGCGCACCCTTCTGCCTTAATTCTAGGTCACTCTGAGACGTTAGCTTGGATATCCAAGTGGCATAAGCAACAACAACAACTAAACTAAATTTTTGTCAACTAATAACCTTTCAAAGTCAAAATAACTTAAGTTCAAATTCCAATCGTTGGATGGCCCACCCTGTAGTAATTCAGGGTACCCAGAGATAGCACCACTACTGCGGCACATTATCTGTTGCTGTCGGTTTACACAAATGTTCTCTCTTTTTATTGTCTGTAATTTTCTGTTTGAAAAACTAGTTTCCTGCTTTTAGTTCTCTAATTATACGTCAGCTTTCAGATAAGACATTTCCAGGAAATTCGCATACATTTTTGGGCAACAAGTTTTTAGTGTAGTGGCATTTAACTGTTGCGGACTCCACATTTCAATCTCTTATTCTTGAACAAGGAAACATTTAACCACTTAACCGTGGGGGTTTGACGCTTCGCATGCACTCCAAAACGGGGAGAGAAAATTTTGGCAAAACTTGTTTTTCCTGCAGTGTACTTCTTTCCCCCTCAGCGGAGAGGTAAAGACTTTACAGTTGTCATTCAAATTCACTGTTGAATACACTGAGGCGTGACGATGTCCATTGATGACTCTGGAAAGCTATTTCCCCCAAATTTTGCTTGTTGAAAACTAAACCAGTTTCAAAGCACTTGTTCTGCTAGACAGCTTTCTTTTCCCAAAGTGACTAAAGATAGCAGTTTAAAACGGAAATTTTAGGAAAAAAGGATTTCTAAAAAGTTATTTTCTGTGTGCATATTGCATTTTTTTAAAGTCTGATGATTAAATTTTTACATAACAAATAGGTCAATGCATATTACTTTTGTATATTGTTAAGATCAGCGCGTTAATTTTGTATAAAATTCGACAAAATCTTCTTTTGTTCTTTTAAAAAACGATGATTGAATTTCAACAAAAAACTCAACAAGATAAATAAATGAAATAAATGAATAATTTCCACTCATTTCCGAAAAAAAAGAGCCCCCCCCCCCCTTCGCCTGTGCATCGATGTCTTACTGTGACCTGTAAATAATGTTTTTTTAGCCAGAATCATAAAATTTTAAAATTATCTGAAGACAAATTGATGGTTCCTCTTAAAAGTGAACATGTTTTTGTGTAAATTAAAAAAAAAATCATAATCTTATGTTATTAATTTTCAGAAAGCTTAGCCAATCCACTAATGAATTCAATGGGATTGTTTTAAATATTCAAATCTTTAAACTGATCTTGCACACAAGAAAAATTTGCCTACAACTAGACACAAAAAATTACTCTAAAGGGAAACTTACGGTAAACTGGGCGTTGGCGCCATCTTGGATTTTTTTTGGCGGCGCCAAACCCCGGTGTTGGCGATGTTTACGTTCCAGATGTAAACATCGCCAAAATTGGTATTTTTTTTCCCGGACTTTATATTTATTCTTAAAATAGTGATCAAATACTAATGTTTTTTTTCTGGACTTAGTTATTTTGCAGCATTTTATGATAAAACGATCAAAAACTTAGGTTTTTTTTTTTTTTTGACTTTGTCATTTTTTCGCTGGAATCGGCGCTAGAAATGATAAATTTGTCATTTTTTCGATGGACTTAGTTATTTTGCGGTATTTAATGATAAAACGATCAAAAACTTAGTATCATTTTTTCGATAAACATCGTGAATCGGCGCTAGAATAAGTTTTTCACTGCAAATATATGCATCTTTATGGCACAATAACTCTAATTAGAAAATTAAGTATTTCAGTATAAAAATATAGTAAACAAAATATATAAACTATGCAAACTTTGAGAATCAAATTAAGTTCCCAATTTATTTATGCTATGCACTAATGCTAGTATGGTAATAATAACTCTAATTGGAAAACTAAGTATTTCACTGCAAAAAACATACATAAACTAAACAAGGAGAAACAAACTCCAAGTAGAAATTGTATGAAGTATTTCACTGCATTCTACCCCTCCGGACAATTTTTACATTAAGAGCCTTTACGTTGTTGATGAAAAAAAAGTGAGGATTCAGTTCAGGTAATTAGCACTCAATTAAGGAATATCAGGCGAAATGCTAAAACCCTATCCAGCACACGGGACGTGGACCCACCTCATATTGTGCGCCATGTTTTTTTAAGTGGTTGTCTCCACTGAGAAATAGTATAAAATTATAGAAAAATGATACATTTAAACAGGAAAAGAAGGATAGCATATAGCAATTTTTGCATTGCATTGCAAAAAAAGAGATGAGGGTTCGGTTTAGATAGCTGTATCAGTTTAAAGCTATCTTTATCCAGTGCACGGGAACGGGGACCCACCTCATCAAGTGCACCAAAAATATTGATTTTGCAGTGGTTTACTCCACATGAAAACTTTGATTTTGCGGTGGTTTTCTCCACAATATAATAAGAAACATTCTGGAAGAAGAGAAAAAGAAAAAAGAAGTGTTACGAATTGTATGGGAAAATATGGGGACATGTAAAATATAACTATAACTAAATACTAAAGAATCTTACTACAAAATAAAATTATGGTTCAAAATCTGGATCCTTAGGGTCAGGGTCCTCAAAATTATCACACTCGACGAACTCCACCTCATCAACAGGATCGGCTTTGGGACATTTGTAACGAGGCATTAGGTCCTCTATCCCCTCTGACTCGGGCGTCGGCAAAACAAACTCCTTCAGCTTTAGGCCTTCGCTCTTCCACCCGGGATACACAGTGGCGAGGTCCCTCAAGAACCGGTCAATCTGAGCCCCGTATTCCGAAAGGCCGCTGAGTCGGAACCTCTGATAGTAATGGACAGCCATATACTGGTTGATCAACTTCTTCGAGGTTCGCGACGGACAACCTTCCTTAACACGACGGTTCAGACTTTCCAAGTCATTTGTAGTATTTGTCACATCATTCCTGTCCACATACTGACCTTTGCTGTGGTTAGTACGTTTGTGGACAGCATCAGTGAATAGCTTTTGAATACCAATATATTGTGGTGCCTCATCAGTACACACGACACTGGTATCCGGGTGGCAATACTTTTTAACTAGAGGCCACAGGTCACGCTTCTTTTTGCCGTTGACCATAAAAAATAGCCCCTCCTTGTCCTCTCTGCATAAAAATAACAAATCATGGAAATGATACAGTATAATTTACACATTGAAGGATTTGAATTATCCGTGAAAATACCTGCAATATATCCCAAACACTGTATAAGTCATGGGGGGAGTCTCTCGGCCCCGTCCATACTTCCTCGTCGTCAGGAAAGTTTCATCCATTAATATTGTTTTCCCGGGTCCCCCCAAAAGGCCAGAATGGTGGGAAGCGAAGACTTCCGCGATCTCCCTCAAGTAATTGAAGAAATTCACAATTGTTTCATTGGACATGTTAGGGTGCTTTTCGTCTATTTTGCGCCTATAGGCACATAATTGCTTTTGCACCATCATCATGGGGAGCTTCATCACGAAGCACGCCACCATCAGAAAGACCTCCCGGAAAGGAACCCGGAGATTCTCGAAGAATGTATTACGCCCTGGGTTGATCTAAAAAAGTATATATCAGAAGTTGCAACGGGTAACTATCGAAACAAAATTATTTTTCGTTGATAAGAATAAAAAAATGAACTAATACCTTAATATTACACTTCCCGCAGACATAGCGAAATCCAAGTTTCACACTAGAATCCTTTCGCGCAGTCATTTGCCTGCCGCAGGCACAAGGTGGACACTCCTGTGGGCTGGGGGCTACACCCATCTCAAAAAAAAAACTGCCGGGCAGTTTCCTCCGACTCTACAATGCCACCCCAATCGACAAAACTAAAGTCCTGCAATTTAGGGTGGATTGCAGAAGCGGAGGAGATGGGCACAGAAGGGCGTGACCCCGAGGGGCCAGCAGAACCCTTTCTCTCTTTTTTCGACATCTGAATTACAACAATTTGTACAACGGTTAAAGTAATTATTCCAATTAAACAAATGTATATAGTGATGCAGTGAAATATTTCGCTTTCAAAGTAATACATAATGATAAATACTATATAGATAAATAAAAATAAAACTTACACATTAAAAACATTCATTAAAAGCATTTGGAAAAAAGCATGTGATTAACATCTCCCCGGATCTTTAACATCGGCTATATTTTGGTGTTTAATATTTAATATATGCATAAAACTACAATTAAAATATCATATTTTATCAAATAATAATAACATTCAGGTTTTAGTTCGGCATGGTTTAATTTGGTAATTAGTTTAAGTCTTTTGGTTTCTCTTCTGATTTAAAATAATTAATAAATAAAATAATTAATAATCTGATTCAAATAATTAATAGTTAATTAATTAGTTAATTAAAACAAAGCGTACTTACGATTACGAAAGAAAACACGCGTTAAAAGCATTTGGAAAAAGCTTAACATCTCCCCGGATCTTTTAACATCGGTTCATTAGGTGAAAATACAAGTATATTTTGGTGTTTAATATTTAATATATGCATAAAACTACAATTAAAATATCATATTTTATCAAATAATAATAACATTCAGGTTTTAGTTCGGCATGGTTTAATTTGGTAATTAGTTTAAGTCTTTTGGTTTCTCTTCTGATAATTAATAAATAAAATAATAAATGATAATCAGATACAAAAAATTAAAAATCAATTAATTAATTAAAACAAAGCGTACTTACGATTAAGAAATCAGCAAAAACAGCAGAAAACGAAATACGATAGCAAACGCGATCCGAGGTCAAAGGCCACGCCAATGAAGGGGAAAGCAAGATTCGAGGGAAGGGTTGCAATCGGCGACGGATGCAAGATTGGCAATGTTATCGGCAAAGACGCCAAGCTTGGCATCCTCCTTTCGCCGATCAGGGTTACCATAAAAGGAAGGGGGTTGCCAGAAATGGCGAGTTATCGCCGCGCCCAGATAACCGTAATCCTACCCAGGCGGCTATTACTTGTTCTGCGGCAGTACCGGATCTTGGAGTTTTCTGTGGAGGGGCAAAACTTTAAAATGCCGCCCCCTCCATCCAATTATTGTTCATATTTCATAAATTTTTATGCTCTGACCATCTAGCTACTTGAGGAGTTTTCACTTGGAGGACACATCCAAGTGAATCCCATAAAACCCCATAAAACTTTCGCTAACGTCCGACGGCAGGGCCCTTTCAGTTCAAAATTAGTGGAATAGAGCCATATGAAGGGTCCCCTTTGAATGAAGGATTAGCTGGAGATATGAAACTCTGACAGTTGAAGGCGGTCCGAGGGTTTCTCCCCGGGAAGATTTTGAAAACTATATGCAAACTGCTGCCTTTGAGGCCTTGGGAGATGCATTTGGGACTAAAAGTAATAGGAGAAGAAAGCAAACAAAATCTTTTTCTCATGAAAATGCAGAACAAAATAAGCATTTTTTCTTACATCCAGAGGGGCAGGATCCCCCCCCCCCTCTCCCCCGTTCTTATTAACGCCCATATCGAAGAGCCACGTGTCTGTCTTCTCAAGCGATACTTACAAGTCCCCCTTCCCACCCCCCTCTTTCCAAAAGGAATGCTTTGAAAATTAAAAAAAAAAAAACTGTCGTATCGTTTGAGCATAGCATGATGAATATTTCACTATTACAAGGGGGAGGGGAACCTTGACTTTTTTAAATTTTGCCTTTGCAAAATTTGCCGCCCCTAAAACTGCCTTCCCAGGAGTCTTGCATGCCACAGGAACCGGCCCGACTGATCAACAACACAACATATTCTGTATACCTCAGATTTAGTGTTTCTGACAATTATGCAAATAAATAATTTTCTTAATCGGTTTTAATCGTTAGCAAAATAGCCGATCAATGATCAAATCAGAACGCCTTCCCCCCCCCCCCTCCCCCAACTAGGATTTTCTCTCTTTCCAAAAGTTGAATTTTCTAAAATAAAAAAAGAAAAATATATTTAATTAATTTCTTTCTATCTTTTTTTTCATGCATCACAGTTGGATTTTCGGCCCAGTGTTTGGAACCATTCTCTCCCCCCCCCCCCTAGATCCGGCACTGCTACTAATGTTTTAAGTGCTCGTTACAGAAATAATACAAAAGTGAAATTTTTTACTCGTTAATTTTCTCATGCTTATGCAAAATCAATTAGCTCAGAACGTTGGAAAACCGTACCATCCATTTAACCGCTTGTTATGACATATTCTGTGCTATTTTACATCCGGATAAATGCTGCATATCATGCGTAAAACAGCCAACACGTTATTATTATTATTATTATTTAATTTGTCCCTCATCCTGATGGTGTTTGGCGCATTATAACTATTGCCCCATCTCCCGTCCTGGAAGAAACATAAATTGAACCGCTAGCATCAAAACTGAGGAGCTATACATGCCGAAATTATGAAGCAGAAAAATATTGTTCTACTCTGATCAAAAAGGAATTCTACAAAAGCACTACAGCATTCTATGAAAAGTGCGCTACAGCAATTCGCTCATGGGCTGCAATAGTGGCACATCTCAAAAAAACACCCGTTTTGGATTAAGAACAGATGTGAATATGAAAATACACATTCTTTTCAGGAGCAATACTAGCACAACTCATAATTCAATATTAAGTCGTAAGATGGCATCAAACTAATGCATTTCTTATGCATCTTCCTTAGCAATGAAAACTTTAAACCCACTTATTTCAAAACAGGATTTTTTGAGTTTTGCCGCTATTGCAGCCCATGAACGAATTATAAGCATCAAGGATGTTGTCGAAATTCATCAAAGACGGTCTTTTGTTTTTCTGGTAGAGGGAAATAACAAAACCTTTTCTGCGGGTAATTTTGTAATTACTACTTCTAAAGTTCTGTACAGATATTATGTGTTTTTTGTTAGATAGACAAATATATACATGCAACCAGTAGCCATTGTTTCATTATTTGTAATTAAAAGCCAAACACCTACGCAACTCAATAATGGCTTTGTAAGTTGTAATTGTAACACATATACAAAGCCATAAATTTAGAAGTTCAAAGCACTAGACGATCACCCGCGAATGATGTTTTCATCTAATGCAGCTGGTTAAAATTAAAATAAAATTATAATTTTCAAGAAATAAAAACACCCCACTCATAAGTATATTTATATGTTGCCTGAATCGGTTCATTTTTCAATTTATATTTTAAACCATTTTTATTCCAGATACCGTCATACAATTCTGAACCTAAACATTTGTAAAAGCATGCTTGAGACTTTTTTTTCCCAGTTTCTGGGAAATAATCAGCCCCCTTCGATACGCACAGTACTGCACAGAACTTCCTGCCAGTGTCAGCTAAACAAGTTTCCGATTATGTGAAATTTGAATGAAGGTCAAATTCTTGCAAAATCTAGATTTCTTTATAGCTTATCAATACAAATTAAACTGAACTTCTAAATGTTAAAACATATGTTAAATTTTGTTGGAAATATTTTATGGGATCGGGATCCTTTAGTATTAGAAAAATACTAAGCTGACTCAAATTACCTAATTAAAGAAAATAGCGAAAAACACGACAGCAAAAAGAATTAAATATAGACAGATTTATAAGATCATGCAATGTATTTGTTATCTCATTGTAAATCAAGTGTGGCATATATATCCTTCTTGTTCAGAATTTAAAAATTAAGAGCTTATTGTAAACAATAATCTACATATATATTCATTTTCTTTCTTTTATTTACAAAAATATGAAGAAGAAATTGTTGCCCCATTCGTGAAAACTCGTGTATTTGGTCGCTTTTTTTTTTTTTTTTTGTGGTTATTCTAATTTAATAGGTAATAATGCATGAAATCAAACGAAATTTCACATACAATGCGGTATTCCTTGTCAGTTATGCAAGAATAACCGTATCTTTCACAAGCAAAAAAACTTACTTCATCCCTTTCAATGTTATTATATACAGGATCTTCATAAAGATTTTTATCAAAATAAGAGGAATTATTTGTAGCCATCAAAACAAACAATGTAGTACGGAATTTATTGCTACATTCCGCCCCACTCTGAGTAGAAAAACGTAAATTGAGTCAGCCAGCTTGAATTTGCAACAGTGAAAACGCCACGAACGAAATACGGAATCGTAAGTTGCGTATATGAATTTGCTCACATAATAATAATAATAATAATACAAGATATTCGAACGACTGTCAGGTGTTACGTTGCAGAATTCCCACCGTAGAGTGAAGCACTGCCACGTTCAGAAAAGTACCTAGCCCTCTATTTTCTCTATGCAGCATTATTTTGCATTGGGTCATCTATGAAATTCTAACAATTTTCAGAAAAATACGCACACAAAGCTACGCTTACTTGTTTAACACAAACTAGGCACACATAGCGATTAGTAGTAGAAAAAGGAGAGTCCTGCCCCAGGAGGCGGAGGGACGGAGGGTGGGCGTGGTCCCTCCGCCTCCCAATGCCCCAGGCGTGCCCTCAGGCGTTTGTCGAGTGGAGTTGAGTTGTATGCCCTCAGGCATTTTTCGAGTAGAGTTGAGTTGTATGCCCTCAGGCATTTTTCGAGTAGGGTTGAGTTGTATGCCCTCAGGCATTTTTCGAGTAGAGTTGAGTTGTATGCCCTCAGGCATTTTTCGAGTAGGGTTGAGTTGTATGCCCTCAGGCATTTTTCGAGTAGAGTTGAGTTGCTTTCCAAAAGTTTACATTTTTCGGAATGGCAACATCTATTATCCCTCTTACTTGGCCCCCTACTGGGGAATAATGGAACTACGTTACCGCTGTTATTTTTTTTTTAATTTCTGAATACTGAGAAACGTAAAAGTCTTTTTAAAAGTTTATAGTTTTAGGATGGCAACATTTTTTCGTTTTGACTTCAAAATAGAATTTAACTCGTGGCGCCATCTATTAGGGAAAAGTCAAACGAAAATGCCATCTATTAGTTTATTCATGTATTTAAATCAAAAAAAAAAAAAGGAAGCAGATTTAAATCTTGGGATTCGAACCCCAAACCTTCCAGTTCAAAAAAGAACCCGTGTTTTAAACAGCAGTGCACCTTGCCGTTTAAGCCACGAATGCTTTCGATTGGATATGACTAAAAGACTCTTTATACTTTTTACAAACTTCGCTTTTTTTCTTTTTTTCGACAACTATACTTAAAGGAATGAATTAAAATTAATTCATTAATAAAATTTTGTCTCTTAAGCTTTCAAGTGAGATAATCAAACAAACAAAGAGAGGCGGAGTGTAGAATACTAATTGTGAAAAAAAAAAAAAAAAACTGTTGACAAATTTTCGTGAGGCGGAGTGAACATTGTGTAGAAAACTAGCCGTAATCCGACGAATGTCATTTTACAGTATGACTTCGAGAGAGGAGGTTGTGTGTGTTATAATTCTTTATATTTGCGTATGTTCTATCACAGGCATAATATATATTTTGACTGGAAAATCTGGTTTTGCAGTAGATTTTATTCTATACCCGAATAATACTGACACTCCTACAGTATCATTTCGTGGATGATTCATTGAGTCGTTTAAATTTTACTGATATGATGAAGAAGGCTTATCAAGATCCAAGTCTTGAAGCGAGTTTTGGAGGTGTAAATGCTTTATTTCGTGCTGAGAACGGAAAGACTTCGAAGAATGAAATTAAGACATGGTTGCAAGGAGTTGATGCCTACACATTACATAAACCAATTCGAAAAAACTTTTCGAAAAATCGAGTTATTGTTTATTCGATTGATCATCAGTGGCAAGCCGATTTAGTGGATGTTTCAAGTCTACAAAATTATAATAATGGACACCGCTACATTTTAACATGCATTGATATTTTATCAAAATATGCATGGGCAAGACCTTTGAAAACTAAAAGTGGTTTGGAGATGGTTAAGGTTTTCGAAACAATCTTTTCTGAAAGGAAACCGAAGCTACTACAGACAGATCAAGGTACCGAGTTTAAAAATATAAAATTTCAAACATTTCTGGAAAACAACAGTGTAAGATTCTTTACTACATTTAACGCTACTAAAGCATCAGTGGTAGAAAGATTTAACCGCACATTAAAAACAAAGATGTGGAAATATTTCACAAATCAAAACACATTCAATTTCGTCAATATATTGAATGATTTGTTAAAGAGTTATAACAGTACTTATCATTCCACTATCAAACGAGCTCCAGCAGAAGTTAATGCTGAGAACGAGAGTGATGTGTGGTTTACAGTTTATGGAAATATGCAAGATCTCGAGAGAAAACCATGTATTTTTAGTGTTGGTGATATTGTTCGCATATCTAAACAAAAGCTCACTTTCGAAAAAGGTTATGAAACAAACTGGACAGAGGAGTTGTTTGTTGTAACAGAATGCTTAAAAAGACATCCACCTGTGTATCGAGTTAAAGATTTACTTGGAGAGAACATTCAAGGGACTTTTTACTCACAAGAATTACAAAAAGTGAAACTTAAAGAAGACTATACTATTGAAAAAATATTGAAGAAGCGAGTGAAGAAAAATAAAATGGAATATTATGTAAAGTTTCGAGGTTATCCAGAAAAATTTAACCAGTGGATTCCTACTTCTAATTTTTCAACCTTATAAAATACTTAAACATGTCCATTTACTTTCATTGTACACCATGAGTTTCTACGTGACACTACCGAGTGATAGCTCTATGAATTACTTTTCCAATAACAAGATTTCACATTTTATTACGCGATTACCAACACCAATTGAACTAACAGGTGAATGGGAAGTAGGTTTAGTTGAGTTCATTTATCCGCATACTTGGTATAATGTGAATGCTAAAAACAATCTTATCGCTTTTGATTTAGGAGATGGAAAAGAATTGGGTAGGAATATACCGCCTGGTTGTTATGAAAGCGTCCCAGATATTTTAAAAGCTATATCTATTGCTGATCATGAAAATAAAATTTCTTTTAACTATAATCATGTTACCAAGCGTGTTCGCGTAAAAGTAAAAAACAATGCTCGAGTTATTTTTCACAGCGGTTTATGTCAACTGTTAGGGTTTGAACCTACTGTAATTGAAAGAGAAAGTGAAATGCAGAGGGAACAAACAACGTTTAGTCCTCTCGTGGCGGATCTAAATGCACATTTTAAAGTTTTAATGATATATACAGACATTATTGAACCACAGATTGTAGGTGATATTTTTGCACCTTTATTACGAACTGTAAAAGTGAGTGGTAACGACGGAGAAGTTCTAAGTGTTGAATATGAAAGGCCACACTATTTACCTGTTAGTCGGAAGATTATTGATACTGTGGAAATAGTTATAAGAACAAACACGGGAGCTTTAGTGCCATTTGAACGTGGACGTTCATACGTGAAACTTCACTTTCGACAAAAGTACCTCTCATAATGCTTGTACCTTATCACTGCTGTCAAAAGTCCTTTGAGGATTATTACATTAATCAAACAGGGAGTGGACTTAGTTTTTATCAAGGAGCTCCCTATCAAAGAGGATATGGAATAGGAGGTCTCTTTAAATCATTTTTTAGAGCTGCTGTTCCACTTTTCAAATCAGGAGCCAAAGCAGTTGGTAAGCAAATACTAAGCAGCGGTGTCGATGTATTCAATGATGTGTCAAGTGGTGAAAATTTGAAAGTTGCTGCAAAGCGTCGGTTAAAAGAAGCTAGTAAAAATTTAACTGATAAAGCATCGAACAAAATTAAGACAATGATTGGATCTGGGAAAATAAATAAAAAGCGTAAACTTTCCAAGAAACGTGACAGTTTTCGCAAAGTGAAGAAGGTGAAAGCACACGATATTTTCTCTTAAGAAGAAGATGAGCTCACTTATTCATAAAGATTCACCAGTATGCGTGAAATCAGAATTGGATCTGTTTTCTGTACCTCCAACACAAGCTGCAATTGAAAAAGGACAATTCATCGAATATCACCCCATTGCTAACATACGTGATGGAGGTCCTGTGGAATTCAACATTTCTGGAAGTGGTGAAGAATATACAGACTTGAATACTTCCTATATTTATGTGAAAGCTAAAATTGTTAAGTCTGACGGATCATCACTAGCTGAAAATGAACCTGTGGCACCAGTCAATTTATTCCTGCATTCTCTATTCTCACAAGTTGATATTTGTTTGAATGAAAGAAATATTTCTTCTGCAAGCAACACATATCCATACAGAGCCTACATTGAAACAGTTTTGAATTACGGAGAAGATGCAAAGAAAAGTTTACTTAGCAGCGAACTTTTTTACAAAGATACGCATCCTGAAAAAATTGATCCATTAGCTGGGGATGCAGAACTTGGATTGAAAACAAGATATGAACTTAGTAAATTGAGTAAAACTATTGACATGATTGGTCAGTTACACTGTGACATTTTTCAACAAAATCGACTCTTATTGAATTTGGTTGACATCAAAATTAAAATGGTGCGAAGTAATCCTACATTTTGTTTAGTATCAACAAAACAAGTTGGAGATTATAGAGTAATATTGGAACATGCATCATTATTTATCAGAAAAGTTAAAGTCAGTCCTGGAGTTTCTTTGGGCCACGCAAAGGCTTTAGAAAAAAGTTCAGCAAAGTATCCAATTGATAGAGTGCTGTGTAAAACATACTCTGTATCCAAAGGAAGTTTTTCCTTTATGCAAGATAATGTATTTTTAGGAACTATGCCTAAAAAAGTGATTGTCACTTGTATTGAAAACGCAGCTGTGAATGGACAGTATTCCAAGAATCCTTTTCTGTTTTCTCACCACGATGTGAATTTTGTATGTATTTATGTGGACGGCCAACCAGTTCCTTGCAAACCCTTAGAGTTAGATTTTAAAAATAATAACTATATACGTGCCTACCATACTTTATTCTCAGGATTTAATACTGATAAAGGTATATATTTAACTCGTGATGAGTATTCCAGAGGGAATGTACTATATGTTTTCGATTTATCTGCAGACTTGTGTAATGGACCACATTTAAATCTGCAGCATCAAGGAAATTTGAGAGTAGAAATTAAATTTGCCGCAGCTATTGCTGAAACGCTTTCAGTGCTCATTTATGCTGAATTTCAAAACGTGATTGAAATCACGAAATCTCGTCACATTTTATGCGACTTTGCTAATTAGAATAAAAATGGATTCTGTACAAATACGAGGCATCTTATTTCGAGATATAGTTAGTCGAAGGTATTTTGTAGATGTATTTCCAAGTGATAATTTACCAACCGAAATTTATCAGTTTCCTTGCTGTTTTATTGCAAATGTGGATTCATCTTCAGAACCTGGAAGCCATTGGCTGGCATTTTATATACAGTCGCCAAATGAATTAGAATTCTTTGATTCATATGGAAATGAACCCGAACTTTTGAAGGTCCCATTTTTAATTTTGTATCGAGATTTTCTAATGTTTCACATAATCCTATGATATTACAGAGCAATGTTACAGCTGTATGTGGTCAATATTGTGTATATTACTTGTATTCAAGATGTCGCGGACAGTCCTTGAAAAATTTCTTATCCACTTTTGTAAACAATAATATTTGTAATGACAAAAGAGTGTATAATTTTGTAGCCAAGCGTTTCAATGTATATCCAAATTTATTTCAATAAATGCATTTAAATCTGATTTCTCTTGCTTATGTTTTACTTATCATGGAACTTCCAAAGCTGCAACACAGCTTTACAATGGTTGCTGCGGGTCCAACTGGAAGTGGCAAAACCGTGTTCTTTTCTAATATGTTAAAGTTTCGACATGAAATGTTTTCTACTGTACCTGATAAAGTTGTGTGGCGATTAAGCACTTCAACTTCTAAAAAAATAATAACTTTCACTTTCACCAAAAAAAAAGAACTCTAATTAAAATTATTTAATTTAGCGGTTGTTGGAGTAGCGATGTATGTCGACGCTTGTTGTTCGGAAGCCTCATTCTTAATTGTTTAATACTGCATGATTGTGTTTATTCTTTATGTAATAAATATTTGATAAGATGACAGAGTTATCATTGTACGAGTGACACGCAATTTTAACTTCAAAACCTTGACTATAGTTAGTATGTAATAGACTTTACTACATTGGTGACCAAAGAACGTGTGAACTTTTACGATGATAAGTGCAATCGAAAAATATCTAAGCTGCGTAAGTTACCGCACGATTTTATTTGTCTAAATGAATTTGGTTTTATATTCACGAGTTGGTACATTGCCTTTCGATGTTGAGTGACATAGATTCTCTTTGCTTACTTATGATAAATTGTAATGTCGTTTATGATAATTGTCGCCTTGATGATAACTTTCTTTTTGAGTGCTACTTTAATGTGTGTTTTTTTACGTGTTAATCCCTAATGGAATTATATTTGTAACTCAAGTTATATATAATGTCGACATCTGAAGATCAAATTTTCAACGAACCACAAATTTCTCACGTTGCGGTGAAACCACCGCCGTTTTGGAAGAATAATCCTAGCCTGTGGTTCCTCCGCTTAGAAGCACAATTTTCTTGGCACATGTGACGACTGACGAAACCAAGTTCAATTATGTTGTGGCAGCTGTTGATTCGGACATACTAAGCTCCGTAAGTGATATCATTATGCGACCTCCCGAAACCAACAAATATGAGCAGTTAAAAACACGTTTGGTTGAATTACACTCAGAAAGCGAGTCGTCTAAAATAAGGACATTGTTACAAGGGTTAGAGCTCGGTGACCAACGTCCGTCACAATTGCTTATACGCATGCGTGCTCTAGGTGGCGATTCCGTAGGTGAGCCATTGCTTAAATCACTCTGGCTTGGACGACTGCCCAACAGCACGCAATCGATTTTGGCAGCGTTAAATGAAGATTTAACGAAACTCGCATCTATTGCAGATAAAATCCACGATTTAACGCCTCAACCACTTCTATTGGAGCAGTTTTAAATTCCCAGTCTCCTAATGGCCCAAAACCGCTCGCATTCTTTTCTCGTAAATTATCGACTGCCGAAGCCAAGTACAGCACATATGATCGAGAACTTCTCGCTATGTACTCTGCTGTAAAGCATTTTAGGCACGCACTTGAAGGCCAATGCTTCACAATTTTTACTGATCACCGTCCCTTAATTTTTGCATTTACTAAAAATTCTGACACCTGTTCCCCTCGCCAGCTCAGACATCTCGACTTCATTGCACAATTTTCAACCAATATCAAATACATCGCCGGAGAAGATAATGTCGTCGCTGACACATTGTCTCGCATTCAAGAGATTTGTCCAACTCCAATACAGTTTGAATCTTTATCACAAGCTCAAGAAACCGACGCCGAATTACAAAATCTCTTAGGCACAACCAACCATTCCCTAAAACTGAAATCCGTGCCAATTTCTCCAACGTTGAGACTTTGGTGCGACATCACAGACGATAAGGTGAGACCATTTGTACCAAGCAATTTCAGAAAGCCAATTTTTAATTCTCTCCATAACTTATCTCACCCAGGTATCCGTGCTACTAAACGACTAATACTGGACCGTTATGTGTGGCCGTCTGTGGCTAAGGATGTTGTTACTTGGTCACGTGCTTGTGTGGACTGCCAGAAATCTAAAATAAGCAAGCACACTCACAGCCCTATTCAACCATTCTTAAAACCAGCACGAAGGTTCGACCATGTGCATGTTGACTTGGTCGGTCCATTACCACCCTCTGATGGATTCTCTTACCTCATGACTTGCGTCGACCGATACACCAGATGGCCCGAGGCTATACCCGTGACTGATATATGTGCTGAAACAGTGGCACGTGCAATTGTGAATCACTGGATTTCACGTTTTGGGGTACCATCCATCATTACAACAGACCAAGGTCGGCAGTTTCAATCCACACTTTTTGCTTCTCTTTCCCGACTATTGGGAGTTAAGCATATAAGAACAACCCCATACCACCCTGCTAGCAATGGAATGGTCGAGAGACTTCACCGTACCCTCAAACAGGCTCTTAAATGTTACCATAACCATCGATGGACTGAAACATTGCCTCTTGTGCTTTTGGGATTGCGTTCCACCTTCAAGGACGATCTCCAGTGCACTACTGCAGAGCTGGTATATGGCTCAACACTCCGACTGCCAGGAGAATTTCTCTCTCCGTCCACGATATCCAGTGAAGAACCATCTGAATTTGTACAACAACTCCGGATAATTAGCAAAATCTCTCCCCGACACCAGGATCTGCCCATAATAAACAAACACCTTTCATCAACCCAAGTTTACTCAACTGCACCCATGTTTTTGTTCGGCACGGTGGAGTTAAGAAGCCGCTACAAACACCTTACGATGGCCCCTACAAAGTCATAGAGCGCACTCCTAAACACTTCACCCTGATAATCAACAACAAACCAAGCACGATTAGTGTTGACCGTCTCAAGCCAAGCTTTTCCTTAGCTACTGACGACCTGCCTACTGCAAGCAACTGTGCGCCCTCAACGCATAATCTAGCTGACGTCCCTGTTGCTCTCCCAATGAGCAATGAAACCACCGACATCCAGCAACCCGTTCCAAGAAATGAAACCACAGACATAGTACAACCCGTCCCAATAACCACTCGCTCAGGAAGACAAGTTCGCTTCAACAGAAAATACTTGTAACATCAGTGCCCTTGGCACTTGTGGGGGGGAGTACTGTGGCGATTAAGCACTTCAACTTCTAAAAAAATAATAACTTTCACTTTCACCAAAAAAAAAGAACTCTAATTAAAATTATTTAATTTAGCGGTTGTTGGAGTAGCGATGTATGTCGACGCTTGTTGTTCGGAAGCCTCATTCTTAATTGTTTAATACTGCATGATTGTGTTTATTCTTTATGTAATAAATATTTGATAAGATGACAGAGTTATCATTGTACGAGTGACACGCAATTTTAACTTCAAAACCTTGACTATAGTTAGTATGTAATAGACTTTACTACAGTTGTATGGTTTTATGGCGTACATCAACAGTTGTACGATCAAATACCAGATGTTACATTTGTGGAGGGGTTTCCCTCCAGCTATCAAAATTATTTGGGTCGGAACACATTATTTATAATTGATGATTTGATGGCTGAGTGAGGCAAAAGTGATGCTATAAGTAAACTTTTTACACGGGGAAGTCATCATCTTAATATTTCAGTTATTTTTATAACTCAAAACTTTTTCCACAAAGGAAAAGAAATGCGAGAGATTACTTTGAATGCACATTATATCATCCTTTTTAAAAATCGACGTGATATGAGTCAAATTGTACATTTAGGCAAACAGATATTCCCCAGACATCTGAAATTTTTCCAAGAAGTTTATGAAGATGCAACGAAGAATAAATTTTCATATCTGCTGATTGATATTGTTAGGTTTGATATTTTTTTTTTTGTTTGGCAACCAGCAGTATGCAAATAATTTACAGTGTTATACCATTTTGATTTTCAGTTTTGGCAACAGTTTTTGTTAAAAATGTTCATGTGCTCTGGTTTCCTTTCAACATGTTGTGCTAACCTTTCGCCAGATGTGTGGTTTAAACGTTTTTCCTTTTATGTGTTTGTGCCTTAAATTTACGTTAGTTAATTCTGTTACTTTTATTTTGCCATGTTCAATTCCAAGTCAGAATAAATTTTATTTTAGAGAAAACTGCCTATCTCTGCTAAATACAACTAACAGGTTTCGTGCCCAGGAGTTATTTCTCGACAGTTTACTAGTAAATTTTGGCTGAATTGTTAGAAAGAATAAAATGGCAGAAGAAAAAGTAACCTTTTGTGAAACTTAACGACACAAATTATGAGGTTTGGAAGTTTAAAATGGAAATGTACTTGACAGATAAAGATTTGTGGAATGCAACTTTACATGATAAACCTGAAAAAGCTGGTGATGAACAGAATGCTTGGACTAAAGCTAATAAATCTGCACGAGCTAAAATTGCGTTGTGTGTAGAAGATAACCAGTTAATTCACATCAAGCATGAAGAAACTGCAAAAGGTATGTGGAATTCTTTGCGTAAAGTTTATGAACAGAAGCATTTGAATACAAAGTTATTCTTGCAAAGAAATTATACAGTTTAAAATATTTTTTTTTTTTTTTTTTTTTTTTTTTTTTTTTTTTTTTTTTTTTTTTTTTTTTTTTTTTTTTTTTTTTTTTTTTTTTTTTTTTTTTTTTTTTTTTTTTTTTTTTTTTTTTTTTTTTTTTTTTTTTTTTTTTTTTTTTTTTTTTTTTTTTTTTTTTTTTTTTTTTTTTTTTTTTTTTTTTTTTTTTTTTTTTTTTTTTTTTTTTTTTTTTTTTTTTTTTTTTTTTTTTTTTTTTTTTTTTTTTTTTTTTTTTTTTTTTTTTTTTTTTTTTTTTTTTTTTTTTTTTTTTTTTTTTTTTTTTTTTTTTTTTTTTTTTTTTTTTTTTTTTTTTTTTTTTTTTTTTTTTTTTTTTTTTTTTTTTTTTTTTTTTTTTTTTTTTTTTTTTTTTTTTTTTTTTTTTTTTTTTTTTTTTTTTTTTTTTTATTGAGGTATAAACTAAGTTTATAGCTCAATGGCTAGGTTAGACTCCTCTAGCAGCGATTTTGAAGTCAACATCCTAGCGCTCTTTCGGCAAAAAGTAGGATGCTCAAAAAGGGATTCAACTTTTTTTAGGATATTCAAATTTTAATTATATATTAATTCCGCTGATTTAACCCCTTGAAGCACAAGTTTTTTTCGGAAAAAAATGGTAAAAAAAATGATCGATTTTTTTGACAGAAAATAAATATATAGGTGTAGTATAAATTGTTTAGCGGGGGTGGGATGGGGTAAAGGTTAAAAGTTATATATAAAAAAGATTATACAAAGTGCAAACGGATCTAAACGGAAACTAGAAATAAAATAACGCGAGATACAAGATCGCTCGTGTGGGACATGGACATTTGCAAATTAAGAGCTGTTTTGTTGCTTTTTCTGTAACGTGTTGCCAAGAATTTTGATTCATTTTTAAGCGGTCTAGAAATCATTTTTCAAATTAAATTCTTTCAACAAGCAACTTATAACTAAAATGAAGAGTGATAGTTGCATCAATTGTAAGAAAAATAAAATAGGCAACACTGTTTTTCAAATACTAGTGCGCTGATTCTTGACCAGTCAAGGTTTTACTACCACGAAGCAAATAAAATTGCCATAACATTGTAAAAAGAACAAATTTTCACTAGGAATCAAGGCCTTTCAATATTACTGAATAGAAAAATAAGAAACAGAAGCGTTTACATGCCTTTTCTACGAAGAGAAGGCGTTTTTTAAAGAACCGCGGCTGGGGAAAAACAAAATGCAACAAGTGGTTATAAAACCACGTGTTACTTGTTAGCAATTTAATGTTCAACAAGCAAAGCATTTCTCTTAATTTTGTTTCTGTTTAATTGAATTTTATGCTATTCAACATAATGAATATTTCAATATTTGACAGGTGAAAGAGTAATTGCTTTAAAAAAGAATGTGAACATACATAACTTACAAACTTCTTTTAATAAAATACCTAAATTTTATTAAGAAATTTATGCGTTTTTTAAAGATTCAAAAGGCATTTAATTCTATTAGGAAATACCAAGCTCCAGATAAGACTTCTGATCAAAGATTAAACATTTTAGGATAAATACTAGTGCGTGAAAAAATTGAACTGTGCACATTAAATAAGTAAATCTCTTTATCTACAGCATGAGAATTTATTCTAAGATTTAATATGCCTACTAAATAAGAAATTAAATAAATGATTTTTTAATTTATTATTTATTTGCGATAAATTGCTGATATTTAACATGTTCTTCCTACACAGAAGAGAATCGATGTGTATGATGAATGAATGTGTGCAATAGAAATTTTTTTATCACCATGGTGAAACCAAAACGTGTTCCATAGTTGATGATTTTTGTTTTCTGACCTCAAATTTAAACATATTTAACAGTTTCGTTCTTTATTTCAAACATTTTAAGCGATCTGAAGAATTACGCATGCATTAAAAATTGAAACGAAAAATATTTTTGACGATTGAAAGTTAGCCCTTATGATCCGATTCAGGAAATTGTGATTAAAATTTCAAATTAAAGTTTTGATGAAAATAAAAAGAAATCTTATTTGTTTACCTTTTAACAGAGCTAAGAAACAGGAAAAATTTGATAATTGCAGTTCCCATTGCGGATGCAAAAAGATCGCATTTTTCGATATGTGGGCAACAAATGTATGAAAAACGAAAAATAAGAGAACTTTTTTGAGAAATGATTTTAGAATCGAATTTTAATGAAGAAACGTTGATTAAATTTTTATGATTACAGATAAGAGAGTTAGAATTTCGGAATAAATCAAAATCAAAGAATAAATTTCTTGGTTTTCGGACAATTTTGCAAATTTCCCTTATTTCTCCAGAACATTAGAATTCCCTGACATTTCCTCGATTTCCCGGTTCGGTCGCCACCCTGAAATATATACAGTCGAACCGCGCTATAATGAACCTGGGATATAGTGAACACTCGGTTGTAGTGAACTTTTTTAGTGGTCCCGTTAGTGGTTGAACTCCTATTCAACTAATGTTATTTTATATGCTTATAGTGGGCAATTGAGAAATTGGTAGTTCGTTTATAGTGAACTCAAATTTCATTCCCTTGGATTTTTTTTCCAGTTCTCCAACTGTAAACTTGCACGTGTTGCGATTGAAAAGCCAGCATTCCTTTCTATTGTGTCAAATTTCACTCTTTCATGCTTATCGTCTTAAAATAGTGCAAACAAGTTGTTAAGCAGAACATTCCTCCCCCCCCCCCCCCCAATCCGTTTACAGTCCCAATTGTTCTAGGAATCCACTTGTGTCTCTACATCCGCTCTATTCATCTACTGTTTACAACATTTGGAAAAATCGCAGTGCAATTCTTGCTGCGTATGAAAAAATATGGTTTCTCCTAAAAAACTACGTCGTGCTGAAAGAGAAAATGTAGAAGAAACTCTACTAAAATGGTTTACAATTCAATGGAATAGAAACCTTCCTCTGTATCCGGAACCCATGCTGCAAGCTAAAGCCAATGAGTTTGTTCAAAAATTTGAAGAAAAAGGTTTTGTGTGTTCCAATGAATGGCTGGATCGATGGAAAAATAGAAACAATATTTCTTGTGGAAATTTTGTTGGTGAAACAGGGGATCATTTATAAATGATGTCACGCTTCGAGGGGGGGAGGGGGTTTCGTGAAATTGTGGCAAGGGGAGGGAAGGGGGTAGCAAGAAGTGTGACATTATGCAACATAGCGTGACTCGTGACAAAGGGGGGGAATGGGGTCAAACATATGGGAAAAAAACATGACGTCATTTATGAACGGCCCCCAGCAAGTGTTTGTGCAACCAATGTGGAAATTTGGAAATCTCAAATGAGGGCGTTCAAGTTTTCGTAAGTAACATCTGATTCTTTTTCTTTTTAATGTTTATTCGATTAATTAAGTATTTATAAGCAATTTATGTACCATTTCTAACAAAACTGCAGTCATATTTAAAAAGAAAAGACTTTATTCAAAGAATTTGAATATAGTGAACCACCGGTTATAGTGGACTTATTGTCGAGTCCGCAGACGGTTCACTATATCGGGGTTCGACTGTATATATTTTAAAGTATCCGGGCAGATGGCAGCAATATCAGATCCTCTCTAAATATGTCAGACAACACCCCTCATTTGCCATGAACTCACTACCCTTTTAAGGCCTGAGCTTTGCCTATTTAATGCTTATTTAGTCATTATTTCACGCTCTCTCAACTTTTACTACCTAAAAATCATCTTTATGGTTTGTTCCAAACTTAGTTTGATCACAAATGCAAATTTTCTTTTTAGATTTCCTGCATACTAATTAAGCTTTTTATTCCTGATAAAGCAATACATTTAATATTAACCGAGTTCTACAACTTCAGTATACCAGTTTAAAACACATTAGTAAATAGAAGATTTGTTGAAGGATTTTGGAAAAGATAAAACATTTACATAACACAGGTGTGAAGAAACATTTATTTCTGTACATTAAACAAATGGCAACTTTTTTTAAATTATAGACAACATTTTGTAATCATAGAAAAATAATAGGGGGCACTTCCTTTGAAAGTATTCCAAGCACATCAGCACTAACAGATTCAACTTACAGAAGGTGAATTTTGTTTTGTTTGGCCATTTTTAATACATATTAATCTTCTGTAGCGTTCACTGTCTAATTGATTTAAATAGTTTTTTCTACGTATTTCCATTTTCCCACGTATTTCTAAGACATCTGAGGGAAATTTACACTCCTCTGCACTTTCATGCATTTTCTGATGTTCTTGAGTAGCCAATACTGTATCTTCCTTTTCTTCAAGTAGTGCCATTTGATGATGATGTCTTTCTTTAATAACCTGTAAGAGTATCAAACTTAAATGACAAGACTAGATTGCTGTTTCAAATTATTTTGCACGGAAAAGAAATAAATAATGGAAAATAATATCAATAAATAAATAGAATGCACCGAAACGTAATGTCACAAAGACTTCGTTAACAGCATAATAGGTCACGGTGCTGGGCTAATTAGGAGCATCTTATGTATAAAATTCTTTCACGTGTGAAATCATTTAAAACAACACTAGTATAACCCTTTTGGAAATAATGTTAGTTCTGCATGTATATTTTACACATTGCAAAAAATATGCAATATGGCCATTCCCTGTTAGAATCAAAATAAATTCAGTTATGCTGTAAAAATATATGAGAGTTAAGGCTCTGGGGCTAAAACTAAATCTTACCTATGATATTTACAGGATTACACACAGCAAATGGAGCACTACTTTTATACTTTGGAGCAGCGTTCAAGAAACACTCCATGCCGCTAGTGCTGGGATTTAACGAACGAAGTGTTGCCAACCAGCAAGAAGAAACGATAGCCCTTCTTTGCTACATATAAGCATTTTAAATATATAGATATTCTTTATATTTAACAAGGGCTTAATTAGGAGGCGGCTTATAGGGAGAGCAGCCGAGCCCTTCTTGAAATAAATTCAACATTAATTGTTTTGAATCATCTGACGATTTTAACATTTTGACATTACAATTTGAAAAGTTCGTTTAATGTTTTCTCTGGGTCCTGCAATAAATTCTTACATATGAAGGCCCATCATTTGGGGAGTATTCACTCATTATTAATATTAATTACAAATAATCACTAACCAGTCTTTAAATTTTGGTTTTTATTTTAAAATGTTCACTTTAAAAGTAGCTTCATCTCATTTGGCATTAAAATGAAAATTCCCTGATTTCTAATGGGGGCCGGGGGCTCAAGTCTCCTGAGCCACTCCTTTCCTATGTGCCTGCTAGCCTGGCACTTCAGTAAAAAGACAACATGGATTCTGTAGAAAAATTTAATAATGAAAATAATAAAAATACATAAAATACAAAAAGAATGAATACTTATTGAAGATTCGCCCCTGCTTCTTTAATATGTACAGGGATGTGCCAAAGGAAATGCACTTTTGGAGCAATCTTTGGAGCAGGAAAATTGCAAATTTGGAGCACTTTGGAGCAACACAAACATTATTGAATAGTTAAGAATTTGTATATACATACATATCTATATGAAGTTTTGAACATCTGTCACAAGATGAAATTTTATTTCAAAAAAATGCATTTATTCGAACTAAAATTATCACAAAGTTAAAAATGAAAACTGCATTATTTTAATAATTCATTAAGTAGTTAACTAGACATTTCTAGTTACAAAAACAGTTGAGCACATTATTTTGGTTTTGCATTTGGGTCATTCCATGTCAGTTCACCCCAACCATGACACCCATGATCTCGGATTTTAATGAAACTTGGTATGTTTGTTCCTTTCATGGATATAAGTAAGGATATAAAATATTTTTGCTCTATCTCAAATGCTTTATTTTTTACACCCTGCTAAAGTTTTTGAAATTTTGCGGTTTTTATCTATCGGGCGGGGGAAATGCAATTTGTTCTTCCATAGAAAATAAACTATACCTTCCTTATTTACAAACCAATGTTGATGAAATTTTTTATGATAATACTTCAATAGGTAAGGAAGCCATAAAAAAATTTATTTCACCATAAAGTATGTACAAATGATAATAATAAAATTACACGTTAATTTAAAGCACAAATGAGCAAAAAAATGCAGACATATGTTTCGGGATTGCTTGGAATCCCTTTTTCAATGCGACAGGGAGCTTCTAGATGCAAAACATCCAAATGAAGCAGACAGAACAAGAAAAACAAAGCTTATATAGCCTAAGAATTATCTGTAAACCAATGAGAATAAAGGCAGCGTGAAGTGGAAGTAGAAGTAGCAGGAAGACACCAATAAGAGAGCAACAAACGAATCCAGTTGAAAGTACAGGAAGTAAAAAGGAATAACAATAAAAATAAAGCAAAAAAGACGACAGCATGCATAAAAATTGCAAAAATAATAAAATAAAATACAAAGAATAAAATTGAAATAAAAATAAGTACAGAAACTACCAAAAACAAAATGCAAAACAAAGTACACATGTAAAGGAGGGGGAGGGGAGGGAGGGGGGAAGGAGAAAAATAGACACAAAAAAGGAAAACAACAAGAAAACCTAGAAAGAACAACAAATTAAAGAAATTTATGCCAGACCTGTGAAAAATAAGGAGTTGAGGAAGAATCATTAACCAAATTAGAACTATTCCTGTTAATATGATAAGCTTCCCAAAAGTCAAGCTCTAAAGGGGAAGAACATTTTTGAATAATTTTACCAGAATTGAAGTCAAAAGAGTGGTTGGAATTCCAACAATGTTGAGCAATGCTAGACTTATTTAACTCTTGCTTTCGTACATAACCTTTATGCTCATTTAAGCGAATTTTCAGAGCACGTTTTGTCTGCCCAATGTAAGAAAGGCCGCAACGGCAACTAATTTGGTAAATACCCCAAGTGTTAAGGTGATCGACAGGATCCTTAAGAGAAGAGAAGGAAAGTTTGTTACTAGGAGCAAAAACGACTTGAAATTGAAACCTTTTTAGGATTTTAGCAATACGGAAACTGACAGAATGAAAGAATGGTAACACAACCAAATTCTTTCTAGAAACTACATTATTGGGACCAGAAGTTTTCTTAGAAAGTTTGTTATGAATAGAATCAATTAAAGAGTGAGAAAATCCTCTATCAACAGCTACAGCTTTCAGATAGTTGAGTTCAATCTTGAGAAGCTCAGGAGAAGAGCAAATATTAATAGCACGATGGACCAGAGCATTAAAAGCCGAATATTTTTGGTTGGGAGGATGAGACGACAGTCTGTGAGGAGGTAAAGAAACAGCGAAAGGTTTACGATAGACAGAAGTAGTGAAACCAGACTCACTCTTAGAAATAAAGACATCAAGAAACGCGAGGCTGCTATTAAGTTCTTTCTCACAAGAAAACTGGATATTAGGATCAATGGAGTTCATAATAGAAAGAGCATCATCAATACCTAACAAGTTACTGTCCGTTAGGACAAAACAATCATCCACATAACGAACATAAAATTGAAATTGCAATTTCTGGAACAGTTTTTCCTCAAAATAATGCATATAGAAATCACTTAAAATAGGACTAAGAGGACTTCCCATAGCCAGGCCATCTACCATAGCATAGAATTTACCATTAAATACAAAAGTGCTCTGTTGCAAGCACACACGAGTAAGGAAAACTAATTCCTCAATTTCCACAGAAGTAAAATGGAATTCAAAAAGCCTTTTCCTGAAGCAAGTCAAAGCGCCATCAACAGGAACATTAGTAAACAAGGAATTAACATCAAAAGAGGCCATAACTGAATTATTCGGAACGAAGTTATGAAGTTTCTTAACAAAATCGGTGGAATTTTTAACAGTGAAAACATTCTGACTCCTAAGTGGAGAAAACACAGAAACTAAATACTTGGAAAGTTTATATGAAGCAGTGCCAATATTGGAAACAATTGGTCTGAAAGGAATACCTGCCTTGTGTACCTTTGGTAAAGCATAAAAACGTGCACAATTAGCAACAGAAGGAATCACAGACCGTTTATCAATCAAAGGAATAGAATGAACAGACTTAACAGCAGAAGAAATAGCTTTTAACTCTTTGACACTAGGATCTTTATAAATTTCAGAATAAGGACCAGAAGCAATTAAGTCATCAGTTTTTTCATCTAGCTCCCTGTCGCATTGAAAAAGGGATTCCAAGCAATCCCGAAACATATGTCTGCATTTTTTTGCTCATTTGTGCTTTAAATTAACGTGTAATTTTATTATTATTGTTTACTTGCACAAAGTTAAATTATTTTTATATGTACAAATGGTCTAAAAAATTCCTGAAGTGTTGAAATGAAATTTTTTAAAATGAAATATGGAGTTCCAAGCTAAGTGGAATATCATCGAAAGTTAAAAGGATAATTACAAATCTTTTTTATTATTATTATTCTAAAAAATATATACTATCACATGAAAAATTTAAAATAATGGTTTTTTCACTCCTTCATTGTTTTTTTTTACTTCAAAAATAAAAATTATTTGACTTGCTCATATTGTTAAAACCATTAAATCAATTATAAGTTTAATAAAATTATAAATCTTTCAACCAAAAATGACATGCCAAACAATTTCAAACTAAACAAAGCTTTAAAATAAAACACAAAAATTTATATTAAAAAAAATCATATCAAAACGTTATTTTGTTAATTCACGGAACAGGTACTGAAGAGGATTACAAACAACTTATGTCATATATTGTATGTGAGGGAGGAAAAGAGAATGTATGCCCAGGCATTGTGACAAATGCCCATCAAAAGATAACCTTGTTCAATTTTTAGAGTCAAAATTTGAGGACCACAATGATGAAGACCTCATCGAGTACAGCCAATGGGTTTCGACTGATCGAACTGAAGTGATATGGTGTTCTAGCTCGGTTGGTGAGTTTATTGATAAATTAGTAGAAAACTGAGCAAGTTAATACCGCATTCATACATTGCTATATCACAAGCTTTGTTCTTCAAAAATTTAAAGGGAGCAGCCTCCCCAAATACAGCTGTGATCTCCATGGATTTTGGTGAAAACTATGCTTTTACAATACAAGAAGCTCAAGGTTATCATTGGACCTCAGATTCATGTACTATTCACCCTGTTATGATTCACTGCAAGGATGCAAGCAATAAAAAATTGATTTTACCACTTTGTATCATATCTGATGACCTTAAACCAGGGTTCAGGATTTTTTTTGTTTTAAACATTTTAAAAAAAAAAAAGGGGGGGGGGGGGACTTTTTTTGGTTTAAATTAGATTTTTTGATTTTCTTAAAAAGACCTTAAATATTTTGGATATTGCTTATGTTATATTCATAGAAACAATATGACATGTTAATCAATATGCAAAAATACACTTTAAGGTATTTTCACAGCAATAAATATTTTTTAATAATAATAATAATAAACAAATTTTGATACAAATGCATGACTCAAATGAAACATAACCCTACCAGAAATAATAGTACACTCATTAAGTACAAATAAAATGAACAAATTTAATCTGAATTATTTTGCTGCTGAAAGCTGAAAAAAAGTAACATTTGTGTGTAAGTGTACTTAAAAATCATTTTTCTTTATAAATGAAAAAGCCTGAAATGTTTTTACCCATTTAGTAAAATCATATGCTCACAACATTACTAAAAACTGAAACTTTTTGTTTCAATTAAATATCTTTATTGAAAACTTCTATGATTAAAAAATATTTTAGAAGGAAAAACCTTAAGCTATTAGGGGACATGAATGAAACTTTAAGGATAACATATTCCAAATTCTATCAATTGTTGTTTTAAATACTATCATTCTGAATTTATTGTGTGGCATTTATTAAATCGATCTAAAATACTATTTTCAAGATAAAAAACACAGAATGGTTCATGATTGTTAAGATTTCTAATTTGTATGATTGAATGAATGATGCTTTGCTGTTAAGATGCTTGAAGAATAAGAGTAATATTGTAAAATTAACAAAATAGTAATTAGTTCTAAACTAATGAAATATGTTATGCACACAGACAGATGGACCTACGAAGTTTTGTTTGAAACAGTGGTTGTTGTAATTGCAACATATTTCATTTTTACGACACTTTCTAACATTGTAAAATAATTGATTTTTTTTTTTTTTTAAAAAGAATCACTTGCTTTAAATCATGATTTAAATCAACGTACCCTGCCTTAAACATGACGTGAGTATGGTATATGAGATCCAAAAAACTGTAATATCCTTTCTGAATGAGAACTACCCACATGTAACAAACATTCATTACTTCAGTGATGGTTGTGCTGGGCAATATAAAAATAAATACAACTTCATGAATCTGTGTCTGCATGAGAATTACTTTCAGCTCAAAGCCCAGTGGTCCTTTTTTGCAACCAGTCAAGGTAAAACAGAATGTGACAGAAGAATAGGGGGTACTGTAAAACGTTTAGCTAGGAAGGAAAGTCTTCAATGACAACTGGACAGACAAATAATAACAACACATGATCTTTTTGAGTTTTGCAAATATTAACTTTCAATTCATTTCTAAAAAAGCAGTTTATTCAACTCGCCTGAATTTGAAAAGTCGCTTCAAAGATGTTCAAACTCTTCCAGGAACAAGATTTTTCCACAGCTTTCAGCCAATAGATGAATTTGGAATGATTGAGGCTCGAAGAATCAGTAGTGATGAAACACCAGCTTTTACTTTCAACTTATGTAACAAGCAGCAAACTTTACTTGTGAAAATAGAAGATTTATATCCTGGATGTTTCATTGCTTGTATTTATGACAATTTATGGTATTTTGGTATGGTGAATGCAGGAGAAGATGATGTCATTGCAAAGTTTTTATATCCTCATGGACCATTAGCATTATTTTTCTGGCCCCAGAGAGAAGATGTATGTGCGATACCCATCACTTATCTCATTGCAATCATGGAACCTCCCAAAACAATGACTGGAAGAACTTATCAATTATCTAAAAAATGCATGTTATATGTTCAATCCAGTTTTAAAAACTCTGAAGAAAATTCAAATTCAACGTCATAGAGTTTGAAATATTTTCCATGGTGAGTCTTTTAACATTTTCCATTCCGACAAATATAAACATGGACTTTGTAATTAAAATTTTTACTTTATTAATTTGTTTTAAAATCCTGTTTTATCAAGCTAAGTTTGTAGTTTTGGATAATAGTGGTTACTTTTTATAACTTTTAAAGTGAAATGACTATATTTAAACAAAATGAAAAATTTTAAGTTAATATATTGTAAGCAAAAACATTAATTAAACAATGTTTTGTGTATGAAGGAAAAACAATGAAGAAGTGAAAAAACCACTATTTTTAATTTTTCATGTGATAGCATATATATTTTAGAATAATAATAATAAAATTTTTTTGTAATTATCCTTTTCCCTTTTGATGATATTCCACTTAGCGTGGAACTCCATATTTTATTAAGAAAAAATTCAATTCAACACTTCAGGATTTTTTTCAGACCATTTGTAGGTACTTTATGGTTATATTAATTTTTTTCTAGCTTCCTTACCTATTGAAGTATTATCATAAAAAATTTCATCAACATTGGCTTGTAAATAACGAAGGTATAATTTATTTTCTATAGAAGAACAAATTGCATTTCCCCCGCCCGATCGATAAAAACCACAAAATTTCAAAAACTTTAGCAGGGTGTAAAAAATAAACCATTTGAGATAGAGCAAAAATATTTTATATCCTTACTTGTATCCATAAAAGGAACAAACATGCCAAGTTTCATTAAAATCTGAGATCATGGGTGTCAAATCGTATTTTTTTGGGATGATTTGACATGGAATGACCCATTTCTAACTTTTACAAAAGTATAAATTGAATAAAAATGCAAGGTCGAACTTTTCTCTTCCTTTATCATTTATGCAAAATAAATTCATAAAAGCATGAAAATAAATGGAAATACCTGAAAGAAAATAAAATTGATATATTGAGCTAAGCTAAAGCTACCTTGAAAATATTTACAAAATTTCATTTTAATAGTTTCGCAACATGTTTGATATGAACGTTTCTACATATTTGAACAACTTCAAATATGTAGGACTAAAAATAATAAATTGAAAGTGTTGTGAGTGTACTGAACATTTGAAAAATAATTCACTATACATCTTAAGTACATTTTAATTACTGCTCAAATTCTTAAATTAATTAAAATATAATAAAGTAAAGTTTTCCTCAGAAGTCAACAAATAAAAAAAATCTGCAACTTAATTTAAACAAATCAGCTGACATTGCAACATAAATGTTTTGCTAGCTCCATTTAATTAACTTCAATGTCTTTTAAAACTTTGTCCATTTAGCTTTTTGCTTCTTTCAATAGTACTTGACCACTTTGTACAGTATCCAAGTCTTTTTCTTCAAGCCTGCATCAATGCAACTCTTGGCATGATCTAGCTTTTTTGTGCAGCAGTTAACTGACTTTTTAGGTTTTTTTTACTGATCTTTTAACTTCTTCTTAATTTCATTCAACTCTGTATTTTCTCTTTTTGACTCCTGTGTTAACATCATTGCAACATACCTCTTATGAGCTTCTTTTACATTTTAAATTATTTTAATATTAATTGCAAAAATTTTCAAGCCTTGAATTCTTTTAATATGGCTCTTACTTGTTCTTAAGCTATTGATGCTATGAACACTTAAATTTGATCTATTCTCTAACATTGCTTTATTTACACTAAATTTCCTTTCACAATCTGCTACATCAATGCATTCACAATCTCCTGCGTGGCAAACGCAGGAGACATTTCATGACTTGGGATATACCAGGGTGGCTACAGAATATCTAAAGCAAAATTCCCTGACTTTTCCCTGATTTCCAGAGATTTTCCAGAAAATTTCCCTAATATTTTGTAATATATATACACACACACACAAAAAATAAAAAGCAGACCAATTAAAAAAACAAATGCCACATTAAATATAAGAATTTTCAAAAAATTACAGCAGTAAAAAAAATTTACAGCACAAAAATAAAGCACCAAATTAGTATTATAGTAGTTCTAGGGAAAGACCAAGTACATTTTTTCATCACTTGTTACTTGGTAAGCAGTTTAATATTCAACAAGCAAAGCTCTTAATTTTGCTTCTTTTAAATTGAATTTTATGCTATTCAACAAAAATAATTAATAAATATTTGATGGGTAATTAATAAGTAATTGATTGAAAGAAGAATGTGAACATGCATAACTTTGAAACTTCTTTCTTGAAATACTTGAATTTTAATAAGAAAATTATGCATTTTTTAAAGATTAAAAAAGCTATATTAGGAATGAATGCTCCAGAAAAGAGTTTTAATCAAAGATTAAACATTTTAGGATTAATGCTAGTATAATAAAAAATTTAACTGTGCACATGATATAGATAAATATTTTAATCTACAGCATGATAATTTATTCCAAGATTTAACATGCGTACTGAATAAAAAATGAAAGAAATATTTTTAAAAATTTCTTTCTTTATTTTATTATTTATTTGCATTTAATTGCTGATATTTAACATGTTCTTTCTGCGCAGAATCATTTATATGATGAATGAATGTGTTTAATCAAAAAATTTTTATCATCACGATTTAGCCAAAACTTATGATAGTTAATGATTTTTGTTTTTTGATTTCTTCAAATTTAAACATATTATTTAATAGTTTCATTCTTTATTTCAAGTTTTTAAATGATATAAAGAACTACGCATGCTTTAAAAAATTCAAACGAAAAATAAAACTAGAGATATTATATTCCACGGTTGAAAAGTTCGGCCTTACCCCCGATCACGATTGACGAAATTTTTATCAAAAATTTCAAATTAAAGTTTTAGTGAAAATAAAAAGAAATTTTATTTTTTGACATTTTAACAAAGCATAAGAAACACCGAAAACTTGAAAAGTCTAGTTTCCACCGCGGATGGAAAAAGATCGCATTTTCCGATGTGAGCAACAACTGTATGAAAAACGGCAAATAAACAAATTTTCTTGAGTAAAATAATTTTACAATTGAATTTTAACAAGAGAACGCTGATTAATATTAATGACTACAGACAAGATCGCTGAAACTTGGGGATAAATAAATAAAAAAAAACTCCTGGATTTTCATTATATTTTTGCATTTTTCCCTGCTTTTTCCAAAACATTAGATTTCCGGGTTCTGTCGCCACCGTGTCTACCCCCCCCCTCCCCTTCTCAAAAGCGAGAAAGAAGCTTTTCCCCTTTCCTAAAGAAGTCATAGGCTAAGGGTTGCCGAAAAGAGCTGCAATGCAAAATGCTTAACCGCACTTTATGGCGCAAGTTCGCCCAATTTGGCGCAGAAAACGCACATTTAGAATTTTTTGTAGCAGACTAGCGCAGCTGGCACATCCCTGTATGTATCCATTCTACTCTGCTCAATATATTTGAATTGTGTAGGTGTTATTAAAAAAGTAAATAAATGATAAAAATAATAAAAGATGAAGAAGAAAGATAAATTTTACTTTTGCAATGTAAGGATGAAACTATTTTTTTCAACCTCTTTGAAATCAATATTAAAAATTATATTTAAACAGAAACATACTATTGCTTAAGTGTCTAAATTATTTTTAAAAAAAATTGAGACACATAGGCGATAGTGGTAATTTGAAAGAGTTTAGAAGAGATTATAGTTTGAAGTTGATGCATTATCATCTAAACATACCTTCAAGGTTTTCCAGTGATGTTGGTATAACAGAACAGCTAAAAAAAGATGCCATATTTTAAATTCCGGCCACAGAACTTGAAAAAAATAGAGAACAGAATATGAACTTTGCCATAACAAAAAATCACTCAGACGGACTTCTCCAGAAGTCCTTACAACTATGTCTGGATTGGAGCTCTTGCAGGAATAAAGGCTACGATTGAATATGTTTTCTGTAATATCGCTGCAATATTAAAAATACACTCAATTAACTTTTACATATCTAAATTACTTTTTCTACATGAATACATTTTGAAAACCGACATTAGATTAGTAAAAAGCATTTCCATTTGGCCCCCTCTTTCTTGTAACTTTTAAAGGGGCACTTTTTGCCATAGAAAACAAACATAAAAGCTATTAATTTAAATGAATGCTCAATTATTAATTCCTATGCAAAAATGAATAAAGTTTGTGTAACTGCTTGTATGAGCTCATGATTAGGGCTGATGCTATTTTCATGATTTTATGCATACAGGGACGTAACTAGGTCATTTTTAAACAAGGGTGAGACCATTACCACTCCCTGACATACACAATAACAAAACGCATATACACTTATATACGCACACAAGTCAATTTTGGGGCCCCTAAAATCTGGCGTCTGGAGCAGGGACCCCGTATGCTCCCCTAGTTACGTCCCTGGATGCATAACAATTTTACTGAGATAAATTTATGATAATTACATAATTTAGCAATCGAGAAATTGAAATACAGTTGAATCCCGCTATTCGCACGCAATTCGTTCCTGGAGGCAGTTTGAATGGCAAGTTGTACAAATGGCGAATTATTTATTCACATAAGATACAATGTAAATTGGGTTAATCTGTTCCAGACCCACAGATGGTTGCTTATTTAAACCTATGAAAAACAAATGTACAGTACTGTACATGAAATTATAGATAAATATAAATTTAACTGCACTTTTCTTGTACTGAGGTGAGCTAATGGCATAAGTGGAATGTTGAGAGGAATTAGAGAAATAGTTGGAAGTTGAGTCCCCTTCCATAAAAAACATAAGGTAACATCCCTTCAGATGTTTTCTCCTTTTCTGCTGTTCTTTCATTTCCTATCTTTTTGCACTAGAAGAATCTTGGGTTTCTTTATCTAAAAACTTGTCCAATGCTGTCTGCTGTTGATGATTGTTCAGAATTTTTCTAAAATGATCAATAACATTGTCATCAAACATGTAAATGCTGTTGACCACTAAAGGTCAAGACTTAGAAATTTTGGAAGTGGCCAGTGGTTATTAAACTTGATTAACGTAGTGGACAACTGTGTGTCATAAAACAAAAGTGCATCAGTGCATTAAAATTCCTTTGTGTCAGTGAAGAATATAATATTTTGTCAAAACTATTAAGTCTATAACACAAAATAAATAAATAAATGAGTACGGGAGGATGGGGTAAAATGGGTCATTTTATAAAAAGCCCAAAATAATAGAACTTGAGAAATTTTTGAATCAATATTTCTAATGTTATTTTTCAATGTGTTGGCAACATTTTTCATTCGAAAAAAAGTTAGGTTCTTAAATATGGCAAGAGAAAAAAATATTTTTGTAAACTTTGGATGATAGTGTGCTAAGCACACGGTTTACCAACTTATGGAAAGCTCTATATTTTATCAAATAACAGCCCAAATTTAAAGGATTTCCTCACTAAAGAAACTTTGTAGAACAATTCCAGTTGAGCAAAAAACATAATGTTGATGTGGTAGAAGGAAGTGATGTTGTTGAAGTGTTACGTGAGCCAATATGTAACAATCGAGAACAATATTATTTTAACATTTCAATATAATCATAATTCAAAATCTTGCTAAATATGTCATAGTTACACATGTTTTTTTCAATTTCAAAGTAATAAATAACAGCTTTCAGAATTATTTTGCATTATAACTCATTTTAACCCAGGGTGACCCATTTTACCCCAACAATGAGGTAAACTAGGTCACAACTTTATTGCTAAGTTAAACAATTTCATAATTGAAAAATAAATATTAAAATTCCATAAAATTGATCTAAGGGAATTCAATGTTAAGATGCAATTGAAAAGAAATGGGAAATGTTTCTGGTTTTGCTGCTATGAAACTTTGAATTTGAAAATTGCTAAAAAGTGACCTATTTTCCCCCACCTGATCTTAACTTTTAAACTGGAAAAGAAATAAGGGGAAAAAAGGAATGAGGAAAAACTAGCGTCGTTTGCGATCGTAAATTAAGGAAATATCAATTTTTGCGATCTAGTTTTTCATATTGAATGTTATAGAGCACAAAAAAAAAAAAAATGCAAAATTTTAATATTATTGTTCATTAATAGAAGCAACAAATAACAAAAATTCCAATTGCAGAAACAAACCTTTTACAAAAAATCGCGATCACAAATACAAGTCATTTTTGAATACAAGTATGAAAAAATGTATATTTCCAAACTTAATTTTGTTCAGTACACTCTATTTTCCTTCTTTTCAAAACTTTTTACCTTCACTTTCACACCATTTTCAAAATGGTGCAACACTTAAGTCAGATTTTATAAGTTTCAGCAAAAATGGCTGATCGAAATGAATGTGTTATGGCTGCAAAAAAGAGTCAAGATTAAGATAGTTCCCTGCATTTAAGAGATTTATATAGTAGAGAGAAGGAATTTAAAAAAAAAACAATAGCACGAACGGGAAAAATTTTCCTATTTTTTTTTCATACGAAAGGGGGAAATAATCGGCCGAAATTTTATTGTGCTTGTGTGCATGAAAGAAGCATGGGTTGTAAATTCTATAGATATATTTGAAAAAGAATGATTTACTTTGGAATTTTTTTTTAAAGGGAAGGAGGCGATCGCTCCTAATTTTTTGAATCGCCACTTTTTCAAACAAGGTAACCACGTGGCGAGTGGCGACTGCGAATCTTGACCTTTATTGACCACATCAGTGTTGGGAAGCCATTTTACCCCTACACTCTGTGTTTTTTTTGCAGGGGTAACACAGCTCTTTAATTGCTGCAAAGGAAATGGTTTCCTTACTACTTTCCTCTCCTGAAGAAGAAAATTCTTTAACCACTTCCTCTTGCTGTGCCCCCTTAGAAAGTTAAAATTGTTAGTAAAATCTCAAAAAGTATTAAAATTTTTAAAAAATCCAAAATGCCAAACATTTTATTTCCAGACGAGTTCAAAATGAGCATAATTTCTCGATTTTTTTCCTTAAAAAAAGCGAAGCTGGCCCCTGGCACCGTACAAATTGTGGGGCAAGTACGAATGGCGACTTGAATTTTACTTGAAAATGTTGGACGAATAGCGAGGTAGGCGAATGGCGGGGTTCCACTGTAATTGAAAACCCTATTTAAATTTCTATGCAGTTTACATTCATTCTGAAAAAAGTTTCATTCTTTGGTTTGAGAATTACAGGGTTCATAAAAGTTTCCACTGAATGTTCCCATGCCTTTTATGAAATGCATTGAACACAACTTACCAAGGTAATAAATTGCCTGCTACCACTTCATGTGCTATTTCTTTTGTGGCACTGGTGATTTCTTCTCGAGAAGTATATGCCAAGCATACATTTAAATAAGTTCTGAAATGAAACATTTAAGAGCATTTTACTTCAAAGAAAATCAGTGCACTATTAATAGAAATGATTTTGATAATTAATTTTTATGCATAGGCACATTTCTTGTGGTGATTTGTACCATCTCGTGGTCTTGATTCTTGACTACAGCTCTAGATCAAAATTTCCAAGAAACTACACTTTTTCTTAACACATTTATATCAACTTTTAGATGCCTCTTTTGGATTGTTTATTAAAATTCATTCAGGGTTCTTGGTTGAGCAAGACTTGTTGTAAGTGTAGAAGTCCATTTGATTAGCATTTAATTAAAAAGTATACGCTTTATATCTGTTTCTCATTTTTGCCATGTTAAAAAAGCAGCAGTTGAATTAGTCATGAATCTAGACGCTTTAATCATTACAAAGCTCAATGTCATTACTTTTTGTATTTAGTTTTTAAAAAATTTATTTGTAATAAAATGTTAGAATATCTATGAACATGTTAGGAATCTTTTTTTTTTGTACAAAGCAATTTTGTATAAATACCTTACTCAGTTTAAACCTTTATTAAGCAGGAAGAAATAACATTCACCAACTTTATGAAATTTAGGTGTTGCAAGAAACAGCACACAAACTAATGCTGGAGACTAAAAAATTTGACAGTGACCAGTTCAGTTCCAAGTAAACCCTAAAAAGTAAGTCACCACTTTGACACTGTTGGTTTTCCACTTAGAAGCGTGTTTCAAACTAATCCCCCCTCACCAACAGGGGCTTCATTTTGCATAGAAACATGTACATACATATATCTTAACTACACTGTGTCACAAAATTACACAAAAGACGTATTTAAAAAATATAATAAATTACAAACCAATTCTAAAAAATTAAATTTTTCATCTCAAAATTCTCAGTTCATCTCAGTTGTTTACTATAGCTTGAAAGTTGTCTTCTAATATTAAAAAGTTATAATACATTTCAAGAAGTATTTCAAATTCTCAACCTTTTCTTGATTTAGTTAAAGTTTCTGAACATTTCTGATTCCTACATTAGATGGCTACTCTGTGTATACTTATAAAAATTTCCAAAATGTCTTCCACATTTGTACCACACTCAAAAAAAAAAAAAAAAAAAAAAAAAAAAAAAAAAAACCGAACAATGAAATTTTATTTTGTTTAAGCCAAGTGTCGGCAAAGTGTGGCTCGCGAGTTGTATGTGGCTCTTCGGCTTCTTGAATGCTACTCTTCACAATTATACGATTGAAATTCAGAATTAGGAAAGAGAAAAAAGTACTTGGCTTACTAAAAATACATTCTAAATCAAATACTTTCGAAATAAAGATGAACTTATCTTTATTATCAAATCTGATTAGAACTTGTATTCATCTTTAAAATTAACAACTAGTTACTCATGTAGTATTATAAAATTTTGTAAGAAGCTTCAAATTCTTGCTCTTATTAACATGTTTGCCATTTGCAGGAGTCTCCTGAAAATATGTTATTTAATGAAAGCTAGAATTTGAAGCTTCTTGGAGAGTTGTTTATGAAGATATTTCTTACGTATGCATGATAGTCTATTCATTAAATTGCAAATGTGGCTTTTTGAAAAAAATTTCGACTCTTTAAACGGTGAAATTAGCTATTTAGTTTTTAACGTTTGCCGACCACTGGTGTAAGCGATATGTATAATCATCAAAATAAAAATAAATCTGTGTCACTGTCACACACAACATGCCTACAAATATTTAGGATTTCTTTTTTTAATATACTATATAAATCTCTGTGTACAGGTGCACTTAATTATCCTTTTTGCTCAATGATTTTGTGAATATGGAATCAGCTGTAAAAGTAAAAAATGCAACTTTATCTGAATTTGCCAAGTGAACGAAATCACCGATTAAAACTTCGAAATGTCCTACTATGGAGACCCCTACATTTCATAAAAAGGAAGAAGAAATGTAAATTTGTGTAAGTATGTTGGTTATTTTTACTTCTTTGGTGGAAAACTTTAAAATTTCGAAGTACTAAATGAACCGACTCCACTTGATTTTGCCGATTGGACGAAGTCTCGGGGGTGGGGGTAGAGACAGTCCACTCAAATCCCACCGTTAGTGACGGTGGGGCCATGGGACTCGCTCAAGAAATTTTGAAAGAATTATGTGGAAAAATTTATCAACTAACCCCTTCAAGCTTTATAAGGGAATTTTCCATTTCTCTAGTGTGGTCATTCTCTTACAAAATCAACAACATATCAAATTTTTTAACATCCACTCATGCTGCCTTTTTCCTTTTTATTTTTTGAAGCTTAGTTATTGTGATACATCAATAAATGCTTCCTATATTCCGCTATTCAGTACATTCTGTTCTGTTATTATTAAACATTTAAGTTGCTAGAAAAATTTTGAATTTTGAAATTAAATTGCACATGATCTGAATGATGCATGGAGCATGATAGAGAAACTTAGTATATATTAGAGCAGTAGGAATGTCTTCTCTAATTTTCTACATATTTTTAATTAAATAATCTGTATTAATTTTCTGTTTATCAAGCCTAAAACAATTTTGCAACTTTCTTGAAAATGTCAAATAGTAAAACAAATTTCCTGTTTCATAAAATATAAATATTGCATTAAAATTTTTAGTCTTCAATAATATAGAAGATATCATTTGTCAATTTTTTTTAAGAATAGATGTCTAAACTTTTCATGGCAAAATACCAGAGATTAAAAAATGTAAAAAGCTACTTACTTTGAGTTATTATATGTATACAGAACAACTTCTGCAATAAGTACTTGTATGTCTTCTGGAAGTAGTGTAATGTCTCCAAATATACGTATGCACACACCATATTTGTCTAATTTTTCTCTGTTGGAAAACATTTTAAAAAAATGAAATATTTGCGTTAAACATAAAAAATTAGTAGGTAAATTTATTCTATAATTGGCAGAATTAAAACAATTTTAAGATCATACATGCTCAATGCTCATGCTTATTTATAGTCATGCTCATTTATAGTCAACTATAACTTATACACAACAACTATTTAGGCTTATAATGAAGCAGTTTTAACCTCCTTCCTCTTTTTTAAAGAGAAGTGTTCATTACAAAAAGTTTATTTACAATGAAGTGAATTCATTATACATTCAGAAAGTTACTTAATTGTTTTAAACATAACTGGATCTTAATACTTCACTTTTACCACAACCTTTTCCCTGAATTATCTATATCTAGACACACAGCAGTGTGTCCGCCAAGTTCAGAAAGTCAGCCAAATTCAGAAATGGCGACACCGGCCAATGTGTATATTTACCCAAACCATTTCAAGCTACTTTTGACCCCATCATTATGTAAAAACTATTAGACCTACATACTTGAAATTTTGTACGTCTAATAGAAATCCCCTTAACCCCTAGAACACGGGTCCCCAACCTTTTTGTACCTAAGAGCACACACTAGAATATCGGTTGAATGGCGGGCACCATTTATTTTTTCAAAAAAAATTTATAGTTGGTGGACATAGTTAACAATACACACCATATAAGGCACGAAAAATTTAATTTCAAAAATTAATTTAGCATATGAGTATAATTAGTATTAATATTCTTGCGTAAAATAGATTATTACTAAATTGCTTGCAAAACATATGAAGTATAAAAATTATTTATATAGTAAAATACAGTCAATGTGATCTTTGGCATTGCATTTCATTGACCAGCGCTTCATAATTGGGAGAATATGATGAAATTCCTGCTCGCAAGCAATCGTCACGTTGTTCATCTGTAAGTCGTAATCTATATTTTGATTTTATGATATTCATTGTCATTTATCATTATAGGGTTATTCATAGTTATGTGGCCCTTTTTTCATATACTCTGGCCCTTTATTCCTAGATTCTAAATGTTCTCTAGTTTGAAATGGAAAACTTAAATATTTTACTGTTGGGCACAAGCACAGCGGGCGCACCTAGACCAATCAACGGGCGCCATGGTGCCCGCGGGCATCCCCCTCATAGGGTTGGGGACCCCTGCCCTAGAATATCAAATTTCATTGAGGTGCCTCTTATGGTTATGGAATTATTAAGGTCTGAAAAGTGTCATTTTTATCACCGACTCACTCATCAAAAACCTAACCCACTTCTAAGTGACTTAGAAACTTAAAACTTGGTATCTAAGTAGACGATTTGGCTTATATAACAGAAAAAAATCCGAAACTTCAAAAAATTACATTATCTTCGAAGTTACTACCATATTTATAAGTAGCATCATACCTAAGAACTTCAAACGGCAGCCGTATTTTTCTGCCGTTAACATAAACAATATACTCTCTTGCGTTAGAAAGAAAATAATTGATGCATTGAAATTCACTTTCGGCTTTAATTTTTCACCTTAAGGCTAAACTCATGTTGAGTACAAAGAATCCATTGGTAGTAGTTATACAGAACTTTTCAATGTTTTAAAAAAAAAATTAATTAAGTAAAGATGGATTTACGGACTTAATACGGAAAAATGTAAACAAACAGGGTGAAAATTAAGTATTTTTTAATTTTAATTGGAAAGGCTTGGCTTGTTGGGGAAAACTATTAATAAATATGAAAGTCATTGTTAAGTAAAAAGAGTTTATTGCCATTGAGCTGTATTATTAAAAGCAATTGTAGCAACAGTTTGACTGAAAGCTTCTCTACAGCAAAAATTACATCCAATCAGTTTGTTTGCTAAAATCGACTTCTAAACGGGAATTGTCATACAAATGATTAGTTTTTAGAGCCATTCATTCAAAGAAGGTTTGCCCTTTGATATGGATTTTTTGAAAAATAAAGTATTTATTGAAAAAATATTTGCACTAAAAAGAATAAAATAATTTTTAAGAAAAAATAGAACCGACTTCAAATCAGAACAGCTATAAATTGCACTAAAAAGTAAAAAATAAATTAATTCTTTAAAAAACATTGATGTAACTTTTAAACATAGTTTTAGAAGTCGGTGCAAAATTATGGGTCTAATTACTATTATACCATGTGTTACTTCATCTTAGCACTGTTGCTAATTTATATTGGTAATTGATTAATCATTACAAAAGATTTTATCTATCATAATTTTGCACCGACTTCTAAAACTATGTTTAAAAGTTACATCGATGTTTTTTAAAGAATTAATTTATTTTTTACTTTTTAGCGCAATTTATAGCTGTTCTGATTTGAAGTCGGTCCTATTTTTCCTTAAAAATTATTTTATTGTATGATTTTATGCAGTATCTTTGGAACAGAAGCATTTTCATTGAACTTGAATTTGCGATGTCAAAATCACACAACGGTGGAAATTCCGATAATTTTTGTCGTTAATTTATTATTCTACATAGTCTGATGTCTTACAATCCTTTTTTGACTACTTTCCTATAAAGTAAAAAAAAAAAAGAATGAAAAAAGGCTTAATGTATTGTAAAAATAAAAATATCCTTAAAAATAAGGAAAAGTGAAAAATAAGTAATTAAATAAAGATGGAAAAATTTGAAATTTGAAATCAGGGTTTTGTGATGAAAAAAAATGTGTGTCTGTCATCCTCTAATAACTTTTGAAGGAATACTCTGGTTCAAAAGATTTTTTTTGCAAAGATCTTAGCGAGGACATTTCATTTCCATATTTATTTTTTTTTTATTTGAACAGTTCAAAAAATCTTAAAATTAGCACCTATGGGCAAAAATGAAGTACATTATGTAAACTCTGGGCATAAGATCCAAGTTCCTATGAACAAGCAAATCGGAAGGAGCTCTCGGTGTGAAATAACTTTTGATTTGAACAATTTTTGTTCATTTTTGAAGAGTTAAAAAAATCATTACTAGCTCCTATGCAAATTTAAATCCTATATAAAATTCTGATCTAACAGATACGAAGTTCATCCAGAATTAAGTGAGCCTATTTTCTCATGAAACTGTTTGATAGGGATTTTTAAGGACATTTCTGAATGAATGAGTGAATGAACCGTTGTATAAACCGTTGGAAAAGGTATATCTTGTTGGGTAGAAACCCCTAATTTTATTAATTTCTCAACACACTAGCAGGGTTTGAATGCCTTTTAAGTACCTACTTTCTTTTCTGTGGACGGCTTGTAAGCTAACAGGTCTTAGGGTACTCTTCAGGCATTCAAACGACACGCGCCAAGTTTAATGGCGGATGTGATGGGTGGAAACATCGCCACGATGCTAGCCCGGTGTCGCCATACCGTGGCAACTTTGTTGGAACACGTGACTTGCATGGAGAGAAGGTCAACTTCAACGTGTATGTAAATGAGGTTGAAGTAGGAGTTATTAAAAATGACATCACCATCGCGTCATAGGTTTTGGGAAGTATAAAGGGAGGATGAGTGCGTACTGACTTCACTTGATTCACTGGATTCACCGTCTCCGTCTGGTTTCATTTTCGATCGACCTGTTGGTCGTTGCTCCCTCTCATGGAGTTAGTCTCCTTGCCATGAAGCTAATGGATTGGCAATAGATTTTTTGAATGTGGTCGAAATATTAGACCTTGGTTAAGTTTTAAAATTTTGAAGTGTCTTCTCTCCCCGCTCGTCACGTTCCAGTGCTTGTGAAAATGTTTCAGAACTTGGAGATGTTTTGCTTTTAGAAGAGTGGAGTTTTTATTTTTACATTAGTTTTAAACGGGTTTCTAGTCAGGATGTCAACCATCAAAATATTATTTTATCTTCATAATTGCGTTTCACTGACTTCGAGTTACCGGTGAAATCATCTGAAATTTCGTACGACTGTGATTGAAGTTCTTGGACTGTCTACATGCTGACTGGTGGATTCAACTAAACCAGTGCTCGTTCCAGTACAAGCAAAATGGACTAATTCTCAACGGTCGTGAATTTGATGTGCTTTTACTCGTGGCCAAGTAAAAAGACTGATATTTAAATACTGCAATTTGAGAAGTTTTTCGAGATGGTTAGTCTGACTAGATACTGTGTTGTTATACCCATCGAATGTTTCTGTGGTAACGTATGTTTACTGTATTATTAAATGTTTAAAATAAATCCAAATTTTGTTAAAAATGTTTCTTGTTTACCACCAACTGACACCACCTCTGACAGCTCATGTTGGGATTTGAATTCAGAATCTTTATTCTAAATTTAAATTAACTTTTTCTTAAAAGCCCAACATATCTGAAATAATTAAGAATTAAAGTTAAATGAGAAAGAGAGAGAAAGGTATTTAGCTAGATTGTCAATTATTTGATATTGGTGTATCTGAGAAAGTAGGCTTGCATAGTGCTAGACAGAACTTCTTGTTTAAAACGTTATTACAATGTACAATAAATAATTCTGCAAAAAGTATGATTTGATAGCTTGAAATTTCGTGCAGGGTCCATTTTGATTTATTGGAATTCTGTGAAGGGTCTGAAAACAGATCTGAATTTCCTCTAGCTCGTGCACTGTTACTGCATATTTAAAGTAAACTAATACGTTTACAATCACAACAAAATGTTACTCTGTTAAAGCCTGTATATAGAGCCATTCAAATACTTTCAGAATTCTTTTCATTAATAAATTGTGGAATTAAAAAATAAATAAACTCACATTTAAAAACCTGAAAATTAGATTACCAATAGCAAAAATTGCATACCATGCAGCAGGGCCGGCCCGACGGTATTCGGCGCCTCTGGACTTTTTAAAAATAGTCGCCCCTAGCCTTATTTCATCATACAAACTAAAATACTATAAATTCAATTGTGCATCATTTTATTGTGTTTTCAATTATTTTAAAAACTTTAATAATTACATACATGAGACAAATAACTTATTTTTTTCTTTCTAATGGGCTGCTGTTGGCTTCCGGTAATTGCAGACCTAGTGCGTTCACAGGGATTGGTACCATCTAACCATCTGTATCGAGCATCACAAAGGGTGTAGTACCAACGCCACAAGTGAATTTTGACGCTAAGTTCTTTCACTGGAAAGATGGAGTATCTGGGAGGAGTCGCTATCATTGGGTCTGCCTACGTTAAGACAACTAGAATTTTTGAATTAATTGTGTGAAACAGGGAATATCGTTTTTTTTTTTGTTGCTCCGACGCTGAGGCGCCCCCAAGATGTTGGTGCCCTTGTATTTTGCACACTTTGCACATTGATCCGGCCGGCATTGCCATGCAGATTAATGATGCCCAGAAACTGTAACCTACAGGCCAACTATGTCAAAATCTGTAACCTACAAATCAGCTAATTAGTAATTTTTAACACTGCTTGGTGTCTTTTAATGTTTTTATATTGTATTTTAGGTGTACATACTACATAAAAAAAAAGAAATGGCAAATTTGAAATTTCTAAAAGCTACTTAAAATTAACAATTATGTCACCTCCTTTTGAGAACTGCTCCATAGATATATTTTCAATTGACTTGCATTAACAATGACTATCGCTTAAGATATTTCAAATTAGATGTAATGACCATAAAGGAACATGACTCATAATAATATGATATAATCATCCTAATAGGGGCTATGAGATGAGTAAGGATTTTCTCATTTGGCAAAATCAGAATGTTTCATTTATCTGGTGCAGAGAAAAGAAAAATTGTAAACATTTAGTTTTTAAAAAAAGGAATATTCTCTCCCTCCATTATTTACACAAACAGCATACTTTTTGTTAAGCAGAAAATGCAGTTTAGATTTTCATATGATACTCGCTTAAATCCTTCATGTATTTTAAAATTTACTTCAAATTCGATTTCATTTATGTACTCTTATTGCATAATTTATGTATTTTCAATGGTACAAAAACTGTACTTTTGTACATGTGTGTACAAAAGTATAACTATTACAAATCATATTTTTTTTCTTTGCATTGTATTTAAATTCAAATTTTTTATTTCATCTTAACAATTTCATACATTTCATATTATAGTTTACTGTGCCATCAGAAAGTAACATTTGATGTAAATTTAAAAAAAGGGAATTATTTGAACATTATTATTGATTCATTTGATACAACAACCATTTGACAAAACGACTAATAACTTAATTATTAAACTTCGGATGGGATCATTTTAATTATGACACAAGCAAACTGCATGTATTATACCAGTGGCATACGTAAAATTTTTCAAGCGGAGGGGGTTCATAATTTTCTGAAACTACTAAAAGACATTCGAGTATGTAATAAAGCACTATTATTTCCTTAATTTAGACAGCTATCTGAGTTCAAGGGGGGGGGGGGGGTTTAAACCCCTAACCTCCTCTTGCGTGCGCCAGTTTATTATAGATATAGAATACCTTTTTTCATTTACGATAGAAATATGAACTTACTTTTCCTGTAATAAGTCTTTAAACTTCTCTCTGGCTAGATTCATTAAGCAATCTACTTCTTCTTTTGGTCTTTTAAAGTTTTCTATGCTGAAGGTATAAACAGTGACTTCAGTTATACCCAAATCTAAGCACCATTCTAAAGTCTTTAAAAAATATATATGAATGTAAATAAATAAATATGTATTGCATGTTAATTAATTCATTAAGCATTTTTTCAATAATAAATGTTTTTATATTAATGGATTTCCAGGCATACATATTTAAAATAGGAGATTAATCAGAGGTTAGCCACAAATCATTCAAGATAACATTATTAATACAAAGTATTTATTAACAGGAACACTTCAGTATAATTATGTTTTTGCTAGATATTTTACATCTAATATTTTAAAGCCAAACGATCAAAATTTAAATATTCAACCAATCACTGATGAAAAAATTTTCTTAGGAAATTTTCCGTATTCAACCACTAATTGCTTAGGAATATATTTTTAGCTCTGAAATGTATGAGAATAATTTTTCAACCCGAAATATAATGAGATAATTTTCTATTAAGTAATACAAATTAAAATTCTACATAAAAATTATAGAACATACATTTTAAAAGTATGTTTTTTTAGTTTGTGGTCATGTTTTTTCTACAAATAATAAATTTGCACCTGGGGCGGACTACGTTAAAATGCAATTATACATTTTATTAAAAATAATTGATAATACCTTGGTGTGAAACGACATTAAAATTTTGAAATTATTTCGTGTATCTTAAATTATGTGCCAACCTGAAAAATGTTTTCTGTAACCAGCAAGGCAATTTTCCATTCTTTTATTATTATCAGATTGAGAGGTTAGTTTTTCCCTCTTAACACATAAGAAAATTCTGGAATTAAACTTAATTTGGTAAACTGACAATAATAGATAGCACTATGTTAATAGAGTATGTGGTATCCTACAACATATTGAAATCAGATACAGATAAAAATTAAGCTATTTGATAAAATGAGATTAATTTGTAATGCTAAAGGAAAACTAACTAATTACATTTAATTTCAGTTATAACTCAAGTTAATACAGCATCGGATCTTGGAGTTTTTCGTGGCGGGGCAAAATTTAATGCCGCCCCGTCTCTATCCAATTATTGCTCACATTTCATAAACTTTTATGGGCTGGCCATTTTTTTTTTTGAGAATTTTCACTTGGGGGGGGGGGGGGGGCAATGATAAACCCATAAAACTGTTGTTAATGTTTCCACACCATTGGCCCACAACTCAACAGTAAAGGAGTAGACCCATAATAAGGGGAATTCCTTAACTGGAGATATGAAATTATGACAGTTGAGGAGGGTCCAGGGAATTCTCCCCTAGGAAAAATTTTTAAAACTATATCGGGCGTCACGCCAGAGGAAATTTGGGTCCATTTTTGGGACCCTTCACAAAATTCCAAGCTTCTAAATAGTGGATTTTACACCATAAAAGCAGCAAAAAACAATAAAATTTTCCATCACTATATGTTTAAATTTTAAATTCACAAAATTATTTGATTTTGCACAAGAATCTCTTTCAAATTCACAAGAAATGGACCCTGATAAAAAATGCTGGATTGACCTCTGTATATGAAAACTGGTGTATTTTGAGGCCTTTTGAGCTTCCCCTCTTTTCAAAAGGATGCTTTGAAAATTTGTAAAAGAAAAATTATTGTATTGTTTGAGCATGGCATGATTTATATTTCCGTATCACAAGTGCAAATTAACCACATGAGCACCACTGCTATCTACTAAAGATTTCCTTGCGAGTTACTTGTAGCTAGCATTTTACGGGTTGATGACCACTGGTCTAAACCATGGGTGGGGAACCATTTGGTTTTGAAAGGAGACGCATTAAATTTGCTGCTTGTGGTTAGCTGATATCATATGTGTAACATACACAGGCTAGCAGCAAACTTCTAGCATATGTTATGCAGCATGCCAGTACCAGATAATGTTAGTAGTAGGGCCATTCCATGAAAAAGTGGACATGAGGGTTGAAATTTCAATTTGTCTTAATTGTAACATGTAATACATCAAATTAAAGGAAAATGTATGAGGTTTATAAAATTATAAAGAAAAATGTCATAAAATTTATTCTTGTATTATTTTTTTAGGCTTAAAGTTAGTACAATGTAAAAAACTTTCAATTCGGAAAAACAGGGTATTTTCATTCACTCAGGAATAATATTTAATCCTGCAGCATTTTCATGGTGAGTGCATATATTGTCATTTGTGACCTTTACCTACCTTTTGAAGCATTTAATGCTTCTTAAAAATAAAAATAAACTCAATTTTTAATACAAATATATTTATAGGTCTCTCTGTCACACCCGTCACAAAGAAGATGCGTAATATACCATAGCAATTGCACTCTTCCATGAAAATACATGAAACTTTGTAAAAGTCTAACTATTGCAAGTTTGAATAAGTAGAAATTATTAAAAATATATTACATTTTTATTTTGTGTGAAATTTTGGTGTGACGGGTGTGACAAAAGCTTCGTGACGGGTGTGATAAAATCATGGTGACGGGTGTGACAACATTTTAAATAACTATAAAAGCAGTTCCTAAATGAAAAAGTAGGTTCAACCATTTTTGTTTCCAAGCAAATTAAAATAATGTTGTTAAAAAAAGAATTTAAAGTTATATAATAAATTTAGTTTATTTTGATAAGTTTCATAATTAATTAATAAAAGTCATTTTTTTAATTCTATTGATAAAATTCCAAAGAAACAAAATTTATTAGGTTCTTTTTAGTTAACCATTTAACTATACCCCTGAATTAAAAATGGTTCAAATTTTTAACTGTAACTGTATATACCATCAGTTCATGTATTTGCAGATTTGAGTTTTGTCCTGTTCTAAGTTAGATTTAATTGTGATCCCGATGATAAAGACATCAGAGTTTTTGTCAGATTTCAGAAGAAGAGTATCTTCAATATAAAAGGTAAGTTTTCATTTTTATTATGCAGTTTTGTTTTATTATTATTGTTCTAAACATATTTTGGTTTGAAAAATTTTTAAAGCATTGAAGTTTTTAACATGCTTTATCTTAAACCTAATTTATAGAACTTTCATTTGAATATAAATATTCATTAAACAATTTATTTAAAAATATATTTAATTTAGCAATATTTATAATACAATATGTGTAAAATATACTTAAGTAAACAATGATCATTAAAGAAACATTACTTAAAAAATGCATTGTTTTTTATTTTTTACTTTACTTCATGGCATATGCTTTTTCTACTAGTAAAAAAGATGAGTGATTTAAGGGGGGAAATTGCACATCAAAATATTTTATTAAATCTGTTTTGTTGAAATAATTTAATTTTTTGTTTCAGATAATGTCAGCTACTGCCAGAAAGCAAAAATCACGTCAAAAATTAAAAGAAGATCCAGTTAAATGGGCAATATATCTTCAAAAAGAAAGAGAAAGAGATAAAGCAAGGCGTGAGAAAAATAAATCGGAATCAACTGAAGTTCAACTCAAGAAAAAAAGAACTGAAGATGCTGATAGGCAAAGGAAGTGTAGAAGTAAGAGGAAACAGCACATTAATAAAAATACTGTTGATGATCCTTCAAATGACATGACAGAATCTCCCATTGGCACCTTCAGAACTAGACAGTCATTCGGAAAAGCACTGGCTCGCTCTCGTAAAGTTTTGCCTAGAAGTCCATGTAAGAAAAAAATTATTGTTCGAAAGTTAGCAATGGAACTTATTCCTGAGATAAACAATTCTTTGAAAGGCAAAAAATCTAACCAGCATAGTTTGTCAACTATTACTGAAGAAAAAGTCATCCAATTTTATAATAGTGACGAAGTCAGCAGGCAAGCTCCGGGAAAAAGAGACATGAAATCTGTTAAGGAAGCATCATCTGGTAAACGAATTCTAGTTCCAAAACGACATATGCTAATGACGGTTGGTGAAGCTTTTGAACATTTTAAAAGAGAGAACAAAAATATTTTGATTGAGAAATCAAAGTTTTATAGTCTGAGACCGAAGCACGTAATTTTGATATCAGAAACACCACACAATGTTTGCGTGTGTAAATATCATGCTAATTTTGACTTTTTGCTTAAATCATTAACACATGTAATTATGGAATTCCCAGCATCAAGTAATGATCTACTTAGTTTGATGTGCTGTAATGCTCAGAGTGAAAGGTGTATGACAGGGATTTGTGAAGACTGTCAAAAAGAAACCAATGCATTTATAAATGAAGATGACTATGAAAATAAATACTTAGTATACAAGCAATGGAAGGAAGAAGCTGGATTTCTAAAAGTAGTGGAGATTAATTGTTCTGTCACAGATGCTTTAAATGAACTGAATAATCAGCTGCCATTTTATAAACTACATTGCTTTGTTAAAGGAACTCAATCAAGTTACTTTGAGGAAGTAAAAAATAATATTGTGGATAGTGAAGTGATACTTCAAGTGGACTTTGCGGAGAATTACAGTGCAGTGTCTCAAGATGAGATTCAAAGTGCCCACTGGACTCATCCCCAAATTACCATATTCACCTGCTGTGCGTGGTTAAAAGGTAATGTTATTCGCTCCTTCGTGGTAATAAGTGATGAACTTCAGCATGATAAATATGCTGTATGGGCATTTTTAAATGCTATCTTAACCGATCTCAAAACGGAGTTTCCTCAGCTACGAAGAGTAAAGATTTTTTCCGATGGCTGTGCAGCACAGTTCAAAAACAAGTATACCATTTCAAACTTGTGCTTCTTTCAGGAAGATTTTCAACTGACATGTGAATGGAACTTCTTTGCCACTTCCCATGGAAAGGGTGCAGTAGATGGTATTGGGGGGCTTATAAAGTCAAAAGTTTGGTACTTGGTAAAATCGAGACAAGTTGTGATAAACTCTGCACTAGATTTCTTCAACTGTGCTGTGAACATAAGTGCAATTAAATCATTCTACGTGACATCCAAGCAAATATTGCAGTCCGAGTCGATGTTATCTGCAAGATGGGAGAATTCTCTTTCCATAGAAGGAATCAAGTCTTTTCACCACTTTCAAGTTAGCGACTCTACAAATCTTTTAATTGGAAGGACTGCAAAGTCTACTTTGAAAAAAGTAGCCGTCACTGCTACTCAGAGAATATATTCTTCTCCCACTCAGATCGTGCAAACACCTGATGTTGTTATAGGAGACTATGTTCTAGTGTCACTTTCCACTGCAGGTAGTAGCAAAAAGCACTGCAACAGTAGATTTTATTATGCTACTGTTTTAGGTATAAACTCAAAAAAAGAAGAAGTTAGTCTGAAATATATGCAGCCCAGTGGACCTTACTGGATTTGGCCAGAAAAAGAAGATATTTCTACTGAAAAAATGTCTGTAATAAATAAAAAAGTTGCTCCACCGACCCTTGTTACAAATAGAGGCCATTATAATTTTTAAATGATCTATATGTATCTTCTGTAAGTTTTGTTTCCAATAAAATGTAAATGTAAACTGTAGTTAAGTTTACTATCTGTATTGATTTTGTTTTCTTTAAAAAATTGCTTTTCAAAATTGTAAATTTGCACAATGTCACACCCGTCACATTTTGGTCACACCCGTCACAGCAGAAAAAAAATTCCTACATGTTAAAAACATTAAAATTAATCATAAAAACCATCTTTTAAATTCTATTTGAATATCTTTCAATAAAAAAAAATTGCTACAATGATTAAACATTTCAATATTCACAGGAATTTGTACAAATATGGAAGCAAGTGAAAACTCATGTCCTGAAAAAGTCACACCCGTCACGAGATTTAAAATTTTTTTTAAAAAAAATTGAAAATTCTTGGAGTTTTATTGCAACTCAATTATTTAAGCCAATGCATAGTTAAACATAATTAAAAAGCTTTTTTAGTATTTATTTACTATTTTATAGACTGAAATACAGATATAACCTCGAAAAATTGCGTCTGAATGTCACACCCGTCACGATGGAATGGCCCAGTACTAAAAAGAGCACACAAATGAATTGAAGGTTATTTTTTCCACTTAGTTCCAATTTTTATTGTTACTGCTGCCCTCAAAAGAAATGACTCAGAGATTCAGATTTACCCAATTCATCAAACTCGAAACTTTTAACGCCTTACTTATCCTTTACAAATTACATTGAAACTATCTAGCATGCTCATTGCACTACCTCGAAATCTAGTATCAATATTATAAAAACTGCATAATAGTCATATAAATATTTTGTTTGGTCTAATTCAATTAGATATAAAGCAGTTGGGATTCAATAGTGTTATTGAAGCAATATTTAGTTTCTTTTTTTTTTCAATGTATAATGCTCTCAACTTTTATTTATGTGACCTTTTCACCACCTGCCAAGTTCACTGCATCATTTCAGAGCAAAATTGTTCCTTACTTGTAGTTTAGACCAGTCGTTACCAAACCGTAAATCACCAGCTACCATTAACTCACGAGGAAATCTTTGGTAGATCGTAGTCAGACTCAGGTGGTTAATCTGCACATAATTACACCAACAACTGTTAGGGGATTTTCCATATTTCGTCAATATTTGCATTGAAAGTTTATGGTTCAGAAGGAAAATAGAGAATATTTTTTTGGCATAAATCCATGAAAAAGCAGTAACTGCCCAATATAGTAGCCCTCTCATTTCATTCTGGCATATATAAATAAATAACTGAGAATTGAAAAGTTCCTTACTTTTTTGACCTGTCTTTCTTTACTATGGGGAGGAGGGGGTTGAAAAATAACTCATAATAAAGTTTGGAAAAGGTATTATTGCACAGTGGCTCCATAAGTTTGGCGATCACAGGTTTAGACAATTGTTGCTACCTATGAGGCAGACTTGAATACTGTATATTTTATTAAGAGAGCTACGTTATTATAGCTATGCAATTTACAAATGTTTAATTTTTACTCATTCATACAGAAGTTGCTTTTTAATATAATTACATGAATTAAACATAATTACAAATCATAGTTTTTATCTTGCTTAAAAGTTCAAAAAATCACAAAATCTCGTTCAATTGTGAAACTTTACCTTCTTTGAGCTAACTCTAAATATTGTTTGCTGGTGATAAAATTTTATCATAATAATGGAACAAATTTAGAGGGTAAGGGGTTGAAAATTTAAAACTTCGAAAAATAAGCACCACATTACTGAACAGTTACATAAGAAAACTGAATTGAAGGAATTTTCATAACACTTCAATTGAAAAGTTGAACTTGTGATAGGATTTGATCTGAATGCAGTTTTTGAAGGCTAGCTTCGGCAGCAAGACGTTTCAATGTCCTGCCCAAGTCAACACATACTCCTTTCCCATGAGCTTGTAGCATAGAAATGCCATTCCACAACAGCTGCAACACCTGTGTTGTGGCTCCGAATTTTTTTTCGTTTATTACTTACGACTGAGTTGGCAAAATACAAATTTTGTTATTGAGCAGAAACAAAGCTGAGAAACAGAGAATGACACTTCAGAAAAAGTTGGCCAAATGAAAAATGACTACAAACCCAATTTGAGACCAGCTTTTCTCGGCAGGCGCCCGGTTGGGTAATAAGACAGTAATAAGAGCTTCCATGAAAATAGTTCTTTTGACCATTGGTCTATGCACCGACTGAGGTGAATTCATCAGCGTTCTTTCAAGGAATTGATTCCTGTGGACCCTTTGAGAATAGAGTGTAGTGAGTGACAATCAAGTTTTGCTATTATCAGTCACAATGGGTGGGTTCCAATAAAAGATTACAGCTGCTATTTGAGCAATTTTTTAATTATCGTTTCCTTAAACTAGTACACTTTAAGGCTTGGGGATACTTCCATACTGTTACACTGTGTTTAGCCCTATGTCATTCAGAATCATCTGAAATACTCTGATGATAGTCGGACGCGGAAATGGCTTTATTACATAGGCTATTTAGAAGAATAGCAACGAAGCAAAGCAAAAAGTATAGGTACCTAGGGGGTGCCGAACAAGCCTAAACTGGAAGTCACCCTGTGGCCATCCCCTAATATTCTTATGATCTTTTGGAGCAATGCAAATGTCGGTAACTTTTCGAGTGAGAAAAAAACTTTGCCCCGTTTGCAAAAAAAAAAAAAAGTATTGAAAAACAAGATTGCGCTTTGTTGGGATGGGCATTCTAGACTTTTTGCAGACCCTGAAACAGTGACGTCCCCGCTAGTTACACCACTGGTTGGTATGACTTCCGAAATTGGTTGGGAATGCTATAGTTTGCTTTGTACTCTTGCAAAGCCTAATAAGGTCACTCTCTGTTGGGTGCCTGGGCACTCAGGTGCCATTGGTAATGAAACATCTGATCGCATGGCTAGGAAAAGATCCGATACTCTCGTTGTTGGCCCAGAGGATTTCCCCCAATTGGGATTTCAAAGAATCTTATTAGGACTGCTATTTTTAATATTTTTGAAGATAAGCAGTATCGTAACTGGTGTGACATAGATGGTCAACGCCAGGCCAAGGAACTTAATTATGTACAGCCTAGTATAAGGACAAAAGAACTATTAAAACTTAATAGAAATGGTGCCGGAAGGCAATTAGTCTTCACATTGGTCATTGTATCTTAAAGCGGCTTCTTACTATTATGAGAGTCAGTAATGACCCAACCTGTAGAGGCGTAACTTCTTCATGAGGAAACCATTACGCCCATTTTATGCAGCGGTGAAGTGTTTTCTGCTTATAGGTTTGAACACCTGGGTCGTCATATTATCGCACCCTGAGAGATTCATGACATTCCAATCAGATGCCTCCTGAACTTTGCGTCAGCTACGGTTCCCTTCTAGAGTCGTGTTCAATCTGGGGATTAGTACCTCTGGTTGCAGTGCTTGGTTCTTTCGAGCACCCCTTTCCTTCATTTCATTTCATACTACCATCCCTTTCATTTTTCTCTGTTATTACTATTCAAATCTTGAAATTCACTAATGGCACTGTCAAATGCCTAAATCATAACAAAAGTTATAAAAGCACAATCACCTACTCAAGGCAATAAATACATACTTCTGATAATTTTTCAAATCCTAGGGCATGTCCTTGAAGCTTTTCCATTCCATTTTTTGTAGCATATCTTCTGTTACCATCCATAATGAAAGCGATATGTTTTGGGATAGAGCCACATTTTAATACATCAATGCAAAATTTTTCAAGCCAAGTGCGTTTGCTCTCACGAAACCATGACATTTTCTGCTAAAACAAAAAAGAAAGAGATATAGAGGAAAAAAAAAATTTTCTTTCACAGTGAAGTTTGTTAATTAGAAGATATAAGTTACAGTTTTATTAAAAAGAGGAAATGTATTTTCCAAGGTAACTTGAAGTACACATAATTAGAGCTAAACAATGCCTTCATTGAATCTTTTGTCAATAATAATGGATTACAAGAACCAGTATTATTTATATCTGCAAATGTCATTTTTCTTTATTTATCGGAGAAAATTAGACCAGAAGTGTTATAAAGACATTTGGGACTTGATGAAGAGTGAATTGAACAAGCAGTGAACTAGAGTTCAATGTATTTTATGTTTTTCGAAAAACGTAAATAAATAAACGATAAAAATATGAGTATCTAGAAAATTAACTATTATTAGGGCAATGGATGAACATATAATTTTTTATTCAGTTTGGTAATAAAATGAAAATCGTTGATTATATAGGTAAATGCACCAGTGCTCAGCCAATCTCCAGCAGTCAATTAGCCTCCTCCTGATCTCCTTAAATGACAGGCCTGCTTTGGGCTACTAAGTTCAAAAGAATGAATGTCATGTTTATGTCATACATTCTATCACTGGCTTCAAACTAAGTTCTTAACATTCATTTATGCTCAATTATTTTTATTGATTCTAAAGTGGTTACGATATAAAATTTTTGTATACTGGCATATTCCAAAATAATAAGCCAGTTCTTTTTTTTAAATTTTTAATCTGCAATTATCATATGAAATACTGCAGCATCAGTCTTGACGTAATAAGGAGAGTAGAACAGACATTGAATTTATTGATGGGTAAAAAATTGTATCATAATCATACAAAAGGAAGCACATTTAAATAATCTTCTATCTATTAAAATGCTTTCATTCATATTCCATAAAATTAATGAAAGTGAAATAGCAGACCATTGATTTGGCTGCACACAAGATTTTGAAGGCTGATTACCAGATACTTTTCTCCTGTTAAAAAAATCCATTTTTTAAAAATTAAAAATGTTGTTTTGTCTTAAGTCAGTTTGGTAACATGTAATTAGAAGTGTATAGCCTAAAGTTTTAATTCTAATATTGATTGCTGAAAATTATAATTTAACAGTAATCAACACTAGAACTCTTAAAACGCTGGTCATTGATGCCTTTTACCTTATTCATCATAAATAAATATACGCCGAAGTCATAGATATTTATCGTCCATCAAATTTGAGAGTAACAGATTAAATAGTTAAACAACAGAAGTTAATAGCAAAACAAGCTGTTTAAATTCTAAAACTTTTTTACGGAACATTTTAAAAAGGAAAAGGAAAAAAAAAACATCAACTGGATTTTATAACTTGAAAAAATTAAAATAAGTTCATAGAAAACATTTTCATGATAAATTTATGACACAGAAAAAAATTTAAGAAATTAAAAGCTTTTGCTATGCTTCATATTCATGTGAATATAAAAAAGATCATTTTTCTACTTTTTTTTTTTTTGTACGCTAAGTTTTTAAAAAGGAAAGAATCCCTTTGCAAAATACCAGACCTTTGACAAAAACAAGTCACATTTTAGAATACGAATCTAATCGGTATAATGCTTATTAAATAGGGTAACATGAAAATATTACTCAAAGGTGAAACGATTAGAAAATGTGTCAAAATAAAAAAGAAAAAATAAGAGATTAAAAAAAAACGTTTTTAATTTTTAAAGGTTTCTTACTATGTGGCTTTAGGCAGGCCGTGACTGCTTGTTTTCTCGCCAAGCAAGGCATTCGCCAAAATACTCCCACAATGGCGCATGCGCGTTGAACTTTGTTCGTCATCTCATCGTACATACGTTCAAGCCATCATCGGACTCGAGAGATTCATTCGAAATTTTATGATAATTAAAAGACTTAGTAATATTATTTATGTTTACTAATACTGATTACTGTATTGAAAGCTCTTTTGATTTCAACGGATTGCAAAATGTAACTCTTATTGCTTGTTATCACTATACAATGACTGCGATCCAATGTCGTTAGGAGAATGCAGTGTGCCAAGTTTATGTTTATAATTCATTCAAGACAGCACTTTATGATCTAGTACAATTTAATTGCATTTAATAGTGAAAGTTTGTTTTCAGCATGCTTGAAATTGCTGAAGATAAAAAGAAACTATCGAATATTGAAGCTGGTAAGTAAGAACTTTCATATTGTGAAGCCTAATTCATGTTAAGAGTAAGAATTGAATGTAACGCGTTTGTGATACGAAAATTGTTTCATTTCAGAACTTTACTTATTGATTGCTAAATTCTTGAGCATTGGTCCTTGTACTCGAGCTGCTGAGGTAAGTGGCTATTTAAGCCCGTTAGTTATCTTATTGTGTTTAAAATATATGGATAACATTTTTGTATGTTTTAGGTCCTGAGACAAGAAATCGAGGAACATGATGTAAGTTTTGCATGAGTTTATGCTTTTTTTTTTTCTGCCTCGTGTTTTACCACGTGGTTTTTGTTTGACAGGTGGATGTTTGTTTACTATATACGCTTAAAATTTTTTAAATTGTAATATTTTTGTGATTTTTTTTTTTTTGCAACAGCTTTTGCCGAAACGTGTTGATTGGCTTGGAAATGAGCACAGTAGGAGTTTTAATGAGTTGGTAAGAAATTTTTTTAATTTTGAAAAAAAAAATTTTTCTTTAAAATTTGTGATTTTTTTCTTCATATTATAATTTATCACTTATTACTTTATTGAAAATTATTAAATGACTTCAAAAATAAATTTGAAAATAATTCCAAATCTTATTTAGAAATCCTATCTGATTTCAAGGTAACACCAGCCGAGCACAGAGCTTCAGATTGTTAAAGTCTTCTTTCCTCCCCCCCCCCCCTTTTTCTGTGACGTTTTCCGTTCCCTATGGTAACCAATGGGAGGCTACCTTTTTCATAGGTGATCACATGATATGACGTCAACAACAAGTTTATTGCGGGATTGTTTGCAAGAATGGCGAATGTTTGCTGTTTGGCGAAATTAATGCATCGCTTGTTACTGTAAAATTGATTTTCACAATTGAAATTTATTGATCGAAGTCTTTAGCTACACAGATATATTCCGTCGACAAAGAGAAGGTCTCCCCTCAGTTCTTTGAAGATACACTAGTAGTTCTAAATAGAAATGCTTGTATTCACGTATTAATTTAAAGCTATTAAACCGTAAACTCGTTAAATCCTTGAATTCAAATTTAACTCTCAAAATTGCCGTTCGTTTTTCTCAATGTTTGGTTCATATTTTAAATTTGAATTCTGAAAATTAAATATTTTATAGTTACATCATAAATTGGAGGCGAAACAAACCTTCATCAAACATATAACTTGCAATTGTTATCCAAACCCTAAGTCTCAAATCATTCCAAATTTATTTCTCTGTTTCAGTATTTTTAATTGCAATTACTTTCTTATATATTATTAATTGCCAACTTTAAGGCATTTAATCAGAGTAATTTACAAGCATGTGATAAGAAAATAGTTAATAATTTAGAGTTACTAATCGGGAGGAAAGAATATTTAAATTTAAGATGGTAAACACAAAACCAAAAATCAGCATTTGCTTTAAAAGGTTTTATTACTATTGCCTTATAAGTGGAAAATTGCAAAATTATATTGCTATTCTAGTAGAAATAATTTGTCTGTGTTCTTTTGAGCTGTAAAGCTATCAAATTATTCAGAGGCTGTTAAATAATCCAGTACAATCATTTATTAAATGACGGTACATAAAAGAAGAGAATGAACACTTTTAGACTAGCAACTAAATTAACTTAAAACATTCTTGACATTTTCATACATTTATAGAAGTTGCCACTTGCTTAACCAATAAGCTTTATAAACAAATCAGTCACAGCTAATATTGTGATTACTGTTGTCTCAAATATAGATTTAAAATTCCTGGGCATTTATAATTTAAAGTAAATATCCAGGTATTTACCTGGGTAAATGCCTAGAATTTATAAATATTTCTATATATATTTATGAATTTAATTAAAAATTCAATTGTTGTGTTTTTTCTTCTTTTTTTTTTTAGTTTTATCAAATTATATATATTTCAGATACAAATTAGATTTGGCTTCCGTTTACAGTAGGTAATTTGTTATTTACTAAAAAGAAAAATTCATTCTTTTGAATTTGTGAATTACCACTGAAATCTTTGTTTTCAGTAATCTTTATTTGAGGGTGGATTAGTCCTTCGTAAATTCACATATTAGATCATAATTCCAAATATTATTTGCTGTTGTTTCATTTTGTAATTTTAAAATGGTACTACATTATATTATTTTTTAATACAACAATGCATCAAGGAATACAGCTGATCATCTGGGTAGTTATTTATTTATTTATTTATTTTTTGAAATATTTTCACTGTGGCTGCTATATTTTAAGTTCTTAGTTTACGTGCATAAAGTAAATTGCATAAAGTAAATATATTTGCATTATCTCAGAAGTATAGTCTAGACATACGGCTAAATACTTAAAAAATGACGGAAAACTATAAATATCCTGAATTTTGGTATTTACCCGCAACAGGAGTGAATACCCATTTATAAATACTGTACTTACTGGGTATCTCTAAATTCTATGAACAGTCTTTATTTATTTTTCTTCCTTGAAATACATTTTTATTTTCAGAAAGTGAATTAACACCACTTTCAGCTAAATTTCCTTACGACACATATGACTTACTAAAACATTTTATGTAATAATTAATTGCCAAAGGAATCCCTGCCATCCTTCTGCGGAACCCAGTTTGGAAAACGCTGGAATACTGTATATATATGTGAATAAAAAGTTATAATAAATTTTTCATACCATAATTGAAAATAGTATTCTTGCTAGAAACTATTTTTGTGAAAGATACTTTTTAAAATCTTCCGCGGAAATTCATATATTAAGGGTACTAAATATTCTTTCCTTTAAATTTTATTTGTTATTTCAGTTATTTTATAATGGGTGATTTTTTTTTTTTTCAGAATACACAGCTTTCACAAATTGCCGATGATCATTTACTAAAAATATGTACCAGAATTGGACCTATCTTAGACAAAGAGATTCCAACCAATGTTCCTGGTTTGACTTCTTTATTAGGTGTTGGAAGGCAATCCCTTTTGAGGACCAAAGAAGGTGAGAATCACTTGTATGAAAAAGATAACTACAGTTCATGGAGATCTTGATAAAGTATTCTAAATTTGAAAATTGGTTATGAAATATGGTATAAAGTAATAATTGCAGTAGGTTTTTAGTATGTCTTCATAAAAATGGCATGATAAATGCTGGTCAATGACCCTTAACATTCTGCTCAGCTTTTGTTGAACTGCCAAATGTAAAATGATCATTGCATGCAGTGTCACTAAGTTATGAGCATCCCACTCAGTGGCGGCTCATAGGTATATTCCTAATTCTGGAACTTTTAAGATTTTTTCCTTTTTATTTCTGCTATTCTCATAGCAATTAATTTTTCCTACTGATGCATTGTCAAGAAGAGTAAGAGTACTGTTTCATTAGAAAAGTTACTTTTTGGTGAACCAATGATGTGACTAGAAAGATACGGGGTCTTCACCCCCAGGAGCTCTCAAGAGAACATATTTATATTTGTCCTCGTCCATATGTGTTTAGAGTTGCAGCACCCCCAGTAGTTTTGTGTCAAAAGCACAATAATAATAATAATAATAAAAAAAGGGATAAATAAATAACATACATTTTTAAATATTCAAAGCATTTTAAAATTTACTTGATGCATCTGAATGTACAAATTGAGTTATCAGTAAGTTAATTCTTTAGGGGGCTACAAACCAATTGGGAAAGAATTAATTCTCCAGTGTGGCCTCAAATCATGTAGAAATTCCAAAAAACGCTGTACAAACAAACAGATCCCTTGCTCACGTCGAAAAGATCTGTATGCATAATCAGTGTGACGCATGAGCTTGGTAGTGTTGGGCATTTCAAATGGTGTGTTGTGCTAGTTCCACAACTAGTTGCAGCACACATTTGTCAGCTTGGTCAGAAAATAGCTATTGTGACTATTTTTTGCTGCAGTGTTTGTTGATTTAAATCGAGTGAGTTTAAAAAAAAAATCATTTAAGGGCCATTTCACAGTGTTTTCTAAAAAGGTAGAGTCCGCAACATGACACTTTTTTTGTTATAACTAAATAATTTACAGTTTAATTACGTAGTTATAACAAAAAAAGTCATGTTGCGGACTCTACACGTTTGGATAAAATACTGTGAAATGGCCCTTAAATCGATGATTTTTTTTTTTTTTTGCTCAAAGCAATGTGATTTTTAAATGACATGATTTAAATTTTTTTTTTTTAAATGACTGATTAAATAATTTTTGAAATCTTTTTTCCTTAAATGTAACAAAGTTAGCTTACCTTAAATATTTCTGCAAGCAATGTTCATAAATGTAATGTATTGAAACATATGAGTTTTGGAAACCAAAATGTGAGATCTTCCATCGCATTTAAAGCGTTTTTTGTTAGGAAACTTCCTACTGTAATAAATATCACTCATTTTGATGCACTCCCCATCATTCCCTAAATGTTATACAAAAGCACGAATTTGCGATCTGAATTTTTGCGTTATGTTTGAAGGTCAAATTATTCCATCCTTGTTTCAACCTTGAATATATGTCTTTTAACCTATCCCCAAGTTGAAAAATAGCTGATGATTTTTTTAAAAAAATAATTGTTTGAAAGTATATGTTGCATTTAGGCACATAAATCACTGTTGAACTTCTTAGCGACCAAATTGCGATAGTTGAAACTTCCTAAATGCGACACTGGTCTCCAAGATGTGGAGAATTTTTTCGCTTCAGCCAGAAGTTTTTTTTTTTCCCCTTTCTATTCCTTTGTTATGCTTATTTTAACAAAATATTTAAAAGGAAATAATCTGAGTAATTGAAGTTCATTGAGCCATGCTAACATCTATGCATTCTGATCCTTTTAAAAAGTGAACTGGATGCAGGAATGCCGTGTATTTAAGCAAAAATAAGAACATGTACATCAATCAATATTTGCATGCTTCATATTTCTCATGCTCTGAAAATTCTTTTGCTGAATGGAAATAATTAAGTTTTTCTTATTTTTAATGCAATTAAAAGGGTATTTTTTGCAATATAGAAATTTTCAGTAAATTTAATTCTTAGGATTTTCATTCGAGTTTATATGTGTATTTATTATTTTGCCTGAGGGGTTAATACCTTCCATCATGCTTTAAAATTATTACATTTCCTTATCACGTGTATTTCTTATTAATAAAAATTATTTTTCTACATAAAAAAACTCAAGTTAATAAGAAATTTCGATACGACACCCCAAAAGTAGGTCACTTCCTTTTAACACCCCAAAATGTATAAATTATCCACTTTCTTGGAAAGCAACGGACCCACCCTAACAAAAAACGATAACACTCCTAAAAATCGGCCAAAACCCCTTAAAAACACCCTACAAGTATTTACCCCCTAAGAAGCGACGCAGCCCCCAAAAAACGATGACATCCACAAAAATCGGCCAGAACTCCCAAAAGCCTTCAAAATGTACTAATTATCCACTCTTAAAAAACTATGTATCCCTCCCCAAAATAATGATGACACCTGCAAGAGTCTGCTAATAACCCCACAAGGCTCCAAGCCCCCCAAAAATGATGAAACTCACAAAAATTGGCACCCCAAATTCATTAATTCCCCAAAAAAGTTTAACAACTCCCCCAAATCGGCCAAGCCCCCCCAAACCTCCTGAAACAACCTCAATTGCGCAGTACTCGCCATGACCCTCCCCTGTTGGGCAATCCTGCATATTAACGTTATCTTGTATTAAAGATAATTCAGTTTGGGCAAATTTTAACTGCAGCATTGACAAATCTTTCAATCATGGCCACCACTGCTTAGGTTTAGGCAATGGAGGCGCTCAAGCTCAGAGGGGAAAGCAAGTTGGGTAGGGGTACAATAGTGTTAAATTACAATGAGATTTTGTTCGAAATCGGAACAGAGCCGGGGGATACATATATAACATTTTGAAGATTTATACATACATGTATTCAAAAATTTACATTGTTTCATAATTTATATATGTGTATTTTTTGTTATTTTTTTAGAGCTAAACAAACCAAAATGTCAGATTACAAATCTTATGGCAAGAAAAAATGGCATGCCTTTATTCCCTCCTCCAACATCCCATTCTTCTTATCCACCAAATATTTGTAAGTATTTTATCCTTCATGTTTAAAAACTGTTGATTTTTTTATTTTCAGACAATATTAAATTTAAGTAAAATAAGAATCTGCTATTTGTTAACCGGAAATTTCTCATTAAAATCCAGTGATTGTGTAAATGCAACCAGGTATTAAGGGACTACTTCTCTCATATATGTTGTTTCTTTACCATATTTATTGTAAATATTAGCAACTTTTTTTCCATAAAAAATATATATTGTTGAATATCGGTGCAGTTCCTTATGCTTCTAATGATAATCATGCATTGATGGCAACGCTGCATGTCTGCCTGAGATAGCTTGATGTAAATTTAATTGCAGATTGATCAACACTGCATGAAATTCCATGTCATTTGCTGAAAACAAACTTAAAGAAATGTTATTCTTTTAACATTTTATCAGTTTGAAAATTAGGGTATTTCTTTACTATCGCTTTAAATAATTTATTTATATCTGAAAATTTGTATTTTAATTATTTATGCTATGCAATTGAAAAAAGTATGATATCAACACAAGCATTCTTATGAACTTTTCTGATAATTTATTTTTAAATATCTAGATATTAGATACGTATTCCATTCTTTTTAACCGACTTCAACAAAGGAAGGAGGTTATACATTCATATTGTATATATGTTGTTTTTTTTTTTTTTGTTTGTCCACTCATAACTTCTTACCAGATGAATCGATTTTCATGATTTTTTTTTAAATCGATCGAAGGTGCTTTCCCATAGGTCCCATACCTTTGTTTGACAATATTCGATAATTAGAAAATCAGTTATGTGCTGAAATGTGGTCATTTTTTTGCTTTTTCATCCATAACTTTTGACTAAATGAATCGATTTTGATGATTTTTTCTTTAATCGATAGAGGGTTGTCTAAGTCGAATATTGCACATCAATTTGACTACATTTGTTTTTTATGAAAAAGTTATGGGTGAAAAATAAGCATTTCTTCATTTTAATTGGTAAGGCTGAGCTTGATTTTTCTTTGTTGGGAAAATTGTTAAACATGAAACTCATTGTTTAAAAAGAGTTTGTTGCCATTCAGATGTAATATTAAAAGCAATTATAACAAGAAATAGACTGAAGGCTTCTCTGAAGAAGAAATTAAATTTAATCACTTTGTTTGCGCTAGTGACCTTTTTAAATCGATTTCAAAACCAAATTTTTCATATGAACCGTTAGTTTTTAGTTTTATTTCCTCAAAGAAGGTCTCCCCTTTGATATGCATTTTTTAAAAATAGAATATTTGTATAAAAATGTATTTACACTAAAAAGAATAAAATAAAATAATTTTAAAAAAAAGAAAAAAGAACCGACTTCAAACTATAAATTGCGCTAAAAAGTAAAAAATAAAATTATTCTTTAAACAACTTCGATACGACTTTTAAACATAATTTTTGAAGTCGGTGCAAAATTATGATGGATTTTGATGCATGATTCCTTTTGTAACTATGAATCAATTACAAATATAAATAGCGTAGAGTTTGCAACAGTTTCAATGTAAAATAACGCATGGCGTAATGATAATTAGACTCATAATTTTGCACCGACTTCAAAAATAATGTTTAAAAGTCGTATCGAAGTTGTTTAAAGAATAATTTTATTTTTTACTTTTTAGCGCAATTTATAGTTTGAAGTCGGTTCTATTTTTTTTTTTCAAAAATTATTTTATTATTCATTTTGGATTCGGTTACATTCAGTTTAAAAACAACATGCTTTCTATTGTTCCTACTAATTTTTGGCTATATTTTTGAAATTAAAAATTCTAAATGAATAAACATCATTACTTTTACACGTTAATTTAAAGCACAAATGAGCAATAAAATGCAGACATATGTTTCGGGATTGCTTGGAATCCCTTTTGTTTTGCATCTAGAAGCTCCCTGGCGCATTGAAAAAGGGATTCCAAGCAATCCCGAAACATATGTCTGCATTTTATTGCTCATTTGTGCTTTAAATTAACGTGTAATTTTATTATTATTGTTTACTTGCACAAAGTTAAATTATTTTTATCATTACTTTTAATTCAATCTGCTAAAGGAACATTTGTTGGACACTTCTAGTAGCTTCCAGGTGTGTCTAAATAGTTTGACACTTTCAGTAAAAGGTGATTCAGAACTTCAAAGCAATTTTTCAGCGCATCTGTTTTTTTATTCTTCGATACATTTATTCATTAATACTTTGATATTGAACATCAATGCTTTGTCATTAAGATTGACTACGATCAGTTTAAGTAAAATTGAGTGAAGTAGATAAGGTATTTACGTTGTAAAAAGTCATTAAATGTTTTGCAGCAAAAATGATGTTTGGATCTTATCATATCAATGTAATTTTTTCTATTGCAGCTCTTGTAAATTCAAAAAAGTTGACTAACAATAATGTTCACTTTAAAAATATTTTTCTTAAGTATAATGTCTTAGGTTTCTACTTATCTCTAAAAATGTTCTTTCTCTTTTTTAAAACTCTTTATAGCTCAAGTTCTAATTTCTCGAGAGTTAAGTGGAGGTATTTCCTGCAGACATGCATTCTCGCCAAAGATATATGCAAGACAGCAAATGTATAGGCGTCTGTTAGGTCACTTATCATCAGTGTACTGTGTACTTTTTGATAGGACAGGAAAATATATTTTTACCGTAAGTATTGTCTATTGCATCCTTTCTCTGTCTTTTAATGCTACAACATCCTCAAAATTCCATCCCCAGGTGTTGATCCAGCGTTTTTAATGGTCCGTTTTTTGTAAATTTTAAAAACATGTTTGTGAAAAATCAAATATCTTTGTGAAAATACAAAATTTAAACCTACAGTGATAAAAAAATTTCACTATTTTTTGCCTCTTATTTAATACATAATTCTGTAAAAAGTACAATTTGGTAGCTCAGAATCTTTTTGAAGATTTCCGTTTGGGATGATTTGAATTTTGTAATGGGTTCGTTTTGATTGACTATAACAGGGTGGAATCACAACCGGGAAATCAGGTAATTCTTAGGGAAGTTTAATATTCTGGAAAATATCGGGGTATATTTAAAATTCTCCCAAATATCGGGGAAAATTATCGTTTTCAATATCCAAACAGGCAAGCATTCTTAGTTTCGTTTGTGGAAACTGCATTTTGTTGCATGTGGTCAGGTCAGCTCGATGGCCGATTTCTAATTGGTTCCAAACTCCCTTTCTCCGATTAAGCAACAAAAAAAAGTCTTTTTTTTTTTTTGTCTATGAGTTAAGAAAACATTGCAATTTTGTGTAAAAAGATGCATGTCAGCATTGATGCTATGGAGAATCGTGTCCCAAAATTTGGCCTAATTAAATCCAAGTAAAACAAAACAATCCGTGTCCCACTGGTCTGTTCGTCCTAAGTCGTTATCCATAAAGCGAAGTTTAAATCATGTCCGGAAATTCAAAACCATAAACGTGCTGAGTCGTCCAGCCAGCGTTGTTGCCAAACATCGAATAAAGTGTGGTAAACATAGTAAAAACATAGTAACAATACTTTTCTAAAGCACATTATATATGCCGAATTTTATTTGATGTTTGGCAACAGCACTGGCTGTACAACTGGGCATGGTTTTGAATTTCCTTACATGAATTAAACTTTGCTTTATGGATGACGACTTGGAATGAACAATAGGCCAGAAAATCATCAAAACAAGCATTTAAAAAAAAAATAAAAATTGAAATACAAAATATGGGGTTTTGTCCATGCCACAGTCCCGAGACTAAAATAATTGACCTACCAAAACAGTTAAAATAAACCATTCTTACCTGAAAAATCAGAGTAAAAGAAACTAATCCGTGTCCTGCTTTTCTGGTGGAGATGCTTGTTTTGATGATTTTTTGGCCTAGATTGCTCTCGGCTCTAGCATGTTTTTGCTTCAGATTTGAGAGGCTGCTCTCACTCTTTGAGACAAACCAACACTGATGGGTCCTTGTCTCATTCTCAAACTTTAAAAAAAATATTTTTTGATTTGTAAACCTTTCAAAAATATTTTACTACATTTCTGTTATGATGCAATTCTATGTCTGATCCAATTTTTGGTCGCAACTGGTAAAAAACCTGCAGAAATCCTACGAAAATTACGGCAGGTGTATGGAGATGAGTGTCTGTGACAATCACGCATGTTTGAATGGGCAATGTGGTTCAAAAATGAATGTGAATTGTTGGATGACGATCCGTGGTCAGGAGTGATGATTTCCACACACAGGCGTAAAAGTCGACTGTCTTCGAAAGCTAGTTCTGTCTGACCGTCGCCTAACCCTTTGGGCATTATCATAAGAGTTAAACATAAATAAGGAAACAATTCGGAAGATGTTACACGAAAATTTGAAAATACGAAAGCTCTGCACGAAGATGGTACCCAATGTTCTCACAATGGAACAAAAATAACTGCAAAAATTCACCCTACAGCCCCAACTTGGCCTCTTGTGACTTCTTGTTCCCTAAAATGAAGAATCACCTTAAGTGAACCCATCATGGCAGCTTAGGGGTTATCAAGGAGGCTGCGACTGTCATCTTGAAAGGCCTAACTTTAGATGGCTATCAAGGCTGCATCTGATCATGGTAGAAACGTTGTTCTGAGTTAGGAGAGGACTAACGTGAAGGCTGTTAATAAACTTTGTTGCTAACTTGGTTTTCCTGTGCTTTATTTCAAAATTCTCGGAACTTAATTGCCACACTTCGTGTGTATACCCGTATGTAGGGTGGTGGTGTGCTTTCCTATGTTCTCACTAATTTGCCGTCTCAATGAACCACGCCTTTTTCAACATAAACAAGGAAATGAACCCTGCTTTTTCAAATAAAGCAGCTCAAACTTGATAAATTATAACATAGCCAGAAGATTGCATCAAAATGTTTCATAGTGCATTTTTATTTATTTCTTTTTGAAGATTTAGGGTTTTTTAAGATTCAGGTTCATCTTTTTCACACCTTCAGATTTGTGTTCAAGATCTGCTTGGAAATTGCAGTAAATAATCACAGATGAACGATCACACATCACATAACTTGCTTCATTAGAGAGTCATTATTTTGTTAAAATTAACAAAGTTTTTGAAAAGAAATGGCATTGAGTATCTGTCATTATTTTTGACATAGGCAACTCTTTTTGTGTTACTAACAAGTTTCCATGGGTAGAATTTCATAACAAATCATGATATTAACTAATTGAAAATCAAAGACGGTTTGTTGTCCCGAAAAGAATTTTTAACTTCTTAAAAAGTTTCCAAAAATGGCAGTTTTGAACACCAAAAGCATTTTGGCACTTTTTATGCAAAAAAAGGGGGAGGGGGGGGGGACATTTTGTAGTGCAATAGAGTAATTGCGTTTGGTTGTACCAATGGAGGAGTTATAGTGGAACTGAGTGATTGACGTCATGCACTTGGTCCGTATGAGGCAACTCTTCCGGAGTTTCTGAGAAATATTGGATGGGAAGTGCACCATCCTGCTGTGAATTGTAGCTTCTAACTACGAATGACTTTTTGGCTTTAAAGAAAAATGCTCCAAACTCGTAGACCATTCTCATACTTAAATCACTTTTTTGTATGTTATGCTAATACGTATTTCGTGTTTTTCTTTTTTTCTCTCTCTATATTTTAGGGTGCTGATGATCTCCTTGTAAAAATATGGTCTGCAACAGATGGAAGATTATTGGCTGCTCTACGGGGTCACTCAGCAGAAATAACAGATATGGCTGTAAATTATGAAAACACTCTTCTGGCAGCAGGTAGCTGTGACAAAACTATTCGTGTATGGTGTCTACGAACCACAGCTCCCGTGGCAGTACTTAATGGTCATACAGCAATGGTTACATCTTTGCAAGTAATTATTTTTTTTAATGCATTTTCTTCTTTTATTCTTTGCAGATTCACTGATCTTAAAACTCTGCTTTACTTGAACAAATCTTAACTAATAGGAAAAATATAAAATTTCCTTTTTATAATGCTTTTGAGGTAATGGATGTCACGCCAGTAATGTATATCGTCAAGCACTTCTTATATGGCAACAATCAGAAGAGAAGCCTGTGACTTTTAAGATTATGCTTTTACCTTGCATAAGTTTACTTCTGTACAGTTATTTAAAAGCCTTTTAATAGGGGGAAAGGGGTACATGTTTTTCTTACAAACCTACAAAGACCTCTTATTCGTGATAACATTTTGAGAGTTAAAATGATCTTTTTAAAGTCTGAATTTGCAAACAGTTTCATACGGCCCATTCCATAGGGAATGAATGAAAATACATTGTCTTAAAATTGATGGGGAAAATTTGATAATATAGTTTAGTTAGCCGTGAGTGAGAGAATATTTTAGTGTAAACAGTTTTTGTTCTTAGTTTTTTCTTTAAGTAGAATATAACTTCTAACTCATGTGACGTGTGTGACCATTTTGTAAAGAGAAGTTTCAGTTTGGAATAGCAAATTTCATTTTTCTGTGATTTATATTGATATATAATATTTTTTAAAACTAAAATCGGTATTTCTGGCTACAGCCTTAAGGACAAGTGAAAGAATGACATCTGGATGCATTTTATCAATATAAAATGCAAAAAAAATGCAAAATGAAAATTTTATTTCTTAATGAAAAACACACTCTTCTAAAAATGCAAGTGTTACCCATAATACATTTATACATTATAGTGGGGACATCAAAATAACCTGTTAGCATTTTTTAAACTTTGTTATGAGTGAAATTTAGCCTAATATTATCACTTTGTGATTGCAAGTTTGGTTAGTATTAAAAGTGGCAGGTGTATTACAGATCTTAAATTAAGTTTCAACTTTGCTGCAAGTTTAAATTAGTTTTCAATGTACAATTTAATGAAAACTAGCTGATCCATCGCAGATTATCTGCGGGATATAAGTTAAACCCCCAATAACAATAACACAAAATGCTTTAAGATTCTAAAGGTTTAAGAAGATCACTACACTGTTAAAATTTTGCTTTAGCTGCCTCAATTGTTGGTGTTACTGAGCACCATTTTTGGTGTTTAGTTGGTGTAAAGTTTAAAATTATTCATTTTTTTTATGTATTTTAAATTATTTTAAATGTCTATCTAAAAAAATACAGACAGCAGCATGTTTTTTTAGCATATGATGTTTGTTAACTCATGTACGTATTGGAAGTTCATTACGATTGCTCATTTATCCTTTTTTCATAGAAATGAGCAATCATAATGACATTTTGATATGTAACAGAGTAAACAAATTTCATGTGCTAAGAAACGTTATACTGTCTATATTTTTTTAGGCCAACACATAAAAAAAATGTAAAAGTACATCAATGTTCAGTAACAGCAACACCAAAAATGGAGGCAACTAAAAGCAAAATTTTTAGATGAGTTATAAGAATGATCGCTCAATATAAACTATGGTGTTGCCACTCCAAACAATCGGAAGTTAGAAATTGAGTTATGACTTGATACTGAATACAATGACGGAATACTTTTTAAAACGAAGAAATAAACTTGTTAAAGCCTGTAAGTTACGATAATAAATAAATATTGTGTTACTTTTCTATGCTAATCGTTTTTTTTTTTTTTTTTCCCCAAAATTTTTAAATATTGTTTTATCCCTAGTTTGTTTTTTTGTATGATGTCAGTACCGTATCGTTCCACAAAATTTAAATGTAACTGGTCCACGTTAAGTGAAATATATATATAAATCTGTTCCATGTTTACAGCCTTAAAAACATAGATACAGAAGTATATATTTATATGTCCCACATTTAGCATTTGTGTGATTCAATTATTGTTGTCATTCTATGAAAATGCATAAGTCTAGATGTAATGTAGTCACATTAAATAGAGGCTACTGTATTATATTTATGTAGGATTCTATTTAATTTTGCTCTTTATATAGTTTTCTAGAAAATGTTTTAACAGATTATTGAATAATTTAATTTTTGTAATTTACAATTTTATAAATGAATATTTAGTTCTTGAAAATATTTTTTCTATGTAGTTCTGTCCTTTTCCGAAAAACAGAGAACAACTTTTGATATCTACTGGTAATGATGGATGTATTTGTTTTTGGCAATGGAATTCTAGTAACAATGCATTTAAGTAAGATTTTTATTTCTTTTAATCATTCAGTTAATGATATGTTTTAAAAATACTAAATGGACAATTGCCAAAATTGTTTGCTTATTTAATTGTTTATATCCAGTAATATACTATATGAACCATGTTAATACAGCATGCTAGCCAACTCTTCAGCTTTTGAAGTAAAGTTCAATTAGTATGTTCATCATACTTCTGCTCCAGAAATCAATTTTGCATAATATTTTATTCTATTAACCGTTTTGAATAAAACACATGCCTTTCAATGGAGTGATAATGCCCCAAAACCGTGGTTTTATAGGTGCATAAATTGTTTTTGTCATTTTCTGGAGTCTTTTGTTGGGAACTTTTCTTTTGTTTGAGGTAGGAAAAGGGATATAAAATGTCCAACGAACTTCATTTTAAAAGGAAGACTTAATTTTAAGCGTAATTCAAATTACCAGATGTACTAAAATATCAGTTTGAAATGATTAATTTGTTTGTAGTTTGTAATCCGCTACAGTAAATGTGTGTGAATTGGCAAACGAAAAATTAGTCAATAACCTTTTTTTTAGTTGTTCTCACCAAATGAATAAAATGGAATTTTATAAGACCTTTCAGTTACGAATGTTTATGCACAACAATATAATTTTTTTCTTTTCTCTTCTTTTTTATTGGGAGAGAGGTAAGGGTGGATACCACAAAATACCACACAGGTGACTCGTGTTAAGAACGCTACTAAACATAGTAGTTTGGAAGCCAATGTATGTACCTAGGGTTGCCAGGCGTCTGGATAAAGCCGGACATAGTGAGGCTTTTTGATCGCATGTCTGGCAAAATAAGCGGAATAAGACTTATTTGTGCAATTATCGTTCATTCGAATTTAATTAAAATTTTAAAATGTTGATAAATGTTTATCTAGAATTTAATTTTAACTGATGACTTTATTTGACTGATTAATAATAAAGTACTTAGCCTGATTTGGCATTTGATTTTATTTGTTTCATTAGAATGTTAAAAAAAAATATGATAAAAAAAACTTGATTTTACATTCAATTTTTTTGTCGTACCTATTAATACTGAGACAGAAAATCCTCAATAATGTAGGGTGTCCGGCCTTTTTACTCAAATGTCCGGCCAAACTGGCTGGTCTGTCCGGTAAAGGTCAAGACTCAGAAATTTTGGAAGTGGCCAGTGGCCACTAAACTTGATTAACTTGGTGGCAACCTATGCGAAGCGGGGGGGGGGGGGGGGGCGTGCCCCCCTCCCCCGCAATTCCTTATGTATCTTATTTTTACTGAAGAAAACATAATAATTTGTCAAAATTATTAAGTTTACAAAAAAAATCTTATGACTTTCAAATTGGAAACAGAAAAAACTAGATTCGTTGGTGATGGTAAATTAAGGAAATATGAATTTTTGCGATATAGTTTTTTGTGTTGAATGTTATACAGTACAAAAGATTTAAATGTAGAATTTTTGTTGATAGGTAGAAGCAACATATAACAAAAATCCCAATTACAGAAATGAACCTTTTACAAAAAACAGCAATGATAAATACGGATCATTTTCGAACACAATTATAAAAATATGTATATTTCCAGTTCTAAATTTGTTCAGTACATTTTATTTTCATTCATTTCAAAACTTTTTTTCAAACTTTCACACCATTTTCAAAATGGCTCGACACTTATGTTTTTTTTTTTTTTGCAAAAATGGCCGATCTAAAATGCAAGTATTGCGACTATGAGAAAAAAAAAATCAAGATTTAAATTGTTTCCCACTGTATTTAAAAGATTCATATGGCAGAGAGAAGGATTAAAAGAAAAAAAAAATAGCGCAATCGGGAAACGTTTTCGCCATTTTTTTCTTGTGAAAGGGGAAATGAAGATTTATCGGCCGAAATTCGGTTACTTGAATGCCGAATTGATGCGTTTTTATTGTGCTTGTGTGCATGAAAGAAGCAAGAGATGTAAATTCTATAGATGTATTTGAAAAGGAAGGATTTACTTTAAAAATTAAAAAAAGGAAAGGTGGCGATCGTTCTTAATTTTTTGAATCGCCACTTTTTCAAATAAGGTCGCCACGTGGCGAGTGGCGACCGTGAATCTTGACCTTTACTGTCCGGCTATTAGGTTTTGCAACCTGGCAACCCTATATGTACCCATGCCTCATATTTTAAATTGAATAAATTAAAAATTTTAGATTGTCATTTAGAAGATTATTGTAAAAAAGAATAGATGTTTACATTTTATATTTATTCTTTTAATGTAAACAAATTTATTTGACTATTATTTACTCATAAAGTCTTTTTATTTTGTTAGTCCAAAACCACTGAAATTCACTGAAAGAAACAAGCCAGGAGCACAAATGATTTGTTCTACATTCAGCCCAGGTACTTTGTTTATATATTTTTGACCCTTTTATAATGAAAGCTAAAATGTTCTACGCAAAAGTGTTTTTATATGCGCATTATGTACTAAAGCCCCCCCCCCCCCCGGAACAGGCAGGTATCCAATTGTAATGATACTTAGTATAGTGTGCAAAGACCAAACATGTAATGGAAATTCCTTCGTATCTGGTTCAAACTTGTTATGCAGGCCTATCAAGAGTTTGTTCCCTCCTTTCATGGTCAATTATATCAAATGTGAAATAACATTTGGTCAGACAGAAGTTAATTTGTTCTTTTGCAAAAGTTCATATAAAGCTCCGATGTTCTTATAACATGAGTTGACTAGTTTTTTTAAGCCATTCTGCATTAAACTTTTGTACTCTTTATATCTAATGTATATATTAGGGTGGTCCTTATTTTTGAAATTGTAGTTATTTATGTGACACCTCCGCAATTTTTGTTCCATCATATAAATAAATGATTCTTGTAAACTTTTAACTCAATTCATGAATATCTGTACCCCTGTTAGCTCTTTATTTTGATTTGAACTATACAAAACCGAGCTTATCTACTGAACTAAAGAAAGCTGTGTGGGGGGGGGGGGGGGATTTTATGGAGATTTTAGAATTCTATTTAAATTTAAACATTCGTGTAAAACAAAGCAGATAGATAAGAGATCATTTGGTGTGCACTTACTTTCCATCTTTTGAAGGAAATTGGAAAAACTTACCTTTTACTGGTTCAATTTCTTTAAAGACATATAAAGATCCAGTTTGCCTTTAGTTAAAGTTTAGAAATGTGTTTTAGCTTTGGCAAGTTAAAAATAACTTTTTGAGTTAAGATACTGATTTTTTTTGAGATCATTTCATCTCATCTGGAACTTATAAATTTCCAATTACTTATTTTTTGTTTTCCTTAAAGTTCAGAATAGAAATTAAAAGAAATAATTAAACAAGAGCAGGGATGCACAAACTTTTTTGGGTGAAGGGCCAAAAAATTAAAAAGATCAGGTTGGGGGCCAAAGTAATGTAATGTTTTATTCATAAAAATACAGGGTGTATTTCAGTTTTTATTTAGAGGTAATATGTACAAATTACGTGTATTAATAATTCCTGTACTCAGGAACAGATTATTAAGTAAAAGTTTTTAAAAATTAATGTAAATGAATTCAAACAAAATGAGGTATAAGATTTCTAAACAATTAATTGCACAACATTTATATATATCAATGAAGTCAAATGGCAAAAGAGAGGAATACTAAATTTTTTTACAAAAATGTGTGCAAATTATGAAAATGAAACAAATGGAAAATAAAAAGGTAATTTAAACTTAGGAAAACACAGCATTATTCTCTGAATTATAACTTTCTTTATAATTTAGATAAGTTTTCTTATACATTTTATAAAGTAAAATTTAATATATATATTAAGAGTTAAAATGAGAAATTAATTAAAAGTGCGAATATATATACAGAAGAAATAAACACACATATATTAAATAGCAAAATCCAAATGCTGCGAGTCTGTACATCACGTTAAACCCTTGCGATTCAGAATTACTACTAGTCAATTTGGCTAGTAGAATTGTTTTTTAACTAACCATTTACAAAATCTTATTAGTTAAATTGGCATCGTAATATTAAATTTATACATTGCTACATGGACAATAAAAAAAGTTAAACTGATTCCTTAATGAAAAATCAACATATCATTTTGTTCCATGGTATATAATTAAATTTAAATTCTTTAATCACTAGTTTTCCTGCAGTTAGAAATTGATCTTTGTGAATTAATGTAAAAAATCTTTATTTATTTATTCATTTCCTAAATACATATCAACAATAAAATTTTTAAATTTTGATGATAAATTACACTTTATAAAGTAAAATAATTATTCATATTGATATTATTAATTCTGAAAATTAATGTTTAATTAATAAATTTTTATTCATTCATTACTACTAGTCAATTTGGCTAGTAGAATTGTTTTTTTAACTAACCATTTACAAAATCTTATTAGTTAAATTGGCATAGCAATACAGTACAGAACCTCTTATCTGGGAACCAGAAAACCGGGAATTTTTTCGTGAATTTCCCGCCATTTTTGAAAAGTTTGCGTTTTTTTGCCCATTTAGTAAAAATACGAATTTTTTTAAATACCTTTAAAAATACGCATTTTTCCGTTACAAGTAACATATTCAGTGTTTATAAGTAGAACAATTTAGTCTAAAAACTATGTTTTTTAGAGAAGGGGTGCCTCAACTTACTTGCAGACAGGGTTCGTTGATTTAAATCAGCTTGATTTAAATCATGATTTAAATCGTGATTTAAATCAAGTGATTTTTTTAAAAAAATCATTGATTTAAATCAAGTGATTTTTTTTCAAAAAAAATCATTGATTTTACAATCTAAAAAGGTGTTGTAAAAATGAAATATGTTGCAATTACAATTACTGTTTCAAACAAAACTTCCTAGGTCCCTCTGTCTGTGTGCACAACATATTATTATTAAGTTTAGAACTAATTACTATTTTTTAAATTTTACAATATTACTCTTATTCTTCAAGCATCTTAACAGCAAATCATAATTCATTCAATCATTCAAGTTAGAATTCATAATAATCATGAACCATTCTGCTTTTTATCTTAAAAATAGTATTTTAGATCCATTTAATAAATGCCATACAATAAATAATTCAGAATGATAGTGTTTAAAACAACAATTGCTAGAATTTAGAATATGTATCCTTAAAGTTTCATCCATGTCCCCTAATAGCTTAAGGTTTTTTTTACTTTTAAATTTTTTTTATCATAGAAGTTTTCAATAAAAATATTTGATTAAAACAAAAAGTTTCAGTTTTTAGTAATGGTGTGAGCATATAATTTTACTAAATGGGTAAAAATATTTCGTGCTTTTTTATTTATAAAATAGAACAATGATTTTAAAGTACACTCAATATAAAAATCAAATACACACAATTGTTACTTTTTTTTCAGCTTTCAACAGCAAAATAATTCAGATTAAATTTGTTCATTTTCTCTGTACTTATGAGTGTACTATTCTTCCTGGTAGGGTTAAGTTTCATTTGAGTCATGCGTTTGCATTTGTATCAAAATTTGTTTATCATTATTATTATTTAAAAATATCTATAGCTGTGAAAATAGCTTAAGTGTGCTTTTGCATATTGATTAACAGGCCATGTTGTTTCTATGAATGTAACATTACAAATATCTAAAATATTTAGGCTCATTTTTAAAAAAATCAAAAAAATCCAATTTAAATAAAAAAAATCTGATTTAAATAAAAAAAATCCGATTTTTTTTAATTTTTTTTAAAAAAATCAAAAAAATCACGAACCCTGCTTGCAGATTAAAATTAGAAAAAAAAAATCTTCAATGATACTTCAATAATTAAACATGAAAGATATAAGTAATTAGATTCTTATACACTTATTTAATTGTCTCGTCAGTATTCGAAGACGAATTGCAACAAAAGTCTGACTATACGAAAGTTCAGAAAATTTCTGATACGGCAGTTTCGCGAATTTTCCGCAATAGCTGATCGTGTAAAAATTAAACCTCGTTTATTTTTGTTTTATATATTTTTTTATTTATTTAAGAGCTGAAATAAGGTAATAAGAATTTAAAATTGATATTAAGGCAACAAAAATTGCAACTGTGAAAATGAATACTTTATTTAAATTGAGTTCGCAAAAGCAAAGTCGTTTTACACAAGTATGAAATTTGTGCGTTTCTGCATGTAAACATGCTTCTTGCATTTCGTTTTCCTCCTTTTTGAAATCATTTATTACTGTAAAAATGATTGATGATCAGATTTTACGAAATTAATAATTTGATAAACAAGATGTCCGATTCGGAAAGCATCCAAATGGTGCTACACACGAACGATGACAAAGAGCAAGATAGCGATGAAGACGAAAATAATGACATTTTGCCTGCTATGTCTAACGATCGTTGCTTTGAATTAACTAAAGAAATTATAGCAGGAATGGGACAAAATTCTTTTACAGACGAATTAACTCACATAATGGCTGTTCGGAAAATCCAGCAATCGAATTTTCTACCATTTCCCGATAAGCTATTGTTCTGAAACTTTACATATAGCTCAGAACCAGATGACAATGCAATATTCTACCACTTTTATCATGATTTTATTAGTTTCTGAAGTATTTCCAATAAAATAAAATTAAATATGGCGATTAGTTCCCGAAAATTGCGACCAAAATTCAGTAGCGGTGCTGCAATCGTATTTTTTTACCAAGATTTTTCTTAAGCTTTTTTTTTTACAATTATTTTTTCTTTCGTATTTTTTAAAAATTTTATTATAATTATTCTTTTTTTATTCAACTATATTAGCGGGGGCCAATTCAAAAGGCTCGGCGGGCCAATTTTGGCCCGCGGGCCATAGTTTGTGCATCCCTGAACCAGAGGATTTAGTTATAGATTAAAAAGAAATTATTTCAGCCTAAACACCTATTTTAAAAATTTAATTTGTATTTAGTTTGTAGTTTTATCACGTAAATTTGTTTTGTGTACATTCTAGGTGGTTTGTTTTTGGCTACGGGTAGCACTGATCATTTCGTCCGTGTTTATAACATTGCAGGAGTAAATGGCCCTGAAAAAATTTTGGAAAAAGAAGCACACATGGTGAGTACTATTAATTTACTCTCAGTAAGAAGAAATTTTAATTTTTAGTTTACGCATTCTCGTGATATATCTTTCTAAAATTTATGATTTCTAAAAGTTTTTCTTTTTTTTTAAATACTTTTTTTTAAAACTTAAATTTTATCAAAACTTGCATAAGTCATAATTGACTGTCAAGTGCACAGAAAAATGTGTTTAGCACTTTCAAGCCGGCAAGTACCACCAGTCCCCCATGCTCGCTCAATTTTAATTTCACATCAAGCAGCCTATGCCTCCAGTGACTTGTGCTAGAGTTTCCCATCTGGCTTTGCAAGTAGTGGCTCATGCTTAAATGTTCCATCAGACATTGAGAAGAATTGACTGAAAAAAAACTCATATAGTTGAGAAAAAAAAAGTTAAAACTGTTTTTAAAATAATAAGGTAATATGTTAAAATAGCAGCCTGTAGTGTTTGAATGCATTTTCCGCCACATGGCGAGAATCTCAATTATTGGCATGTGAACGTGTTAATAATGACTCAAAAATATCCAAATAAAGTGTAATTGTGATCATAAAAAGTATGTTTGCAAAAACTGAAAATTGTATAACAAGTAAATTTTGAAATTATATTATTTATATTGTAATTCTTTGCAACTGAATTTTTTTGTAAGAAGGGAAATGTTTCATGTTATATATCACTTTAAATTAATTGAGAAGTTAACTAAAAATATTCTAAACAGATAAAGTAATTAAATGATGCGATTTATGTTTCACTAAAAGTACAAGAATAACAAGTTGAAAACTTATTCCGTCATACTTCTACGTACAGTAATCTCACGAAACCTGAATTTGTGAATGAACAAAAGATTATTTGCTGTTTAAAGGACTTATTTTATTAACATAACATATTTAGTCAACAGTCTTTGAATTATTTGTATCACTTTCTTATTTGTCATTCAAATTTGTTTTATTTTTAGGATCGAGTAGACAGTTTACAGTTCAGCAATTTAAGATGCCGTTTCATTAGCGGAAGCAAAGATGGCACTGCGCTAATCTGGAAATATGAAAAACAAAATTGGAGTAGCATCCAACTGAAAATGTCTGCAAAACTGCCTGGGTAATTGAGCACTTATGTAGTAGAAATTTATATTTATCTTGCTTAGAGTAGCTCCTCGTTATATCTCGCTTGTCGGGGACAGCAAAAAAGCGCAATATAACCGATGCCGTTATAAATAACTCAAAAAGCACAAGTAAATTGCGTGGACCTGAGCATGCCACCTGAGCATGCTGTGAAAACGATGTCAAAGATAAAGGTGACCATTTCCATGCAGAAAATTCCTTTACCTATCACTCTCCCTTTTTTGGTCAAGGGGATTGTATAATTTGGATTTTTTCAGCCAAATGCAAATCCTTTCTGAACTAAAATGTATCTAGAAATAGGTGTAGAATCATTCTGCAGGCATGTAAGGTGCGGAGTGGGAGGAGAATTGTTGCAGCTTTTAACTGCAACCAATTCAGAAGAAAGGAAAACGTTCCTGTTGGATGGCTGTCTTCAATGGGGGGAAAAGGTCTTTACTCTGAAATGGCAATATTTTTAGAGCTCCAACTTAAAATTTTCGGAGACGAAGAAAAAGCACGATATATGTTAATGAGCTATATAACAAGATATATCCGAATGAGCAATACTATATATATATATATATATATATATATGAATGAATGATGTATGGTGTGTGTGTGTTATATGTTATCGCTCATCAATTTCAATACACCTCTTGTTTCTCAGTTTTTTGAAGAACTACCAAAAGAGATGGATTTTGCATGGGTTTAATATTTTATTCAAGTTAAAAAAAAAAAAATCATAATATATAAATTAACATACACAACAGAATTTTGTCTCACCGTTGCACACAACAGAGCATTATATGAGTAGTTTATTCAAAATTTCAAATCCAGTGTTAGTCCAACAGCATTGAATCACCTCTTGGAGATTCTTTTGGCTTGTAATATTTATGTCTTTGATGCAGGGCCAGACTGAATGGTCAAAAGGGTGCCGGAGAGTAAACGATGAGGGCACCAAAATTATTGAATATTAGCGTATACATTACTAATGCTTCTATTAAATACTTTTGTTTGAAGTAATTAACATGTTTTGTCAAGTATGAGGCCGTCTCAAGAGTTGCGTTACGTCTACGGAGAAAGGGAATTCACAACAGGAACCTGATCATAAGTGTTCAGGGATCCGTAGACTCTTACTAGGAAATTTTTTAAAGTTAATGCTTTAAAAATACAATTTGATACAATCTGTGGTGATGTTATGGGAAAATATCACTTCACCAAAAATTTTTTTGAAATTCTAAAAACATTTTCCAGCAATCTTTAATGATGTTTGGGAAGAGGAAGGAGGTGTCCCTGTGATTTATCCCGGAATTTTTTTCAAAAGTAGCCATCTTAAGAAGCCGTTAAAAGTGACATCGAATATTTGGGGTTTCTCCCCAGAATTTTTGACTTTCGGAGTATTGTTGGTGATGTTAGACGAACAATTGGTGAACAAACACTAGCTGAATATGCAAAATCATTAAGAGTTCATCATCAAAATGGCTGCTATACGATCAGAGACCGGACATTGCCCCTACCAAATGCCACTTATTCCGGTCGATGACACATAGCCTGGCTGAGCAGTACTTCCTTTCTTATGAAGATGCCCAAAATTTGGTCGACTCTTGGATAGCTTCAAAAGATGTTTCGTAATTCAAATGCTGCCAGAAAGATAGGGGAAAGTAGTGGCTAGCGATGGACAATACTTTCAGTAACATGTTTTTTAATATTTTTTTAAAATAAAGCATTGTTTTTCACAAAAAAACAACAAGAACTTATTCAACATCCCAATATTTACTTTCATCACTTTTCAGTAATTTAATTTTCTGTGTCTTTACTATTTAAATCTTGAAATTCACTAATGGCATTGTCAAATGCCTGTATCATAACATCAGTTATAAAAGTACAATGATTTTATCCCCCTTCCCCAACCCTACTTTAAAGTTCAGAAGAAACTGGAAAAGTAACTGGATGAAAGCAAAATGAACAGTTCAACTTTCTATTTATTTACTGTAAATTTTGTTTCTAGTTTCATTTTTAATTTTGTTATGAAATAGAGTATTTTTTTTATAAACTGCATACTTCTAATACTATAATACATATATTATACTCATCTAACTTAGTGCTTAAATTCAGTAGGATTAACATTGATTTGAAACTAAAATTTCTTTTATCTATGTTTTAATTTAGCGAACAATAAATAAATGGACACTACATGCTATTTTTGCCACTTCAGTGGCAAAAACCTATTTTTGTTGGGATGGTTTTTACCAGTTTTTTTCCGCCTATGGCAAAAACTTCCTAACCCTGGTTAACTTAGATTTTTCTAAAAATGTAGGTTAATTATCTCCATTAACCATGACCTACAATACTGGTCTCAGTTTGGGCTCAGAACGAGAATCTGCGATTTTGCATTTGAGAATTGAAGTTTGCATTACATTCTTTTCAATTTAGCTTTTTTATTTTCTGGAAAGGAATTTTTTTTACTGCTTTTTAAAAATTTAATTGGAAATGTAAAAAAAAAAGAAAAAAATTCTAAACTATCTGCAGAGTTTGAAAATTTTTATTTATTGCTTTTTTACTGCTTATCGTTCAGAAACTCATTTCACAGCATTTTGACATTTAAAAAGGGTTCCGTGTAATCCCAAAATATGTATGCAATATTTTTTGCAATTGGTCTTACTCCATTTTTGTTTTCTCGTTAATCGACTCCTCAAAGTCAAATATTTAAGTCTCTGAAAAATTTAATTTGTCTTTAAGTATATACATATGTATAACAAATGTAGTAAAATATTTTTGAAAGGTTTACAAATCAAAAAAATATATTTTTTTAAAGGTTTGAGAATGAGACAAGGACCCATCAGTGTTGGTTTATCTCAAAGGGTGAGCGATGCAGAGCACCTCATAAATCCCAAGCGAAAACACTCTTGAGCCAACAGCAGTATAGGCCTGAAATTCTTCAAAATAAGCATAAAAACAAAAATTGAAACACTAAATGTGGGGTTTTATCCATGCCACAGGCCTGAGACTAAAAGTAGTGACAGACCATCAGACCCGCTCCTAAAATAATTTAAATAAACCACCCTTACCTGAAAAATCAGAGTAAAAATACCAAATCCGTGTCCAACTGGTCAGTCCATTGCAAGTCGTCGTCCATACAGAGTAGTTTAAATCAGGTCCAAGAAATTGAAATCTGTGTTTGTGCTAAGGCTTCCAGCCGCGCTGTTGCCAATCATCAAATAAAATTCGCCACATATAATGTGCTTTAGAAAAGTAGTGTCATACGGGCAACAGTAAACTGGTTACAAAAATGCAAAGTGTTCGTCGAAGGAAATATTTGAAAAATGCAGAAGGAAAATTATTATTTTAAAGTCTTTTTTTAAGTAAAGCAATTTTGCTATCAAAGGTAGGCTTGATGTTGCAAATTCTTTTGATCCAAATCGCTTTTACTGAGGCAAGAAGAAAAATATTGAAGACTATTGACGGTGAAATTAAATTCACAGTGCTTATCATAGATGGAGGTTAAACAATCTGTCCTCATTTCTATTTTACTGTGGAGGTAAAGGTCGAGATTCGCGGTCGCCACTCGCCACGTGGTGACCTTGTTTGAAAAAGTGGCGATTCAAAAATTTAGGAGCGATCTCCACCTTTCCTTTTTTTTAAAATTTTCTAAAGTAAATAATCCTTCCTTTTCAAATACCTTCTATGGAATTTTCAACTCTTGCTTCTTTCATGTATGTAAGCACAATAAAAACACATCAATTCGGCATTCAAGTTACCGAATTTCGGCCGATAGTCTTCATTTCCCCTTTCACAAGAAAAAAATGGCGAAAATTTTTCCAGATTACGCTATTTTTTTTCCTTTGAATTCCTTCTCTCTGCCATATAAATCTTTTAAATATAGTAGGAAACAATATTAATCTTGATTTTTTTTTTTCATAACTTTCATTTCAAACTTACATTTCAGATCGGCCATTTTCGCTTTATAAAATCGGACTCAAGTGTCGCGCCATTTTGAAAATAGTGTGAAAGCTTTAAAAAGAGTTTTGAAAAGAATTAAAATTAAATGTACTGAGCAAAACTAGAACTGGAAAAATACATTTTTTTATACTTGTGTTCGAAAATGGTTCGTATTGGTGATCGCGGTTTTTGTAAAAAGTTCGTTTCTGTGAGGGGGATTTTTGTTATCTGTTGCTTCTATGATGAAACAAGTAAAATTTTGCATTTACGTCTTTTGTGCTCTATAACATTAAACATGAAAAACTGTATTGAAAAAATTCATATTCCCATAATTTACCATCGCCAAGGAAGCAAGTTTTTTTTTCCAATTTGAAAGTTATATACATTTTTTTTTTTTTTGAAGACTTGATATTTTAAACAAAATATTATGTTTTCTTCACTGAAAATAAGACACACACAACTAATTGTAGTGCACTGATGCACCATTCATCTCCCCCCCCCCCCCCCCCCCCCCCCCGCTTTGCACTTTTGCTTTATGATGCATAGATGGCCACCAAGTTAATCAAGCTTAGTGGCCACTTGCAAAATTTCTGAGTCTTGACCTTTATGTGGAGGAAGTTGTGAACAGGAATACTGTGGTTAGTTTTTATAAGTATGAGGCAAGTAGGATAAACAGTGTTGCCGAGTTGAAAAAAATTTTGGTGGTTGATACAGAGAAGGTCATCGATATAACGACAACAAATGCTGTCAGCTCTAGTTTGTTTTTGCTTGGGATTTGTCAGGTGCTCTGCATCGCTCATTTTTCAGACAAACCATCATTGATAAGTCCTTGTCACATTCTCACACCATAATTTTTTTTTATTTGTAAACCTTTCAAAATATTTTACTACATTTCTGTTATATATTGCTTTATTTAAATTTTTGCTGCTTTGCTCATGTTTTGATAAGTGTTTATTTTTTCCGTTTTTACTTTTTTTTTTTCAAATCTGTCTTTCTATATATATGTATATATTTTTCTTTAGTCAAACTGAAGAGCCTGAAGATTCAAAATTGAAGTTGAGAGTTACTATGGTGGGATGGACTTTAGATGATAGTAAAGTTATTACTGCTGTAAGTGATCACTCAATTAAAGTATGGAACTCTAATACAGGAGTGCTCTGCTATATTTTAAAGGTAAAGTATTTTTATTGCATGTGTAAAACTAATTGGAAAAATCTATTAATTATTAAATATTTGATATTTTAGGCCTAAAAGTAAAAAAACAATTTTCGGTGTCATTTTGGTGTTTCTATATGAAATTTGGTACTTTAAAATCTGTATTTAAAAGCAATAACTTTATTATCATGTCTTTAATTCGAGCATATTTTTTAATTGGGAGGAAAAACATTTATTTACTAATTGGAGCAGATTCAGAAATAATTTCTGGAGTAAGCACCAGAGAGTAATATTGGTTCTTCCTTGTAAAGTCTTTCACATTAAATTGTCATAAGAGTTTTTTTCTTTTTTTTTTCTTTTTAGAAAACCTTAAAACTAATTTTACAGGATTGATTTTAATGTGTTTAGCGCATTAACTATCCCAAAAGGAAATAGTAGTAGCAAAAAATCAAAGCTCTGGGATGTGTAAATTTGCCAACCCCACTGCTTTCCAAAAAAATTTTTTTTTTCCGATTCTATTCAGTCACTGCATTCTTACGCATTACCAACTCTTGACCCCAATGTGCAAAAAAAAAAAATGATTCATTGGTCAAAATTAGTTCAGAGAACTTAGTAAACAGAATATCATAACAATACTAGCAAAATTACCCGGCATTGCCCATTATAGTAACACTATTGAACTTAGATCTGAAAATGTTAAAAATAAAAGATATGTACACGTTTTATTGTCAACTATAATCCCAGCATACATTACATGCAAAACTTTAGAAGAATTGCGTTATACCTACGCTGTTAGAAGAGTCAGGAGATGCTCTTATTAGTTGTTTCAACAAATTCGCTTACACTTCTGTAAATTTTGTTTAGTTTTTGTTTAAACCCTTTTTTCACTTGGTCTTTTAAACAATCCCCTTGGTTCATTAAAAATATATATAAATGGTGCTGTACTGTATATATTAAATGTGTTAAGAAATGATTGTTTAATAACTTGTGATAAGGAAGTAAATCCTGGGATGGGCAAAATGACTAGAAGTTAATCCTGGAAGGATTTATTCTAAAAAATGTTTAGCGTGCAAGAAAAAAAGAAAAGTCCCCTCCTTGGAAAATAGACCAGGCAGTAAACTCACTTCTGCGAGATTCGAAAAGTCTTGTTGAAATGGAGAAAATTTGCATTTTTTCACTATAGACAAAGTTACCGATATCATTATTTAAAATATAATAAATTGAGTGTGGGATTTTTGTTTTTCAATTTTATGTACCTTTCAAATTCGTCAACAAATATTGGTATTTTTTCTTTACCGGAAACTTGCAATCCCCTCCAAATATAAAGCTCCATTCGAAAATTAGAATTTTTTCCCTTGCATATTTTTATAACAATATGGTATTTTTCAATTTTTATAGGGTCATGAAGATGAAGTATTTGTTCTGGAATCACATCCTATTGATCCAAGAGTTTTTCTTAGCAGTGGTCATGATGGTCGTATAATTATTTGGGACTTGCTTACTGGTACTATTATAAAAAATCATTTTAATTTGGTGAGTAGTTTTACCATTTGTGCTATTTGTAATTTCTCAATTTCTAAATCGGATGAGATGCTCAAAACTTGAAACTTAAGTCAATGAATTTTGTTATGCCTCGTTTAGCTTATCAACCTTCAAGCTCATAACACTTTTCAGGTAATGGTGTAGACTGGGGTTATTTTTGGTAGCCAGTGGCTACTAACCCAAAAAATTTTGTTAGCCACTTCATATTTTTGGTAGCCACAACATTAATTTACTGGTTTAATGCAGTTTTTTGGATTTCATCTAAAAAGACGGGAAATTTAATGTCTTTATTTTTCATCCTTAAGAGAAAATTCTCTTAAAAATCACTATTGAAAAATATGTATGGCAAAAATTTTTTTTTTTATCATGCTTTGCTAATAAGAATAAATAGTATTTTAAGACATTAATCATATCAACAAAAGTTTTCATGTACTTATGAGAAAAAAAAAATTTCTTAAATATAAAATTTCAATTGCAGGATATTCTCATTCTCAGGGAATATTTCCTAATTACATCAAGTGCATTTTTGACCAGGATTTTTCTTTGGTTGGCTGAACTAAAACTAAAATATTAGGTAGCTACAAAATTAAACTCGGGAATTATCTTGCCACCTGTGCACGAAGCTATATGTCTGATATATAAAAAAAGTTTTTGATAATGGTTAATTTTAAGTTATACAAAACATATAAGTGTATATTACAAAATTTTAGTAGTGAGGTCACTTTTAATCAAAGTTTGTTTTCCCCCATCCCTTTTGTTAAAGTAGAAAAAAGAAATGTTTTTAAATTGTCATAAGTAATTAAGATTTATTATGCAGCAGTTGCGTAATATGATATCTTTGCAGCCATGAAATATTGCACCCCCTCAGTCGTAAATTATGTACTTGAAACTTGACCGCCCCTTCCCCCAAGTGTCCCTTAATCTCCTGTGCCCCCTCCTCACTTACGGGTCTGCTAGTGCTAGTTACATGACTGATATGTAGAACCAATAATTAGATAAAGCATTATAGTAATGTCAAAAACAGCTGTTAAAATTCAAACACGAAATATTAATAAATTAATTTTTGTTTATTAATTAAAAAACAAAATTAATAAATTAATTTTGTTTGTTAATATAAATTAATTTTTTAAGAAGGATGTTCAACATCACAAAACAAAACAAGTTACGTTTAGTCAAAAAATAAATTCAGTAAAGCAAAAAATTTGTTTTCAAATTAAAAATTAGAGTATAATTTGAATAACATTTAACAAAAATCTGACATTCAGATTTAGTCTGCAACCTTTTTTTTTCTAATGGGCTGCTGTTGGCTTCTGCCAATTGCAGACCTCGTGCATTCCCGAGAGATTGGTACCATCTCTTACAGAGGCACTACAATGAGTGTGGTACCATCGCTGCATGACAATTTTGACGTCCAGTTTCTCCACCGGTAAGGGCGATGCAAAATTGCACTACGAATTTAATTTAGCCTAGAGCATCCAAGCCAAATGTCTACTCAAGGGATCTTTTACACGCTGCATAATCATACAACATGGGCGCAGAAGATTTTCTGCATCTTGAAAATCCACTGATTCAGGCCAGGTTTAGTCTGCAACCTTGAGCTACAAATTTTTAATTGATACCTGCTACCACGAGTTTACAGCATTGATAAGATCAATCATAAAATTCAATTTTCAATTTTGCTTTTAGTTTCTAAATCAAGATTTAAAAAAAAATATTTGAAGTAATATACATATTTGCTCCCGTCTCAACTTTTGCACTGTAGTATTAAAATTTAAGACTTCTAGGGGGTACCCTTGTTGATACCAAAATAAAGTCAAAATATAAAAAAGGTATATATATTTCAACATTCAACAATTAAATGCTTATTATGCATTTAAATTTTTGTATGGTAAATATCAGTGTTAAAGTCAAAAATGTTTTTAAAATTAAGATTATTGGAAACACAGGGCATTTAATATTACAAAAGCAGTCAAAGAAATCTAAAATTTAGTGAAATAATAAGAGTAACAAGAATTTGTTTTAAAAGTTAAAAATTTGAGTACCTACATTTGAAAAACATTAAACAAAAATCTCATTCAGATTCAGACTGCAAAAACTTTGCACCTTGAGCCACCAGCTGTCAAGTTCTAATTAACAGCTGCTACTGGCACTGTGAATTTATAGTACTAGTGAAATGCTATTTTCTGACCATTAAATTTAATTCTATCTTGCATCAAGTTTGTGTAATTCGTTTAAAAAAAATATTTTAATCAATATATATTTACTCCTGTATTGACTTTAGCAAATATTAAAGTCAAGGGGAATCTTGTTTAATTATGCAACTAGGTGCTAATTCATTTAAAGCTTAGGGTTTTCCAAAAATCAATACTACAGGCCAAAAATAAAATAATCAGTATCAAGTTTTAAAAGTATATTGAATAAAAAATAAAATTTCTGCTTTTGAGTACCATGACTTAAAATCACTTACAACCTTGCAATGTAATATTTTTCATGTGAATGTGATAATTGGTTTGGAATCAATTACCGCCTTGAGGATCGGGAAAACGTATTAAAGGCGCCATTTTGCGGATTTTGATATTTTTCAAATTTTCAATGCTAGAAGCAATTCTTTTAATTTAAATTATAAAAATAATTTGCATTTACCTTTTCTATGTTGAAAACGTATTTTTAGCTTAGTTTTATGTTTCTTCGATCGCCATGTGTCACGCGCGATATTAGCGTTTTGTGGTGCAATCTTTTTGCATCTGTTTCCGATTTTAGATATTTCTTATCATTTTCTCCTGAGCACATAAGTTAAAGTGTATTAATCAAGAATATTTAGCTATTTTTTTAGAAGAAATGTAATATTTGGTACAAATGTAGCGATCTGGTGCAACCTGGTCGCCAAAGTGGCGATCGGCAATGAAATTTTTGGTCGCCATTTAAAACATTTTGGTAGCCAGTTGGCGAGTGGCGACCGCTAATCTGAACCATTATTTTCAGGGTTTTTGGGTCTGCGTTAGTTTTACCTCTGATATATATATATATATATATATATATATAGGCTGTCCCTATTTGACCGGGACAGTCCCGGTATTTTGCGTCCTGCCCAGTTTTATCAGTGTCCTGGAAACGGCTGTAAGATGTAAAAAGTAATGAATTTATGTTTTTAAGAATCTTTTATGAATCGGTTACTTTTCTGCAATCGAACATTTTTGACTTCCGTGCACAGTGTCAAAGAAGTGAGAAGTATTCTAACTGTAATCTGTGAGCAAATGCTGGGACTACTTGCACAACACTGCCAGTGACCAGCCCCTCTACTATTTGGCTGGGCCAGTCTATTGTGGCCACAGTCAGGAGAGTGTTCACTTAAACAATTTTATGAAGTATTTTAAGCTTTATTTTATTAACACTTCTTTCTGGATGGTAGACTAGAAAAAATTATCATTAAAAAGGAAAAAAAAAATAATAATAAAAGAAAATTTTTAAAAGTGGAGGATTTTTTAAAAAATATTTATTGCATTCTATTTAAAAAAAAAAGGTAGGTGCTATGAGTTGAGAATATGCGTGTCCATTATTATGTCCCTCCCCCAAACTTATGAGAGAATACTCTAGTTGAACAAGTTTCTTTTTTTTTTCAGTTTTTACAGTCACTATTTATGCAGAAATTTCAACATACATGTTACAATTTACTTTTAAAATTGCAACTTTTTCATTCAAAAAAAAAAATTTAAAAAATTTATATGTGCACTTTTCTAATTTCTTTCATAAGAATTGACGTTTGCAATTAAAAAAACATATTTCATTTTTTCTATTTTATATAAAAATGCATACTATATTGCAGCATTTCTCGTGTATCAATATTTTCCTTCATAGCCTAGATTTATCATTCCTCTATAGTACTTTTCAGACTTTTAATACTTTTTACTTATAAAAAGTACTTTTTACTTATAAAGAATAAAATCCTGGATAATGTGGCTTTTAATATCCTCTATGAACCAATAATCTTCTATCAACCAAGGAGTTTTGCAAAACATCCGAACCAAATTCACAGTTCTACAAAATGAAGTACAGAGCTGTGTTATACATTGTATTCAAATGCTTGCGAAAAAAGTAGATGTCAATAAAAACTTAGGGTTGAAATTGTAGCTGATGAATTTTTTTTTTTTTTTTTTTTCAAATCTAATTTTAAGCCTTCATTTCACAAGCTATTATCCGAAATTTCGGATCGCTCTTTTTCAGATTTTTGAGGTTCCATCATATATATGCATATGTAGATAATTATAAACTTCTCAGTAAAATTTTCATTGCTTAATTTAGATGTAGTAATTATGAAGTTTTTACAGATTGAAGGGCAAGGACATGGAGCTGTATTTGATTGTAAATTTTCGCCAGATGGGCTTATGTTTGCATCAACTGATTCTCATGGGCATTTGAGCATGTTTGGATTTGGTTCTAATGACAGATATAAAAAGGTAATTCAATCTTCTCATTGATTTATGCAGGCTCTCCGATGTACAAACAAATTCCTTTTCATTACTTTTTTATTTTCCAAGTAAATTGACTGTTAAAACAATCAGCTATTGTCGCTAAAAACATGTAGTTTTTCTTCTTCAAAATAAATGGTAAATGAGTTGAAACAAAAAACTATTTTAGATGTCCCATCAAAAGTTAAAATAATTCAAAACAAATATTTTTTCTGTATGTAAGCCATCTATAATGTAATTGTTAAAGCTGAGCAAGCATCTGCTTCATTTCAACTAGAAATACACAAAGTTTTATACATTTGGTTTTTGTTTAAATACATAAATATATTTAAGAGTTTAATTTTAAAAGCAGTAGTAATTTTGCAACTGATTTTGGTTTCCAGGTTATGCGTGATTTCCTTAATAGTAAGCAGTACACATTTCTTGTAAATTAAAACTCTTCAAAAAGCAACCCTGTTGTAAAAATTTGCCCACTAGGAAAATCTTCAAGTCTTAGCCACAAAAAAGAACCCTTTCATGCAAACCCATTGGCCGTAAAAAGTTTTGATATCCAATTTGCCCGCCATGTATCTTCCTCTACAAAAAAAAAAAAAAACCACATCTGCAAAGACTATTGATACCTATTTGGCCTGACAAACTAGCATCCTCCATGTTTTCCACCCTTTCATCACACCTACTTTCACTAGAACCTCCTCCACCGCTAACTTCTTATCAGTTTGGTTAGATCCTGTAAAAATTTTCAATGCTGTTTGGCGGGAAGTTTTTTGCTCACCAAGCAACCGCTTCTCTTTGAATGCTTCCCACCAAAGAGCATTGAAATTTTTTTAACTCTTTATGCCCCGAAGCCAGCCACTTTTTATGTGCTTGGAGTCCAAGCCAAATAACCCAGTTCCAAGTTCTATGCTTTCCCCCTGTCCCTTTGTATTGCTGAGTTGCTAATCCTCTGAGTAATGCGAAAGAGATTCCCTGCTCTTTAAATCATTAGTGTCAGCTTCCGCTAATGATGTCTCATTTTCTGATTCTTCACTTTCTGAATCCACGTTATTAGTTGGGCAAACGATTGAAACATCATTTTCTGAAAAATCTTCGATTTCAATGTCAGACTCATCAGAATCTGAATTAAACAATATCGCATCGATTTCATCTTGCGTCAAAATTTTCCTTCTCCCAAATGCCATTTCAAAAAAATATCAAAAAGCTGAAACCATCTCAAAAATAAAAATACGACTTCTCGTCTAAGCTGGGGCAGTAGCAATGAGAATTTCAGCTGAGTAAAACGGAAACTGTAATGACAATACGCATTCCTTCCTTTATATTTCCCCCTCTCATCACCTGTCGCTCTCTAATCCTTTGTACACTCCCCACGAGTTCACGCTCGTTAGTTTTCAAGAGGGGTCAAAAATCTCCGGCTGAATTGGGCACTTGTGGGATTCAAGGTACTTGGGAAGTTCTGGGATCAGGAGAGTGAAAGGATCTACCCAAACTGATAAGGAGTTAGCCGTGGGGGAGGTTTTAGTGGAAGTAGGTGTGATGAAAGGGCGGAAAACATGGAGGATGCTAGTTTGTCAAGCCAAATAGGTATCGATACTTTCGTGGACGAGGGGTTTTTTTTTTTTTTTTTTTTTGGAGAGGAAGATACATAATGGGCAAATTGGATATCAACTTTGTACGGCCGAGGCATTTGCATGAAAGGGTTCTTTTTTGTGAATAAGAGTTTAAGTTTTTCTTGGTGGGCAAATTTTTACAACAGGGTTGTTTTTTGAGGAGAAATCACATTGTTTTGCATTGACTGGTTTGTGGTGCTTTAGGTACTTATAATTTCAGCAACTTTAAGTAGAATTGAACTCGAGACTTCTGCTCATCTTGAGGAGGGAGTTTATATACAAACACAAGGAAACAATTTACAGGGGTGATTGTATTCTGGGTGTACCCCAGAAATCCGGGTTTTTCATATCCTCCTACCGTGTTTTAAAAACCAGAGTTTTTTAGTCTTCTAAATTGAAAACTTAGCGGATAGGAACAAAAAATATGCCAAAAAGTGAAACTTTCCCTTTGTAGCAACCCTTTACGCAACAAGGGTTGTAACAGCGGCAACCATCTTTGTTCCGAACACGAACGATGCCTGTACCACGTCCGACGTCCCACATGTGTTTGTTGTTACAAATAACTGGGCGCTGGCAAAATTTCGGAAAAAAAATTTTGGCGCCAATCCCCGGGGTTGCCGGTGTCTACATTCCCGAGGTAAACATCGCCAAAAGTGGTAATTTTCTTACGTACTTTATTTTTCTTTTTAAAAGAACAATTTAAAAAAACGGAGTTTTTTGGATTTAGTATAGTTATTTTTCCGATAAACACCGCAAAAAATTGATCTAATTTTCCGAGCTTCTTCTTTTTTTTTGCATAATAACGCAGTTTTTCGTCCTTTTAATGAAATCGACACTAGACTTAGAGTTATTTTCTCAACTTTTATTTTAAAAGTTGCAGATATTTGACAAATAAATGAAAAAATAACTAAATAGAAAAAAGTATTTCACTGCAAAAATTTGGCAAAAATATAGTCGTGGGAAATTTCTATTCATTATGTTTTACTATAAATTACAATTTATTTGCAAAAAAATAAATTAATAAAATGTTTCTTATTAGTGAGAAGTAGGTAAGTATAATATAAATTTTAGTTTCAAAAGTTATTTTAAACATGCCGTTGTAATTATATGTGTATAAAAGCTGTCGTATAATTTACGGTGCATAAAATGATACCAACTTTTTGCATAAAAATTTTTCAGAGTTTTTTACTTTGTGTCGCAATCACCCCTGAATTTACAAAGAATGTGCAAATTAAGTGATAGAATGCTCTAGAATATTTCTGAAACGTGCGAGCGAAACCACAAGGCCACCGAGACTTGTTAAATTTGACTTCACAACAGTATTAATGTTTTATTTTATTCAGTTATTTTTTTGTAATTACTTCGTTTGTATTATTTTTTGTAATATATTTTAAATGTATGGTTAGAAGTAAAAGGATTCTGCTATTGACTTATGTTTAAATTATTAGCGTATGTAAAAAAAAAAGAATTTTTTAAAATGTGTTTTTTGAAATGACTTATATCTTAATTATTAATATTTTATAATTTTTTCACATACCAAATAACTTAACTAAATGTATGTAGCTAAAAAATATAAAAATCAACTGGGTGGGGGTGGTGATGAAATTACCTTTGGGGGGGGGGGGAATTTGAGGCTGGTGGTACAATATCAAGAGAGGGGCATCACATTTCTGGGGAAGAAGTAGATATCAATTAGAAGTTCAAATATCACTCTTTTGCCAATTTGGAGGTAAAAAAATGCTTGCATATTTAAAATATTTACACCAATCGAAAGGTCTTATTTTTTTGCATAAGATGGAGTTTGTTTCAAGCTTCTGCTTCATACAGAACGGAAGTTATGGCCATTTTTCTCTGCAGATTGAAATTATTTTTTCATGGTAATGAGCTTCTAATTTCTTTTCACAGTGATTGATAAAAGTGCCATTCTGCATACACGTTGTTGCTGGTTGGTAAAAGAAAAATCGGTTTGAAATGTTTTTAGCATTTTGAGAGACAAACGATTTTTAATTTTTTCATCCTGCTTTTAATTATTTTCTTTCTAAGCGATTTAAACTTTTTGAACATGAATAACAGGTAAAATCTGAAAATGGTGATTTTCAAACTTTAATTGCTCCGACCCCTTATGGCCCAGGGGGTTATATTTTCGTATACGTACTCGGGCAATAATATTTATGCAAAATATCAACACCACAGACCCCCATGGGGCTAAGATATGGGGGTAAAAATCACATTTTTGGGGGTGAAGTTGAGGGGGAGAAGGTAGGGGGCAAATGGCTCAGAAGGCACACCTTTGGTGCATGAGTAATGTGTGTGTGAAATTTCAGCTCAATCTGTTTTTTCGTCTCGGCTGTAGCCCTGTCAAAGAACAGTGGCAACAACACAAAGAACCTGAAAAATAGCAATTTTCTAACTTTATTACTCTGGCCCTTAAGGGTCCCATGGATTGAATTTTGGTATACGCTGTCAGGGGCCACTCAGAGATTGAGTATGCAAAAAATGAACCCCAGGGACCTTCATGGGGCTGAGATAGAGGGGGGCAAAAAACACAACTTGTTCTGTCGTATAAACAGTCCTTGGTCGCTTTCGCCATTATTTTTCACTTTTCTTCATAGGTTAGTCGTTGTTTTTCTTCGAAGGTGGGACCCTCCAGAGTCCCTAGATCAGTGACAGAAACTCTGCTGGGGATTCCCATCATAGATTTGTGTGGGAATATACCAAAGTTTAAATTTTAAAGGTCGTCCTATGTTTTATTCTATTTTTATGCATTAATTTGTTCTTATTTATTTTAAGTTTTATGAATGATCTAATACAGTGTATTATTACCGGGCTGAGCACAGGGTCGACTCAACCTTTCATCCCTTATTCCTTCAGTGGGGTCGATAAAATGAGGACCGAGCATGCTTGGGAACTAAACACTAGCTCTTCCGCTTCTGGCCGAGCACTTGACCGGAACATAATTCTTCTGCACCCCAGGGCCCTCGGTCTCGAAAACTGGGATGAGCACAGTAGGCCATAGCCCCCAAAGCTTTCACTTCACTGAGTTTAGTTTTAATACAGTGTATTGCAGACTGATAAAAAATATTTTCTTCTGGGATCAGAACAAGGATTTATTTTATTTAAAAATCTCCCATATCTTGAACCAGATTTTAATTTTTAGTTGCGTAGTGAATACTTTATTTTGTTGTTAGTCATTCCATCTTGTAAGTTCATAACAAACTGCTTACAATACCAGAAAATAAGAAGCTAATCATATTATAAGGAAAGGTTTTGCCATTCTGAGCAATTATATTTAGTGAAAATTACCTGAAGACAAAAAAAATTCGACTGTATTTGTAACACAGTAGAACCTCCATATGTCAAAGTAGCAAACTGCCGGGAAAAAATTCGATATACGGAAATTTCGATATATAGAAGCACTCTCTGTTTGGTCATAATTTCTTCTAAAGATTAAATTAAAGCTAATTTAGATTTCTGAAACTCCATTTCTATTTTTATACTATTTATATTAAGTGAAAGTTAATAACTAAAATGAGTTAATATCAAAGATTTATTGTGTATTACATACCTTTCAAAAAACAATAATCCAGACAGTTAAAGGTCAAGATTCACGGTCGCCACTCGCCACGTGGCGACCTTGTTTAAAACAGTGGCGATTCAAAAAATTAAGAGCGATCGCCACCTTTCCTTTTTTTAATTTTTAAAGTAAATTCTTCCTTTTCAAATACATCTATAGAATATACAACTCTTGCTTCTTTCAAGCACACAAGCACAATAAAAACGCATAAATTCGGCATTCAAGTAACCGAATTTCGGCCGATAATCTTCATTTCCCATTTCACAAGAAAAAAATGGCGAAAACGTTTCCCGATTGCACTGTTTTTTTTTTTAATCCTTCTCTCTGCCATATAAATCTTTTAAATACAGTGGGAAACGATCTAAATCTTGATTTTTCTCATAGCCGCAACACTTGCATTTCAGATCGGCCATTTTCGCAAAAACTTATAAAACATAAGTGTCGCGCCATTTTGAAAATGGTGTGAAAGTTTGAAAAAAAATTTTTTGAAATGAATGAAAATAAAATGTACTGAACAAATTTAGAACTGGAAATATACATTTTTTATAATTGTTTTCGAAAATGGTCCGTATTTATGATCGCTGTTTTTTTTGTAAAAGGTTCGTTTCTGTAATTGGAATTTTTGTTATATGTTGCTTCTATTATTAACAAAAATTATAATTTAAATCTTTTGTACTGTATAACATTCAACACAAAAAAATATATTGCAAAAATTCATATTTCCTTAATTTACCATCGCCAACGAATCTAGATTTTTCTTTTTCCAATCTGAAAGTCATAAGATTTTTTTTTTTTGTAAACTTAATAATTTTGACAAATGATTATGTTTTCTTCACTGAAAATAAGACACATAAGGAATTGCGGGGAGGGGCATATTCCCCCCCCCCCCCTTTGCATAGGTGGCCACCAAGTTAATCAAGTTTAGTGGCCACTGGCCACTTCCAAAATTTCTGACTCTTGACCTTTACAGACAGTGGTTACAATGATCACTTTCTTTTAAAGAAACTACAAATGTTTTGCTGAACAGCTGTTTTTTCCATAAGTTCATCAAAGAAATGTTTATATTTATTCAGTCCACTAAAATTTTCATCAGGAACTTTTTCCACGAATGGAAGCCCACGTTGTATTCATAAGTAAATTTTTTTTTTTGAAATTATATTATTTTGATGCAAGATTTTCTTTTCTTTTTCAGGTTCCTGAAGAACAATTTTTTCACACTGATTACAGGCCTTTAATTCGAGATATTCATCATCATGTATTAGATGAACAAACTCAAACTGCCCCACATTTGCTACCTCCTCCATTTTTGGTTGACATCGATGGCAACCCTTATCCTCCTCATGTACAACGTCTAGTTCCTGGTAGAGAATATTGCAATGATTCGCAACTTATCCCATATGTTGCTGTATCTGCAGAAGGTAAGATTCTTCCGCTAATTTATTCCTTGCATTTAAATTTCCGTTTTTCTTTACTGTAACACTGTAAAGCTCAAGAACTTTGAATGTTAGGGTTTGAAGGATTCCATTCATTATTTTAACAAATATTGGTCTGATAATAAACTAGCACTAAAATATGAAGAACAATGTCTACCTTTGTGTTGAAAACGTAAATAATTAAATCTACACTGTTAAAGCAAATTTACAAAAATATTGCGTACATGCTTCTTGGTTACAAGGAACCTATTTTATGAAGCAGAACAAGTAAAACAGGGCTTAGTCCAGGTCGATTTTGGTACCGTTTTTCGGTACCTTCACAAAATTAAAAAAAAAAAAATCGGTACCTTCACAAAATTAAAAAAAAAAATTCGGTACCTTCACAAAATAAAAAAAAAATCAGTATTTCAACAAACTTTGAAAAAAAAAACCCATCTTCACGAAAATAAAAAAAAAGTTCGAAGGAATTAAAGTGCTGAATAGTTTTCCGAGCGGTTCACGGAAAAGTGGATTCACAGTGAACGTCGTATTGTACGCCGAAGTTCAGCATCGGGCGACCTTCCGCGCAACCTCACTAGCTCGAAAACAGGCTTGATATGCTGACGTCACTTCTAAGTATGCCATTCAATCGGAGTGAGCTGTGAATTTTTTATACTAGGCAACCGGCTAAATTGAGCTATCGTGTAAACGACTAGTGTTTTTGTTATGATTTAGCGTAAAACGTGTTCGATTCGTATTTTTAACAAGATTTATGAAAAGTATTTATAACGAAGCGAGGAAGAAATTTAAGTGGAGCGGATGGCTTACGGAATAGCGAATATTATATGAAGCGTTTATGCACGATCGATAGTATAGGAACGAAATCGATAAAAACATTTTTTCAGTCTGAAAGTCGTTTTTTTTTTTTTTTAACAATACAAAGTCAGTTTTTTTTTATTTTTAGCAATACTAAAATTTCACAAAAATAAATTTTTTTTTTCACAAAAATAATTTTTTTTCACAAAAATAGGTACTAGGATTGAAAACCTGGATTAAGCCCTGTAAAAATTTTTGAACTTCCAATGTTAAGATCAACAAGATTGTCTCTTTGTTGACTGCTGCTTAAAGGACCGTTCATAAATGATGTCACACTATTTTCCCACATTTGATCCCCCTCCCCCCCTTTGTCACAAAGTGTCACACTTCACCAGACCCCCTCTTACCCTTGTCACATGTCACGCTATGTTGCCTAAGCAGGGATGTCATACTTCTTGTTACCCCCTCCCGTTGTCACACTTTGTCACCATTTCACGAAGCCCCTTCCCCCTTTGAAGCGTGACATCATTTATGAATGATCCTTAATGTTGTAATTTTACTTTTTTTGAATATCAGCTCCAGTTGAAGTGAAGAGCTTTTTGCTCTCCCCTCCCTCTTCACTGCTCCCAAAAGAGGTACCGTGACAAGGGTCGCGCTAGATAAAATTTGGGTCCGTTTTTGGTCCCTTCACTAAATTCTAATTAATTAAGACAGACCCTTTACAAAATTTCAGGCAATCAAAACAGACCTTTCACAACATTCTAAGCCACAAAATCGTACTTTTTGCACAATTTTTTCTTAAATAAGTTGCATATAATTACATATTTTATTACTATGTTTAAGTTTTAAATTTTCACTAGATTATTTGGTTTTTCACAAAAATGTTTTTCAAATTCAGAAAAATCAGACCTTGTTAGAAATGCTGGATTGACCCCTGTGTGAGTTGAAGGAACTACTGTTAAATTAAGATTGTTTCATTCGACTGTCACTTAACTCTTGGCACTATATTGTACATAAACTGTTGGGCTACAGTTGCAGACTGTTGAAGCAAGATGAAACGTGTTATAAAATAATCCTGTAACATTATGTTTGCAAACATCACCGACATTAATCTCATTTGCACAGCTATGGGTGCACACTAGGAAAAAATGTAGGGTGATATTTTTTACATAGACTAAAATATTTTTTTTTTCCCCCAATTATTAAAAGTATAACTTAACTGCCTGAATATTTATATTTTTATTTGAATAAAATGCATGTTATTAGTATGATAATTTAATGCAAAACTTTTTAAAAAAACGTCAATTTTTGTTATAAATACCCCATTTGAATTTCATGGTTTGGATTGTGATCTCAAAGATTGTATCAAATAAATCCATAATGCTAAAGGTTTTTTAAATTCAAAGAAAATAATGCTAAGCTACTGTATATTTCCGTGTATAAGCCGAGAATTGGGGGGGGGGGGGGTTGGCTTATATACGGTCCGATAATCTAAAAAATGTCGTTCTATATATTGCCAAATATCGAGTAATATAGAACTCGAGTAATATAGAATTATGTAATTTATGCCTCCTACATTAAGGAAATAATTAACTTAAAATAAGTAGAGTTTTATTTAAAAGAATATGCATATATTTAACAGCTGGATTTTGTGAAATCATCGACGAAAATTTGCTACCGACTATAATATTTCGCTTGCAACTAGCTGTGCATGCCTTTTTATTCCCGCTCATCCTTCTAATATAAATGCAAAAAATAACTGAATAAAAACAATAAAAAAAGTAAAACAAACTAGCAAACACAATGGCAAAAAGTACAATGAATGGGGGAAAATGTGCTCTCTCGCTTGGTGCTTGCCTCAGACAGGGTTACCAGAGGTCAATCTGTCGTCGTTGGCGCCTAACTTCTCACTTTCACAACGTCTTCATTGGAAAATACTTGATCTATGTTACCTGCTTGGCCAAATTTCCGCCCCCTTTGGCGATTGCCAAAGGGGGCGAATATTTGAACTATAATTTTTTCTTCTAATTTTTATCTCGGCTTATATACGAGTTTTGACTTTTTGGTACATTTTTGAAGGAATAATGCACTCTCGGCTTATACATGGATCGGCTTATATACGGTAATTGTTAAAAATAAAATTGCATATGCGATAAAAGATAGAGTAAAAATCAAGAGAAGAAAGTTTCTAACCTAAAAACTTTCTAATCTCCAGAGTAAATGTAGAAGAAAAAAATGTTGATAAGTAATTGGTGTGTATTTTATTTTTAGGAGAAGCTGAAATATTAGAGCCAGTCCGATCTGCAAATGATGGTCCTGCAGATCGACCTACAATTGATGACATGATTGAACGGCTACAGCAAGAACAAAGTTTTAATCATGGTCAAGTTGACTCTAGTAACTCTAGTAGCTCCAGATCAAGTCCAAGCAGTTCTCTTCGAAGCCCACATTCTTCACGTAGGTTGCCTGCTGAAAATGGCGAAAGAAGTACAAGTGAACCATTTTCTCCTCGAACGCCTCGATCTCAAGCAGGTAGTTAGTTATACGGTTTTTATTTTCTAAACCAAAAAGAAAAAAAGAAAAAAAAAATGCATTTAAAATTTATAAAAGTTTCTATTCATAACTGAATAAATTATATTAAGTTATGAATATACAGACATTGGACAAACATGACCAGACTGAGCGATAAACCGATTCTGTAGAACAATTAACTGGTTATGAAGCCATTTCATTTCAGATCAGGCAGAGGGTGTCACATGACCCTAACAGATTTTTTTTAAAAAATTACAGTGGTTACAACTAAGGGACATATAAAATATCCCAAAAAGATTTTGCAAAAACAAAAAAATTCATTCCTCTAGTTACTGACTCTTAAAATTTGGGACAAAATTGGCTGTTTTCAGAAAATCGGCAAAACACTCACTTTTAAAATGGCCACTGTTTCAAAAGTTTTTAACCAATTCGAATATTTTTTTTTATAAATAGTTAAGAGATGGTATTTTATTTAGACACTAAAAATCTAGTTCGCTTTATTCATAAAGAAAAAAAGTGTTTTTGACATGAAAAATTTGCATTTTTACCGATTTTATGATTTTTTGTTCTCGTGAAAAAATTTATTTTTGAAAAAACAGAGGTGGCAATCTAAAGTGCTGTTGTGGAAGTTTTGTATCAAATTTTATTGTAAGCCTGAGATGCATATCCTCTTAGAATTTAAAGTTTAAAATTTGAAAATGTTCAAAAATTACAATTTTTGAACAAGTTTGAATTTCTGGCTTTTTCGAGAAATGCACAAAAGGCTATTTTTGAAAAATCATATACAATCCCTGGGGCAAAAATACACAATATATTTGATAGCAGCTCATTAAGCATTTCAAGGGCATCAAATGAGCAGATTTCCAGATTTTTAAAAAAAGCCTCTTTGAGTAATTGCACTTTAAAAATTGTAATTATTTAATATTTTTAAATTGCAATCTTTAAATTCTGAGGGGATATGCATCTCAGGCTTACAATAAAATTTGATACAAAACTTCCCTAACAGTACTTTAGATTGCCACCTCTGTTTTGTCAAAAGTAAATTCTTTTCATAAGCAAAAAATTATGAAATCGGTAAAAATGCAAATTTTTCACGTCAAAACCACTTTTTTCTTTATTTATAAAGCCAACTAGATTTTTAAAATTAATGTCTAAATAAAATATGATCCCTTGACTATTTATAGAAAAAAAATATTCAAATCGGTTAAAAACTTTCGAAACAGTCGCCATTTTAAAAGTGAGTGTTTTGCTGGTTTTCTGAAATGGCCAATTTTGTCCCAAATTTTAAAAGTCAGTAATATTTTTTTTTTTTTTTTGAAAAATCCTTTTGGGATATTTTATATGTCCCTTTGTTGTAACTACTGTAATTTAAAAAAAAATTGTGAGGATCATGTGACAGGTTTTAGACCTGCCTGCCTGATTTGAAATGGAATAACTCTATGTATCAAAAACAGGATTAACTAATAGCCAGGGAGAAAATTAAAATCCCTAAGGAAATGAACCAACATTAATGCCAAATGAGGATGGATAGCTTTCTATTAAGTAAATGGTCAAATTTCAATATGCTTGTCATATGCTTGTACTTGATAATGGTAATTTTTTTTTTTATATCAGCTCCTGTGTGCAATTGCATTAAAGGACAATTGCAAAAGGACACGAAGGCATAGAGTGAAATTTGTCTGTAAAAGGATTAATCGAACCCACGATCCTCTTGCTTTGAATGCAATTCTCAAACCACTAGGCTGTCTACAGCCATCCAACAAGTAAAAGGATGGATAGAATCTTTAAGAGAAGAAAACAAAAATTTATTAATTAATGACAATATTTAGAATTTGAAATGCTTCAGAGCTTTAGCAACTCACCTGATAACTAACAGATGAAAAAAATGTTAAAACAACTAAATTTTTAGTTATAAATGTCTTGTTGGAAATTGCTCAACGTTATTGGAATTCCTATAATTTGTTTGGTGCAATTGAGATAACATGTTCCACAAATACTCCTCCATTGTGATCTTACATTTTGGGAAGTTTTTCGTATTCTGAGGAATCAGAAAGGCTTTCAAAAGGGTAGTTTTGCCAGGACAATACTAGGAAAATCTGGAAAAAAACAGCGAAAATGGAAAGAAATGCAAATATACTTATTGTTCTTAAATAAGGTGCAGTAAGGTCAATAATTAAAATAATTTTTGAGTATTATTGAATACTTTTATTTTGTTAATTGGTATTTCAATTAAGGAATTATTTAATGTAAGTCTGAGTTATAAATTCAGAAAAAAAGTATTTGAAATAAACTTAAAATTATACAGTCAAAAAACTTCTGCTATGTCTTATTAACGCAGTTTGATTTATTTTCTTCCTTTCGGTTTTAGAGAAAAAGAAGAAATTGTTGTTACTTTCATCACTTTGATTTCATTTTTCTGTGTTTTTACCTTTTAAATACTGAAATCCACCAATGGCATTGTTAAATGCATACATCATAACTTCAGTTATAAAAGTACAATGATCCCTCCACGCAAAGTGAACTTTGAAATTGTTCAGTAGAAACTTGAAAAGAGTAACTGGATAAAAACACAATGAATGATTCGTTCTTTTTTCTATTTACTTTTTTACTATAATTTTATATAGCTTCATTTTTAATTTTGCATTAAATTAAGTATTTTTTCATAAAATGCATATTCTTTTGTAATACTCATTTAATTTATTGCCTAAATTAAGTATTAATAACACTCTTTTGAAACTGACATTTCTTTTATCTGATGTTTGTTTACCTGGCAAAAAAAAAAAGACACACTGAATGGTATTTTTTCCACTTTGATGGCAGAAACCTCTTTTTGCTGGGACAGTTTTTACGAGGTTTTTCCCATGTATGGCAAAAACTTGTCCATGAACATGATTTTTGTTTAAATCATATTTTAAGTCATAAATTATGAGAAGGTGATATAAATCAACCAGTCCTGCAGCAGATATGAAATTAAATGAGCATAGTTCCTACAAATGTCACAAAAAATGATGTAAGGATATAGTTTATGCATTTGCAACGTCAGTTACTTATTAAATATAAAGATTAAATCATTTTTTGAATTCTAGGTCATAGCCGTGTTGGTTTACGTCGAACAGGAGATGTTGAGGGGGTGCAGTCTGTAGGCAACTGGCAATCTCGTGGTAGTCATGGAGATTTACCAGCATGGGTAAAACGTGTCGTTGTGAGACCTATGAGCTCTTCGCTGTCCAAGTCGCACTTAAATCGTAGAACAGATTTGGCTGATTATGAACTAAACTTTTATAATAAAGAGAAGAAAACAAGGCCATTGCTTAATTCAAGAGAAGTAAGTAGCATTTTTCAGTACATGTATAATATATCTGCCTTTTGTATTGTTTTCAGAGAAATAATATGTTCCATTTGCCATTGATTTTAAAGCAGAACTGAGATGTATTGAGAAATTATGCTTTATTTTTTTAGACTTACCAAATACACTGCATGTAACATTTGACCCATTTGTGCCTATTGTTCCAAAAATGAGACGGTTCTTAAAAAATAACCATAATTTATAAAATTATGGGATGCAATAAATGTTTTAGGTGGTAGACTATTCCTAATGATTTTTCCTTTAAATTTGAAGTGACAAGTAAAAGCACATTAGTAACATTGTGCAATTAAGAGCTGGAAAGAGATGTTGCTTTAATTTTATGCTATTTTGCGATGTCTGGAAGAAAAGTCCAGACTCTTTTTTTTTTTTTCCCCATATTTGAGTAATCTTTCCAATTGTCTTTGTGTAATTGTACTGAGACACATATTTTTCAAAAGTTATAATACTAAAATAAGTTTATCCTCCTGTTTAAAACCCCCCAAAATTTTTGAGGCATTTCAGTTTTTTTGCAATATCAAAAAAAAGTTTTGAGTTCAATTTCTTTCTATTACTACTTTTCTCTTATTTATCATTGTTTCAAGCAATTTTTCCTAGCCTCACTTAAATCGTGAGTAAAAAATTGTCATGAATGGGTTGAATAATTCAACCCATGAAAGGTTACTAAAGCTCTCAGTTTTCATTTAAATATTGAATTGAAATTTTTACTGTCATTTTTTCCCCTTCTTTTATTGCTGATGAGCTCAGGGCCGGCGCTAGGCTGAGGCGGTGAGGCGACCGCCTCAGGGCGCGTCGTTCTTAAGGCCGCTTCGGTCATAAATATTGAGTGCATCTTTTAAAGTAACAAACAATAATTTTTATCTCAAAAAAATCAAATAGTATGTAAACTATTTAGTTTTACAAATGATGCATCAAATCTTCATCTAATTTCATTTTTGCATTAATATATAGTATTACATGTTTAATTTTGATAAAATCAAACACAGCAACACATCAGGAACGTCTTGAAACGTTTCCGTTTTTTCTATCCTTTGTTGAAAGGATATATTTTTTACTGGGTTATTTCTTGTTTTGCACATTATCCTTTTCTTCTCCACAAGTGACAAGCAGCTTCAATATAATCGGGGGAGGGGGGGGGGCGCTTTATAAGTGTTCGTAGTTTCAGAAAGTATCTTCTCTATTTTATAACGGGCAAAAACGCAATCTACTGCATTTTCTCTTTTTCTGTTTTTTTATTTTTCCTTATTCAGTCCTTATTCTTTCCTTGTTTAGCGATTGTTTTCCTTCAGGTCATGGCATTATTACATCCCAAATATTTCAGATCCCCAACAAATATAGACAGGTTGGGAGACTCCAGTCCATGGAAGAGAAAATTTTCGGCTTAAACTAACTTTATTACACACTCTTTGGTTAAAACCATATTGCCAATCCTAGTATGGTAATGTATATGTATATAAGGACTGCTATAACCTCCCTTTTCACAAGGAGAAAATTTTGCCTATCCCTTTGCATACCTTTCTACTAGAAGTAGAATTTATTTTTGGCTAGGATTTTAAAACTTTTACAATCAAGAAAACACAGAAGGCCTGAAAAAAATCTATTTTTTTTTTTTTTTTTTTCCCTTTTGTCTCTCTTCTGAAAATATGTAAAGCTATGTACTACAAAGCTTGGACTGGCTCTCTCTCCACTTGAAAATTTGATCAGTCCTTGTTAAAAGTGTTTACTAGTTTATCAGCAGTACTAGCTAAGCTGAATATATAACAATTAAGTGTGTATGTATCACCCTTCAAGCAAATACCTTGAAATTTCATTGTAAGCACTTAAATTTTTGCAATGATACTAGTAAAATTTCATGCATAGAAAACAAAACCTATCCAAGACAAAAATATTTTTAATAAGTTTCAGCAGCTAATCCATGAAGCAAAAAATATCAAAATAGTGGCTGAAAAAATGTAAAAGAATGAAAGCTTTATCAGTCTGATGTTTTTTTATGCTTTGAGGACATTAACTAATAGTTTTCTGCCTTCAAAATGTGTTGGAGGGATTTATATGTTTTTTCTGAAGTAAGATGCAAATTTTTCCCCATACTTTTTTTAATGATCACTTTTTCAATTTTCAAAATATCAATTTTGCAAGGGTTTTTCTTTTAATCTTGTTATAAAATTATGCTGTTATGCATATGCATAATGCCTTAAGAGCAGCAAAACTGTTCCTTTTTTTTTTCATATTGAAATTCCTTTTTTTTCTCTTCCAAATTTTCACTTCTACCCTGAGTTCTTTTCTTTTTATTTTTTTAAACATCTTTTGAATAATTGCTTTCATGTTTGTGTTTTTTGAATAATATTTTATACATACCTAGTAGGTATGTATAAAATATGATTCAAAACCTAGGTATTACCTACGTTTCTAAATGCCATTTTGAATTTCTTCTCATTATTATTTATTTATCAACAAACAATTTAGATTAGAATAGGTAATTACACAAATACTTATAAAATATTTCCCCATTCAGGAATATAAAAAAATGGAAGAAAAAGATTTTAGAAGGCGGCAAGGTTTAAGAGCTGGATTGAGGTCTAGGACAGAAGATGAAGCTGCAAATTCAATAAATGAAGAAGAAAATGAAGTATATTAAAATTTTTATGTATTAGGAAGTAATATTTGTATTTTTAATGGCTGCAAAATAAAATTCATATTATTTTGCCTTGCAGAATCCAGATCAAATGGACAGTTCATCAGATTCTGAATCAGAACATTCAGATACTACAGAAGATAGGTATTTATATTTGTGGTTAAGTAAAATGTAAATAATAGATTAAAATGTAAACAAAAGCGTTTTATATGTAAAAGTTCTTTTTTTTTTCTTTCTCAGTATTAAGTCTTATGAAACTATTATTAAATTAGTATTATTATTATTAGGATATAACGAATATTCCGCTACTATTCGGTATTTCTCCTATTCGGCCTTCGGCCGAATAGTCATTTCATGACCTATCCGAATATTTGGCCCGGCGGAATAGTTCTGCCACAGTAGAAATGTAAGAAATTAGTAGATTTTAAATACTGAAAATCAGGGTTGCTTGGTTTAAACCAAATCTCTTTTCATTTATTTTGCACATTATTAAAAATTGCAAAATCCAATTGATGCAGAAATTACAAGCACAACACTGGATAATTCATGAATTTTTAAATTAACAAACTTTTTTTTTTAATCAGTTCAAATTTTTCTCATCTATCTACTACATGTCAGACTATTTGGGTTTTTCTAAAATTAGCTCTGAAAAAGCTAATATGAGAAAAACTCTTCTCAGTCGTTATAAAAATTAAATGATATTGCAATTGTAATTCCTGGAGTTAAAATATATATATTAGAAGTAATAAAGTATCTTCATGGAAACCAGTTTGCAAATGTATGTTACAGATAACACTTTTTAATAAACCAAAACTTTTTCATTTATTTTACACATTATAAAAAATTGCAAAATCCAATGCATTTATGCAGAAATTACAAGCACAGCATTAGATAAATAATGAATTACTGAATTTGTAAATGAACAACCTTTTTTTTAAATCAGGGCAAATTTTTCTTTTTTTTCTAAATTATTCTCTTATTTTTAAAAAATATATTTAATCTTTAATCAGGAAAAATAAAGTTTGTATTGAAAAAAAAATTTAAATGGTGTTCATTTCTAAGCCAGTGTTGCTGATTTGTATAAGTGTTATCATTGCTAAATCTGGTAAGTGATTGATTTTTTTTACTTTTAAAGTAAAATATATCTATAGTAAAAGACTTGTAATCATTTGTTGATATTAATGATACTGTAAATCAACACGCATCATTTTTAATATAACTTTCATTTTTGCTTATTTTTTATTGATTTAGTAAAATATGCTTTTGTTAAAACTCAACCTGCAAAACAACTATTTCTTTAATAATTTGCTGAAAGGTCTGTATAAGTAGAGTATTGTCAGGGTCCAACAAATCCCAGGCGCCAGGTCGCCCGGGCGACTAAAAAATATGCCTTGGCGACTAGTTTTTCAGGTGACGCCGAATGAAAATATTATAGCTGGCTACTAAAAAATTTTCCCTGGCTCTTAAGATTTTCGGATTTTTGTCAGACTCTGAGTATTGTAATATGTTAATACAGTAAAACCTGTATAGTTGACCACCTAAGTTGACCACTTTTGGTCAGCAACGAAACTAGCCCTATATTATTTAATGTAGGGAAACCTTTGTAACTTGACCACTTATGTACGCCAAATTTGGGTGGGAGTATTATAAAAAAACCTTTGTAAGTTGGCTGCCTAATTATTACTGTATTTATTTGTTTATCTATTTTTGCAATGATGAAAAAAAACTTAAAAAATAAGTTCTCCGGGATAATATTTTTTATGCTATAATGTTAGACCAGTATTTGTCTGGATGGATGAAACATCAATATAAAGTTTGTCTAAAACTCTGTGTAAGTTAACCATCCGAGAAAACTATTATGAGCACTCTTTTGTTCTCTAAATAAGTTTCTTCTTTTTCTTCTAATTGATCTAGCCATTTCGAGAAATTATGTATTTTTAGGGAATCTTTTCCATCAAATAAGTATCTCACATAATTAATAAGATATTTATCATTATTTTAACTAAGTGCTTTAATTTTAAAGTTGAATAGGATATATTGTAAGTCATTCAGATTAAGTTAATCTAATGATATTTTAGGTAATTTCGAAAAAAAATGCCAATTACTAATTTTAAAGTAAAGTTAATACATGAAGTTATATTTTAATTAGTCACAAATGAATAAACGCATAGCGTAAGAAATGGCAAAAAAATATCTCCACCCTCTATAAGTTGACCACTAAAGTGCTGCACCGTAAGTACGTGTTTCACTTTACTTACGAATGTTTCCCTGTAGGTAACTTTCTGGAAAAATAATAAGAACTACATTTATAAGGTAATTAAAATTCAAGGTTTTAACCTAGTTATTTAATTAATTATCAACAAATTTATTACTAATAGCATTTATTCACAATTAATGATCTAAAATCTCCATGATTTTCCAAAAGGCAAATTGCTTTGCCTACAAATCCTATTTAAACCAAAAAAAACCCGGTTTAAACCAAAAAAACCTGGTTTAAACAAAAAAAAAAAAACAGGTTTTTTTCCTAACCCTGCTGAGAATTGCATTATAGTTATTGCAAAAAAAAAACACATTAGTATATAGTTTTAATAAATAAAAACAGATTTTAAAACTATAATATTGTGTTTTGTACTTAGCATTTGCTCCCAAAAGCTGGCAATAGTTAATGCTGACAATAGTTAATAGTTATGATGGAGAATATGATACTTTTATTTTGTTGGTATTAACAAAATGAAAGTCGGCCTTTGTTTGGGTAGACTGATTTATTGTGAATATTGGGTATTAAGCTTTTTCTTTCTTTTCTTTCTCTTCATGCAATCCTTCCAATTTCTTTTTATTGGGGATTGAAGTGAGAAATAATGATTGCATTCCGCAACCTCTTTTCCTTGTAATTTTTATTTTTGGAAGAGGCATAATGTCGCTGGGTGTTTTCCTACTCCTTGATGGATTGGATGTAGATGGCGATGATGGGGAATGCGGACTTTTGCCCCATTTAGTGTTTGGATCTTTGCCCCATTCTATCAAACCAAGAAAAAGATGAATGCAAACAAACAAACCCAAAAATGAAGTCAAAGCAACAGGTTATTTCCACACTATTTTAACACCCTTTTCATACAAGTATATCAAAATTACAATTCAATAATATAGTAATTAATAATAAATTAATAAAATTGTTTAAGACATAGATTAAAACATAAGAAAATAGATTTACCTCATTTTTTTGTCAACACTAGAAACAAGCCTGGCGTGAATTCACTGATAAATAAGCCTCCATAGAGAGAATCAGTGTTGCCATTCTCCACTAGAAATACATTTTCCCTCTGTTTGTTTAAATACTGCGGACATTTTCCCCATGTGGAGCTTCGCCCCCACGTACCCAATATATTGAAACATATACTTGTTTGAACTAACTATATGATGGAAAATTCTGTGCACATGAAAGGAAGTGCCAAAGATTTGTAATAAATCTCAACTTGTAAATACATTATATTCATTTCTTGTATTATAATATCTAATTTATAAGTGCTTTATTTCTTTTCACTTTTAGTAATTCCGGAGAATACTCTGATTGGATTGAAGATGTGGGGCTTAATATAAAGTCAAATGCAAAAGGTAAAGCGGAACCAAAACCATCTTCTTCAGGAACTTCAACACGCCCGGGAAAACCTCGCAAACCAGTAACTTCTTCAGGCGATGAGACTGATGAAGATGAAGCAGAAAAAGAAAATGATGAAGAGGATGAGGCTAGCTCTTCCATGAATAGATCATCATCCTTTAATGGAACTAGGAGAAATACTAATAGGAAATCTGCACCATCTCGAATTAAACCTGTTGTGAGCATTCATTTTCTTTTTGTTAAGAATTAACAAATTGCTTTTGTATCATATTTGGGCTTGAAATGCTCGTCTAATTGCAGATTAACCTGTATATACTTAGCCTTCTTAAAAATTGCAAGCTAAATGCTTAACATTACTTTGTTAAAACCACAGTAACTAACAGCAGAAATTTAGAGTTATGTTATATGTAGCTATGTATTTTATCTTCTTTCTTCTTTCTTTCTTATTCCCCTTGATCTGAAGTGTATTTTATAAAATAGGTTAAATGAGTGTTAAGGTTTGCTAAAGAAGTTAAAAAAAAATTATTTTGTGGTTTATTATATGAAGATTTTAATTATTTCGGCACAAAATACTTGGCCTCTGCTATATACACTATCTACCAAAAAGTATTTGGACACTTTGGATTTTAGACATTTTTTAAAAATTCTGGAGAAATATTAAACTTATTGTTCTGTATTTTGCACCATGGAAAGAACGTACTTAAACTCACAATTAAGAAACAAAATTCAGGCTTAGGGCAATTAGGGGGAGGTCAAAAAATTAAAGAAGGGAAAAAAAAAAACACTTTTGAACATCTTGTATCAAAAAATGATCGAAATGTCCTGTAACTTTCGCAAAACATTTCTAATTATATACGAATGCTTATACCCGCTTTCGTCAGAATAGCAGTAATATTCATGAAGATTCAAGAAGATATGGGAATTTGTTTTAAATATTCGAAAATTTTCACAAGTGTTTTGCTTATAACTCGCTAAGTTCTTTCTCAAATTACATGAAACTTGCAGACAACTTGACAAAATAAAAAGTAAGTATGGTACCAAAACGTGGGGAAAATTTAATAAATAGCCGATGAGATTTGAGCAGTTTTATTAAAATAAGTGTGATTGCGCATACACGAATGATATTAGTTATTTTTTTAAATATTTTGGTAGTGAGATCTGTGGAGCAACTTATGTAAAAGTTTCAGTTGACTAATGATATTTTTCAAAGAGATATACACCATACAGTGAGCCGTATTTAGCAAGCTCTCAAATTGGAGAAAAATGATAAGGGCTTTTCCACAAATTTTTATATTGCATGATAAATTGGAAAATTGACAGATGTTAAACTGAATTAAATTGCATTATGGTGTCTGAATTTGAACGCTATTGTTTACTTTGCCAAAATTATCATGCACTATAAAAATTTGTGGAAAACCCCTTATCTTTTTTTCTCCAATTTGAGAGCTTGCTAAATACGGCTCACTGCACGGTCTATATCTCTTTGAAAAATATCAATATTCAACTGCAACTTTTACATAAGTTGCTCCATAGATCTCACTACCAAATTATTTAAAAAAAATAATTAATATCTTTCGCGCATGTGCAATCACACTTGTTTTAATAAAACTGCTCAAATCTCATCGACTGTTTATTACATTTCCCCCACGTTTTGGTACCATACTTACTTTTTATTTTGTCAAGTTGTCGGTAAGTTTCATGTAATTTGAGATAGAACTTAGCAAGTTATAAGCAAAACACTTGCAAAAATTTTCGAATATTTAAAACAAATTCCCATGTCTTCATGAATATTACTGCTATTCTGACGAAAGCGGGTGTAAGCATTGCGTATATAATTAAAAATGTTTTGCAAAAGTTACAGGACATTTCGATCATTTTTTGATACAAGATGTTCAAAAGTGTTTTTTGACCGCCCCCTAATTGCCCTAAGCCTGAATTTTGTTTCTTAAATGTGAGTTTAAGTACGTTCTTTCCTTGATGCAAAATACAGAATAAGTTTAATATTTCTCCAGAATTTTTAAAAAATGTCTAAAATCCAAAGTGTCCAAATACTTTTTGGTAGATAGTGTATATGTACTGGAAACATTTTAAGAATCTATGGGAATAAAGGAAAAAAATCTTCTTGTAAATGTTTACTTCAACAATTAACTTTCACATATATGCAAGATCCTAAAGTCTGAAAGGAACATACCCACGAGCTCCCCAAATGTGCGGTCATGCTTTCTTTTTAAAATGAATTTTTGTATGTATAATTTGCCATTTTTAAAGTATAATATTTTAATTCGTTGTCATACCTTATGCTTATATATTTTAAGTCTTGTTTCTTATTTTTTTAAATCTTAGGTTAATGGTAAAAAGTTACCTGAAAGGTTCCGTCCTCCTGAATGGTTGACAGATGTTATGCCCCACAAAGTACCCTTTGTTCCTCAAATTGGTGATGAAATTGTTTACTTTAGACAAGGCCATGAGTTATATGTTCAAGCTGTAAAAAGGAACAGAATTTATGACATTTATACTAGAAGCCAGCCTTGGAGAAAAATCAATTTAAGGGTAATATTGAATTATCTGAATATATTATTTAATGGCAGCTTCTATTTATTGTTCTATAAGCTTGAGGTAGTGCTGAATGTCATTTTGAAAAAGATATTGCAATTTACTTTTAAGGAACATTCTGATTAAAATATTTGAATGTGCATAACATAGTTATTTCTCAATTAATTCCAGGATCAAGAAGTGGCTGTAATTGAAGACATATCTTTTGAAAATCACCCACCTCATTTATGCTGTTTGAAGTTAAGACTGCTAAATCCCGCAAATAAGCATGATGATAGATTTTCTGTAAAGTATCATGATATGCCTGATGTTATTGATTTCATTGTGTTAAAGCAGTATTATGATCAAGCAATGCACTATGATTGGAAACCAGGTAATTCCTTCTTTCTTTCCTTGTTTTTGGATAGTATTAAACTTAAAAGTAAATTCCTTTTATATTAATCTTTATTTTAATGCTGAGTCATGCACAATGCTCTGTGAGAAGTAATATTCCCTGTCTATATTTTTCTTCTGTTTTCTTTTACAGCAGAATTCCTAGTTAATTGGTTAATTCCTTTCTCCCGAAATAATGTCCACAATCAAATTTCTATCCATGCAATTTACCCCCAAAATAGTTTCGGCACCCATAATTGAAGGCGTCCATTAAAAATTCTTAATACATTAGGCTCAATGCTTTATTATTGCCAAGGATTTAAAAATTTTATATGTACTTGGAGCAAAATATTTTAAATTTTAACTGAAGTGTTAATGCTGAATTGAATGCTAAAAGAATCAATTTCATTGACTCGTAAAGTTTTGGCTTTAACTCCTGCAAAGCTCATGGCTTGATTGATAAAAAAAAAAGTATGAGCTTTTGTATAATTCTGTTTTCTTGTGTATTTAACCCCTTAACAGTCGGGTAATTTTCAAGAAAACTGTCATAAAAGTGCCTTTTTTTTATCTCTGCAAATTATTTAAAAATATGTATGAACAATACATATATTCATTTTTAATTTTTGATTTGTTTTTATTTTTCAATTTTAAACACTCCAACCCATCATTTTCAATTTTCACGGAAGCGAGAAATAGAAGGCGAAACCTCTGCCCCTCATTTTCACAGGAGGGAGAGGGAAGGGGTTAACTGAGAAGATTCAATTCCCAGTTATTTTAATCAATAAAGGCAGAACTAATGACAGTGTCAGGCGATACCTTCTGCTGATGTCTTATGCTAAATTATTTACACTAAAAAGAGTATTTAGTTATATATATAAATACAATTATTTAAAATTATTGAGTTAATTTAATAACTTTATTTATTTTTTAATCATTACCCTAAAAAAATGTGTACAAAATTTAAATTATTTACAGTAAAATGAAAAATAAAATTATTTGCACTAAAAAGTGTTAAAAATTAGAAAGCAGAATTTAGAAGGAAATTAAACTATTATTCATACACAGTATAATTTTGATTCAATGGTACTCACTTGAGCAATTTTCTCAATTTAGCGATATATTTTGCAGTCTGTATTGAACTTAATGAATACTTGTATCTCTTCAATTTAGATATTCTTGGTTTAATGGCAGCATTAAACAGTCCATGACAGGCGTTTAATTGAGGTTATACTATAATTGTAAAAGCAAAAAGGTAAAGCAATTCTGTAAACTACATCATACTACTTGGAACACAATTTTTGCAGTTAGCTGAAAAAGAATGAATTACAAATTTAAGTGGACCTGGAGTTGGTAACAGTTCTTTCATCGATTAATTAATACTTGCATACATATTTCTAACAACACACAAGTTGTGGTAATTGTTTTGTTTGTAATTTTGTCAAAGGTTGAGTTTATAATTTTGCACCAAATTATGTTTAAACATCGTATTGATGTTATTCAGATTATTACTATACTTATTACTATTCAGAACATTTTGCAATTTCATGAATGGTAGTTTATCCCCCCCTCCCCCCCCCCTCCCTTCCCAATTCTATTTTGAAGTTGTTTTTGCACATCTAATTGTTTTGCGCTTCTAAATATGTGGTTGTATATCCTGTTAATTGTAAGACTAGTTATATAAATTAAGAAAAAAAGCAATAGGAAAAGAATTTCCTTGTTACAGTGGATGTTTTTCATTTTAAGGAAACTAATTTTTTATACTTTCAAATTAATTCTCTTTTCTACTTTATGTAATTTGTCTTGCAAATGAATTGAAACATCAAACATTTTAATTTTAGGTGATCGCTTCAGGTCAGCCATTGATAAAGCTTGGTGGCTTGGCACAATTCTGTCCCAAAAACCCTTAAATCCAAATTTCCCGGATTCTATGTTTCAGTGTTTTTTTGTTAAATGGGACAACGGAGAAAAAGAACACATGAGTCCATGGGATTTTGAGCCTATTGATAATGAACGTAAGTACCCAGCATTGAATTGATAATTTTACTTATTAACTTTTAGCTGGAACTTAAGGCATTTAAAAACTTAGTCAATTTCCACGGGAACGTAATACAGCATTCATGCATTTAAATCACTTTTCAGTTTATTTTATTTTTACATGGCCCAGTTTTTTTTTTTGAATTGCTGTTGAATTGATAATTGAAATTCACTGTAATTTGATGCCTAATCAGTTGAGGTAAGAAAATTAATATCTTTCAAAAATATTTGAAAATAGTTAATTTTTTCTTTAATAAGAGTATTTCTGTTTTGAAAAATAATTTGATTAATTGAAAGAAACATGTAGGCAAAAAAATAGAGCTAAGAGTAAGAGCATATCCTGTTTTATGTTTGTAATGATTGTCTGTATCTTTTTTTAATTTCTTGTTTTCCTCTGTTTTGCACCAAGAATTAAAAATCAGCTGTTGTAAATAGATGAGTTTTAGAGTAGCCTACTTTAAAAAGTAAAATTTTGAGCATTATTATTATTATTATTTTGGTATTTTTTGTATTTTATTTTTGACACATTAAAACTTTGAACAATAGTTTGACACAATATAACCTATGGGCCTTGGTGCTGATTTACAATAAGGCCTTAATGCTTAAACCTTGGAGCTTTGTTGTAAATCAGCAATTTTATTTTGTTTATTTTATTTGCAATAAGAACTATCACCTGATTATAGGATTTCAATGTTCACACTTCCAAATTTAACTGCCAAATCTTATTGCAGCTTCGTATTTGGGTGTCTAAAGTTTTTATTCATGTTTTTTATTTCATGAATAAAATTCTCAGAAAGTATAGTACAAAATCATTTCCACCACTTTGGAAAATATTGAGCCCAGGATAAAAAAAATAAGAGATTAATATTATTGAATGATATCTAGACCTCTGATTTATATCTAGATTTCTTGCTAAAACTTGGCCTCAGTGGAATTATATTATTGTACAGCTAAGAAAAATACCTTTCTTGTTCTTAGTGAAAAGCATTTGAAACGATTTAATTCGTTAATAATTAATTTGAAACGTTTTGAAAAATATTTAATTTTAATTGTAACATTAATCATGAAGAAAGATTTTCATTGTTTTAAGTTCAACACAATTGAAATAAAAAATTGTCTTATAAAAATTTATGTAATCTCTAGGATTGCCTGAAGAAGAAGGTGGAAGTGTTGATATTACCCCCGAAGAGCAATTATTAATGATGTACTTTCCTGATCCTCATGAATGGTCTTCTTTTGGTCAGAATCATGATTGTGATAGATTAGCTCGTGGTTTGAATAGGATAATGGAATTATCCATCGCTGAACCATTTGTTCATCCTGTTGATTTGAATCAATATCCTAGTTATGCAATAGTGGTGGAATATCCAATGGATTTAGGAACAATTAAAGCTCGTATGGAAAACCGGTTTTATAGGTTTGTATTTTTATAAATATCTTACTGCATGTTTAACAAAGACGCATTTGTTGTAGATTGTTTTCACTGGCTTATAAACCTTTTATACTATCTTTTAAGTTATGTTCTTGACTAGCCATATTAGAATTAATTATCAAAACTAGTACTTGTCTCGAAATTTCCGAAATTTTGTTGTTTTTTTTTTTCACGGATGTCCTTATGCTATGCTGTGCTAAAATAGTCAATCGCTATGCTGCTAATTTTGCTACTTGAACATCAGAAAGCCATTTGGGTGTGGTTTTCTGCTTATAATGGCTGTGATATTGCATCACATTTTTTTCAATTTAAAATATTTTTTTTCATTATTAATTAATTTATTTTTATTTTTCTAAACTTTTTTATCAGTTAATATTTTTATGTAACGCTATCTTTCAATTGAATTATTCCAAATTATTTTATTTTTCACGAAATCGGTATTTTCGGCACTAAAGTCTTTTAACATCAAAATTTCGCTTATTTTAATTACGGATTCGTTATTCTTTACCATGCTAAGCTTTCTTTTTAATACAAATCTTTTTCATTTTTTTTCAAAATGTTCTTTTTTACCAAATAGCCATCTTGTTTTCAATGTATTTGGTCGTCCATCTTTGAACATCCTGTCTTGAAGATTTTATCAGGTTGTTTTCGCTGCGTCATGCGACGCTTTGGAATAGGTTTTGGTTCAGAATTCAGGAGTCGTCCAACGATTGGTTCCCGCCGAAATTCCTCCTGCGCTCTCATTGGCGCACGTGACGTGCGCCGTTGCCATCTGAGAATTGCGTGAGGAGAAAGTGACAGAGATGCGATTCACTCTCGCCGAGATTGCCGTGCCGTGAGGTTGCCGGCGCATCAAATTCCTTTTCTTTGAAATAATGGCTGAAGACCGCCGATATGGGGCTTTTGATCCTGCCCCTGGCTCCGCGTGAGCCACACGTCATGCCTTAAAATTCATCTGCAAATATTTAAAAATTTTTTTTGAAGATATTCATGTATTTGCTGTCTGTTGAAAAAATTCTGAAATTTCGTTACGTAGGTAACACACGTAACGAAATTTCAGAGTTTTTTTTAAAACAGACAGCAAATACATGTATATCTTCAAAAAAAAATTTCCATACTTAGAACACATGTACTTTTATTAGCCAAAATTAAAAAACCCAAAAAATACCCAACAAGTTTGTTAGAAAGCTCATTGAAGTTGAAAAATGCTGTGTAAATGTAACATCCGTTACTATGGAATGGCCCAGAATTAAGGATAACTTTAATTGCAGATGTCCTATATTTTATTATATTTGTGTTCTCGCAAAATTTGCCGCGAATGTCCCGCGAATTTCATGCTCTTTTTTTCAGCGACAAACTTACAACCCTACTTATAATTAAGGTTTGAATATGCATAGCCTAGCTGCAAGAGTATTTCAGTCTTTAAATTGGGAAGTTTACGCTACATTATTTGTTAACCATTTATAGGGCTGTGGGAAATATATTTCCTACCGAACTCATCAGCTTATAAATCTTTACAGTAAGCTATTTAATTTTTCTGATTGGTAATTTTTTAAAATAAGGCTGGGGGAAATTTATTTACCACTAAGTCATTGCCAACTCTTCCACATTTTGCGGGAGACTATTAAATTTCGGCTTCTTCTCCCGCCCACCTGAATCGATCCAAAATTTCCCGAATTTGAAATGATCTGGCGCCAAATTTAAAATTACTTCCTTTTTTTCTCCTTACGGAAATTTTCTTTTCCTTTCTTGGTTTATTCAGCTCAGCTCCCAGGGGTGATTGTGTTTCGTTTATGCACTGGAATTCTGGTATTTTTTCGCATCTTAATGCCGTAAATTCGGTACTTTCAAAATTTCAAAAATTACCGAAGATCGGCGGTTTTTTCTTCATTGTTTTTATATTACTTCAAATTTCTGATGATAATACCAGTCTTTAGTTCTATTGAACATTGTAGCCCTACTAAAATGCAATCCTAAAGTTGTTCTGCTTATAGAAATTCTATTATTCTCCATTATATTTTGATGCCTTCATTTTAAAAAAAACTGCAATCTTTTTGCATCCGCTATTAGAACTACATTTTCTTCACTATTAATGTTTATAAAGTTTAGTTAAAAGGCAAATAAATAAAATTTGCTTTTATTTTCAGTAAAATCTTGATTTGAAATTTTTTAAACAAAATTCTGTGTTTTGTAGTATTGCGAGCCCTCAAATCAAATGTCCAAAAAGTTAAATATTGAATTTACATTTTTTTTCATTTTTGTTTCAATTTTTGAAAATTTTGCAATGTATACATAATATTTCCAATTGTTCAAAAAAATTAAAATACATAAAAATATTTAATTAAATAAATCAGGTATAAAATTGATAAAATTTTAACTTGCATTTGAAGAATCAGAAAACAAAAGTTAGTCACTATGCACAAGTTACTGTTTCATCATAGCTATAATCAATTTTTTTAAAGTATATATTCATCACAATGTAGGAATAGGGTCATTTAAAGTAAGAACAATAATTTTAAATTCATGTCAAAACAAAAAGTTTCATGTAGCACATATCTTTAGTAATTAAATTGTTATATCTTAGAGTCAGTACTCTTTCTATAGATTAGGAGATTTGCTCAGTACATCCCATTAAATTCTTTTACATATTTAGCGGCAGCCCATGTAATCTGCAGAGGGAAATTGTTGCTGATGTTGCAATTAGAAAATGCTAACCCTTTTTTAGCAAAGCAGACTGAATGCTTTTTTTTTTTTTTTTTTTTTTGAATGAGAAAAATGACTCTTTATTTTTTCCATATAACAAAAATATCTTAAAATTTCAGAAATTTATAGACATTGGGTTAAATCGAGGATACGGACATTCCAGGCCATTAAAAAAATGATCAGGAATTCCGGGACCACTCTGAGCCCTGATTACATTCTGTATTTGGTGTATGTCGACATTCATTGGATTTTGATATTGTCGTTGATTCCGATTTCCTGACATTCACCGGAACATATATATTTCATTGTTTATCTTAAATTTATTGCCTTATGTGAATGCTATTTAACTCTTTCATATATTTTTTATATTAACTTTTAAATTTAAATTTTCAATTTATTTCAGTGATTGTGATATAAATGTAGGGCTTGAGTCAAAAACCAAAACCAGTGGTGTAGTCGAAGGGAGCGCATGGGGACGCCATCCTCCTATCTTTTTGTTTTAAGGCAAGAGTCCCCCCACTTTGTTTGAATTTTAACATACGTGTCCCCCCACTTTTTGATGTTCATACATGTAAACATCCCCCAACCTTTTTCCCATGACTACACCACTGGCCAAAACTTTTGAAAATGTTTGGGTGGACGCATTTGGCACATTAACACTTTGGAAAGTAGTGGCATTTATGGGATATACAGTACAGAACCTCTTATCCCGGCATGCTCAGGACCATCGCTATCCCAGATAACTGAATTTTCCGGTTTTTTGGATCGCTAAAAAATGCCGATATTCGGATGTTTATCGAACCCAAATTACAATAACAAATGGTAATAATACTTCAAAATAAGTAGAAAATAGTGAAGAAATACTTTTAAATTAAGAAATATTGAAAGAAAAGAACTTTAAAAGATAAAAATCAATAACATTCACAAGTCAAAACGAGAGGAGGGGGTTGAAAATGACATAAATGATTGAAATATATAAATAGTATTTATTTATAAAACATTTCATGAAGTTTCAGTTGGCGAAAATTAGCCTTTTGCTGTAAAAACAATTGCTGGATTTTACGAACAGCCATTATGTGCGTTTCGTCTATCAAAGATTCCATTCCTGCTATAAGTTATTTAGTTAATTCAATGCCATGTGCGTTAGATATAGCAGGCAAAATTTAATTATTTTCGTCTTTATTGCTTGCTATCTTGCTCTTTGTCATCGTTCGGGTATAGCACCATTTGAATGATTTCCGAATTGAACATCTTTATCTGCATCGTCGATGTTGGTTTCTATTAAAAGATCCCGTACCTGCCACATTCTAGAATATTCCCAAAGATCAGTTTTGAAATCCTCTTCTTTTAAGAAGCATGTTTACATGCAGAAACACATAAATTTCATACTTGTGTGCAACAACGTCAGTTTTGCGAACTCGATTTTAATAAAGAATTCATTTCTACAGTCGCAATTTTTGTTGCCTTAATATTAATTTTAAATTCTCATTACCTTATTGTAGCTCTTAAATAAATCAAAAAAATTATAAAACAAAAATAAACAAGCTCTAATTTTCACACAATCAGCTATTACGGAAAATTCGCGAACCTGCGGTATTAGAAATTTTCTAACTTTCATGTAGTCCGACTTTTGTTGCAATTCTTCTTCAAATACTCACGAGACAATTAAATAAGTGTATAAGAATCTAAATACATATTTCTTTCGTGTTCAATTATTGAAATAAAATAGAGAAAGATCAGGGCGTTTTTCTCAAGTTTTGTTGGAGAAATTTTTTTTTCTAATTTTCTTCTGCAAGTAAGTTTACACTCCCTCCCATTTAAAAACATCGTTTTTAGACTAAATTATTCGATTTATAAACACTGAATATGTTGCCTGTAACAAAAAACATATTTTTAAAGGTATTTTCAAAAAATTCGTATTTTTATCAAATGGGCAAAAACGCGAACTTTTCGAAAATGGCGAGAAATTCTCGAAAAATTTCCCGGTTTTTTAGTTCCCGGATAAGAGGTTCTCTACTGTACTTTCAGAATTCTCTTAAGTAGTGCAATTGAACGGTCCTTAAAACAAACTGCATAACTTCATACTGTATGACAAAATTTAATTCACATATCTTGATAAACCGCTTTCTTATTTAGTTCACATTTACCTTTGATCGTTATTTGACATTCAAAAAGGCAAACTTTATTCAGTCATTTCTCCTACCATTTTTGCAAACAAAGATTTTGTACCATTTGCAATACAGTGTTCCCTCGCCACTTCGCGCTTCATGTTTCACGGCTTCGGTGCTTCGCGGGATTTTCCGAAATATTCATCAAAAATTAAAAATTAAAAAATACAATCATGTTGGCAGCCACATTGCGGAAAGGAGCGTTGTTTCATGTTGATGCATGAGAGAGAAGGATCACTGCATGTCAAACAAAGAGATAAGTTGACTCGGAGTACATACCACGGGCTCTCAAAAGCTCCCACCAACACAAGACTCTTCGCCTGTCTCAGAAAGCAATGTTGATGTTTATTACTGTACTATAACGTTTTGTAATTAACTTTATTAATTAGAACCGACACGTTTAAGTAATTACGTATACTGTTGTAATTTTTGTCTTAAATGTCTGAAGTATAAATACTGTTTACATATTTAAAACATTCGTGTACCCGCATACATGAAAATTTTCAGGGGCAAATCCGACTTTGCGGTTTTTCAGTTTTCGCGGAAGGTTCTGGTCCCCATTAACCGCGAAAAACGAGGGATCATTGTAATTTTGTTTCAGCAGCCAAGGTCAAATCTAACAACTGTTGGTAATTATTTATTCCAGGTTACTACATTCTATACGATCAATACTAAAGTGGAGGTTGGAATGAAATTCTGAAAAACAGCTTGTGGTCTTAAAACTTTTGCAATATAATTAATTTGAAAAAGTAAAATTAAGCTTCCAACTTTCTTTTCAATTTCCTCTCAAAAAATATTCTGATAATATTAGTGTCTAATATTTTTTGCTATTTTGCAATGTATAGTCTGTAAATAAGGTGCTTTCACACCAAAGGCGACAAAGACAATTTTCCTGTCTTTTCTCATCTATGCAAGCGCAAGGCATATTTTTGCCTTAAAAAATTGGCTCTGCTCTTGCGCAGATGAAAAAAGACAGGAACATTGTCTTTGTCACTTTTGGTGGGAAAGCACCCAAAGTGCTGAAGAAATTTTAACATTTGATTTTTATTTGTTCATAGGAGACTGGATGCTGTTAAGTTTGATATTCGTTACATATTAATCAATGCAAAGAAATTCAATGAGCCTTCTAGTCGTATTGTGAAGCAAGCAAAATGTGTTGTGTATCTGTGCTTAAGATTTCTTGAGTAAGTATTATTAAATTGTTTCTTAAATATATTTTTAATTGCAATTTTATTTCAGTCACTCTCTGTCAATATATTTTGACTAATGCAAAATGATTTCTTAGAGATTAAAATGTCAAGAAAAGTTTGTATGATGAATTCTCACTAGAGAAAAGACACTTTCCCCCCATTTTCTTTTGAAAAGTGAATGCCTGTTTCACAGGATGGGCGGAAATCCTCTAATAAGAATTAGAAACTAAAGCTAAAGAAGTAGTAAAAAAGCAATGAATTTCAGCACAACATTAAAATACAAAAAGCAGATGCATTTTGGAATTACATGGAATTCCTTTTTTAATGCAAGCAGGAAGGGAGGAAGAAAAGCAAAGACCGTGCAAGAGTCCTGCTAACAGAGGAGAAACCTGCTAAAGACAAAATCAAACCAGTGGCGCCATCGAGCATTGAAGCACGTAAACAAACACAAATAAACAAAATTAAGAAATAAAAGGAAACCAAGCCTTAGAAAAGTAAGGAATTGCTGATGCTTATCTAAATTGGAGCTATTACTTAGAATATGAGAAGCCTGGGGATGACACTTTTTGAATGATGTTATTGGACGAAAATTAAGAGCGTAGTTGGAATTCTAACAATATGAGCAATGCTTGATTTTTCCAACTGTTGGTCCTGAATGTAGCTTTTTTGCTCTTTCAAGTGAAGTTTTAAAGCCCGTTTAGTCGGATCAATGTATTTTGAGACCTCAATTGCAAGTAATTTTATAAATGCCAGAACTATTAAGTGGGTGAATAGGATCCTTAAGAGAGAAGAGCAGGACAGTTTGTTAACAGAAAAGAATATACCCGGAAATTGAAAACGTTTTTGAATTTTAGCCATTTGATAACTAAGAGAAGGAAAAAATGGCAAAACAACCAAAGTCTTAGTAGAAAAAGTTTTTTGGATACTGTTAGACAGAGATGTTTTAGACAATTTGTTATGTATGTAATATGGAATTGATTAGAGTGACAAGATGGCCCCTCTCAGTAACCACAGCGCTGAGATAGTCGAGTTCAGATTTAAGAAGAACAAATATTCAAAGCACAATGAACAAATTTGTTAAAAGCAGAGTATTTTCAATTAGAAGGGGGACAAGACAACCTAAGAGAAGATAAAAAAAATAGCAAAAGGTTTACAGAACAATGTTGTTTGCAGTGCTCGCAGCCGTCCTATTTTTCCTATATTTTGAGAAATTCCTTCAAAATTGTCCTATTTTGTCCTATATTCACAAAAGCTATAACATGTCCTATTTTTCTGAGAATTGAATGCGCGATTTGGAAATGCAGCCCGAAAATTTCCAAACAAAAAAAGCTATGGATCGCGGCAAAAGATAAGCACACAATGCAAAAAAAAAAAAAAAACCACCTATTTTTGGCAGTAAGCCATGCATGCTCAACAGAAGACTAATAACCATTTACTGCCAGATTTGCCAAGACATCCCCAATGTAAGCTACTTTTTTGACCGAATCCACTGTTTGCTTAAGTATTGTATTCTTGTTGACTAAATGCTTAGTGGACTGTATCGTTTTTATAAATATTAATTTTTCTTCATTAACAACTCTGTAACTATTTACAGGTTTTATTTACAACAGTTTATACATATATACATTGAGCACCATAGCTCATATTTTGTGCCGACCATACTGCACTCATTATAAATTTTTACAAGAATAGCGTTTCGCTTAAAGAGGAATGCGTTTTCGTTGCATCATTGTATGCTTTCAAACACACACTGAACTTAGCTCGCCAAGAGAGCAAAGATGAGTTCAAGTTGGCGAGTTTATCGCACAAGAGGGCGCAAACATCCCGGCCCCCGTGGAATGTTCTAACATTCAACAAAAACTTCATTCAATATGTATGTAAACTTTCTCTGAACTACAATTCAAAACATTAGCATTCCTTTAAACTAATTAACAATTGATTATGAATACAAATGATAGAAACATTGCATATAAAGTAATTAAATTATATGTAAATTAATATATTAATATCTTGATTAACTTTACACATATGCAAAATATTTACAGTTAGTTTAACACAGAAATTCAAAATATTTACAATTAGTTAGCACAGAAAAAAAAACAATTCAATTCAATAATAATATGCAATTAATCATCAGTATCTACAGGTAGTATGCAAATTTTTGAGACTGGGCGTTTCAAAACTCCTTGTGCTGTGCGCACATTCACCACTCTTACACACCCGTCAGGTCCTGAAATTACATTAAGAATTCTCCCAAGAACCCATTTGCATTTTGGAAGATTATCTTCCTTCAAAACGATCATCATACCAGGTTTGACATTATTTTTTAACACTTGCCATTTTTGTCGTTGTTGGAGGTGGTTTAAGTAATCTAAACTCCACCGTTTCCATACAGTTTGTGTCAGTCTTTCGACACGTTTCCATCTAGTAAGACGGTTTTCATTTATGTTTGTAATATCTGGTTCTTCAACGGTATTTATTGGTCTTCCAATCAAAAAATGTCCAGGCGTTAAGGCCTCAAGATCATTTATATCAGACGAAATTTGGGTCAGTGGTCGCGAATTCAAAATTCCTTCGATTTCTGTAATTAATGTGTTAAATTCTTCGTAATTTAAATTTGCATTTCCCATGGCCCTTTTCAAATAATGTTTGAAAGATTTTACTCCCGCTTCCCAGAGTCCACCAAAATTTGGAGCACCAGGGGGGATGAATTTCCAGGTTATTCTATCAAGAGTCAAAAAGTTTCCAAGTACTTCATCTGGACATTTGACCAATTGATGAAGTCGTTTGAGCTCTGACTGAGCCCCTACGAAATTAGTAGCGTTATCAGAAAACAAGGTGTGGCATTTGCCACGTCTAGCAAAAAACCTTTTTAACGTCGCTATGAATGATTCTGACGTTAAGTCACTAACTAATTCTATATGGATAGCCTTAGTGGCCATACAAATGAAAATTGCTACGTAAACCTTATGCAGAGTACCCTTTCGCTGATTTCTGTATTTGATTTGAAAGGGCCCCGCAAAGTCTACACCTGTGTTGGTAAATGGGGAACTGATATTTACCCTTTCAGGAGGTGGGTTTCCCATCAACTGCTGTACTGTAATAGGCTTGTTTTTTACACAAGTTACACAGTTGTGTACAACCTTCCTACATAAGTTTCTGCCATTTATTGGCCAAAATTTTTGCCTAGCATAGTACAGTAGTGACTGAGCACCTGTATGCAGATATTTTTTATGAAGATAGTCCAAAATTAATGAAGTTAACTTACTCTTTGCTGGTAGTATAATTTGATGTTTTTGGTCAAAATTAACCCTTGAATGCATAAGTCTACCACCAACTCTGAGGACACCGTTGTTGTCACAAAAGGGATTTAAGAATTTCAAACTGGATTTACCTGTAATTTGTTTACCCTCTTTCACTAAATTATATTCCTGCTTAAAATGGGACAGTTGGATCCAACGAAAAACAGCATTTTCTGCCCGTTGCAATTCCTCACTATTTAATGGGCCACTTGTTCTATCCTTACCCTTTCTTGCGTTATCTATGAACCTATAAATAAAGCTTAAAATTTTGATTAATTTAACATAGTTATTTGTAACAGAACAAAGATGCGATAATATTGATTCATCATTCACTATAGTTAAACTGGTATCCACAGGCTGTTTAAGTTCAGACGCATAATCACTACAGTTTGTTATATGGTTCAAGTCACAGTTTTCTTGAAAGTCCCTAGTTTGTGAGAGAAATGGCGGACCCTTCCACCAGAGTTCTTGTTTCTGAAGCTGGTCAGGCGGAATACCTCTCGAGACGAGGTCAGCTGGATTATTGGCTGAAGTTACATGTCTCCACTGAAAGCCCTTAGTCAGTTCTTGGATCGTTGAAACTCTATTGCTGACAAACGTTTTCAGCTCGTTCAGAGGTTTTTTCAGCCAAGCAAGCACTATCGTAGAATCTGACCATAGCACGGTGGTATAGTCCTTGAATTTCAAAGCTCTGATAACTCGTTTTGTTAGCTGAGTCAGTAATAGAGCTGCGCAAAGCTCCAACATAGGAATCGTTACTGGTTTAATTGGAGCAACTCTTGATTTATTACACAGTAGTTGAACATGGATATTTCCATCAGGTGACTGCCACTGTGCATAAACAACAGCCCCATAAGCCACGTTAGAGGCATCTGCAAAACCATGAATTGTTACGCTATCATTGTTGGGGAAATATCTTGGGATGGCAAGATTTTCGATGCTCTTAAGCTGCGCCACAAATTCTATCCATTTATTTCTTAAAACTTCAGGTAAGGGAGCATCCCAATCCATTTGGAGAACCCAGAGGCTTTGCATAAACACCTTAGCCATAGTTGTAATTGGTCCTACTAGACCCAAAGGGTCAAAGATTCTCGAAATCTCCGAAAGAACAGTTCGTTTAGTGTATGAGTTTTGTTCTTGAACAGCTACCTTGTAAGAGAAACAGTCAATCTTAGGGTTCCATAGCACCCCTAATGCCTTTACGGATTTCATTTTATCATCATTATCAAAAGAATAATGTTTACACTCAGATACACTATTAATAAGATTAATGTCATTTGAACTCCACTTATGAAGAGTCATTTTTCCACGTTCTAGCAACTTTATCAACTGAAGTTGTAGATTTTTTGTGGTTTCTAAATCATGAGACCCTGTTAGAATATCATCTATATAAAAATCTTCACGTGCAACTGCTGCTGCTTCAGGAAAAACTTCCTCATTGTCATCACTTAGCTGCTTTAAAACTCTTGTTGCAAGATAAGGTGCACTTGTGGTGCCGTAAGTAACTGTACACAGTTTGTAAATTTTAACTGGTTTGTCAGCACCTTCTTTCCATAAAATTCGTTGTAGATCTCTTTGTGAAGGGTGAATCAAAATTTGACGATACATCTTTTTTATATCGGCAACAAATACAAACGCATGCTTTCGAAAGCGAAGCATAATTGAAAAAAGGTCTTCTTGAGGTATTTTACCTGTTTTTTGGAGTTGATTCAAGGAAACATGTGAGGAAGTAGAAGCTGAACCATTATAGACCACTCGCAATTTAGTGGAAATCTTATCTGGGCGAAATACGCCATGATGAGGAAAATAATAAGAAACATTTGGGGCAAAATCTTCAAAAACCTCCTCCATATGTCCTAAATCTTCGTATTCTCGAATAAAGTCAGTATATAAAGAGCGCATTTCGTGATTGCGTTCTAAACGCCTCCAAAGAGATTCTAAACGTTTAGATGCTAACTCTTTCGAATCCCCCAAAATTTCCTCGGATTTTAAGGGCATCTTTACGATGTATCGGCCATCTGATGTTCTGCTATGTGTTTCCAAAAAGTGCCTTTCACATTCCATTTCTTCTTTACTTAAAATAGGAGTCGAATCACCAATAGACTCGATTTCCCAAAATTTCTTAAGTGTGTTTTCAATATTTGGAGATTCTAGCAACAACCCACAATAATTTCTATCTGTTGAATTTACATTCACTGCTGCAGAACCGCTAACTACGTATCCAAAAACAGTGTCCTGGAGCACTAAACGGGAATCTTTGAGGAAAATTTTTCCTGATTTTATCATGTCAAAAAACAATTCTGCTCCTATCAAAGCATCTATTTTTCCCGGTTTATCAAATGAGGGATCTGCAAGCTGAATATTTTTATTTAAAGCCCCCAAATTAACTTTTATTTGCCTTGCAGGTGTTGCATTTGTTATTTTCGGTACTACAATGAATTCCGAAACTCTTACAAAATCTCTGGAAGCATTCGAAAGCTCAACAGTGACCTTCGATCTTATTGAAGTTTGTGTGCCGCAAAAACCAGAGATCGACATATTTATTTTTTCTTCTTTCAAGGGTAGCACTTTAATGCTATCTCTACAAAAGGCATTAACCATAGAGCCCGAGTCGAGCAGGCATCGAAAAGGCTTTCGATTCCCATAAACATCCCTCACGTAAATAACAGCTGTAGCCAAAATGATCCTACTCTGTTGTTTACAAGCAGTGTTCGTTCGTAGCGCAGATGGTCTCACCAGACGCGGCAGACGAAAGATCTGAAGCGCCGAACTGTGAGTCATTTTTTGGGTTTCAGGGTTACTTGTTTTCAATGGCTCCGCCAATTCGTTTTTGTTTTTCTCTTCTTCTGAATTTGAAACATAATGCAACAAAGTGTTATGCGGCTTGTTGCAAGAAAAGCAATTATATTTCGATTTACAATTAATTTGTTTATGAGATGGTTTTAAACATAAACATTTTACATTACACTTCAAGAATTCAGGACATTTATAAATATAATGAGAATGGGATTTACATATTATACAAGATGGTGCTTTATCATTTGAGTCTACAAGAAGATTTTTAAATTTATTTATTGGTTTTCTTTTTGCTTGGAATGACTGTCCTTGGAAATTTTCCAAAAATTGGCAGCGGTTTTTTAGAAAATCTATTAGTTCTTCCCATTTGGGTAGTTCCGCAGTTTTTAGTGACATTTCAAATAATTTTCTTGATTCCTTATCTACCTTTTGTAGCACAACATTTATAAAAATATTTTCACTTAATTTATCTAGCTCTAAATTTAATGATTTTAAAGCTCTCACGTGTTTTATTACCTTATCAACAAGGCTTCTTAGATCAAAGGCGGATTCATAGTTAACTTTTTCCAGATTTATAAGGGCGTTAATGTGTGAATTGACGAGTAACCTTTTATGTTCGTAACGTTCTTCTAAGGCTTTAAAAAGGGAATCAAAACTGTCCTCAGTTGTTTGAATTTGTTTAGCATTTCCAATAATTGCCGATTGCAAATAAAAAAGCTTAGAAGCTTCATCAAGTTTCTCATTAGAAGAAATTAAAGAATTAAATTGTGTTTTAAAATTATTCCACTCTTCAATATTACCAGAAAATTTCGGAAGAGGAATCTCCGGTAATTTCACTTTAATATTAGAATCATTAACTTGATTACAAGCAGCAATTTTCGTTAGAGAGGATTTGAATTTTAAAATTCTTACCTCAAGATCTTCTAGATCTGCTTCCATCTCGTCCAGAATTTTCTCAGTTGCAGGCACATCTTTATCTTCTAGCCTTTCATAATAATCCATGCGCAATTGTTCTAACTGCGATTTAGTAGCTTCCACAATATTGATTTTTGCATTTATAATTATTATGTCATCAGATTTTATTGCTTCACTCTCAACATAACTTGTAATCCTTGTGATTTTTGATCGCAATGTTCCTCTTCGACGGTTTAATGCCTTGCATTCCGTCATGTTGAATTTTTCGAGAACCAAAATTTAATTTCGAGTTGCAATTAGGAATTCACCATAGAATTATAATATTCAATAGCAAGCTGATTCATCTACGGTCGCTACGGACCAACATGTATTCTTGTTGACTAAATGCTTAGTGGACTGTATCGTTTTTATAAATATTAATTTTTCTTCATTAACAACTCTGTAACTATTTACAGGTTTTATTTACAACAGTTTATACATATATACATTGAGCACCATAGCTCATATTTTGTGCCGACCATACTGCACTCATTATAAATTTTTACAAGAATAGCGTTTCGCTTAAAGAGGAATGCGTTTTCGTTGCATCATTGTATGCTTTCAAACACACACTGAACTTAGCTCGCCAAGAGAGCAAAGATGAGTTCAAGTTGGCGAGTTTATCGCACAAGAGGGCGCAAACAAGTATTATTTTTCTTATTTTTGAACTTCGTAAGCAAATATTCATAGATTCTTTTAAAATAACGTTCAAGAAGAACTAAAGTTATACTATATATATTTATGTATTAAATAAAAGAAAAACATAGAGACACAGAGTTGGATGCTTGCTTTCTGGAAAAGCTGGCAACCCTGCCCATCGTTGCGACTTCATCACGTGCGCGCAATTCGTGCTCCGTTCCCTGAGTTATGTTGTTCGTATTTTGAAAGAGGATTGTTGAATAACTTGTATGAATTTTGACCATTGAAAATAACTTTTATTTCACATAAACAAATTGATGCATACTTTCCAAGTCTACTGTTTTAACGGGAGACTCCCGTTTTTTGTGTCTATCTCCCGATCTCCCGTTTAATTGTAATTTTGGAAACCGTATTTTTGGAAATTTTGAAAAGTCAAAATTTAGGTTCCGCGAAAATTCGTAATTTTGAAAGATTTTATTTTTTCTTTTTAATGACAAAATTTTGAAGCAGCATGCGTACATACTTAATTTTCAAAACTGTTACAAATTAGTTAAATTTCTGCATTTTGTTTTTTATATGTTTTTAAGGGTCAGTCCACGTTTTTTTTTTTTGAAATCCGATAGCATCCGCTTCAGTAAAGCTTCCTAGTTCTTGTTTACTATCTGATTCTATCTCTTAAACATCAATAACTTTTGGTTTACCATTATTTTTGATATTTTTTTCGATTCAGCCTCTTTAGTAGATGATTTGCACTATACTAAATTGTTTAGTTTTAAATAATTTTTTTTTTTTAAAATAAATTGAACTCTACTATTGCTTTTTCATTTTGCCACACCCACTCGAAATTGCAATGACAAATTTTAGCCCTTTTTTTAAATTTTGGTGATCAAATTAATTAATTATAATTATTACCTAATATTGCATCCTTATTAATAACCTTCTTTAAAATATATTCTTTGCATGGAATTTCAAATGCATTCTCTCTCCCCACAGTCTTATGGTTAGTGTCCCCCCCCCCCGTTATTTACTCATTATTTGTTGCTGCAAAATAAATTGAAAAAATTACTTCCTATTTTCATTCAATATATAATTAAAAAATGGCTAAAAAAATTTTTTTTTTACTATTTTAGAATAATTTGTTCCTTAAGTGTACACTAGACGTGGTCATGATATTTTGTTTCAATTGTTGTGGTGTAGATGTAAGCTAGTATTTGGGAGTTTTTTTTTTTTTTTTTTAATCTAACTAATGTAATGCTGGGAATTTTGTGCATTCGGCAAAGAAATGCGTTTTCTGTAAAGTGAAACAGAGTTTCGTCCAGTGCTGTCAAATGAAAATCTAGAGAACATATATTTATCATAAAAAAATATTTTGTTCAAGCATTAAGATAAATTTTTATCAAATACTGCTGTAATGAACATTAAAAAAAAATTGTGTATGTCATTTTAGTTGTTCATTGTGTGTGTGTGGGTGGAGGTTGGAGTCATTGGAATAATCTTTTTTTTTTCTCTCCAAGGTTGGCAGGTATGCTTGCACATACGTGTATGTGTGTGCTGACATGTTAGAATTTTGTTTGTTTTCAATTAGTGAAATAAAAATATTTCATAGGGAAAAAAAGTAAAATAAACCTTCAACTTACATCTTCAGAGATATTTTTTCCCTCCTTCATTTTTAAACAAAATAGTCTCCAAAATACAATTTATTATAAATAATGTGTATTTAATAATTTGAAAATTGATAATGTACATTCATTCATGGAGCTCATTTCTCTGTCTCATTTCTTTAATTTTTTTATTTGAGTTTGCCATAAATATACTTAGAATGAATGCACTAAGTCGTACTTTAGTTTATTGGGCCTATTTTTTATGCATTAAAGTAGTTTTAAATTTGTCCTGTATTTTTAATGAAAATGTCCTATATATTTTTTTGGCCTTGCTGTTGGCACTGAGTTTGAAATCCTAAATCATTACGAAAAACTTGAACATCAAGGAAAGCAAGGCAGCTTTTTGTATTTTAATTTTGTGTTGAAATTTATTGCTTTTTTACTACAATTGTCGAACAAAAGGTTAAATTTTTTTGCTTTAGGCTACAGAGAGTAAGAAAGAAAACAAGGAAGAAAATGCCTACTTTATGCTAGTTTTGAAATAAAATAAATTATCAATTCATTCAGCCAAAAGAGAAAAATCACTACAGAAAAGGAACTGTGATATTTTCTTTAACACCAACGTTCATTGTATTTTGTTTTCCAGTTTATGAAGAAGACAAATAAAAACACCAAAATGCCATTTTTATTGAACATTGAGTGCTTTTTCCCAAAAACCTCAGTTGAAAGACAAAGGTGCTTATCAATGTGATTTAGATTTATAAAAAATTAAAATTTTGAGTCATTAAAATCAGAATATTAAGAACTGTCTAAACTAAGACTGGGCATTATATCAATTTAAAGCCAGCATCGCTGATTCAATTTATATGTTTAACTTGTAATGATGTTTCCGAATTTTGACCTTATTTACCAAATTCGGCTATGAATTTGATTTAGTTCTACTCAATGTTAATAAAAACAAGAAAATTGCACTAACATCAACTATCCGACTTACACTGTAACCCCAACGCACTGGTCTTCAAAGTTTTGCATTGTGACCCCCTCCTCTCTCTTGCCCCATTTTTTAAATTAAACATTTTGCGATCCTATGTGTACACACACATACACAAACAAATCGAAAATTCATGAATACCGATGGCATCCAAGTTTGAACTCTCCTAATGGCAAAAATGATTGAAATATGACTCGGACCCTTCATAAATTTCCAATCAATCAAAATGGACCCTCACAAATTTCCCATCAATGAAAATGGACCCTCACAAATTTCCAATCAATCAAAATGGACACTTCAGACAGCTCCAAGCTACCAAATCATACTTTTAGCACAATTATTTCATAAATAAGTGGTTGTATCATAACAACATTTTTTATTACTGTATGTTTAAGCTTTAAATTTTCACAAGATTTTTTGATTTTCTCAAAAAAAAAAAAAAATCTTTTTAAAATTAACAAAATCCGGACCCTGTAAAAAATGCTGGATCAATACCTGAAAACATGAACAAGCTCAAGCAACATATAAAGCCTTTTGTAACTCTTAATAGGAATTTTCTAAATGATCTATTGCCTTGGAAGTAAAAACTTGCTCATTTATTCATAAACTTGAATTGGCTAAGCATTGCAATGATAATTCATAAGTTATAGGTTATGACAAATTTTTCTGTCTCTTTTCATTTTGAAAAAAGGAATCTAAATTTCAAACTGTATGTATAATTCGTTTTTTATAGTTATGTTCTGCTGACAAATATGTTTAATTAGTGTAATTCTTTATTGCACATAAATCTGTGGAAGTGCTTGATGAGAATTCTTCCTTGTGTTTTCAAATTTTTCAACATTCTAATGAGCATCCTTAGTTCTTAAGTATTTTCTTATAATTTGTAATTTTCTACTTTAAATATTGCATGTTTTGAAATATTTTCTTTGTGTAAATGTATAGAAATTCTTTGTGCTCTGATCCAATGACTTTATACCATGAAATGATGGAAGCTAAGCAATCAAGATCGCAAGATTCTCAAAGTGAATTGGATGTTTTGTGTAGTGAATCTGACAGTGAAGGGGAGCATACAGCTATGAATCGTATGAAAAGAAAAAAGGTAAGATATGAATATTCAAACTATTTTAGCAATCAAATGTCATATCTTTAATGATTATTCCTTAAAAGGAGAAACAAGATCAGCAACATGTTGCCACACATGGCAAAAAAAAAATTACAGTTAAAACCGTGTTCAGTATTAACACCGTGCTTAGTAGTCAGAGAATATGTCGAAAAATATGTCCTATGAAGACATTCAAAAAGTGTATTTAAGTTTGAATAGGAATTCTAATACCATATTCACTTATAATGTCACTTTTGTCCAACTTTTTTTGGGAGATTTCAGTGCCATACTGATTTAACTCCCAAGAAATTTCCGCAACCTGCTCTCAAACTTTGGTTTCAGAAATTATTTTACATGCTATAGATTCGAATGCAGTAGAAAGTTAGGATAATGACAGTGATATTGAAAGCAAAGTGGTTACACAATCGGGTTGGACAGGTTTTCCCCCTGGTAAACACCATGGTAAAAACTGGTATTTACTGTCCTAGGAAATATTTACTTTTTCCCACCTGGGAAAAATTAAAAAATATAGTTGCATTGGGAAAATCAAATGAATATTGATGTAAGTAGTAATGCATATTATGTTCATTGACTCTCTTAGTAACTGAATGTTACCCAAAAGGAAATATTAAGCATAGGCATTAAAGAAATTCATATCAGCCTCACTTTTTTCTATCATTTTAAACGAAGAATTTGTACATTATTTGCCGGACTAACATGTCGGATTTTAGCTTTGTTTTTCACAACAGACATATGCATCATTAGCAGGGTTAGACAGGTTTTTCCCACCCACGGTAAATACCATGGCAAAAACTAATATTTATTGTCCTGGGAAATACTAATTTGGGGTGGGTGGGAAAAACTGAAAAAAAAAAAAAAAATGGCTGTATTGGTAAATCCAACTGAATGATTATGGAAGTAATAAATGCATTGTTATATATTTATTTTTTCTCCTTTTAAAACATCCTCAGTTACTCAATTTAGCACAAGAGTGAATTGGATTAAAGAAAAAGGAATAAAGAATTTTCTACCATGTCTGTTGGAGACAAACAGACCCCAACTCTTTTCATAACACCCCTTCCCCATAACCTACTTTTATACAAAATATTTTTCCTCTATCCTTTTCTGTGATTCCTTATTTTGTTATTATGGTAAAATATTGCATTTATTGTGCAAATACTTTTTTTTTTTCACTATAAAGCATGTGTATGAGTTTCTCAATATCAAAAATGCTGGCAAACAAAATTAGAGGTAAACTGAAATGCAAAATGATTACAAACTATAATATTGATTTATTGAGCTTTTTTCAATAAAAGAAAGAGGGGGGGAAAAGCCAGATCTGCCAAAATAAAGCAATGAGTAAATTCTTTAATAAGTAAAAAATAACTATACGTACAAAATGCTAATGTTTGGTTAAAAAAAGGGCTTTTATTTATCTTTCCCCGCTTGGCAACACTGTCAGGCCATTTCGTGATTCTGCATGGTTGATCTATTTGCGAAAACAACATTTATTGCTGTTTTAAATGAGTTTGTTGCAATCTCTAGACTATAATTTGAGAACTTATCGGTTAACCAGAGGCGTAGCTAGGGTTTGAAGTGCCCAGGGACAACTGAAGATTTTGCACCCCCCCCCCCTGGGCGCCTAGGGGCTCCCTATTGGGAATTTAAAAAAACTTTTATGCTTCCTAAATGATAAAACTCTAAAAAGAAGCCCTTTTAACTTTCATTTTTAGTAGCGACCATTCACTTCTAAGGGAAAAATGGGACACTTTGGCTTCGCAAAATTATTTGTCTGATTTCCTACGCACTCCTGTGCTGCATTGGTCATTCCCGATATGATTTGTGGTGCTCCCACTTTTTTGTCGAACATATTCACACCTCTTCAGCTCAAATAATTTTCTTCTCACATTTAAAAATAAAATTAAATAAATTAGCACTAATTTGGCGCCCCTTGACGCTGCGCCCGGGGACAGCTGTCCCTTCTTGCCCCCACCTAGCTATGCTTCTGCCCCCTACCTTAACAACGGTTTTAGAAATGTACAATAATGAAATTTATATAATTAGTTTAAGGAGATTAATTTAATGATAGTTTCATTTCATATTCATTAGGACTAACAGGTTTTCAGTAAAATTCCCTTTTCCTGAAATAAAATTATAGCATCTTTTTCCTTAGAAGGCGAGTTCCATGTTTTAATCATTTTACCAGGCACTTTTCATCAAAATGAAAGGAAAACAAAATTGCATACATGTACAGTAAGTGACTGTTAATAAAAATTTTAATGAAAGGAAATCAGGGCATGCTATTTAAATCTAATAAAATTGTCTTGTTTACACTTCATTTGTCCATTTGGTCCCTCCCCATGGGTGCACCCCTGTATGACCTGTGACACTCAACATAATTGTGTGTGCATGTGTATAGTATATATATATGTGTATTCAAAACATTGAGCATGTTAGGTAGGATTTATTAGCATTTAAAATTTTTATAATATAATAAAATTGTGTGCAGTATATATTATAATATTGTGTATTCATTTATTTTCCCCACAGCAAAGTGCTCATCACCAATCAGGCAAAAGAGTTCGCTTGGGGAGTCAAAAATATACTTCACAAAGTTGGAAACAGCAATGCTCAAGCTTATTGGATAGGATTATTCTATGTGATGATTCTACGCCATTCAGACACCCTGTCAATCTGAATGAGTACCCTGTAAGTAACTAAAATTTTCTATATTTGAATATTTTAATGACATTTGCATGTGTTTTCAACATTTAAATTTTGTCAAATTAATTATAGATAATGCACATTTTACCTTAGTGCAAGCATGAAAATAAAAACTTATAAACTACTATTCAATCTTAAAGACCTACCAAAAAGCTAAAATTTTCTCTCCCTATCTGTAACTACGACAATTTATCTCAGAAAAAGTATAGTTAAATATTTACCAATGAACCAATTGACCAATTACCAATAGCTGATTAATTGGAAGAAGAAATTCAGCTAATTGTTATGATTTTACTTTCAACACTGCAATTTTTCCAGCACCGTTTTTTTTTATTTATGATTTTTGAGTTAATTTTGAGCTAATAATTGGTTTATTCGAATTTTGGCTTTCATGGCCGACATCCTTACAAAACATAATATTTTACGGGCTTACAGGCTGTGGTCCAACCAAGGTTATCTGCTTATTTTTCTCAGTCATAATTTTTTTTTTAAATTATTTTTCCAAGCTTTGCTCAAATTTATATCTACCAGAAAATGAAGATTTAATTTTTATGGTAGAAATCAAGGAAAGAAAATTTTTCATATCTGAGTAAATTAGTGTTGAAATATTTAGTGGAAGATTATTTTATGTAGCATAGGAGGAAGTATATGAACTCTCAAGAAATAGATTATGTTCTGATAACAATTTCATATCGCATGATGTCAAAAATTTGCAGTTTACTTAATGAATTCCTTCAGCATAGTTATTTTGTGCTGGGCATATTCAAAGTCCAGCAGCAAAATCAGTACAGCGTGGTGGCAGTTCTGATGATTTATATTAGCTTCACAGACAAATATTAACGAAACTTTTTAGTTTTAGTGGGAGAAATCGACTCCAGTTAAATAAATGTGTAAGGAGAAAAAATGGCTTTGAGAATGAAAATTTGCCATATACAAAGATGAAATTGTTTGCTTACTTCCAAAACATTCTTATGGCTACAGAGAAATGAATATCCATCAATCTTGGTGTTTTCGCTAGAACATGTAATGTAACCAAATTAAGATAAATTTTATCTTGTAAAGCTGTGTTGAAATCAATGGGCGGGAAAAATAAAAAAATATTTACTTGACGGTTTTTATCATATAAATAGATATATGTATGTGTGTGTTTATTAATTTATTCCAGGACTATAGAAACATTATTGACTGCCCTATGGATTTATCTACTGTAAGAGACAAGTTGAGTACCAATCGTTATGATAGTCCAACCGACTTTTGTAAAGATATGAGACTTATTTTTCAAAACTCTCGTAACTACAATACTAATAAGAAGTCCCGGGTAAGTCTATTATTTAGGCATGTTTATCTGTAATTATTATATTATAATATGGTTTAATATTTTTAAATATGGTCTATCAAAAAAGGATTTTAATTTTTTGGAAGTTTTATACTCTTGCTGGTGTTTTCAGTGGAATCAAAAACAGAAAAGACCAATAAAAGTAAAAATGAATGCATTTTCATTGCATTTGATTATGATACATAATTGCATAATATGAAAGTTCAGTTTTGGAATTATATAAATGTTTTCCAGCCTGTTCATTTAGTGTTCAATTGGTTTAATCTAAAAAGTTCAAATGAAAACTTATTTCTATGGAAATTGTTCTAATCAATCTGATACGATACTGCATTGAATGTTGTTTTAAATTCATTACTAGTGGTAGTACATTTTTTAAAGTAAAATCCAGTAAATATGGTTAAAAAAAGCAATAAAACATTTAATTACAAACATTCTTTTAAATTCCTGTTTGGCTTTAGTTGCAGTAACTGAACTTTCCAATTGTATGTGTGCCAAATTTATAATTGTAAGTACATGATAGATTTGCCTGTAAAGAGACTAACTAACCCTAACACTTGGTTTTATTATATAAACCTAAATTATGATATTAGTCAGTCTCGGTATCCTAGTGGTCAAGATATTGGTCTTGATCACTAGTCCTTCAGTCTCAAGTGATGTGGTGTAGTTGTAGGCTATAGTATACTAGTTTTCAGGATATAGGGAGGCCAACTGGTGTAATCTTATTGCAAGGTGTTAGTGGTTATGCTGGTCACCTATCAGGTGACCCTTGACAAAGGGCCAGCAATTGGCAAACCTGGAAAAGGTCAATTGCCAGAAAACACTCCAGCGAATGGTATATTCATCACAAGCTGCTGCTAGAAATAAATTATGGTATTAGTTACTAATACTATAACTTAGAATAAGAGTTTTTGTGCAACAGATTTCAAGTCTCTGTGTTACGTATTTTCGTCGTACAGGAAGAAGGCACAATGCAAGCTTGTTAACATATTACATTGTGTTAAGCCGAGCCCCGGTAGCCATATTTTTAATACATCTGGACCAATTTGTAATACATCTGAAACAAAGCAGATGCAGTAATGCAACACAATGGAAGTTTTGACCAAGTGTAGTGATAAATCATCCCCCCCCCCCCCCCAACTGATGATGCAACCCTAAAAAATTTGTGGAAACCCCCAAAAAGATGACCTCTCCCCCAAATTGGCCAAGCCCCCCCCCCCCCCCAAATGGCTCTGCACCCCCTTCCTTGATAAAAAAAGGAAAGTGCCGAATAAACTGGGTTAAAAACTAATCAATAATTTATAGAACAAGTAAAAAGTGAAGAATGAAAAGGGTTATAAATATAACTTGGCTATTAGTAGATGCAGAGCATGTAATCCTGCAATGCCTATAGGTAAATATAGCTAACAAGCTACATTGGAGACCAGAAGGAAAAAAAAAAAAAGAGCCATCCAATTTACACCATCTTCATTTACATGCTATTACGTATCAATATTCAATTTGGGCACCCGCCTTAGATGCCAATTGTTTGATACAACTTTTACTTAGCTTAAAGAGTTGGAAGGTTCAACATAAATTAAATAATACTGATGTAGTTGAAACTTTATATTATTTTGTTACAGAATGAGAACTTCTGCCAGAAAAAGTATTCTGAGTATAATGAATTTAAGTTGTGAAATAATTTCTGTTGTGTATATTGTAAATAAAAGTATTAATTAGTTTTAACTTAATATAATTATTAATGGAATTAGGATTAGATGTTGAACCACTGAACCGGTATAATCAAATAATTATGTAGCAGATTTTCTTTAGAACGAATTTAATCTGCCTGAGCTCTTTTGAACGACCTTCTTAACGCACAGTCTTCTATACATTACTGCAAAGTTTTCATTTCTGGGTTAACTTCCTTTTATGTGTTAATAAATATACTAGTACACAATATTTTTTAAATATTTTATTTTTGTCTCTCCTTTCCCCAACAAACAAAATATGTCAAAAATGGATTGATATACATTATAGTATTAAGTCGATTTCAATGACAAACATTAGCTACTCCTGACCTTTGACATATAGAATACATTGTGTTCTTTCATATATGTTTTACCTTGAAGTTATATAAAAAGTACAACATAAGTATAGCTGCCACTGGCAATTAAAATAGGTGACTAAGCAACTATTTTGAAGGAATGAAGACTATGGCTAATATTTTAGCCAAATTATAGAAGCGACTGTTTTGCAGTCAGTTGTAATTGTTTTAGGAAACTAGTGACTAAACTGAAAGAAAAACCCTCTTTATTTTCTTTTTTGTCCCCATGATAAATATTTCAACAGAACATATTCCATAAAACAGTTAATATTGAAACTTCAAACCCTCTTCTATAAATACTTTCGTAAAATGGAATACATTAAACCTTAACCCTACACTGCGCATTTTTTTCCTTTGTAAGATTTTTTTTTGTGTGTTTGTTTGTGCTAGTTATAAGCGGAAAAATACTAAAAAAAATTTTTTACGATTTGGAAAAATAGAATTCGAGAAAATTTGACATGCTGTTTAAAAACACTTCGCATTTAGGGGTAACAATAATATTTTTTTTTTAATATAATCATTTTCAGAGTCCGACAAAAATGCAAAAATCTTAGGAGCCAGGGAAAATTTTTAGGAGCCAGCTATAGTAATTCCATTTGTCAACACCTGAAAAACTAGTCGCCAAGGCATTTTTTTAGTCGCCCAGGCGACCTGGCGCCCGGGATTTTTCGGATCCTGATCATTTTAATAAATGAAACAAAATCAATAATAAATAGATATGCATTATAATGATTAAATTTCTAAAATTTTTACTTTAATAACCAATAATGTTTAATAATTTCACTAAAAGATTTTAAACAAGAAACCTAACAGCTGTTGGGGGGTCTATGCGATAATGTTTGTTTCTTTTTTGGTTGAGCGTCAATTGATTTTAAACAAATTTTCCTAAATAATAATTTAATCGACCACTTTAAGTTAGTTTATATATTTATAACAATAATGTTCTAAAATATATTAAACTAGTTTATATATATATTACAATAATCTTCTAAAATATATTAAATAAAGTGAAATAGGACAGCCAGTGACACCTGTTCTTGTTTACACTGCAAATAATGCATAGCTTAAAAATTACTCCTGAATTCGCAGTGTTGTTTTAAAACAACAAGTAAAAAAGGTGTCTCAATATATATTTTTCCTGAAATTTTCCAGACAACTTCCATTTATTTTATTTTAAAACCATGTAAGCAATTAAAGACTATTTTTAAAATAAAATTGTTGTTTAAAATTAAAAAAAAAAAAAAGAAGTTACTGTTTTTTACAAAATCAACATGTCTTACAATTTTGTGAATAAAGATAAACCTTGAGCTCAGTTTACAAGATCTAGGGGAAACTATATTAACTAATATGATCTTGCATACAAAATAAAGCGAAGGAATGCGCCACATGTTAAAAGAATACAAAACAAGAGCTTAGTGAACAAAAAATAGAGGTGTTGTTTAAAAATAACACTGCACAGTGTAGGGTTAAATGGAACAAGCAACCCTATATGTTACAACTTCCCATATAGACTTTTTTGTCTTACATGATTCTTAAAATTATTTTTTTCTCTTAAAATAGACTTTTCTGTATAATATTCAAAATCAAGACTTAGTGGTGTATACAATAAGTATAATGTGATCTATTAGGAATATGGTTTTAAATAACAACTCATCTTAATTTGGCACAAAACTTAAGAGTTGAAAAATTTTTTTGCATTCACTTCTTATATACCTATCAAGATTAGTGAAGTTTTTGCAAAGCATTTATTGCATGAAATTTGTTTGTTGGTAATTTAGGAAAATAAAGCTGCTCTTCTCATTTGTAGATCTTCTCGGATATAATTTACGAAAAATATTTCATATTAGTGTTTTACTACTGCTATGCCACATTTGTAAAATATTATTTGTAAGTGTTTTATTCAAAGTAACTTTCTTAGATATTTTTCACTTTTTCCGGGAATTAATAGGAAAATTTCACATTATGTATATAATAAAAGTGTTGAATCATGCTTTCCTATACTTTAGCCTTTAGTTATAGCCTTTAGGTTTGTGCATATAGTACAAATAGTTTTTATGGTAGTTTAGTGTTTTCTTTCTTGTAGCTGCTGATGCAAAATCTAAAGATTCCTGATTTTAATGTAAGTCAATATTTTTAAGTTAGTGTTAACGAAAATTTATTAATATAGAAAAAGATATTGTAATGCATATTGGTAAATTCTTCATTTAAGTCGATTACAATTAGTAATCCTTGAAGTTTCTTCATTTGATAGTATGCAACTTTAACAGCTTTCTTGATCTTCAGTTTTTTGTGTGTTTCAGTTATATTATTTTTCCAATGTACTTCAACTATTTTTTCGGATTTTAAAATATTTTCATATTTTGATAGATTTATTCAATGACTATCCGATTATCTGCCATGTTTGAAGAGCACATAAGAGGCATTGTTAGTGACTGGAGATCTGCTGTTAAGTATGAAGATAAAATAAGAAACAATCAATATGTTAGTAACAGGTAAGCAATCTGATTTTATTTAACAATAATAATTCAAAACTAACCATACGAAATAAGCAAATAAGAATGTATTCCATTGAGAAGCCAATGTTTTAATTAAAATCCATTGACTACTAATAAATGAATTTTTTTTATACTGTAGAATGAAGAATAGAAATTGAAATTTTCTCCTTCTAGAGATTAACTAATAAACTATCTTTAAATTATTGTTGCTATTCTTCTATTAGCCAATTTAAATTTGAGAAAAGTTTCATACTTGTGTGAATAAATTTCCAAAAATGTTTTGCAGCCAATGTTTTCTACTTAACTGAAATTAGAATTTAAATTTGGTTATAATTTTAAACCAGGGGTTGACTTGTGCTCTAAAAAGCTAGGATCCAGATTAAAAAGTTAAGTTCCAACTTGTGTTTTCAAAACTACAACATTATTACAGTGTAATTTATATGTGATGCAATATTTTACCGACACTTTTCTAAACTCTAATATAAATTTGAAAATATTTTTATATGGTCCATGCTGCAATTGTTCATGCAGCAATGTTGTTACATTAGTCTTAAAAAGTTGCACAATTATTGGAGAAGATTATGCAGATAAAAAAATTACTATATTCTGTTTAAGACTAATATTAATCTCTTCCCTTACAAATGTTTTTGAAAAAAAAATCATCACTTTTTTATTTTATTATTAAATACAAGAAAACAAAACAAAATATGTAGGTTTTAAGTTGAATTTTCATTTTTTTTTACAGGTGTAAAAAGCATTACCTTGCATTACATTTTAATATTAGTTTACTATCCTGAGTTATCTCGGGTAAATGGAAAAAAGCTAAATATTGGTTTCTGAAAACAAAGGACAATACAGCAAACCAACAAAACTTGGCACACTCCCAATAAAAACTATTTCCTTTCATTTCCTCCAGGCCGAGTAAAACCGAAGATAAAAGAAATCATATTGAGGAATTCTGCTTTGCTCGAAGTTTTCTTGGGATAATAATTAACTGCAATATATACAAACCCGAGATAACTCGTGATAATCAGGCAAGCAGTTAAAAATCACAGACATCCAAAAGAATGATTCAGATTTCCGGTAAAATTGAGACCACTTCTATAAAACATGCATGATTTGCAAATTATTTTATTATCAATTTTTTAGCTACCGTTAAGATAAATCTAGGCATCATGAGGACCTGATGCCTAGTATTTTTGTGTCCTGTTTTGAACTATTATTGAATTTGCAAATATTTGTAATTTTTGAAAAGTTGGAGGAAAACAATTTCTCCTTATGCTTTTAACTGCTCATTTGGTGTTTTAAAAAATATATTTATTCATGAAAATAAAAGAATAATTATTTGCAGAATTCTTGTAGTACTGTAGATCTAGATCATAATCTTCTGAAGAGAATAAATAAATAGTAATAACATCTGCTTTCATAAATGTTAGAGAGAATTTTGCTTTTTGCCTTAGAAATGATTTTTGATTAGCAAATTGTGGCTTCTACCAACCCTTTTTACTGAGTCTTTATCGGTATGTTTGGGCTTCATAGAGGGCCATTTCACAGTATTTTCTGAAAACGTAGAGTCCGCAACATAACGTTTTTTTTGTTATAACTACATAACTTAGTTTAATTATCACTTAATTTTATTTTCAAATGTGTTCAACCCATTATTTGAAAATAAAATTTAGTGATAATTAAACTGTAAATTACGTAATTATAACAAAAAAAGTGTCATGTTGCGGACTCTACGTTTGGGCAAAATACTGTGAAATGGCCCTACACTTCAAACTTTCAGTGTGATTAATATTATAGTCTCTTTTTAACAAAAGCAAATGTTTTTCCTTTAAAACTGTCGGACTTCAACTGTATTATTGCTGAAAAATATCCTTTCAATGCAAAAGAATACCTGCAAAAATTTAAAACTTTTGTAATGCTATATCAAATAGTCCCCGCCCCCTTTTATGACATGTTTTAACCAGTGCTAAATGTGTTTTAAATAATTTTTAGGCGAAAACCTCTTGTACTGGATGCAGATGTAAATGTTGGAGCTTCAACTTCACGGGTTCCATCTACATCTTTAATCAGGAGAGTAATCTCGCGCCAGAAAGTGAATCCAGCTTCAAATGCAACATTCCATAAATCAAGTACCTCAAAAACTATCCTCAACAATAAATTTAATTCCCAGGGTATTTGGTCTTTTTCTTTTCCCTTGATTTCATACTTAAATATAGAATTTAATTTTGTTATAGTAACCACAAATAAAATGGTTCACTAATTGCAGCTTTTCTTTTTCTTCCTCAAATTTGATAGACTGTAATTACTCCTTAAAAATTCACTAAAACCTGCACTTTATTATTTTTGTCCTTTTTTAAGTCTAAATTCAAATAATGGGGTGGGGAACCTTTTTTTTCTGATGAAAATATTAAGATTCTAATATTGATATTGTATTAGAAATTTTGAAAAAAATGCTTGAATAGTACTTTATTTGAATAATTAGAAAGCTTGCAGCTGAATGTACCGTCCATCATTCAGCAGCACAGCTGTCAGACAAAACATAACAATTATGTACACCTTAAAGTAGTAACTTTTGCAATGTGGTACACTCATGGTTAGCAGAACATTTTTCAATGTCAGCAAAGACTAAGATTTTTCTATGGTGGCCAGTGACTACTAATAGAAAAAACCTTGGTAGCCACAACAATGAATTCATAAATTATCTTGCTGACTGTACAGGAAGCTATCAAGCCACCAAGCCAGAGATATAAAAATGTTGATCTGATAAAGGTTAACATTAAATAAAAAAATTAGGTATATTAGAAAAGTTTGCATAATAAAAATAAGCTTTCAATTGAAGTTTGTATCTCTTTATTAAACTAGTTAGATAAAATTGATTGAAAAAAGATATTAAATTGTCTTTAGTAAAGACTTTAGTATGTAGGTCCAATTAATATATGAAGCATCATAATAATTCCATAAATATGAGAGTTAAAAAAATCAATATATTTTTAAAATAAACTACTATTACAATGCGGTCAAAAAAAAGTCAAATTTAATCAAAAAACAAGAAAAAATTAGTAAAACAAAGAATTTATTTCCGAAATTAAAAATTTGAGTAGATTTGAACATTTAACAAAAATTATGACATTCTAATTTAAGTCAAATTTGGCACCTTGAGTTACCAAATTTAATTGATATTTCATACTGCCACTATGGCATTATTGAAATGCTAGTTTGCTATTCTGACTAATATGTTTTATTCAATCTTGCAATTGCAATTTCTTGTTTGAAATTCAAGTTTTTTTCTAATTATTTTAAGTGATAAAATATATTTATTTATTGACTTTTTCAGACACCAAAGGCAGAATATCAAAAAATCTGCTTTATTATGCAATGAAATATCTATTCGTTTAAAATTTAGTGTTTCCTCCAAAAATAAGTACTGAAGACCAATAATAAAATAACCAATACTTATTTTTGAAAAATAAATAAAATCTTTAAATAAGAAGTGAAATGAGCTGATTTAGGGTAACATATCTTGAAAAATCACTTTCAATTTTCAAAATAATATTTTTCATTTGAGTGTGATAATTATTTTTAAATCCATCATTGCCATGAGGATTGAAAATAATTATTAGTGGCGCCATTTTGAAAAACTTAAAATGTTCAAAATAATTTTATATGTTGAAAATTGTATTTTTAATTTATTCTTATCTTTGTTTGATAGCCACGTGTCGCATGCATTATTGTCTTGCTGTAATTGGACAGCAATCTTTTTTGAATATGTTTTCGACTTAAGATATTTGTTATTTTCTGATTAGTACACAATTCAAATTGCATTCTGCAAAAATATTACACTATTTTTAGTTTAAATTTGGTATTTGCGTCCATTTTATGGTACGAATGGAATAATCTTTTCTTCATCTTTGCTTCAGTTAATAGAGACAATTTTGGTCACTAATGTGGCAATCGGCAATGAAATTTTTGATCGCCGTTTAAAATTTTTTGGTAGTTTGTTGGCAAGTGACGACGGCTAGTTTGCATTTTTAGCAAGAAATGCTGTTCTTTGTAGCATATTTTTGACTTCAATAATCCCAATAGCCAAAAGTACAGAGTTGTAGGTGAGGAAAAGGACTGATAATGCTGTCCTCTCTAAATGTTGATTGTTATTCCGATACAACGATGTGTGTAGGTGTTTATTGTGAACAAACATTACTGTATGCAGTACTTATTGTGCTTAGTTCTAAAAGGATTGCCTTTTGCAACTATGCTATAGAATGCTCATCAGTGACCATAAACATTTCAAACACCTCTTGTGATTCCATTAAGAAAAAGATTGACTTAAAAAATTAAGGGCACTCTTCAGCCTTTATCCATCCAAAGTCTCGAAAACATTGCAAAAGAATCATATTTAATAAACCTTTAATTATTTATGAAAATTTTGCGAAATTTCGCAGCACCTCTGAGAAGACATTGACGGTTTGTTTCAGACTTGTTGCTTTAGTGTGAAATTCAGTGCAGCAAACACTATTTTGCCAAGAATTTTTCAACTCTCAAATGTGTTTCATTTTTTAAAGTCTAATCCGTTGATAACTGCTTCTGCTTCTTCTCTATTCAGTATTTCAACCTGTATTTATTTTAAAAATAATGTGTTGTCATAATAATTTGTAAGTTCTTTATTCATTGCCTCCCTGTACCCCATTTTCTTTCCTACTGTGCCCTGTAAAGGGGGCTCAGTGGAACAACTTGAAAACCTTTCCGGTCCCCCCCCCCCCCCCCATGAAGAAAAAAAATCAAGGATAAATCTATATATATATAAATCTTATGAGATGATGTCGCCAAAATCGTAATAGCTAATAATAGCAGCCAATCAGAAACGAGATTGCATCAGCAGTGCAAGGTTTTAAAAATAATAATTTAACTTTGCGCTAAGTAAACTAATAAGAAATAAAAATTCATGATAAGAAAGCACATATAAGCATTAAAATGCAGGCATATGTATGTTTCGTTAATTTATTTTTTATTACAAACTTTTAAAGTCACAATAGTTATGATTTTCTTTTATTTGATTTCTTTAAACTAATCTTTCAGTTAAATATCTAGAGTGGCAACACTTTTGGAAATATTTCAATAATGAGACTCTTGGCCCCAACGTTTTTTATGCATTCTTATTTTTAAAAAAAATTTTCGCCAACGAAAACATTATTTCTTTAAGCTTTAAAGCAATTTCTTTGGCGCTAAATTTGAATATGTCTTTACCCACATGTTAAAAAATGCAATAAAAGGTTGAGATTTAAATTCTGCCTGTCGTCACCAAGAGTCTTACTATGTTTAAAAATCCAATGATGTTGCCACATCTTGAATGAATTTAACTAGACGCCGCTTATTTTTATGTATTGGTAATTTATTAACAGCAACATTTCAGAATCTTGCCAAGACTCTTGGCAAGCTTCCAACACTAAAATATATGTACATTATGCTACAAGATATATATTTTTGATGGCAAAAAGTTGTGTGCAAAATAGAATTATTTCTGACAGAGAACCGATTCTTTCCATAAAGCTACTCTAAAATAGTTTAGTTTGTAATGACAAGCAAAGCAATTCAAAGAGGCTGCGTGAGAAGTTCTGGTGGTTGGCGAGCAGGGGGCAGGAGCCCACCAGATAAAAAATTGCAATGAAGTGGAACAAGTGAAAATTACCCCACTTTTCCCTCTCTCCCCTATCGAGTTTCAGGAACCTTGCAGCTGCATTTTTTAATTCAGATCAGAAATCAGAAATCATTTAAAATAAAAAGTGTTTGTCATAAAAGATCTGGTCTCTGTTTTCACCAATTTTAGTTTTTTTTTTTTTTTTAATTTTCATTTGTTTTCTGACAATTAATTTTTAAACTTTTCTCTAGCAATTATGGATTTTGATATGTCAAAGTGTTATTCACTATTTGAGATTGAAATTTTTTTCTTGTAATCCTGTACTCTACTGTTCTCTTTAGGAAAAATTTAGCAAAATGGTTTATATGGATGAAAATATTAGTAGCCTTGATTTCAGTTCAAAAGAAAAAAAAAACTAAAGATTGCAGATCAAATTTTTGAAATTCTTGGGTAATCTAGAACATAGACTAAAATATTGCTATAAATTAATGAAATATTTTTTGAAGATGTTGTTTATGATAAGAACAGCTTTAAAATGGCATGTGCTGGCATTTGTGTCTGATAATTAAACACTCCAGCTTAGTAGGTCTAAAAGAAGATGTTAGCCAGTTCTTTTTGTGTTTATACTTTTTCTTAAATTTTTATAAGTTATTGTATGCTTAAGTAATCAAAAAGTATTTCAGTAATTTATATTGGTGCTCATAAGAGGAGAGGAGGCACAGTCTCATCTGTCAACCATTGGAAGTTCTGGAATATGGATTCTTAAGCATAAAAAATAAATATACAAAATGAACCATAGACTAAAAACAGGAAATAATAAAAATATGAAACAAATAATTTGCTTTCAAATTATTTTGAAAAGAAATTTTACTTAGTCTCTTATTTTTATTAATAAAAAAATATATATTGGCCTTTCAAAAAGTCCTGAAGGCCCATAATAACATATTGCTGTTATTTTCTGTATTTGCTTGTTATTTTCTCTATCAAAGGAATAATTTAATGTATTTGGTACAGTATCTCAAAAAAGTGTTTTTACCTGTGATAATTGCAATACACATTTAACTTAAATATGTGTTTTTAAATTTTTATTGATTAAAATATATTCATTTAATACAGGTTCTCCGGTAAAGAGTAAGCTGAGCGAATCTCAGTCATCTAAAAATTCAGCTGTTCGTGTTAAAAAGAAATACTTGAGAAACACATTGGGTAATGTTTTTACCTCTTATTTTATTTTCCTTTCTTTCTTTTCTTCTTTAAAATTGTGTTGTGTAATACATTTGCTAAAATATTCACTTCATATTTTTTTCATTCTGTAAATTTTTTGACAAGAATTAACTGCTCAATGACATCAATGTTAATAGCTATTAGAGGTAAAATATACCACAATAAAGCTAAAAGAACTGAAATTAAAATGTAGTTTTCACTTTATTATGCTAAACCTTATATTGTAGACCTAATAATCTAAGCAAAAGTTTCCCAATTTATTATAAATAGATTAATTTAACATTAACTCATATTGCAAGCGATGAATGCTTATTACACATTTTTATTAGTTAAATTTTGAGCTTTTAAATCTCTGATTTATTCAGTTTTTTTGAAAATGAAGAGAAAAATATAAATATTAATTGTTAAAATATTTAAATTAAAATTATTCTTACAAAAGATGCCCTTCACAATTGATGTTTAAGGTAACTTTGGAACTCTCCTTATATTATTAATTGCGTAATCATTTATCACACAGCTTGTCGTCATCAAAAACTTATTTAAAATTACACTTTTAAAAAATATATACATGTATTTTATGAAATTTAGTTGTTTGAATTAAGTTTATTGGTGCAAGAGCATCTGAAAAATTATACTGTGCCATACATTTGTTGTAAGAGATTAAGTGTTAAAAAATATTTAGAAATTTGCCTGGCACATATGCAGGCATGTGATTGGATCTGTGCCCCCCCCCCCCCCCTCTTATAGTGTTTTTCTGCTTTTCATCACACTGCATACTTACCTACTATTGTGGATCAAGGGTGGCATCTTGGCTGTTCTTTACACATTTTCTCGTAGGTCTCTATTTTGTTCGGCTTTAAAAGTCCAATTCCATCTGCTTTTGTAAAACTCACTCATTTATTTCTGTTTACTATGTGCTTTTACTGCTTAGCCGTCAATCATTTCATGTTTGTCATTATTTTCATCTTCATTTGGATGTTTTGCATCTAGAAGCTCCCTGTCGCATTGAAAAAGGGATTCCAAGCAATCCCGAAACATATGTCTGCATTTTATTGCTCATTTGTGCTTTAAATTAACGTGTAATTTTATTATTATTGATTATTTTCATCCTTTTATATTTTTTTTTAATGCTTTGTACTAAGGATTGGTACATTTTGCCACGCCCACTTCAAAATTTTAATTTTAGTTGCATCTAAGTTGACTCATGCCACTTCTCCTTGTAAAAATTAGCATTAATTTTGACCTGTCATTACCTCAGGTTTTTGAGGCCTTTAGTAATGAAATTGATCTAAAAGTTGGTTAGAGACCTTTAGAATAAAAAAAAATTCCCATATTTACAATAAAGTGCCGACTTACTTCCTTCTCATATTAGTTGCCCTACATACATTAAATTTGTCCTTACTTCATGAAGTGCCTTTGGGAAACTCATATGCTTGGGAAACTCATATGAGTCCTTACTTTTTTAGATAATTAGAAATGAGCATAAAAGCTAATTGAGTTATTAATTTTTCTCTTCTTTGAATATTTAATGCATGTTTTCCTCCGCCAGTGGCGTAGCTAGAGAATTTGGGCCCCAATGCAAGCGTTGGTCGAGTTCCTCTGAATTTCAAATTTTACATTTAAAACATGAAAATTTACTACACGTTACAGATTACAAGTGGAAAATAGAAAAATTAGAAAAGTTTGAAATTAAAACTTTTTCTTTCTTGATTTTGCCGAAACAAATACATCTATAAGTTTGGAAACATCCATATGTTTCGCCCTCCTGGGGTTCATTACTTAAAAGAGCTAAGTCAAACCGTTGGTTTTGACTCATGGAATTTCGAAGAAAATTTTTAATAACTTTTAACTTCAAAAAACTTCTCTCTGCTGTTGCCACCGTCACCGGGATCGTCAAAAACAAAACCAATAGCGAACAGACCTCGGAATAGTTACTTGTCATATCGTTAGAACTTGACTGTTGCCAGTTCAGCCAATTTTCTGATTGTGCTGATCTTCAAAATTTTGGGCCTTAAAGTTTCCACGAAAAGCAGTAACTCGTGAAATAAGGATTCGGATAAATCCTTGGAATACTGATTTTTAATTCTAATTCCATGGATCTTCAGTTCATCTTCAGACAAGCTTAATAAAATGTTTGGTGACAGGAAAAGGAAAAGGTCATCAATTGATCGCAAACCTTCCAATTTATATTGGAGTTGAGTGCTGACAATGTCAATGGTTTGATAGAAGAGGTCAACCTTGAAGGTTTCTAAAGTGTTACCGAATCGATGATCTTCTGCTAGCTCTTCGAAATAGTTTTTACATAAATGGTTCCTTTTTCGCTCGAATTCGGTTGAGGTGCCCCATGTCTTGGGCAATTGCTTTGGGTTCATCCAAGATAATGTGAAAGTGATTACGAAAATCAGACAATGCAATGTGAGAATCCTCTAGGCATTTGGCTGCCTGAGCTATGTCTAAGCGTTTTCGTTGTAATAAAGTGGACGTCAGGTTTATACTGGAAAGTAACTTTTCAAGGAAGATTGTGATGAATATGAATTCAAAATTCTCCATGTTGTGCTTAATACTTGTAGCTTCCAACCTTTCATCCCTTTTCTGGCTTTCTAAGATGATTTTGTTATGGATTTTAAAATGTCTGAGAAGTGCTGTTTCATCGCTATCAGCGATCGTAGATGACCAGACCATCATTGAAGACAACAAATCCCAATGATTGACACCATGTCCAAAAAATATGTAAATGCTATGAATGGTAGCGGAATAAGCGGATGGATATCCTTTGGACTTCGTTTACTACATCATTCACCACCAGATTTAGATTATGAGCGGCAGTGAACGTAAAGTACATTGGGTTCCACTCTTTTAATGCTAGCTTGTACACCAGAACAGATACCGCTCATAGTGCTGGCACCGTCGTACCCTTGACCGCGATATTTTGTAATTTCAACATTATTGGTTTTCAAAATGCCTAACAAAGTAGAAGTACTGTCGGCAGCAGATTGACCGTCAAGAGTTATGAATCGAAGAAATGTTTCGTTGATTTCAAATTTCGGTAGTTTATCTGTGATATCTGAATCTTGTAAGTCACCTTTCTGGGAGATCTTGACATATCTACATATAATGCTAAGCTGGTCCTTTTTTGAGATGTCTTGCTACTGTTGGCAGTAAGCGAGAAAAAAGGGCTTCTTTAATTTAATTTAATAGCTCCTGCCTTAAATGTTCACCCAAGCACTGAATTAGTTTGTTCTGTATTTGGGGGCTTAAATATGTAGTCAGTCCTGAAGGTAAACTCAATGCTTTTCTCATAGGCTCATCATAATCCGCCAACAGTTGCACATCTGACAGAAAGTTTCCATTGTAAGTTTCGTTGATATTCTTACGGTGTCCTCTCACTTCCATTCCAATAGCGCACGTGTATTTTCTCACTTCCATTCAAATATGTGCCGTTGCCAATATTAAAAATATGGATGATATTAATTTCATCATTAATTATTAGTCTAATTTTTTAACATTTTTTTCACAAAATTTTTAAAAAGCAATTTTTTCACGGAGCCTCGACTTGCAAAGGGTCCCCCAAAGGCAAGGGCTCCAATGCGACCTCGTTGCTTGCATTGGCACCTCTACGCCACTGTTCTCCGCATGTTTTGCATTGCATTTTTGGATTTCCTCTTTTTGTTGTTTGGTCAATCACAAGCGCCTTCTTATGGACATTTTAATTAAATTTGAAATATTCTCTTCAGAAAATACAAGATGGGAAGATGAATGTTTTTTTTATTTTTCATAATATTCCCAAGTTTTCTGTAACGTTGCTTTGTTCTTTTCAGTGCTTTCAAAAATTATTTTGGAAAACTAGCAGTTGTTCACTTTCAGGGTTTTTGAAAATTTTGATATGCATTTTTGCCTTGACTTTTATTTATAATTTCTGCTTGAAGAATGCTTACTAGAATAGGAGTGGCCAACTTATTTGTCATTAAAAGGGTTTGAAGTCCGTCTGTATATCTTGTAATTCAAGGTTGGAAAATAAAAGAAGGGTGTGCCAGATTTTAATTCTTAATACATCTGATACAAAAAGGCTTAAATTTGCGATTTCTGCTCCAAAATTGCGATTATACTTTAAAACGTTCTTTAAAAGGTAACACATAGCAGTTAATTGCTATTTATTACTAAAAGCTACATAAAAGGGAAAACAAAAATTATTTTATGCATTTTTAGGACTATTTTTGCCAAAAATTGCATGCAGTGTTTGAGATTTCAGTCTTTTTGCATCCTGTAAATATTTTAATTATTTGGTAAGTTAGATGTTAATTTAACATCAGCTACCTCAAATTAGGATATCTTTATTTATTTATTTATTTTTAAATATATTTTTATACTTGATTTTTGTTATCTTGTCTTGATTTATTTAACTCTAAAGCCAACTATAGGAAAACAGTAGAAGAAAAGTTGTACATTTAATATTTATATATATATATATATACAGTCGAACCTCCATTTAACAAAACTCTATTTTGCGAATTTTCTTCTTGGCCATAAAAATATTTAAGGTTTTCCATGTAAAAAAAATTTTCAAATAGCGAAGCGCATTCTCTATTTGACGAACTTTTTTCTGATAATCTAAAAAATTTCCACCCTATTTTTCAAGTATTTCTTTCTTTAAAAACTTTTTCTAAAGCTTCTGCACACTACGTGTTAAAATAAAAATATAGACATTTTTTTTAGAGTAGTGAATAACTTTAATTCTAGATTATAATGGTTATCCTTTGTTTTATCCTTTCTCAATTGAAAGAATGAAGGAAACTGCTATAATTATTACATGATATGTAGAGCTTCTATTAGTTTAAAATGAGTTCTCATGTAGCCAAAGTATTATAAAAAATGTACGTCTCTATTTAACGAATTTCTCCATGTAACGAACTTTTTCGCTGGATTTTGCGACTTCGTTAAATAGAGGTCCGACTGTATTTACATATATATAAACATATGATTAAAGTCATTTTTCTATGGCTGTGCAAGTTAATTTTAAAAAATTAGAACTCTCTTTCATTGATATTCTGCAATTCATTTTTGCTTTAATTGTGTTGTTTCAGAACCTTTAAGTTATAATGCAAAGAATTGATACAAATCTTGTCTTTTCTGTAAAATTGCTTTAATTGTTCTCAAACATGTTTCATTTATCTCACTTTCAAATTTAGGTTCAGCTGTTACAAATGGTACAGTGAGAAAAACTATTTTGAGAGCCACTAAAAGGAAAATTAAGCAAAAAACATCAAGGAAATGTAATGGTACAATAAGAAAAAAAGAATCTCCAGCCACTGAGGATGATCAGTCGGATAGTTATGCAAGCAATCCTTCCAATGCATCTGAAAGAAGTAGTGCGAGTGATGGCTCTGAATGGGGAAGAAATGTGAAAAGACGACGTAAAGAATCGAGTCTGAGTACATCAAAAAGATTGCGCCCTAGAGTAATTGCTAAGTACAAGCCCCAAAGGTTTACACGTTCCACATCTTTATATCATCAATCTCCCAGATCTTCTGTTGCACAATCAAAACCAACTGCTCTTACAAGGCATCGAATTCACACAACTACACTAAAAAGAAAGCGCTGGTTATCAATGAATAAAAGGCCAGTGCAACAACACAACTTATCACCTCTTCATACACGGTCCAAATCCCTCCCATCTCAAAGGACTCGAAGTATGTTTTATGCTCTCCGAAAAAATACCATTAAACCTCAGAAATACCAGAGCTCTCCAGACGAATCTGAAAGTGAAGCATCCGAATCACAAAGCTCTAAATGTGGAAGAAACTCTAATAATTCTAATACCTCATCATCCAAAAATACAAATCAAAGAGCAGATAGCAGCAGCAAAAGTCAGCAGTCTTCTTCATATTCTGAACCTGAAGAAAATTCTGAAGAAGAGAAGATATCTAGATTCACCAGAGCTAGCAGAAGTAAACTCAAAGATGATTCCAAATCTGTTCGTAGTGCCTTATCTGCACCAAAAAGTGAAATGCCAAAAAAATTATCTGGTCGAATACAGACGCGAAATCGTGGACAAAGAACAGTAAGGTATGCTGAAGCTAATGAGAGTGAAGAAGATGAAGACTCAGAAAATCCTGAAGGCTCTGAAAATCCTGTGATATCTTTCAGCAGCAGAGGCCGATTACGTAAGTTGACAAGTCATGCTAGGGCCTTTTTTCGTGATTAATGTTACTTTTTCATTTTATTACTTTTAAGCTTGAACATTTGAGAAAAGCAATTTCTAATTTTATATATATACATGTTTTTTTCTTTTGTATATACTTTTTGTGTTGTACACAATGTGTTACGGAGTATAAACATATTAATTTATAAAAAGCTTTAATTTTCCTTGGTTCCTTTCATTATGTAAATAGTTCAGTCACCTTTAGCAGCTACAAGGCGTCTTTCATAGTTGAAGTGTTGTTTTCTATACATTTTTACATTACATTGTAAATATATAAATAGATCTGAAATGATAATTGGCATTTTTAGTACATGTAGAAAAAGACTACATATTATTTATTTTCCCACTTTTAAATGATTTACCTCTGTGTGTCACAACTTCACTGAAAGATGTACATATTTGCCTTAAATTTTTACTGTACATTATTATTAATTTTCATGAATTTTCATGTACTTTTTATAAAAAGGAAAAAAAAAAGGATTTTTGCTATGTATTTCTTTGGATGATAAAACATCTTGAGAAAAAAGTGGTGCCATTTTATAAATATTGCATTTCTATCTCAGGTTATAAAAAAAACATTCAGGAAATGTGTAAATTTGGAACCAGTTTGTGATATTGAATATAAATTAAACTGGATTTGTATTGAAATAAAATTACATTTTACAATTGCGTTTTTATTGCTCTGAAAATTTTAAAATATTAAAAATATTGATTATGCATGTAAATCATATTTTGATTTCATATAAAAAAACTTCAAACAATGAAATTTAAACAACTTAATTTTGCTCGATTATTTAGTGTTCCAAGCGAAAGGAGTAACTTCATGTGACGTATATGCATGAAGTTAAATTCCAGGGAATAGAACAAAAATTAAGTTCTTAAATTACTCTTTCTGAATGTGAAAAACTAGAATATATAAAAATGTAATTAAGGCTATAAATTAAGTGTTACAAATTGAGGTGTCTTGATGATTCAAATGCATAGATATGTACATCTTTTTAAAATACTACTTTGGAGAGTTTCCTATTTTTGCTATTTTAATTGCTGTTCTTTTCATATGATTGTGAAAATGTTAATTGGTTAAACACAACATTTTTACCTTTTAAATATATGAATTCATATACATCTTTTGCTATAATAGAATTTAAAAATTAATGAAAAGATATTAAATAAGAATTACATAATTCTTTTTTGTAAATATTCAATTCAGAAAATTTTAATTTGAGTTTAAAAAAATAAACAAATAAATACAGCTTATAAAAATATTTTCCCAGGATACATACAAAATTAAAGCTTTAGGAACTTCTATGCAATTCAGCTAACTTTTGAATTTATAATAAAGAAAATTTAAAAAATAGTTAACCCTTTATAAGGCCATCTATGTATATATATTTCACTTAACCTGGACCAGTTACGATTAAATTTTGCGATACAATACTGACATGTAAAAATTAAACTATGGTAAAAATTTAACAATTTGTATAAATTAGCATAGAAAAGTAGTATAATATTTGTACTTATTATCCTAACTTATGGACTTTAACAAATCTATTTCTATTTCTTAAAAAGTATTTCCATTCATAACTCAATTTTTAATTTCCGATTTTTTGGAGTGGCAACACCTTAGTTTGATTATATTGAGCGATCATTTCCATGTTTATACCTAGGAATGTCTTAAGTCTTTCAAATTTTATGGCGTTGATTATGATTTTAAAATGGTTAATGTCCAATCCTTTGCAGTGGCGGCACCTTAGTTTCTTTATATCGAGCGATCATCATGTTTAGTTTGATTGTTGAACTTACAGCCTGCAGCTGTTCTGCGGGGATCAGCTAGTTTTTATATATTACTGCTATGTTAAAAAAATAATTTAGTTTTTAACCTTTGCCCCCCTTTTCACAGTAAAGAATACTTTATGAAAAAACGATGTATCTTAGATGAAAAGTGTACTAAGTGCCTTTAAAGGGCATAAAAACTACAGGGAAAGCAGAATTGTTTATTGTAGATATTTGAAGCGTTTAATGTATGTCATGGAAAGTTATTTGCCACTGCCTTATAAAGGGTTAATGAAGTCATTTAGACTAAAGTGTTTTAATTTTGCATTGAGGTTTTAAAAAAATAATGCATCAACACAAAAAGAACAATTAAGAATTATATCCTCCGCATCATTTACAAATTAATTTATAATACTGCATTGATTCTTTGCTTTTTGAAGAAGCATATGCAAGGAACTAATATTCCTTAAATTAAACTAACATGTGAAATTAAGTGTAATTGAATGAATAACTTGAATTAAGTGTAATTGTCTTAAAGTTTTTTATGATTGTTGAAATCTAAATTGTATCAAGCTTAATATTAGAGTCTCATATTTTTATACCTAAAGACATCACAAGCTTAAAATGTTTTTGAAGGATTTTTTTAAACTAGTAATATTTAAATGCCTCTTTATAATGCCATTTTTTGCTACATTTGTATTATATACTGTATAAAATTTTCAATTAAAAAATTCATCACACTGTGAAAAATGAATATGAATTAAAAAGTTTCTTTTTGTATATATTATTTTGTTTTCTCAAATCTCATAATAATCTCAATCACATCAATAAAGGCTTTTTCAATATAGGTAATGAATCTGAAAGTGGAAATACTTTTCCAATATAAAAATTTAGCAAGAGAACATAAAAATGTTACTTTTCTTCTAGGTGCCAGAATTATGATTGCAATTAAAAAAAAAAAAAAATACATGAAAGAAAACTAACAAATTTTTTGACTCGCTATATCATAACTTAACAGAATTCTAAACATAATACGTTTAAAAAAAATCCATTTTCATAAACTTTTGTTTCATATGAGAAACAAGAGTTTCAAAACATAAATCTCCAAAATATCATTTTCAATCTCTATTTAGGATTACATTCATTTAACAAAATATCTACTTATGTTCACACCGTTCATTCTTTTTGTTAACAAACAAAATTGCTGTAAAAAAGTTTCAAGATTACTCTTAAAACATTTTTGACATTTTCAATGTATATGATTGAACAATAATTGTTTTTCTTTTTTTCTTTTGTGTGTGTTTATTTAAAGGGGGGAACCACTTTGTATGCATGAAATTGAAAGTCGGATATGAGATAAATAAAAATCTAATTTGTTTTATTTTGTATTTATTTAATTACATCCACATTAAGCATATTACTTATGTATCATAAAAAAAGAGCAGTTATTCTTCTACAGTGAAATTAATTTGATCCTAATTATGTTATATATAATGAACTATTTATTAAAATTTTCTCTGAATGCCTTTAAATTTTGTGTCGATTTCTTTTCAGGAGCTTTTTGAGATTTTGAAACAATTGCATTCCATAAGTATCATTAATAAATTTTAATTGCATTTAATAACCAAGGGAAAAGTTTTTTTTTTTTTGGCATATTTACTATTTTAACATGTTCATACCAGCACGTACCACCGGTGACCTGCACTATAGACTCTCATTGGGCGCCGCCAGATGAAGCGCAGCATGAATTTGAGCCCTGCCTCATTGCGAAAAGCATGAAACCCCAGCTTGAATGTGTTAAATGTTCATTTTTGAACTTTTGTCTTCTAAAATCTTTAATACTAGATGCTTTGCTTTTATTTTTAAACTAGAATGTATCTTTAGTTTTAATACAAGAAAGAAGGTCACATTGTTAAAATCATAAAAAATTATGCTGCATTACCTGAATAAGCCTATTTTATTTTTACACTCATATCTTTAATTGAATTCTTTCTGATTACAGCAGTAAAATCAAATGAGTTTGTTTAAAGCTTAAGGTGAGAATCTTCTGAAGATTGTTTCTAACGTTGATTACTCTGTTCTCTTTAGGAATATAGGATTTAAAACATTGCTTCATTTGGTTCTCGGTATAAGCATTCGTTTTTTCGTCACATTGATTCACATGTCATCAAAACTGCAGTCTGAAACAAACATCTATAAGTAAAGATTGTACTTTTCCTTTCTTTATTTTCAATTTTCTTGAAAAATATTTTAACTTGATACATTTATCTTTTCAATAAATTTATTCGGCTATATCAAGCTTCAGATTATTTCTATTTATGTCAATCACACGTAATTTAGTGGAACAATTTTTCATGTACTTATATTAAAAATTCCTCATTATTTTTCAATAATGAGGAATTTTGTTTGGAAATAAATATTTTATTTAGTTGTCTGGAAAGATCACCTAAGTTACAAGTCCAAAATATAAAATGGTAAACAAAACATTTTCGTTAATAAACTAATGTACTTTTTCTATACCTGAACTTGTATATCAATCATTTTAATATTAAAAAAAAAACAGCACTATCATTTCAAGATAATTTTAAACACAAACGGATCTATAGTATAGAATTACCGAAATATTTTAGGCAATGATTTGCCAACCACATATGTGGTTTTGATATTTGTGGTACGATATTTATTGATGACATAGTGACTATTTTCTCTTTGTTCCCATGCAGGGTTTTATTAAAACAAGTTTATTATGACAAAAATTCTACTCTATTTCCTCTGAACAACAATTTAGTTTTTCAGTGTAGAAATGCATAGTGTTTTTTACGTTCCAAGCTGGTAAATTGCCTAAGATGAAACATCTTTGTCTTTGCAGATGTTTCACTGGCAACTTTAAGTAAGATTGTTTTTCAATCTAGCTTGTGTGATATCGTTATTGTCTAGACTTACAGAATACTGTTGCTCACAAACAGATTCTATGATTTTCTCTCTCTTTCTGCTATTGAATTGATGATTTAAATGACCTCATATACCAGTCATAACAGAAAGCTTCCAAAAGAATCCCCCCCCCCCCCCCACAACGGCCAGTTGTTAAGACTTTGATTTCGACAAATGCTTCAGCAGAACTTAAAAATTTAAGGTTAACCTCTCTTTTGAGAACATTTTACCAATAACTACTGTTGTTTCAATTATAATAAATATAATTATTTGTTAATTAAATACAAGGTATCAGATAATTCGTAAATTTATGCTCTTAAAATAAAGAGCTAAAGATTGTTTTCAAAAAAATCAAGGATATATGCATGGAACTATTTGGGAAATTGCATCAAACAGTTATTGAATTACCAAATGGAAGTATTGTATTTTATACAGTTTTTGCGATCGTATTTCTTACTACTTTTCAGTCACTGCAAAATAATAAGTTTCTCGTAACGAAATTCAGCTAATTCTATGTGTTTAATAAAGTTGAAATGATTAATTCATAAATGTTACATTATTTGGCATTAAAATTGTTAATTAAGAGAAGTGTATAAATATACAAATAAATAATTATCACCTTTTGACTCTATTAAAGATATATAAGTACCTCAAGATTATATATATGTTACCGTTAAAGTATATAATGCAGTTATTTCATAGAATACCTAGTTATTCCATGAAATAACTGATCGTGTCCGTTAAAGTGTGTAATATGTTATTAATTTGACACTTTAACTAGTTATTCTATGAAATAACTAGGTATTCTATAAATTAACTAATGAGAGATAGTTAAAGTGTAAAATAAACAATTTATCTAAAATGAAATAACTAGGTATTCTATAAATAAACTAATGATAGACAATTAAAATGAAAAAGAAGCAATTTATCTAATTTATGCATCGTATAAATGGTATTTATGGAAACGTAAAAAAAAAAATCCTTTGTTACAACAAGGATTACTAATATGACACTTGGAATTACAAAGCACATAATCTAAAACAAAAACATTTCTTGTTGACACACTATGGTTTACACGAACGTTTTTTAAATCCCTGACCAGTACCTAAACTTTGAGCTGTAGCAACCGACCGGAGCGATATTTCTACATCCGGTACTTCTTCGATTTTAATTAATTTTTGTTCGCAGACATTGAACTGGGATCGGGAATATAATTGTTTTATGCGGCCGTTTCGTGTTCCCAATTGGAAAAATCTTTCTTCGCTTATTTTTATGATGATAGCTAAAATAGATTTGGCATCACGTTTTCCTCTGTCAACTTCAAGCACTGGGATACGGATGGTAAACCCCACAGAGGCTTCAGAATGAGATTTATCCGACATTAATTTCATATTTTTCGCTTGAATTTTTAAAAAATTTTTAGACTTTTCTCTTTTTCTTTGAACATTAAGTTCATTAAAACAGATTAGATTATTTTACACTTTAACGGGTTGCAGATCGTTATTCTATGAAATAACTAGTTAAACCATGAAATACAAGAGAGTTTTACACTTTAACGGACACGATCCGTTATTTCATAGAGTAACTAGGTATTCTATAAAATGACAGATTTCATACTTTAACGGTAACATGTATAACAAAAATATTTTAAATCCTTTTAACTGTAATATATTTTTACTACGTGATTGTATGAGAGCAGGGGTGATATTGATGCAAAAGGTTCGAAAATTTTAGCGAACCTGTTCCGAACATTTAAAAAAGTTGTTTTTCCGAAAATAGTTTCAATTCATGATTATTTGAAGATTTCTTTGATGATAAAATCTGCTTTTCTTTCTACCTTGAGACAAGTAAAATATTTAGTACTTTAAAAACTCTTACAAACAATGTTTCTGGAAAACATTGACCTCTGGAATAAAAATTACAGAATTTTCTTTTTATCATAAGATCTTTTTTTATTGGAGCTTCATCTCTTTCTTTATATTTATATATATATACACACACACACAAAATGCATTGTGTGTGGGTGGTAGGTTGGTATTCACCTAAAAATATGATTTATTGTTATTTTTTTAAATTCACAGTGCATACTTTTTCTGAAGCCCTTTTTTATTTACTGAGAATCACCCCTGCAAGAGAGGTCCAACACATGAACTTGAAATTTTAGATCTTTGCTACTCTAGTTTGACACATTGAAATCTAAACATATTTCATTCATTAAAATTATAATTTACGTTTTAGTGTTGTAGATGCTCATTGGTAAACAAGATTAATTATGATGAATAGAAATAATAAGAACAAACAAAACAATAGTTCCAAGAGTCATTTTTTATTTTATTTATAAAAATAATTAATCCTCCTCCACCCCTTCCCCTTTGATAAAATTGGCATGTTTTTAAAATGTAAATATGTTTGTATGTAGATTTAAGTCATTATGGAAAGCTAGTTATATGTATCTTTAGAGTAGAATCAATGAGAAATAACTGCATACTCAATTATGTAGTTAAAATATACTCATCTGCTATTTTAGGCTCCCCTGTAATAAACTCTGATCTGAGCAAGCTACACCAAGCAAGAACTAAGAAAATTATATCTGAAAGGATACAAAAGAAAGATCTTGAAAACATAACAAAGAAACACTCTTCTGACGAAGAATACACTTTGTCAGATTCCAATGCCAGCAATCTAGACAATACAGCAGATCGTGGTAAAGTTACACATAAAATGAAATCACCCTGCCATAAACAACACTTAGCCAGAAGTCTGCAGAAAGAATTAAGGTCCAAAAAGATACAGTATATTATTCCAAGACGAAAAGAAAGAACTTACCAGAAACAGACGTCAAAATATAAATGGAACTTAAGAACAGTCAGAAAAAACTCTACATTGTCTTTATTTTCAAATTCTAAAACTTTTGATCGTGATTCTTCATCATCCAGAAAAAAAAACTACACAGCATCCAGATATTATACATGTTAAAAGGAAGTATTCTGAAAATGAAGCCTCAGCTTTAAGTAGCTTCAAAAGTGATAATGATAGTTCTGAGGTGACCAGGAGTAAAAATTTAGAAAGTGGTAATAGCGATGGTAGCAATGGCAGTCAATCTTTTTCTAGATGCAAATCTCAAAATAGTTCTGTTGTTAAGAAGTGGTTTTTGAGATCAACTCCTGAAGAAATGTCTGATGCCGCCATTTTTATGGATACTGGATCCAAGAGCAACGAGAAATTTTATGAAATCCAAACGCGACATCGTGGTCAAAGAACAGTCACTTATGAGGAAAATATCGATGAGATTTATTCAAAAGAAAATTATGAAGATGAAAACTCTGGGCTGTTTTGCAATGTTAGTACTTTAGCCACTAAAAATAAGACAAACGCAAAGGGTGATGTATCAGAAAATTCCAGCACGGGTACAGAAGGTAGCTCTAGAAAGCGCCCAAACTTTCGAAATTACCAAAACAATGATTGGTCTTTTACCTCACGAAGAAATATGAGGACCAACTTTATTGGTTGCAGCAATGAAAGAAGTGAACAACACTTCAGAGGCATTCAGACAAGAAATCGTGGTCAAAGAACTGTTCTTTATAGCGAGAGTCAATCTTTTCTTGGATTATTCCCATAAATATTTCTTAAAAAGTAATATTGAATTTTCTGAAGGAATGATTCTTGATCGCTAATATTCATGGTGCCCATAATGGTCATATCTAGTTCTTCTGTCAGGAACTTAAAAACTTAAAGCCAAAACTGATTTCTTGCTACAGAATGTCTTTCTAAATATTTGATATTGTACGACGTTGCACGTTGTTTTGCTCAGACCTTATAAAAGAATCGTCTTGCATAAGTCTTTCAAAATCGTTTCCTTATTATCTTTACGTATGTATGTATGTATGTGTAATAAATTAGATTTTATTATTGCTTCAGAGAAATAATCAAATTTGTAAATAGATTCATCGTTTAACTTTGCCCTAAAAGTGTTAATATAAAACACTTCCAATCTGATTGATTGACTCAACAACATTATGAGAATTTATTGTGACTAAATGTAAGTAGTTGTGTCTGATTTGATTGAAGTAAAGTTTTGATAAACTCTTAAAGTAGAATTTATTATATTAAAGTATCCATATCTTTGAAACAATGTTTAGTATAAACATCAAACTAATTTATTCACCTGTAGTTTTTAACCAGGGGTTCATCCAGGTTTCCTTGTGAAGGTCTTGCGTTGGGAATTTTTCGAAAAATAATACTGAATGTTGTGAAGTCATGAATTATTTCACAAACAATACATCTATAAAAATGTGTATACATAAGAATTAATAATAATAAAGTGGAAGTGTTTACAATAGCAAAAAAAAAACAATAAAGTAAATTTTGAAAAATATTGGCTAAAGAAACTTTAAAAAAAAAAAAAATCATATTAATAGACAAGGTACGGGCCCAGGGGGAATTCATTTCTGTGCCCCCACAGGGAAACACAAGAATAATATTTTCACTTTTAAGTATTGTAGTAAATGTAATAATAAACAACTTGACATAATAATAGCACATTTACAATCGGCAAACTATATTATATGTTAAATAATATAATTTTTTATCATTCATCATGAACAATGAAATGAGATGGCAATTATGTAAAACTAATTTTAACATAATTTTTATTTATTTATTTACTTATACTTTAAATTCATTTTATTAAAGAGTATTTTACGTTCGTAAAATTAAAATAAGGTTTAGAAAGCAAACTATATCTCAAGTTCTAAAATAGTAATTTCAATTGCTCTTTTACATTAATATTTTTTACCACTATATACTAGTTATGTTTTTGTTGTAAATCTTAATTTCATTCTACACGAATTAGGTACACACATCATCATTACCATTATGCTCACAAATATCATTAAAGCACAGGTTTAATAAAGTTAAAAAATGCAATTGGAAATGTGATCTACAATGCATTGTTTTGTTTCTGAACTGCAAGTACATATGCTTTGTAACAAAGCATGAAGAGAGACCTGCAGATCCCCCCCCCCCCCCCCCCCCCGTGGTAAGACCTTGAAAAATACATAAACATTTTGTTTTAATTAAAAATAAAATGTAGCGCTTTGTCAATCGTGTGTGGGAAGGAAATCAGACTTGATGTTTAAATATTATTAAAATCTGTTGGGAATTGCCTTAAGTCTGGTACATTGCCTTCAAAGTTTTGGGGAATTTGGGGGGGGGGGGGACAAATAAAAATGTATCGTAGTCCAATTCACAACTTTAATGTGCTGTTGATACTTGAAGATAAAATTTTGAATTTATTTGCCCACCCTATTGTACATACTGACTTGACTCATTCACAGAGATTATATTTGAAATAAACTAAAGGGATAAAAATATTTTATCATAACTAAATATGGACATTTAAAATCTAGAGGGAACTAACCTACTTTCCTCTTCGCTTTGCGATTGTGAGTGACTGAAAAAGTTCACATGAAGCCAGCATTCCAATTTTTTTTCATCAACTTCGTCCAACACCTTTTGTCTTATTTTCTGTTTCTTTATACGACAGGAAATGCTTCGTGATCAGCTGTGCTTCTCCGCCCTGCTACCTCTACTTGCCAAAGATTGGTATTTCAGGTCGGGCACGTGAGCCCCACCTGATCCTCATTTACGTGCCATCAATTATGCCCAATTGCAATGTCTATGTCTTAAGTATATACCATGGGCCTAGCGTAAGGGGACGCTCGTACCCTGAACATCGCAATACTCATCTTTAAGTAGGAAAGTATATTAAAACTAACTTCCTTCGCAAAATTTAAATATTTTTCTTAACAAAATAGCAATGGAAATATCACTTTTGCATTCGTTTTCCCATAAAAGTAAACCACACTCACTCCAAAGCGTCTCGCACTTAGGAGAAAATAACTTTTAACAGTGACGGGAGGTGTTATGGTACGCTGATCTTATTCAGCCTATTAAAAAGTAGGGGAAGAGAGGAAAGGAGTGGAAGAGAGAAGGAACTGTGCATGCTCCTTTAGGGTGTTCATCTCCTCTCTGCTCTGGCTGACGCTGGCGTACGGACACTCTAAGCTGGGACCGTTTTTCCCCACGCCGGCCTCTTTCATAAAGAGGAAGAAGCTTTTAGAATGCCGAGAGTTTGAAATAAAAAAGGTGTCAAATAGTTTTGTCTTGTGTTTGCTGTTATAATTACTTTGGGGAAAAAAAGAATTCCATGAGAAATGACTGTCTTAACTAATTTTAGCTCACTGGTCATTGAAAAGGCCTTACTGAGAGAACTTTCTAGTGACCCCGTATATTGAAAGACGCATAGATGTCTTTGCTGAAAAGAAAAAGCGACGAATAGAATTAATGTATAAAGATGTTTAAAAAATCCTACTCTTCATTTTTTTTAAATGTAATATCATGAGAATAATGAAAAATAAAGGGCGGGCAAACTTTCCCATACGCATTTTTTAAAAATCTGATATTTTTCGGCTTTTACGAACATTTGATTTTGACAAGCAAATGTGTTGATCCCTTCATATTCGCTATAATCGGTTTCGACTATATAATACGATGTTCAGAATAAAAGATTACAGTAATTTCGACTAGATTACTTCAGCTTCCCCTCGTACAAAACATACGCTACGCCACTGGTATGCAATTAAACTTGTGATCTGAAAAGAGGGGGAGGGGATTTTTTAATTTGCAGTATCTATCTATATTAAACTGGTGCTTCATGCCGAATTAGTTCCACACAAATTCTGCGAAAATCTGAATTGTCCTAACCATTGCATTGAAGCATTTTTAAATTTTGATAGTACAATTCAACACACTTTCACACAATCAAAACATCTGGCTTGTTTTGAACAGCAGAATCCACTTTGAGGACGTGCAGCAATGAACCAAGTCCCAGAGGGAAAAAATAACTACAGACTAAAACGTGAATGAAAGCAATCTGTTGGGTTGCATAAGGCCATAAAAGGAGGCCTCGGTGCAGGGAATCCCGTAAGTGATGAGAAATCACTGCAATTAGAAAAATCCATCCGATTCTTTCAGCTAGCACACATCTAATGTACATCATTGAAATAACGAAGAGCACAGTCAGAGAAACTAGTAACGTGGAGTTGTGGAGAAAAGGTCTTGATGGGAGGTTAACAGCATCCTGCAAGTACAAAGAGACGAATACTTTATTCAGAATAATTTATGAATACAATGTATTTGCCTCTGATTAAGGGGCACTTTATTTAAGAGACATCAGAGGAAAATTTACACAGGAACAGGCTAGTAATATGGAATTAACAAAATTCCAAGATTCACTTTTTACCTAAAAATTAATTGGTGGAAGCATGTACAAAGTTAACAAGTATACATCCAACAATGCTTTTCGAAACCTACTTTGCAAATGTATTCCCCTCTCAGCAGTTTATTCGTGCAGGATCAGGGGTTCACCAAGAGTGCATGACCCTTGTTTTCCATACAAATTTTGAAAACATGCACACTAATAGTAATTTGCATTGCATTGTAAATTACAAACTATCAAAGCAACCAAACCTATATAGTGGATTACAGTAGAGTCCCGAAAACTCAATTGTAGACTGAAGGGTGGTTGAGTTTGAAATTGCCCGGTTTTCGGAAATGGGGTTAAAAAATAATAAATATGAGCATTTAGTTAGAAAGTACAGTACTTGACTTGTATGTATTGTTTGCTTGAGAATACAACGGAGTTATCTGTACCGGATTATTGAGTTCCGAGTTTTCGAGACTACAGATAATTTCTGAAGTTTTAAAACATTACTACTGGCTAAAATTCTTTTAAAATATTAATTTTTTACTGAGAATAATTGATTACAGTCAAATAATTATTATTTTTGGTTGGTTGGTAACTGTTTTCAGTTTCTTATTTTTTGTCAGATTCTCATGAGCATTGAATCCAGAAAATTAGAAGAAAAAATGGTTTTCATAGCCTCAAATTAATCAAAATCAATATAAAAACATTTCAGGAAGCTATAAGCAATAAATATCAATATAATATTCAGTAACAGAGTTCAGTAAGATTTTTAGTAAACAGAGTACTGTCATTGCATTGAATATTCTTGCCATGCAGAGCGTAAATAAGTCAAAAAGCGACAATTGGGCTCAGCAGTGTACAAAGAATTTTTTCATGGGGGCGGGGAAAGGTTCAGTCCTAAAGATTCTTACTTATAAAACAATGTCCTTGTGTATGAGTGTCTATTTGTGATGCCCTGACAAATCAACCAATGTACAGCAGGGAAAATTTAGAATACAAATCGTCTGAAAGGAGGAAGTGTGTGCCATGATCCCCTCTCCCTGGTGTGTACCCTGTAATATAAATGTAAATGATGTTCAAAAATAATTAAGCATTGCATCCCAAAAGCTACTATATTTTATGAAACCTTTAGATGTTTTAAATTATTTTCACCAAAATAACTTTATTACTTTGCATCTGAATGTTTTTATGTCTCTGTGATTTTTATAAACTGTTTATGTCAAGCAAGTGGAGGAAAGATGTTTTTACGCTTAGTAAAATGCTACTCAAGTGCAATACGCTAAATAAAGCTTAGAAATCTGAGATTAATTTCTTGCCTTTAATGAAGAAATTTGCTAAAGTTAGAAGATTAAAACAATAGTACATTAAAATAGTTCATATCATTATTTCAATATATTTTACAAGCCCGTCATTTGGAGGTTCAGTAAATGTCAATTGCCCTCCTTCAGAAAATATTTTAAATGGAGGGCAAGGTACTATATATCTTTAACAAATAAAAGTTTTAATCCTTTTCATGCATTTAATATTTTTAATAAGAAAATAAAAAGTTATTAAAGCAAGAAAAGAAAAGATTATTTAAGGGGAGGCATTTTGAAGGCAAGTGTCATACTGACTACAAAACCTACTGCACAACAGCCTTCTTTGAACCCCATACTGTAGATGGCTAGGTTTGCCAATGTTTGTGGAGAAAAATCCAATGACGAAACAAGCCAAGGATAGGCGCTATGGATGCACAGATAAATCATTAATAATTGGTAACTAACCCCCATTAACAATTATTTATAATTGGCCATAAGTGCTAACTAGCCCCATTAACGATTATTTATAATCAGCAACTAGCTCCTTTGACGAATTTATAATTAGCGATTCTTTACAGTTAATTGAAGGGAAAAAATTTAATTAAAATTACTTATAGCTATGAACAAACAACTATGCTGAATCAGTTGAATGAAGTAAATTTAATTTTCCACCATAGCCTTCTATATTTAATGCTTTCTAATGTTTTTACCAAGACGCTTAGGGACCGTTCATAAATGATGTCACGCTTTTTCCCATATATTTGACCCCCCCCCCCTCCTTTGTAATAATATGTCACACTTCAGCGGACCTCCCTCCTCCCCTTTGTCACATGTAACGCTATTTGCATAATGCATGATGTCACATTTCTTGTTACTCCCCCCCCCCCCTTGTCACACTTTGTCATAATTTCACGAACCCCCCCTCGAAGTGTGACATCATTTATGAATGATCACTTACATAACTTCTCTTAAGCAGGGACAGGAGTGCCCGTGTGAGGGGGGGGGGAATCATGGTGCAAGCTGTGCCATCAGAATTTTTGAGGATTATTTTTCCCGGAAGATTATTTATTAGCGGATTTCTGATATTCGACAAATTTTTAATAACTGAAATCTGATTTTGCCATTGCACGAAATATCCGGCATGCTAAATTTGAATATTAAAATTTAGTTATGTAGCATGATTTGAAAGTGTATCTAAATTACAAACTTACTACAGATTTGTAAGCTGTGGGGTTTTGGTTTTAAAAATATGTACAGAATTTACAGGCTTCAAAAATTAGAGCCGGCTATTCGGTATATGTTCGTTAGGCAAGGGGATATCAAGAATACAGAAAACGGAAAAGTCATTGAACTGGATAAATGGGGGGGGGGGGGCACCACTGATCAGGGACCTGGAACAGCCCACTTTTTTGAGTCACTCTGCTCCAATTTATAAATATTTGATCCGGCACCACTCCAGCTCCACGCTGCGCTGTGCTCCAAACAAATTAGATTGTATATTTATCTCCTTTTTTTAAGTTAATTAATTTTATTGTCTAATAAAACATTAAAAATATTTTTTTTTAAATCGATCAGTGGAGCACAATAAACTTCTTTGCTCCTGCTCTACTCCGGTTTCCAGCAAAATCTCGTTGAACCACTGGTCCGCTACAGATCTATGCTCTTGAGTAATAAACAGTTTCAAAAAAAAATCTTATCATCATTGTCAGAGCAAGGAGCACGGGCCCAGGAGCGTAGCAATTTAAAAATCATGGGGGGGGGGGGGGGGGGGGACTCAAACAATTTTATTTCCAAATGCTCAAAATTATTTATAACAAAAACCAATTAACAATTAAGGAGTAATTAGCACTCACTCATTATTATTAATATTAATTACAAAAAAATACTAATAAATGAATATTTTTATAGATCATTAAAATAAATTCATAGTTTTCACAAAATAACCGAAATCCTTATGCAGTATGATTTCTAATGGGGGCTGAAGCCCCCTGAGCCCCCCTTTCCTACGTGCATGCACGGGCCCCCAGGCCTCATTCTAGTTGAGTCACTGGTAATCCGGTAACTCATCCAAAACGGGCCAGTAATATTTCCCATGTTTCAGTTCGCACCATTAAAAAGATTAAAAATATTTGAAGTTCAAGTTGAAATCATTCATTGAGGAAATGCATAGCGGCAACATTGCTGAAAAGTTTTATATAATTTTCCAAGATCCGCTTAGAAAGGGAAATAAAAAATAAACCAAAAAGAAAAGCATCTGCACAAACCCACACCCGTTAAGCTGCATTAATGCAGGGGAGAAAAAAAAGAAAAGGAAATAAACAAAACACTCCATCGCAAATGCCTCATATCAACCTAACACCACTATTTTGATAAAATCAAAGCAGACCTGACACATGCGCAAACTCTTTCATGGCTCTACGTTTGAATATCGGACAGTAGATATGTACATAAAAAAGTGGAAAGACGTCAATGTTAATGTTTAAAATGTGGGGGGATGCTTAAGTTAAAATAAAAAAAGTGGGGGTACACCATCCCCCCTCAACTACGCCACTAACTATTATGAACAATCAAATCCCAATACTTTTAAACTGCAACACAAAAAACATAAGCATTATGGGGCACATTATAACATCTTGCGGGTTTGTACATATTCCTCCTATGCTAAATAATCTTCCTTTTTCTGCAGATATTGCTGGTACACTTAAATATTTCAATGCTAATTTACTCAGGATATGTAAATTTTCCTTTCCTTGATTTCTGACATAAAAATGAATCTTCTTTTTTAGTTATATAATAAATTTGAATAAAGCTCGGAGAGATTACTTGACAAAAATTATAGGAATAGAGAAAAAAGCAATCACCTACACAAATAAACCAATTTTTGTCTCTGTATGTGAGAGTCATAGTATCTTAAGTCCATTTTTCAAGTTTTTGCGAGTTCACAGTTAGTGGACCAGCGGTGTAGACGAGGGGGGATGGCATCCCCCATTTGTTTTGAATTTTAACATAAGCGTCCCCCCCATTTTTTGATGTTCGTATAGGTAAGCATCCCCCCATCTTATAGTACTAAAAATATTTTTTTATAGCAAAAACCCGAAAAATGGACTAAGATACAATGGCTCTCAGATACAGAACTAATTCTGAAAAGTCAAATCTTGTAAACAAGATGGATGGTGATGAAGGAATTGTAGTATTAAAAATAATAATCATTTTCACTAATGGGGCTATTATCTTCTTCCCATTAATTGCCTGGTAATATTACAATTTCCTTATCATAGCAACCCTCATAGGCATGTGATTTTGGTCTACAATATTACTATAAAACTAGTAATTGTGCACCATGCTCTTTTAATTTGTTCATTTACCACTGAAGATAATCTAGGGACCACTTTTTCTGTTGAAGATGAAAAATAATTCTGCAGTCAGTTTCAGTAGTAACTAGTATCACAGTGGCAGAACGTTTTGTAGCTGTCTGCAACAAGCTTTTAGAATTTTGTAATCTGTCTGAAAATTTTGCCATTATTTTAATCAGGCTTGGCACGGTTTAAACCAAATGGTTTTTTTTAAAAAACCACATGGTTTTTTTCAAAAAAACCACTTTTATTTTTAAAATATTTTATAATAGTTTTGGTATTTTAAATAAAACCTATTTATTTATGAACTTCTACTCTCATGAAACATCTCAATTCTACAAGAACATGTAGTATTATTTTCAAACAATTTCCATCCATTCTATGTTCTGAATGTCCTGAATCAAATAGCCATGGGTAAAGTATTCGGTCTATAGACGGATTTCCGTCTCTTTTTTGTTTTTGTAAATTGTTAGATGGAAAAGGACAGAATACTTAGAACTAAAGTATTTTAATACAGATTTAAATGTGCTGTAAATGTTTTTCCGATTTCTTCATTTAAAAGCTTAATATGTGATGATGTTGCTAATTATAATAAATTTAGTAATTTGTTAAAATACTTGAGGAATGATTTTTAAAATGTTCGACTAGAGTTCCCACCTTAATTATTAAATATTGTTATTGCTAATACTAATCTATTATCGGGGGTGGGGGGAGATAATTAATTTATACATGCAATGCATAAACAAAATTTCTAGAAAATGTATGTTTTTGGAGTTGCGGAAATTTATTTTAACTTCCGTCCTTTGAAATCCTCTTACTTTCACCCATGCAAATAGCTAAATTCAAAGATTAAATTATAAAAATGTCTGGGTCAGGCAGGAAGAAACATGAAATTTGATTAATTTTACTGAAATAAAATCAGATAAGAGGAAACGTACAACAGCAATTTGCAAAATATGCTATAAAGAAATCGAAGGCCAAGGTTCTGCGAATGAAGAAACACATGGAGAAATGTTATGTTCCTGATAATTCCAGCTTGAATGAATATTAAAATGCAAGTTAAAACTAGGGATGTAACGAATATTCAGCCCTGGCCGAATAGTCATTTCATCACCAAGCCGAAAATTCGGTAAGATTAAATTCGGCCTGGCCAAATATTGATGGACTTTTCGGCAGAATAGTTCTGCTACGGTAGAAATGTAAAACTTAAAGAAAGTAGTAGACTGTAAACTTTTAAAATTGTGTTATAGTTATTGCAAAAGTGTGCATTAGTAGATAGTTTTAGTAAATAAAAATAATAGTTATAAAAATATAAGAGTATATAGTTATTATAAAAAACTACTTTTTTAACACTTTGTTTTTGGTTTGATTGAACAAAAACAGATTTTAAAGTTATAATATTGTATTTTATACTTAACATTTGCTCCCAAAAGCTAGCATTTTTATTATGTCATTTTTAACAAAGTGGAAGTCCGACTTTGTTTGGGTAGACTGATTTATTGTGAATATCGGGTAAGAGAGAAATGTGAAAAGCCTAGAATGTATCATGAATATTAAGATAGTATAAGTTACTGGTGTTTTTGTAAATAAAAGTATTTTCCAGTTCAATGCACTAAATTTTAAAAAAACTAAGAACAGGTATGTAAAAAATCCCCATAAAATAAAAATATTAACTTCTATAACTTTTAACATATTTTCATAAAACTATTTTGAGCAAGGTAAAAGTTCACTAAGCAATAGTATTTCTTTAATTTGAATTAAATAATTAGTACAGTAATGCTAATGCTTACATTAAAACCTGTCATTTCAATTCCACTTGTGGGTGAAATTCTGAGTTTTATTGCATTCAAAACAATACAGAAAATACATTAATTTTAGATAGTTTTAGATTATTAACAAACAAGAACAAATTAATGTGTAGAATGGGTGTTTGACTTTGTGAATACTTTTAAAGTTGACAAATTTTTTCTATTACAACGATTTTCTAGAAATTTTAATATTCCGTATTCGGCCAAATCACCATTTGTTACATCCCTATAGTTAAAACTGAAGTTTAATAATCATTTATTTATTCCCAATTTCATTAATCAACATTCACTTTTAAAATATTAAAAATTAGCTATCATTGTTATACAGAATTTTTGGCTTGGTATTACATAAAGTTGATTCTTTTTACTATATTGACAAGAAATTAATTAAAATTAATTGATATTTTAAAGAAACATTAACTATTTATTTTAAATAGTGACAAATAGAACAATAACACACAATAACTAATCTTTTAAATAATTTCTTTAAGCTTTAAAAGTGCTGCATTAGTTTAAACCAAAAAACCTGGTTTAAACCAAAAAAACCCGGTTTTTTTTCCAACCTTGATTTTAATCCATAAATGATGTATTGAAACAGCAATTTTTCATCCTTTTACGTGAAATGTGGTAAGCATGATGTATTTTCATTCCTTTAATGAGTTTTCATGACTAAATTTTATTCCAACATTCTCATGAAACTCCTGCTCTTCTGCACTTTTATTGAATTTTTTTTTTCATGGTGTCTCTCGGGGGTTGGATGGTAAAGGTACATAAGACTGCTTTAGTTGGGGGGGGAGGGGGGGAGGTCCAAACATTGCGGACAATTTAACGGTTTTAATTATTGCATACATAAAACTGTCAGAGGATTTCATTCTTGCGACAACGTTGCAGTGTGACGCTGCTTCTGCCACTGGAACTATTGGGTTAATTACACAGAGATTCACTATACGTATTGACACATAGATTTTATGGATATTTACGGAAAAACTTTGGAGAGAACCGAAACTATTTTTGTAATGAAGTACACAAGGACAATAAGTGGTTAAAAATTATTTGAACTGAAATTTTCGAAAGAATTAATAAGTTTTAAATTTATAATTTTAATTATGAATTTGGTACTGATGGAAATAAATTGTACTTCGAACAAAAAAACTCATAAAAAGAATAGCTAATAAAAACACACAAACAAACTTACTCGCAAATGGATTGATTTCGCCGTCACAAAATGATCAGAATCAATCAGGCTGGCCAAAAAACCACAAAGTAATGTTTCCCAAGTTGAAGTGAACGTTAATTTTCCCCAGCTAATAAAAATTAGCCAGCTGATATTTCCAATTAACATATGACAAGTACTATCAACTATTGCTTTGCGCAGAAGAGAGTTTTGAGCACTTTTTCTGTGCAAGATAAAATGTCCTAAATAATACACAAACCATAACGTCAAGATTAATAAGAATTGTTTCTTCAAAAACGTTAGATCATACAAAATTTTGGAAATCATTTTTCCCTCCCTAGTCTAACAATATATACCTTTAATTCCCATTCACTTATAAAGCGGAAAACTAGCGAGATACGAGATTGTTTACTAGTTTACAATTTAATGTTAAGTTCATTTCATTAGGCACATTAGCGCAGTGATATTATGAGAGATGTAGAAACACGGTTTCTACTCCTCATTACACATTAATGTTGAGTTGGGTCTCGTGAGTCTGTTTGCCAACTACTCTCTAATAAGTTGCATACACACACACATATCAGGGTTCCCGCAGTATTTTTTGAAATCCCACTCAAAAAGAGTTCGTTTACGCTCCGTTCCCGCAACTAGCTAGCGGACACGCGTTCAAAACTTCGCGAAACGAAACTACTATTCTAAACTAATACAGTAATAAAACCTCCAAAGTTGACCACCTCCCTACGTTGACCGAAATTTTATAGTTTGACCATATATAGTATGTTGACCACATTTTAGTATGTAATTTGGAATTTTTTTTTAAATTTACTCTTTGTAACTTGACCACTCGTTTTTCTTGACCACGTAGTAACAGTCCCTTCGGTGGTCAACTTATATAGGTTCTACTGTAATGCAATACAAACTAAATGGAGTATGTTAGTTTTCAACTGCCATCTTATCCTCATAAATGAAAAGAAGAATCTAGGAACCCTATTTATCATATATTATAACATGGGGGAAAGATTGACAACTTCTTCATTCCTTGGGATTATTGAACAATTTAAGCCCTTTGTGAATGCAGACTTATCTTCATTTATTCTATTTACAAAGGACAAAATCAAAATAGGAGTGGAAAGGGGGAATCTCTTCCTTGGTCACAAGGCTGGTTTCTAAAATATACTGTTTTCATTGAAAAACATCAATAGATCAAATGACATATGATCAGAAAAAATAGAAGAAATATTAAACTGATTTTTAGGATTTTTTGTAAAAATCACACCATTAAAAAGTTTTGGTTAAATAACCAAAATACCAGGGGATCTTTTTCATGCTTAACATTTTATACAGCATCCATTTTTGCGATCGCGAATTTTGTGAAGTATCTGTTTTGTGTGAACGTTGTTGATGTTTATTCTTTCTTTGCTGAGCATAGCTTAGATAATCATCTTTTATTACATAGTTTGTATTAGATCATGTTCAGAAAATTTAATAATACTTTTAAAAACAAAAAGAAAAGTTCCCCACTTTAATTTTAAAAATTCCACTTAAAATTTTTTTCAAGGTGGGAAATCCCACCTTGTATTTTTCCCCATTGTGAACCCTGTATATATATATATATATATATATCAGGCTTGGAGTCGATTACAAAGAAACGTAATCGATTACGATTACGATTACAAAGGGAGAAATTGAGAGATTATGATTACGATTACGATTGTAATCCTTTGCCAAAAAGTAATTACGATTACGGCAGCGATTACAGTCGTTGAAAAATGTAATCGATTACGATTATGACATCCGATTACGATTTTGATTACGATTAGATTAGCATAAAATTATCCGATATTATGCATACAACTCTCATTTTCACAATAGTGTCATAAATCAAAAAGTTATGATTTTTAATTAAATTTTTGATTTAATAAGTGATAACTGAAATGATGATGAATGCAATTATAATGAAATAATTTCAACATCACAGTTCTGGAATTATGACGTCGTTGCAGAAATGAAAAATTTGTAATATATATATATATATATGTATATATATAATCAAGAAAGGCACATTCAGTATTTTTTGAATATTTAAAACTCATGTGAGGGATAACTACAGCGATCGTATTTTGTATATAAGCAAAGACGATGCACTAAATGTATATATAATGCATAAGTGATTTACCTGGTTCATTGTTATTTTGTGTGCATACAATCAAAATTTAGTTGGCTGCAATTTCTGAAAATGTAGTATATTTCTCCATTGTATTTATTTTCTAGTTTAAATTGTGGAAATATTTACACAACCCCAATTACCAGATGTGCATGAATTGCACGGGATAACAAAATATTCAGATAGTGTAAGAGATAAGTAGTCTTTTGAAAATAAATGCTGCATTTTAGAATAATTTCAAAAAATTTGAACATGAACATTCAAATAACTCTTAGCAAAATTAGTAATCGTTAAAAAGTAATATGAAGAATAATTATAATACGAATGACTACAATATTTTAATATGATTTTTGTGTGTTTTTTTTTTTTTTTAACATGCACGAGCATATAATTTTTTTCCATGTATTAACTGTTTTAATAAAAAAATAAAGTGCAAGTAATTTTACAACACAAATTTAACGTACAAGATGCAACTGAAATACAAAATTCTGTTGAGGTTATTCTAAGAAGAAAAAGATAATTAATTTTTAAAAATAATTCCTAAATATTAATTCATTCGTGTAAAAAACAATTGGGAGAATGTCTGAACATAAATCACTTTTTCTTTTACATACCTATTAATTAAAAAGAATATTAGCATTAAAATATAAATATATTTAAGATTTAAATGTATGTATTTTTTTAAATATTCGAAGAACATATTGAAAAAAAGTAATAATAATCACACGTACCAGGGTTAAGATTTCATATATCTTAAGCATAGAGCATCATGTAACGCCTGCTCCTAAATTGCTGAAGTGTAAATGTTGTATTTTTTAGAAAAATTCTTCACTTCTGCCGTTAAAGAAAGGAGAAAAAAAAAACGCCAAAAGGCATTTCTTTTTTTTTTTTTTTTTTTTTTTTTTTTTTGTGTGTGTGCGTCTCTTTATGTGTGTAGGTGATAGTACTCTTTCCACTAGATTTTCGGGGGGCAATCTGCTTCGATTATTGAAAGGGAAAATGGTCCATTCTTATTATGCCGTCGCCAGACTCTCGCCTGTAGCCCAACCGTTTGAATATGTTTTGAAGGGGTAATTAAGGAAGCAAAATGACCGAGGCATTTGGTTAGACACCTTCCCTTTTCTTATCTACCCCGAAATCTTTGACTTGCGGACAGATTACCACTCGACGCGAGGAGACCGGAGACCCGCCCCCCCCCCCCCCCCCCCCGTGAGAGCCCCAAGGCGATGCGAGTGACATATCCACTCTCTTTCTTCTCGAGCTCTCCAGCCGTTCCCCGTGGAGAGTGGAGCCGCAATTAAGAATTCTGAGAGACCGCAACAGTAGGACAACAAGCGTCTCTAGCAGACTATTATATGGTCTTGCCATCAAGGCTCTGCGACCGCCCCACAGAACCTTTTATATTATGATCGCCCGTAGGTTACAGACCGCTTAGGATAGGACTTCAGTACACAGCTTCAATCCTTTTTCTTGTAATCTTATCTCTTCTATCCAATGGTAGAGCTAAAAATTTCAGCTTTCAGCAGGTCAAGATTACACGATTGCAGGACTAGCAGATTACGGATTTTTTCCTTAAGATTACGATTAAAATTACGGGAGAAAAAGGATTACGGGATTACACAATTTCGATTATGATTATGAGAATATGCCATCGTCAGATTACGATTACGATTACGATTTTGTCAAAATGTAATCGATTACAGCCGATTACGATTACGTAATCGCGATTACTCCAAGCCTGATATATATATGTATATATATATATACGCACGTGTGTTTACGATTGTAAATTGAGAAACACTAAAAATTCAGTTTTAGGCTGTCCTTGGTTGTGTTTAGAAATTTATTCAATCCCCAAGACCATCAGGGGCCAGAGTAATAAAAGTTAGAAAATCGCTATTTTTAAAATTCTTCGTGTTGTCGTTGTTGTCCTTTGACAGGACTACAGCCCAGACGAGAAAACGGACCGAGCTGAAATTCACATGCCCAAATAAGGGTGTGCCTTTTGTGTCATTTTCTCCCCCACCCTCTCCCCCCCTGGACTTCATCCCCAAATATGTGATTTTTACCCCCCCCCCCCGTATCTCAGCCCCGTGGGGCTATGTAGTGCTGATATTTTACATACAAATTCTCGGGGGGTCCATGAGTACGTACATCGAAATTTAACCCCAGGGGACACCAGGGGTCGGAAGTTTGAAAATCACCAATTTTCAGATTTTTCCTGTTATCCATGCTCAAAAAGTCCGTTTTCACGGCGACAAAAAAGCGTCGAGAAAAATTTCGCCACATATTACAAATTTATTCAAGTGCACAAACATATGCATATACAACAAGCCAATAATTTAAATCGTAAATTGGCGAACCCTTCTTGGCGCGTTTTGGTCGCTGCTAAAATTAAAAAGTATATCTTTTCTTTTCCCCATATTTCTCATATTTATGTTGAATAGTGGCTGGGAAAGAAAAAAAATCTATTTTCAATGAAATTTGAAATTTATTGATTTGACAAATCGCTTAAAAGAAAAAAATAATTAAAAGCAGGATAAAAAAATTAATACTCTGCACCTCAAAATGCTAAAAACATTGCAAACAGATTTTTCTTTATCGACAACGTGTATGCAGAATGTCAACAATACGAATGAAATCAATAATAAATTAGCGCTTTTATCAATCGTCTGCGCAGTGGTGAAGTCCTGGAAAAAATTGGGGGGACTCTTACAAAAACAAAGATTAAAAAGTGGGGGTCGCTTTTGTTAAAATTTAAAACAAATGGGGGACCCTTGCAGACCCGGACTGGCTCCCTCTGGGGCCCTCGGGCAGGTACTGAAACGGGGTTTCCTCGAAGAGGAAAATTTGCCCGGGAAAATTTCTGAAGATTATGTGTCTGGAAACCGTCTTTTGCTTTTTTTAGGGTCTTATACAGTATTTAAACTGAAGAGATTTTTATATTAAATAAGAAAAAAAAAAAGCAAAACAGTCTTTTAAAGTTTTACTTGACTAACTGTTTAGTACACCGAAATTTTATACTATTTATTATATCTCACTCACTTATTATATCTGAGCCAAGAGCACTGACTAAATAATAAACTACTATTAAAAAATTAACGAATTTTTTAAAGGAGTTTTCAATTTGGGTCCACTGATAAACCCTTAAAATTTTCAAAACAGTTTCCATGGCCAGGCCCTTTCAGCTGAACGTTAGGGGGGATAGAGCCGAATGAAGGTTCCTCTTAACTGAAAATATGAAATTCTGCCAGTTGAAGGGGTCCGGGGATTCTCCACCGGGAAAATTTTGAAAACTATATGCAAACTGGTGCATTTTGAGGCCTTAGGAGACGCATTTGGGACAGCATAAATATCAGGGGAAAAAAAGAAGCAAATAAAAACTTTTTAAAGTTTAAACGATTTTAATCATAAAAAAACTCATAAAAATGCAGAATAAAATTAGAATTTGTTTAAAAATCCGGTCCTCTCCCCCCCCCCCCCTTCTTACTAACGCTCATATCGAAGAGACAGTCTCTGCCTTCTCGAAAGACACTTGCAAGCTAACCCCCTCCCCGCCTTTTCCAGGCCTGTAGCCAAACTCTGACTGCAGGGGGGGGGGGGCAAACTTTTGGACAGGAGGGGCAGACTAGTTTTCCAATTTTTTCCTAACATGTTAGAATTTATGCTCCATTTTGGGCGTTTTCTTAAAATTTAAATTAATAATTTATTTAATAATTAATGCAATTATTTAATTTATTAGTTGATTAATTAAAAAATTAATTAATAAATCTAATACTAATTTAATTCAATACTAAAATTATTTGATCTTAAAAGAAATACTTGATTAAAACTTACAAAAGGAAGAATTGAATTTTTAAAGCTTATTCTAGGAATGTCTTTTGTAAATTAATAAAATATATGAAATAAAATAAAAAAGTGAACATTTTTTAAACATAATTTTAATGTAAACAATTGTTCAAAGTAAGATATTGAAGCATAAAACATGTATCGGTATGTTACAGTAAAAAACTGGACTGCCCATGATCCTTTCATTAGTGCCTTTCTTAGATTGAAAACAGGAAAAAAAAGAGCTAAATAAAGGAAAAAGTTCATGTTCTTTATTTTTCTAAAATTTGAATTAAGAGATAAAGGTGCATGGGAACAGGATTTTTTCGATATGACTTTGCGTTTAAGCAAATCAAAAAGTTAAAAACAGAAATACCATAGATTATTAAGGTCTAATTAATCACGCTAGGACGGGCAAAACATGGCCCCCCTCTGACTACGGGACTGGCCTTTTCCCGAAAGGATGCTTTGAAAATTTGTAAAAGAAAAGTTATTACATTGTTTGAGCATAGCATGATTTATATCTCATTATTACAAGGGCGAAAAAACCTTGACTTTTTTAAAATTTCAATTTTTAAATTTTTGAAATTGCAAAATTTGCCGCCCCCTTAAAACTGCCTTCCCAAGAGCCCGTGCCTGCCACAGGAGCCAGCCGACTCATCAACGACGCAACATTATTCAGTATAACTCAGTTTTAAAGCTTCCTACAGATTATACAAATAAATACTTCTATTAATCGGTTTTAATCGTTAGCAAAATAGCCGATCAATGATCAAATCGGAGCGCCGAACTAGGATTTTAATTCTCTTTCCAAAAGTTAAATTTTCAAAAAGAAATATATATTTAGTTTTATTATTGTATTTTCTTTCTTCTTCTTTTTTTTTTTTTTTTTTTTTTTTTGTGCATCACAGTTGAATATTCCTCCTCTCAGAAGTGCCGCCTGGAGCATGGGCCCCGGCTTCCCCCCCCCCCCCCCCCTAGATCGGGCACTGCCTAGCGCGCTTGGAAAATTACTTTCTCACGGTTCCTTAGTCAACTTGTGGTATAACCTGTCCTGTTCATGATATTGTCTATCTATTCATACATAAATACCGTGCTTTACAAAGTATAAGTAGTAAGATTTACCTTTCATTTTTTAACTTTTTAAGAAAAATGTAATTTTTAACACTTATTATTATATATTGCAAAAGGCAAAAATTTAAGAATTTTTTACTACTTTATAAAACCAAACTGCCTTTTAAAATACCAGAAAATCGTCCCCTGACAATTATTGAAAATTTGAGCTTTAAGTATTGATTTTAATGTGCTTTATTTGAAATTGATTATGAGTGTAAAACGTGATTTCGGGACGGTTTGAGGCAATTTCCCACAGAAAGAAGTGCGTCTAGTGTTCCGGAATGTACATGTAAATGTATATTGTATGATTTTGAAGAAAATCACAGAACTAAAGGCCGTAGCCAGGATTTTCTTTTCGGGAAGAGGGGGCACCGAACATCAGGGCCGTTGCAATGCCAAACAAATAGGGGGAAGGGAGGGTTAAAAATGGGAAAGTATATGTATATAGTATATATATACAATTATACGAGGTGTGATTGGAAGGTTTTAAGAATGGGCTTGTAATTTCACAATGGCGGTACTTACATGCTACTGTGATGCATCTCCTTCAAAATAGTCCCCTTCTGACTGAACACACCGACTCCAAAGGTGTTTCCACTTTTGGAAACATTTCTGGAAATTTTTTTTCTCGGGCGTGTTAAGGACCCTTGCCGAATTGGATGTCTGCAATCGAGTCAAATCGCTTCCCTTTCAGAAAAAATTTCAGCTTAGGAAACAGGTAGAAGATATTTTGACCAAATTTAACATCCCTGTGCTTCCCACAACCGCCTTATTCCCCTGGTATAGCCCTTGCGGACTCCTACCTGTCTCCTAAACTGAAAATTTCACTGAAAGGGAAGCGATTTGATTCGACAGTGAAAATTTCAGTTTAATAAAGAGGTAGGATTCCGCAGGGGCTATATCAGGGGATAAGGCGGTTGTGGAAGCACAGGAATGTTAAATTTGGTCAAAATATCTGCTACCTGTTTCCTAATCTGAAATTTTCACTGAAAGGGAAGCGGTTTGACTCCATTGAAGACACCCACGCGAGTACGGGGAGCGTCCTTAACAGACTTGAGGAAAAAAAATTCCTGTAATGTTTCCAAAAGAGGAAACACTGTTGGAGTAGGTGTGTTTAGTCAGGACTATTTTGAAGGTGATGCATCACAGTAGCATGTAAGCACCGCCATTGTGAAATTACAAGCCCATTCTTAAAACTTTCCAATCACGCCTCGTATAATATTACATCTATAAATGTGTGTGTGTGTCACTCATTTCCCTGCACTAACGTCGTAAGTTGAAAATTTACGATGCTTGAATGCGCAACTAGCGAACACTAGAGCTGCAAAGTACTGAATTCTCGGTTTTCTCCCAGGGAATTTAAATGAAAGTCAGGCATTTTGAAAATTACCATTTTCAATACCTTAAAAATGATTTCATGTCCAAAAAAAAAAAAAAAAAAAGTTTTTTCGCTGATTTTTCTAATTTGTTTTGAAGCGCTACTTTAGCTTTAAACCTTAAAGTATTTCCTTACATGCCGTGTACTTTGTGTGTTATTGGTATGAATATATTTTCCATGCAACAAACTATTTTAAATACTTTTTACAATTTAAAGTTAACAAATTTTTTACCTTTTTATGCTTTGACAATAAAGAGAGTGATGAAAATATTCTTATCCCCTTTCAAGTTTGAAAGGAATAAAAGAAAGAAAAAAGATAAAAGAGGTTCTCAGCATGGGTGAAAGGGGGGCGGGGTGGCGTATTATTATTTTGAAAATATTGCATAGAAATATTCCTACCTTTTCTGCTTATCTCTACAAGGTTTCTTACTAGCTATAATCTAACTCGGGATTTGTACGCAAGTCTCTTACTGCAGTGTTCGAATAAACGTCTTTGTGTCATACAAGAGCCTTCTGAAATTCGCTCTGGCAATGTCCGGCCACCTGTTTTACTGCAACTTTTGCCAAAAGAATATGATTCGGGCAGAGGCAAGCCCCCCCCCCCCCCCCGGTCCTCATCGGAAGTGTATGTTGATTCCATTTTGTCAGTTTCTAGATTTCAAGGCGTCGTGTCCCCTCCCAAGTAGCATGAGTACGTTTTCAAAACGTAAAAAAAAGGATGTCAAAAGACGTCAATATTTGGTCAAAATGTCTCAACATTAAACGTAAATCCAGACGTTTTCCAATGAGATCTTCTAAACGTCAATTGCTGACGTTTTTGATCCGTTTACACGTTTTTAAAACGTCACTTGATGACGTTTTGTAGCCGATAATCGTTTAGGTTTGCGGACGTTTTGAAATCGTCACATGATTGTCGTTATTTAGTCGACATTGCGATGTGGTTTGCATACGTTTTAAAAACGTCATTTTATAACGTTTTTCAGACGACTTTGCTGCTAGGTTGTTCACCTTTTATTTACGTCACGTATCTGCGTTTTGTAGTGGAGTCGCTTTTTACGTTTTATAAATGACAGTAAATCAATTTCTATCGACACAACTTGTTAAACATTGATATCATTTATGAAATCCTCAACCAAGTAGCAGCATTTTTATTACATAAAAAAAAACTATTTTATAGTCAATTTTACCTTTTTTTAATGATAATACTTGAAGTCACATTTATTTTAAATGCTGTAAAAAGCAGGCAATTATTTTCCCAATTTTGGTACAAGATTAAGAAAAAAACTTTTCGACTAGCAAATGCCTCGGGTACTGAATTCAAAAATACTAAAAATAAACCGACCAATAATAACAAAAACATTTCTTTTTATTCAAATGATGCACATAAATATAACACAAAACAGTTTTCACCAAAAAAAAAACAACCTTACAATTCTAACAAACTTGTAGAAAAACTAAAACATACTGTCATGAATAGTTTCAACCTGTTTCAGAGCAGACAGAAGCTTTTGAAAAGCTTCAAGTATAGATCATTGTCAATCGATAACTAAGACTATAATTAATAAAACATGTCATTAACAAGAAAATTATAATTTCCTTTCTAAATAATTCAATTTATTTTTAAAGTTTTCATTACAAACACTAATATAATACACAAGCAAGACAAGTTAAAACTTTACTTTTTAAGTTGTTCATTAAAAATTAATGCTACATTAGAAGTTATTTAAAATTGTAAAACATATCATGATCAAGATTTTAATTTTATTACATGTAATTTATGCTTCCAAAGCTTATCCTCACACCAGGTTTTACCTGCTCTTCCTCCAGAAATCAAATTCTCAGAAGAGAAATATGAAAAACTTCACAAGTCATATGTTCTCATTCTCACTGTTTTAGTAACTAAATAAGGATACTAAAACCAACAACAAAATCATCAATTTTTATTTAACTAACCAATTATGAGAGAAAGCAACCAAGTTTTCAAATATTGATCATGATTAAACAAAGAAATGGGAGCACAATTATATATACTTGCATTAATATAAGAGGGAGAGATTAAACAGTTCATTTTTGCACTGATAATACACTTTCCAATGGAAACAAAGTTGAATTTAGAAACATTAATTAACCGCTTATATTCATCATTTAACAGCCAATAATAAGAATCAGTTTGCAAAACAAATCTGATAAAATTTTGTGCTTTCAATCTTATAACACCTAACTGCATAAATAAATAGAAAACAATTTGTTAAGTATAAAGACATAATGTATAGACACAATTTGTATGTATAAAGACAAAATTTCTTCAAAATTTTACGAATTATTACACTTTTAGATAACAATTTGTTTCTTTTAGTTTATCTTAATGAAGATCAATATTACAAAATTTAAGAAATAAATTGAACATCTTTACAAAGTTCAAATGTGCAGCAAATAGTGTAAAAGCAAAACATTTTGCTTTTTGAATGTATGCAAACTCTTACCAATTTATCTTATTTTTTATTTTATTTTTACGCAATATTTCAAAATTCAATAAATATTTAGAATCACAACAAAATTTAAATTCTATGCAGTTGAAAGACATAAACTATAGTTAGTTTTTGTAACCTTTTTGGCAACTTGCTCCCACTCAGGCAAAAAATAAGTTTACAAAAAACATTTTACATTATTTTTAGAAACGTAAATTATTTCAGAAAACAATATAAAAATTTAAATAGAGAATAAAATGGGAAGCAAAATTCATCAGATAATTGCAACTGAAACTGAAAGAGTCTTCAACTTCCTTGACTTTGGCAACCTAAATCCCTCTGCACACTTCCTAAAAATAAAATAAATAATATAAAAGCTGACATATATTTCTCTATTTCAGATGGGAATGAAGTGCAAGTAACATCAGTAAATTTTCTTCTTCAAAAATTAATGATCAATGGATTTTATACCCATAGTGTGGCACAGTCAAGGCCAGCGTTTCTTAAGCTATGTGCCGCGGAACCCTAGGGTTCCACGAAGATCACTCAAGGTTCCATGATATTTCTATTTATTCTTCGATACTACAATAACGTTTGAAATTACTTTTTGAAGAGCATAAGTAATAACAAGAAATTTTTATTTCTGTTGTAAATAATTTGTTTCAAGAACTTTGAATTAAAATCCTAACCTAATATTAAAAACAAGGGAAGTACACACAGTAGAAGTCTACCTTAATGTTTCATGGATGAAAACAATTAAGCAACAACGCTGGTCTAGGCCATGCAGCAGGTGGTGTTTACCTTTGGCAATCAGTAACTTTAGACTTTCATTAAATAGTTTTTATAATTGCAACATTTATTAATTAACAAAATGAAGGTATTCAATAATGCCCCAATATTAATTTAACTATTTAAGTCCCTATTAAATTATAGACCTCACTGCACATTATTTATGATACAATAACTATTTTTGCGATTGGTCCATTTTTTTTCATTGCTGCATTGGTTCTTTCCAGTTTTTGAAACCGTCCTACCAAAAGTACCCTTTTGTTGACAAAAATACCAATTCTGAAAATGACACACTTAAATTGTTTTAGAAAGAACTAAAATCATTTTTCAAATTTTGCATCATACACTAAAGGATTTTTAATGACAAGCTTTCTTAAATAAACAAGTTTTTTCTAATGTCCACATCAATGAATAGATATTAGAATATATTTTTATCAAAACACTTATTTACAAAATAAATAAATAAAACAAAAAAATTAAAAATGATCATCATAATAGATTAAAATTCAAAAAAAAAAAAATTAGTTTTATAAAAAACTTATATCTGAAATATTTGGTAGAATAAAAAATTATAACAAAAGCCCTCCCCCCCCCCCCCAACCAAAAAAGAAACAAAACATCAGTTTAAAAAATCGAAAACAATTCATTAGTACTACCATCAGAATTTTTGTCATTGCCATTTTCCTATGTTAATGATAACACAGTCAACTTTACAACAAATAAAATAAGGGATAGGCACAATAATAATCTTGCTGAATATCTACAGATACATACAGTAGCACAATATTAAATCCTTAATTAAGACTTACACTGCAGTTTAAGATTTTTTTTCTCTCAGGGTGGGGATTACAGGTGCTATCAGGTGCCATCATATTGGAAAAAAATTAATGGTTATAGAATGAGGAAATCTGCTTTTAACGAAGCAGTGTTTTGTTGCAATTTATGCAGATTTAGGAAAGATCAACACTTATGTTGAGGAAAAGTTTCAGAGAGGAATATATGGTATATTGCAAAAAAATTTAGGATTGGGGGGGGGCGTGCCCCCCCCCCCTCTGGATATGGCCTTGAATTATTTTGTTACTATTTTTAATCATTGTATAGATGTATAGCAAAAGAATTTATCAAAGAACGGCTATGAAACTAAATTGGCTCTAGAGTAGAAGTGAAAATTGTTTTTTATTGTGTATCTATATAATAATTCACACATTATGTACCATACACTGAATAAGAATTAATTACTCTTGCAGACGAATTGAAAAAGTTGGTTTTTATGAAGGTCTTTTATTGAAGATAAGCACTTTAAGTGGTTAAAAACATACATTTTTGTAAAAAAGAGGGGGGGGGGGGTGAGAGAATAAATTATCATATATGTCAGAGGTAGAAAAACCCATAAAACTCTGTTAAATATCTATATTTACAAACTTGAAGTTGTAAAAAAAGTTTATTATTTCTTTACTCACCAGTTTTAAAACTTATTCTTTCTTTAAAGCTTGCTTTCTCATTGAAGCCTCGTCACTAATGATTCCTTTTTTTCCTCGAATGTTTCCACTTGAGGTGAAGAAATCCCATTCTTTTCGGCCTGTGGTACTTTTCTCTAGTTAACAGAAAATAATCTATATAAAATATAATATAAATGTAATCTATATAAATATTTATATTAAATATAAATGACAAAATCAATTAGTTTTTTTAATTGCCACATGGTTGCAATTAGCTTTTTCAACTTGTTATTTAACCTTTTGTTTACTTTATAAAATTTAAGACGGTATTTGGCAGTATTTTTTAAAAATCTACTTTACCCAGTAGTGTAGTCCTGGAAGAAACGCTGGGGGGACGATTACATATATGAACATCAAAAAATGGGGGTACGCTTATGTTAAAATTCAAAATAACTGGGGGGACGTTTGTGTTAAAACAAAAAGCTAGGGGGACGCAGTCCCCCTGCGTCCTCCCTCAACTACACCACTGACTTGACCTCATGTTTACGTCATTTTGTCCAACATCATTATGATTGTTTAGTTAACCATACTGAAGTTGCAGAGGACCACCCACATGTGACAAGCCAAGTTTTAATGGGTTTCCTGGACATAGTTGATAATGGGAGTCAAAACATTTAACATGTTGAGGTAGCTTTTGTGTGCAAGCACATAAATACACCTTAAAATTTTTTTTTCCGTTTAGCAAGTAATTGCAGATTATATTCTCACTGCAAAGGGCTATTTGTTAGACAAATTCAGTGATATGGTCAAAGAATCATTTAATTATAAAGCACATTCATATTCATTAATTTTAATATTCTGGTTTGTGTGACAAAATAGTTACACGTACGAAACTAAACAAAAAATGGGTAAACTTTTTAAAAAATTATTTTTTGATCTTTTAGACAGACAGTCATAAGCACCTTATTGTTATAAAAAAATATCAAGTAGCCAGCCATACCTGTTTCTAAATTTTCACATGCAAGGAAAGTAGAAACATTAAAAATAAACACACACACACGCGCGCACTTCCGTACCTCTTTTTAAAAAAACATTGATCATACAAAGCATACGAAATGCAAAAAAAGTGCATCCTATTGCTTACCTGTAATCTTTTCTTCAAATAAACATAAAATCCAAACACGTGCTCCCATCGTACCATCCAGACGATCCATCTTGTTCATCGTCGATCGTGCATTGCGCATGCGCGCTTGAGTCGGAGATGGCGATTTTAAAAGACTGAAAATCTCCATACAGCAAAAACGTTACTGGGATTAACGCTGACGTTTTTAAAACGACACCAAACTGACTATTTTTTGCGTAAATGTCTCAAAAAGATCACAAATTCAATTTTTACGTTTCTGGGCTTAGACTGTCGTTTTGAAAACGTCCTATTTTTACAAGAGACGTCTTTTCATTTTTATGTCTTAAAAATTACGTGTAGAAAACGTCACTTTGCTACTTGGGCTACTTCCGCGATATGGGTAATTAGTTGATGAATGTCAGTTCCAAGAATGCACCCTTCGGCAAAAGAGATCACGAAGAATGAGCGGACCGACAAAGCCCCTTTATTTAAAAAACTTTGTATGTTTGTTGTTCTTGTGTGGTCGAGCGATTGGAGCCATGTGTAACCTAAGGCTAGAAATCAATCCATTATCTGCCCAATATGTTTTTGAAGCGTCGTCTTGTCGTTGGACCCCCCCTTCCCCCCTCTCCCCACAAACGGGTTGGTTATCGAGAAAAGGAAGTTCTTTTTTTCTTTTTTCTGGTTGCTTTCAATGGCGATTATGTTGTCAACAATTTTTTTTTTATAATATAAAATGTTCCAGGGCAATGTCGCAATTTAGAGCAGTGAAATACAATATCAAACCGCCAACAAAAATAAATAATAAGAAGAATTAAATTAAAAACTAAGGAAATACATTGCAGACTAAGCTAAAAATTTCAAAATTATTTCACCCCCCCCCCTTCTTGCCTACGGTATATATACTATTATAACTCGTATTTTAAGTTTACGGAAGTCTTTAATTGTAACCAACACACATTTTTGCTTGCATCGCGAAGAGAAAAAAAAAATGTTATCCTGATGGGTCATGCAATGAGTTAAATGAGTAGAAATAAAATCTTCGTCTAGAGCGAAATGAGAAGTTTGAGGACCCCTGGCAGCAAAATAAATAGGGGAGCCCCATGTTCTTGAAAACATTAATGTTGCCCAGTATTTGAATTGCTCATTTTTTCATCCAGTTCCTGTTATGTACAATTAGCATGAAACATCATTTATTGCGAGGCCCTACCTGTAGCCATGTGGTCTACAGTATGGGGAGAGGAAATTTTAAATAATAAAGGGGCCTTTTCAATTCGGAGCCCCCTTGGTTGGCGCCGCCATGTCCGCCCACTGATCTTTGTTTCTCTTTTTGAAATTGGCTTCTAAGCCGTTATCAAATCCGTTCACGTTAGCAGCTCCGACAAATGAGCAAGCAATAATATTTCATGTTGAAGTGCCTCATTTAGCTAGCTTTGATTTTACAGGCTCATACAAAGCAAATCCAATCGGGCCATCGACCACTGTTATGTTAAAGTTTTAAAAGTCTTAAAACTTTTGCAAGATTGCGATAGTGAAGCATCCTGGGAAAAAGTGTAATGAAATAACGCTAGTTAAATTATGCAAGTAGTTACGAAAAAATGAAAAATCTGTAAAAAAAAAATTCAGAAAGGAAATTATTTTTCCCCCTCCTCGTTTGGGGGCCCCTCGGCGATCGCCGACCAGCCGACCTGGCCAGTCCGGGCCTGGACCCTTGTGATAAAATCAAAAAGGAGGGGGACGCCGTCCCCCCTCAACTACAGCACTGCATGTGCGAAAAGAAATTAAAAGCTAATTACCGTGAAAAAATAATTTCGAATTGCATAGAAAAACGGCCATAACTTCCGTTCTAGAAGCTTGAAGCTAAGTCCATCATATGCAGAAAAATAAAACCTTTCGATTGGTGTAAAAATTTTGAAGATGCGAGCATCTTTTCACCTCCAAATCTTCAAAAGAGCGATAATTGTGTTTTCAATTAATATCTCCATTGATTGAAGCCCCGCCTGGATGAGACCGGGCGATACGTCTTCCCCGGTGATGCCTGTTTCGACGTTTTCATTCATTTCACCCAGGTTTCCCTCTCGATTTGGACAGAGTCCGTGTTATCCAAGTTTTCGATTATCCAAGGTGCTCTCAGTCCACATTACCTCGGATAATCGCGGCTCTACTGTATTCGTAAAGCTACTTAGAAAATGATACAATATAAATTAAAACTGTTAAGTTGCATTTTAAATTAATCACCATTAATTAAAAAGTTCAATAACTTTATCCATACGCTACAATTATTTATTTATACACACCCAGAGCATGTTAGCACCCCTCTAAGAGCACTAGCGTGCTCCTTTCGGACCCAGGCCCTTCTGGAACTCAGTTGGTGCTGTTTCAGCTCCTGTATGCATAAACAGTGCCAGTTTCCTGCTTTCCATGTGCATGATACTTAGGCTGAGGCAGCTCACCACACATGGCTCCCCATGTTATAGGGGTCAAGTCAGCAACCACAAATGGGGTTCCGCCCCTTTCGACTCATCCTATCCCAAGGGCTGAACAATTCAGTCCACCACATATAGGGAGGGGCACGCCACACCATAGAGGCTGAATGAATCCCCCTATCACAAGGGCCGAATCAGTCCACCACATGTGGGGGCTGCCCTCCTTCCCACACAACCCAGTAGCACGCTGGCGCCCCTCCAAGAGCACTAGCCTGCAACTGGGGATATGGGTTTTTATTCTTGAGCGTCTACTAAAACACACCTGTATTTCTGCAGCTCATAAATTTCACAACAATGGCCTTTACAAAAGTCATATTTTCAAAAAATTCCTTAGAAATGTTCTAAATAGTCTTTTTTGCGTCATGTCCCCCTTAAAAGCCAAAAAAAAAAAATATTGAAGATGAGTTTGACTGTGAAGGCTGTTAATGCAATCAGTACTGCAAAGTTATGCTTTATATTTTGTCCAAATGCTCTTAAATTTTATCTTCTTTATATCTCCTGAGTTTTCTATAATTTTTATTTAACTTGATAATTTCAGGGCACTGATCATCCCGATTAACTTCAGGGACGTCATATCTTGCAGACCCACCTTCCCTTTGAACAATTAATTCAGACAAAAGCCTAATTATTCACAAAAAGTGTGAGTGAAAATTTATTCTTATATTTAAAATACAAAGATGCGTAACAGAGTAATCTTTGGTACACATTGAACATTGACTAGACAAGCACAAACAAAAATGGCACCAATGTATAAAATTCTGTATAAATAAAATGACAGTTTAAATTTCTTTGGAACAAAGAAAAAATTGGCCGTGTGAAAATTTATTTCGAAAGCAAGCATGGAAATCAAGTTGTCAATTCAGAAAATTAAAGACAACATTTTGTTCAAAGGACAAAATTTACTTACAAATGTATAAAAATGCTATGCATAAACAGATAAATGACATTTAGTTATTCAGAACAGTTTTGATAAATTTATAATTGCTAATAGTAAAACTAAATGCTTGAAAAAATGATTAGAACTTGAACAAAATCTCAATTGTTTACTACAAAATTCATTAATACAAATTTTAAATTATTATTAAATGGCAAATAAAGGAAGAGTGGAAACAATTTAAGAGCATTTTCTAATGACAAAACTACTTCACTAAAATATAATCAAATTTATACATTTGATGGTAAATTTGTGCTTCCTGAGCAATTGCATGCTTTGGAAATAAACAGCAAAAGCAGTTCATAAAAAAATAATAGAAATGAATTCCTTATAAAATATAAAGCAAATCTTTAAAGAGCTGCCTAATCTTACAATACTAAAACATAAAACATAGCATATGCAATAAAATTTTTCAAAAAATACATGTGAAACATAAAATGGCACAAAATCTGATATGCAAGAGTAAAACAGTTGTACTGCTTCCAAACATTGTAAACAAAAAATAAAATGACTTTATTTTGCATAGAATAAGGAACTTTTTGCAGAAAATAATCTCAAAACTGGTAAATAGTTGCAATTATATGATGTTATACTTTATGAGTTGAAGAAAAATTAAATTGTGCAATTAAAAAACAACCACAATTTCCATTAAAATGGGTAAAAGTTATCAATCACATTTCATCGAGATTAAGTACTTTTTCAGTTAACTGCACTCAATTCCATGCAAGAATGGATTTTAATTATTATCTTTAAATGAAATTTAAAAAAAAAAGATATTTTACTAAAAAAAATTTTTTTTGTAAAAGTGTGCAATATTAAAATAATAGTAGTCACTAACATAATACAAAAATTCCTTTGTGGTATCAATGAAGATATTCACTTTTTAATTAACAATTCAATTTTAAAAAATCTAAAATTTGGAATAAGATAATTATTAATGAAAAATACATTCTTAAAGTTTTACCATAAAAAGCCAATTTCTTTTTGGGGAAAAAAACTCCAAATTACTCTGATTTTCAAAAAAAAAAATCAAATTATAAAAAATAAATCAAACAAGTATTATCTGATTCATAACTTTTTTTTTTTTTTGATATTATCTGCATAAATCTTGGGGAATTTTAATTTTAAATTTGAACACTTATAAATCTTCCACCCTATCTAGTTATATGAAAATGAAATAAAATTAAATTGCTGAATATGATCTGTTTCAGATGATTGATTTTTACATATAGTATTACTAGTGCAAATAATTATTAATGAGCAGGTTTGTCACTAAATAAAGTAACAGATGAGTAAAGGGCATTTTGCAATTAATTTTTAATCTGTATCAGTGATTTCATTTTACGGATAAGGCCCATAAAAGGAAGTCGTAATAAGCAATCCAGACTATAAAAGAATTTTAATACAATTCATTATTAGCCTTAAAAATGAACTAAATCAATAATAAAATTTTCACAAACACGTTTAAAACTTATAGTACATAAACACATGAGTAGTTGCAAATGATACATTAAAGTTAAAACAATGTAATAAATATTTAAAAAAGTAAAAAATATTTGTACAAGTATCAAACATGGTAATATTTTTTCTGTACAACATATTAAAATGTTTTATTTTACAAGTCAGAGGATATGCATTTCCTCATTTCCTTTACATGAAGTGGTTGATATTTTTGGTTTAATGCAATGATTATTCAAAGATGAGATCAGAGGCATGATTCGCTTGTGAGAAATCACTCTAAACTTGGGTCTTATAAACATCTGTAAATGAATACATTTCCCCATTTGATGAGTGTGTTCATGACTTGCATATGCACACAAAATCAAGTTCCATCAACATTCGTGTTGCATCACTTATCTCTCTGATGAAAAAGAATGTTACAAGCTCTATATAAAAACTTTGTTATAAAAGCTCTCGATTTGTTTTAAGAGAGTGGACATTCCACAGTAAAATTCACTGAGCAGCTTTAGTATTCCGTCGTGATAGATGAATTTCACTGCACTGATGAAGCTAAATATAAAAACTAACTTCTGTGTGTTTTATCAATTAAAATATACGTTTAGTCCTCAATAAGGGCGGATTTGAAGTCTACCAAAGAAGAAAATAAAGAAGAAAAAGCCATTGGAAAGCACTATTTTTTTATGCTTCAGTCAAGTTGGATGCCAAGGCACAAAATAGTGCTAAATTTTCAAGTTATCTACACTTACAATAAAATAAAATATTTTAAAAAGATTCTTTTCAAGTGCCTCAAAAATTTTTGCACCTAATTTTAAGCAATAATAAATTATAGAATAAAAGTTTAATTTTAAAACCAATAAAATCTCTAGTAAATTAAATATCGATAAAAATTTATGATAGTGCAATTATTTAAGAAATGCTAGTTAAAAATATTTAAAATGGATTTCCGAAGTCTTAATTGATTACAGAATCGCAAATTCTAAGACTTAACGAGATCAAAATGTAAAAATTTTAACCATACTCTCTCAACACCATAGAAAAACATCCTTGAGTGATTTTGTAGTTTGAATGAGAAATTATGCTTGCACATTTGTTTTCAGCGAGCAAACACACAACAAAACACAATGTCTTTTATACTTTAGATATCTTGCCATCTGACATATGATAGGGTGGTATCACTTGAGGTGGCATGACATTAGGCCTGGGCAGTGACATGACATTTAACTGGTCATTTGGGAAAGGATTTGAAAGAATATGTGGTGGATGCTGGTTGTTACCCAACTTGTGCTGTATGTTTGGACTTGTGTCAGGAAAAATTGCCTGTGGAAATACAGGCACATGAATGCCTGTTGATGGTAGAGGAGGAGCACTTGGCTGGGTGGTATTAAGAGTTCTTGCATGCACGGCTTGCCAAGAGCACAGGCGAGTATGCAATTCTTTAAAGGTTGGCCGACGGGCAGGAATTTCATGCCAACACTCGACCATCATAGCATGCACATGAGCGGGGCAGTCTTCAGGACGGGGAAGTAACTGCCGAGAGCGGATCATATCTATTACTTCCTGGTTGTTATAGCCATAGTAAGGCTGCAAACCATAGCTGAATGTCTCCCAGAGAACAACACCAAAAGACCAAACATCACTCTCAGTTGTGAATTTTCCATACAAGATGGATTCTGGAGGCATCCATCGCACTGGAAGCAGAGATTTGGATTGCACTCTATAATAATCAGATGAGTATATGTCTCGAGATAGGCCAAAATCAGAGATTTTGACAGTTAAGTGATCTCCAACAAGACAATTACGAGCAGCTAGATCTCGATGAACATAGTGGTGCCCAGAAAGATACTCCATCCCAGCTGCTATTTGCTTGGCTATGTGAAGGAAGTCTGGCAGCTCAAGAATATGTGGTGTACCTTCTTCGCTGCTGGCAGATACATCTTCAGATCTTGGGGAATGCAAAATGAGATATTCGTGCAGATCTCCCTGAGACATATATTCAAAAAGCATACACATTGGTTCCTCTCGTACGCACACTCCAAGAAGGCATACAATATTTGGATGATGTAGATCAGACATCAGTTCTGCCTCTCGCTGGAAATCATTACGAGTTTTTGTTGTAGCATTTTCTTTGAGGGTCTTAATAGCCACTGGAGTTGTGCTATTGGCTCCTCCATTTCCCTGCAGCAATTCGCCGCAATAAACTTTCCCAAATGCTCCCTCTCCTAACTCTTGAAGAAAACGAATTGAGCGAAGTGGCACTTCAGGAACTCGCACATTAGGAACACGAGGAATAAGAGCCTTCATTTCCATTGAATGATCTGGACCTGGTTGGCCACCACAAGAAAGAGGCCTGAGTGGTGGACCTTTTGTTCCCTTTTTTGCAGTGGGTTTTGGAGAAGGTTTGCTGCGTTTACGTACACACCATAGGCCTAAGAGCATTCCAAAGAGTAGCACAATAGCAATGGTAGGCAAAAGAATGTAGAGCCAGAGATAATCAACTAAAAAGAAAGTCATGTGTGAATTTTAAGAAATTTTCAATCAATTGAAATCCAAATTCAGCATGAAAAAAGAAGGGAAAGTAATAAAGTCTAACATTACATAAATATTAGATGAACGTTAGAGAACGTAGAAAGAATTAATACGAGCAGATCGCAAGAATTCACATGAGTGGGATTGTAACTGACTCTTTATTTTACTTTCTGGCAAAGAAATATTCTTTTAATAGAATACGTGTAAAAAAATATGGGAAGTATAGGGAATTGGTATGAAATTACAGGGGAATATTTGCCAAACTGAGAAAATATAAGAAACAAAGGAGGACTATGAAGCCTGCTCTTTATATTAGGAATATAAATAAGAAAATTATTTGCATCCATCATTTGAAATTATTTCATTAAAATAATATTGTAGGCCCAGTGCAGGTGCTCGTAGGTTAAGGAAATAATAACTCATGGGGGACTTCCCCTCTTCTAAGGTTCACTTAAATCCCTCTAAGATAGTGTTTCCCAACTGGTGGTTCATGAACCCCCAGGGCTGTGTTTCTTTCAGACCTTTTGCTCCGGGAGGGCAGGTGAAGAATTAGGAGGGGCAATGTATGATCCCAAATCATGCTATGTTTTTTTATATAATAGGTAGAATAGAAATGATGATAATATGGATCTTTTAAATGTATATATGATAGATCCCTGGTAATATACAGTAGAATCAATTTTCGGTTTTATGTTTAGTGAAGTTAAACGAGTGAGTTTCTGAAATGTTTGTAATTGAAATCTTATAAGTTGTTTTTAGGCTGGTTTCGGGGCGGGGGGGTCCGGGATTTTTTTGCAATTTAAGTCCTGAGAATGCAATTTTAGGCTCTTAGGAGAAGTTAGAGGAAGGGGGGTTCTAGGGTTCTCCGGTGAGAAAATTTTCAAACTAGCCTTAAAAATGCAGTTTTACTCTATTTTTGTCGACATCACTGGAGACTGGTGCGAGTGCTCTCTTCAAGAAACTTTTTGCGTTCTAAGTCCCAGCAATGAAATTTCGGATAGGGGTCTTTCATAAATGATGTCACGCTTCGAGGGGGGAGGGGGGGTTCATGAAAGTGTGACAGTTTGGGACAAGGGGAGGGGGGTAACAAGAAGTGTGACATCGTAAAATTTGATTTCTATAAAAGCATTTAAAATCAGCAAATTAAACCTATTTTATGGTTATTTAATATAGCGTGACGTGTGACAAAGGGGGGAGGGGAGGGGGGTCAAATATATTGAAAAAAAGTGTGACATCATTTATGAACGTTCCCATACGTTGTTTGGGGATGTTAGAGGATGCGAAAAATAGTTCGGAGATTCTTTCCTCCCGCAAATTTTTCGGAACTAAAGTCTAATATTTTTGACTACTTTTGGTGACGCTATCGATTGTGTTCGGTGTCGTTCCCCAAGAAATGTTCCTGAAACTGAAGTCTTAAAAGGGCAATTTCGTGGTATCTTAGATGATGTAGGAGAATGAAGAAAAGCCCAGAGGACATAGCACGAAAATTTTCCAAAACTGATGAAGTTCTGAAAATGGAATTTTAGGCCATCTTTGGTCACATTAAGAAAAAAAGAGGCGAGTTGGGGGCCATGCTTTGAAAATTTTTTCAACCTAAAGCCCAAAAAGTGCAGTTTTAGGCTATTTTTTGGTGGCGTTATGAGAAAGGGAAGGTGTCTCAAATTTTTCCAGAAAAGTTTTAAATTAAAGTCTTAAAGCACAATTTTTGGCATCTTTTTTCACATTAAAAATATGTAATATTGCAAAAAATGTAGGGCACATGTACAATGTACATATTTATGTGTTTACTTGCTTGAAAAGCAATGATCATTTGCCAGTGAAGCAGAAGATCACCTGAATCTAGATTTAGATGTTTTAAGTATAAATGTACATTGTTTGTTAAGATATTTGTCATTGTTTCTAGAAAATTTCCAAAAGTACTCTTAATGTTGACCTCAAATAGACAATTTAATTTCAAAGTAATAGTGTCAAACATTTCATTGCCAATCGTCTCTCGTTGCAATTGGATATGTAAAGATTCAGATAACAGAAGTATGGATCAAAAGGTTCCTATCATATGTAAAAAAAGGAACTAATACTAAATAATAAAAGGCAGATTCCTTTAGGAAGGGTTATATTCATGAGATTTAATGGAATAAAGGGAGATTGTATTGATTATCCAGTAATCTGAACCAGGTCCACCGATAGCCCAGGCGGGCCCCATGTCGGTTTTGTCGCCCCCCCCCCCCGCCCCCAACCTCCCTTACCCTTGCATCTTAAACATAGAAAAATTTTACTCACTGCACTACTCTGATGCCGAACCGAGCCTCATGAATCAGCCATACCTGACACCCCTCTCAATAGCCATGCTTAAAACCAGGTCTTATCTGAAGGACCGGAGCTTTGGCGTTTCACATTTTGTTGGCAATGAGAGGCCAGTTTTATGACCCAAAACAGGGCCACTTTATTTCCTCTATATTTTAAAATTTTAATTTTTCCTTCTTCCTTTCTCCGTTTTATTTTTGTCTTTCTTTTTTTTTTTGAAATTGTGATCTGAACCTTTCTCGGGGGGGGGGGGCAGTTGGCTTGCTCCGAGGGGGAGTGCCCCCCCCCCCCCCGGAGAGATGCCTGAAAGAAACACTGCCCCAGGGGTTCATGTGGAGTAGAAAGGCAGTTTGCAAAAATGATATTGTAATGCTGGAATTTTAATTAAAAACGTAAAATAAAAAAAATGAAATAATGAATTCCCATATGTATTATAGCACAAAGAGTAAAAATGAATTTTTAAAAATAAATTGTTTCCCTGATAATGTGTTAAAATTGTGAACAGGTAACACACAGACAAAATTGGAAAAGCACTTATATTTCTACTGTTGCCTGATTTTGAAAATTTGAATCACAAAGTGCTATCGAAAGATATGCATTGGTTATTTTTAAATTATGACTGTATAGCTCTCCAACCATTTCCCACTTTTCCCTCATTTGTGAGTAGAAAGAGTAGGAAATATGAAAATTTACTAAAATAAAATTTTTCATTATTTTTGGCTATTTTCTTATATTTGGACCCCAAAGTTTAACTGGAAGATATTTATTCATTAATTTTAAATTTTGTACTCACATTTACCAGACTTTGTTTCAACTTCTCTGTATAATAGCAATGAGAAATTTAACAATATATAATTTTTAATATTTTTGTAAATTTCCACAGCTTTTGCAAATTTTTGAACTGAAATATATTTATTGATTGATTCAAAATTTTGAACGTATTTTTCTCATGTCACTCCACAACTTTTTTGCGTTATCGGGAAAATTATTTTTGTGAATACATGTTTACTGCCATATTAATAATTCATAAAGAATAAAAAAATAAAAACCTTAATTTTTATTTAAACATATGTTTTGAAATTATTTTTTCATTTCTTGTTATGAACTATTGTGCACCACGGAAAATAGATGTGCTAGTAAATTGTTTTTGCTACCTGGTACTAAAGACTACACAAAACAGTTCGCCCTTTTTTTGGATTTTAAAAGGACTTTGCAATGAAAAAAGGTTGGGAAACACTATTCTATGAGGGACAATCGTATTGCACCATTGTTTACAAGTGAAGTTTAATTTTAATAGCCTTACATGTGATTTGGTCAAATGCAAAAAACGCTGAGAGCTTTTTCTGACCCCTGAGCCCTTAATTAGTTTATATTTCTGCTTTATTCAATGCAAAAAATATGTAAAAATTCACTGAAAGTTTTTTAAACACACTATTGGTTCATTTTTTTGAGCACTTTAAAAGAAATTTGTTTCAAAAGAAAATATTTTCTACTGATTACTTGTTATGAACTGCTTCTACCTGTTTATTAGTTATTGTTTAGATCAGTTGTACTCAACCTTTTTTATGCTTGGGCCAGATACACATGATTATTTTATGCTGGCAGGAACAGAAACATTAATGTGTGTTTTCTAATAAAGTTTCTATTTTAAGAAACCCTTTTCCACTACAACTCAAACTGCAATAGCTTGAAAAAAGGTAAAAGTGCTCTTATGGATATTTTGGCAGAAATATAAGTTTAGATTACAGCTTGTCAAGTTCCTGAATTACTTTTACCGGATCACTAAAAAAAAACTTCATGGGCCACATGTGGTCTGTGGGCAACAGGTAGAGTAGTGCTCGTATTAATAACTTTATGCTTGCCTTCATATTTTCTAATTAAGTTAAAATTTTTTGTCTACATTTGAAAAAGAAAAAAATAACATTTATGAAAATGAAAAGAATTTTAAATCATTTATTTGCTACAAAACTTATATTATGAACATGTCTCCACCATTGTCCACAAAATAAAAGTTAAAACAAGAGAAAGATTTTTTTGAGAGGGTTAATTAACTGGATTTCTTCATTTATTTAGTGTCCAATGAAGTCTGCAGTATTTTTTGAAAAATCAATTTATGTTTGGTTAATAAGTTTCAAGATTTGTTTTCAACAATAAATCATTTTCTTTTAGTTTTCATTTAAATGAATGAAACTAAATATTTAAGAAATGTACCAAATCAAATAATTATTGCTTAGAAAAATTAGTAAGCAATCACCTTTTCTCTCTTAAAAAACAACCTTAAACAAGTTAATATAAATCTTAACTTAATTTCTTTTCTTTTCTAAATTCTAAAATTTTAGGAGGAGAGAAGATCACATAATGTGTAGAAGCATTTTAATAACTTGTAAGTGTATAACTATGTATCTCCTTTGTAGAAATAATTGTAATTAAAAAGACAATGGGCTCAACTTTGAGTCGGAAAACAGCACCTTAATGTTAAATAGAAAATACAAGAGAGCAAGAAATAGAAGCCTGTACTCACCACATTGGGGGACATCACACACTTCTTTTCGAACATTAGGATCTGTAGTGAAACACCATGGTTGGGCTTCCTTTCCACCAGGATTGCGGCAATAACTATGGCCTCCTACAAGTTCTGGATAGTCTGCAGTGCGATAGAAAATTTGATCACTCCAAGGCTGACATTTAAGACCAGAGATGGTTTCTGACTTTGTCCCACGATAATTCTCACCATTACCCTCAAAACAACTATCCTCTGAAAGAAACAAAATAAAATTATCAAACTGATGTTAGCCCAACTGAGTCTATAAAAGAACCCTCAGTAGAAGCAAAGGACACAGAAAATTGATGAATCACTAATTATTCTTGTCATTACTAACAACTCTAGGTCAAATGAACTAAAAACTGACAATCTACTTAGTAATAAAAATATAATTTCACGTTAAATTAAAGCACAAATGAGCATTAAAACGCAGACATATGTTTCGGGATTGCTTGGAATCCCTTTTTCAATGCGACAGGGAGCTTCTAGATGCAAAACATCCAAATAAAGACGAAACATTTGTCTGCGTTTTAATGCTCATTTGTGCTTTAATTTAACGTGAAATTATATTTTTATTACTGTTTACTTGCACAAAGTTTAGTTAAATTATTATTAATCTACTTAGTGTTAATAGTTATAGAAGAAAAGGACACTCCTCTTCAGAAGAGCACTTATGGCAAATTTAAAGAACTATTTTTGGGCCTATTCTTTCCAGGCCTCAGAATAAGATGGACTCTCACAAAATTAGAGAAAACAAATTTCAAACTATAAAAAAAAAAAAAACAATAGAGTAAAATTAGACAAGAAAAACATCCAAACTAAGGGTAAAGCTAGAGGATTTGCCACTTGTTTACTGTCAACAAAGTATCAAACCCAAAAACCTCAAAAAAAAAAAAAAAACTTTAGTTCTAAACTATTTTTGATTTTATGTACAAAAAATATGCAGTTAAAATGGATTTTCTTTTCACAATTGCCTCTGCCAAGTGTTTTAACCAATGCAGATTTTTTAACCCTTTTGAACATTAGCAACATCTTCCAACATAGCATGAACCAATTTAACTTCTTTTATATTGCTAAACTTGAAAGCATTTTCATTCAGCACAATGGCTTCTTGAAATAATGTTCAAATAGTTTCCTTCTTGTATTCTTGTTCCTCAACCTTTTTGCTTTTTAATCTTCATTTAGGCATCCACAATTTGTTTTTGTTTATTTTGTAATTTCTTGGTTAACAGCTCACTTTTTCTTTTCTGCTCGACTCATTCTGATTCATTCTTAATACAATTGTCTAAAATCATTCTTAATACAATCATCTTGCTGTAAATCTCTACTAATAATAAAGCAGCAAGTATGTGTGTCTGTCTGTCTGTGTCCGGTGTAGGGCCAAGGCCATTCGTTGGATTTCCATTATATTAATTTGGAATATGGGGGTGTGCACCTCAGAGAGTTTTTTCTATAATTTGAATTTGTTCTTCTTTTATTCCAGTTTATACCCGAAAATTGAATAAAATGGTTTCTTTTTCTATTGGAAGAAAATGTAGTAACCTTTCGAGCTTGATACCATTGAAAAGTGCGTAAAAAAATACTTCAGGAGGAGTTTTTCGCTACGTGCTAAAATTTAGAGCCTCTAAATTAACTAGAAAAGAAATTATAAGCTTTTTCTCTGCAATTCAAAATTATTTTTTCACAGTAGTTAACTTTAATTTTATTTTCTCCAGACGATTGATAAAGCAGCGCTTGCTTTTTATTTTATTTGAAATGTTACCATGCCGACTGGTTTATGATCCTTTTTTTCAACGAACTAAAATTTATTTCTTGCAGTTTTCAGCATTTTCAGGAGCAGCCGATTTTTAAGTTATTTGTTTCTTTTTTTGGATTTTGATCTTTCTTTTTTTTTAAACAAATTAAAATTTATTTCCTGCTGCGACTACAGGCGATCGATAGTTTAATTTTGATTTCCTTATTTTGACATGTATTTTACGGGACCATTTTCCATACTGTACAGGGGTCTTTTAAAGAAACGTTATCCTTTATAGCAATTTTTGTTATTCCAACTTATTATTACTATAAAAAAATTTTCTCACCCGTGAATTAACACATATGTCAATTGGCTATTTGAGCTCGGATGAAAGTTTTTTTCCCGCTTTCAAAGCTTGGCTTGCTGCTGTTTGTTTCTGCAAGGTATAAAATTTCGCCTTTCTGTTTTACTGTCAGTGAATAATAGATAAAAATTAATTATGCTAAAAATTTATTAATTAAAATTATTCCAATTGATTAAAATTGTCCTATTTATGTGGATACTTGAACTAAACTAACAAAACACGTTTTCTTTTAAGTATTTTCGTTTCCGTTTTGTTTCGTTTCTTTCTTTCTTTTTTCCTTTTTTATAGTGTGTTTTGTAAAAAAAAAAAATGCTTAAATGTGAATGATCGCTGGTTGATTGCCATGGGTGGATAATTTTAAATTATGTGGAATGCATTTTAATAACATAACATACACATAAAAAAGTTATACCTACGTACACAATGGCGAGCCCACTGGTCTTTTCATTTTTTAACACGGGCATAGCCGTGGCGGTACCGCTATTATGTACATAAAACTGATGCCTTATAAATTAAAGATAAAATATTTTAGTGCTCCATTATCAACATTTTAATAATTAGCTGTTTGTTTTTAAATGGGTTCTAATTTGCAGTTATTAATGTTGTGTACATAGTTATAACACTTGAGCAAATAATCATATAATTTTTTTTCACTTTTAAGGTAAATATTTTATGAACATAATTTGCGACTATAGTTGCTACAGCAAAGAACAATTATTTAACATAATTTACCTCTATCAACAATAACTGCATTAGGAATTCCTAATCGCATACACGTATCACTTTCCCTGGAATCCACAGGTGGAAGATCTTCACAGACAGGAAGAATTTGCTGCTGCCCAAGTAAGGGATGACGTTTTGCAATTGAATATTCCATCCTGCAAATCTGGCTTTCCAGTAGTTCACATTCATCACGGCAAACCTATGGCACGAAAACATATTTTTGAATCTAATATTACATAAATAATTAAAATCTTAGGTACTACTGTGATATAATCCCCCCCTTGGCGACATTCGAGCTAGCGCGCCAATTTGTAATGATTTTCGGTTGGCGATAGTTTCAGTGGCAACCCAGCGCCATTGATGTTGGCTGACGTAATGTGCGGCAACGCGGAAGGGCTTGTGTCGGTGTGATTGTTGAGCTTTTAGAAATTTTTTTTTGCGAATAAGTAGCTATTTAATAGTTTTTTTTATGTTTAAAGTTTGTGGAGATTTTTCCTGTTGCTAAAGGAAGAATGTAAAGTGTTAAAGTGCATTAATTTGGTTCAATTGTTTTCTATTGTGGCCAGAGGAATGATTCTATATTACAATAGTTTGTTAAGGCGCCATGTTTTTGAATACGTTAAAATGGACGGAAACGTGATTTGGTGCTTTTGCAATCTGAAGTATGAAATTGTTTTGATTGATAAGTGCATAAGTTTGGTTAATTGTGACTAAAAGCGATGAAAAATTAAGTGGTAATTTTCGGACCATTTCGTCATAATGGATAGCAAGTTTGTAGTGATTTGGGATTAATATTGAAAAGCCAACTGGTTTAAAGTGAGTTCTTTATTTTTCTAAATTTATTATTTTCTTATTTTATGTGTTTGTAAGGTTATAAAACAATGAATTTTCAATTGTTCTAAAATATTAGCTGTAGTAATTAGTGGCTTTGCTGGTTTTGATAAAGTGGGTTTCCGTTAGTTTAATGTAAAATGTACTTGAAGTTTTGCTTGGAATTGCGCGATATTTTTGCTATGTTTTTCGTTGAGTAATGCATATCATTTTATGTTATGATAATTAATTGCAATAGTCATTATTGTGCCTAAAATGCGTGTTTTTTCAATGAATGGTTTTTCTGGTATTTTTAATGGTAGGCTTCCAATAGTTTAATGCAAAATCTACTTGAAGTGATGACCGTTATTAATTTTGTTATCTAGGGTGGTATTTTAAAATTCGGATAGCGTTGATTTGCGCGATATTTTAATTATGTTTTTCATTAAAGAATGCATATCATTGTATGCAATGATGAATCATTGCGGTAGTAATTATTGGGCATAAATTGCGTGTTCTTTTAACGAAGGGTTTTTATTCAAGTTTAAGTGATTTGGTAAAGCAAATAATTCTATTTTTCGAGTAATTATTAATCCGTTAAGGTATTGAATTGTTGTTGAAAAATGCTGTACATGCTTTACATAGTAGCGTCGATATTGTGTGTAAGATATAATTTGCAATTTTTGGTATTTTATTGTTTTTTAGTGATTTTTCTTGACATGTTTGCTATGTTTATGATGTGACATTGTTGGCGATAAAATCATCGCCAAGAGTGTTGTATTCTATTTGAAGTTGGTGACATAAAAATCTTGTTGTTGGCGACGGTTTCTTGGCGCCAACGAAAAAATCGCCAAGGGGGGATTATATCACAGTAGTTCCAAATCTTAATCATTTCCCAAGTCATCAATCATGGCAGATTCAAAAATAAAAATACTTTTAAAAAACAAAGTATGTAAATTCAAAATTTATTTCATAAAAAGGTCATTTATTTAAAACCTTATTGTTAATTTAATGTAGCTATAGAACCCCTTAACCAGAGAGCGGTTAAACAAAAAAAAAAAAAAAAACAGCTAGAGGTTTTCTTTTCAATAAGAGTATAAGGTTAAAGAAGAAAAAAAAAGAGATCAGTAAAATGATAGAAAACAGATTTGTTTTATTTACATGAACTTTAAAAAAAAAAAAAAAAAAAATCAGCCTATCAACACAGAGATAATGATGATGAGCCCTAAGTTTCGATCAGATTTTTCAGCAGATAAAACATCCTTTTGTATCCGTCTTGGAGCAGAAAACATTAACCTTTGTAATAGTGCTGGAATTGAAAAAATTAACTTTTGTTATCAATCTTGGAAGAGAAATTAACTTCTGGATCCATTATAAAGCAGCAAATATCAAATTTGTATCATTTTTAGTGTTAGCACGAAGCACAGTTTGGCCGAAGCGCTGAACACCAAAGCTTTGGCAGCTGTGTTAATTGGGCTTTAAAAATGAACTTACAATAAATGTATATAATATATTTCATTTCTTTCAATATTCTCAGTTTCAAATAACACTTGCAGCTTACTGCATATTTTTTCAATTAATACCACCAATTCAGGTATTTACTTTTGCTTTGCACTGGTGGTACCAGAAAAGCAGACTTTTTTTTTTTTTTTCAAATATAAAGAATTATTTGCAATAAAAACATGTTTTGCAAATAGTTGATGTTTATAATAACCAACTGATATAATCAAATAGTAACTAAGAGAATAATCTAATTAAAAATTATCCACTATTTTTATTATGTCCGTAATATTATAGTAGATATAGATTTTTAATGTAATCTTTTTAAACTTAGGGTAAATTTGTAAACATCATATTCATGTGTACTTTTCTTACAAGCAATTTTAACTAAAATTAGTATTTATATTTAATAAAACATTTAGTATTTTTAATTTTGGAACTTTTTAACTTGAAAACACTTTTACTTAAGACTTAAGTTCGTCCTTCAAAGTCACTAATACCAATCAAAACTTTATACATTTCAATTTTCCTGCACCATATTCATTTTATAATCAGTATATTCATTGTATGTACAATTACAATTCCAATAAAACTGAGAAAAAAATGCAGAAAACTCCTTGTTTTACAGAAAAATACAGAACAACAGCCTCAACCCCTTTTCCCATGAAATTTCCCTTAGGTGAAAATACCGATTAAACCCTACCCCCAAACTTGGATTGTCATTGAAATAAATTAAAAAGAAGGAATAGAAGAAATAATTAGCCAAAATCGCAAAATAAAAAAACGAATCTTTTACAAGAGTAGTGATCACGAAAAGGCAATTCTGGGTAGGAAAATTGCTCATTTAATGATCTTAAATTCATTATTAAATTTAATTTTCATTATTTTAAAAATATTAATCCCAACTTTCATGCCATGTTTAAAACAACGCATTTTCAAAATAGTATGAAACATCGTCGTTGGTGTGTATGTAAACAGATGTGCAACAATCTTGCAATTTTCAAGTTACAAAAATAATATCCCACCTACAATGGAGATGACAAAAAAAAGTCCATTCACAAAAATGTCTGAAAGGAAATTCAGGTCCATTTTCAGACCCTTCACAAAATTCCAATTAATCAAATTGGACCCTTCACAAAATTCCGAGCTACCAGATTGTACTTCTTACAGAACTATTTATTAAATAAGCGGAAAAAGAAATAAAAACTATTTTTTATCACTATGTTTACATTTTGAATTTTCACAAAAATATTCGACTTTTCACAATGTTTTGTTAAAATTCTCATAAAATGGACACCATTAAAAATGCTGCATTGACCCCCGAGAAAAGAGCAATTTAATGGTTTTAAAATTTAAACTCGAGCAGTTTGCAACATTTTCAGCATTTGAAAACCCCTTAAAGACCATTTCCATATCAAAGTACCAACCTTCGTGCCAAAGTTTGGGAAGATCAGATACAAACTGCTGATTTGTAAAGGAAACAATGTAAAAATACATACACACACATAGTCTTTTGCATTTACATAGGAATCTTACGAGCAAAAATTTATTGTATTAAAATCATGCCTACTTACTTGCCGAGGTGTTCTGTCATTGTCATCACAAAGTGGAAATGCAAATAAACATAACGATGGGATAGCATACTTGTGGCACTGGGCAGAAACATCATGAGATGTAGCAACTACAGTGAAAGCAGCAGCCAATTTCTCTTCCATACGTCCCAACCCCATAGAAGGGTGCACATATACGCTGCGATTCCCCAAGTATTGCACACAAGTAACTCCCCGATAAGGTTGACACAAAGCACCATCAACTCCAGGATCACTACTATGAGGATGTGATTCCTCTGGAAGACTGTAATAGAAGAAACTTTATTGCAATAAAGTGTAACAAATAATTATACACGCACATTTCTTAGAATTAAAAATAAACACTTTCTAAAAGAAAATGTAGGCATTAATTTGTTTTGAATAGTCTTGGGTACTTGTCTATTATAATGACAAAAATATTTGTTCATAATAAAGCTGTTTGTTAGGTTGTTAGGAGAAGTTTTACTGCCTAACGGAAGCAGATCAATGTAAAACAGCCTTTGGAGAAGAGCAAAAAAAAAAAATTCTCACCAAGATTTACAAAAAAATAAATAAATTACCCTGTCAAGAGCATGCAAAGAATATGTTTTTTTTTCTTTCGTAAATATAAGAAGTGACATGGTATTGCTAACCAAGGGTCAATGCCGCAGGTGGTTTTTAACAGGGTCCTGTTTTTGAATTTAAAAATTATTTTCATGATAAAAGCAAACAATTTTGTGAAAATTCAAAATTTAAACATATAGTGACAAAAAAAAATTATTGTTATTTTCCACTTATTTAATAAATAATTCTGTGAAAAGTACAATTTGGTTGCTCAGAATTATGTGAAAGGTAAATTGGTTGATTTTAATTTCGTGAAGGGTCCATTTTGGTTGATTGAAATTTTGTGAAAGGTTCGTTTTGGTTGATTGAAAGGTCCGTTTTGATTGATTGGAATTTTGGGAAGGGTCAATATCCTCTGGCGCGACCCCTACTAACACAAAAAAGTCCAATTAATTCTTTGTGGATTATTAAAACTAAATTATAATTAGCATTCAGACTGAATTTTAATTAAATGATTAATAAAAATATTTCACAATCAATACGTAATATAAAATTATTTTGTAAATCATAGCAATAATGTTATGGCCAAACATATGGAAAATCAACGGATTTTATCAATTTCTTTCATTCTGTCCAGTTTCTCAAGGTGTCCCAGACGTTTTACAAAAACGTGGCCAAAATAGAAAACCTGATTACACTAGTACTCTAAATATTGAACATCCTTTCATTTAATAGACATCCCTTACTACGCAATGATAAAAGTGAAATTTACTTTAAAATTTTTAAAATTAAGTCTATTAAATACTTTTCTTTCAAAAATATAAAAATCTGAAGCTTTTACCTATTGTGACAGGGAAAGAGCAAGAATAATCCTCCATAATTTCAAATTTTGTTACTATATGTACATTTAAACATCACATGGGGGACAGAAAAACAAGGCAATTAAGGAAACTAAGAAGGGTGAAGTAATATAAATAAAACAAATCATTGTAAGATTCTTACGAAATTTTTAGAAAGGAAATATACATTCTTCGACACTAAAACTGATATAATTGAAAATTGTTTTGCTAAAGCATTTCATCGTGATTGAATGATGAATGAAACTTATTTTTAAAACGTTGGAAATAACAATAAAGTATCAAGTTAGTAAAAGTAGACACACCTGACATTAAAACCATCAGTCAAATCTGTTGAATTTTCGTAAGCGAAAGAAAAATAAAAGGGAGAAAATGCTAAAATCAACAGACCACAACACAGCGTCGCCGCCATGTTGCAGACAACAGGGTGGAGCTAGGGTGAGTTGAGTTGCAGTCTTAGCGCACCGCGGGAAGTAGCAACTAAATGCAGACGATAAATGAAATTTGGTTTCGGTTTAATTTTATTATTTTCTCCGTTAAAAACACGTACTACTGCATTTTATCCTAATCCTAATCGTTAAATCATGGAAAGGTTACTACTTGTATTGTACTACTTGATTTGTAGAACGTACTAGTAATATATTTGATTCAGATCAGAAACACAATAAAAATATGTAATTATTTATTGATATAGGAATGGAAGAGCAAATATTGGAGAAGTATCGATTCCGTTTAGCATATACCTTTTGTGTACTACGTTTCGGGGCTATTCGCGTGATCAGGCTCATCGGAGTAGTTGTATGAATTTGGTTGTTCCTCGTTTTCTTTCGATGTTTTCAGATTGTTTACGTGTATAATGAGGAGGAGGCGAAGTGCGACGACAAGAATGAGACATTAGAATTAGATTCCATCACAGAACAATTAACAAATCAAGATCCTCTGGGAGAAAGTAATTTTAATCGCATAATAACCGACAGTCCTGCTTTTATTCTCATTGTTTTGCAGATAAATCTTAGGGTATATATATGTCTAAGCCTATATATAAGCCGTGTTTTTGTTGTTTTGTCTGCTTCATTTGGATGTTTTTGCATCTAGAAGCTCCACTATTGCATTGAAAAAGGGATTCCAAGCAATGCCGAAACATGTGTCTGCATTTTAATGCGCATTTGTGTGTTGTTAAAGTTAAAATTTTTACATTTTTATTACAGTTTACGAGTGCACAAAGTTAATTTATTACAATAGAGTGGTATTGAATTATGTAGAACCAGGGGTAGAACCGACGGCTTGCCTAGGCACACGTAATTAGTTTTTATCCTGGCAGGACTCAATACCCATCTTTTTAAAGTAGTATTATGCATAAACCAATTTTTTGTTTTATGAACTTGCTTGATTTTTACCTTGTGTGTTTTTCCTTCGCATTAAAGTTTCACGCAGTGAATTCAGTATTTATAAAAATCATTACACAGAAAAAGAATACATACGTAAAAAGGATTCAACCCCCCACCATATATATATAATCTTTCTGTGCGTGTGCATGTCACTGAATTCTTCCTAAACGGCTGGACCGATTTTAATATAATTTTTTGTGTGTCTTCAGGTGGATTCGAGAGGGGTTTAGATTTTCAATTCGGTCCAATTTAAATTGTTTGTCATCATGTTGTTTAATCATTATATAAAAATTGTGCATTACCGTAAGATAGACGGTGTGACTCAATAGTTATAAATGAAATTAAAAATAGAACCGATATCAGCCTCATAGCTTAAGTGGTAGAGCACTCGACGCGTAAGTGAGAGACCTGGGTTCGAGTCCCAGCCTAGTTCGGGTTAATTGACTTTTATTCAGTTGATAGTACATACGCTACTTTTTATCCAAGAAAAATTTACGGTTCCAATGGGATAGAATTGTTTTTGTTTTTGCACAGAGCAAGGAGCTCGACATAATTTTTTGCATAGTGGTAGTTAGGGGTCAGAGAATGACGTAGGCTACCTTTTATCCCGGGAAAATGCACTGTTCCTAGCACAACAATTGTATCCTACAGATAATAATAATTTAACTTTGTGCAAAGTAATAGAAATAAAATTTCACGTTAAATTAAAGCACAAATGAGCATTAAAACGCAGACATATGTTTCGGGATTGCTTGGAATCCCTTTTTCAATGTTTTGCATCTAGAAGCTCCCTGTTGCATTGAAACAGGGATTCCAAGCAATCCCGAAACATATGTCTGCGTTTTAATGCTCATTTGTGCTTTAATTTAACGGGAAATTTTATTTCTATCCTACAGAGCTGTGTATTCAAACGTAGTTTCGTTAAAGTTCGTTGAATTGAGTATTAGCATTAATTGAGTAAAGATGATCGATTAGTTCGGACTGGGACACGAACCCAGTGAGGCAGTTATGCGCCGAATGCTCTACCACTTAAGCTATCCCGCCAACACTAATTTCCTTTCAATTTCATCTATAACTGTAGAGCCACAGCGTCAATCTTACGTTAATGCACCATTTGTATATAATGAAACCTAAATTTAAAATTTAAAATGTTATTTATTCTTTGGACACGACCGTTGTGTATAGTTGCGTCTTAATGCCGCGCTTTTCAGCCCAGAATTGACAAAACATCTACCACCCAGAAATCAGCGCTCACAAGTGTGTATTTAAATGAACGTTTGTCGCTAACCTAAGAAAAAAGTTGTATAGAGCTATAATTTTAAGTCATACACGGTAGTATACAGCTGGTTTACCTCTTTTCCTTATTATTTTATACTGTCTTAGGATTGATACGTTGCATTTAAAACCCGTGCAACGCCGGGTACATCAGCTAGTATATATATATAATAAAATAAAATGAATAAACATAAAATTAAATTAAAAAATCATCGAATATTAATAATATATTCATAAAACATACGAGAGAAATATTAGTAATAAATAAATAAATTTCAGAAAATGCGCAGTTGCACATTAATAAACAATAAAAATTAGGACTCAATATCCCGTAAAATGAATTCAGCAATAAAGTAACTCCAGTTTTAAGAAAGAGTTTTTAACCGACTTCACAAAGGAAGGAGGTTATACATTCATACTGTATGTATGTCGTTTTTTTTGTTTGTTTGTCCACTCATAACTTTTCACCGGATGAGCCGATTTTCATGATTCTTTCTTTAATCGATCGAGGGTGGTTTCCCATAGGTCCCGTACCATCGTTTCACCATATTTGATAATTAGAAAAAAAGTTATGGGCAGAAATGTAGGATTTTTTTTGTTTTTTCATCCATAACTTTTGACTAAATGAACCGATTTTGATGATTTTTTCTCTAATCGATAGAGGGTCCTCTAACTCAAATATTGCAAATCAATTTGAGTACATTTGTTTTTTAGAAAAAACGTTACGGGTGAAAAATAAGTATTTTTTAATTTTAATTGGAAAGGCTTCGCTTGATTTTTCTTTGTTGGGAAATCTATTAATAAATAAAAAAGTCATTGTTAAAAACATGTCTGTTGTCATGCGCTATAATATTAAAGGAAATTACAGGCAAGAGTTTGACTGAAGGCTTCTCTGTGGCAAAAATTAATCCAATCAGTTTGTTTGCTAAAATCAACTTCAATAAAATAATTTTTATAAAAAAATAGAACCGACTTCAAATTATAAATTGCGCTAAAAAGTGAAAAATAAATTAATTCTTTAAACAACATCGATGTGACTTTTAAACATAGTTTTAGAAGTCGATGTAAAATTAGGATAGATAAAAACTTTTGTAATCATGAATCAATTACAAATATAAATGTCCCGGAATTAGCAACAGTTCCAATATAAAGTAGCACATGGTGTAATGGTAATTAGGTTCATAATTTTGCACCGACTTCTAAAACTATGTTTAAAAGTCACATCGATGTTGTTTAAAGAATTAATTTATTTTTCACTTTATAGCGCAATTTATAATTTGAAGTCGGTTCTATTTTTTTATAAAAATTATTTTATTTTATTCTTTTTAGTGTAAATACATTTTTTATATAAATACTCTATTTTTAAAAAATCCATGTCAAAGGGCAAACTTTCTCTGAATAAATGGCACTGAAAATTGATCATTTGTATGATAAATTCGGCTTTGAAGTCCATTTTAGCAAACAAACTGATTGGATTTAATTTTTGCCTCAGAGAAGCCTTCAGTCAAACTCTTGCTGTAATTTAAATATTATAGCACAATGGCAACAAACACTTTTTTAACAATGACTTTAATATTTATTAATAGTTTTCCTAACAAAGAAAAATCAAGCCAAGCCTTTCTAATTAAAATAAAATATACTTATTTTTCACCAGTAACGTTTTTTCTAAAAAACAAATGTAGTCAAATTGATGTGCGATATTTGAGTTAAACGACCCTCTACCGATTAAAGAAAAAATCATCAAAATCGATTCATTTAGTCAAATTTATGGATAAGAAAGCAAAAAAATGACTATCTTTCTGCCCATACCTTTTTTTCTAATTATCGAACAGGATCAAACGAAGGTACGGGACCTATGGGAAACAACCCCCGATCGATTAAAAAGAATCATGAAAATTGGTTCATCCGGTGAGAAGTTCTGAGTGGACAAACAAACAAACAAACAAAAAAAAAAAGACATACATACACTACGAATGTAAAACCTCCTTCCTTTGTGAAGTCGGTTAAAAAGGGAATTTATTATACAAATGATTAGTTTTTAGTGCCATTAATTCAAAGAAGTTTTGCAATTTGATATGGATTTTTTTAAAAATAGAGTATTTACAAAATGTATATACACTAAAAAGAATAAAATAAAATAATTTTTATAAAAAAACAGAACCGACTTCAAATTATAAATTGCGCTAAAAAGTGAAAAATAAATTCATTCTTTAAACAACATCAATGTGACTTTCAAACATAGTTTTAGAAGTCGGTGCAAAATTATGAGTCTAATTACCATTATACCATTTGCTACTTCATATTGGAACTGTTGCTAATTCTGCAAAAATATATATATTTGTAATTGGGGGGATTCATGATTACAAAAGATTTTATCTATCCTAATTTTGCACCGACTTCTAAAACTATGTTTGAAAGTCACATCGATGTTGTTTAAAGAATGAATTTATTTTTCACTTTTTAGCGCAATTTATAATTTGAAGTCGGTTCTGTTTTTTTTATAAAAAATATTTTATTTATCAGAATAGTTACAGCATAAATTCTACAAAAATGTAATATAACTCAATACAGTACTAACATTATTTATTAGTACCAACAACGGCGGATCTAAGGGGGGGGGGGGGCGATCGCCCCCCCCCCTGGGCTGATTCAAGTGGATACTACAACGACACTCCTAAGTGAGTTTTTACTCTTTGTGCCGCGGGACCAGCCATTTTTTTATGTTCTTGGAATCCCCGCCTAACAGCCCTTCAAGTTCTATGCTTTCCCCCTGTCCCTTTGTCCTTTAGTATTGCTGAGTTGCTAATCTTCGGAGTAATGGGAAAGAGATTCCCTGCTCTTTTCTTCTACCTATCAAACTGGTGACAGCTAGCCAACCCTTAGCACGTGGTGTAACTTCCTGCAGCATTTACGCTAAAACCTGGAGTCTGAAACATTTCATTGAACATTCATAATTACTGATGTTTATATAAATTGCACATACACGTTGATTGTTTTTTTAGTACATATTTAGTATTACATTTTAAAAATTTTAGAAAATATATTACTAATAATTGCTATTATTTTGTAATTTAGACATATCAACTCAAATTTAGAAAATGTATTTGCAAGCCTACATTTTTCTTCAGAAAGCTTGAAGGAAATCATAACTCTGCTAAAACTTGGCTAAGAAGCAGAATGAGTGATGATAGACTCACTGAGTTAGCGTTATTGCATATCCATAAAGATATTACATTGGACGTTGAAAAAATTATAGACAGATTTGCGAAAGCAAAAAAACGTCAGCTTGTGTTCCTTTTATGAGGGCTTTGAATAAACGTATATGCATTGAAAAAATGTGCTAGTAAAATTTTAAATATCACTACACTAGCATTTTCTTTTTTGTTGTTCCTGCTGTTTGAAAAAAAGGGAGGGGGGGGAGGGACTGTTGAAAAGGAATGAAGAATCTCCTCCATCCATCCTTACATTGAACCCGGAGGTTTCCAAAATCGCCCCCCCCCCCCTTGAAGATTTTCTAGATCCGCCCTTGAGTACCAAACAATCTGAGTTGATGTAACAACGAGTAGAAGATGACAAAACATTGTGGTCAGTAAATTTAAGTATTTGAATCTTCTAAGTAGCTGTCTCCCCCCTGTCAATGCACTGTTAATACTATGTTTTAAACTTAGTTCACACATAATAAATACACAAATGCTAATGAAAAATGCTAATTATTACAAATGCTTATTTTTTCCAGTGTACTTATATAATTGCAAAAACAGGTTATTTAAAAAAAAAACACGTCAAAAAAATAAATAAACAAATAACTAAAAAACTGGAGAAATTCTCAACTCGTTGAAACTACCAAAACAAACAATCAAACAATTATAAGCACTACATAACGGAAGTACTTGAAATTGTTTACTATGTAAATATGAAATTATCTTATGTTTATTAAATAATGTCATGAGGTGGCGTAGCATTTTGAAAAGGTAAGGCTGAAACATCTAGTACCAGTGGCGGATCCAGAGGGGGGGGGGGGGGGGGCACGGGGGCCCGTGCCCCCTCCAGACGCTTTAGGTAAGGACTAGAAAGAATTGACTTTCTTTTCTTCCTTTACGCTAAAAACGAGGAAAAAGAAACTATTTTGCCAGATGGAGCGATAAAAATTCTATTCTATGTGACTTCTATTCTTTCAATTCTATGTGACAAACTGAGATAACCGAGTAATTGCTAAGACAGAAAGAAGCAGACACCTGCAAAATCACTTAGACAGTTGATTTATGCTCACGTTAAATCTTCAATAGACTTGAAGAAGACTCCATTTGACCCCCCCCCCCCCTAAATTTTCGCGAAAAAGAAGCTATTGGTGATTTTGCGAGCTGAAAATTTCGCGAATTATATATGAATAAAACCAAAAGTTAAAAAAAAGTGCTCAAGAAAATAAGTGCTTTCACAGTATATATTCCTTTATTATATATGTCCAGTTTTAAAAAAAATGTGTTTTTTTGTATTTAATTAGGGAATAATTAATTAAATTTTTATTGATAATTTAAATTTAATAAATCAATTAAGTTTAATTAAATAATTGATTAAATTATATTTGGAAATTAAAACGGATCAAAGTTTCTGGAGTTGTGTCCCCCCCCCCCCTCTATTTTGTTTTTAAGCTGAAACCACGCACATCAGCCACATTGTGCCCCCCCCCCCCCCCCAGAATTTTTTTCTGGATCCGCCACTGTCTAGTACTAGTTAAAAATCCGACGAAATGCAGATTAAAAAATACGTATTAAAAGTTAAAAACTATTAATATAAATTAAAGAAAAAAGTTTACTTGGTGGTTAAGTCATTTATTGTGCTTAAATCCAATTGGTAATGGAAATCACGATTCTTGTGATTTGGAACCAAATATTGAACTAGTGTATCTAAAAAGCTTCTTCGGCGAATAAATTGGACAATGAGCGAAGCCATGTTCTTTTCATGGGGAATTTAGAAACCTCATCCAAATAATGCAACTCGCAACAAAATAAAGAATTCCTTTCCCGATTCAACCCACGGGAATTCGAACATCGAACGTTTCTCGGTTGCAAAGCATTCTCACCGAATTGTGATCATTCGGTGCTGTTTTGCCTCGCTGGGATTCGATTGAAAATGCCGCTGCGGTATACTTTCCATTTTTTAAATATCTTCTTTTGGTTCGTTTTTGCCTCTTCTGCTGCAGCGCGGTGAAATGTGAGGTCTGCCAAAAGTTCCCTAAAAGCATCCGGGTGGAGAAATAAATTCCTTCCATTCCTGACAGAAAAGAGGGGAAACCAGAGACCAGATAAAAGGAAAAAATAATAACCATTACAAAAATCTAGAAATGCGTGGATGAAACGATATTTATATAGGTCCATAACTGTCTAGATGTCGATAAAACGCCTGCAGGAAGATTTGTTTAGTTTTTAGCAAAAAGGATATATATTTTATTAAAAGAAAATTTTGACCCATGCGGATTTTCCTATTTTTTTAAACATGCGAATTTTTAGTTTATATTTGCTATTTCTTTAACTCAAGGGCGGATTAAGCAGTGGGCGGACCTGGAGGCCGTCATGGAAACCGGATTAAAAATGGGCACCTTCCTTTTTTAAAAATATTTCTTATTTCAAATATTTTACCCCCGTATTGCAGACCCCAGATTCTGGAAGGGCCTCGAGATACGCAAATGATGTTTTATAAAAATTTTACAGATTAAGAATTGAATGAAAAGCTGAGCAATTTAAATGCTACACATTAAAATCCAACGTTTTTAAAATTACTTAAGGGCTTGCGTTACAATGTACCAACACGTTATAAGGACCTGTGAAGGAGATACGATTGACTTCTGTTTCAGATAATTTTACCGATGACGAAGACATTTGAATTTTTAGTTCCTGTTCGTAAGCCATTATATTCCATGGGAGCTGAAAATCTTTTCAAACAGCGAAATCACTATTTAAAACAGGTGGTTTGCTTATACTTCATGACCAAGGCTGTGGAGCCTGTTGAGAAAAGGACCAACTCCAACCTCCTGGAATTTTTAAGCCTCCGACTTCGACTCAACGAATTTTAAAACTTCGACTCCTTTACAAATATATATTAAAGATGTAACGAATATTCGGAACATATTATTAAGCTACTCCGACTAATCTGCTCCTAAATCAGCCCCCCCCCCCCCCAGACTCGAACTCCACAGCCCAGTTCATGACTTACTACTGAACTTGAAACATTACCCGGCGTTTCCCGCTGTAATAGTATTATTGAGGAAATATATCTGACCAAAATATGTTAAAAGCATGAAACCTTGCATTAAAGTTCAAATTAAAACTGAAGAACTTAATTTTACAACAATAGAATACTGGAACTCATTCTCTCCGAAAACTTCATTCAACAGCTTAAGCTTAAGGTTTAACTTAATCCTCCTAGGGAGAACTAAGATTTTGGGAAATAACTCATGTTCTAGTTATTGTAGAGTTTTCGATCAAATTCTATATGAAGCAGTTTTTTATCTGTTTCAAAACTATATAAAACTTATTGATTTTTTCTATTTTTTAAAATGTCAGAAAAAATCTTAAGATTGGAATTGTACCAAAAAAAAAAAAAAAAAACCCACACACACACACTACTAATTCGAATTGGACTTCGTGTGTGTGTGCGTTACCTTTCTCGGGGGATGATTGAATTTGTGCAAAATTTCATCCCAATCCCTCAGTTGGTGCGGCTTTGTAAAGTATATAACTGTATCAACACAAACGAACACAAAAAAACAAACATACGCAAAAACAAGCTCTTTTATACATGTAGATTGATGAGACCTTCTATTTCTGTTATTAACTGCTTGCCTGATTATCCCGAGTTATCTCAGGTTCGCATATATTGCAGTTAATTATTATCCCGAGAAAACTCGGGAGAAGCAGAATTTGTCAGTATGCAGTTCGTCAAGTTTTATTGATTTGCTATGTTGTCTCTTGTTTAAAAAACTATCATACAAAGACCAATATTTAGCTTTTTTCCATTTACCCAAGATAACTCGGGATAGTAAAATAATATTGAATGCTTTACACATGTTAAAAAATAAAGATTCAACTTAAAACCTACATATTTTGTTTTGTTACGTTTCCTTGTATTTAATAAGAAAATGTGATGATTTTTTGCAATATTTTTCAAAAAAATTTGTAAGGGAAGCGGTTAACTAGAAACAAAAAGTTATGTATTTTACACATCGAGCAGTTGAGTAACCAGTCAGCCACATGTCGACTGAAAACATTCATAGAATCGGTGGAGTAAGTGTAAACGTATTTCACCTTCGGCTGTCAAATTTTGTGCAGTGCATAAAAAATCGGATCAGAGAACAAAAAACCAGTGGCCAGATCCTAAACGATGACGTCATCAAGTTGGCTACCGTTTCGAAGCAAATTGATTCGTTTAAGTCTAGAAGGGGTCGTTAAGCCGTTAAGGGCCAATGACCCGAACCCCCCCCCCCCCAGCTTTGAGAATATAATGGATGTTGATGCTTTTGGGTGTATTTTGCTGTTTTTTTTAATGAAAAGTACAAGGAGTATGTACAACTATGTATCCCTCCCCCCCCACTGGAAAAGTTGTAATTACTGGCCTGATCAGAACTCTCTCATCTATCATGATATTGAAAAAATTCTATATGTCATATAAAAGCTAAGGTGTCTGATTTAAAAAAAAGAAAAAAATAGAGACAGTTTAGGAGTTATTGCAATATTAACGTGAAATGGATCGAATAATAGTCCCTTGGTAATCGTTGATGGTGATGGCACAAGATTTTTAACATGCTAATACAAAATATACCCGCAAACCGCACTAATTTTGTTAAATTTAAATTAGCACTAGAGGTTTTTTTTTAATAGTTTATATCAGCAGTTTAACCTCTTAATCATATGAGTGAAGGGACTTAAAGTAGAAAACCAATTATGGTGACAAAACAGCTTCAAATGGAACGAATGAAACTTTTAATGTTTTAATGCTACAATTAACCGTTAGGTTTAATTAACCGTATATGGGAGGTGGGCGTTATTAAAGGTCGCCAAGCCATTCAGCGTAACAACATTTATTTACGAGTTTAAAGCAGTAACCTTACAACTAGATGTTACACTAGGACAGACATAAATTTTGGGATTTAAGGATCCAACAAACGCTTACCGAACTAGTACGTGGTCTCTATTAAAGTTTTTTCCTAGCTTCCCGCCAGAAGACGCTTCTGAGTTCCAGTGCTGTTCTATCCTGTGAAAAGAAGGATTGCGATAAAACTGCTTTAAATAAGCTTTGGTATGTGTTATTTCTTATATTTTTGGAATGTGTTATTTAAAAATAAATAAATATATAATAAAAATTAATAAGCATAAGCGAATCGTATGGATATAATTTATGGTGCCTGCGTTTGTATTGTTCTAAGCAGCAAGCTCAAGCCTGTGGCTAGACGCAGCGGCCTTCGGCAGCTTTCGCATGGCTCGCCCACGCTCACGACTTGCTAACGCAACTTCTGAATGCCTTTTTAAAGCAATGTTGCAACATACAATAATAACACATAACGCGTGAATTATTGCCGCAAGGTGGCGTCGTGGTAAGGCGCGGGACCCCAGTTCACAGGATGGAGCCGGTGGTCCAGTGTCGGTGGATTTTCAAGGTGGAGAAAATCGTCTGTGCCTATGATTGTGGCATGTAAAGATCCTTTGAGTAGACATGTGGCTTGAATACTTTCGGCAAAATTAAATTCCTAGTGCAATTTCCCATCAATAGAGTCCGGGTGCTTTGAAGTAAACAGTTTAGGTGCAGAAACTGGACATCACAATTCTCATGCGGCGGTGGTACCTCACTCATTGAGGTGCCGTTGAAAGAGTCGGTACCAATCTCTGGGGAATGCACTAGGTCTACAATTGGCAAAAGCCAACAGCTGCCAAATAGAAGTTAAAAATAAAATAATTTTTGTAAAAAAAATAGAACCGACTTCAAACTATAAATTGCGCTAAAAGGTAAAAAATAATATTATTCTTTACACAACTTCGATACGACTTTTAAACATAATTTTTGAAGTCGGTGCAAAATTATGACAGTCTAATTATAATTACACCATGCGTTATTTTACACTGAAACTGTTGCAAACTCTACGCTATTTATATTTGTAATTGGTTCATAGTTACAAAAGGAATCATGTATCAAAATTTCAAAATCCATCATAATTTTGCACCGACTTCAAAAATTACAAAAATTATTTTATTTCATTCTTTTTAGTGTAAATACATTTTTATATAAATACTCTAGTTTTAAAACATACATATCAAAGGGGAAGCCTTTGAGGGAATGACACTAAAAACTAACTGTTTGTAAGATAAATTTCGTTTTAAAATCGATTTTAAAGAGTCACTAGAGCAAGCAAACTGATTGGATTTAATTTCTTCTTCAGAGAAGCCTTCAGTCTATTTCTTGTTATAATTGCTTTTAATATGACATCTTAATGCAACAAACTCTTTTTTAACAATGAGTTTCATTTTTATTAACAACTTTCCCAACAAAGAAAAATCGAGCCTAGCCTTTCCAATTAAAATGAAAAAATATTTATTTTTCACCCATAACGTTTTTTCTAAAAAACAGATGTAGTCAAACTGATGTGCGATATTTGAGTTAGACGACCCTCTATCGATCAAAGAAAAAATAATCAAAACCGGTTCATTTAGTCAAAAGTTATGGATGAAAAAGCAAAAAAATGACCACATTTCAGCCCATAATTTTTTTTTCTAATTTTCGAATATGGTCAACCAAGGTATGGGACCTATGGGAAACCACCCTCGATCGATTAAGAAAAAAATCATGAAAATCGGTTCATCCGGTAAGAAGTTATGAGTGGACAAACAAAAAAAAAAAAAAAAAAAAACGACATACATACAATCTGAATGTATAACCTCCTTCCTTTGTGAAGTCGGTTAAAAAAAGGTTGTAATTTACAAATAAATCCAATAGATGGCAGCACCTTTCCTCTTAAATATCGCGAAGAAATTTTTAAAATTAATTTTTCAAAAACATCGAGGTGCAATCGTGGAATAATAATGATAAGTACAGCAAAAACTACACCGGTATACCAAATTTCATCTTTTGAGTTCTTACCGTTGTCTCGGTACGCGCTCCAAAAATAAGCTTCTCTTATTACTTCTACAAATTCTTTCTCTTATTACTTCTATTATATGTATAAAAGGAAACTTAGTGAAAGTTATTTTAAATATTTCTTACTGTAGAACTTATGTTAAAAATCATAATCCCTAATTGAAGTAATTTATGTAAAAGAATTTTTACAATTTCATGAATTTAATGATTTGAAATTTTACATTTACTATTTATTTATTTAATTTTTATTTTGTTTTTAAAATTTATTTTTCTTTGTTTATCCTCTGTATAAAGTAGTTATTATTTTTAATTTAATCAGTTATACGTACGTTGTTAAAAGTTTAAAAATTTTTTTTTTTGAATCTCATAGCATACGTTTGAGCATATATGATCAGTTTTCAGCTTAGTTTATGGGCTTTAAAAAATAACGACCTTTGAAATAACATTTAATAGTCACAACTAATAAATTCCTCCTTAAAATTACACATAGAGGGCGCCCATAATGGTTCTCCCCCGTAAATATTTTCACAATAAAGTCCCCATTAGAGTTTAAAGTTATTTAGGATCCATTAAAACCAGTGGTGTAGTCCTGAAAAAAAAAGTTGGGAGGACGCTTATGCATATGAAGATAAGTAATTGAAATCAAAAGTGAGGGGACGCTTATGTTAAAATTTAAAAAATCTGGATGGACGCTTGTATTAAAATAAAAATGTAGTGGGACGTCGTCTCCCTGTGCCCCCCCCCCCCCCCACTGCACCACTGATTAAAACAAAATTAATCCACATTAAAGTGCAGAAAAATATACACCAATTACACTGTGCAACAAATTTAAACTTTTTTTTTTGTCCTTCAGATGAAGCTATGTGTTCTATATAAACAAAAGGTGCTTGATGCAAATATCCAAACCAAAATGGATTCCTTAAGAGAAGAGAAGGAAAGTTTGTTACTAGGAGCAAAAACGACTTGAAATTGAAACCTTTTTAGGATTTTAGCAATACGGAAACTCTTTGCTCCTAGTAACAAACTTTCCTTCTCCTCTCTTAAGGATCCTGTCGATCAACTTAACACTTGGGGTATTTACCAAATTAGTTGTCGTTGCGGCCTTTCTTACATTGGACAGACAAAACGTGCTCTGAAAATTCGCTTAAATGAGCATAAAGGTTATGTACGAAAGCAAGAGCTAAATAAGTCTAGCATTGCTCAACATTGTTGGAATTCCAACCACTCTTTTGATTTCAATTCTGGTAAAATTATTCAAAAATGTTCTTCCCCTTTAGAGCTTGACTTTTGGGAAGCTTATCATATTAACAGGAATAGTTCTAATTTGGTTAATGATTCTTCCTCAACTCCTTATTTTTCACAGGTCTGGCATAAGTTTTTTTAATTTGTTGTTCTTTCTTGTTGTTTTCCTTTTTTGTGTCTATTTTTCTCCTTCCCCCCTCCTCTCCCCCTCCTTTACATGTGTACTTTGTTTTGCATTTTGTTTTGGTATTTTCTGTACTTATTTTTATTTCAATTTTATTCTTTGTATTTTATTTTATTATTTTTGCAATTTTCATGTATTCTCACATTTTTATGCATGCTGTCGCTTTTTTTGCTTTATTTTTATTGATATTCCTTTTTACTTCTTGTACTTTCAATTGGATTCGCTTGTTGCTCTCTTATTGGTGTCTTCCTGCTACTTCTACTTCCACTTCACGCTACCTTTATTCTCATTGGTTTACAGATAATTCTTAGGCCATATGAGCTTTGTTTTTGCTGTTTTGTCTGCTTAATTTGGATGTTTTGCATCTAGAAGCTCCCTGTTGCATTGAAAAAGGGATTCCAAGCAATCCCGAAACATATGTCTGCATTTTATTGCTCATTTGTGCTTTAAATTAACGTGGAATTATGTTTTTATTATTGTTTACTTGCACAAAGTTAAATTATTTTTAATACGTGATAGGCAAAATATAATTGCAGATTCGTAATTTTCAGCTAAAAATACATAAGAAAAAGAAATTTTCATCCAAAGGACATTTTTCGTGCTGAACAGTGTTATTCAATCAAATTTTTTTTTTTTTAAATTCCTTCTGGAGAAGGAATGTTCTCCCTCTGCCTCCCGTAAAATCCAGCAATGAACGAGATTTTTATTTTGATAATGCTATTTTTATCATTTACTGTCCTCAAAAGAGGTAAACGTTTTTATTTTCTATTGAAATGCTTGTTATGAGATTTTTGCACACATTTCATTTTTACGCCGAAAATAAATACATTCACATTATTGTAAAAAAGTTATACAATTTTCATCCCTTAAAAATCATTACGTTTTATTAAATTACGTTAAACATTGAATCGCGCGTCATTTGATTATTATTGTCATCTGCTGATGGGGGTCACATCACAATCCCTTCTTAATAACGATTTCAGATCGTTTTACATTAGTCATTATTCTTTTCCCCAGATGGCGCGAAGCGGTTTCTTTTCGGCATTTACTGTGGCATTCGGGTTTTTGTCATAATAATTGTCGTGAAATAATAAGAATAATAGTAATAAAAATGACGCACAGCAATGGGTACTCTAAAGTTGGGAATGTAGTGGACAGGATTGTCCATCATGGTGTAAATTTACCGCCAAAAATTTATTAACAAACTTCCCTTACAAATTAAATTTACTAGAAAACGTTTTCGAGAGCCTCAAATTTCCATCTAAATATGTATAAAGCTCTGCATTACGTATTTTATAAATCAGTCGCGAGCCGCTAGGGATAACATTTGTACGTGAATAAATAAAGTTTGAACAAATATGACAACTAATATTCAGATAAAATCGAATATGTAGAAAAAATAGAAAAAAAAAATAAATTAATTTTACTGTTCAAAATATGAACTGCCCCAATTTGTTGTTAAAGTTCTGCGTTAAAAATTGTCTATAGTTTTCCATCATAATCTGCGGTTCTGCATAAAAACATTGAGATATGCAGTTCGAATACACATGGAAAAAGTTTTCCCAAAGTTTTCAAACGCATGCCCAATATTTTATATTTTTATGGTAGTTTTAGCATATAAAAACGACATTCATACAGTATGAATGTATAACCTTCTTCCATCGTGAAGTCGGTTAAAAAGGCTAACCATATGGGGAGGTCTTTTTGCACCACTAAAATTTTATTGATGGTTTCCTCTATCGTGTGTGTGTGTGTGTGTGTATAGTTGTGTATTTGTACGTGCGTAATGCTTTAGAAATAGAGAGAATCCCATTTTAAAATAAAAAAAAGCTTCTTTTGCAAAATTATTTTCTTTTCTTTAATTTGAAAAACTAAATCAACTCTTTCTTGCATAATTAACTTTTTTTTTTCATTTGATAATTAACTCTCTTAAGATAAAAATAAATAAATAACATGCGGTTTGTTCCATTAAGGCCAGTAAAAAATCTTCATCAAATTCCTCGTTCGTGAGAATTAAAATTATGCTACTCAAACTTAATTTTTTTTCCCTTTCTAACTAAACTAATCAGATCATTATGAACTCCTAAGTGAAACCATTCCGAGCCGTGCCTGGCTTCAAAAATAATGAATTTCAATCAGGCGCGTCGGCAATGAAAATGAAATAATTGAGGTGAATAATGAACAGAAGAAGAGGAAAATGCTTTTCGTTTGTTTGCTTCTTCTTTTCAATTGCTTCAAAAGGGATTTTTCCTTTCTTTTTTGCTAAATGGATTAAACAGTTTTTCGCGGATGAAAGCTTTTTGTTCAAAAAGGAGATGAAGCAAAATTACTTTTTTTTGGAACTGAACAAAGGGGGGAAACAAAAAAGAAGTTTGCATTTTAAAAATTGAACTAAAGCACCGAAACTGAATAGTCGCATAAATGTTATTCGAGCATAAACTGAAAAATATAGTTAGCAAATCCGTAAAATGTAACTTTTAGAATAGGAGAAAAAAAAAAAAAAATCCAACTCCTATCTAACTTTATTTCTATAGTTGACCTGCTGAATGCAACCATTTTAATTAAAAAATGCAGATGAATAAATGACAGAAAATAAAAGTAATTTTGTGACTAATACAGATAAAAGCACAAAACATATTTTTTTTTACAAAACCTTTGAAAATATAAATAAATTCAAAAATAACTTAAAATAAAAATAATAAAGTTTTGATAATAAAGTAAGGAATGTACGGGAAATAAAGGCAAAACCAGGGGTACAATAAGATTAATCTAAAAGTTTTCGAGCGGGCTTTTTATTTCTAAACATTTTTATCAACACTATTAGAAAGTTCTATTCAGAAGATAATGGAAAAAAAGCTGTTAAAGTAAAAATAAAAATATAAAAAACGAACAATGTGTTAGTGTTAGAATGATAAACGATGAAAATTTCGATGTAATGCTACTGTTATCTCAGGGGTCGCCTCCCCCAGAGTGATGGCGCACCCCCGAAAAACTATGGACCTCCCAAATCGGCCAAACAGTCGGTCAAGCCCCCCCCCCCAAAGCCCCTGAAAATACCACCCTAAAATTTTAATGCCCCAGTCTGCGCCATTACTACTCCCCTCCTCCCATTTTTTTTTTTTTTTTTTTTCAAGTTTCATTCAAAACTTAAAATGATAAGGTTTTTTCTTGGAATATTTTTCAGTTCATTGAAAAATGGAAGTCTTACACGCGATTTGTATTATTTCCTTCCTTAGTATTTCTGTAAGTTTAGTTTTTCGAAATCATTTCTCGTCATTATTTTAAAATCATTTTTTCAATAAAACGAACCTAATTCTATTTCTTTGAATGGCGTCTTTCAGGCATCTTTCTTTTAAATCCCACGTATTAAAAATGGTAGTTGCAATATTAGTTCATAATGAATTCAAATCGGCTGTTTCTTATTAAACTATTGGTCATGGTTGCTGAAAATTATACTAATTCACATAACTCATTAAATAACTAAACAACTGATTAAAAATAACTTACTAAACAAATTGTCAATTGTTTCGGAACTGTGTTCATCACTTGTATAACCATTAATAAATTAAATACACAAAAACATTAAACAGTACAGTTCCGCCCTCAACCAAAGCGATCTGCCTGGCAGCGTGTCAAGAAGCAGCCATTCATGTTCAAGGTAGGTAACTACTGGTATAAGGAATGTGCCGTTTTTGTTCTCGTCCCAGCTCGTATAGCATACTTGATTTCTTCCAAACTGATGCTATGTGCCAGTTTATAAATTTAGTTGCTTTCAACAGACAGCAAAGCAAACCTCTGATTCGCGTACTAAATAAACGCACCTGCAAAACGATGGTTCCTAAAACTCGAATGGATTCGTTCTTTTCTGCCATGCGCAGAAGCGTCTAAATGCCAAAATTACATGGACGAACTATAGCTATACATACCGTGTTGTACTATAAAATTATTAAAATATTATAGGATATATTATTATTAGGGCTCATTCATAAATGATGTCACGCTTCTAGGGGGGAGGGGGTTTCGTAAAATTGTGACAAAGTGTGACAAGGGAGGGAAGGGGGTAACAAGAAGTGTGACATATTGTGACAAAGGGGGGGAGGGGGTCAAATATATGGGAAAAAAGCATGACATCATTTATGAACGGCCCCATATTAGGTTTCTGCAATTTCTCTGTCCTGCAATAATCTGCAGAAGCGTTCAAATGTAAAAATTCCGTGGTTAAACTGTATAATTCCCATCAAACATATTCTAAGTACGGAGCGGAGATTACAGTACACTCTCGAGTATCTGTTTTATGGGACTGTTCACAAATGATGTCACGTTTTTCCCCGATATATCTAACTCCCTTCCCTTCGTCACAAAATGTCACACTTCAACGGACCCCCGGCCCTTTGTCAAATGTCACGCTATGTTGTATAAGCCTGATGTCACACTTCTTGTTGCCCCTCCCCTGCCCTTCTCACACTTTGTCACAATTTCACGAACCCCCCTCCCCTCCCCTAGAAGTGTGACATCATTTATGAATGATCCGTAATGTGGAGGAAGGGCAGGCGGGATAACAAAAAAGCCGAATAGTGCAGAGTTCTATGAGCTCATTTCTTTTGGGCCCACCAATTCCAGAAGACAAAGTTTCTTATACCAGAACCCACTGTTATAACACATATTTTTCCACTTATTATTTAGTATAAAGCCCTCCATTTATCGCAAGCCGCTTGGATTAGAATGTCAACGCTGCCGCGGCGCGGCGAATCACAGAAACAGTTTCTGGTAAAGTGTCGAGTTCAAATAGAAGGCTTGTGTACGTGTAGATGTTTATGTAATGTATAGCACGTTTCAATAACACTGTGCAACACGAAAAATGTCCTTTGGATGAAAATGTCTGTTTCTTATGTATTTTTGGCAGAAAATTACGAATCTGCAATTATTTTTTGCCTATCACGTACCATTTTCCCAAAATTCCACATTTTAGCTTTTCACGTATTTGCTGGATAAATGTGCATATTTTCGTAATTTCATCGACTTAATTTATTGTAAATTATATCTTTCTCATTGACAGTGAAATCAGTGCCATTCTAGAGACCTTTTTAATGAACTTCGGTTACTTTAGCGACATTTTTTGGCAACAAAAGCTTTAGCTACTTCTCGAAGTTTCGAGTTTTTTACAAGACGACAAAAACATTTTGTAAACTAAAAAAAGAAAGAAAGCGGTAAAGGAAAAAATAGTATGCTGCTGTGATGTGAATGTAGTGTTTCAAGCATTAGGACATGAGCACAATTCAGAGAGTGGCGCTTGTTTATAGGTGCTGTTCTAAGTATCGTTTTCCTATTCATTCCTGTAGCATATTATGCAAACACAAAGGAAATTTCAAAATTTTGGGTGGCAAAAGTATATCAAATTAGCCACTTGTAAATCTACAATGTGCCTTTTTCCCGCTATTGTATATTAAACTTGATTTATCGAAATATTTGTAAAAGCTCTGGATAGAGAAGGAGTGACTTTCTTGCATTTCAGGAAAAAATTTAAAAAATTAAGTGAGGCAAAACAAAAATAAAGGTTTTTTATTGGCCCACAACTTAAGGAAGTCCTTTCATGATGAAGAGTATGAAAACAAACAGTGAGAAGCTGAAATATCTGCCTGCCTGGCCTTTAAACCTGTGTGCTCCTGTTTCATTGGAAATGAGAAAACTGAAAATTACGAAAATCTTGTTGGTGACATGATAAAATGCTTTTGTATTGTTAGGTTGCTATATTTTATTAAAACTACACTTTTTGGACTCCCATATTGACTTCTTTCCTCAAAACCTTGGCGTAATTAATGATGAGAATGGGGAAAGGTCTCTTTAGGATATCTGTGTTTTAAAAGCGTTTCAGCGGTCGCTAGAATGGAAGTATACAAATTGAATATTGCTAATCTGTTATCAGGGCACACCAACAGATGCCCACAAGATGAAACGGCCAAAAAAATCTTTTTTTGTGTTTGTCTTTTCAATAAGTAAGCCGCAGTTATATTCTTCTATAACCAAATTGTATAAATATGAGAAGTGGGTCTGCAGCAAAAACGGTACGTGATGGACCATTTTGGTTTGGATATTCGAACTAAGCACCTTTTTTTATATAGAATTATCTAGCTTCATCTAAAGGACAAAAAAAAAGTTCAAATTTGTTGCACAGTGTAATTTATTGGAGTTAGTGAGAAAGTAGGTTAACCCTTTAACTACGGGTAACGTCAATAGACGATTTGGCAAAACTTTTCTGTGGTACGGGTAACGTCAATAAGCGATTTGGCGAAACTTTCCTGTGGTACGGGTAACGTCAATAAGCGATTTATTGACGTTAATTGACGTAATTTACTTTTTTTATTGGTCAGCCAATAACAAAATTTGCTATGGCAAAAGTTCATGTAAGAAACTCAGGACATATACATAGAAATGGATGTATCGCCATTTATGCAATTTTTGTAAACTTTTTTTTTGGCGTTCAGACAAACAGATTTGTGAATATATTCCGGTAGTTAAAGGGTTAAAGAATATAATTTGCATAGCATTTTAACATAAATTCTTTAATACCTAACTTAAATGCAGGAAACATGAACAAAATATTAACATAAATCGTAAGAAAATTGGTTCAGGGATAAATGATTACACCTAGGCCGCGGTACAATAGTGGTTAGGATGTCGGGCTTCCAACCGGATTGGGTCTTCGATACCCGACCCTCTGAAGACCCACCATGCGTGTGCATGTAAAATCCGTGGACCCTGAAGTCTCGAGGCAGTTCCGAGGGTACCGGAGGGAGGACAATTTCTTTTCCCTTCTCTCTTAGGTCAAAAAAGGAAGTAACGTATTTTTGGTGGCGCCATCTGGTGTCAAAAATACACAATGAGCGAAATCGTACTTCCACCGTTGCGGTGCTCATCTATAAAATGGAAGGCGTTCCTTACTGCCTTAATTCCTGGTTGCTATGCGAAGGGGAACTTGAATACCCAAGTGGCATTAGAAACGACAACAACAACGATTATACAGATAATGAAAAGGTAGGCCTACGATAAGATCTTCCAATGCCTGGGCAACGTAATTTGTTTCTCAATTAACAACGATAAAAGAAAATTAGGCCGGATAATCACGAGCCGGATATTCGATTTTTAGCCTATTATACATAGATATCGAAGCGGAGCAACTAAAAAAAGTATTTGTCCCATTTCCTTGATGAAAACTAAAACTCTTTGCCCTTATAAATTAGGCAGCTGCGTACTCTATTTAGAATTTCGGCTTTGTATATTAAATATTGTGAATAAGTTATAAAACTATTTTTTATTCAAATACACTATTCAACATTTTTCAAACTATGTATAGAAACAAGTAACGCACATGCCAAGTTCATTTCTTTTCTTCTGTTGTTGAAGTTTAATTGCTTATTTTAATTAGTTTATAAAAACGCAATTTTTCTTAGGACATCTTTGAATAACGGCACACACGCACATACATAATTGTGGAACACATCCGCCGGCAATCTCGTTTTATTCCGTTCTTCTGTGTGATCGAAGAGAAACTTTCGTGACTGTCACGTTATCTCAAACATTAACATCTGCGCAACTTCGTTTAACTTTTGTTAGAACAACTGTTCAAACTCTTCATAAATCACAGACATAAATGTATCGTTCTGCTTGTAAAAGAGAAAGTGTGGAGGGGGTGGGGGGGATTATCTTAAGAAATTCGTTCTTTCTTTTCATCATAAGTTATTTAAAATAAATTAAATTAAGAGCTGCATTTATTAATTCTCTTCGTTTATTTTTTAGAATAGTTTGATATGAATAGAATCGTTAATTAACGCAATTGAAATGGAAAAACAATTCTGTTAACGGTGTTAAAGTGAGAACTTCTGAATTACAAATGACATATTTTCAACCTTAGGGGTGTCCTTTTCAAGTTCAATAAGTGTAACTTATATGATCCAATTGAACACTTTGCAGTGAATAATAGAAATTTAAATCTCAATTCAAATAAAAAAAATGCAGTTTTGTAACTCAGTAATGATAAATATGCAAGTTTCAAACGTTATAGCTTTATTTGAAAGATTTTAGCATTTGGTTATCAATCAAAATGCAGAATTTTGTAAAATCGAAAGTTTAAATAAATTTAATATTTTACTTTCACGTTTCCCATATTTTTCCCTTTCTTTCTTGTCCATTTTTAAAAAAAAAACACTCTTATTTCACTTTTCCTTTCGTTTTCTTTCCTTTACATATATATATATATTTTTCTATTGCCTTTTTTTTTTTTTTTTCTGCATTGATCATATTAGTTGATATTCCACAATTTGGATGTCTGAAGATTTCCTCGTCAATATACATATTCCAAAATCTACGAAACATACTGTAAATTTGCGATCCTGTTTGAAAGGGTTTTTTTGTCTGTAATCAACATTATAGAACTTAATGAAGACATTATTTTGAAAAATTCAAGAATCAGAAAGTTTATAATCTATCATTTTTTACAATTTTTAATAGACTTCAGTATGTTGATTAATCTTCAATTCACAAGAGTTAATTATTCTACTAGGGGGCTTCCGACTCCTATTCGATATCGCTCGAATAGGAGTAAACTCACTCGCTAACCCCTAGAACTGTTTAGCTGTTCCTTCGGATCGCTTCGCGAGTTCGAGTTCGTTTCGCTCGCTCATTAAAAACTAAATTATTTTAGAATAGCATTATCGAAAGAATAAATTCTCTGACAGAAATAACGTTCTATATTCAAAACAACTCTTTGTAATCAAAAAACTATATATTGTAACATAAGTTGCATACATTTTACAGTGTCTGTTCGAAATTCCGAATGTCGCTAATAACAAATTACCGATGCAGAAAAATAAGAGGCGTCTATTTAAACTTCAAGAAAATAGTATTGTCAACATCTGATTTGGCGATGTTCTTGCTGAATCTTGGTGAGCTAACTGTTAACCGATAAGTTACCTCACGTTCATTAAGTTTCTACGGCTTCCCTATAAAACTAAAATGTTTGTAAAAAACTTGCTTATGAATATTTTAAAGTGTTGTTAAGTTGATTTGTAATGAGCAAAAACAGATCAAAGAAAAAAACGCCATTGGTTGAACTTTAAACGTGAGCACCGCTGATGCGATCATGCTCCCGATTGGCTGCTGTTGTTAGCCGTTACGATTTCATTGGTTCCTGCGACACCATCATTAGATTTTTAAGATTATTACTTTCTCCATACAGTTATCAATGTAAAACTGCATATCTGCATCGAAAGACAAAATTTTTTTAAGAGCTAGAAAAATATAAGTTCGAAGGAAAGTATCTCTTCCTACAATGGCTACTCTATTGATCTTTATCGCCAAAATAAATTCTAAAATATCTACGAAGTACGTTTCTCGTGGGTCTAAAATAGGCATTCGCCAATATTTATAGATTTAACTTATCCTCCGTAGTCACCGCTATTTATAGAGCACAGGAATATTTTCAAAAGTTCCTGCTCGAAGTTTTTCGAAATCTTCTCCAAACGAGGCAAATTTATCTCCAAATGTACGGTTTCTTTTTACATTATTTTTAAAAATCGAGAGTAGTATTTGCTAGTACGAACGAAAGCTGGAAATCAAAAGGCCAAATGGGCAAAAACGAATGTGCATATGAATGTTTTTATTTCTTTTTGAACGGGGTTCATATTTAAAATAAAAGTTCAAGTTTAAATACTTAAATCAAGTTTGTTTGTTTGTTTGTTTGTTTACGACCATTTCAGGTCACATAAATATTCGAGTTTATTTGCTATTCTCAAGGATATGCCTCAAACTCTCGTCCAATATGACAGATAGAACAAGACAGCACAACAGATTTTAATATACAAAGAAGGAAATACACCCAGGGCAAAGGTGGGAATCGAACCCACGCCTCTTTCTCTCCGCGCAGGGAGGCACCGGAGCAAGTCGATTTGACCGCTCAGCCACTGAGGCCCCTTAAATCAAGTTTTGTGAAATTTTACACAAATATCAAAATGACTATACGTCAGTACAACAGTTTTTGACACAGTTTAGTTACTTAGAACACGTAATTTATTGCGCAGTGTATGATGATCATTTTAATGCAATTGATCATAAGAACATTTTTAAAATCAAAAAACGATGTTTACGCATGATATCAATGGTACGAATTCATTTTGACTGTCGAAAGGTTTTTATTCATGAGAACTATGATATCATTTACGTTAGAAAACCTTTCTTGACCTTCAAACATAATGTAGGTCTTATAGGGACCGTTCATAAGCGATGTCACGCTTTTTTCAAAATATTTGACCCCCCTCCCCCTATTCGTCACGCTCCATCATACTTCCCTACTCCCTTTGTCACATATCACGCTATATTACACAAACATCTGTACTTACATTTGTATAAAATGAGGTTAAGGTTTACAACACAAAATATAATTAGTATAGAACAGTAAAATATATTAATTTATCGAATTCTGAAAAAAATGACATACGCAAGTTTATCTTAAGAATGTTTCCAAGAATATTTCTTTTTAAACTTTCGACAAGAAGTAAATTTAAAACTTAATCAGCATCGGTGTTTACGATACAAAATGATCAATGAAACTATAAAATCAAATTAGGAAAATAATTTTTTTTAAAAATAAATTTAATTTACCGATTGTAAATGTTTTTATAGAAACGAAAATGTGTAATGTCACACTTCTTGCTACCACACTTCTTGCTCCCGTTATCACAAACTGTCGCGATTTCTCGAACCCTCCCCCTCTCGAAGCGTGACATTCTTTATGAATGACCCTTAGGACCCACGTTTAGAATTTTCGATGTAAGGTAACTTTTATAACATGACTCGAAAGCGTTTCTATTGACTACAAAGTTTAATCAGACATTTCTCGTGATTTTGTGATCAAGTAGAAAGGAAATTCCTGCTACCAAATGCATGAACCATGTAGCTAAATACTATTACTTTTGTTTATGAATTGAGAGCATATCAAAACAAGTAAATGCTGTGATAGTGTTCATCCCAGGGCGCACCGACGGGGACTAGTCCCTCCACAGAAAGCATCAGATATCTGGTATTTGACCGATTTTTAGACAGCCGGAATCCGACCCGACTACTAGACTAAAGATTCTGTTACCCGCACTCTCAGAAACGCATGCTCAAATCTCACAAAACTTTCGTCGTATTTGACGAAATGACTTCGTGAAAAATGCTCAGAGTAAACCTTTCGTCAAATTGCCGAAATTTGTGTAGCAACTTTTTTAAGTCACGGGATCGCGCGACGAAAGAATCGTTAAAAATGACGAAATTTTCTTGACGATTGAAGAATCGTCGAAAATGAGGATTCTACTTTTGAGAGTGCGGCATGTCGAATTTGATTTTTAAATGTTAATTAATTACGATATTTCGAAAATATGTGCAAGTTAAATACTTACAACGTATTTAGAAGCCTACACTCTCAGAAATGCATGCTCAAATCTCGCGAAACTTTCGTTGTATTTGACGAAATGGCTTCGAGGAAAATGCTCCGAGTAGATCTTTCGTCAAATTTGTCTAGAAGAAACGGTAAAGAAACCATTTTTTATCATTTTAAATTAAATTTATTCCTCCTTGGTGAAAAAAAATATACAGAATGGCCTTGGTGAATATTTTACAGATTATTAGTTTTTAATAAATTCAGTAAAAATAAAGTTCTTCTCGTGGCGGTAAATCATGGCGGCAACGAGAGACGAAGGAACAACCTGTTCCACAAAGCTTGCGAAAAAACAGAATGAACAGAATGGAAGAATGGAACAGATTACCTGCCTAAGCATGCGTTTAAATACTCAGGCGCATTTGCATGACATTCCATCCTCGCATTTCCCGATGTTAGAAAGCCGACCAATCACAGTCAAGCATCGTCATCTTATGACGTTATGCAAACACAAGTTTAACATCGGGAAATGCGTCACAATGATGATGGAATATTTGTGACTTTGCAAGACAAAAATTACAGGAAAATCCTAACAAGCGAAAATTTGTGTAGTAACTTTTTTAAGTCACGTGATCGCGCGACGAAAGAATCGTTGTAAATGACGAAATTTGTTTGACGATTGAAGAATCCTCGAAAGTGAAAGCTCTATTTCTGAGAGTATATGTAATTTAAAAAAGATCATGTGGAACAGCTTTTTTACCAAAACAAATTTTACTATCAAAAATATTGTGATTTATACTATTCAAGTCAAAAGTAATGCTTATTTTTACTTGAAACATCTCTTCCTGACTAAATACTTGAAACATCTCTTCCTGACCATCTCTCTTAGTGCCACGATGAAGACTGATTTCCAAACTTGCAACCAAAAATTTTTCTCGAAACTTCCCATTACATTCCTGCTAGATTTATGTGACATTCGAAACGTTTTGTTCAGATGCGAGTAAAAACAAGGGTGAGTTTATGTATAATGTACATAATTTCGCATGCAAAAGCTCTTTGTTGGAGGGTTTATATACTACATATACATATATACAGATATGCATATACAAAGTGACATAGTGAGAGTTCTATTATTACTGAGAGTGTTGGGATGTTTAAAAATATGTATAGAATTTATGGGTTTCAAACAATATAGCCAGATATCCTTTACGGTTCCGTCGGAAATAGAGCGCCGGGTATCCAATCTTCGACAAATCCAATATCCGATTCATCCCTCATTCTGACCCTTGTCCCCCCACCTAAAGCAACATCTTGAGTGTACTACTGATTCATACACAACATCAAATAAATTAAAACAGGCTAAACGTCACATTTTTTTTTTTTTACTTTTCGTTTTATTTAATACATTAACCAAAGCTGTCCGTTTCATTTTCAACCTGTTTGTTACTTGAATGTGAAAAACTACATGTATGGGCAGCAGGCTCAACTTGCCGTCTCGTGCGAAACAGAATTCAGCCCTAAGATTTCCCGAATTTCTTTTCATCATTCAGGCCGTAAAGAGGGCGATCTTTCCCCAACACCATTATGTGGCATCACGCGGAGATAGCGTTGCATCCCGTTGCCATGGTGAAGCATCTTCTGTCTCCGCCTCCGAGCGGAACGTCACCCTTCATTACGAGCGCGAAAGTGGGGGGACATTATCGATCCGAGGACCCGCTTCTCGGGCAGACGATTTGCGTCTTCGGAGGAGGAGGAGCAGGAGGAAGTGTCGTGTTCCGACACTGATGACCGCAATCACTGGTTGCGCCTTCGCTCTCTCGGCAGACGTCGGAAGTGAAAGTAATTTTCCATAATTCATGTAAAAACTCGAATCTTTGAGGGGAAAAAAAGGATGATGCGACGCTGCAGAAAAATTAAGAATTTTCTACCTCCTTTTTAATTATTAACTGGCAGATAATTTCGCGCAAAATCTAAAAACTGAATCAATATCAAAGCTCTGTGCATTCTTCAATTAAAACTATCAACAGTATCTATAAACTAGATTTAAATAGAAAATTCGAAAGAAAGAACTTTTATTTAAATACAGAGTATTGCAGGGGAGGGGGGGGGGGAGAGAGATCTTTAAACTAGATTTAAATTAAAAACATGAACGAAAGAACTTGAATTTCAATATAGAGAAATTGTGAGGAGGGGAAAAGCGATATCTTTAAACCAGCAGACAGTTTCTGAAGATAAATTGCAAAAATAAACTAAACACTGCAGTAAAATCCCGTTAAATCGCGGGTGTCGGGGGCCATGTTTGGCACCCGCGTTATAACATAACCGCGGTATAGTGAAACTGTATCGCGAAACCATATTCACGAAATAATACTCGCTTTTGTTGCATCATTTTTAACTTTATCAATTACTCGTAACTTTTCTTCTATAGTATAATATTTTCTTTCCTTCTTTGCTGCTCTTTTATTCACTGTAATTGCTGTGCAAGAAGCACACATCTCAACTGCGCAATCAGTCTATCGAGCGATAGGTTATAAACCAACTGTATATTCATATACCAACTTTATATTTTGAAATCAAGCTACATGTTCTAGGTTGAAAAACAGAAAAAGCATGAAAAAGGTGCATATCACGCCTATCACAATAGGGTGTATAATCTGTTAGTGTGTTTGGTGATGGGATGGGTGCTCTTTGGCTAGAATATTTGTGTGTTCGGGCTGGCGTTATTTACAATGGTAAATAAGGAATCAGCTTTACATGCAATGATAAAGGGTGGTTTAAACGTCGGAAGACATGGTAGTCACCGCGGTATACTGAGGAGCGGTATAAAGGGGTTTTACTGTATACGAGTTACTCAAATGCTCGATGGGAAAGTAATTCTTCACCAGTACTGCATGAATTTGATATTTATTTTTAAACGAGCTCTCAACACAAAAATTTTAATCCCGCGGTGACGGCGCACGAAAAGTTGCAGTGCTCCACTGCTATGTTTTTTTTTAAATTTAAAATTTTATTAAACATTTTAAAATGATGCTTTTCTGCATTAAAACTAATATCTAAACAGCAACGACAAATACTAAAAGTCGATTGTTTTTTAAAGTTGAAGATAATTTGTGCAAAATAAATGTCTAAATAACTATTAATTTGCTATCTTAAATTGAATAAATAAAGATGATACATATGATTCCTACTAATAATTTTCGATCCCTACTACGAATTTTCGTTCCTTAACTATTCGAAGCACGGAGCAGAGCCGGCGCAAAGTTGGAGTCAGGGACTAATTACCGCACAGTCCCACAGATCCATGGACTTAGGCACCATAATTTTAGGGGCACCAAAATAGTGTGAATTTAATGGGCATTACAGCAAATTTTATTGTCTATTGAAATGAGAAGTGAGGGGGGAGCAACAATTTGGATTATTACCAGTGCACTACATTTAGGCATGATTGTTTGATTGGTTTTCTAGTACACAACTACTTTAAAAACATACAAGTTTCTAGGGAGGGGGGCGCCAATGTCTACCAGGACCAGAGTACCACTTTGGATTGATCGGGCCTGGGTTGGAGTAACTATTTTGGAAGTCGGAGCGGAGCAACTCAAAAATCATGTTGCTCCAGTTCACTGAATTAAACTGAAATACCCCAGAGAGAAATATCAAGTTTAATTTTTATATCTCCAATCGAGGGTTCCTCTAGAAACTTATGGAGTCATTCATAAACAATGTCACGCTTCGAGGTATGGAGAGGGGTTCAAAAAATTGTAACAGTTTGTGACAAGGGAAGGGGATAACAAGAAGTATGACATTACACAAAGCATTTAAAATCAGGAAATTAAAATTATTTTTAAAGTTTTTTTGATTTTTCAGAATTTGATTTTAAAGTTTTATTGATTATTTTGTATCGTAAACACCGATGTGATTAAGGTTTAAATTTACTTCTTGTGAAAGTTTAAAAGGAAATTTTCTTATGCATTTTCACTTTTAAGATGAAAATCCGTTTGCCATTTTTCAGAATTCGAACATCTTATATATTTTACTGTTCTATATTAATTACTTTTTGTGTTCTAAACCTTAACCACATTTTATACGAATTAAGCACACTTGTAATCATTATTATTATGCTGACAAATGTCATTAGAAGTTCAAAAATAAAATTAGTAAAGTGATCTATAACGCAGTGCTTTGTTTCTGAACTGCAAGTACATATGCTTATGTAATATAGCATGAGATGTGACAATCTGGGGACGGGGAGGTAAGCGGATGTGATGAAATGTGACATTTTTTGAAAAAGGGGGAGGGGGTCAACTATATTGAAAAAAGCGTGACTCATTTATGAACGGCCCCTATAACGTATGCTACTTTCCTTGAACTATTTTTCTTCATGAATAAGAAGGCAAATGAAACTCTTACAGAAAATTACAAGGGTCAGCTCAGTGGAAAATGCCGGCTGAAGCTCACATCTTCGTGAGACATCTCCAGTAGGCGGCACGGGAAGAAGAAATCCAGTTTCATCTTTCCGCGCCAAACAGCTGAATTGATCCGCGGAGTGGTTCGTGCTCAGCATCCTTGCACGCGAAATTTGACCAATCGCGCTGTATTCGCGTGCGCTGCACTGCTTGCAAACCGCTGTTTGCGTAAACAAGTGGACCCCTTCGAATAACAAGCAAGGGGAGTCATTGGCCTTATTCAGCGAGAAATTGCAGGGGCGAATTTTTTTGTTGAACACTATGCAAAGCTCTAACGCAACATGAAAACCCGAAACTGCAATATGAATATACGAGATGAAAAAAAGGAACAACAATGAAAAAGAACGGTTGTGAATAAAACGCATGCAAAGTCCAAATCTTTTGAGAGCTTTAATGTTAAAATTCTCTAAATTACATTAGGAAGCAGCACCTGCTAGGGCTACCATTAACATATCATGCTTACAATACAGAATAGTGTTTTCCCTATCATTTGCACTAGTTATCTGCATATTTTTAATTTCGGCGCTTACATTCCTTTGCTTCTACGTTCCTCATATGTAACGCCGTAAAAATATTTCAACCTCGAGCACCTTTATGCTCTACTAACTCAAATATTCCCAATTTTGTACCAAAGAGAAGCTCACAAATGCTATTAAGATAAAAAATTATTACGTTTATTATTGCATTTCCGTTAATTAATTTAGACTTTTTTGAAGGTACATAACGTATTCCCAACAGCCTGTTTCTGTCGAATATCCATTTCAATTGAAAATTGGGTACAACGCAGCAGGCCTCCCCGTAATGTACCCTGGGTAACTTCAAATCTGCTATAGCTTCAAAATGAAACCCTGCAATAGAGAACGGAACCGTAGAACGGATAGGATGAGCGTCGGCAATATTAAACTGAACTTTTCACAAAATTGTATTTATAGAAAAGGCACGCACCTCGTCCTTTAGCTCAAAAATACAGGTTAGTAAGCTTTTAAACCACCTCTTCATTCTGCAACAAAATTTGCAAAATAATTTCAAGATAAACAGTGACAGTATTGTTAAAGAGGGGAAACACGAAAGATATTTCATGTGCGCAACCAAGAGGGCGCTTATTCCCCCTTGGCTTCAGCCATATTGCCGAATATATTAATATAAGAGTATATACAATATATGCACATGTAAGGATTGTTATAAACCGAAAACTCCCCCCCCCCCCAGGAAAAAATTCTGATTGGGCAAGTTTTTTTTTTTTTTCTTTCACCATGGGAATTTTCCTCTTTATTCCTGATCTATAGATACCCTATTCTAATCAACGTCGGCTAAAACAGTTGCATTTGTACCAACTTTTTAAATTACTAAGTGAACACGATGATTACAGTTCTACCATCAAACAAAGCAATCTGCCTGGCAGAGTGCCAAAAAGAATCCATTCATGTTTAAGGGGGGAACTGCTGGTATATGGAATGTGCCGTTTATGATCTCCTGCTAGTTCGTTTAGCATACTTGATTTCTTCCGAACTGGTGCTATATGCCATTTTATAAATTTAGTAGCTTTCAACAAACAGAGATGCAAACATTCTGATTCGCGTACTAAATAAACGCACCTGCAAAACGAACTTCCCTAAAACTCGAATGGATTCGTTCTTTTCTGCCATGCGCAGATGCGTCCAAATGTAAAAAGTCCGTGATCGAACTGTACCAAATATTACTTTTTTTTTTAATTTCCAAAAAGCATAATACCTCTTCAAAATGTTATTGTTTTTTGAATAAGCTTCTTGTATGTTGTGAAGGGAAGGAGTGAAAGTTTCGTGGAACCCTTGAGTAATTTCGGCGGAACCCTAAGATTCAGGGGAACACAATTTAAGAAAAGCTGGATTAAACAATGCATGTATGGAAAAATAAAAAAGGACTGAAAAAACACGAAAAATTTCATTCAAATGAAAAATAACAAACGAATGATCTTAAATGATACGAAACAAAGTGAAAATTAAATCCGCTGGTAGAGCTTCAATTAAAAAAATTAAAAGAATAAATTATTGAAAATGTGTTCAAAATCATTTTGATTTTTGTGATGCTAGAAGAATATGTGAAGTAATGAATACAGCCATTAGCAAAATTTTAAAAATTAAATTCTCCAGCAGCAAGCTGCTTTAACTCTCAGGAAAATCATTTCGGGACATGAAATCATTCCATTATTCACTGTAATTAGTCATTTCCTCGGCGCCGATGACACTCTCAGCAGATTGGGAAATGAAAATGTTCTGTAGTTTAGCTTATTGGAAAGAAATATCATTTCGATAAAAACCCTAACTTTTATCATATTTTTTCCGGCGTCATCTCAAAGCAGTCTGTTTTTCATTCAAGAAACGATTTCGCTTTGCGTGCACGCTCACTCTCCCCTTTCATGATAAACATGTCCTCCGGCTTCATTCACTACTCTGGAAAAAGTTTTAAAGAAAAAAGAGGAGGAGTAAAAAAGATTAACATAAAAAGAAACTGGCGCGTGTTTTACTAAACACATGTTGGAAAATTATCTTATTTTGCTGTTGTTATTTCTCTTTTGAACTTTCACGTGCTCTCCTTTTAGGGAAGCTCGGAATAAACGAACGTCTACCGACCCGAGTGTCTTCATTTTTGAAAGCATATGATTCCTAATATACTTTGTAAAAAAATAATTATTTAAATAAGTGATGTATTGTCATTTTGTTTCTGTAGAGTTCAGGGATCTGGAGCAGCCACTTTTTTTTTGAGTTGCTCCTTTCCGACTTCCAAGTAATCGCTCCGGCTCCGTTCTGTGCTCCAAATAGTTTTAATAGGAATCATGTTATTTATCGCTTTTATTTCGGTACTTATTAATAGTTATGTAATCCGGGGTGGCGCCAGAGGAAATTCCGGACCTTTCACAAAATTCTACTCAATCAGAACGCACCCTTTACAAAATTCAAATCAATCAAAACGGATCCTTCACAAAATTCAAATCAAACAAAACGTATCTTTACAAAATTCCACACTTACTTTTTACTAAACCAATCGTACTTTTCATACCATTATTTATTTTAAAAGTGGCAAATAGTAAGAAAATATTTTATCACTAATGTCTAAATCAGTGGTTCCGAAACTTTTTTGTCGCGTAGATCCCTTTCTATGTTTTTCGGTTTCGTGGGGACGCCCTGCTTACCTGATATTGATTTTCAGTAACAGGTACTTGCAGCATAAAGCTGTCTATATAGAAAATTAACAAGCCGACTATGCAAAAACTGGCTACTTTTTAAACAAAGAAAAAATGCGTAATGTCTGCGCGAGGGGTTTTCTCACCTTGCCAGAGTGTGGCCGAGTTATCCAGACTGCCGGGTTATCGAGTGCTATGATATAATATTATTAAAGAATAACCACCCCGAAAGGCCATTTTTTAAAGGTATAAACATATAGTGAAAATATGAGACACTCCTTTCTGCTTATTCTGTGTCAGAATAAACAGACGGGGAAATTAAAGCGTCGAATAACGTCTCTATGTTCTCAATTGCAAATGTCTACTATACAAACATTGCATTTCGAAATTCTTATAAATTATTAAAACTAAGCACACTACCCTAACATATACGGTGTTTATATGTATATATATGTTACGGTGAATGTCTGAAATCTGAAAATGTCAACAATCACCGGTGAATGTCGACATTCTCCAATTTCGGACATTCAGCGTAACACATATATGCATATTATATTCTGTACTTTTATCGAAGGTCACGAAAAAAGAAAAAAACATCATAAAGAACGTAACTGGAATGCAGTGCAAGCATTTCCAAGTAGCTATGATATTAAAGTAGTGGTGTAGTCGAGAGGGGACGACGTACCCCTAATTTTTTATTTTAACAGAAGCGTCCCATCTCTTGTTTTGAATTTTAACATAAGCGCAGCGTAACATCCTTTTTTGTTGTTCGTATATGTAAGCTTCCCTCCACTTTTTGATGCTATATGTAAGCGTTCCTCCACTTTTTGATGTTCGTAAATGTAAGCGTCCCCCCACTTTTTTCCAGGAGTACATCACTGTATTAAAACACTTGTTCAACAAATACTTACATATAACAAAACAGCACTCACATGCTGCAGAAAAGATTCCTTCTTAAAAGTGAAAGGACATATAAAAGTGTAAGAGAGTAAAGTAAAAAAAAAGGGGGGAAATGGAAAGAAAGTAATCGTTTTCGAACATGTGTTAACGAAAGCAAGAGCCTCCCATCCCCCTTTTGAACCTCCGAAATGTTTTCTTTTCTTCAGAATTAATCTCAAAGCCTTGAGTGACGGGCAATGCTTATCACCCGCTTTAAAGAGAGAATGTGATCTAGAAAGAAAAAATCGTTTCTGTAATCGAAAGAAAGAAAGAAATTGTTTAAGATTATCCATACCTCCGAAGATACTGGAAAATTATGCTCTGGGTTTGCTTTTTTAACATGCTTTCTTTCTCGTAATAAACTAAAATATAAAACGTTTTAAACCTTTATCCTGAAGACATGGTATTTATTAGAGCGAATAATGAAAATTTTCGCGCTCAGAAATAATATCAACACTATTATACTTTACATTCAAAGAGTTCTGATGAGTTTCGAAAAGCATCTGCATCACTATTGTTGAACAATTTCACAGGATTATTTTATTTATTTTCCAGTAATGTTTATTGTTTTTTTTTTTTTTGTAATCACCAAAATTTTTAACACACCTACTGGTTGTCTTTGATCGACCGTTTCTGCACAAAAGTTTTATAATAGCAGAGGTTGCGGCAGAGGGAATTCGAGTTTGTTTTCGGACCTTTCAAAAAATTAAAATTAATCAAAACGGACTAATCACAAGATTAAAATCAATCAAAACGGACCCTTCACAAAATTCCAAGCTTCCAAATCGTACTTTTCACACCATTATTTATTATAAAAGCAGCAAATAATAATAAAATTTTGCATCACTATATGTTTCAATTTTCAATTTTCACAAAATTATTTGATTTTTCACAAAAAATCTCTTTAAAATCCACAAAAAAAACGGACCCTGTTAAAAAATGCATGATCGAACCCTGCGTTAGCAAACCAGATCATTATTACTCGTATCATCAGTATCAGGTAACTGGAGTAAGAAGATTTTTGAGCTCCCGCTGCGGCTTATAAGTACTTCCTTCAAGTCTGCTCTAGCTCCGTGCTCTGAGCAATTTTAACAGGAGTCATATTTATCAGGTATGTGGACCAGGATCAATGAGATTTTGCCCGAAAGAGCCGGAGCAAAAAAACTTGTTCTGCTCCACTGCTCCGATTTTTTTTACTTTTTAAATTTTTTATCCTATAAAAAATTCAGTAACTATAAATAGAGAGATAAATAATTTAACAATCTATTAAAATTAATCGGAGCACGTAGCGGAACTACAGCGGAGTCAGAGAAGTATTTAGCAGTCGAAGCGGAGCAATTCAGAAAAGTGGCTGCTCTAGGTCACTGATAGTTATTCTTTTTTCTGTAATGTAACTGTAACTAACTAGTTACTTATTTTTAGACTTTAAGAATGTAGAAATATAGGATATCAGTAGTAAATAAAATTGAAATAAATCCAAATTTAAAATAAAATTTTAGTTCTTTATTTATTTAATTTAATAATTTTATTTATGTTGGCGACACTAAATTAATAGGTATTTACAAACAATTTATGTTTTATATTAAAAAGCATCTTTCGTTCTTTGTCCTTGTTCAATCAAGCTTAATTTCAGTGAAAAAAAACGCCGTTTTTAAATTTTTAATTAAATTCTACAATGATTTAATTATATATCTAATTTAATCTCTTCAGTAAATTAAAAATCGAAACAGCACTACAAATCTCCGTGCTCTGGCACCGCTCCTGCTGCAAGTAAAAACTCATTGCTCCCCTGCATCTGCCTCCAGATCCCTGATTGCTATTATTATTACTATTAGTAGTAGTAGTAGTAGTGATATACGTTTATCCTTAATCTTAAAATATGTTTTGCATTTTGAAAGAAAAATAGAGAGTTTTAGAGAAGGAATTACAGTGACTCGACGCACCTATCAATCGAAAACTCATAAAGGAAGAAAACAGGATAAAAACATGTTTGAGGAATCCTTGGCTCTGTCCGCTTCGATCCATTAAAAAGCCAGCGTGAAAGACGGTAAAGCTCCCCAACTCCGCCGCAATAAACATTTGCAGCCGTCCGTGGCTGAACCAGAACGTGGGGATTAGCTGGGATGGAGAAAGGAGATTGCCAGAGCTGGAGCCCCGTTTAACACTTGCGAGATTTCTTTCCTCCTCCTTCTTCATTTCATTTCATTTCCAAAGCTTTCCGAAAATCAAAAATAACGGCCGGAATGAAAAGTTTCTCGCCCAAGATGATTTTCGCTAGGAGTGTTGCCACGCACTTTTTTTATTTATTTATTTCTCATATATATGTTCTTTTTTTTCTAATCTCTTCCCTCCCCCAGCGGATGCAGACACTCAAAGCAGCGACTCTGCAAACGATTCAAGCAGTCACGGAGTTTCTTTCCATTTCTCCCTATTCTATTTTTTCCGAACTTCTTTTGCAAGGACTGCAGTTGCGGTAGAACACGCGATCAAGAGATTTCTAAAAAGCAACCGGGGGTGTTTGGGGTATTCCGCTCGCAAATTGCAGCGTATCGACTAAAAATATTTATTTTGGCGGCAGATGATGCACATATCGTTCGTAGGTAGCTTTTTTCCTTTGCTCAAGGAGATTTTCATCCTCAAGAAAAGATCAATCATTGTACAGCCAAAATCTTTCCTATCAATGACAAAATACTCCCAAACTATTAATAAGCAAGAAACAGTCAAAGGTATTCGAAGAGATTGTAAGGAGAAGTGACAATTATGACAGTTTTATTTGCACCTTTAGCAGCAGGGAGATCATTAATTATCCTGTAACACTTATTATTAACCTTTTCGGGCCGTGGTAGCCTAGTGGTTAAGATGTCGAGCTTCGGATTGGAGGATCTCGGGTACGATACCCGAGCTGTTAAAGACCCACCATGTACACTTGGGGATACGTGCATGTAAAATCCGTGGACCCTGAAGTTCCGAGGCAGTTTCGAGGGTACCGGAAAATGGAGAATTTCCCTTCCCTTCACTCTTAAGTCAAAAAAGGAAGGTGGCGTATTTGTGGTGGTGCCATCTGGTGTTATCCAACTACATATTGAGCTAAGTCGTATTTCCACAGTTGTGGTGTTCATCTGTAAACGGAAGGCGCTCCTTACTGCCTTAATTCCTAGTCGTTCTGCGAAGGGGAGCTTCCAAGTGGCATTAGAAACAACAAAATTAACCCTTTCACGAAGAAAAAGCATGAGTTTCCATAGATGCAAAACTTTAACTCTTTATGTGACACATGACAAAGCACACATATTTTTTTTTTTTTTGTGTTTCATTTCAGGTACAAAGCAAAATAAATTGTAACGAATAATTGATGGCGCCTTATAACCTTGTCGAGGAGTCTCTCGGGAATGGCGAGTGTAGAGTGAGTTGTTCTTGTGTGTCCAGGTTCTGTTCTGTTGTAAAATGTGTTCTCGTGGTATGGGGGTAACTTTGTGTGCATGTTTATTAAAATGTGTTTTGTAATTAAAGTGAATAGCCTCACTCATTTGTAATCTATTAATTTCAAACTGTCCTCACGAGTGTAACAAATAACACATGACGTCTGCAAAAAATGTTAGGAGGCTCCTTATCACCTTGTCGAGGAGTTTTTCGGGAATGGCGAGCGTAGAATGAGTTGCTCTTGCGTGTGTCTATGCTTTGTTCCTTGTTTCTTAGGTTAAAATTCTTCCACTATTTTAAAAATATGCATGAAAATTTGTAAGCACAATAAAATGTATTAAGCTATTTTTATATTAAGCACTTGAAATTAAACAAAAACGTCAATGCAAGCTTTAAAAAGGCATATAGAGAAAACTTCAATGGGTTCAAATTCAGCACTTTGCAGGAACATAAATATTAATAACATTTAATGCAAATCTGTGTTTCGGCCAAATTTACATTGAAAATTAAAGGCAGCTATTTTATGGTAACAGACAACTCTGATTTCAGTATGTAAAGAGCAGTATGTGTACTCTTAAAAAGCAAAAGTATTCCTTTGGAAACACTAAATGGTCAGTGTGTGTCTAACCATGATCATACTGTTAATGAACAAACCAAAGTTAGTAATCACAAATCTCAAAAGACATTGAGTTACAAAGAACTCCTTCATGAATGAGAAAAAGTTTTGAGCCTTTAGCTTAAATGTCGGTTCTTTTAGAAATTGTTTCCGCATTAAGGTAAACGCTTCAATTATTAATAGAATAATCAATAAAAATCAATTCTTACAATAGTTAAAAATTAAAAAAAGAAAAGAAAAGAAACATTAATTGCGTTATTAAAAAAATATTTCCATTGCAAAGCTTACAGTTATTGCTTAAGAATGCATTTTTTAGCGTATAGTTATGTTGAAGGAAAATAGTTCAAGGGAGAAGAAGGTGACGAAGCTATGGATTCAGAAAAGAAGAAAAAACTTTTTTGTTTCCTTTCCTGACCGGAAAGTTGCACTCTGTACTATATCAAAATTATCGTTCAAAATCGAATTCAGATACTTATTAGTTACAGACACTGGTACTTGTTTTCCCAATTTGAAACACTGAGGAAAAACCTTAATAGCCCAGGGTCGGAAATCTTAAAAAGCTTCTCCACCAAAAGTGATAAAAGGGAGAGAGAAGGGGGTGGGGGCATGGAACAGAGAAAAAGTTTTTTTTTTCGGGCATCGCGCCAAAAGGCCCGGAAACAATCCCGGAAGAAATACTGGATACCGGTGGTTGGATCGATGATCCAGGAGAAAATATCCTCCGGCGGAATGATCCGTCAGGCCATAAAAGATCCGGCTTTAGGGCTAGATAGCAAAAAAATTATTTTTGAGTAACAGAACACTTCTTTGTTGTTCTTTTCACTCTTATTGCCTGTGTTTTTCTCCTCCAAGCTTGAAGCAGAATTTTTTCTTCTGCGTTTAGTTAACCACCGAATCATTTGTCATTGACGATTTTTTCGATTGCGTTACGTCACAATGGATAAAAATAAGCGAAAAAAAAAAGAAAAGAAAATAAAAAAACTATTGTACTTTGAGTATGAAATCGGTAGAATTTTAGTGTCATGTTACATGATAGATTGAATTGAGAAAATGCCAGAGCTTTCAGAACAACTACACTGTTACAAATTTTACCAGAATTTCAGGATCAAATGAATGAAATCCTGCAATACAAGCGCTTTTCCTTTCTGTATATTAAGCCAGTTTTTTTTTTTGGACATAAAAAAGAATTTCTGTACTAAAAATAACATTAAAAGCCACCTCTGTTATTTATATGCTTCAACCCAATTTTTAAGAAGTATAATATACTATAAAATGAAATCTGTCACACACGGGAAGCACCGAATAACGTTCGGACCCAAAGTCCTTAAAGTCACGGTTGGACCCATTAAAAGCCCCTGTTTAGTGGAAATGTATTAAATCACACATATAAAAAGAAAACTACTACAATGCTGAGCAAATTTAAACTAATCTGCGAAAGTAAGTCATCGAAGAACTTAACGCCCAGATCAACTAGAAATCATTCCGCGGTCAGAATTGAATTTCCTTTGCATTTTCCTGACGCGCAAAAACATTAACAAAGTTTGGTGAATAGCAATGGGTATACGGAGACAAAGTGAAAATGCTTTTGCTCTTAACGCTATACAGTCGAACCCGTTTATCTCGATTTTCACAGGAAGGAAGAAAGATTCGAGACTAGGAAGCTTCTGATATACAGAGGTTTTGATAAAGTTATAAAAAATGAACAGTTCGAACAAGTCAAAAAAGTTAAGGTATTCCTTAGATTGAACTTCTTCTGAATTAATGTTGTTGGAGACTTTACTATTCTTGAGGGAAAAATTATCTTTTAATGATTGTTGTTTAAAAATGTTAGATTTGAACTTTATTATCTATACAAAGAGTTATTAGAACCACGTCGTCCACCGAGAACGCAACAAAATAATTTTTCTTCATCAAAAGTAAATCTCACGAAGTTCACCACTGTTCACCAATACCGCCTTTCCCCATTGTCTGAGTGGGTCAAATACCTGTAAAACTTACTCTTAGAACATTTTTTCCCCTGAGCTTTGTTAACTTGGAGGACAATATGATTGTTGATATAAGAAGGCATGTTTTTTATCTGTAACTTCTGCTGCTCATATAGATCACAGGGGCTCAAATTCGAAAATGACAGTGTAACCGGAATTTGAGGTGTAGATATTCAGGGGAAAATTTATTCCACATAGACATGGAAAAGTGTTGAATTTAAGCTAGAAAAAAAAACAAGTTTAAAATTTCGGATTAGAGAGCTAAACAAGTTCGACTACTCTGACTTTATTCAATGGCGCTTTTAAAAAGGAATATAATTCCTGATGGGAATAATGGGGGTTGCCGCAATGACGCATCGAAGATGTCGTCCAATTTTCGTGGCTTTTTATGTATTTCATAACAACAAACTGAAATACAGTGAAACCCCGGTTTTACGTCCTCCGAATCTACGTTTTTCCCGCATTTTACGTTTTTTTCATCAGGTCCCAGTTTTTCCGTATACTAATAATGTTAATTTAACCCGGATTGTAAGTTTGTTATATATGAAATTTCCCGCATTTTACGTTTTTCCTGGGAAGTGAAAAAAAAAAGTTCTAAAATAAGCAATATTTTTCCGTCTGTACTTTTCGTCAGCCGATGAAGATCAACAAAAAGAACCGGAAGCACAGCCCGTCCCTTCTCTCACTATTGCAATGAAGAGCTTACAAATAGTGAAAGACTATTCTCTTTCTTATAACGACCAGGAAAAAAACTTGCAACGTATTTCAATCCTAGAAGATGCTGCATTCACTTTGAACTCAATGACTAAAAAACAATCCACTATTACGGATTATTTTCAGCCTAAACGCCAGGAATCGCATCTAAATGCGTTAAAATTATCTTAAAATGGTATGTATAATAATGTTCTTTTCGTAAAATATAGATATTATACTTTTTGAAAGAGTCATCTTTACTACCTTTAGTTTTTTTCTACTTGATTTTTGCATTCTATGTATTTCCCGTATTTTACGTTTTTCCCGTATTTTACGTTTTTTTTGCCCAGTCCCTTGAGAAACGTAAAATCGGGGTTTCACTGTACATAAAAAGCCACGAAAAAAAAAAGTATTATAAAGTGCATAAAAACGTTACCAGTCGTTATCAATCTTCAATTACATTGCGAATAGTAATTAAGAAACGGATTCTTTAGAAAAAACTTTTGTGTGTACCATATAAGAAATATGCTCATTGTCAAACGTTGAATTCTGAAATAGTAATAAAAAAAAGTTCTGCGGTGAATCCTTCTCCTTTTTCTTGTGAAGAGTATCCAGTTTCACGGCCTTGCCACCGGCAGCGCTGCGAAAGGAATTGCTCGGATGACACACGCAACTGTCACCTTCTATCATATCCTCTCCCCTCTTCTCCGTTTTTGATTCTTCCTCTCGTAACGTTTTGTGGTACAAAAAGTAGAAAAAGAAGCGCGTGTTTACGAATGAACATCTGTTGGAACCAGACCATTGACCTACAGGAGAAGTTTTTTCCCCCTTTATTTTTTAATTAACGTCAGACCGTCAGAGTGATTCCACTAACAATCCAAAGAAGACAGCTCGGAAAAAAATAGGCGACAGTACCAGTTTGTAAGGATAAAAACAATTCCGTGTGAATGAGACCTTGCAAACAAACTTCACCAAGATGAACAGGCTCTTTTAAAGATTCATTTAGCACAAGGTTTACAAAACCAATCATTTTGACTGTTTCGAAGCTTCCATTTCGCATAACTTGTTGCTAATTATAGTGCAACTTTCAATTGCATTGGCTTTTCCTAATACACAGTAAGTAGAACAAGTTAATGTGACTGAAAGTTTTATTATAGTTAGTAGTAACTTAGTGTAAAATGAAAGTTTAGAAATGGTTGAAAACGGCCTGGTAAATCTAATGTTAAGGTGGCTCGACGGCTCGTTTCACTAGTTTTAATAGAGAAATACAGAAATTCACTGCATGTTGCCATAAGCATATTTACAATAAAAGAAAACTTATGCCTTTTAATGCGAGCAAATAAACTTTAAGCGCTTTGTGGGACTACACTTCAACAGCGAAGTAAATTAATTACGTATCACAAAAAGGCATCGGATAATCGATATCCGACCGTGATTTAAGTATCCGGAATTCGATTCAGCCATTGCTAGAAAGATCCGGTTATACGGCATAACAAATTTGATTTTTAAAATTTAATTAATTATTTTGTTTTAAAAATGAATATAAATTAAAAATAAAAATAATTTAACTGTATTTAATTAGAGATCAAAAACCGCAGATTGCGGGATTTCAAATGGCTAGAGAATTTCTATTGCAAGCATCACCTTTAGTAGAAGTTAATATCTTTACAAAAATTCATCGGAGGCGAGTTCAAAAAGCCAGCGGAAAGAGAGAAATTTGGAAAGAAATTGCAAAATTTGAGCAGCAAAAATTATACATAGTATATCTGATACGTCATTGAATTTAACCTCTTCACTTAAAAGTTCGAAATAGCTCGTAGTTTTGTAGTTTTTGCATACGCTTAATAGCCCGAGAATACTCGTGTATCATGAAAATATCTTGTTTATAAATTTAAATTTCGAACTGCAAGCAGAGAGCCACGAGTACATTCGGGGTTTTAATATAATCTTAATTAAATATTGCCTAAGTGCCTCTTAAATTAATAAATTAGTAAAATTACTATTTGCAATATATAATCATAATACTACCAATGAAATTTAAACTTCAGCAATAACAAAAGATTGGAAAGTTATGGGCAATCCTTTACAAAAGTTCGTCGAGTTAAGGGTTTTAATACGTAATAATCTGTTTCTGATTGCAGATCAAAAATTTCTGATTCCGATCCAGTACTTCTATGAGAGGCTTCCGGATTCGCCCTATAAAATAGGCTTCGAGTTGCCTTTAATAGTCTCGCTCAACTTCGGTTTCTCAAGAATCGATGCCTGCAGGACTCGCGCGAGATGTCGCGAGGGATCGATCGAACGTTCCCCCCCCCCTCCCCCCTCTCCTCCGGGGCGATTCACGCGAAAGAACACGCGTCTCGCGAGTCATTTCACGCCCCGTCGGAAAAGAGGCCCAAAGATCAAAAACTAAGCACCGTACTGACTCAACGTGCTTTGATCGATTTGAAGTTCAGGAACCCGGCCCCAGGTTTCAATTTGAAATTAAACAAGCATGATGATGAGCCCCGATATATGCCAGCATAAGAGCGCGGTTCAGTAAACACTGATGCAAACGTATAGATGGAGTTATAAAATCAAACATCGTAAAGAATAATCACACAGGCTCAGACATGGGCACCCGCAGGATTTTATTTATTTTTTCTCTTAAAAGGAAAAGAAGGCCGAATTTTTTAAGTTTTTTTTAATGGGCTGCGTATGATTGGTTCTTAACCATTGCAGACCTAGTGCGTTCCTAGAGATTGGTATAAATTCTTTCAGCGGCACCACAATGAGTGAGGTACCATTGCCGCAATTATTGCCGCTCAGTTTCTCCCTAGATGGCGGCACCTGAGCTCTAATTGCTGCAAACTGCACTAAGAATTTAATTTAGTCGAGAATAGTTTAATTTAGTCACGTCAAACGGATACTCAAGGGATCTTTAACATGCCGCACAATAATACGACATGGACGCTGTCGATTTTCAGCGTCCTGAAAATACACTGAGTTTTGCCAGGTTTGATCTTGCGAACTTGGGCGTACGAGGCCTGCGCATTAGCACTACGCTACCCTGCCGGCATTTTTAAAAGGTTTAATTCAAACTAAATAGTTTTTTTCTTAAAATTAATTTGCATTTTATTATTTTTCGAGAGTGAAAAATAAATGTGACAGAAAACTTCGTGTTTGCTTAATTTTTTTTTCATTTCCTCTCGCAGATTTTCGTAGTTTTGCTGTTTATAGAAACTGTACAAACTAAACTAAGCACTTTTGAAGTGCATTTATCAACATTAAAAAATTTGATGAGATACGTTACACCAAAAAATGGTTAACTTTGCTTTCTACATACGGGGACGGATCCAAGAATAATTTCAAGAATTGGCACTAGGAAGTAAAAAATGGCTCTTCCTCCTACATTTAATAAAGTTGACATAAAAGTGTTTTTATTTTTTTTAGGGTCCCTTAAAACCAATTACATGGGCAAACCAATCTACAAGTGCAGAAAAATTATGTACTAATTTACTTCGAATGAAAACGTACAATACTTTTAAAACGTTCACTAAACCACACAAATCCATTTCGCCAATTGTCATAATAATGAACCGTAAGAATTAGAAACATAAGGATTATAACCCTAGGATTGCGTTAATAAATGGACTTTCAGATTTAGATTACATTTTCAAACATCAAAGGCACAGTAGTACAATCGTTGAACAAAAATGATTTTATTCAAATGTGTTTTATATTTTTTTACACAATGAGTTTAAAAATTACACAATGCGATGAAGAAGATAATTAAAGCTTATTTAATGGGATAATTAAATTTCTTTCATCCCTTTGAGAGGGGCCTATGACCCTGTCCATTCCTTAATATCCACCTCATGCTACAAAGGATGGTGCTTCATTTTACTCAACCTTAGTGCAACATACGCAAACAAGCACTATGCTTTGTAGCTAACAAATACATTTAAACAAGTTAGAGGTATGTTGGGGCAACAGGCTAGAAATTTCCAGTATTTTTATTAGAAATGTTTCAAAAATGATGTAAAATTACATAATAGCATTTTTGAATTTGCGCATCAATTATGATGAAGACAGCATGAACTTCAACTTTCACTTAATTAACCTTTGGTGCAACTACTACTTTTAAACCATATATATTTATTCGTATGAAGTTTATTCAGATGTTTCAGTGTTACCAGCAGTATTTTCCCCCCATTCTATACTGCGGTTCATTCATTCATTTTACCTTAAGTAAAGAATCTTCTGCTTTGGACAAATTTTTATCACAAAGTTCTCCAACGGATTTGTAGTAAGTTATTCACGATTTATGAAACCAAAACATTATTATTAATGGCATCATAGGCAGGGGCGCCCACTCCCCTCAGAACAATGGCGCACCCCTCTAAAAACTGCGAAACCCCCCAAAAACGACGACCCCTCCCAAATCAACCAAACCGTCGACCAAGGCGTTTGGTCGACGGTCGTCATTGAGAGCGTCCCATCTCAATGACGCATTCTGTGCCATACCTCCCCCCCCCCCCCGCCGGTGGGCACTGTTATTGATGAAACTCAACAATCTAACTCTTGCAGCCCTCGTTTACTAATTTTTTATATGCTGTTTTGAATGGTGTAGTATTTGGGGGAAAATGCTAAATGAGAACAAATCGGTGCGAATAAGTAGGGGAGAGATGGGTAAGATAACGTACTTGAACTTAAGATTTTTTCTCCTAATTATACGAGGTGTGTCTAAAAAGTTCGGTGAATGGTCTCATAAGTGGGTATTCAAAGTTTGATAGAAGCACGCGTGCCTGTGTAGACACGTACGGACTTGTCTGGACCTGACCTCTGTCGGTACTAGCGCAAAGCTTCTAGTGCAGTGTTTATTGCATTCAGTCTAATTGAGTGACCCGAGTAGTATGCGTCATGGAGCAACGACACAACATTAAGCTCTGCTTTAAATTGGGTAAAACGGCGACAGAAACCCATGAGATGTTGGTGCAGGTGTACGGGCAGGATGCTGTGAGTAGGAAATGTGTGTATGATTGGTTTGTACGCTTCCGCGCTGGTAAGGAATCTGTGGAGGACGAACCACGTTCAGGCCGGCCATCCGCAAGCAGGACACCAGAAAACACTGAACGTGTGCGAGAGATGCTAACAAAAGATCGGCGATTGACTCCGCGATTAATAGCAGAAGAATTGGGTATTAGCAAAGACACAGTAGGGACCATCATCCCTGAAGAATTGGGCAAACGCAAGATTTGTTCACGATTCGTGCCGCACATGCTAACAGATGATCAAAAAGCAAGACGTTTTGAGATGTGTGGCGATTTCATTGACATGTGTGACAGGGATCCTACCTTTCTGGGTTCCATTGTTACAGGAGACGAGTCTTGGTGTTATCAGTACGACCCCGAAACGAAAAGACAATCGATGGAATGGCGATCACCTTCTTCCCCGCGACAAAAAAAATGCCGTGAGGTAAAATCCAAAGTTAAGACCATGTTAATCACATTTTTCGACAAAGAAGGAATCATCCATAAGGAATTCGTTCCTGCTGGCCAAACGGTGAATGCCGCATTCTACTTGGAGGTTCTCAAACGTTTGTTAAAGCGCATCCGGCGAGTTAGGCCACAGATGTATCAGACCGGAAATTGGGTGTTACTGCACGACAACGCACCATCGCATACTAGCATCATGGTACGACAATTTTTGACTCAGAGTGGCGTGACAGTTTTGCAACACCCACCGTACTCTCTAGATCTGGCGCCTGCTGATTTTTTTTTTTTGTTTCCACGTCTTAAGACTGTCCTAAAGGGATCACGGTTTGTGGACGTCGAGGAGGTTCAGAACCAAGTGACGGCTATTATGAGAACGATTCCACATCAAGACTTCTCCAATAGTTTTCAAGCGTTATACGAACGTTGTCAGAAGTGTGTTGTGGCTGGTGGAGAGTATTTTGAAGGTCAATAAATGTACTTACAATTAACATTCTGTTTTTATGTTTTTATCATACCATTCACCGAACTTTTTAGACACACCTCGTATGTTATATATATATATATGTGTGTGTGTGTATATATAGGGTGTTTTTTTTAGAGGTCGAGAGCTTCAAATGGAAGAAATGGAAATAAAACACAAAAAATGTCTTTAATATTCATGTAATTTGTTTTATTTGAATTATAAATTTATGGCCATAATATTTGAATATGATGTCGGGCATGTGAACACTGAGGTTGGCGCGTACACGACGTATCCTGGAAAACTTTGTGTGAAAACGGGACCAGGTTTTACACACTTTTCGCAGTAGATCTCTTAACGGGCTACCTTGTTCTTGCTATTTGACGCCCTTTAAATTTCCTCTGGGGGTATCTGAAGTCCCTTGCCTACGCTGATAAACCAGGAACAATGCAGCACATGGAAGTCAAGATTCGGCGCATTATTGCGGACATTCATCCAGATCTACTGCGAAAAATGTGTGAAAATTGGATCTCCTCTCCAGGCTACGCCATATACACGCCAGCCGTGGTGGCCACATCGGCTGGAGCGTTTGAATATGATGCCCGACATCATATTCAAACATTAGTGCCATAAAATTATCTTTCAAATAAAGCAAATTACACTAATGAATGTTAAATACATTTTTTGTGTTTTATTTCTATTTTAAGTTCTCTGCCTCTAAAAAAAAAAAAACACAATATATATATATATATATATATATATATATATATATATATATATATATATATATTAAATTCAAAAGAAGTACAAGAAGATTTTTCTGCAATGATGACTGGGGAAAGACAAATTTTTTCAGTCAAGAAAAAAGGATATATATATATATATATATATATATATATATATATACATATAAAAACATATAGTATATTAATTCCTTTTGTCTTAACTTAAAACATAAAAGTTTCACTTTAGAGAAGCAGCATTTTAGTCGACTTGCACGGCTGCCTGGGCAAAATGATAATGGGATCGACTAAGATGACGAACAAAGATACCAATTTAATTCAACTCCACTGTTGTAAACATTATGGTGTCTCTTTATGTATCTATGTATTTGCAATAAGATGAGACGAACTTATAGCATCTTCAGCTATGAAATTTACCCCAGAGGTAATCTGAAAGCCGGAACGTGCACCTAGAAGCCGAAATTTTACGTATCGGTTCAGAAAGTTTTTTAAAATTTTCCCTGGCGGAAACAAATTGTAACTCGATACGAGAACTTAAGAACACTGGCGTTAATACCCACTATCAACCCTGTTGAAAATAGGAAAGAAAAAAGCAACCAGTGCTTTGTGACGCAAAAATAATTTAAGCACGCATTTTTATATAACAACAAAAATGTTACATTAAACAAAAAGATTTTCAATTGTCTGCCACAACCAAGAATTGTCAGAATTGCTTGACCCAAACGTATGAAAACTAATACATTCTCCCACAAAATGCCGCAAATTTATAACCTTAAAGAAGTCATAAGAGTAGCAGCTTAAAAGAGAAGTTCTTCCATTATAAATGACAGCGATAAAACTGGAAAGACAGACTCGGCATTGTTTGTTAATTTCGGGTTTCAGCAAAAGCGGCCCGCGCGAGGCGAGACCCTGAAAGGAAATCCAGGAGCTTTGATAAAAGGTAACCAGAGGTAGAGTGGCTCCATCTGCATGCTTGATATGTAGGTCAAATAGAGGAAACTGTCACGAAGCGAAATCCAACTCCGGAAGATGAGAAGCGATACTCCTCGCCATTTAGAAAGGAGGCTCTTTGTTTCACAAGGAAGCTTCAGACCAAGCGGCTGAAAAGCATCGAGTGTCATCCTAACAAAGGAGCGATTCAAATTCGGAAAGGGTTGAACAAAGGTTTGGGGTGTGAGAAAGAATTTATACAATAAGAATGATCATCTGTTTCTCAAGTTGCTCGAAAAGGAATCCGAACGCAGTTGATTATTTCATTTAAAATGAATCATTCTAAGGGGTCATTCATAAATGATGTCGAGTGGGGCGGGGAGGGTTAGAGAAATTGCGACCGTTTGTGACAAGGGGAGGGTTAGAGAAATTGCGACAGTTTGTGACAAGGGGAGGGTTAGAGAAATTGTGACAGTTTGTGACAAGAGGAGGTAAGGGTTAGAGAAATTGTGACAGTTCGTGACAAAGGGAGGGGAGATATCTGAACAAGATATGTAATATCACACATTTTGGTTTTATATAAAAGCATTTAAAATCAGATATTAAATTTATTTTTAAAGTTCTTTTCATTTTCGTAATTTGGTTTTGAAGTTTCATTGACCATTTTTTATCGTAAACACCGGTCTTCATTAAAGTTTAAATTTACTTGTTGCTAAAAGCATAAAGCGAATGTTTTTAGGGTTTTACTCTTATAAGATAAAATTGCGTGGGTCATTTTTTCAGAATTCAAGCAATGAACATATTTTACGGTTCTATACTAATTAGCTTTCGTGTTGTAAACTTTAACTTTATTTTATGCAAATTAAGTACACATGTAATCATTAGTATTATTATGCTCACAAATGCCATTAAAAGATCAAAAATAAAATTTGAAACGTGATCTATCACGCAGTGCTTGGTTTCTCAACTAGACAAGTATATATGCTTATGTAATGTAGCGTGACATGTGACAAAGGCGGGTAGGGGGTATGATGAAGTGTGACATTTTTTGACAAAGGGGGGAGGGGGTAAAATATTGAATGAAAGGCGTGACATCATTCCTGAACGGTCCCATAGTATGGCACACAGACATTTGCTTTGGGGAAGGGGGGAGGAGGAGAGTTCAATTTAGATTATTTAGGATCTGAAAGCGCATTTTCCGGATATCGGGTATCCGATGTCCCTCGTCTGACGGATATGTAGCAGATATTTGGCTCTAATGTTTAAAACGGAAAAACTCTACATCTTTCTGAGGAGACAACATAGTATAAATCGAAGTTAAGATTCTTTCTTCTGTGCACCTTGCTCCATATATCTTTAAATATTACTAGAACAGCTGACATCTGTTTTGTGCTTAATAATGCTATTTTTATCGTTTTATAGAAGTACAAAAGAGCTTTTGGGGGCAAAACCTTTTTCTTAAATTTTTAGTTGAAAATAATTTTGTGATTTGAGAGAGTTTTACATATGGTGAGGTTAGGTACAATTTTAAAAAGAATTCACAGATGTTTTTTTTTTTTTTTTTTTTGTGTGTGCTTTAACAAGGAAGTTGATAGAGGGAATCAACTTTTGAAGATATACTACTGTGCAGTACATTGTTCTTAGAAGAATTAGAGGAATATATAATTTTGAAAAATGGTAGAGCTGCGTAATCTTTTTTCCGCCTTTTCACTTATAGAGCGCTTTTTTTCTCTTTCAATTTGAAGATTCTTTAGAGAAAAAATATTTTTGGTTCACTATGTTAACCCGTATTTCGACATTTTGACAAAAAAAATACGTAGATTGTCAAAAAAATTCCTAAAGGATGGAGTTGAACCGTTTGAGATCCCACCAGCTATAACCATTATGTCCATTTTGGAGCATAGGATTTTGATTTCGCATATCAAGCTATATTTTGCAAACAAACAGTTAATAGGAGCTCAATGACATTGTTTAAAAAACAATGTTCTATTCTTACAGCGAACACAAAAATTTTGTTATTTTCTACAAAATTACAAATGTATAACGAATTTAAAATTATTAATATAAGCGTGTATAAGTGATATGAATTTTACTGCAAGTATGTTGCTCAAAAATTAATTTCATGTTGGTTGGATGCAGGGCGCACCTTTGATTTTACCGGGCCCTAAGTGGTGATAAGTTGTGTAAGTAATGATAAGAGGTGAATTGTTTCTACTAACAACGGAGGATTTTTTATAAAACTGTAGATAAATAGTATTTCTAAATTGCCTGTGTAGGATGATTATAATATATTTATATACTAGCCGCGTTGCACGGGATATTTCAAATATTGATGATTTCTCCAGGAAGACAATTCGCAAATATATATTGCATAATAATTCATACAAAAAATTGCAAGCACAATCGGTTAAAAGACAATAGTCAAACCGATTCGATAAATATCGTCTGTACTAAAAATTAATTATGAATGGTTGGCTTGCCTCGCTCGAGGTTTCTTTGGTAATTTCTTTACAAACATTTGTAGCTTCACAGAGTATCGGTAAAGGAGATTTTAAACATTACAGAAAAGTTGAGTTGGGCTCAGCACGGAACGTGAATGAATTTGGGAAATTAATTAAATATTATTATTTTTTTACGATTAAAAAATTAATAAAAATAGCTGAAGTTACTTCCGGTGAAATTCTGAATCTTCTTTTTTTCTTCTGTACGTTCTATAGTTCGCGCGTTTACTTATTTCAAACATAGCGAACCAAAAATTCAGAGTTTTATTTACATTGATGTAGAAAGAAATGCGTGGTACAGTCTGATATTGGCTTTTGTTGTTAGGATTAGCACGGGAGCACACCCAAAAATAGTTGATTGGGTTGGGTATTTATGCGAAAATTTTTCAGAAAGTTCAAAGAGACAGCTGTTCTACAGAGTGTACCAGAAACAACTCCAAATTATGAAAAAATATGACAATTTGTAGCAGAAGCAATGCAAATTATTACAATGTTTCTGTACTTTTGTTCTCTGCCTCAAATCCGCCTTTGCTCATAGACAGTGTTGGCTCTGTAGCATCTCCGAGGATCGTGAGTCATCTCGACAGCTTCTTTCCTCGAGTCTGGGATCCCCGAGAAGGGTTGCGATGCTCTCCATCCTCTCGGGACCCATTCCCGGGCCGTGGCAGAATCGCTTTCGAGACGGGCACGTGCGGACTTTCCATCGGAGGATGAAGCCCCTCAGTGATCCCCCCCCCCTCCCACTCCCTCTGCGAACGACAGTGATGAATGAACTCCACCCGAGAGAGCGACTTTGAGCAAGAGAGATGCATCGCTACACGGGGCTTCTCCTTTTTTCCCCACTCTCCACATGATTAATCCTTAATAAATAAGATGGTTCTGGCTGCGTGGCCGCTATCACAATCAAAGGAACAAACATACATCTTGTCTCCCGCCCGCTCCACGATAATGAGAAATAAAAGAAAGATATCGCCCAGCGCACGTGGTCCCTTCTCGGCCGCGATGATGCATCGTCAATAAACTGGACAGCGGAGTCCATTTCGCGACATGAAAAATAAAAGCGAACGAGGTCTTTTTTTTATTGTATCGTTTTTCTTTTCTTTTTTTAGGGGGCGGGGGGGGGGGGGTAGAAGAACTCGATTACATTTAAGGAGCAGCTTCGATAGTTTTATTACATCATCTCTCGGAAGAATTCTTACATGAATCGAAAATGATGACCTCATGTTGTCATTGCAGGAATTTCTCAATAGAGGTCAGGAATTTAGGAAATAATTTTAGTCTTGATGAATATTTTATTAGAAATGCTGCATATAATTACAAGTCACTTAATATTTACACTGTCAAGTAATGAAAGATGGCGTAATTTATATAGTTTCGTATTCTTGTTTTAATTCTTGCTTTTCTTTTTCTATCTTACCCTTTCACGTTTTTGTTTGCTAAAAAAGGCAACCCTTCTTCAAATTAAGGGTATTATCAGACATTGGAATGTTTTTACTTTTGCGTTCATTAAAAAAGTAACTTATGGAGCTCTCATTTAAAACAATTAAATACAATTATTTTTTTCAAGTTTACATTTTGGGCAGGTATGGTGATTTAGCCTCATAAAGAGAGAGAGAGAGAATCGAAGATAGAGAGCAAAAATAAAAACTGAAATAAATTCTAGTTAGTTCCAGTTTTACTGGAGTTGACTAGTTTGACGCTGCTTTTCAAACCCAATAAAATATGCAATCTATTATTGTTCAAATCAGGAAAGATACAGGAAATGATCAATAAATAAATAAACAAATAAATAAATAAACAATCTGCTAAAAATGTTTTAAGTTACACGGTTTGATTTTAAAAAATCGCGTTGTAGAAACCGCTGCGTCGCACTTTCTTTTTCGCCATGATTTGAGTATTTTAAAATTCAAAACATCGTTGCATTATCTAAACAATTCCAAACAAACCTATCGTTGCCATTCGACAAATAATAATGTTGATAATTTCCTCAGAGTCTAAATTATTAATTTTTATTCCTAATTAACGTTACAACAAATTAAAAAATGGATGGAATATTGTATTGTCATCGAAAATAAGCTTGTGTGCAAAGTTTGAAGGTAATTTATGCAGTAATAGTGGTCTAAAACCGCGTAACAAACTTCCGTGACAAATCAAGTGAAATAAAACCGTGTAAAAAGAATGGTTTGTTAAACTGTACAATGCGATATTTTTATGAAAGTTCTGCACCGAGTTATTATAGTTAAGTATCAGTCTTCAACTCATTTTCAAAATTTGATCTCACATGTGTAACGTGTATTCTGTTTTAGTAAAGTATTTTAAAATTTTTGATTTACATGAGTTCTTAATGGTATTTAGAATGATATTGGTATCAATAGGATTTACTGTATTATCGTTTCAGTTTTTCAATTTCAATTTTTTAGCGAATTTTAAAAATGAAACAAATTTTCAATTTTCAGAACCAAAAAGAAGATTATTTTCCTCCCAAACGTTTTTGCATTAAAATGGCTAAAAAAACTTTTTGTTGGTTATTAAAATTTATAAAAATTTAACCAAGAGAGATTCAGTTTGAAATTTCTTATAGAATTTTATTACCCCTCAGGGAATAGAAACCTTTTAGCACGAAGAGATTCCTCGACTCTAGCCCACAATGTACTACTAATAGGCATTGAAAATGTTTCAGGCCAATCTAGTCGGCTTAGTACCACTTTTACAGGTTGATTAGGGCTTATCAAGTGCTTTAGAAATCTAACGAAGTTGGAACCCCTCCCCACTTCACACTGGCAATTTGCAGAAAATGAAATACAGTTTGGAACTGAAAGAGTGGAATTTGTTGTGGATTTAAATAAAGTCTTAATGATGTATATTATTTTATTTATTTTTGTATCCTTTTTAGCCTACTTTCCCGTAAAAGTAAAAAAAAATAATAATAAAGCATGAAAGAAGGCTTAATGGTATCGTGAAAATATCGTTAAAAATCAAGAAAAGTCAAAAATAAGTGAAGTAATTAAATAAAGATTGAAAAATAAAAAATTTGAAAGTAGGGTATTGAGATGGGGGAAAAGTGTGTCTGTCGGTCTGTCGGTCTGTCTGTCTGTCGGTCTGTCGGTCTGTCCCCCCCTAATAACTTTTGAACGAATTGTCCGATTGGAAAAATTCTTTTTGCATTCGAAAGATCTCGGCGAGGACATCTCATTTCTATATTTTACTGTATATTATATTATTTGAACAATTTTTTGTTCAATTTTGAACAGTTCAAAAAATTTTAACATTAGCGCCTATGGACAAAATTGAAGCAAATTCTGTAAACTCTGGGCACAAGAGCCAAGTTCCTATTGCAAGCTTATTGAAAGGAGTTCTCGGCGTGAAATATTGATTTGAACAGTTTTTGTTCATTTTTGAACAGTTCAAAAAATTAACACAGAGCTTACGGGGAAATTTCAACCCTATATAAATCCTGATCTAACGGACCGATTTGCTTGGAACAAACTTTATCGGAAAGCTCTTATAACGTAGAACATGTAGAAATAGAAAGTTTATCCAGAACTTACGAGCCTATTTTGCTATGAAATTTTTTGATCGGGATTTTCAAGGATATTTCTCAGTGACTCAATGAGTGAAATAATGAATGAATGAATAAATAAAAGAGTGAAAGAATAAATCAATGAATAAATGAATGAGGAAAAGAATGAATGAATAAATTATTGAATAAATGAAAATATAAATAAATGAGTGAATAAATACATGAATGCGTAAATGAATGAATAAACACTTGAATGAGGTAACGAATGAATGAATAAATGCATGGCTGAATAAATGAAAGAATGAATGAGTGAGTGAATGAATATGTATTATCCGTTGAAAAAGGTATATTTTCAATAATTAGAACTAAAGATAAATAAGAAAGAGAGAGAAAGAGATAGCTAGATTATAAATTTGAATTTGGTGTATACGGGAAAGTAGGCTCGTATAGTTCTAGACGGAACTTCTTGTTCTTTCGTAAATGTTGCGAAACAAGAATTAGGCATAAAATCTGCTAGAGTAAGACTTTTTAGAAAACAAGTAAAAAGTTGTAGTTATTTATTTATTTTAAATTATGAATCAAAAAGAGGTAGAAATAAATAAGTAACTAAATAAAAGTAAAAATAGTAAAAGAATATTCATTCCACCTTATTAAAAATTACTTCAGATCATCGTTTTTACTTTCTATTTTATTCATTTATTTATTTATTTTCGTTTCAAGAAAATCAAAAGCTTTTTTCGTTAGCTCTAAATGACGAACTAGTCTAAAACAGTTCGTCGCAGCACGCACCGTGTTTCTTAAAAATGTAAAGTGTAGTGCCGAAATAAATAATGACATATAAGGCAGGCCCACCAGGGCGGGATCATGGCGCAGACTGTGCCGTTGAGATTTTTTTTTTTTTGTGTGTGGGGGGGGGGGGGGGGGGCTTGTCGACTGTTTGGCGAATTTTGGGAGGGCGTAGTTTTTTTTAAAGGGGGTATGCCCTCATTCTGGGGATACATAATCATGTTTTCTTCTCTAAATTTCTTAATCTCTTTGAACTAAAAATGCATTTTTAAAGAAATTTTTCAATTTAGTGGCTTAAATACTTTGAATTTAAGTATCATGCATACATTCTTATAAAGAACGCATTGAGAAAGAAACTGTCCGGTCAATATTATTCACATTCATGTAAAGTAACACATGGTTTTAAGTACAGTGGAAAATATAAATGTTGGTATATATAAAACAGGTAATACAATGGAGGCAATTCATCGCGTCACGTGACAAAGATGCTCGCAGATTTGTTTACCAAATTTTTAATTGAGTTCTACGTGGAGCTCCCGAAGCAAAATTAGCTATCCTAAAATTAGACTAGTTTCATAGCTTTTTCTGATTATAAACCAAGTAATTTACCTTTAATTTAATCATTATAAAATAAATTTATTAATTATTACAATAGTTATAGTGCTTTATTTAGTGTTAATTCTATATAACGTAGAACTTTATTTAGTCCTAGTTTTTAATAACGTAGAACTTTATTTAGCCTTAGTTTTTAATAACGTAGAACTTTATTTAGGCCTAGTTTTTAATTAGATTAGTTTAAATTCATAAAAGTTTTAATTAGCAATAATTTAGGATTTATTGGGCTCCATGGCTAATTCTATTGTTGATAAACCGTTGTATTTAACGGATTTTACAAATTTTTCCATAATGGAATATGCCGAGCAGTTTTCGGCACTAACTGGAAATAATATCGTGATTACTAAAGTAAAGAAAGGATCATTCTTATTTAATGAAAAATTCGCTTCTAAAATCAGTATCCTCGAACGGTCAGAAAACAATGCATTTTTTTGCCATATCGGCAACTGTCAAAGCTGAAATGAAAAAGTATGAAGCTTACACAGCAAAAGTTAGGATTTCAACCTAACTTTTGCTGTGTTAGGATTTTAACGGATTTTACAAATTTTTCCATAATGGAATATGCCGAGCAGTTTCCAGCACTAACTGGAAATAATATCGTGATTACTAAAGTAAAGAAAGGATCATTCTTATTTAATGAAAAATTCGCTTCTAAAATCAGTATCCTCGAACGGTCAGAAAACAATGCATTTTTTTGCCATATCGGCAACTGTCAAAGCTGAAATGAAAAAGTATGAAGCTTACACAGCAAAAGTTAGGATTTCAACCGAATGCAAGGTAAGTTTTGGTTATTGTTTATTTATCGTAATTTATTTTGACATTTTTTTGTTTCATAGATTTCAATGCTTATGAAGCTCAAGTTCTTAACATTCGTAACATTCAGTTGAAATAGATGACCCATATGCAACACAGTATGACATCTTTTACAACTCAATAAAATATTCAAACAAAAACGTAATGTTAAACAAGCGAACTCGAAGTAAAGCGATATTACAGCTTCCCTTGTTTACATCGCTTACATCTTTGTCACACGACCTATGACGCTGTATGAATTGCCTCCATTGACGCATTTTTTAAAAACGTGTCAGTTTTAATTATTTGAGAAGTTATCTCTTGGAAATTATTGTTTTGATTGGGGTAAAAGAAAAATGCCAGTTAAGTTTGGCAACGAAATAAATTTTTATATAAATTAAATTCGACGTTACTGGACAATACTTTGTTTTTTAATTTATACAGAACTTTTCCATTAAATTTTCAGTAAATGTGTATGCAAAATCCAAATATGTATTTAAAATTAATTTTATTCCGTATTTTTTAAATGCTATTTACATTTGATATGAAAGGAATTAACTGAAAGTAAAAAGTTGCATTAGCACTTTTTTAATTCGATTTAAAAAACAGTTTACTTTAAATAAAAAACCTTAGAATTCATAAGAAGTTTTCTGACTTTTAATAATATTTTTAATCGAAAACGCTGTTCGTTTACGTTGGTCTGAATCAACAAAGGCTTATAACCATTTATGTCCATAATAAAGGAAACGAGCGCGTAACAGCATGTAAATGTGGTTTCTTTACATTGACTGTTGCAAGGCGAAGAAAGTTTCCACCGGAGAAAAGTTGCAAGGGGTAGTTTAAAACATTTTTACCGTTAGATGAATCTGATTGTTAAGATCAATTTCTTAATGATCACCTTGTATTTAAACAGAACAGTACGCTTAGTTTTCCAAGTGGATTATTACGTAGGTAAACGAGGTTCGTAAAAGGCCTTATTATGCATATACAGTACTACATTAGGATCACCAATAAGGTCTAAAACCAAGGCTTCTGGTGTATTACTTTCAGGCGCCTCTAGTTGGAGGATGTGGTCCAAAGAATAAAGTGCTAGCATAAAAGTTATTTTAAAATATCAAAAAATAAAATAAATAAGACAAGAGAAAGAAGCGACCATAGATTGGCTCTCAAAACAGATTTCAATTTTGCAGTCGAATTCCCTTTATATTTTTACGGACTTCAAGTATCAATCCACAGCTGAATTTACAGCTTAGTTGTTGGATCTAATGCTTATTTATCGAATGTAGCAATCGCAAGGAAAAGGCAAATTCCTCGCGGGCTTTTACAGTGCTTGAGGGTTCTTAAAGCATCCCCGAAGTGCTCTTCTCGTTCCAAGAGAAAGCAACAGTTGTCGTAAGCAAGAGGGGGAGGGATCGAAGAATCGATCCGACGCAATCTTCATCCCTGCGGGTTCTGTCTTGTTTCAAATACTGAGAGGGGGGACTCTTCCTGGAAAGCTCCAATCTCGTATGACTAGCAAAAGAAAAACTCTATTTCAGCTCGAATTTTCCCCCTTTTATCTTTTCTCCAACATGCCTTAACTGCTTTCTTCAATTAGTATGTCCTGTCCTCAAATGCATTTGAATAACATATTACATTTAAGGCCGTGGTTAAGGGTTACAAGCACCCCTCCCCGAAATAAATTCAAAGCTATTTATTTTGAATAAAGAATTTAATATTTTTACATTTCAATCCGCAAAGTTTCATTTATGTCTGACTCGGGCCCCACCCGAAACAAATCCAAAATTTCCTATTTTGAACAAAGATTTTAATATTTTTACATTTCTATTTCTAAAGTTTCCTTCATGTTTGCTTGGGCCCCTGCCGAAATAAATTTCTATATACGCCCCTCATTACAAGTGTTTCCTAACCATTTCAATCTTATGGAACCCTTTTGAAAAAGAAAGTATAAATGAAAGTAAAAATATTATTTAAGAAAGTTTGTAGACAAATTTTTAAATATGGAATATTTCCATAAACCGCAGCTTGGAATATGTACATTCTCTTAGAAGCATCGTTAAATTCACAATGTCATCAACTTCTCAGAGCAATTTTTTTATTGCATGTCTTATAATTAATTTTTCTACTAGAAAATAATGTCACACGAGTAAAATCAAATTATCTACGAGTAAAGCAAATTAACTCTACGAACACATTAATTTCTACTAAGCAATTACCTAAAGTATAGTTTAAAACTTGCTCCAATTTTTCCTTCGCTATGAAATTCACCTTTAATGCACTCAGAATAAGAAAAACATATAAGGTTCATTTCAGAAAAAAGAAGAAAAAAACAGAAAAGAAAAAAAGGTTCTTGTTTCATGGTCTGGAGATGACTTTTTGAATCATCTCGCTACCATACTGTATAAACACGCAAGATTGAAAGTATCATTTCAAGCTTGCCTCTAAATAGGCTGCTGCAGCTATCAAAACAGCCTCACATTAACAGCTGAGCATTAAATATTCTTTCTGAAGAAGAAACACTACGGTTTGCATGCTAGAATGTAAGCTTTCTAAGAATGGAATGTCGGCAGGTGTGTCAATACTTATCATAAGTAAAAATATTCTCAATTCCCATCACAGAAGGGTACAGAGACAATTCAGCCAATGTATGCGAGTAAAAACAAGTTTAATATCTGTCCTGAAAGGCTATAAAACATGTGACATTCTATTTAAACGGTTCCTAAGCATAAAATTTGGAAAAATTACATGACCTTATACTATTCTGTTACTGTTGTTTCCTCACTCGCAGGTATACAGTCGCATCAAGACTACGTGGACTATTTGATGGGTTATTCATACATTTATTTCTTATTTTGCTAGTCTTATAAACACTCACAAATACACCAGAAGCTTATACATCGTCCTTTTTCTATCTTCGAAAATTTATAAAATTGCGAGAGTAAAGAGGATGATTTTAAGTTGGATAGGAGCCACAAGCTGTATGACAATCATAAGCATGCGCAGAGCTTTGGAAAGGGGGGTACCTCCTGCAATTGGGGATGCCGATGTACTGGAAATTCAGATTACACCTGTAATATGCGTGCACCCTATGAAACTTTTGATTAATTAATCGGAAAAAGTAATGTATATCTTAGGGTATGGAATCAGTGAATCTAAAACATGACAAGTTTGTCGGTTTCATATTAGGTCAAATTTTTATGTGCTAATGGAGGTATCTCGGTACCCCTGGTACCCCCCATGCGCACAGCTATAATGCCAATGTTCAAGATGTGTAACTCCCCATGAGACACCGGTATTCAAAACAATAGTAAAGCAGCAAGGCACTATGGAATACTGACGCAGACATTCTATAGAATGCCTAAGGCATCGTATAGAATGAGGTATTTCATACATTGTTGGTAAAACATATGCTTATTTATAAGGAATAAATAAAGCGCTTCTGTCATAAAAAGAGAATGAAATAAAGAAAGTAAGAAAGAAAAATAAAACGGTAGTCAAGCACAATATCTGAAATAAGTTGAAGTAACCCGTTTCCTGGTAACAAAGAGCTTTTTTTTCAACGTTACAGAAATAAGCTTATGCAAATTTTGTGCTTAATCAACTTTTTTTCCCTTTTGACCTATTTATATAAATTTCTTCTACGTATTTTTTTGTTTTCTTAAACTTCTACGCCCCCTTTGCAAATATGTTTACCTTTCCATACATATATATATCTGATTATGCATTGTGTACATCAATTTCTCTACTTATATTCTATCTGCTTGTATCTGCTTATGCATCTACCCATTTGTTTGCAGATCTCGTCCTCTATTTACTCATCTTTCCATTTATTTGTCTCTTTATCCAATTATCTGCCTATTCAGTAAGCTTTCCCCATTTATACTAGTGCTTCATCTCTTTCTTCTTTTCACTCTCCACAACTACTCTGGACTAACACTAAAAATCCTGTTTGCCGCATTCTCGTACTTGCTGAAAACTTAATCTCGAAAAAAGAGACCATCCTTCATATTTAACTACAGTTGATGTTCTCCTCTTCCCAATTCATCACCCGCTAGAACATTATAAATGCACTGATAATATTTCTCCACCCTTCTGATTGATTTAGACCCGAAATCTTCAATCAATGTATCTTCCCATTTTTGAGCACTTCGATAAGATTTATCTTCTGTGAAGTACTTTTCGGACTGCATTCAATTCATCTACGGAACTTCATCGCCTCTAAAGAAGACCATAAATTTGAGACCGTAGAGGTCCTCTCTCCCTAACTCATCCGTAAGATCCGTTGTCTTTGCTGACAGATAATGTTCTTCCCATATTTTATGGGACTTTTTCCTTTATTAATGACATCTACGAGCGCTTTAAATGAAAGGAACGTTTAAAACCTATAGATCTTGTCGGTGCATTACGATTCAACGCGACATATTTCTATACTGATTTCAGTAAATAAATAAACACAATAAAATTCGTATTTTGTAATCAATTACAAACAGTGGCGCAAGGATTTGAAAATTGGTTTTGATGCCCTAGTACAAAATTTAGGAGCGCTTCGGACAGATGGCTAAATTTGAAAATTTAACCCTCACGAAAAACTGCTTAAGGTATCTTTTAATGAAAACTATACTTGATAGAAAATAGTATCAACTGCTGTTACATAAGGCTACTTTCTTTCTACAATAATGATGCATTAAGATTCGACGTGGAAAAATATTTTTATACTGATTTCAGTAAATAAATAAGCACATTAAAATTCTTATTTTTAATAGAAAATATCACATATTTCTATACTATAAGAGGTACTTTCTTTCTACAATAACGAACGAGTGCAAGCAAAATAATCCACATAAAAATATGTTTCAGTTTTAGCTCGAACATTGTATTACACACAAAGTCGACACTTCTGGTCATATGCCTACATTTATGTGTTTTCAAAAGGCTACCTCACTAGAAACGGAGCAAAAAACAACAATATTGATATCATTACTGTTGAACAAAAATCAGTAGATTCCCAAAAACCCTTTCACAAACTGCTGCAGTCAATTAGTCAATTAGAATGTCCAAGTATTTTTTTTCCTGATGCAAATCAATCATGCAATTTAAAAGTAACATAAAAAAAAAAAAAAAGAAAAACGTACCGCAAGACTTAGGGGGTCTAATAATTTTTTCTGCTTTTCACAGCGATTCAAATGTTTAGCGTGACAAATCCTCAATTACTGATATTTTCTCGACTGCCAAAGAAAAATATTGTTTATCAGAAAGAAACGAGTTCACTGTGGTGATTGCTAAAAAAGTATATCTTAGATATTAAAGTAATATATCTTCATAAGACAAATGATCAAATAGATAAATGTAATGATTTACTTAAGGTTGGTCCTTATGTTACACTTCGCAAAGAGCCCAGCACTATTGAGATAAATTTGATTAGTAAGGCTGTAAAGTCTTCTCCTGTCATTTGCGATTCTTCAAAAAGGTCTTTGATTCCCTCAGTCGCACACTGTGCCAGATTTTACGCTCTTCCTAAGGTCCACAAACCTGGTATACCTCTAAGTCCTATTGTCTCCAATATTAATACTGCTTCTTATAAACTTGCTAAACACTTGGTCTCCATCTTTTCTCCTCTTTTGAATGGCAATTCTTTCACTGTTAAAAATTCCGTCGACTTCGTTCATAAGCTTCGTGATTTCAAACCTTTTGGATTAACTATGGCTTCTTTTGATGTAAACTCGCTTTTCACCAATGTACCGGTTAATGGCGCATTGGACTGTCTTAAATTGAGACTTCAGGAATATCATTTCTCTAGTTTTGAGAGGGGGGGGGGGGTGAAGAACTTATTTCTCTCACTCGTGTTTGTCTTGAGCAAAATACGTTTGTATTTGATGGTGTGTACTTTCGTATGACTGAAGGTTTAGCTATGGGTAATCCTTTAAGCCCTATTTTAAGTGACATTTATATGCACTATTTTGAGACTAAACTTTTCGAAACCATAAAGTTTCCTTTTTATGCCCGTTATGTTGATGATTGTTTTGTATTGCTTGATCAGAAGCAAGTGGATATTGATCATTTACTTGATAAGCTTAATTCCATTGATCCTTGCATTCAATTCACTATTGAAATGGAAGTTGATAGTTCTCTTTCATTCTTGGACGTTTTAATTACTAAAAGTAATGACGATTTTATGACTTCAGTGTTTCGTAAGCCCTTTGCTGTTACACTACCTCCTCACAAATGTTCTTCTCACCCCCCAAACCAAAAGTTGGCCTCTTTCAAGGCTCTTGTTTTCCGTGCTTTGAATATATGTTCCTCTTCTAACTCTTTGGATGCTGAGCTTTCGTACATTAAGGCTGTGGCTTTGGATCGTGGTTATTCTCCTAAGGTCGTTGATTCTATTTATAACAGGTTAATTAAGCCTTCACCTTCTGGCAATGTTTCTAAGTGCAAGCCTGCTTATACTATTATTTTACCTTTTTATCCAAAAATCAGTCAGCAAATTGCTAAAATATTGAAGAAATTTGGGTTTGATACTGCATTTTCCCCTGTGAATAAAATAAAATTTACAAATTTGAAGTATCCCATTGATTTGCACAGCAACTGGGGTATTTATAGTATTTCTTGCAAATGTGGTCTGTTTTACATAGGTCAGACTAAACGTGCCTTAAAGCACCGTCTGAAAGAACATGAAAATTATGTTAAGCGTAAAGAACTTGCACGTTCTTCCATTGCCCAGCATTGTTGGACTTTAGATCATTGTTTTGAATTTTCTTCTGCTAGAATTATCAGCAAATGCTCTTCTGTCTATGAACTTGATTTTTGGGAAGCTTATCACATTTGGAAAAATTCTCATTCTATAGTAAATGATTTTTCCAGCACTCCATATTTTCCTGACATTTGGAAACAATTTTTATAATATTTATAATTTTTCTCTCCTTTTTGGTTTTTTCCTGCAATTTACATATTCGTTTCCCGCCTTTTCCTTCGGGCTCTGTGCCCGCCTTGTTCCTGGCCTCTGATTGGTCAATCGCTAATCCGACACATTTGGTATAAATACCGGTGCCTCTCTGGTTATTGCCTTGTTCACTCACAGCTTTCTTGCTTGTGTGTTGAGCGTTTCTTCTTCTTTTATGCACTGATGAAGAGGCTCCATTTGTAGCTTCGAAATAGCTATTTGCGTTAATTTTAATCTGAATTTGTGCTTTTTCACGTTGTTTTATCTTTGTACTTACAATATATCTTCATGTCAGAAAAATAAATGTTAGTTCTAAAATGAGTTTTAAACCGAGAAATGACAGTCAATTAATTTCTAATAAATCTCTCTCGATTTTTTTCGTCAATCGCAATTTTTCTGGGCACTATACACTCGATTTTCTATTTTCAAAGTGTACCAAATGTATTTTAATTTCGAACACGAGCAGTGGTACTGAATTGAGAACACACTTCCTCTTCTTCCCTGCGTGATGCCTATCGCGTGTTCTTTCCCTCTGCCATTGATTTGAAGTTCTTGTTCATTTTCTTTCTCTTGGCACGAAACCGCGATGGCGTAACTGGTCAGCGCAGATAATATCCTCCCCTCCACACTTCTAAGTTTCATCTCTTTTATAACCCGCCTCACTTTCTCTTGTGTGGGCTGCTAATATTAGTTCTGTAAAACGAAATGCGCAAGGCTTGCGTTTTGAGAAAAGAAAAGCACGAAGACGCAAATACAGAGTGAAAAAATGTATAACAGCTCAAAAAAGTCGTTCTGGGCTGGAAATGCTAGATTCAATTTCGTTTTTAAAATGATTAAATATTTTTGAATGTTAAACACACTTGAAATGCAACGATATGAAGAACAACTGTCAAGAACACGGATAGCGATGAATAACTAACGTTTTTCGGCATGGTGCAGCGCCCTGCTGCCCTTTTGGTGGACCCTGATGCTACTTTTAGGGCGCCATGTTGCCCTTTTGGTGGACCCTGATGCTCTTTTTAGGGTGCCTTGTTGCCCTTTTAGTGGACCCTGATGTTCTTTTTAGGGCGCCATATTGCCCTTTTGGTGGACCCTAATGCTCTTTTTAGGCAGCCACGTTGCCCTTTTTGTGTCTATTCAAAATACATTATAATTGCATTTTTAAAATACCATCTCTAGTCACAGCGATATAAATGCCACTTATTTTAGAAAAATATTTCCCTAGAGTTATTTCGTCAATCCGAAATCCGCAGACATAAGTGAAATTAATTTCTGACTCCATTCTGCCAAATTTAGCTGCTAAAAATCATTCAGCATAACCTTTTCTTTCTTCTCCTGACAACCAAAATTTAATGCAAATCTTCATGTTGAGCTGCTCCGTCAATTAAAAGAGGAAACGAGAACGGAAAATTCCGTGGTCGTGTGGCCTCATATTTCATTGTAAACGAAGTACTTATTAAAGTTTAATGATTATAAATTGAGTTAGGATGCACGCATAGTATACTCTGTTTACGAACAATGTCGACAAACTGTACAAATGTTTCCATTCAAAGTAAGTTGGTAAATCTACAGTCCGTGTAAATTACCTCCATGGAATTAGTAGACACTGGTATTTGTTGTCGTATTAGATGCCTCTGCAGTTTAAAGAGAAATCGAGACTTCACAAAGCGGATAAGTAATAAGAGCAATCTGGGAATGAAGTGCTTTTCTTTCATTCATCAGGATCCATCGATTCCTGAGATTGAATGGCGGAAAGAGATTAGCTCCATTGTGCGTCTTTCCATACGATCTCCACAGCAGGAAGGAAAGGCGATGATCACCCAGCTTTCTGATGCTGAGTGCCTCAAGAAAAGGAACTCTTTCCATCTATTTAATCAAGGGCTGCAGACAATGATTCACCTTCCAGTCTTACACACTGGGAACCTTTTATTTCCTTTTCCCCCTAGAAGGGGAGGAGAGAACCCTCCCACCTTTTTGATTCCACCCGATAATGTCTACAGACACACGTGATGACAGGAGGAAAGTTCCATTTTTAGGTTCGTTGCCAGTCGTTTCGGCATGCACACGAAATGTTTAGAAATAAGGTGACGTGTGAATTTGGTGGAGGAAAATGTTGTCTAATCATGGAGTTGTAATAAAAACCTTTTATCGTCTTTTTCTCAAAAAAGTTCCAGAAATGTATATATTTTAACTGTTCCTTTCCTGAAACTATTAAAGTTAGTATTTAGCGTAAATATTAAGAGAAATAACAAATCAATCATTCTGTCAGACTTGGAGATTACTATCTTTATTTTAATAAGAAATTATTTTTAATAAGAAAACAATCTGCCCATATTTTCAAACGAGAAAATGTTTTGGGAGGGAAATTTCCCCCCCCCCCCCCCCCAGGGAATTAATTATAACTACTCCTGCAGTAAACGATAAACGTCTATCTTCAATATCGAAATGACCACACCTCAGACCAAAATATGATTTCAGTATGAATTATAACAGCTAATTCAGTTCAAAAGAACCACTGAGCAGTGCCTCTGCAGTTTGTGCTTTCAAACACTTTCAAAAATTAATTTCCAACATATAAATATTTTTTATTGGTATTTGAGTAAAATATTCCAACATATAAATATTTTTTATTGGTATTTGAGTAAAATATTACGCTTTTCTTTCTAAAATCCAGTTTCACTAATTTCATTTTAAAATCTATTTAATTTTTTAAAAATCTTTGCGGCTCTATTTTGAAAATGTTTCTACACATTTTTAACAGTCTTCCATTAAACAAGTAGTCGGCAAACTTTAGGAGCTAAAACACCAGTTCTATCCTTAAAAGCACAGGGAAAATTTTGTTAGAACCACAGTTATCAATTAATTAGTATTTTTAATATGATTTATTGAAAACTTAGTACACCATTATGCAAACTTTAATCTAACTAATATACTCATAAATACCGTAGAGCCGCATTCAAGTAGTCAAAGAGTCACATGTGGCTCGCGAGCCGCAGTTTGCCGACCCCTGCATTAAACCAATATCTCCTTTAATAGTCAAATTTCAACAGTAAAAGACATGGTCGCTCTACATTTATGCGTACTAAAGGCATCTTTTTATCCGCAGAATAAACATTAATAATTGCTTTTGCAAATTTTATCTCTTAATGCGTTGATCCCTTCAAAATTTCAACTAGCGCAAAGACATTAAGTTTTGTGTAAGAAATTTTATAAATGTTATTAAGTATTTATTTCATATTACATAAAGGGATGGGTATATTCTCCCTGAAGACAAAATGGCGCATCTGGCTATAGAAAATCGCAGATAAAAGAAGAGAAAATATCTAAAACTGATCATTCGAGGCATTTTTGGAATAAACAGAAATCGTAGAACTGGGGGGAGGAACTTTTAGGAAAATGTGTTGTGCTACTTTTCCCTTAAACATCATCTTCGGTGCCATCCCCATTTTGCGATGCCATTAGCAGACGGGGGCGCGTGCAATCGCGTAACCATGGAAATGGAACGGCATTCCAACACCCCCGATGGATACCTTCCCCCCTCGACAATGAACTCGTTGGGAGGGAAAGAAAGTGTTCCTTAAGGAACAGTAGCATCCTCTCCGATGGGGGTCCGCATAACATCGTCTCAGGAAAAGATAGAGAGGAGCGAGACCTTCCCGCAATTTGTTCTCTGGATTTCTACCTGGAAGAGGGGAGTTTGTTTTTTCATTCTCGTTCTCTCTCAGTTCTAAAAGATGTTCTCTGCATTGCGGGGTGGAGATAGTGGAATATATTGAGGAATCATGAAGATGTCAACTTCAGTGACAAGTTTTGATCGCTTTGCCAGCCGTAATTGCATATAAGGAAACTTGGCTGAAGAGCTAAAACTCCATAAGAGCACATTAGCCAATCTCTCGACAACTGTTATGAGTTGGTTCTCATCCAAATATTCAGAATTCATCTTGTTATCCGATAACTGCTTAATTTATTCTAAAAGGTTTAGTAAATAATAAAGGACTGTGGATTGATATAAATCGATTTCGCAAAAGATTAAGTTCAGTTTTGTTTTCCAGATAAATAGAATTGAAAATGTACTTTAAAAAAGAAAAAAAAAAAAACTTGATAAAATTTGTTCACAATTCAAATTTTTTCTCCTTCTCTGTAAAAAAAAAATCATTCATCAGTTATTAGCTTAAATAAGTTGGCTGAATCTCTTACAGAGTAATAAATATAATTTTTGCCAATTTTGTGGTCCCCCTTCTCTGAAGAAAGTTGTATGAACGTATAGTTTTGTAGTTTATCGTATTTTCAATAGTGGAAAAGAAAATCCATTTTATTTATTTGGTGTAACATTCAGTAAATTACATTAATTTTCAGTTGTGATACGCTGAAACAGCATCAGTAAAATGTTTTAATTCGAGTACTACATGTATTTTTCAAAAGGGGTTATTTATAAATGGTGTAACAATTTTCCCCCAATATATTTGACTTCCCTGTCACAAAATGTCCCACTTCAATTATCCTTATTGTCACACGTCTCGCTATTTCACATAAAGAACATGTACAGGTTCTGAGACAATGCTCTACGTTATAGATGACATTTCCAGTTTCATTTTGGAAAACTTATAATGACATTTGTGAGCATAGCAATAATATTGACTACATATGTACTTAATTTGTGTAAAATGGAACTACCGCGTACAACGAAAAATATATGTAAGTATATAACAGTAAAAAATAGTGATTGTTTCAATTCTGTAAAAAAACTCCCCCACTATTTATCTTAAAAGTGTAAATGACTCAGAAGATTCCTTTTTTAATTTAAACTTTAACTAGAAGTTGATCTAAACCTTAATCTGCATCGATATTTTCGACTGGTTTAAAATAAAACCAATAAAAATACGAAAAATGAAAAAAAAAAAAAAAAATGAATAACACAAAAATAATTAATTTTCTGATTTTAAATGTTTTTATTTTAACCAATAAGGGGGATGTCACATCTCTTTTTACATCTTTCCCTCCACTTGCCACAAACTGTCACAATTTCTTGATCCCTCCTCCCCCCCCCTCCAAGCGAGACATTTGTGACTGACCCCAAAACTCTATCTCATTTTAGATGTCAACCCCCAGAACTATCCAAAGGGTGTCTCAGCATGACGTTACTGCTTTATATAATTATGAACGTTACTGTGTATGTTTCGATAGGAATTTTTTAAGGAAGAACTAGTTATTAGACATAAGGATCATAATAGTCGACGGGAATAGAAAATCTAGAATGCACAAAGCGCAAAAGCGGAGGAGAATAGAAGATTAAGAACGCACAAAAGAAAATAAACGATCAAAAATATAAATGTGATGCCGTGAACGAATACCATGAACATCAGAGTCAAATTTCAATTAGCATTTCGACTCCAAATTTGATGGTTAGTTATTAAAACATCCTTTTTTTTTTTTCATTTTTAAAATTATTTATTTATTTATTTATTCATTCCTTTTTTGACAATCATTCTTCCCAACACAGGAATTCGAAACATTTTAAAGTACGCAAGAGGTGAAGATTCCATGAAAATGTGGCTTTCTCCGCCTTGCAACAAAATGGCGAACAGAGCATCATTCCATCTAGGGAACTATTTGCGCAAAAACAAAAGAAAATTTTATAGGTCTGCAAATACGCCAAGCGCCACCATAATGCGATAAGAATTTTCACATTATCCATGGCCCCCTTCACAACAACGAGTAAACTCCCCTCCTCTCCTTGGCATTCTTCTGTTCTAACGGCTTCCCATTCAATTAACGCGGCGAATTCTCGTTAAATGAATATTTAATTCGGGAATGTTCGGGAGTGGTAACTTTTTTTTTTCCGATTGTTTTATCTATTTATTTCCAGGGTTTTTATTTCAGCCCTTAAAATGGGGAAAATGGTTCGTGATCGCTCGTTATTAGGGAGAAACGGCCTCGTTAGGGACTTTTTTTCTGTTTATTACTCTTGTCGAAGTGATGTTGCGTTAGTTTATTTCCCCCATCTGCTCTTGCGATGCGCCATCGCAAGTGATATAAAACTCCCCTCAATGATGTCGGGCGGATTTCGCATACAGCAACACGTATTCCCGCAACAGCAATGTTTTTATAAACTACAAAACTTGTCGCCATTTTTCAGCTGCTATTAGATACCGAATTGGAGCCCAATCTATGAATGGGCTTCCCATTTAGAAGCGAATCAAACTAATAATTCCGTTTTGCTTTCAGCATAAGCTTATGCTCCATAGAATGCTGGAATGTTTACTACTAAAGTAACCGCCTGGTTACTTTAATAAATAGCGATGCGTACAATGTCTATGATATCACCTACATATTGAGTAAAATCTGCATCAAAGTGTCACACATAAAGATATTATTTCCTGTTTCCGGTAATTTTTAAAACACTTATTTGAAATACTGAAAAACAATTCAAACGGGAGATTATCCCTATTAAAAATCAAAATGTATAGAGATTCTTTTAAAATAAAGATAAAGCTACAATTTTATTGTTTAAAAACACTTTGCCCTATCAGTTAACATAAAAGTAAAATCATTAGTATTGATCAAAATTCACTACAATTTTGAATATATGCCGTTACAAAATTTAAATGCCAATAAATTGCGTAATTCGCTTTTAAACAAGATATGTCTCACAATTTTGTTTGAAAGCACTGATCCATTTTAAAAACCAGAAAAAGAAAATACTTTTAAATATGACATCTAGCTCAAACTTTTTCAACCGAGATGGGTCAGAACAACACCATTATGGTCAAAATTTGAAACGATTGTTGTGCAAATATTTGTACAAAGACTATGTTGAACCAGCGCTTTTAAATGGTAACTGTAACAGTCAATAATGCACCTGTATTGATTGTTTTCATTACTGTACACATAGGCATTAATTCTGATAGCGTTTTGTTTTGTACATTAATCAAATAAGTACTTGAGTAGTGTCAAAAAAAAAAAAAAAAAAAGCAACTTTTTTTCCCCTCTCGTCGTGTTCAATAAGAAAAATACATAGCATCTGCTATCAACAAGAGTTTATAAATGATTTTGTGTCGAATGTTTCTCACAGCATTTCAACTGAGTAAGAGAAGAAGGAAAAGGTACTCACGATCCCCCGAGGGCTGGAAAATGCGGGAACACGGGTGGGAAATTGGGAATGGCGGCTGGAGGCTGCAGACGACCTGTGGACGAAGAAAAAATATTAACATCGGTGGACACTCAAGAGCTAATGGACCATTCCAATTACTGAGATTCACTACAGACATAAGTGGCAGTGGCAGTCTATCTCCCCAGCATTTCCCGAAAGAGTTTCGCAAGGAAAGCATCTTAGTACTCTGCCTTCAAGAATAAGATGGAAGCAAATGGAATGTAAATAAATATTGTGACATAAGATCGTTATATATTTATTTAGGTTTTTGCATAGATAGTAGAGCTGAATATTTATTGTAAAAAATCAGGTGACCAAAAGATTATTCAGAATATCTACTACGCAAGTAATAAGCCGGCAGGGTGGCGGAGTGGTAAAGCACTGGCCTCGTACGCCCAAGCTCGCAGGATCAAACCTGGCCCAAGCCAGTGGATTTTTAAGATGCAGAAAATCTTCAGCGGCCATGTCGTATGATTATGCGGCATGTTAAAGATCCCTTGAGTATCCGTTTGGCTTGGATACTCTCGGATAAATTGAAAAATTGCTACTGCAGTTTCGCATCATTTAGAGCTCAGGTGCCACCATCTAGAGGGAAACTGAGCATAAAAAATCCCCAAGGGTAATGACATTCGCTGATAGTGGTGCTACTTGAAAGAATGGATGCCGGTTTCCAGAGGAGGCACTAGGTCTGCAAATATTAGTGATCAAACTCAGCCCCATTAGAAAGATGTAAGTAATAACAGAAAACACATTGTAGTGATAAAGATACTGAAAATTCTACGCTTCAAAAAGCTCATGTTAAGTGCATTCCCTGGAACCGAAATTCAATAGTAGATCATTTTAATCTTTCATGTACTGAGCATTCCCACAAAAGGGCTTATGGTTACCTGGGAAATTTTATGACGGTGAACTCATTCTGCTAGCAAACTGATCATGCATACTTTTATTACATTTTAAATTTTCAATAAAATAAAAGCAGTTTTATTTTCCATTTCCACAAAATGGGGGGGGGGGGGGACGTATTTCACCACTGTGAAGAAAAATGTAATTTTTATGATAACTTAGCAAAAAAGTTTAGTTTATTTGCTAGAGTCGTCTCCCTAGTAAATAAACGTCATCGAAGGGTAAACTGCTTGCTTACCCTTCGATGGTTGCTACTTTTAGTTCATCACTTTTATTTATCAGAATTACAGTATTCTTTGTTACTTATTTAATGCTTAAATATTCTTAGCCTAATTATTTCACAATGTGCTCTATGGGCATGGATAAATCCGTAATTCAAAGAGGAATTTTGCATAAATGACTCACGAATATTAAACTCAACAACTTAAACTGATTATTTTACTCGTTTTCCTTAAAAGCATTTTTATGATTATGAAATTAAATTTTACAAGAAGTTCCGTCTACAACTTCACGAGCATAGTTTCATGTGTCAAAAAATAGTTTTCAAATATAGCTACCTTCCTCTTTTCTATTAATTTAGCTTAAACTCCTTATTATTTCAAATACACCTTTGTAACTGCTGTACACTAAATATTGAAACCTAAAAAATATTTTTAATTACAAAAAAGAAATCTTTTACCTCTTATAACCTACAATAGTTCTTCCTTTTATTTTTATTTAAATATATTTCATTAACACGTTCATGCATTTATTTCTTCATGCATTCGCTCATTTATTCATTCCTGTACTCATTCATTTATTCACTCAAGATTATCCTGGAAAAATCCAGATAAAAAAGTTTCATGGGAAGGTAGGCTCCTTTCAATAAAGCTTGTTCCAAGCAAAACTATTTGGTAGATCTGGATTTATATAAGATTCAAATTATTTCCCCGTAGGCGTTAATATAAAGTTTTTTTGAACTGTCCCAAATTGAACAAAAAATTGCTCAAATAAAAAAATATAGCATAGTAATGAGATATCCTAGTCGACATCCTTCGGATGCAAAAAAAAAAAAAAATCTTTCGAATCGGACAATTCCTTCAAAATTTATTATGGGGAGGTGTGGGACAGACAGACAGACAGACTGACAGACACACATGTTTCCCATCTCAAAACTCTTCTTTTAATCATTTTATTTTTCAATTTTTATTTAATTACTTAACTTATTTTTGTTATTTTTAACAGTCATATTTTTAACGATACATTAAGCCTTTTTTCTTTTTTTAAAAACTTTTACGGGAAAGTAGGCTAAAAACTAATAGCGCTTTGCAACACAATTAAAAGGTTTAAATTTCAAAAACTTGGCCACCGCTTATACGTCTTATCGGAGATGACAACCGAATGAAGCGATATTTTCGGGGAGCACAATTCATGTGGAGTGCGGTTCTCTCCGCATTTTGCAGCTGCGAAACAAAAAGTGCGCATAATTATGTTTCCAGCTTTCAGAGCAACGATTTAGATTTTTTTCCCAGCTTCTTCCACTGTTCATTAACTCTCGACGTTACGAATCATCCCGCGAATTTTTTCCCTCATTTGCATAAAACAGCTCCGACTAAGAGCAAGATTTTTTCCCTCACTCGGAACTTTTCCCCTCTTTCCTCCGCCATGAGGTTTTAACGATATTTTAAGGAGGCAACCCGCTTTTTTTCATCTTTCAAAATGCTATTAAATGGACGTCAGAAGTTGGCGTTTTATTTGCATAGAAATGAAGTCATTTTTTTTTTGTTTTGTTTTTTTTTTTGGAGGCTCGAAGAATCTGGATTCTTCCAGAAAATGGATTTTCTAAAACCGAGATTTAAAGTTTTTGAATGAGAGTGAAAAGGTTTTGTTTACCAAAATGAAATACGGAAGAATATCTGCGCAAAAACGTTCGCTGGAGATTTTTCAGGAGAGAGATCTAAAGAGTTGCTAGAATTAGAAATAAGTTAGACACCGGGTACAACTAGTTATTATTAAGACACTAGTTGTACACGGCCAAGCGTTGCTTTGGCTCAGTCTTGATTGATGGAAAATCAATAGAAAGCACATATTTCTAATATGTTTCGTTTCACAATGCTTGTTGTTTCATTGTCTGAAAATATAGGTTGTCTAGTTTACCCATTCTAGAACACGCAGTATGCAATTGTCCACGTGAGAAGCAATTCTTGTCTAGATCTAAAATGCTCAATTTGATTGATTGGTCTTGAGCTTTATGTTTTTTTTTTCACAATGCTTGCGGGTAATTTTTTTTTTTTTTGTCGTTCCATTGTCTGTGAAGATTTTTATATTGTCTGGCTCGGCACATTGAAAAATTTTAACATAGGTCTTATCCAAACAGAAGGAACACAAATACAAAAATTATAAATTAAAAAATTGCCATTCAAAACAAATAATCTTTTTGTTTTAAAGTTCCCCTTAATCATTAAGTGCCGATCTTCGATCTGCTTCCTTTTCTTCATCGGTGTGATTTGCTATTACTCGTCGTACTGCTTCCGTTCTGCAACTTCGACGACCTAAGTTTGACCTTTTGCTAGGCATTTTGAAAAATTAATACCAGAATATGAAGACCAATAAGAAATAAACACGACTCAAAATGAGAACTTCCAAAATAAGCCTAATCCAAACGTAAACAGAAGAAAATACTAAATCCAGCTGTTACCATTCGAAGAGAACTTATGTTTGCTTATTATTAACAAAATATGTCAATTAAAACATTAAAAAAACGAAATAATTAAATCAAAATTAAAATAAATTAAAAGTGATGTATATAAAAACACGCACGTATTCGAACGCAATGTTCTGACAAAATTTTAAAGCAATCGGTGAAGTACTTTCGGCGAGGTTATGAATAAACGAACACACTTACATTTTTATTTATATAGATTGTGTTTTCTTAAATTACACTGCTTTTATGATACAGTAAAATACCTCCTACCGGACACCCCAAATTTTTTATTCCCCTGCAGCAAATCTTTGATCTTAAGAAAAAAATAACTCTTTTGCGGACAAATATTCAAATATTTTTGTCCTACTTAGTGTCCGCTATAAAAGAGTTTTACTGCATTGATGAAACAATAATTTAAGAAGTAAATTCATAACGAAACAACTTCTGTCTTCTTACTGGTGGTCTTCTGCAATAACATTTCAATTATAAGACTTTGATGAATCTTTAAACTTTTGACGGTTCGCCTCTTTCAAAAAAAAAAAAGACTTTAAATCTGGTTTTGGAGCCAGTCGCAGGAACGGCTTAGCGAATCAAAAGGTTTTTCAATGGGCGGTCTTTGATTTTAAAAGGTAGAGTATTCATTTATTCATATGAAAGACATGGATGAAAGTTCTGTGAGTGCCACGACACACTAGTTTATACTGTATGTATATTGCATTCGGTTTAACAGCAGATTTTTAATATTTTTCTCATGTCATTTTGCTAGAACTTGCTATTTAAATAACAAGAAAAAAAAAACCTGAATGGTTTCCTTTCTTTTTCTTTTAATTAAAACAAAATGCAGAGAATAGTTTATGCTAGAAATATTGCAAAGCATTATTTCTAGCGCAAACCATCATTTAGTCATCCTGACATCTTACAAGAGAAGAAGCCAAACACCATTAAATAAGACATTTTAAAATCTTGTCTCGGATAATTCCTTTCAGTACACGATTACTAGCTCAGAAATGTCGTGATCTTTTCAGTCTTTTCATTGATTTCGGGGAAAGAGAGGGGGGGGGGGGGGGAGTGATTTTCAATCATCGATTGCTATTTGAGAAATTGTCAGCTTTTCTTGGGAATTGTCTGCTATCGATTTCACTTTGTTAGAGAAAAATTCAAGCTGATCTTTTTAAAATAATCGATTGTAAGTTAAGAAATAGTTCTCTGTTGGTGAACATCGGCTCCAATCTAGACATTTATTTTAAAATGCTGCAGATTGAGAGAAAAGAAGAAGAAGAAGAAAAAAAAAAAAACAAGGAGCATAGAAAAATCGTTTCTTAATCTTCAAGACTCGATGCACACCGGCGTTCCGGTTACGTTGTGGTGAGCAGTAGCAGCTCAGAAGTTTATTTAACAAAATTATATAAAAGGAATCGTTTGTGCAATACATGGATTAATTTTGAGTTGTGAGTTAATTTTTAGTTTCAAATAAAATTAACTATTTTTTTAGGAAAAGCCAACATTCAGAGTTATTTGAACTGTATCAACCCTGATTTTTTAAAATTCTATAGCGCCCTTTACATATATGTTCTTAACCGCGCGACTGATCGCGGCGCATCCAACCTCGCTCAAGAACGCGAGCAGTGACGTTTAAGAATGTGTCGCAATAATTCTTAAGCGTACGCAAGAACGCGTTCAGATGCGGGGCGTTGATTGAAGTCCCCTACAGAGTGGCGTATGGAATTTCAGAGATTATAACGTTCCACGTTCCAAACTAGCATTCACAACACAATAAAATGTAATCCATTAAAGAAAAATCATTAGTAAATGAATTACAATAAGATACAAGTAATATACACACACCACTTTGTGATTTCAGACACAAAACTGAGTAAAGGGCATTTTTTATTGCAGAAGCAACAGCCTGCAGAATTTTCCAATCATCCCTTCTTGACTTTAAAACGCGTATGTAAAATGCATCATTTCTTGGTGCGCGATCATGATCGCGCGATTGACTGTCATTCTTAACCGCGTTCTTGAGAGTCCTAAAATTGTATTTACAAGTACACTCTTGAACGCGGATCTGAATGGGTCGCAGTCTGGAGCGCGGTTAATAATGTGTGTATAAGGCCGCTTGTGGGTGAGCAGTAACGTAGTTCATGTCATCGATAGCGTGTACTCACCCGCTCGGACCATGAGGATCCCCGTGGACTCGACCCGCGCCTCTCCCCGCCCGGCCTCGCACTTGTAATATCCGGTGTCGTGGATGTCGAGCCGAGCGATGCGGAGTCGGGATCCAGTCCGGCCCGGTCCCGGATTGTAGCGCCTGATCTCGACGCGGCCCCGCTCCTCTTCTACGGGGGCCTCGTTCTTGTACCAGCGGAAGTGGATCGGGTGACTTGTGGGCGTGGCGAGCCGGACGTCGCAGCGCAGCTTCACGCTGTCGCCCGTTTCGCGGGTCAGGTTGGACAGGGAGCGCTCCAGTCGGATGTCACCCACAGAAAGGACACCACCTGAAAGAATGCAAAAAGAAATTGCTAAATCAGTTTCGGTTTTGCCTTTTAGAGCAGAGCATTCGGTGAGTAAAAGATCAAAGATGAACTAGACTCAGCATTAGGGTTACTGTCAATATGAAAGCGTTTTTGACCACCATCACGTGACTATTTGGTAAGCTCGAACGGTATACTATTTAGTCAAGACGTTTGTTCCTTCCCAAAAGTTCGATAATAAGGGCGCCAAATACTAAAAAAGTGGTGGTAAAAGGGCGTCAAAACTCTCCTCATTTCTCATTGCCACAATCTCCTCTTCCCCTTTGACAGCCAATTTCTATTTTGCGTACAATAGAAGGCGCAGTATTTATTATTGTGTTGAGGGTTATAACCTTGTCGATTCGCCCTTAGGTCTTCGATTATTTACAGTAATATGCAACACATTGTAAGCGAGCATGTCGCTCATTTGCAATGTGAAACAGTTGGACCCCCCCCCCCTCTTTACAATGGGCGAGACTGATATTTCCCAGTAAAAAATAGATGTTCAAAATTAATTATTACCTAAAGTCAGTAAAGTAATTAGGTGTGATAACCCTCATTTTTACATTTCTGAGATTCCTCACAATTAGCTATGCAAAAGTGCTATTTTACATTATATGTTTCAATATAATTTCAGCATGCTGTCTACTAACTGGAATTTCCTGAACCGCATTTTGATTATAATGCTTGCATATCTAATTGTCGGACGAAGTTTAACTGCCTACACATCTCTTTGAAGACTGGTGTATTTCTAATAAATGGAACACACTATCACTCTGCGTGCAAAATCAGTGAACAGCTCCGACCGGTTTATGGCCGAACGGAACAAATGTCGAATAATTCTGCTCTGGCGAGTCGCCAAGCAGCAGTTGCAAGCAACTAAACTTTGAGGATTTGACGGTGGAACAGAAACGCAGCTTGATATAAAATTCATTGAACGTCGTTTAATTGTGTGCGGGTGATTAAGAGAATCTCAATTTAAATTAAGAATATCGCGTTCCTCCATCGAGAGTTAATTATCGCGCATCTTTAATGAACGTATATTAGTCACAGTAGATGGGTTAAAAAGTTAAATATTATAATGAGAACGTGTATTTTCTGCTTAGTTCTGTTATAGCATTCATTAACATAATGCAGTTGTACTTGAAAATGTTGGAACTTGCCTTCTGTAATTAATCATGTATCAACTTTTAAAACAAAATAAACCAGTTATTATAAGCACATGGATTGTTACCAATGATTAAACAATTTTGAAAACTATTGTCATGATAATATTATACTCGTATTAAACAAAAAAAAAAGTATAAACTTTCTGGTGGCTAAAAAAAGCCTCTAAAAATAAGCAAAAAAAAAAAAAATCGATTTTTTTTTTTTTTGTTTCTTTTTTTTTAAGTAGTAATATTCTAAGCTTTTGGAATAGACTGAGAAATAGAGCAAATTTCATAAGGGTTCATTCCTAAACGATGTCACGTTTCGAGGGGGGGGGAATCCGACACGAGCGTCTAGACAATAGCGTCTGACACGAATGCGGCCATCATGGTACCACAAATTAAAGTGGGATTCGTCAGAAAACACGACATGCTGCCAATCAGCACGCCAGTCTCTATGCTGATTGGCCCATTGTAGCCGCAGGCGGCGATGGTTTAGTGTGAGGAGGATCCTGTATAAAGCAGTCCTTGAGCGCAGTCCACGCTGCAGCAGACGTCTACGAATTGATGAAGCACACAATGAAACACCTGTAGCTATTGACCACTGTGTTGCCAATTCTCTAGAGGAAGCTGTACGGTCCGTCCGCTCCATGCGGACCAGGTGTCTATCATCGCGAATTGACGTCACATTTCGGGGTCCACTCCCGGATTTCCGAGTTGTCCGACCCTTGTCCGTCCACTGCTTCCAAACACGCATCGCTGTGCTGCTGTTACGCTGCACACGAGCGGCTACTGCACGATACGACAATCCAGCTTCACGAAGGCCGATGATTCTCCCCGTTCAAACTCTGTAAGTTGTTCAAATCTCGCTCTCTTTCGTCGAAGAGGCATAAGTAAAGATTGAGCTAACGTTTACCACTACCAGATTACCACCGATAACCATACACGCCTCGATACAGCCGTCTATTTATTCGGATCCATCCGCCGCTCAGAGGGCGCTGCTCAGCATACGCATGCGCTACGGATTTGAAATTCTAATCATTTGCATATCATGGCGCTACTTTGCATTTCCTGAAAATTTCAGCTCACTCGCGTAAGTCCTTCATGGTGTTGCAATTTTCACAAACATGAGTTTAGTATGGTTCTCTAACCTCCCACAATTAAAATGATCTAAATTCTTAAAAAAGCAAAGACTTTATTTTCCCTAGAATTGATTCAATTTTCTTCTAAAAGAAAGCATTATTTAAATAATATAAGTATTATCTGATTGTTTATCGTGTGAAAATTTTCCGTAACAAAATTAACAACTCAACTCGTTTAAGAACAACGAATTTTTTTCCTCTTGGCCATAGTTTTAAATGAAAACGACTAAATATTTTAAAATGCTTTTTTTCTTAGTATTATTTCATTCTTAAGACAAGGATAGTTGCTTAAAAATTATTTTTAACTGAAAATATCCAAAGTTATTTTCATATTTATGAGAAATACTTAAAATAGAACTACTTAATAAGATAATGTTCAAAATGCTTTTGTTAAATAAAAGAAAAATGTTCCCCCTCCCCCTACTGTAAACTCATTTTTGCAGAGACACAAAACAAACGATTTCAGTAAAACTTTTTCTGCCAGATAGTCTCAATACTTGTAAAAGGAATTTAAAAGCTTACTTTGCAGCAGAAGAGAGCTTTCAATAAAGAACTCGAAGAGTATTTTGCGCAATATCGTGGACTGAAAACTTTCTTTAAAATGTCGATGGTCTTGAAAACGAAAAATACGAAGCAGTCACTTTGAACTGTGTAGTCGAAGTTTTCTATTTCTAAGATATCATTATATTTTTTGTCTTTGTGCATGATAAAAATGAGGAAGATTTAAAAAAATATACAGATATAGTTTACCTGTAATATTCTCGTCTTCACCAGAGTCAGGAGTTTCATTAGAAGAACCCAGAGTTAAACTGAAAGGAAAAAAAAATCAATAATGTCATATCTACATATGCAAAAAAAATGCCATGAACGAATATTATAATTATATTAAATATCACTACTTTTGAGAAAGTACACTGTCAAAAATTGTAGTTCAACCTTTCACTAAAAAAAAAAAAAAAAAAAAAAACAGGAAAAAAAAAAAAAAAAAGGTTAAATTTAGCTACAACCGACATTTGGTACTAAGTTGAACCATTATAACGGTGTAGTTTCACCTAGTTTCACCATGAATGTGAAACTAAGAAACATTATAACGGTTCATCTTTGGTACCAAATGTTGGTTGCAGCAAAATTTCACCATTTTTTCCCCTTTTTTTGGTGATATGTTGAACTGGAATTTTTTACAGTGTACATTATGACTGTCAAATGTTCATTCTTTAGCAATTTGGTGGCCCGCAGGTCTTAACTTCTAAGAGTTCATTCACACGAAGTGACACAAGCGACATAGGGTGCATTCTCAATAAAGGAGATGACATTTTGACCGTCGTAATAGACTGTTGCTATGGTTATCAAACTAACAGCGATGACAAATATCTTTGATAGCGCAATCACCAAATCACGATCGTCTGAATGAATGTCACTTTTGAGGAGGCAATCAAAAACGCAAATCAGTCAATATGAGGGTGTGGTTAGTAAGTTATATAGAACCAATGCAGTGCCGTCAAAGATTTCGTCGTTGTTGTGTTTGATGTAAATGCACAGGTCGTATCGAACCCAAGCGACGTACAATGGCAATGAAACTTTTAGCACGTATCATTGGTGATTTAGTATAATAGTAATTTTATTATATGGGCTTCAAGCTATAAGCTATATTTCCTTTTTCTTGTTCATTATGATACCATTTCATCCTAGAGCACCAATGGCATTTTTCAAGAAAATATCTCAACCTGACATAATTATTTTCTGCCAGATTAATGACGTGCACTAACGCATACCCAAATTTAATGTTGGAGAATTATCAGTACACTCAGAATCAAAGAGATGAAGCAAGTTTGCATATAAAAAAAGCTATCGTTCGGTGAGAGGGGGTGTCCTCAAACAGTTACAACGCCGCTGAAGGCCATGAAAGGGTACTTCTCCTTTTCTTCTCGGATCATTTAGGAGTCCCTCGTAAAGACCAATTATTTCTCATTTAACAGGAGGAAGGCAGCCATCCGTTTCAATAAAAAAAAGGGGGGAAGCGGGAAATTACGAGAGCTCATTCTAGCCTCCAAGAGCAAACAAGTCCTCATAAAAGTGGGTCCACGCTTCCGACATCTATCTTTGTTAGACACGATCAGACGAAACGACTCCGAAAGTATTTTCCTTTGTTTCTCCATCGATTCATTGGACACTTACAGGAGCACACCGAGGGAAAATAATTTTGGTGAGGATACTTAGTAAAGCATAAAGATGGTAAAATTCAGGGGTACCCCCCACCCAAGCTTAATAGTACAAATTCCCACAATCCCCTCCACCTTTGTCACAAATTGTCACACTTCAACCTATCCCCTACCCCCTTGTCCCCTGTCACGCTATATTGCTTGCAGTACAGAAACGAAGAACTACATTATATACAGATGGATCAATTTTCCAATTTTATTTTTGAACTTTTAATAACATTTGTGAGCATAGCAATAATAATGATTATATGTGCACACTTAATTTTTAGGGAATTAAGGTTTACAACAAAAAACATGATTAGTATACAGTAGTAAAAATTTTAAAGTTGGTCGATTTCTGCAAAAATTAACTGTGCTACTTTGTTTTAAAAGTGGAAAGCCCAAGATTTCCTTCTGAATTTCAATTTTTAACTAGAACTTCATTTAAACCTTACTCAGCATCGATACTTATAATGGAATCAATGAGATATAGAATGGAAGCAATGGAGAACACACAAAATAACAAAAAAAATTAAAAATAAAAATAAACATAAAAATATTTAATCTGTTCATTGTAAATGTTTTTATTTTCATCAAAATGTGTGATGTCACAAATCTTGCTACCACTCCCCTCCCCTCGTCACAAATTCTTGCTTCCTACCGTCTCGAAGCGTGACGTCATTTCTGAATGACCCTTAAAGCATAAAAAGAAAGGAATTTTTATGAAATTCACCCCTGTTCATATCACAGTAATTTTCATACAAACTTCAATGGAAATTTAACTTTCAAACCATATCAAAGGAAAAACAGTTTAGTGTACAACGAAATCGCTTGGTTCTCGAAGAATTTCGTTACTCGGAGAAAAGATATTTTAAAAATTAGTTAATAAAATGTAAGAAACTTTTTAGAACGTGCGATAAATATTTAAAAAGTATTTAATAATAACTTTCAACTAAAAATTAAGTAGTATATATTATAGATTTGTTATAATTATACTAATTTTTGATGTGCCTTAAATTGTCATGAGTTATCACAGAAATAAACATGAGTGATGCCACAAACAAGTATGTGTAAAAGGAATTGGTTGCACAGATTATACTTAATTCAAAAATGACAAAAATTAAAAAAATAAGTGTTAAAAAAATCATTAAAGGGAGGATTACTTTGCCAGATGGAGAATATTTTGTTCGTCACAGTGAGGCATTCGCTGTACAGACACTTCGTTGTAGGAAGACTCTATTGTATTTATACAAAAAGAGAAGTTTAACTGTGCTTAAGACTCATAACAAGCTAGCAGAAACGAAAGCAAATGAAAAAGTCTGCGATCAATGATCTTAATTAGAACTTTAAATATAGTCCAAGACGACAAGCTGTTTCCAGAATCGAGCGGAACTGACCATAAAAATGCGAAACCCTCCCTAATGTCCCAGTAATAATCAAATAAAGAACCAGGAACATGCTGAAATAAAGGATTCCACTGAAGTGGACTCCATTACATAATACTTCTTTTTGCTTGGAGTTTTTATTGACTCGCGGAAGAAATGATAGCTTTGAATTTTTAATAACAGCTGTTAAAGGATTTCTCATTAGCTATCTTGAAAACTAATGATCATAAATTAAAGGGTACATTATTAATTCTAAAACTCAGGTTGCTTCTCCGCTTTATGTTAGAAGAAAATAAGGACCTGTTGGTGTCAAGAAATAGTCAGTGGAAATTTGAGCATCTGCTGTCATACAGAAAGGCTAAATTATAGCCACATGCGAATTGAATGGTGTTAATACGAAGCTCATTGGAGGTCATTGAGGAGAGCAGTTTCTGTCTTGGTGACAGCAGTGGCTGTTCGTTTTGGTTAGAAGGTAATCAGATAAGTACTTAGAACTACCTTCACGAGGACTTTGCAGCAATTTCCTGTGACAGCAGGAGCACTCTCATCGGCATCACCGGAACCTTGATACCAAGATGCCACATGCATTTAATTCATGGTGCTGCTATTCCTGATCACTATTCCAGGGGACATTTCCATCAGGATAACGCTCATCACTGCTGTCACGTGCTTTACACAGTGTTGAAATTTTGCCCTGGTTTGCATGATCACCAGATATTTCTTCCATCAAGTAAGTACGGGCCATTATGGGTTGGAAAATGTAGCGTCCTTCATAATCAGCGAGAACGGTTTCAGATATTACTGATTAATTGCAACAGGTAGGGAACTCCATTTCTCAAAAATACACATGGCACCTGTACACACAATACGTGCACGCTTGCATGTTTTCAGGAAAATTCGTAGCAACTTACATTAACTAGTTAAAAAAGAGGTATGTATATTTATGATGAGATATATATATATAAAAAAAAAAACAGACTAAAACCATCAAACAGTGATTAGCAGTACGAATGTTATTATCCGAGTCCAACAAAAATCCGAAAATCTTAGGAGCCAGGGAAAATTTTTAGGAGCCAGCTATAATATTTTCATTTGTCGCCACCTGAAAAACTAGTCGCCAAGGCATATTTTTTAGTCGCCCGGGCGACCTGGCGCCCGGGATTTGTCGGACCCTGGTTATTATAATTACAGAAGTGTAAAAAAGTAAACTTTTATTAAATTTGGTTAGGGAACGTCCATAAATGATGTCAGATGTCACGCTTTCCCCCATATATTTCACCCCTCACCCCTTTGTCCCAAATTTTCACACTTCAACGCACATTCTCCCCCTTTTGTCACATGTCACACTTCTTATTACCCCCTCCCCGTGTCACAATTTCACGAACCCCCCTCCCGCTCGAAGTGTGACATTTATGAGTGACTCCTTAGATAATTTGTTTCTACTAGACTATCTAGCAGAACTATTTGAAGCAATACTTCCTTTTGCAATTTAAGTGAAACTTGAGTGATGGGATGAAACAGAGGCGATTTCATTGGAAGTTTTTCAGGATATCGGTACGTAAGCTATTTTCACATTTGCTGATAATACTTTAGTTCATTTTTATACTTATCAAAAAGTAATACTTATTTTTACACAGGTGTTGAAATTTTCTATTGAAATAAATTCAGACCTTCCATACGAAATACTACACTACTATTTTAAAGTCGTCTGCCTATTCCTTTAAAATTTTAATTCTGAACATAGTGGTTTATCGAGATCTGCCTGTTTCCTACACATACATTAGCTCAAACGAAGTGAAGTAAGAAAAGAGAAAATGAAGTGAAAAATAAAGGCGTTGCCACTCTGTGTAAAAATTACGGAAGCCTTAGCATTAGCTGCTTTCAATTTCATCCCGTTAATAAGTATCAACGATGAACTAAGAAATATTTACATATCCGGCAGGGGATCTCACTTTTAAAGGTGTGCGCGAGTTAATAAATGCCTGAGCTAAGTTACGACGGAAGAGCTCGGGTTTGCGGCATCTGGCGAGGCATTTTTGGCGCGTGTTTTCCAAGGCAACCCTTCATGTATCCAAGCGGAGGATGGCGGAGCGGGAGTGTTCTCGAATTTAATTAACTGTTGGTTCCTTGTAATGAATGTCGCTAATCACGAGCGTGCAGCAGGGGGCGGGGGCGGCTAGAAGCAGATCTGGTTGTAACAACAACGGGGAAGCAGTTTTTGATTGATCTGACCGCAGGAAAATTCTGGAAGGGTCAGTTTTCCGACATTGAAGTTGGGAATGGTGCCCAGTTTACGAAGAATCAATTTCCTTTTGTTTTGACGTAATTCGAGCATAAGGTTTTTAACCTCTTTATTCTCATGACTGATAGCTTTCAAGACCGAAAATATGTCAGAATTTGCTATATTTCTCAAAGATCTAGAGTGGAGTGCGGAGCAGCGGAACAATGAATTTTTGTTTGGATCAGGAGCGCAGTTGGAGCAAGGAAATGTGTCGTGCTCCACTGCTTCGATATTTTTTCATTGAAATGTAATAGAATTCTCAAAATTACTTCTTTTTTTCTGCATTAAAATTAGTTTTGAGGAAGGAATCTGGAGCGGAGTGTGAAGCAGGAACTCGGAGCAGGAGAGCAACGAGATTTTGCTCGAAACTGGAGCGCAGCCAGAGCAAAGAACTTTGTTGTGCTCCACTGCTCCGACATTTTTTTAGTTTTTGAATTTTTATCCTATAAAGTAATTAATTAACTAAAAATGAGATAAATAATAACCTCTATTAAAATTATTCAGAGCACGGAGATAAGCTGGAGCGGAGCAACTCAAAAAAGTGTCTGCACCAGGTGAGTGAAGAACACGACAAAGAGTGAAAAACCATTTTTCAATCTGTACTTTCATTAAAAGGAATCAAACATTTCGACGAGCCTTTACGGTACGTTTCGCCTCCCTCATAGGCATTCATCTGGGGCGACTCTGAGGGGCTTGCAAATAAATATTTATTTATTTATATGAGCCGTTTAAAAGTAAATATTTTGCGTAGTGGTAAGAATGGGAATACTTTACCTGTAACTCTTCCTATTCTGATCAATAGATATAAGATTATATAAAAAAGAAACATATTTAGACAATGTTTTTTTGTTTTTTTCACTGCATATATTGCCATATGAATATTTTACAATCCTACCTACATACGAAGTTCATTCAATTTAAAAAAAACATGTGAATGCCCTTAGTTCAACACTTTATTTCTAAAAATATGCTACATTATGGGTTTTACTTTAGTTTACCTATCATTAGTTATACGTTTTTGAACTTAAACTCAGTTTCACCATGGTGACATCGGGTCTTAACGTAATACTTTCTTCATACTATGTTGCGGGTATGCCGATGAATTTCATTTGGGAGGAGTAGTTTCAATGTAGTTGGTCGCTTTACTCTGGAAAATTCTTCAAACAATATACCATGGATAAAAGCCGATGATCTCAAAAAAGTCGAAAATTTGACCTTGAGATGTGTGTACTGTCATGGCAAAGGAGCAGCTTTAGTATGGGGACCGGTTGGCAGTTTATTTTGTTTGGCGAAGAAACATGTCCCCAAAAGAGTGATATGTCCAGAACTTACCAAATATATAACAAACTCAAGTTCCACACATCAAACACAAAACAACTAATTGCAATTGTAACCAACAATTTCCTCTCCAAACAAAAATGTCGCTAATGGGCTCCTACGCTAAAGTTGTACCCAAGAAGCATGATTTAAATCAGCTTGATTTAAATCAAGTGATTTTTTTTCCAACAAAATCAGTGATTTTACAATGTTAGAAAGTGTTGTAAAAATGAAATATGTTGCAATTACAACCACTGTTTCAAACAAAACTTCCTAGGTCTATCTCTCTGTGTTCATAACATATTTCATAAGTTCAGAACTAATTACTATTTTTAAAATTTTACTCTTATTCTTCGAGCATCTTAACAGCAAAGCATCAATCACTCAAATTGAAATTCACAATAATCATGAACCATTCTGTGTTTTTTACCTTATAAATAGGATTTTAGATCGATTGAATAAATGCCACACAATAAATAATTCAGAATGATAGTGCTTAAAACAATTGTTAGAATTTAGAATATGTATCCTTAAAGTTTTATCCATGTCCCCTAATACCTTAACGTTTTTTTCCTTCTAAAATATTTTTTATCATAGAAGTTTTCAATGAAAATATTTGATTAAAACAAAAAGTTTCAGGTTTTAGTAATGGTGTGAGCATATGATTTTACTAAATGGGTAAAAATATTTCAGGCTTTTTCATTTATAAAATAGAAAAATGATTAAAGTACACTCAATGTAAAAATTAAGTACACACAATTGTTACTTTTTTTTCAGCTTTCAACAGCAAAATAGTGCAGATTACATGTGTTTATTTTTTCTACTTATGAGTGTACTATTATTCCTGGCAGTGTTAAGTTTCATTTGAGTCTTGCAATTGTATTAAAATTTGTTTATCATTATTATTATTAAAAAATATTTATTGCTGTGAAAATAGCTTAAAGTGTGTTTTTGCATATTGATTAACATGACATATTGTTGCTATGAATGTAACTTAATAAATATCCAAAATATTTAAGGTCTTTTTTAAGAAATCAAAAAAATCTGCTTTAAATTTAAAAAAATCCGATTTTTTAAAAATTTTTTTTAAAAAATCAAAAAAATCCCGAACCCTGCCAAGAAGTGAATATAGGTACATGCATTTGTACTTCTTTGCCAGATTGTTCACCATAACCATTCTTGGCTTCATCATTTTTTTACTTAAACTTGTCACAATAAGTCTTACACCATTTCATAGACCTTCTGATACATTCAAATTACGCGCAGGATTACTAAAGCTTTTTTTTTCTTTTTTATGGAATGGGTTCCCTAGGCATTTTAAATTTCGCAAATAGTAACAACAAAAAATTTCAATCAACAAAAGGTAAATTAAAAATAATTGTTGCCACTCAGTGTATTGCCTATCTCAATTGAAATAAAATATCTATAGCGGATGGTGTTTGCTTATTGTTACAAGTAACTCGATTGCGTTATTAAAAAATGGGCTTTTTGTGTAAAATCGCGTTTTTTTTTCGAGAACTCAAAAAATATATATATAAATATACACATATCTTGTATATATAAATGTACAAGAATTGCTTGTTTAAATGTATAAGAAAAATAACTAAATAAAATTAAATTAAAACATTAATGAATTTAAAACATATATATAAAATTGGCTAGGTTTTTTTTTTTTTTTTTTTGGAAACAATTATCAAATTAGCTTCAGTATTTGAAAATATTTGACTCGATTACAGCACACTGAATTACCTTTCATTGCAAATTAAAACCCTTACACGTTGGATTTCTTCAGTTTTAGAGCCGGTCATGGGTGGTTCTCAGTATATATAAAAAAATCTGAACTTCAGACAAAATTTTCTGAAAAAGTATCACCACGAATTTAAAATAAAAATTATATAATTGGGAAGTGCCGTCCCCTCCCCCCTCCCCATCCGCCCACAATACATACGTATATTGATATAAAAATAAACACACACCACACACAAAGATAGAAAGAAAAATCAATCATTTAAATGAAAGACCTGGAACATTAATACCAGAAACCAATTTCGTACAGAAACATTATTCTAAGTTTTTAAAATATTTTGTTTTGTGTCTCAAGGTAGAATGAGAAGCAATTATTATTCGTCAAGGTAATCTTAAAACAAATAAAGTCAAAATCTTTCAGAAAACCGAATATTTTATAATTTATTTTTTGGGAGAATTTTGGATCAGAATCCCCCATGGAGCTGGTATAAAGATGAGCATTTACAATTTTTCAGCACGATTTAGTAATGATTATTTTATTAGAATAAATTCCAAATGTCATAGCAAACTTACAACATAATAAAAAATAATAATCGCCTGAAGACATCTCAAAAGTTTAGACATGAAACAATAGTTTATTACACCATCAAATGTTGAGAGCTCTAAAGATACTAAAAGGCCCAAGTCGAGAATGAAAAGCAAAAGGCGGCACTAAAAAAGCAATATACATCGAGGAGATAGTAAAAATTCTGAAACACGAGGAACTTCGTGAAAGATAGGTACTATAAAATATCGCAGCATCTGACGAGAGCATATAAGAGGCCGAAAAAGGGAGGTTTTGAAGGAACCTCAATAGGGGCTGGTTTTCTGACGACAGACAAGATTCGTATATTTTGTGCATGCAAGGTTCTAAAGATTGAGATGTAAGCGTACTACAGTGAAATCCGCTTAATTGGACAGCCACTTATTCGGATCAAACTCTAAAGAACCAAAACATTTCCTATTACTTAAGCCTAATATTATTCGCTTATTGGGACCAAAAATCCGTTTAATCGGACCAGAAGAATGAAAGCAAATATAAAACAAGAGCCGTAAGTTGCCCGCGTAGAACGGATTTAAAGCAAGTCAACAAACACAAAAATTAATTTATTAAACATTAACTTTCAATAAAATCCAATGATATACAGGGTGGGCAAAAGTTTTTTTTTCTTTCTTTCTTTCTAATGGGGCTGCAGTATTGGTCATCAACCATTGCAGACCTAGTGCGTCCCCAGAGATTGGTACCAACTCTTTCAGTGGCACCACAATGAGTGTGGTACCATACCGCAATTTTGTTTTTTGAAGCTTAGTTTCCCCTAGATAGGGCACCTGAGCTCTCATTGATGCAATCTGCACTATTAATTGAATTTAGCCGAGAGTATCCATGCCAAACGGATACTCAAGGGATCTTTAACAGGCCCCATAATCATACGACATGGACGCAGACGACTTTCTGCATCTTGAAAATCCACCGACTTGGGCCAGGTTTGAACCTGCGATCCTGGGTATACAAGACCTGCATCTTACCACCACGCCACCTTTTGGCGTGGGGCAAAAATAATGACCCGGTTTTAAAGGGTTATAAAAAAACTAATACAGTTTGAGACTTAAAACTTTTTAATATTTTTTTTTTGTATTTAATACCATTTTGTTACATTAAGTTTTGAATACCACTTCAGTAAGATAGCGGCCTTCAGCACGAATACACTGATGCAGTCCATTTCTGAAGTTTTGGGAAACTTTTCTGGCACATTTCAAGGTGTATGGCGGATATTTCCTCGATAATTCGGTCCTTCAGCTCTTCTAAAGTATGGGGAACTTTCTCCTTCAAATAACCCCACAAAAAAAAAAAAAAAAGCTTAGTGACCGTAACATTACGTGGGGTATTGAAATGCACACAAAGATGCAGTCTATTCCTTCTGCGTGAAAAATAGACTGCATCAGTGTATTGCTGCAGAAGGTCTTGCCATCTTGTTGAAGTGGTATTCGAAACTTAATGTAAAAAAATGGTGTTAAATACAGATCAAAGTACAAAAAGTTTTAAGTCTCAAATTGTAATAGATTTTTTATAACCCTTCAAAACCGGGTCATTATTTTTGCTTCGCCCTGTATTGCAGGAAAGATATTTAACAAAATTCCCACTACATAGACCGTGGTAGCCTAGTGGTTAGGATGTCGGATTTCCTCCTGGAAGGTCACGTGTTCGATACCCGCTGAAGATTCACCATATACACTTGGGAATACGTGCATGTAAAATCCGTGAACCCCAATCCCTCGCGCCTGGGGGAGGGCATCTCTAAGTTCTAGTGCTAACAGGGAAGGAGGTTGGAGGAGAAAAGATGGCAGCATTACTAAAACAAAGGTCAAAGATCAAGTGAATTTTCAAATTCACTCGGCTGAGCAGTCAGCACATACAAAAAATAAAATTAAAACGTTAATAACATTCTTTGTAAAATAATTAATGTATATTTTAACCCTTTAACTACGGGTAACGTCAATGGACGATTTGGCGAAACCTTCCGGTGGTACAGGAACGTCAATAAGCGATTTGATGAATTTTTGCTGAAAATGTAGGTTTCAGAATAAAAAGTTGTACATTCGTTCTTTACATTATAAGTAATAATTTATTCAATTGAAAATGGCAAAATTAGAGGCGCAGAAGGGGGTGTTGACCACTCCCTTTTGATACAGTGTGCCGTCGATTTGCAAACAAAAAAAGCTACATCTCATAGGAATTTTGATCTTGAACAAAAAATTTCTAATCAACATCTCAAAAAATCGCCATAGGTCAAAAATGGAGCGTTTTCTCCAGTTTTGCCTTTTTCATGTAAGAAACTCATGACATATACATAAGAAATAGATGTACCGCCATTTATGCAATTTTTGGATACTTTTTTTTTTTAGCGTTCAAACAGATTTGTGAATATATTCACAAATCTGTATATATATTGTGAATCATCAATATATTGTGAATATATTGAATATATAGTTAAAGAGTTAATGAAAGTTTTAATAGCTGTTGTGTGCTTTTTAAAACTTCATATATCAAGTATAGCATGTCCAGCTTTGTTCTACGTTCGCGTAATCGGACCAACCGGTTGATGGGACCAAAATGATCGCGCCAAGATGTGGTCCAAATAACCGGAATCGACTGGATTATAGAACATTGATAATTCAAAATGAAGGGCTTGGTTTAATGATTTTTGAATTGTGCTAAATGAATAAGGGATTAATTTTTTCCAAAGATTTTTTTTCCAACAGGTGCATATATCGCACTCCGGCAAACAGTATTGAGACAACTCAAAAACCAACTTGCAATCTTGTCGTGCTGCAAAACGTCAAATGAAAATCTCATAAATTTCTCTGGCACATTGAAACCGATTATTAGGTACTGCCCCTGACATTTTAGCTCCGTTTCGTCCGTTAGATGATTTTTTCTCCGAATTTCTGTGAATGAAGTGTGAGCAACCTTTTTTCAGCCACGTTCGTGCATTAAAGGTACATATGTTTTTCCCTTCTAATGGGACTTGAAAATGGCAAAATTAGAGATGCAGAAGGGGGTCACTAACCTTTGCAGACCTAGTTCATTCCCCGGAAACCAGCATCCATTCTTTCAAGTAGCCACTGTTGGCGGATGCCACTACCACTTGCGAATTTTGTACGCTCAATTTGCCCCTAGATGGCGGCACCTGAGCTCATGCGAAACTGTACTAGGAATTTAATTTCGCCGTGAGTATCCACGCCAAGCAGTTACTCAAGGGGTCATAACATACCGCATAATCATGCGACGTGAGCGCCGACGATTTTCTGCATCTTGAAAATCCACCCACTTGGTCCAGGTTTGATGATGGGCGTACGATGCCTGTGACTTACCACTACGCCACCCTGTCAGTACTAAGGTATAGTTCGAGGGTGTAATAATATTATGGTGAGAAGATCCCGTGTGAAAATGCTAAATCATGTGCTATGTTTTTGAAAATATAAAAATAATGAACGCAGTCGGAGAGGAGGGGACTTGCGGCAAGAATGAATTTAATTAGTTTTTTTCTTTTTTTCACAACTAAAATTATTCATGTTAGAAGCTCAATGACTTCAGGGCGCATTTCTTCAGAATCACAGCCTGGTAGTTATCACATCCAATTCATCGCGCTATTGCTAAATTTTGCATCTGTCTCTTTCTTTTAAATTGCAGAAAGACCTTCGTTCAGCCTTCCTGATCTGATGATGGTAAGACCATTTCCTGAGAATGGAGCCTTAGCTTGAACGAAAATTATAAACGAGTCCTTAATCAATGCAAGTGCAACAGGAAACTCTCAATTTGCATCAAAAATTCTAACTAAACTTTTCATTCAATTTTCCTGCTGAGCAATTTGCGCGGTGGGGCGGGTTATTGTCTGTCGTTCAGGATGCTTTCTTCTGTCATTCATTTAGACCCATGACGTCATTCTGATAAGTTTCCGTTCCCTCCCGAGTGATAAACTCCGCCGGGCCCTTTCGGGGAACGTCGTGCGCTATCTGCTGTTGTTGAATCAACCTCTCCAATGAGTTTAATGGAAGTGCTCCGTCATGGCTGCCGTCAATCTGGGAGCGCGGGATGCCACTTGAGCGGCCCCCGCGTCACGCGTTTGACACACATGGAAATGGATTTAGGGGCACTGGGTGACAAATGGCCGCAATATCGGCACTGAATTTGTGCGAAAAGGGGGGATAAACCCCCACGATGAGAAAGAGTCGGAGAGAACAAGCAGGAGGAAAAAAAAACTTTTCTGACGTGGAATTTTTATTAACTGTTGTGTTAGGAGCGAAAATGTGGAAAAAAAGAGAGGCAATTATTTTATTTTAAACCTAGCACCCAGTTATTGTTATCCAGAAGGAAATACCTCTTTAAAATTTAATGACTAGAAAGTATTCGAAGCGTTAGTGTTCAAGTTCGTGATGGGGAAAAAAATACATGCTAAAAAAAAAAAAAAACATTTTTGCAGACTGATTGACGTAGGTTGAAACACATAGCGAATACCGCAATATTTTTACACTAAAGAAAAGAAATGACAAAAAAAAAGGAACTGATACTTGCCGATTAGCGTCAAGCGAGAAACATAGGTTGAAACCCATAGCGAATAGCGCAATATTTTTACGCTAAGAAAAAGAAAGGACAACAAGAAGTTCCGTCTAGAACTATACTAGAAATAAAATTTCACGTTAAATTAAAGCACAAATGAGCATTAAAACGCAGACATATGTTTCGGGATCGCTTGGAATCCCTTTTTCAATGCGACAGGGAGCTTCTAGATGCAAAACATCCAAATGAAGCAGACAGAACAACAAAAACAAAGCTTATATAGCCTAAGAATTAACTGTAAACCAATGAGAATAAAGGCAGTGTGAAGTGGAAGTAGAAGTAGTATTAAAGGCACCAATAAGAGAGCAACAAACGAATGTAGTTGGAAGTACAGAAAGTAAAAAGGAATATCAATAAAAACAAAGATGCCTTTAATACTACTTCTACTTCCACTTCACACTGCCTTTATTCTCATTGGTTTACAGTTAATTCTTAGGCTATATAAGCTTTGTTTTTGTTGTTCTGTCTGCTTCATTTGGATGTTTTGCATCTAGAAGCTCCCTGTCGCATTGAAAAAGGGATTCCAAGCGATCCCGAAACATATGTCTGCGTTTTAATGCTCATTTGTGCTTTAATTTAACGTGAAATTTTATTTCTATTACTTTGCACAAAGTTTAATCATTACTAGAACTATACTAGCCTATTTTCCCGTACACACCAACTTCAAATTTATAATCTAGCTATCTCTCTCTCTCTTTCTCGTTTACCTTTAGTTCTTAATTGCTTCAAATATACCTTTTTCAACGGTTACATATTCATTCACTCATTCATTCATTCCTTTAGTCAGTCGTTCATTCATGTATTTATTCACTCATTTACTTATTTTTTCATTCATTGGCTCATTAATTCACTCATTTGTTCATTCATTCTTTCACTTATTCATTAATCATTCATTCAAAAATATCATAGGAAAATAGGCTCGTTAGTTCTGGATGAACTTTTTATCTGTACATGTTCTAAGTTATAAGGGCTTTCCGATAAAGTTTGTTCCAAGCAAATCGGTCCGTTAAATCAGGATTTATATAGGATTGAAATTTCCCCGTAGGCGCTATGTTAATTTTTTTGAACTGTTCAAAAATGAATAAAAATTGTTCAAATCAATATTTAACGCCAAGAACTTCTTCCAGTGAGCTTGTTCATTGGAACTTGGATCTTGTACCCAGAGTTTACATAATTTGCTTCATTTTCGCCCGTAGGCGCTAATGTTAAAAATTTTTGAACTGTTCAAAATTGAACAAAAAAATGTTCAAATGAAGTTAAAATATGGAAATGAGATGTCCTCGCCGAGATCTTTCGAATGCAAAAAGAATTTTTCCAATCGGACAATTCGTTCAAAAGTTATTAAGGGGACAGACCGACAGACAGACAAAAAGAGCGACAGACCGACGACACACTTTTTTCCGATCTCGAAACCCTACTTTCAAATTTTTTATTTTTCAATCTTTATTTAATTACTTCACTTATTTTTGACTTTTCTTTATTTTTAACGATATTTTCACGATACATTAAGCCTTCTTTCATGCTTTATTATTTTTTTTCTTTACTTTTACGGGAAAGTAGGCTAAAAAAGGGAACTGATACTTGCTGATTAGCGTCAAGCGAGAAACATAGGTTGAAACACATAGCGAATAGCGCAATATTTTTACGCTAAGGAAATGAAATGACAAAGAACGGAACTGATACTTGCCGATTAGCTTCAAGAGATAAATAATAAGGATTTTATACTTCACTGATAACTTAAAGGAATTTTTAGGAACAAAATATAAATCTTGCTAAAAGACACAAAGACGGAGCTTGATTTTTGAAAATATAAAGCTGTAGAAAAACGTGTAAAAGTTATTGTAGTTTCACGAAAAATTTGAAACCAAAAAAAAAAAAAAAAAGCAAAAGCAACGTTACTAAGGCTTACATTTGGAAAAATATTGCACACACACGTTTCGAAGTTACAAGAAACCCATTTTGTCAACGTAGAAAACGTTCTCCCAAGAAGCAGCCGTAACGTGAATGACTTCTTTGATATCTGGCAATTTCGGATAGAAATACATCAAAGGAATGCACAGCGTGAACTGTCAACCAAATAGGGATTTACTGGCAATCCGAGATTCAAACATGGCGTTAATGCAATCGCTTTCTATACTTTGCGCCATTTGTCCAATAACTTTTTTCGACATCATTTCAAGTAAATAACAATGTGCAAAACAACAGAACTGTAATTTTGCATGCTAATACTTTAAAACGTTTTTTGTTATTTCAATGTCTTTCTATACTTTCCCTGGTGTATGGAATCCGCCATTTAGTTACATAAAAGAGTTGAAATGCGATAATTGATGAATTTGTTCAAAGAAAAACATTTCTGTGTTATTTTCTTTTTTCTTCTATTAAAGAGAATTTAAGTATAAAGAGATCTTTTTACAAACTTTAGTTCAGATATTTTTTTCCCATTAAAAAAAATCACGTACAAAGATTTACCTCAAAACAATCGACCTCATAAATATATATAAATATATATCAGTCATTTTTCAAGTTAAGAATGATTTATACTTCCCTAAAGATTCATTTTCATCAGTCAGTTTTCGATAAAGAAATTAATAACATATTTCAAAAATCAGCTCATGCAGAATACGGAAGTTTTGGTCATCAAACTTGATCATTACATGATAACATGAAGGAGACAATTATAAAAAGAACAGAAACACGAGACATTATGTAGTCTTAATGTTCTGAAAGAATAAAGAGTGAGTAATTTTTCTTGTAATAACTACGTCATTGAAATCCCAGATTAGAAAAGACAACTTGAAGTCGAATCTATGGAAACCAAACCTTGATTTTTATTTTCTAACGTGTGAAAGTTCTTGCATACTTTCAATCTTTCAAATTTCCAACGTTTACAGTAGGGGAAACTGTCACAGAAACTGAATCGATTTGGGGGCAAAATTTGAGAGTCATATGTGATGGGACGTCGATCGTAAATGGTGAAAGCTTTAGAAAGACGAGAAAACACTTTTTCGATTTTATAAATAAATGAGTTTTATTTCTCCGAGATTTGAAATGCATAAAATATGCAAACTAAATTGGGTTTGAGCTTAAAATAAAGAGGGAACTCGAATAAAAAATGCGGGGAAAAAATTTATTCTGATGTATGGATAGCTTACTTACTCTCAAAATCCAGACAACCTTCACATCTTTTTACGAAAAAATTCGGCAAAAGGAAATTTTTTTAGCGCTTTTAACTACTATCAGGAAACATACTTGTTCCTAAAAGTAGTTAAAAGCACTGAAAAAATTTTTTCATCATTCCGTGTTATTTTAAACTTATATTTATTGAAAAATACTTGTAAACATTTCCTCAAAAAGGTTAAAGTTTTTTCGGAAAAAAAAAAAAAAAAAGAAATATTGATACGCAGTTAGGTACACTTTTTACAAAAATGATAACAAGTCTTCCCATAAAATGTTCCCTGAAGTTCTAAAACAATGGAATTTTGCGCTAACGTGCAATTTTTTAACTTTACTTGTGCACAAAGTTCCTTTCATTAATTTAATTAATGGAACTGATGTTGTGAATCTCAGTTTAGTTTATTTTTACTATTTGAAAACTAAAAAAAAAAAAAAAAAAACTGGGTCGAATATTTGAAACATATCCGTGATTTTTATCATCAAAAACTGCCTTTACAAAACATATTCAGCAGAAATTAAAAAAAATTTAGATTCACTAGACCCATTTACGATCTATAAACAATTGTAAGTACAAAGATAAAACAACGTAAAAAAGCACAAATTCAGAATAATAACTAACGCAAATAGCTGTTGCGAAGCTACAATGGAGCCTCTTCATCAGTGCAAAACTGCTTTAATGGCGAGGCTAAACTGACGTTCATTTCAGTGATCTGAGAAACCATCTACAGGAAACGTTTATTGTAAAATAATAATAATATTATTGATATTAATAACTATATCAAGCCGGCAGGGTGGCGTAGGGGTAAGGCACTGGCCTCGTACTTCCAAGTTCGCAGAATGAAACCTGGCCCAAGTCGGTGGATTTTCAAGATGCAGAAAATCGTCAGCGCCCATGTCGTATGATTATGCGGCATGTTAAAGATCTCTTGAGTATCCGTTTGGCTTGGATACTCTCGGCTAAATTGAAAAATTGCTACAGCAGTTGGGTAATTCCATGTCACATCAACCAATGGACAAACCCTTGCGCCTCTGGATTTCATTTATTTTTGGCTCAAATGGAGTATTCATATGATAAATGAAAAATACCAAGTTTTGTTTTGTTTTTATTCATTCGTTTTTGAATTATAAATTTTTTAAATTTTGTCAAAATCATAAATTTTGCATATTCATGAAACTTTAAGACAGCTGTTATTAAAAAACTATCTGATCTAAAAAAATAACTTGTACTGTTTTGCTCAGTATTTTATGAGTTTTATAAAATATATAACATGACACAGCTACTTAATTTTTGTTTTGTTTTTTGTTTTGCAAACGAAAAATTTATAAAATTTAAAATAATTCAAAATTGAAATTTTTAATTTTTTTGAAAAAAAAAATGTATTGTACTTGGCTTCTTTTTAGCAAGATGTATGCAAAATCTCAGGATGGTGTTCCTGTGGTATCATGATGAAAAAAAAATTTTCTCTTTGAACATTTAAATTGAAGAGAATTTTTTTTTTCATCTTGATACCACAAGAACACCATTCTGAAATTTTGCATACATGTTGCTAAAAGGAAGCTAAGTACAGTACATTTTTTTTCAGAAAAATTAAAAATTTCCATTTTGAATTATTTTAAATTTTATAAAGTTTTTGTTTGCAAAACAAAAAAAAAAAATTTAAGTAGCTGTGTCATGCTATATATTTTGTAAAACCCCATAAAATACTAAACAAAACAGTGCAAGTTTCATCTATTTAGGTCAAATAGTTTTTTAATTACAGCCGTCTAAAGATGATCAAACAAAGCAAAATTTATGATTTTGTCAAAATTTTAAAATTTATAACTTTGGAAGGAATTTTTGAAAAACTTCAAAACTTCAGTTTTTTCATCTTCAAAGTCAGTATAATAAACAGACAAAAAATAATTACAATCTAAAATACTGACCTCAAAAATTATTTTTTTATTGTTTGATTTGACATGGACTTACCCAGTTTCGCATCATTTAGAGCTCAGGTGCCGCCCTTTTAGGTAAAACTTGAGTTAAAATTCTGAAGTGTCAACGGCATCCGCCGATAGTGGTGCTACGTGAAAGAATGAAAGTCGCTTTCTGAGGAATGCACGAGGTCTGCCATGGTTAGTGACCATACGCAGCCCTCATTAGAGAGAAAAAAAATAACTATATCAAAATTAACGATAGTAAGGAATTTTTTTCAACGCTGTTTATTGATTAATATTAGCGAAATTACGTAGCGTCGCCCATACCATAATAATATTGAGAAAATGTATCAATTAAAATAATTAAATCATTCTTTAATTCACCTTCGTTTTATTTTTGTGATTTTTGCTACGGAAACAATGTCTCTTAAGTAAAGAAATTTCGTGAAAACTTGATTCGAGCTATGAAGTACATGTTGCATCTGGAGGATGAATGTTTATTTGAACGTACGATTTCAAAAAAAAATTTTTTTTTTTTTTTCTGTCGCAGTATGGATTTCTAAATTTATTGAATACTTGCTCTTGAAATATTATTTATAACTTATTGCATTTTTAGAGATGGAAAGTTTGGCACATTCCAATAATGGACAGTTCGGAAAATGCGTCATCGGGTGGTCAATCGTTAAACAATGCTGACCACTACTTTCCCCCTCGAACAATGGACGTGCTAAATCGATTAAATGGCTAGTGTAGAACCGTACCTTTTCCCTCCCTCTTCGAACAATTTTAACGTCCTAGCCCTCCCCTCTTCTTTTCTACGTTTGGAAGTGCGTGTTTTATAGTCTTCGGTTCCAAACGATCCGGTTACCGAGGAAAAAAAAGCAAACGTTTTATCCTGATAAACGATTTGCAGACGATAAAACAGGAGCACGATCCGAAATACTTTTCTTTCTGTGAGGTTTTTATCTTCTTTTTTCTTTTTCATTTTTCTCTGCTTATCAGCTCTGATATGCATCCTATCTATGGACGCACGAATGTGAAACTGAAAGTGAGCAAAATCCCACATTTACGAAAACACGTGAGATATATTTTTATTGTCCTTTTTTACAAATAAATGCTGAAGAAGAATTTAAAAAAATGTCTAGATAAAACTACAACAAATAATTAAACATCAAAACACCGTTATCTTGCTCTTTTTCTCATTAAAGTAGTTTATCTATTTAATGAGACTTTCTATATAAAATGCATTTTCTTCCCTTTTTAAATGACGTGTAATTAATCACTTCTGAGTTTCTGACATGGAAGATGTTTACCTGGATCGCCTGTTTTGTGAATTGAGTGAAATTCTAAGAGTACTAGAATAAAGTATTTTTTTAACGACTCATTGGTGAAGTAATTATGTTGATTTATCTCTTTCGAGCAACATGTACGTCCAGAACTAAACGAACCTAGTGTCCTGTCAACTTACATTGGTTTTGTACATTTGTCCTCATCATAAAGCGGATTTTTAAATAATAATCTTAAAAACGATTAGACGTTAGCAAATTTTCTTAATATTATTATTTTTACGATTTCAACTTTGCCGTGTTCTGAGTGCGAAAGCAGAGGTAGTTTTAATGAGAAATATCAAAACTGATATTGCAAGCATCTTTACTTTTTTCAAGTGTTTAAAAATTATTGTTAATAATGCCAACGGATTATCAATTTCTACCAAAAACATGATGTAAGCTCTTTGTTGATAAAACACAGCTCATTTTGTTTCTTTCCTGGATATGTGTGTTCCTTTTTTATGTTTCTGTACATTTTTAAGAAAGTTTTAAGAAATTGTACTATGAGCACATGTTTAAAATTTTGCACAATTGTTTATATAAGACAAATGCTTTGTGCTAAAATGTAAGTACAAAGATAAAACAACGTAAAAAAGCACAAATTCAGAATAAAAAGTAACGCAAATAGCTATTTCGAAGCTACAATGGAGCCTCTTCATCAGTGCAAAAAAGAAACGCTCAACACGTGATTTTACCATTTCAAAATCATCTGACCAAACTAAAATACTTCACAAATGTACTCACTAATACAATTTTTTTAAACATAGTAATATTAGATAGTTCCTGTATAGTGTAAAGCATAGAAACTTGGCATTTAAAGCCAACGTTCTTCTTTTTCTTTACTTTTAATAGTTTATTAGCTTAATTTGCTTCAATTTTGTATTCAATACTATTTAATGAAAATTTTTTAGCTATCTATTTCTTGTTTTTATTTATTTATTTACATATTATTATTATTATTATTATTATTGTTATTATTATTATTTTATTTACTACTGAATTTTTTAAAGGGATGTAACTAAAAATTAGTAACTAGTTATTTGCATTACACAAAAAAGAAAAATTATGTTTAAATTTCAAGGTACAGTGAAACCTGTGTAATTTGACCACTTGCGGTGCAGCACTTAAGTGGTCAACTTATAGAAGGTGGAGATTATTATTATTATTAATTTTTTTTTGTCATTTCTTACACTATGCATTTATTCATTTGCAATTAATTAAAATATAGCTTCATGTATTAACGTTACTTTTAAGCAGTAATTAGCAATTTTTTTCACAATTGCCTAAAATATCATTAAAGAAATAAATGAATGAATTAACCTGAATTATTTACAATGCATCTTATACAACTTTAAAAGTAAAGTACTTAGTAAAAAATGAAGATACTTATCTTATTAATTATGCAACTTACTTAAATGATAGTAAAGATTTAATAAAATTATATAATTTTTCAAAATGGCTACATCAGATGGAAGAAAAAAAGAAGAAACTCAACATTGAAAAGAGTTTTCCCATACGGTTAACTTACAAGGAAGTTCAGGCAAACTTTGTATTAATGTTTCATCCTCCAGACATACTAGTCCAACATTATAGCATAAAAAATTTACTAGAGAGGTTATTTTAGTTTTTTTTATCTTTGCAAAATTAAATAAACACATAAATATAGTAATAATTAGGTGGTTCACTTACAGGGAGATTTTTATAATACTCCCATCCAAATTTGATGTTCATAAGCGGTCAATATAGACAGGTGGTCAAGTTACAAAGGTTTCTCTACACTATATAATATATGGCTAGTTCCGTTTCTGACAAAAGTAGTCAACTTTAAGGTTTTACTGTATTTTCATTTTAAATAAAGTTTTAGAACTCTCATACTACATTTACCCAAACATTCTAGTGGAAAATCTACAAATGTATAAAATCTAGTGCAACTGTAAATCAACAAAACATTTTTTTTCGGAAAGATCCCGTCATAGCAAAACAAATATCTTCTAGCCATTGATAGGAACTTAATATTTACATATTTCAACATAAAAACGCAGTTCAATTTATTTTGTCTCTGCATGGAAAAAAAAAAAAAACTGGTAACATTGCTTTTTTCTCTTTCTTTTCATTACTTTTTTTTCTTTCTTTGAAGAAGCAGGAAAACATTCTATTCATTCGCTACCCCCGCGGAAGCAATTAAGCGGCCGTTAATGAACCGAGTTCTCCCGAGGGGGTTCCCCTGGAAGAGATACGGGAAAATGTGTCAAAACAGACAGATTGCCCACCCGACCGGCTGGATTGCATAAAAGAGGAAAGCGGTGCTTCACAGCGAAGATCCAACACCAGCACGCTTTAATTACAAATTTCATTTTAATTCCGGGAAGAGCAGACAACAAGCAAAGAATATACCTGTCTTAGGATGGAAAAGCTTAAATAAATACATTTTTGAATGCAATGCAGTTTTTTTCTCAGTTATTACAAGGAGACAAGCACCACACAAACACATATGACTATAATATTTTTTTGCTCTGATTGCTAAAAACCTAAAAATACACTACTTTCACGAAAAATGTTTTGTTACAATCTGTTTTGATACACTGTTGCTTGACTCAGGCCAACTGGTTACTGAAGGCCACAGAACTCAATGTTCACCTGACTTTATCCTTTCCATGAAGTAGGAACAAAACCGAATTTTATTGCTTTTATCCTCCGTGTTATTTTGAGTCAGACGCTCTTTAAAACGGAATGTGTCACGTGACTATTCAGTTCTTATGCCTGTTTATCTAGTTGGCTGTGAGTTATCCATAGTGTCTGATTTGTGTGCAATACATAAAAGATAAAAAGGAAAATCCAAAAAGTGAGTCTGTAGTTCTATTAATTCAGAAAACTATCGTTTTTCCGAATAAAGGCAAACGGGAAAAGGAATTATACATAAAATTCAGAAATTAAATAAATAAATAAATAACTAAGAAGTATCTAGATGACTTATAGAACACTGATATAGTACATATAAAACCTAAAAAGTACCTAGATTTCCTTCATTTTTATGTACGATGAAAAAAGAAGTTGGCTTCCCTCTTCATTAAAATGCATATTTGAGTTATGAACACCCAAAGTAAAATGCACTGCACAGAAATAAAAATGAGAATTGACATCCTTTTTTCCCTGCTGAGTGAATTTTGTTCAATTTCCTCCCAGCTAAGTTGACACGGGACCTTTGCATCCTAAGGTATCTGCACGGGCCGATAATAAAGTTAAGGATTTTATGCGCGGGGAGGGTCCGTCATCTATTGTTGTCTCTTCCTAGTGAGGGTGTCTGCCATCTGCCGCACTTCCAACCGCCCATAAACTCTTCCAGGCTTCCAGGGAACGAGTTAGGATTTCCTTTGTCGGCCGCTTTAATGGAGAGGCACCTGCATAGAAAGCGACTCTAATGTACCTCAGCGAAAATTCTTCCAACCAGGTGTAAAACGGAAAGCCTGTCCGGGCGAACAAAAATCGCTTTCGAATTTAAAAATATTCATATAAAACGTGATTCTTCACTGGAATCCTTCCTTTCTTGTGTGGTTCGTTAAATTAAAGTCCAAGTCGATTTAATAATCCAGATAACTATACTGAATTTCCAGGTGGAAAAGAAGTTCTGAATGCAGGCAAAATTATGCATCCGGAGACTCGATTAAACATTCACGTCATTTGGCATGTCACTCTTTAACTATATAATGGTCTACTATGGAGTCTATAATGGTCTTTGCTCCAATGCTTCGCGCAAGAGCAAAAAGCAATGGAACAAAAGAGATTTTGCTTGGAGCAGGAAGACCACTACTCCGCAGTACCACTAGTCCGATTTCTTCTTATATATAAGCGGATTATTCTGCTTGTCTGTCCGCTATAGACTCCCAGGCCGATTTACCGATCGGGACCACATTTGGTACGGTTAATGTTTACGACCCGAGAAACTCGAAACTCATCGCAGCAAAAAATGAAAGTTGTGACTCAATTAGTTTTTTATTTAATTATTATTTTTTAAATTTTTCAATGATTCTTTGACCTGTTTTATTTTATTTTTGCGTTGTTGCCGTCGTTTCCAACCATATAATTACAGTTGCCGTGTGAACAAACAAATCAATGCAGTTGCCATTGTTATAATAATAATAATCAAAACGTTTCTCTAGCATATTGAGTGACGCTTCGCCTTATTTTCAATCTCCGTTAAAAATTAATGTCTACGCGATATTTTTCTTATTAGAGTGGAAGCGCTCTTTTTGCCCAGTTTCATTCGAACTTTTGTTTTGAAAAGCATAATAAAATTTTCAATAAGTTATTTCGATGAAAAATATATATTTTTCACAAACAATTTGACTAGATAATTAATAAATATATAGTAGTGTGGGGCAGTATGCAAAGGGGTGTCCTGGCTGCTTGACCTGGGTAATTCAGTTTGAGTTAGCAGACACCTTTGCAGAAATCATTTTAATTACAATTTATAATACCTAGAACACCGGTCATTTCGTATGACCGCCGGACTTACTAGTATATATATTTAAATAAATATATATATGTTACGGTGAATCTCCGAAATCGGAGAATGTCGACAAACACCGGTGGATATTGACATACACCAAGTAGAGAAGTTGACAATCACCGGTGAATGTCGACATACACCATCTATCAGACCGGTGACTGTCGACATTCTCCAATTTCAGGCATACGCCGTAACATATATATGTTTTTTTTTTTTTTTACTAAAATTTCATTAACATTTTCAAAATAATATTTCCGTATTAAAATTAGTTTTGAGTAAACAAGAACAAAGAATGAAAGATATTTTTCATCAGTAATCTCATACAAACTAATCAAAGACGCGGATGAATAAATATGAAGCACATTTTTAGTGCTTAATAAAAATAACATAAATGAAATTTAAAATTAAATAATTAAGTAATATGGTTCTTAAAAAAAAGACTTGTAGCACGGAACGGAGCTGGAGCAAATATTTAGAGTTGAAGCTGAACAAATAATAAAAAAAAGGTGTTGCTCCAGTTCCCTGGTATTTAAGATTTTTTTTCGGGCCACATGTGCTTGACAACTATTTCGCACGGGCCGCGAAGCAAGAAATACGTGAAAATAATATGTGTTCTGAGCAAAAAAAAACTAAACTCAGTGGCGCGATCGCCCATTGGAGGGTCACGGCTTACTGTACCCATCCCAGCTTTCGAGACCGAGGGCTCTGGGGTGCAGAAGCAGATGTTCCGGTCAAGTGGTCGGCCTGACGCGGAACACCCCACTGTTTAGTTCTTAAGCCTTCTTGGTCCGCGAAGAAGAAATACATGAAAATAATATGCGTTCTAAGCAAAAACTGGTTAACAATGTAGTAGAATTTTGCTTACAAATGGCTCTTTCCTGGTCAAATTAATCTGTTTGACGCTACGCTCAGTTAGGACTTCGGGGAGGGGGCTCCTTTCCCCCACTTTCTTCTGACCGTCCCTTTAATTAGGAGCCATATTTGTTCGCACATTTCAAACCCCTTTACCCGCCCTTCAGAGTGGTTTCTTGTTAATTTAAGATTTATACATTATGCATATATCTCATTGACTCGTCTTTTACATTGATATCAACTTTATTTCCATTGATTTAAAACGCGTCTTATTAAAATGAGACAAACATTCTACGAAATTAATATTTACATTCATCAGGCGAGTTTTTTTTTTTTTTTTCGCTTCACCCCGAACAAACAGGTGAGTAACGCCGAACCATTTTTTGTTGAAATAAAGCCATTTGGAGCTAAATAAAAAAGAACAGGGCTTTTAATGGGGAGTTGGGGAGAAAAAAGGAATGGAACTTCCTGGACGGGGGAAGAGTGATTCAGCCTCTTGAAAAGAAGCCTCGTGCCACGCTCGTTAGAGAATCCGGAAGAAGGAGGTTCCAGAAACTCCGGAGGAAAAGAAAAAGTTTTTGAGTTATAACAGAGCTATAGTACAATCACAGATCAAATCCAGTTGATATTCATAAACATAAGCAATGGATAGGCAAGTCAGTAGCATTAATAGAGCTCTACATTTTTATGTATATAAAATATAAATAAAACGAAAGTTTGTTTCTGACAAATTAAATGTTTTCGCAATCAAGAACTGGGGTTAGGTGTTTGTTTCTCTAATCTTTTACCCTCTCTCTTCTTGCCCCCCCCCCCCCTTCTTGGTTCAACATTGCAAATAAAATTGTCCACGAATGAGTAACTTAAATGAAATCTGAAAATCAGAATCCTTTAAATGAAAATGTGATGAGACAGAAACACTTCGTTATTCAGAGACATATATAATAAAAAATGAAAAAAATTTGCAAAGCAATTGAAACTAAAACAATTAGCTAAGAGACTAACAGTAGCCTACGATTGTAAATGTAGAACTGTTGCAAGTGATGTCTTAATCAGGGGTCGTGCCAAAGGAGATTCGGGTCCGTTTTCGACCCTTCACAATATTCGAACTAGCCAAAACGGACCCTCCCCAAAATTCAATTCAAACAAAACGGAATCTTCACAAATTCCAATCTTCCAAATCGTACTTTTCACACCATTATTTATTATAAAAGTGTAAAGTAATAATAAAATTTTTCATCACTATAGGGACCGTTTATAAATGATGTTTCATTTTCAATATATTTGACACCTCTCCTCCCACATGTCACGCTATATTACATTAGCACAAAATAAGTTTAATTTGCTGATTTTAAATGTCTTTATAGACATAAAATGTACGATGTCACACTTCTTGTCACACCCTCCCCTGTCACACTTTCTTTAACCCCCCCCCCCCCCCTTGAAGCGTGACGTTATTTATGAATGGCCTCATGTGTAAATTTTCAATTTTCACAAAAATCACTTTAAAATTCACTAAAAACGGACCCTGTTAAAAAAATGCTGGATCGACCCCTGCCTTAAATTTTAATTTATAACTGCTCTTGAAGTTCCTTGGATTCATTTTCTCGTTCACAGAACCTGTAATTGCAATACCGACGCTTCTCAACGAAATTGCGAATTGACCCAGGACCGTATTGCCATTCCGGTTCTCAATCACGCCAAAGCGACAGTCGCAGGAAAAAGAAAGAAAAAAAAAAAGAGCGCTTTCCGTTTTTCGAACATTTTCCCCCTTTTCGCACGTGCACCCCCGCAACATCATTAACTCGATGCTACGCTCAGTTAGGACTTCAGAGGGGAGACGTCTGCTTTCCCCCACCCCTTTTCCGACCGCCCCTTTAATTAGGGGCCATATTTGTTCGCGCATTCCAAACCCCTTTCCCCGCCCTTCAGAGTGGTTTCTTATTAATTTAAGATTTTTTTTTTAACATTCAGGTACATACCAAGAGATTCGCTCTCCAGTCTAATCACTTTTGGGCTAAAAATAAGGTTAAACGAGTTGCATTCGATCTAGCGTCGCGTAGACTGTACGCCAGATGCGAGGCGGGAGGAAAAAAAAGATCTCTTTGCATTTACCGCCTCGAGCTATCAAGATTAGTGATGTAAATTTAACGGAGTCCCCCGACAAATACACCTCATACTGCCACAAAATGGAACTGTTAAAAACTTCTTGAGCGTATCTTATGCTAGAACTGAGACCGAAAAAAAATCGTCTCACGGCGTTTTTACACGTCGAAGAGAAGCGATTCAAATCTCAGTGAAAAAAGAAAAAGTTCTTTTTTTTTTTTTTTTTTTGAAAGGGAAACTTTAAATGCTCTTTCATTTGCTGTGCTGATGCGTTAATCCGTTCAGTTTCATTTCTACGAAGCAAAAAGTAATTTTCCGGGAAGAACTTAATTAGATTTTTGTTTCCCGAAAACCCTTCAAACGATGGCACAGAAAAATTGCTGAAAGCTGTAATAATTTAGTAATTTAATAGTGCAACATGGTATGTAGCTACAGTTCGTCCATGGAATTTCGACATTCAGCGCATGGCAGAAAAGAACGAATCCATTCGAGTTTTAGGGAAGTTCGTTTTGTAAGAGGTGCGTTTGTTTAGTACGCGAATCAGAATGTTTGCATCTCTGTTTGTTGAAAGCAACTAAATTTATAAACTGGCACATAGCATCATTTCCAAGAAACCAATTATACTGAACGAACTAGAACGAGAACGAAAACGTCACATTGCTTAGCCCAGCAGTTCTTCCATTGAACATGAAGGGATTCTTCCTGGCACTCTGCCAGGCAGATTGCTTTGGTTGATGGTAGAACTGTAAGGCATATTATACAAGGTAAATGATTCCCCTCCGGAGGAAAAAAAAAAAAAAAGAAAAAGTTTTTGAGTTATAACAGAGCTCTAGTACAATCACAGATCAAATCCAGTTGATATTCATAAACATAAGCAACTTTGACTGACTTTACAGCACTTATGCTCTTTAGTGTTCGCAATAATTTACTTCTTTTAGAGATACGTTGAACCAACAGTTTCTCTTGATGCTCGATACTCATACGCAAGTGCACCACTAGAGGCGCGTCTGTTGTTTAATTTAATAACATGATTTCTTCAAAAGAAAAAGGGCACTGTCGAGTGCAAAAGCCTTGAACTAATAACGAATGAGAAAAAAAAAAATTCAATTTTTGCTTTGCTCTACATATCAATAAATGCATTAGTAGCAAAATTAAAAGCCATTTAAATTTTTTCTTTGAAAACAAAAACTACATACTTTACTGTCCGTGTCTAAAGATGTAATAACAAATTTTTTGGTGTAAGAAGAAAGATCCTTATTTCAACCGGTTATTGAGAACAAGTAAAAAATGCAGAATTCTATGATGTTGAGAGTTTACTTTCTGAGTTCTCATTTAGACTCACGACCAGAAAATATAAGCGACATTTGGGAAGAGATGGGTTAGAGGACATCAAAGAAAGGGAAAGGGGGGTATCAAGGAAAACAGATTATTACGGTGATGGTGCTCCATTGCTGGATGTTACATCAAGATGAGCTTCTTTAGAGAACATAAAAAGAAAGAGCTTGAAAAAGATCCAACGTATCTTCTACACATGAAGTAAACTTATGAATATTTTACTTACTTAGTCATCAAGGGTGTGTAAAAAAAGAAATGGTTTCTACTCAGTGTAGTAACGGAGAAAATATAAGTGTATTAGAATTGTAATTGCAGACAATACGATTCTAAAACATTTACATTTTTTTACACACAGTAAAACTCCTCCTTACGAACATCCCTCAAACGGGGACACCCCTCTTAGGAGGACAGCTTTTAGTTCTCCAGCAGCAAATCATTGGGTTTAAAAAGACCCCTCTTTACACTTCTGTACTACGACAGATGTTCCTCGCAGTAGAACATTGATGCTAAAAAGACCCCTCTTTTGCGGACACCTTTCTATTGCGGACAAAAGTTTTTCTCTGTAGATGAGTTTCACTGCACTTCAAATCCTCCAAACAGACACCTGTCTTAGGCAGACAGTTTTTAACTCGTTTCAATAAAACATTGAGCCTAACCCCCCCCCCCCCTTTCGTGGACACCCCTATTATGGACATGTATTTTGTCGCGCTAGAGTCTGCTACTGAGGAGCTTTACAATACTTTTTTTTGGGGAGGAGAGAAATGTCGGGCAACTCAATGTTTGGATAAATATGGTTTAATGGATTTTACCCAACGAATATAGCACAAAGAAAAGCTAAAAGCTTCCCGTTTATTATCCATTCCACAACCAAAACATCGGAAACAAAGATTTAATGAATCGATATTTAGCTTGGCGCCAGAGTGCATTATTGCATTACGCAGCTAACAAGCAAGTGCAGTATTTTCCTCCCCTTTGATATTATTTTTCTTTATTTGCGGGCACTCTAGTGAACGATGAGTTGAATCTCGAAATGTATGCATCTGTTTCCCAAATGAACGAGACCCGGGAGCTGAATGAATGGCTCAGCCGAATCCGAGAGGAGGAAAAAAAAAAGTGTCACTCGAATTCGTCACTCGAGATAAATAGGGAAGTTTTCCCACCTTCTTTTTAATATTCTCTCTCTATTTCTCTTTTTCTGAAAAGGAGGGGGGTCGAGGAGCAACGGAAGCGGGCTGTCCGAAACGTGAGATTCGACTCGCACGTGGATGGGACGGGAAAGAGAAATATAAATAAATGGCCGCCGCTCTCCTCCCTCCTATCTCCTTTGCTCTCTCTCTCCCTCTCTCTGGGAAGTAGGAAAGAAATTTGGGATGAAGCATCACCCGCCATTTTGGTACTCGCATTCCGATCTCGGAAGATAACCGTCCTCTTTTTGGAACAGTCAAAGAATACATTCACCTTGTCAATTTATTCCTAAATTTTTAAGTGTATATGATTCGAAGGGGGCTTTCCCTCACAGACAATGACGCTCGTGGTCTCAGAAACTAAAAAAAAAACGCTTTTAAGAATATGTCCTATGGAAGCGTAGCTGGGGGGGGGGGGGGGGGGGTTAGTCGCCTCCAATATATCAAAATAGCATATAGAAAATTTCAGTGATATTTTTATTTTTCAGTGATTAGCGCCCATGGGTGACTTTCTTAGAAAAAGTTGCCCTGCAGACCCACCTGTCGCCATACCACCATAGGCGATTTACGCTCCTGTATTCTGTGATTTTACCTGGAAAAAATATTTCTCTTTTTTTAAGCAAAGTGATTGCAGAATTTTTAAAGGAAGATTTTGCTATCTCAGATCGAAAGAAGAATATTTAATTTTTCGTACTGTAAATTATTATTAATATTATTATTTAAGTGGCGGATTTTTTTTTGACGGACAAAACTCGTCAAGACGGACTCGGAAAGGAAAAAACAATAATCAAAATTGATAAATGGGTGACTAAAATGGGTAAGAAGGTTGAAATTCAACTTGTGAGTACAATATTTCCTTTACTTCGTACAAAGAAGCAAACCGACCGGCTCATAACATAAAAAAATTCGTTAAAGTGGTTAAAAAGCTGTCTTGCACAATTTTCAAACTTTGATTAATTATTGAAATTAAACCTTTGCAAAAACAATACAGATAAATATATTTCGTTTAACAGTTATCGTTTATTAAACTGTTTCGTTTAACAACCTCTGGTAGAATTAGTATATAACAAAAAAAATTTCTGTTGAGCCTTTATAAGACCGTCTTGTTCTAGTAATGTTATACTAAAATGTTTTTTGGATTTGGATTGGTTTCAAAAGGCAATTCGTCTACGTCACTGAATAAAATTAACATAATTTTTACTCCCCTCTCTTTTTTTCTGGGGTGGGGGGGGGGGGGGGAAGGGTAAAGTATATCTAACGCATTTAAAAATTGATGCACTGGGTGGTAAGTGCTCACAGTTTTCATAAAACTACTGCAAAAAGTGTATTGTAAAAGTTCATAAGTGGCTCATTTGGTGGTGATCATATTTACCTCCACCTTATAAAGGGTTAAAACGGTTAAAAAGTATTTGTGCTGTCCTTGCATAAATACATACTGTATACAGTTCAAATATATATAAAAGGTATTTATGTATGCTATTATTAATTCTATTATTATTCTATAGTTTATTTTTTATGCTATTCAATTATAACTGTGCCACTGTGTGGCATTTTTAGGACGTTAAATTTTCATTGCTGTTGTTTATCCAGCATTGTCTATACATATGTGTATCCATTATCCGTCAAACATATTTTCTTGTATTAATACTTGTTTGACTTCCAAACATCATGTTTAAAGTTATTAAAAGATAAACGTGTGAGAATTATCATGTGACCCTTCGTTGTCGCCTAAAATTAAGTATATTTATCCATATAATAAAATTAATCTTAAAACTGCTAGTCACTTTGCGAATTTGAATACGGTGAGCATTTTTTTACAGTTAGAAAAAAACAACAAGTAAAAGTTTTGAACATGGATCCGGTATTCCAAATTTTTGAGTTCCTCCGCCGGTTGTCACAAATAATTTTATTTATTTATTTTTTTTTACAGGAGAAGGAGTAAAGAAAGATAAAATTTCTGTATAATATGCATTACGATTGCATTAAATACTATAACTAACTCAGTGGTCATCAGTCTCACTGAAGGGAGATTTTCGATGATTGAAATATTTTAACAAAACAAACTGCTGTTAAGCAGAAAAACTAAGTTTTCTAAAAGTTGTTCAAACGTATGAGACTGAATTTGAAAATTTAATGAATTGCGATCGAAATGAAGACCGCTGGGAGAACTCTAGTTCTATTTAATATAAGACTTGAAATACGATCTCTTTCTTTCTTTTTTTTTTTTTTTTTGGGAAAGAGCTTTATTTTTGCAAACATTATATTCTTCTTTAACATCTAAACTGACCAAGCCTTTTTACGTACTTTCCTTCACTTATATTTAAACAAATATTTTTCTCCTATTGTTTCTGCTCTCATTTATTTTCTCTGGCATAACGGAAACTCAGAAAATTGTGTTATTCCAGCGTAGGGGAAAATCTTTCCATCAAACAGAAACAAAATGGCTGATGATGTAGTTCGGGTCATTAGCTAGTGGTTGGAAGACTCCCTATGTTTTCTTTATTGGGAAAGAATATTGGATAGCGTCGGTCCATAAAAAAACCCCGGAGAGATGGTATCGTCAATAAAGATATTATTGTTGACTTTGAATACGTTATGACATTTGTATAGCGTTCGGGTAATTTACTTTGATCTGGAATAACCACGATGCCATTAAGAGACTTACTTTGCTTCCGAGTTTTACAAAGCTCACTATAAATACCAATTTTGAAGTTCTTAATCAGTTAAGAACAGCAGCATAAAAGAACAATTGACACGAAAAGAAAGTTAGTTATAAAAATAGTTAAATAAAAATCATATTTAGTTAAATAAAAAGTTTATTTTTATCGTTATTTTACTTATTTATGAATTTTTCCTCTCTTTGGACGAAAAAAAATTATAGTTTTCCATGGATTCAATCACTTATTGGTGAATTGTGATGGTAAATCATAATGTTCAAGATAAAAATGTATATCAACAGGGAACTGAGCTTTAATATATTATAAATTTTTGATTGCACCCCCCCCCCCCCCCGTCCTCCCACCCTTGTTCTGAATTTAAGTTAAGTTAGCTTGTTAGTTGAAAGCAATTCATGATTATAACTGGTCTTTTTTTGCAAGTAGAAAAAAAAAAAAAGTAAATTGAATTAAATAAAAACATCCTATGAAAGTTAATTTTAAAGGACAACTTCTGTAACATAGTTAATGATTAATTTGCAACAAGCACAGCAGTTACTTTTCATCCCGAACAGCTAATTCTCCCTGTCTGACTTAAGTTTATCGCGTTCTTTTGGTTCTACACCTGACTTTCTTATATTTATTATTTCTTTTTCTCAATTGTTTCAGGATCACGCAAAACCGCGTTGAGCATTTAATGCAATTATTTTCAAAGCAGTTATTTTTCTCCTGTATCCTTTTTCCGATCTCTCTCTGTACTAAAACACTAAAACTAGTTACTAGTACATTACAAGGGCAAAAAATAGAAATACTTCTTCTTACTACGGATGAAAAAATATAGTTTAATATTCATTTCGAAATCGGTGATTTATAAATATCGTAGTGTCAATAATGAGGAACGGCCGGCAGGGTGGCGTAGTGGTAAGGCACTGGCCTCGTGCACCGAAGATCGCAGGACCAAACCTGACCCAATTCGGTGGATTTTTAACCCAACACTGCGCCGCGTTGTTTTTAAACAACACCTCTATTTTCGTTCAGTAAGCTCTGTTTTGTATTATTTTTAACAAGTGGCTCATTTTTGCGTTTTATTTTGTATGTAAGATCATATTAGTAAATATAGTCTCCCCTAGATTTTGTAAACTGGGCTTCAGGTTCATCTTTTTTCACAAAATAGACAACAACCGAAAAAAAAAAAGCGCAGTGTAGGGTTAAGATGCGAAAAATCGTCAGCGCCCATCTCGTATGATTATGCGGCATGTTAAAGATCCCTTGAGTATTCGTTTGGCTTAGATGCTCTCGGATAAATTAAAATTTCTAGTGCAGTTTCGCATCACTTAGAGCTCAAGTGCTGCCATCTAGAGCAAAACTGAGCGTGAATCTTTTCAAAATGGTAATGGCATCCGCCGACGGTGGCGCCACTTGGAAGAAATGAAATGTCAACTTCCGAGGAATGCACCAGATCTGCAAAGGTTAGTGAATATAAGCAGCCCCATCAAAAAGATAATGAAGAACAACTCCTCCAAATCAATTCTTTTTTTTTTTTTTGTCGGAAACAGCGCAGAATGAGAAGTACTTTTCTGCAACTAAATGGAATAATTAAATCGTACTCACGTAGTAAAAAGTTCATGATCAGTGTCTTCATCTGCACCCTCCACATCAACAGGCACTTGTGGGAGAAAGAGAACAGGGCTAGAATGACCCTCCGCAAGCCACCCTGAAAACAAATAAAAAATACTTTCACTTTTCCACTCTTACTATGTTGTCAAAGCTCGTTAATGCAGCACAGTTGCACAGTGGATTAACCGGAGCCGGGTTTGATCATAACATGCGACGGAAAAATGACTTAATAACTAAATTAGCAGGGATGAAGTGTAGTGCATAGAAAATGATTTTCCAGTGTCGTTGGAAGCGTTTTTCAAAGAGCGGCACAGACCCTTCTGTATTTCATCTGAACCATTTGTGCTTGCCGCAACAAGAAAAAGGAAAATACTTTTTCACTTTTGCCGAAAGCAAGGCCGTTTCCAAAGGGAGGGCCACGGTCCTCTACACCCCCGGTACCCTCCCAAGTGCTGACCACGCCTGATGTTGCTTAACTTTGGTGATCGGACGAGAACCGGTGTTTTCCACATGGTATGGCCGTTGACTGATTTAATGAACTGGACATTGAGTTTACTGTTCTAATACCATCACCCAAAGCGATCTGCCTGGTAGAGTGCCAGAAAGAATACATTCATGTTCAAGGGAGGGACTGCTGGTATAAGGAATGTGCCGTCTTTGTTCTCGTTCTAATTCTTTTAGCATACTTAATTTCTTTCGAACTGATGTTATGTGTCAGTGTATAAATTTAATTGCTTTCAACAAACAGCTTTTGCAAACATCCTGATTCGCGTACTAAATAAACGCACCTGCAAAGCGAGCTTCCCTATAACTCTAATGGATTCGTTCTTTTCTGCCATGCGCAGAAGCGTCAAAATGTCAAAATTGAGTGGCCGAACTGTAATTATACCCTAACTGAAAAATACCCCCCTCTCCACCTCTTGTTTTTTCTTACTTTGAGTATATGCTTTCATTTTAGTGAAAATAGCAAAACAAATTTCATTAAAGAGAAACCTATCAATTTTCTCTGCACCGTAAAACAAAGAACAACTTCATTTAGAATTATGGATTTACAAATACTTTTCTAAAAACTTTAATGATCGCTTTGAAGCAAACTCGTGTACCGAAACAGAGTTAAAAAGCGCTTTGGACCCCGAGATAGCCTCTCATGATTAGACAGCGCAATCAGAGATGGCACTGTTTTGTGTTCCTCAATAGTCATCGCAAAGAGGAGCCATTTCCCCTTTCCGTTAAAACTCATATCAAGATGGCTGAAAGCAGCCTGACATTTCCGATTCTCATTTAAAGGGTTATGCAGAGATGATCATTGCCCGGGCTCATCCTTGATGGGGCACTCGTAAAAATGCCCATTAAGACGGAAGGGAAATAATCTCTCTCGAATGCGCAATGAGTTTCAGACTTTCTCCGATCTAACTGCTACTGACAGTTCGAATTTTGAAACATATTTCGGTCGTCCGTTTGATAAATTACAATCAATTTCCACATCTTTTCAATTAGAAATCGATTGAAATATTCATCGTCTGCTACATTAATGGAAAAACTGAACAAAGTTTGACATCGTTTTGGCAAAATATATTTCTCATTAAAAAACTATATACAGTGGTGGTAAAAAAAATTGCATCACCCTCGCATTTTCACAACAATGGGATGTATGTGAGAAGTTTTGGTCGACCGATTAACGATAAATGTATGTGAAACTGTGCAAAACTTATGAAATAAACATTTAGGAATTAGGAACAGCAGGAATCCGATAATTGTTTACTTTATTTATGCAAATACATGGCCAAAACTGTAATAAGTACAATGTGAAGTGCATCCACGTTGCCAAGTAGGTTTTAATTGCAACACTCTTTATGTTCAAAAATAAACAAAAGCAACATGGAAATGTTTGAACATCATAAAATATGTACTTTTTTGTCGTCCATTTGGCAACGTGGATGCACTTCACATTGTACTTGTTACAGTTTTGGCCATGTATTTCCATAAATAAAGTAAACAATTATCGGATTCCTGCGGTTAAATGTTTATTTCATAAGTTTTACATAATTTCACATACATTCATCGTTAATCGGTCGACCAAAACTTCTCACATACCATTGTTGGGAAAATGCGATGGTGATGCAATTTTTTTTCCACCACTGTACATATATTACAATTTCCTGTGCTCTGAAAATTTAACCCGAAGTGGTTAAGAAAATAAAACTTAAGAAAGACTTCCGAAGGAAATAGAAAAGGTCGGTGTGCGTGCGAGTGAACTATCGTTAGGAAATAAATTTTGAAAAAAGTAAATGCAAAGGACATTTTCAAATTCACTCCATTTATGTGTCGTGTTTAAGACAACGAAAAATTTCACGAGATGCCAGTATTCGGTATAGCGGATATTGCAGTCACTAGGCACAAGGAACAACAAATGCGCTCAAGCTCAGGCACATTTGAATCGCAAAATGCTGTGACAATCAATGTAGTCGCAAGGACATTGCATGTAAGCAAGCAAACTGGTATATTCTGTCATGGACACGGCGCCATTTTGTGGTTTTATGTCAGTTTTAGGTAGTCAGTGAAATCAGCAACATTGTGGATCATGCTTGATATCCCGTTCAAGTCTGATAATGTCCTTATGTACTTACTCATCGTACGTATGTAGGGTTGCAGTAGTGGTAACAGTTTACCGCGTAAACAGGATGCGCAATGTCCCGTTGTCTTCCACATTGCCAGAGTGTTGTTGAGTTATTCAGGCTGGCGGATTGTGGATTGCCGACCTTTCGGGACTCTACTTTGTTATCTTACTGAAAAGACTTAGATGAATACTGTTTAATGAGAAAATACATGTACCTATAAGTTGCTTGAAAAAAGTAAACTCTCCATATACGCTTAAACAAAGGAAAAATGCTTTTTGAAAGCATTTACTACATGAAAATGAAAATTAATGAATACAGTGTACAGTAATTTACCTACTAACACAGACCTCAGACAACTACTTGATGAAGAAGCTGTCTATAATTTAAATCAGATAGCTAACTTTGTAAATACTAGCTATTTATTTATTTCTTTTTTAGCCTACTTTCCCGTAAAAGTAAAAAAAAAATAGTAATAAAGCATGAAAGAAGGCTTAATGTATCGTGAAAATATCATTAGAAATCAAGAAAAGTCAAAAATAAGTTAAGTAATTAAATAAAGATTGAAAAATAAAAAATTTGAAAGTAGGGTTTTGAGATGGGGAAAAAGTGTGTCGGTCGGTCTGTCTGTCTGTCGGTCTGTCCCCCCCCCCCTAATAACTTTTGAACGAATAGTCCGATTGGAAAAATTCTTTTTGCATTCGAAAGATCTCGGCGAGGACATCTCATTTCCATATTTTAACTTGATTTGAACAATTTTTGCTCATTTTTGAACAGTTCAAAAAAAATTAACATACCGCCTACGGGGAAATTTCAATCCTATATAATTTCTGATCTACCGGACCGATTTGCTTGGAACAAACTTTATCGGAAAGCTCTTATGACGTAGAACATGTACAAATAGAAAGTTCATCCAGAACTAACGAGCCTATTTTCCTATGAAATTTTTTTATCGGGATTTTCAAGAATATTTTTAATTAATGAATGATTAAATGAATAAGCAAAAGAATGAATGAATAAATACATGAATGACTTAATAAATAATGATTGAATGAATATGCATTAACCGTTGAAAAAGGTATATTTGAAGCAATTAAGAACTAAAGCTAAACGAGAAAGACAGAGAGAGAGAGAGATAGCTAGATTATAAATTTGAATTCGGTGTATACGGGAAAGTAGGCTCGTATAGTTCTAGACGGAACTTCTTGTTTTTTAATGAAATGCATAATGTCCTGTATGTGGAAGGAACTCTGAAGAGCTAGTTCTCGACATTAAGGAAACCCGAAGATTTAATTTTCTTTTTATTTTCTTTCCCCCCACTTATTCCTATGAATGTTGGCGGAAAATGTTAGCAGTCAATCAAATTAAGCTGTGGTGATAAAAGTAATCTCAAATTGTTAATTACTTCTGGCAAAAGCTGAGCTAATAGGTCTCAAAATTTAACTTGAAAATTTGAACTGTCAATACAGTAGAGCCTCGGTTATTAGAGCTTCGGCTAACCGAGTTCCGGGTTAACCGAGGTACATTTGCCCTTGAAATTTTTTTTTTTTTTTTTTTGGCGGCCGATGGCGGCGTCACCAGCTACAACAATTGCCTAAAACGGCAGCAAAGAAGCGGACGAATTCCGTTAAACAGAAAACAGTATATATGTATGAACTTCTTCAAGAAACAACTTTAACTAGCAGATGTTCTATACTGCTGCGTACATGTAAAATTAGATACGTACATGAAAAATTAGATTAGACGTTACATACAGACAAATGTATGTATGTAACGTCATTTTTTGATTTTATAAATATGTACGATAAATGTCTTTTTCTTACATTTTTGACGTCTCTTTCATTCATTTTAACCCATGTTTCCCTCCCGATTTGGACAGAGTCCGTGTTATCCGAGTTTTCGATTATCCGAGGTACCCTCGGTCCACATTACCTCGGATAATCGAAACTCTACTGTACTAGTAAATGGATGACCGAGCTTACAGCTCGGCAGTATTTTTGGTTTTTTTCTCTTCTAATTTTTTTTCTTTTTTTGCGAATAAATATACTTATTTATAGGTACTTACGTACTATCGCAACCATGCCAAAATTCGGGGATAACGCGCCAAATTGGCCTCTCGGATTTTGTACCTATCTAAAGCAGCCTTTACACACGCGTTCTTAACCGCGGTCCGGACGGCGAGCCATTCAGATCCGCGGTCAAGAGCGTACGTGTAAATGCAATTTTAGGACGCTCAAGAACGCGGTTAAGAATGACGCTCAGATGCGCGCTCATGATCGCGCTCCAAGAAATGATACATTTTGCATACACGTTCTTAACCGCGCATCTAAGTCGGAGGATTGGACAATTCTGCAGGCTGTGGCTTCTGTAAGGGACTTCAATGGAACGCCCCGCATCTGAACGCGTTCTTGCGCGCGGATAAGAATGTGGTGCATTTTACAACACACTCTTGAACGCCACGGTTTTACTCGCGTTCTTGACCGTGGCTGGATGCGCCACGTTCAGTCGCGCGGTTAAGAACGTATGTGTAAAGGGCGCTTAAGGCGTTTATGGTAACCATAAGTAGGTATACAAGTCGCCAATCTCGCCATATGGTTGCGATAGTACGTAAGTACCTATTTATATATATTTGGAAAAGTACAGTGTTTATTAAATAAAAATTTTCATTTATTCCGATTATTAGAGCTGTTTCCGAGATACGGGGATACGATAGATATATAGAATTAATACATATAATTGTTTCATCAGCATCACGATGGTGTTATCGGGTCTTAATGTAATACCTTCTTCATACTACGTTGCGGGTATGTCGATGAACTTCATTTTGGAGGAGTACTTTTAACGTAGTTAGTCGCTTTACTCTGGAAAATTCAACAAACAGTATACCATGGATAAAAACTGATGATCTTAATTCCACTGCAACAAATTCGAAAGTTTGACCTTGATATGTGTGTACTGTTATGACAAAGGAATAGCTTTAGAATAGGGACTGGTTGAAAATTTATTTTGTTTGGCGAAGAAAGATGTCGCCAAAAGAATGATATGTCCAGAACTTACAGAGTTCCACACATCAAACACGAAACAGCTAATTGCAATTTCTTCTCCAACCAAAAAAGTCGGTAATAAGCCCCTACATTAAAGTTGTACCCAAGAAGTGAATATAGGTACATGTATGTGTACTTACTTGCCAGATTGTTCACAATAGCGATTTTTGCCTTTATCATGTTATTACTTAGACTTGTCACAATGTGTGTGCGAGTCCTACACCGTTTCATAGATCTTCTGATACATTCAGATTACAAGCAGCATTATTAACGCTTTTTTTCAACGAGCTTCCTGGGTATTTTAAGTTGCACAAATGGTAACGACAACAAATTTCAATCAACGAAAGATAATCAAAAATTAAGTGTTGCCACTCAATGCATTGCAATCTCAATAGAAATAAAATATCCATAGCGGATGATGTTTCTTCATTGTTACAAGTACCTCAATTGCGTTATGATTTTTGTGTGTGTGTGTAAAACCAAGTTTTTTCTGGAAAGGCACCGATATAGGTGAACTTAAAAATAAGTAACTGAACTGACAAGTCCTGACCTAAATACAAAATTTGATCCAATCCTTTGGCTGAAAAAGTCATTTCACCACCTAGCCGAATATTCGGGCTTGCCGAATACTAGGTAAGAGCAGTTTCGGCCTGGTCGAATAGTTCTGCTGCAGTAGAAACGTAAAAAAATGCAAAATATAGTAAATTTTAAACATTTGGAATTATACTATCATTATTGCAAAAGAATACATTAGTATATAGTTTTAAAAAATAAAAATAACTTAAAAAACCACTTTTTTAAAACCTTGCTTTAGGCTTGAGGGAACAAAAAGAGATTTTGAAGTTTTAATATTTGTATTTTATATTTAGCATTTGCTCCCAAAAGCTGGCAATGGTTAATTATGATGGAGAATATGAGAAATTTACTTTGTTATTATTAACAAAGTGGAAGTCAGACTTTCTTTGGGTAGACTGATTTATTGTGAATATCGGGTAAGATATAAATGTGAAATGCTTAGAATATATTATGAATATTTAGATAGAATGAATAATTAGTAAAATAATGCTAACGCTTACTACCATAAAACCTATTTCTATTGTGAATGAAATTCATAGTTTTATTACATTCAAAATAATAGAGATAATAGGTATATTTTTAATAGTTTTAAATTCTTAACAAACAGAATAAAATCATACATCAATACATCATAGATTGTGTGTAATTGGTGTTTGACTTTGGGAATAATTTTACATTTGACAAATACTTTACAACGATTTTCTAGAAATTTTAATATTCGGCCGCCGAATATTAAAAAATATATTCGGCCTAAAACATTGGCCGAATATTCGGTTTCGGCCAGGAAGAAATGACCGAATATTCGGTATTCGGCCAAATCACTATTCGTTACATCCCTAATAAATATATATATATATATATATACAAGAATTGCTCATTTAAATATATATGATATCGGGTCGAATACAAGATTATAAATATTTTTCTATACAATGAAACTGTATTCGTCTTATATGTTCGCCTAGCTGTTTAATTTTTCCTGTCAAACACTCCCCTCTCCTCGAAAAAAAAAAAAAAAAAAAAAAAGGACGAAGAAGAAGAAGACTTAGTCACTTTATATTCGGATCAATATATTACTACAAATTGTAAATAATGGAGGTTGTAAAACAAATCCCAACAAAACATAAATTTGAAAAAATTGCCAATTTCGATAGAACAAAAACGGCCTCCGGAGTAGTCGGTGTCAGCGATAAAAGAATTGATATCTAATGGGTGCCAAGTTCCATAGCAGATCCTTTGATCATGGCTGTAAGAGCGTACAATGTTCTTTAATTTATTTGAAAACATTTTTTTATCGGATTCCTAACTCGGCAAGTGTTAATTAAGGTAAATTACATTCAAAAAATTTAACTCATTCAATTAGCAATTTTTAATAGTTAGTAAAATCATGTGGCAAGCTATTATAGTTAATTTCTAATTTTCTTCTTATCGTCTTTTTGAACGTAACTTATCTTAATTAAAACTTGCCAAGTTAGGAATCCGATAAAAAAATGCTTTCAAATAAATTAAGGAACATTGTACGCTCTTACAGCCATGATCAAAGGATCTGCTATGGAACTTGGCACCCATTAGATATCAATTCTTTTATCGCTGACACCGACTACTCCGGAGTCCGTTTTTGTTCTATCGAACTTGGCAATTTTTTCACATTTATGTTTTGTTGGGATATCATTAATTTTTGAAAAGCTAAAATGTGTTTTTATATTGACGATAAGTTATACTGAATTAAACCAAGCTGAAGAGTCGCTATTAATTATTTAAGATTTTTTTCGTCTGTTTACATTTCTCCGTAATAAGTCCGTAAACCTATCTTTACTTAATTAATCTTTTATTTAAAACGTTGAAAAGTTCTGTATAACTACGACACTTTATTATTTGTAGTCAGCTTGTGTTAAGCCTTAAGGCGAAAAATTAAAGCGGAAAGTGAATTTCAATGCATCAATTATTTACTTTCAAGCGCGAGAGAGTATTGTTTACTTTAAACGGCAGAAAAATATGACTGCTGTTTGAAGTCGTTAGGTATGATGCTACTTATGAGTATGCTAGTAACTTCGAAGATAATGTAATTTTTTGAAGTTTCGGATTTTTTCCTTTATATATTCCAAATTGTCTACCTTGATACCAAGTTTCAAGTTTCTAAGTCTCCTAGAATTAGGTTAGGTTTTTGATGAGTGAGTGAGTGAGTGATAAAAATGACACTTTTCAAACCTTAATAATTCCATAACCATAAGAGGTACATCAATGAAATTTGATATTCGAATGGTTAAGGGGATCGCTATTAGATGTACAAAATTTCAAGTATGTAGGTTTAATAGTTTTTGGATAATGGTGGAGTCAAAAGTAGCTCGAAATGGTTCGGGTAAATATACACATTGGCCGGTGTCGCCGTATCTTAATTTGGCTGACTTTCTGAACTTGGCGGACACACTGCCGTGTGTCTAGATTACTTTTTGTGCCACTAAAGCTAGAGAATGTGTTCCAGAAAAGAGGTAAGAGGTAAATGACTGTCAAAATTTCGTTTATTTCCTAAATTGGAATTTATCAATTTAAAGCTTTTTTTTGTTTCCTTTTTCCCTCTCTATACCTACATTTTGAAGTTTCGGAGTTGTTCACTTTTGTTAATAATATTTCCCACTTTTCTGTCCAGAGTACAATATGGATGGAATACAGTTCCCGGCAGCCGCCTGTTTCAAGCGCAACACACGGGAATATCCGCATCATCAATTATTATTACAGATGTGGGATCGATGCGGCACTCCGGACTGTAAAACTTTTATGGCACACTGAATAATTAATGACATTTCTAGTGGCTTTTGAAATTTGTTTCCCAGTAAAATGGTGTTTTTGGGGTGAGACGCTTGTTTAAATGGGGTGTCCATTACGAGCCCACACTTAGGAGCTGTTAAACGAACAACACTGAGTGAGGAGCTTTCTAAACAAGCATGTACTGTACAAGTTGTTTTACAAATGGGCAACTTTGTTCGTGAAAATATTAAACTTAGTTCTTTAAAACTGCAGTTTTAGAGTAAGGGGATTTATGCAGAGGAAAAAGATAGTTAACGAAAATATTTGAAAAGTGCCCTCCGTGATTCATACTTTTATCATGCAAATCAGTCTTAAATGCATGCGACTGATATATTTTAGTTTAAAGGAATATTTATATTAAAACTTAAAAAATTGATGACATTCCTCCAGTGTTTTAATGATGTAATATATTCAAAATATTTGATAGCGTACGTTTAGCTATAAAATTAGACTTTAATGGCCAAAACCTTTCGCCATCCACCATGTTTAACTGTTTATCTACTGACGGAACTTATAAGTACCATTCCCTTTAAAATTCCATCTAGTAAATGTTATATATTTCATTTATCTTTAATATATTTTATACTAGCTGACATGCCCGGCGTTGCGCGGGTAATATTGCATCATTCGCAGGCCAAGTAACGCATGTCCAAAATGCTGTTAAAAATATATAAGGTAAAATTTTCGCAAAAAAATCCAAGTAGCAGATTTGCAACAGTCCTTAAGAATCCTATTTAAATAGTAAAAGTCATTAAAAACCCCTATTGCATTGAAAAGAACATCATAGAAAAGTTCCTTTGAGAACAAAAAACACAGTTCATAAAAATCCACATTAAAATGCCAGTTCATAAAAATTGCTATTAGAGTAAGGACAACAGTAACTAAAATGCATATATGCAGCGGGATGATTGTGCAAAAATGGTGTCAAGAGTCCGTGAAAATCGCGGTTGCAATATAGACAGCATCACATCTAAAAATTTCCCTCAGATTAAGAGCAGTATTATCTTTAAAATAAAGTCCAGACAACTATTCCTAAACATCGCTAATAGAATAAGGACATTAGTCTCCATACATCCCCATTAGAATAAAGACGTTTAGTGCCTAAAAGTACCCATTAAACTACAGACCTTTAAGCGCTGCTGTTCCTAAAACTACCAACCGACCGCTTTAAATTCCCCATCAAAATAAGGACAACAGTTCCTAAAAATCCCAAAATCGTCAAAACATTTCCTGAAAATTCAATTAAATATAGCAGTTTTATAAAATTTGGATAAAAACGGAAGAAAGAAAAGCATTATTTTCAAAGACGTATATTTTAATACGAAAAAGTGTATTTATATTAGAAAATATTTGGTACTGGACCAATGCTGACGTGTTAAAGTAAGGTTGATAGAAAGAAATAACTAAATTCTGTCCAAATGACGCCAAATAGACAGTAAAAAAATTAAATAAATGTTATAAAATAAATAACTTGAGTAAAATATGAAATCAATAAAAACCGCTACGTTAAAAATTAAAATGAAGCAGAAGATCGCCAAATTGATTGCCCTGCAGTAATGGAAGCTTAACGCAAATGCGCCATGATCCTATAGTGTAAATCACGTATTGAATTTAAATGAGAACAATATTACTAATAAGGATTGTTGGCGCGATTTGGAAATAACAAAATAGTATACTGAGAACAATTTACTGGATGGTGGGCGAAAAAAAAAGAATCAACACTTGACGAAATTTTAAATTTCATGAAAAATAAATCCCGATACAGAAAACATTCCAACCTAGCTTTTATCCAAGAAATAAATATAAATCGCCAAAAAGAAAGAAAATCATCCTGAAGATAAAGTAATTAAAAATCGTCTGCTGGTAATAATCCACAAATTCTGAAAAAAAAAAAAAAAAAAAAGAAATGTATTTTAAAAATTTGTTTCGCTCGTAAAACGACATGAATAAGGATAAAATAGCATTTTTTCAATCTTACGGTAACAGAAATCATCTAGTTGGCGACAAAAGTACTATTTATTTTGGCGAAATCACGCAAATTGGGCAGATGAATTCAGAGGTAAGCCTCGTTTTAAGTTCGAAAACTACTTTAAATGAATACTGCGCGTGTTCTATTTGTTCTACGAACTGCAGAAAGAGATCATCTTGTGCAGTTTTTTACGGGCATTCAAATGCTGAAAAAAACTAATACGTGGGACGTTTCTTCGATGAGATAAATCCAAATCAACAGTTTTGCTTAAAATTGGAATAAAAGAAGAACAAATTCGAATTTTCGGAAAAACGCTTCGAGGTGCACGAGGACCTGGTCCAAGGTATCTGTAGCTAAAATTTCGTACTCCTAGACCGTTCCATCTCGCCAGGAGGAGATCGACAGACAGACACACACACACATACACACACACACAAACTTTTGGTTTTATTTATATAGATATATTAAATAATCTGTTTTTTAATTATCGTCTGCAGCTATTAATATTCAAAATAATTACTTTAACTTCCAAATACTTTTAATGCTACTACTTTTACTTATCGTTTGTCTTTACGTTTTCCTTCTCTTCTCCTTCGAAGTACGAATGCAGGAGTTACGTTGCATATAATGTGTATATGAATGTATTGTAAATAAAGTAGTTAACTGTTAGTCAGGATTTCATCAAAGTATTATTCCAAGGGTTTCTACAGTATTTTTTAACACTACAATTTCATACAACTACAAGCGCAACCACTTTTACGAATATTCTGACGGTATTTTCTAGGGACAAATTCCACTTTTTCAGGACACATTTCAGCAAGGGTTCTATGAAGATTATTTTAGCGAGAAAAGGATGATAGCTTTGAAACCAATGCTGTATTTTGAACTGCTATTTTGTTCAGATGTCCCCACGTTTTTTATTTTTGCTCCGGAGAGAAGTGGTAAAGTTCAACAATTAATTCTTTGATATTTTTAATGTATTAGTTAATAATTTAAAAATCGATTTGACCAGATATTTTAAGTGAACAGCATAAGTAATTAAATTTTACGGTTGAATTATTCTGTAGAACTTATTAGGTCTAATGAATTAAACTTCTAGGCTGAGTCTTTTATTTATGCAAATTACTTAATTTTCAGTGTAGTTACCCGGGGAAAAAAACTATTAAAATTCGTAAAAAAATTCTGCAGATCATAATGCAATAAATAAAGGATTAAGTTTAATTAAGATTTGAAAAAAGTACTGTTTCTTTTTTTCAATTAAATTTTATAGTTTATGAACTTTCGCAAATGCCTTTATTAGTTGTAAACAAATAAATAAATAATAATAATAAGCAGAAAGATGCTTACGATTTTCACAGTTAAACACAAGTACATAAAGATAAGGACTGCTATAGTAATTTTACCAATCAGATTTATCAGAAGTAAACAAATATGTTTACAAGAACGGAAATTTTCAGTCCTTAAAAATAAAAATCTATTAATTCTGCAAACAATATACACCTGGATACTTTTCAGAAATTAATTCTTTTGAACTTATTCCATATTGCAATTGAGAATATTTATTTAAAATTAGAATTCAATGCTTTAGAGACTTTAAGCGAAGTCTGCGGCAATAAAAAGAAAAGAAAAGAAAAAAAAATTCAGTTGAAAACAAAATTGGCACAGTATTTTGCAAGTGTTTTGCAAATCTGAGAAATTCTATTAATAGGCTGCGGAAATAAAGTTTTAATCCCATGTTATGTGGAATAAATGCAATCAACAACAGAATAAAAACATTGCTTCCCAATTCGAAAGAAAATAAGCGCTGATTCGTGGATACTTTTTTGCTTTATAATCACTAAAAAACATTTCATGTTTTATGTTTAGCTCAAATTTGATTACCAAAATATGGCCGGAATAATTTAAAAGAATGACATTTAGAGTAAGAACATAGAAAAAGTAAAATGCAAAACAGAAAAAAAAAAAAAAAAAGATTAACTGTGCCGATTATTTATTCCATCATTCTCCAAATCTCCACTAAAATAGGAGATAAAAAAAGAGAGAAAGATATGTCACCGCAATTTTTATTGCAAGCAATTCATTTTGTTAAAAATTCCTAAAGTAGTTTTTTTCCCGCAGCACCATTTCTCTCTCTCTCTTGATGTTTAAAACGAAAAAATTGATATTCATCTTTCTTCTGTTCTTTTATCAGTAGTGTTGGAGGAGGGGTAAAAAGGGAAAGCGGAGAAAATTCTGTCAACAAACTTTTCACCGATAAACGAACTTTTTTATTTAGAAAAAAATTGATTTCACCTTTTTTCTAGTCGGAATGAAGGGCCAAGACCGGCATTTCATCCATCTTCGTTGCTGTCCTGTTGCGGGATCGTTGCCAACTCTTTTTTTCTATTGTTATTAAAGCGGAAAATAAAAAAGGGTGCCGATTCCTTTTTCTTTTAAGAAAGTCGAGAACTAGAAATGATAGCTGCCCTTTCTGGATGCGGGTTGAAATATTTAAGGATAATTTATCGCACAAAATAGAAGGGGCGAATTGAAAATAGCCAAGTGGTAGATTTCAGAAGAATTTGGGTTTTTTCTGGTAACCTATAAGTATAAAATATTAAAAGCAGTACCGACACCATTAGAACAATAAAAAATAAACTTTAGCTATTATTATTCATTTCTTTTAGTTAGTCAAAGAGGTTCTTTCAAAATGACCTCACGGAAGCTCAGCTGCACTACTTCTTTTCAAAAATGGCAAATTTTTATACATCAGACTATTTACGTATGAAGGTTATATATATAAAGCCCTCCTTTTGGCTAGAAGTAAGCCCTGCCCATACACGACATTATAAACATAACAAGTGTATTTAAAAATTTAAGGGGAACGATTGCCCTCTCTGACGCCTCGCCCTTCAAATGACAGGTCTGCCCTTAAGGAGGGAGAGGGGGGGCTGCATCATTCGCAAAAAGATGAATTGTACACACAAGTTCTTCGCAAATACTGTTAAGTAAAATCTGTTGGTTTATTTATTTATAATTTTTTTTATGATTGTGTATCAGTGTCCTAATATTATTTTCGACTTTGGCAAGTTATTGAACCTTTGAAATCGAGTCACAGAATACCGATTTGGTGATTACGGTAATCTTGAAGAGCCATAAGCAATTTTATGCAATACGCCTCTTGCAATTACGAGGCATTGGTACCGGTCTATTTAATTGAGGGCAAAAATACAGCAATAACAAAACCTCGTAGTTATAATAATAATAATAATAGCAACAATAATATTGATTATAATAATTTATTGCTATTTTATTATTATTGTTAATCTTATTAGGAAGTAACAGAAATTCACATCGCTTAATTCAAGTGCTCGAAGTAAAAAATTAACAAAATGTAGGCTAGAGAAAATGACTCCAAAACAAATAAATTCTAAAAATCGTACGTTACAATTGGAATTATTTTTACCCATCCTATCGAAGATATTTCCGAGAGCGTGTGTGAAAAAATACCCTGACTAAATAAATAAAAATAAAGTAATTAGTAAATAAAAATAATAATTTTAAAAAAGTGTCTGAAAAAATAATCAATTTCAAAACCTCGAAAGCAGAGTGGATTTCCGCTTTTGACCGCACCTTTTCTTGGAAGTGTTGTGCTGAACAGGAAGTGCACGAAAATCAGGAAACTGAGCAATAACTCCCCCTTCCAGTGATTTTATATTTGATAAGATATCCTGAGAAAGATTCTGCCCGAAAGTTCTCGCCATCTGCTTTTGATTATTAAAAGACAGTTAGTTATCTTTCGGAACGGAGTATGGTATATTTTGAAGCGAGTTCCAGGAACAGTGAAACCCAGCTCATTCTCGCTGTTGTTGATTAAGTAACGAACGATAATAATTACAACTTTCCTAATTAATGGAGATTTTATACTACTTGTCGTATTACTTTCCTTGTAGAAAAGAGTATTCTATGTTGTGGTTTTCTTTTGATAACGTGGAAAACGGGATGTTTTTTTTTCTTTTACGCATTCTTTCTTCATTTTACACTTCCATTTTAATATTATTTTTTCTTTTTGTATTCGTTACTTGATACTTGTTTATGCTATAATTGGTTGGTCGGTTGCTCTATAAATCAAGAATTAATTGCAGAAAAAAATCCTTAAAAAATCTTATCCTTCTTATCTTATGTTTTTCCCCTGTTATCTTTTTTAAAAAATACTTATCTCATTAGGCCTTGTTAGGGGGAAAGAGGCAAGTGTAGACAACGTGAATAATTCTGCTATTTTCGAGTTCAAGTTTGTCAGTATTTTTTTTTAATTTTTCAACCACTGATATACATTTTCATGAGTAGTTTCATGCAAAAACCTTTTATAGTTCATTCATGGGCTAGTGTACAAAAAAAAAAGTTTAATTATTATTAATCAACTGTACTTCCAAATAATTTATAATAACAACCCAAATTGAAGGTAAAGGGCAAATTTTTATGCGTTAAAAATGGTATTTATAGTACATGATTTTTGCAAAAATTTATGAAAATTATCCACACTTGCTAGTCTCCTATTAAATCTTATGCAAATTGTTTAAAAGCAAAGTTGAAGAACTCAGCATACAAATGTTGATGAATCTTGTATTGGGTGACTTGTCGAAAAATAAACTTATTAAGAAACAGCATTTGCAATGCAAATTGCATTAAGTGTTTCGGATGTGCAAAGAATCCCCCTCTCAGTGCTTCGAAATGGAACATCGAGACAAAACCACATTAGAATTTTTTTTTTAACTATAGTGAAGTGCAATGCTTCTAAATGAAATTTTATGTTATTATTTTGTATTATTAACACATAAAAATTCTGTTCTTGATTTCTTCCCCAAATTTTTTCTATCTTAGAATTAAAATTCATATTAGCACCCACCAGTGGCGCACCCACGATTTTTCTTTGAAAGGGGGGGGGGGTGTCAAGGTCAAAATTAGAGATAAACCGGATATTGGTTTACCGGATACCGGACATCCGATGTCTCTCGAGTGACTTATCCTTCAGAATATTCAGCACTGGTGTTTGAAACATGCAAATTCTATACATAAAAGTCACATTTTACATGCGGATAACCGAATTTTTCATGCAGTTACCGGATCGGGTTCCGGATATGTTAAAAAATCTGTCGGATACCGGATATCCCATGCCTTCTGGGGGCTGTTCCTTTCCCCCCCCCCCCCCCCCCGTTGGTGGCCCTGGTACCTACTATTTCTCACAAACCGGTCAAGAGAGGTAGTTTTAAGAATGTACCTGAAATTCATTAGAACATATCACGTGCCACAAACCTATTAGTGAGTAACTGACATCGTAGCGTTGAAGTAGCAAGTTATGCACATAATAAAATAAAATTTTCTAAGATATAATGCAAAAAAAGAGAAATATTTCCTTTTTTCCCACCACAATTTGAGCCACTCAAACTAATTTAATTTTGGGCTTGAACCACTTCGGGATATTAAAGTATTCTTTTCTCAGACGTATTTCCGTCTGTTTTAACAGATAAGGCAGCAATTTGCTCAACCGCAAAAAGACTCCACTGACAGATTCAACAGAATCCCCCAGACAGAAAGAAACATGTCCCTGTTTGTTAGAAATATTCTGTTGTTGGCACAGATAACGGATTTTCACTTCCTGTTCGTCACTCTCCATAACTGTGACTATAATCGGAAAGACCAATTACATTACGGCAAATATTTGGAATGAACAAAGACCCACACGATGGAGCAGAAAACTTGATTAAAATCAATTTTACTACCTTAAAACCGGATGAAATTCTTCTTCGCAGTTTTTCAGAAGGATATTTATCTTAAACATAATTTATCTAACAAAACTGCAAAATAGTTATGGTATTTTTGAATTTTTAAGACAAACTTTAAAATTTGAGTGGAATGGTCAAAATAATGAATTCTTTGTTGCACAGTGCACTGCCCAACATAAATACAGTGTAACCCCCGTTTAGTAATCGTCTAGGGACTGTTATATGCTAAAATCAAGAACATCATTAAATCGGGGAAATATAACAATCATCAAATCCAATCCGGGACTTTAAAAAGTTACTGTTAATTAGAGAAAATTGTTAAATCGAGTACCGTTAAAACGAAGTTATACTATAGTTCATTCCCTCGTCTAAATGTTAAGACCATTTTGTTTCACTTGACGATACGGCAGGGATGACAAACCTATGGCACGCAACAGGTATTTCTATTTCTATAGAATGTCCACAAATGCAATCCATATTAAATTACTGTCACTCAAATTCCCCGAAATCAACATTTCGAAAAAAAAGGGGGGGGAGGGGAGAAAAGAAAGAAAAAAAAATAATAAAAAATTTCCGAAGACTGGTCGTCACTTTAAAAATGGATGGCCTTTGCGGATAACTTTTAAAAAGAAAGGTAACTAGTGGCACACTGGAAAGCCTGAAAGAAAAATAAATCGTAATTTAACTGGCCGCTAGTACAAAACAGTTCGCCATCCTAGCCTTAAAATAAAAGATTGATTTTAGTCAGTTTCTTGCCTAGTTTTCGAACTGAAATTTTAATTCTAAAAAAATATCCTTGAAGCCTTCCTATTGCTTTTATGAAGTGAATGTTGTAAATCGCATTTTTTATAGTGCATTTCATTTTATTTTATATGCTTCACTTGCTAGTTATGTTGTCATAAAGCTTCATTTAATTAAAAAGTTCACTGTTAAGTTCAGTTTTAGAAGTTATAAATAAATAAACAAATAAATGTAAGTCATGTAAATAAATAAATGTAAGTAGTAAAAGCATGGGCTGAAGAAACGTTTATGTTGAAAATTGTTGTTCATGTTTGCTTTTAATTTAACTACATTTTTATACATACTATCTCATTTTCTACTCCAAAAAATAACATACTTTTGATAAAACCGAAATGGCGCTTTTACACGAAGGATTTTTAAAGTAAAAAAAAAAAAAGAAAAACGGTTGACAAACACAGAAGAAAATGGTACTGAACTGTTTTGTCAGCCTATTTATATAAAAATTTATATCACGCATAGCATTAATTATAAGCAATGAGAAATACTTTTATTTTAGATTAAAAAAATTTCAACCCACTTGTAAATTCCAAATGTTGTTATTCATTTCAGAGTATCAACTCAACATCAATTTCACGCGCCGAACTTGTTACAAACTCAGCCGGGAGGGAAAGAAGTCAGTATCATCCTTCATTTACCAACTACAGTGAAACCTCTCAATAAGAGACACTAATAAGAGGACTGGAAATTTTGTCCCTTAAATAGAGGTGTAAGTCCTTGGAGGCTCATAAATTGATTCATACACATATAGTGTATTGACTAAGTTTAACTTTTAAATAATAAACATGTGCTACCATTTGCTTAAATACTGAAAATGTCTCATGCATACAAAATATAAGTCGAAATTATTGGAATTTAAAATTTGTTCCTTGAAAAACTAAAATTTTTGCATAAATGTCGTATTGGCAAAGTTTTCTAACTTACAGAAATTTATTTCAAGTAATCTATTAGATGGGTTTTTTTAAAGTACGCAAGTTGGGCAACACAGTATAAATTAAGTTTAGTGTACTTTTTCCAATCCTTGTATAAAAAACTTGTTGGTCGCCGGGTACTATCTGTCAATGCTGAACACACGTGTATTCCATAGTACAGAAGAGGGAAAGTCTTTACAAGTAATTTTTGGCATGCTCTTTAAAATACACTTGTTTCTTTGTTCATGCTTCTAGGACTCATACCAACTTTCAGAATTTTTAGAAAAAAGACCTTCAGCCTCCAGTAAATTTTTCCTTTTCTATATAACTTGAATTTTGGAAATGTTTCTCTAAGAATGTCCCTTAAATAGAGTGCCCCTTATTCAGAGGTAAATACATTGCAGTCCCTATTCAAAGGGACTGGGACCAGAAACAGTGTCCTTTAATTAGAGGTGTTCCTTTTTCGGAGGTGTCCCTTAAAGGAGGTACCACTGTATCTAATTGCGGTTTTCACACGGTGTCCACTTTATCTCGAATATGAAACGTTTATTTTTATTGTAACGATAATTTGAAACAAATTAAAGGATACGTTCACCTGATGTTGTTAGCCCGGTGCGCTGCGTACCCCTAGCAAGCTCTTCCCGTACCCCCGGGGGTACGCGTACCACACTTTGGGAAACACAGTTCTAAAGGGTGGATAAATTTTTGATGTAATTTCACTTGATATATTGCGCACTTAATTATTACGTGCGTGGAAGCGAATCGCCAAATCGGTACAAGTGTTAAAGTTCTCGTTTATGTCGTCTGCTAAAAATAAAATTTGTATACGGTTCATAAAATTTTAAATGTTTTAAACTGGAATATTTGAGTAAATTTATCGAAATAAAAGTAAGCGATTAAAAAAGTAATTAAAAAATCGTGAAATAATGCCGCTATTTTTTCTCCCTCCCAAAAGCCTGAAACACTTTAGTATTATTTCATAAAATGGACTTTTCCCTTTTTGTCCTCTCCTTTCTTTATTTTTTCTTTTCTCCCCCCCCCCCTTTTCTTCTTTTTTGGGGGTAGGCCGCTTGTATTGTGTGTGTGTATTTGCAATACTTGAGTATTTTCCGACTTATTAGTGGGTGCCCACAACTGAGGAGCAATTTCGAAAAGTTAAAGGTCTCAATCGAGAGTTTTTTTTAAACCGGTATAGTCTCATAGCCCGAGGTATTGGCGTAATTAGTTTTCAAGAACAAACTTTTAGCAGAGCGTATTTTATAGCTTTTCCGACAGCGCTGAGAAAGATTTATCTTTAGACAACGCCCACAACTGGATAAAAAGCTGAGATTTAAACTAACAATTTGGAATGAAGATTTTTTTTATTATTATTATTTTTTTTTTCTGCTTAGTTTCAAGACCAAGACAGACAGTAAATTCAATTTTATTTGGCAGAAATGGTTACCTCTTATGTCTTCTAATCTATACCTACTAACCAGGCAAGGTTTTGGACACTACGGTGAAAACCATGGTTTTTACTGTTATGTCCCTTGTGTCCAAAAGTGTCTCAAACTGTCCAAAACTATATTTTTAGTGAAGTTGCATTTTGCGAGCAAATATCAAAAACATAATAAAATGTAATAAAGTAATATTTTATTAATATTAAAATTTAAGTAAACTTATTAAAACTTATACAGATAACTTAAATCTGGTTTCATAGAAGTTGAATACGAATAATGGTGGTCAGTCTACTTCTACTAAGTTAACATTGCCTTTTACTTTCAAGAAAATGACTCTAGTGCCATTTCATGTTCTGACACTAAATTCACCAATCTACTCTAGGAAAAAGCTGATTGATAATGCTTTCTAAAAGTGATCAAGTTATTTTTTGTTTATTTTAGTTAAAAAGAAAAAATAAAAATTTTACCAGTTTTAAAATGATAACATTTTATCATCAATTTATTATTCTTCAATCTCGGATTAAAAAAAGTATTTTTGTTAAAACATCACATAAAACATTATCACACAAAAAAAATTTTTTTTTTAAATATTTTCTTCCCTTCTAAATATATAATAGCAATAATGAGTCATAAATGGAACTGAAATTAGTTACTTTTGCAGTTTCTTTTTTCGAAACTAAAAACTCTTGCATAAGGAAAAGCTTTGAAGTAATACAGTTATTAGCATTTTTTTTTTTTTTTACTTTTTCAAGTAAAATATTTTTTCAAATTAACATTTCAGAGAATAACAGAACAAATATTTATTAATTATAACTAACTAACATTTATATTCATGCATTACTAATATTGCATTTGATGCAAATTGATTAGATTAGACCCTTTAGCTTTATAACAGTTTAATAAGACACATTCGGACACTTTTGGACAGTTTTATAAACAGTTTTGAACTGTAAAACCACCTGTCCTGTCCAAAACCAGTTTCGGACGTCCGTAACCCCAACCCTGCTATCAACCAAAACTTATGTGATATTTTAAAAATTTCTTTATTCTTGCAAAAAGAGGATTAAATAATTTTATTTACAATGCTTTTTGTTATTTATTGAAAGAGCACAACAACATAATGCATAATGAAACATCATTAAATATCAAAATTCGCGTTTGTTATTTATTACGGCAGAAATAGCTCTTGCAAAAAAACTTAATCCAAAACATTTTCGTAATTATGAGGTTAAAATAGGACGCAGCAATTCAAATCTATCGTTGCATATTACACTGACGATAGTACAAGTGCCTCACATTTTTTTTTTTTTTTTTAAGCTTTTCAATTATAGGAGTGGGTTTCCTTTGTGTGTGCTTAATAAAAATATTTGGTGAGAAGCATCGAAAAAGTCCATTGTAACGCTTTACTGGCTGCTTCTATCGAATTCCTCGATAACGAATCGAAATATTTTGAAATTACATTTTAATGATTTCGTCTTGAATAAGCATTACTACTTGACATCAAAGCCTGATTACCGTACAGACCAACTTGGGCCCCTAAATTTGAGAGTATTGGACCCCCATTGGCTAGGGGTCCAATGTCAATAAAATTTGGGAGGAAACCAAAATTTACAAATGTATTGATTTATTTATGAATTATTTTAAGAAGTTACTTTTCATTAACAATAAATGTATAAAAAACAAGTTAAATGTATGAAAACCAAACTAGTTTGCTCTCTATGCTAAAATTTTTGAAAGTGCTTTTTTACTTGTGTTTTAAGAGCATTTGGAGTTAGCAAAGAGTCATTTATTCAACAACTATCAATATCAATATGTACAGGGACACCTCCTACAATATTTTTTTTTAGGGGGGGGAGGTCCCCGAAGACTTTCTGTGCTTTGAGCCTCAAGTAATGCAAGTCGGGCCTTGGTCGACATGCATTCAAAGCGTGGGAAATTTGCAAGAGTGCAGCACTTAGTTATTTCGAGCGCACTTGGTGAGCATTTCACGATTATACTTCCAAAAATGCTGAGACTCAGCCGAATAACAGAATGTTCTCTTATGTGCAACGTTCGATAAAAATGTATATTCTCACATTTTTTTTAAAAATATTATTTTAAATCGCTGTGGCTGTGTATATGCATACGTCGAAGTACAGCTGCCAAAATCACGTCACGATTTTTTTTAGGCTGTTTCGTATGAACGTGTCTTTTAAAATAAATATACGAACGTAACCAGTTAGTGTGGAATTAAGAGAAAAAGAGAGATCTCATAAGTAATGATACGGTTGGATTTATTTAATGGTAGGTACATTCCCATCAGGAGACTGGCGTATGGGTGGGCGCCTGCATCAGGTTTGACAATGTCGTCAAGACGGAACGCCGGAAATGGAAAATGTATATCAAGGGAGGAGTTCTGTCGCCCTCCCACGTTGAGGGCCCAAAGGAAACCATAAACAACTCCTGAAATGCGAGAAAAAAAGAAGTCGCGAACCCTTCCCGCAAAAAGCAAACGTTGTAAAAAGATGACATCTCTCAGCAAACTTCAAACAGGAGAGGACGGCGCCCGCGTTTGTGCATCGAGAGGTCGAAGAACCGCAAACCATAACTGAGGTAACCAGCATGTGACGACTCTATTTTTGGACAAAAATAATCTCTAGGGGCAGCGATGCCATTTCACGAAACATTTCCAACAGTCAGCAAACCATGTCATGTACGCTCTGCCGGCGATCTTTAAATTTAATCTTTTTCTCCCCATAAATAACTCTCCCGGTTAATCGTTCGGGAGCAAAAATGCCCACTTTTCAAAATTATGGGGCATTGCGATACGAATGCTGGTGGCAAAAAAGAAAGAAAAAGTAAAATGAAATTGCAATCAAGGCATCTTCGGCGGTCAAACACAAAAATCACATAAGTTCACAAAACACATTTGACAATAGGCTACATTCATTTAGGGTTTCCAGTTAGTTATTTCATGTTATAAACGAAGTACCTAAGTTTAAAATTGCACAGCTAAACTTACTGTAAGAATTAAGGATCTGTATAAAATACTGATATTTCTTTTTATAAATATTCAAAAAGGCATAAATTGACAGTATCTCAAAACTAGAGGTATAGATTTAATGACTTTGGCTTGAACGACTGTGATACTTGATACATAACTGCTTCCAAAACACTAGTGCCTAATTAACATTAAGAGTCAAAATTTGTAAATGAGTATGATCTTTGGCATCAATTTTGATAAATTAACATAGTAATCTCTTTATTATATGTCACCTCTTTTATGCGTCTGTGTTAGTTCTACGTCCAGTTTTCAAAGTCCCAAGTAAAAATTAATGCTAAAGCATGTAAAAATGAATGTTGTACAGTTTTCATTTATTCGTCCGTTTCAAAGGCATGTCTTTGAAGTATTTGAAAAATTGTAAGTCAGTTATGCAGAAAGAAGTCTACTTTAACTTTAGCTCTATTAACATCGTTTCTCAGTTGCAAATTAGTTCATTAAAATGAAGCTTCTGTCCTTTTTATATTTATCTTCTATTTAACTATCTTCGAACTACCAAAATAAAGTTTTACTTTACTCATTCTGTGTCACTTTTGCGTCTTTTTTAGTCAGTCCCATGCACCGACGTATTAGGGAGAGATTACAGTACTCGAGCACTTCATCCTGAAGCATAAGACTTGTAAGGGTGGCTGCCCTGCATTCGTGCGTCAAACAGGAGAAAATACGAAACCTACTGTGAGGCAGATAATGTGATAATATGAGGATGATACTTTCAAATACAATCGTTCGTTATTAGAAGTGGTAACCGCAAGACTGTCAGGTTGTTGCAAGGGTTCTTCAATTGTTCTGTAAAACTTTTTTGAAGTTCAAATTGAAGTGGGAAATTATCTTGTTTTGCAGTAGAATCCAGCTGCTTCCATTTTCGCCTCAAGATTGATTAAGCTATGCCCCCTTGTCCCGTTTTCTTAATTATTCTCCCCAAAACACCACTGATCACGAGTTCGCCAAAAATTTACATATTTAGCGGTGGCGTTCTTAGAACGGGTGCGGTAGTTTGTGGTGTCACCCCAGCCCCTAAAAAAAAAAAAAAGTGGTATTCTGAACAAATAATAAACTAATAACCATCATAAATAAAGAATAAATAAAATAAATACAAGGAGGTAGCGATTTTTAGGCAGAAATACGACGTATTGACTAATGGATTACATATATTCAAAATATATAATGGGGGAAAATGCACAATTGCAGTACATTTCTCTTTCAAAAGCTCTTGAATCTATTTTGGGTGCCAACTCCAAAAGGGCATTTGGCAAACCTGCATTTGGTGCACTTATAACTAGTGCCCGTCTTACATGAACTAATTCAGAGACATAATGCATGATGAACAAGGAACAGTTAAGGATATAACTATTAACAGCAGATGTTATCAAAAAAATTAAACTTTTTAAAGAAAAAGAAAGACCAACTTGGAGCATTTCCAATGATCTAGTCTTTTACATTTAAGCTTTGATAACACTTGGGAAAATTATTGCGATTGCGAATAAAAATAACATGTTGGCGAGCGTTGCGCTGCATGAACTTTGGGTTTCTGAATTAATTCCTATAAAATAAAGCTAAATAAACAAAACGGTCAAAATGTCTTTCTTTATTTAAATTTCTTTTGTGATAAATGCATCAAGCAGAGAGCTAAGAGTTGCCAATCAAGAACAGAGAAATATTTCTCTTTACACTTATTGATTACTTATCAAACATCATCAGAACACTTTTTTCTTCTTTGAGACGTGGTACAGAAGGGTATTTAACGTGTTTTCTAGGTTAATGAAGATGGAAGGTATCGACATTGTAATTACGACGCTTTTTTCACCTTTCAGCGATTTCAGTTTAACTACCCGTAAATCATGCTCAGCTTTCACTTCGAGAATTTTTCTATCGGACAAACAGTCGATTTATTTTAAGCTATTTATAAATTTCTCCTTTGTTTCTTTACCTGCAGCTTAATTTACCAGTTGTGGAGTTGTGCTTCTTCGAGAGCCAACCTCCGAATCACCATGCACAGCTCAGTTACAACTTCTTTATGAATTTTCCTCCCTTATACATATCATCATTAAGTCAAATTGTTCCTGCAAAAGTCGGGGGGGGGGGGGGGATCGATGGACTTCTTTTTATTTTAGCGATATGTTTACAGCAGATGAAAATTACTTTGCTGCTATTAATTATTTAGCGTTATTTGAAACACATCTTTTTTTTTTTTTTATTTTTTTTTTTTTTATTTTAAGAGAGAAGCAGGCTGAAAGTGGCAAAATTTTATTCGTTTTGAACGCCAACAGTTCAAAGATATATATTTTTGCGTGTGAATGAAAGAAAATTGTAATTAAAATCGCAAAGTATCATTTTTGGTTCATGGCACCGAAATAGCAATTATGGCAAAGTCGTCCACAAGTGTCATCAAAATCATATATGAACGACGCATTTCTCGCCAAAAATATTTTTAAAACTTATTTGGGTTTAAACTGTCAACAGTTAAAGTGGTTTTTTTTTTTTTTTTTTGCATAAGAACAAGGATCTCAATGCGAATAAAAATTGCATGATGCGATTTTTGAAAAATTTTTGTCCGCCATTTTTTATTTTTTAATTATTAAATCACATTCTATGTGATCTCTTTGGACCGTTAAATTTTCATTGCTTATGATCTACTCTAAACGATTGTAGATCGAATATCTGCAGTCGATCGATGAATCTCGGAATCGAATACTTAATAAAGGATTCAATTTTAAAAAAAAGAAAAGTTCGTTCCTTCCTTTTTTTGCTTCAATGGAACAATCAATCATTGCTTGGCAATCTGTCGAATTCAATGTCGAGGAACATCTCCGGCTGTGTTCACGACCTCCCACAGCACGTAGAGACATTCCACGCGGCGTAGAATGGATGGAACGTGACAGCTACCCCTGCATGCGAAAGGGCAGCTGCGGGGTTAACAAGAGACCATTCCAAGGAAGAGGGAAGAAAAGAATATTCGCGTCTGTTTATTTATTTTCGTTTTTCCCTCGCACCCTCTCGCTAAGGTCAGAGGCTGTGCCCAGTTCCCAACTGAAAAGATTTTGCAGGGAGGGAAGCCTGATAAGAAGTCGCGATTTAACAAGTTCCAGGCACTCCATAGTGGGGGTGAGAGGATCGGGGTTCGCAACAGAAGTGCTTTAGATATGAGTTCAGGGAACCCAGGTGACGAAGACTGAGGACCAGACTCGATGGAAAGTAAAGATAGTCAGCTTTCTTTCCGCATTTCCAGAAAATCTCTTAGAAGCGAGATTTTTTCGTGATTTGGCAACAAATTACTTTTTAAACGAACTTTTAAAATCATTTTTTTAACTCATGGAACTAGAATAAAGCTGTTTTCACACCAAAAGCGAAGAAGCATTTTTCCTCCGTCGTAATAGACTTGCTATGGTTATCAAACTATCAGCGATGACGCATCTCTTCGATAGCGCAACCAACAAATCCCGATTGTATGAGGGAAATTCACTTTTAATAACGCAATAAAAAAGGCCAATCAGTTGATACGAGGGCGTAGTTAGTGAGCTAAGTAGAACCAATGAAACGCCCTAAAAGGTTTCGTTGCTTTTGCTTGTCGTTGTTGCGGTTAGTCTGAAAACACCTTACCACTGAATCGCTATCAAAAACTAATGATCAGGGCTGGCCCTATCAATGTGCAAAGTGTGCAAAATACAAGGGCTCCAGCATCTTGGGGGCGCATCAGCGTCAAAGCAAAAAGGAAAAAAAAAAAAAAAAACAATAATCCCTGTTTCACACAATTAATTCAACAATTTTAGTTGTCTTAACGTAGGCAGACCCAATGATAGTGACTCCTCCCAGATACTCCATCTTTCAAGTGAAAAAATTCACTTGTGGCATTGGTCCTACACCCTCTGTGATGCTCGATAGAGATGGTTAGATGGTACCAATCCCTGTGAAACGCACTAGGTCTGCAATTACCAGAAGCCAACAGCAGTTCATTAGAAAGAAAAAATAAGTTATTTGTTTCATGTATGTAATTATTAAAGTTTTTAAAATAATTGAAAACGCAATAAAATTATGCACAATTGAATTTATAGTATTTTAGTTATGATGACAGAGGGCTAGGGGTGACTATTTTTAAAAAGTCCAAGAGCGCCGAATACCGTCGGGCCGGCCCTGCTAATGATATGTAGTTTTGAAGATTTTATTCAGACTTGATAGGGCTCATTCGAGTGATCGGGTGCTGAAAGAGCGTGGTGAATCCTTTACAGAGCGAAAAAGTGCTAAATTCATACCTAAGAAATAGTACCCGAATGGCCAGCACGCAGACGGAGAAACTAAAGAGGCGACTAACTCATACGTTATCTTGTTATACTAAAATGTTCCAAGAATTTAAAAATTACATAGGGACACAAAAATCCTGTCACGCCAAGAGGTCCGGTCAACCACCCATTAACGATCCTCTGATTACACAAACCGTTATCAAGTCATAGCTGGGTGAAAAATTTTAGTGGCTTTTACAAAACAATCTGCTGTTTTTGATTTATAATAGGCTAATAAAGCTATCATTCCAGAATTTTTACCAAAAGTTAGGAAATTTCCTAAAAATGGGATTTTTGTATAATTAAAAAGGAAACTTTTTTTTTTGAATCATTTTTATTTTATTCGTTAATATCATTTTATGTTAATATGTATACTATATAATAATAATTTAACTTTGTGCAAGTAAACAGTAATAGAAATATAATTTCACGTTAATTTAAAGCACAAATGAGCATTAAAACGTAGACATATGTTTCGGGATTGCTTGGAATCCCATTTTCAATGCGACAGGGAGCTTCTAGATGCAAAACATCCAAATGAAGCAGACAAAACAACAAAGACAAAGCTTATATAGCCTAAGAATTAACTGTAAATCAATGAGAATGAAGGCAGTGTGAAGTGGAAGTAGAAGTAGCATTGAAGGCACCAATAAGAGAGCAACAAACGAATCAGTTGATTCGGGATTCCAAGCAGTCCCGAAACATATGTCTGCGTTTTAATGCTCATTTGTGCTTTAAATTAACGTGAAATTATATTTCTATTACTATAGTACATACTATTTTTATATAAATTTCCTTCATTTGAAATACCACATCTTAAATAATGTATACAGTAAAACATTTGTAGTACTAAAATCCATTTATGTGAAAGTCATCCTTAATGTTCGTTTCGCAGTGTTGGCAGCTATGCAATCCTAATTTTCAAGGGGGGAAACGTAGCAATTACGTAATTTTCAAGGGAGCTCAGTAGGTAACAAAATATCCATTTTATTAGATTTATTACAAGTGCAGTCCATTTTGATTCATATTTTATGCCTAAAAATGTAAGAAATTAATATGAGGGGATAAAATAGCAGAAACATCTGTACGAATACTGACTGCTTTTGTGAATATTTTCAAAATAAAGGATCATAAAGATCACAATAAAGCACTAAATACATCTAATCTGATACATTTAAAATTAATGTCCAGCTATTACATTTATTTTATAAAATAGTAGCGTCTTTGTAAATTCTTTTCCGACTCTTAAAGAAAACTAATGATCATTCTACTTACAACGAAATGTTGGGGGGAAAAGCTTCGCCAAATAAAAAGAGCATTTTTCCTAAATCGTCCATTTCACTAAAATCCGATCCATCTTCATATTCATTTAAAAAAATACATATATTTACATTTTGTTTTTCAGAGAAATGTGCGTGTAAACATCAGCGAATGAAAAGACACCTAATGAATCAAGATAAGTAATGTTGGTTGAGAGTAACTAATGAAATATACTTGTACGGAGTGCGTGCACATCCAACTTCGAGGCGAACGAACGAATGAATGAATAATGGAACTAACAGCAAAATAAACATTCTGCATAACTTTAGAAGCCAAGTTTAAGTGAAGTATTTTACGGGACGGCCCTTTTGTGTAGAAAAAGTATAACTAATTACTTTAAATAGTTTCGCTAAGCACACCACGCGAAGGTAGAAGATAGCAAGGTTAGAAAGGTGAAGAGAAACATAGTTTTGAAGAAAGATATTTATTTCTTTTATTAGGAATCCTTTCAAGTTATTATTATTAGTATTATTATTGTTTATACGCATTATATATATATATTTTATACTTATATTTATATATATAAGAAAAAATTACAGAGCAGAATTTAAAAAAAAAATAAACTCAAAAACTGAAGGCGACGGGGAGGAATTTAAACCAGATTAAAATGTTCCAGGAAAAACCTACGTAAACCGGGGTCTGCTCCAGTCAGTCTTGCTCCTGAGTTGCAAAGAACAAACGAATGATGAAATATGAAATAAATGAGGCGGTTGCGCCCAAAACCAAAAAACAAACAAAAGGGGGGGGGGGGGCGAGAAAGGCAACTGAACAAACTCCAACTTATAGAACACCAGGGAGTTCGAAGAGTTGCAAAAATAGCCTTCTAATTTTCTTAATTCATTCTATAAATACATTTTTTTAATAAATAAACACTTAATGCATTCAATGAATACTTTTCATTTTTGTATATTCCTATACATTTATAAAAAGCCCACGTATATTAACAGCTTTCAGGATTAAGTTATTAAATTGATTCAACTGGAGGAGCAAATAAGTGTTTTAGAGATACTGTTACTTAATCTCGTCTAGTGGTTTTAACACTAAAAAGGTTTAATCCAATGGAAATGTTAGCAAATTATTGTAGTACATGAAGCTCTCTCGATAATAATATATACATAAAAATAAATAAATAGTATACATATATTTCCTGCTGTTTTTATGTGTTTTTATTCTAATCAAAGTGTTACAAATCTTGCTACCCTTCCCTTTGCCAAGTCAATTCCTCGAACCCATCTCCTCGAAGGGTGATATCATTTGTGAATGATTTCAAGCCTCCTTTGTAAAATTTTTAGCGTCGTATGTGTACACAAGATAAATATGAGCAAATAAGACTTGGTTCTACGGCCGAGATATAAATGTTCCATCAGTACTAAAAGGGTTAAGCGACAGTTATTTGTAGAAGTTAATAACTAGATATTTTTATTTAATATAGATTTATGCTTTTTCTTTTCATTTTTAACTATTATTTGAATTCATCAGAAAACGTAATCTTTTGAACGAATTGGAACTTTGATGTAGATTTTCACAACACCGTTTGTTTGAACAACTTCAAAGCAAACATGACTCCAATTCTGTTTTAATTCTACTCAATGTCTCTTCAGCTCAACTGAAAGACAGGCAGAAAAAATTTCTCTTGGTAGAAGATAAGTAAACAATGTCGAGAATTCACTGTTGGAGTGCAACAGTTTATTTTGCGACCCCGCGGGGGAGGAGCAGAACAACATTACCCTCTTCGTTTGCTTTTCAGAAGCAATGTTTGGAGTAGTTTCTCTAGCGCTCTTTACCCTTATTTTCTTTTCTTTCTATATCTATATTTCCGCTTATTTCCTTCAATTCACTTAATCCAAATTAATCCAAGTCAGTCAATGAGAGGGCGCACACTTCGCTTTAGCGGACATATGGTGGACACCGCTTTGTGTAGTCGTGGTTAATGTTATCAGTTGTTCCATGCTATCAAAATATCCAAGTTCTGTCCGCTTATATAAAAATACATTAAAAAGCATCGTTTTCTGCAATCAAAACTTCCTTTATTGTTATTTAATGCAAAGAGACTTTTCCTTTCTCTTTCTTTTGCAAATTAATTTCTGAAACTCGGCCAGAAAAAGGTTTCAGATGAGGGAGGCGGTTAGAATCTTGCGTCAATGTGTGCAAAAAAAAACCCCGAGGCCTAACACTTGTAAGATTTGTAAAAATTGCAGACAATCAGTACTCGAAGACTTTCCTTTAAATATATTAATAAACTTTATTGTTCATTAATTTATTTACTCTTGCTATATTTTTCTTGTTACCATTATTTCTTCTCTAAATACATTCATTTCATTTCAACACCACGTAAACTAACGTTGTCTGAGGAAATCAACGCTGTAATTAATGATAAGAATCCGATTATGATCATATATTAAGTGGCGTCCACTATACGGCCAAACCTTTTTTCACTTCCTATTACTTATGCGCCGGCTCAAAGGACATAATTTGTTCAATTCTTTTGCTACACTTTTTTTAAATTCTATTTGGTATTTGAACTTTTTAAAAAAGTGTCCAAAATTTCCCAGCATAAAAACCTCCAACGGGAGCTCAGGACTTGAGTGCTGTTAATCTGTGTACTATTAAAATAGAAAACATAAAACAAGAGTTTCAAAATGCAAATATAATTCTTCTTCATTAATTTTATAAGAACACAAAGAAAACATGAAAGGCTTTTACGTAAACTTTCGTTTTTCTCATTTTTCCAAACAATTGATAATATAAAAATGTGTCTTTCTTATAATTTACTCAATTTAAAAGTCGTTGCAAGATCAGACAGGTGGGAAAACATTGCTTCACTTCCCTGAATTAAACTGAAAAAATTGCGAAAAGTTGCCAACTCCCTTTTTTCGGAGAAGGATAACTTTTGTTATATCTTCTGTATTGTCGTTATCGTCATCAATCTGACTTATATCAGTTGCAATGCGTTTATTATTTTGCTTAATTTCATCTGTAATTTAAAACAATTCTGTCACACGGTCTACAACACAATGCTACAATCTTCACTATTATGCACTCATTCACTCAATTTTATATTTTTGGACATACATTTTTAAGTTCATTTATGTTTTTAGACATTGTTTTAAACGTTCAAATCCCAGCTAGCTTTTCTTAAAAAGTGTAGCAAATAATTTTTGTAATCCTATTCTATTGAAAATTCCAATAACTTACTAATCTTCTTTTAATTAGTTTACCTGTACTTGACAGTAATCTGTCCCTATGACAGTATGGTGTCCCTAAAAAGCATTGGCATGCCAATTGTCTCTACTAATTTCATGGTCAACTAATAACGTGATTACTTTCTTGTCAAAGCTAACTCATAGAAGAAAAGAGAACAATATATATTCCAGTCAAAAAATCAAAGACAATTTGCAAAGCAATCATATCGTATTGCTCTTATATTGCTCATATTATGGGAGTATGAAAATAAAAAATTTAAGAACATTAATCATTTTCACAATATCAGACTTGAAAATTTTAATATCGTGGACACAAAATGACAATAGTCAATAATGCATTAGCTTCTTCAAAAAAAGCAATTCCAACCCTGTTCGTTTATACTCATTCTAATAACAACTTAGTAAACCTCAATTAACTTTGGTAAAAAGAGGCTAACAACAGTTAAGGATCCATAAAAGCGTCCGTTGAGTTTAATCAGCTGAAGGCACGCAAAATCAAAATAATTAAGACAGATGTATTGAACATATCCCCACTCCATCAAAAAAAAAACATAAAACATTCTGCTGTAATTTTGTCGGCCATCATGAATCGAAATAAAAGGAATAAAATCGCTCGTGCTGTATAAACAAATTCTACGCGTAAATTGGAACACCTTGTTTAAAATTCTGGAATTCCTAAGGCAATAGAGCGAATTTAGTGTTAAGAATAGAATGCTAATATGCCACATTCGTATTAAAATCCATGGAATTCTTACCAGTTTTGCATTATGTGTGGCGCATGCTTCAAAACGATTTCGTTTAATCGTAGAATAATGTTCAAACATTAGAACAAATGATCAGGGGATTTTATTTTCATTTGGGGAAATGGATGCTATTTGAAACCAAGTACAGGAGATGTGCTTGAAAGGAGCTTCGGAGAATGGCGCTTTCGAAATAATGCATTAATGTGCAGAACATTCAAAATTCCCTTTCAGTAAGTATTAACAAAATTTCACCAAGATGGTGATTATTTGAATGGGAACCTCGCTGCTACTTTAAATAATTACAGAGCACAACCAGAAAAGCACAGAGGAACTATTTTCAAAAGATATTAAAACCGGAGAACTCACAGGACAATAAAATGCAAATTAAGATAAAAGAATACACACGACTTCTTTTTTTTAACGAATAAATTATAAAATGTTAAGTTAGGAATTCATAAGCAACAGACTATATTTTTCCATTAGGAAACAAGTCGAGGAGGAAGTTTTCGTTATCAAGATGGCGGCAAATCAAATTTAGTTGAACAAATTATTTATGTTCCCGAGCACTATTTCAAATGTGGACTTGGGCGCAGTGAACCACCCCCATTTGACACTATTACTATCCAACCCTTCTGGTTCAAACGAAATCTCATAAACAATAGCATGGTACTAATTGCTTCAGAGGGGGAAAAAAGTCCATTGGAAATAACAAGGTAGCTATCTTGCAGATTTTGTGCTTTGAGCTGCTCAAAGTAATATTTCCACCTTGAATTTATTTTTTCTTTTCTTTCTTTCTTTCTTTTTTATTGTTTTTTAATTATATCAGTACTGAATTGTTGTCTATTTCTATGTACTAAATAGTTCTTCTGGAAAGGTGGTAAACTAATGCTGGTTTTTTAGTTTCTAAAAATCATTTGCATATTTATATCCATATATATTTTCAGTATTAGTGTTATTCTTTTACGTGGGGCACAGGGGATAACCATCCAATGTGTCCAAAGTTCAAATTAGATTTAATAGCTTATTAATTTATTGAAATTTACAGTTACACATATAATGCAATACATTCCTATTCAAAAATAACTAATAAAAATAATTATTTTCGTTAATAAAATAAATATTTGAATGAAATGGAAATATTAACATATTAATGCATACCGTCCCTTTTTAGGGACAGTCTGAAAAGTACGTCTGAAGCACTTTAAAAAAAAAAAAAAAAAAAAAAAAAGAAAACACATTTCAACAAAACATTGTTTTAATGTATTCCTAACCTTAAAATAACCTGGTTAGGAATACATTAAACCAATTTTTTGTTGAGACCGATGCACCGCAAGTGCAATTTCAGGGCAATTAAATTCAGGGCAAAAGCAATTTAAATTAATTTTATACAACATGAAAGGTTGGTCCCAGTAACCTGGGGTATAGGGGCACAGTGCTCCATTTTGTGAATCTGACAGTTTTCTTGAGACAACTTTACCCAAACATGTCACCGGACAGCATAGCGTTAATGATGGAAGCACATTTTGAACCTTGAATGAACAAGAGCAGGAAACACATTTACGTTCTTTTTTGCACCTTTTTCTTATTTTATTATTACTTTTTGCATGAAAAACAAACTATTCACTGACAGGAGAGAGCGAGAGAGAGAGAGAGAGAGAGAAAACAAAAACAGCGTATTAGGTTCAAATTATCTCAATTCAACACCATTCATTGCTTAATTTTGAAAATTAAAAAGAAATTAAAAAAAGAAAAAAGTATAAAGAAGGAAATAATACTAAGACAAAAAGAAGGAAAAGACTAGAAAAAGGAAGAGGAAAAAAATGAAGCTTTCAAACTGTAGGTTTATTGCTGTCATAGAAATTTAAATAAATAGACTACTTCATCCGGAGAATTATGGCAGCGATTTTGTTTTAAGTAGCCTTTTTTAAGAAGAAGCTACGCAAGATTTTAATACATATGATACGTAGGTGGGGAAATATTTTTTCCCTTTCTTCTTCATACTGAGTTCACAAATTATTGGAAGTTCCCTCCGCTTTATTCTTTTGCTTTTTTTTACCTTTTCCGATTTTGAGGAGGAATGCGAAGATCGAAAAAGAATAAAAATTACATCGCCCACGGATTTACAAGGAATCAAGGCATGATTTATCATGTTGAGAATAAAAGGATCCGGAAATTGTTCCGTAATCAATATTTTGCGAGGAAGGACAAGAAGCGGTGCAGAGAGTGAGATGGAGGGGGAAAAAAAAAGGATGGGGATGGAACGAATTGAATAGACTTTTATGACCAGCGAATCAGTCACAGAAAACATTTCTCACTACCCAAAACTGGAGATATGTCTTCAGAGATTAATGGCGGTAATATAGTCTAGGAGAGAAAAAAAAAGGCGCAATATTACCTATAAAGTATCCAAAAAGCAGTGAAACTGTTGTAACATAAAAAGCGTTTGTTGCTTAGCATGAGAAATTAAATGGGAAATATAGCAGAATCTCGATCCTTCGTTCTCACATGTATCGTCTTGTTTTACTATTGTCTTGTTTTATACTGACCCGCATTCGTCGTTTTCCCGTTTATATTGCCGTGAAGAACTATCGAGCGAGGTTCTACTAAATACGTTTTTCATTGAAAGACTTGGGTTATTACGAATGTTTCGGAATACAGTCATTTCCAGAGTTGGAAGAACTTTTTAAGCGTCAATAAAGAGTCCTTTTAAAATATTGTTGTCAATAAACATTGAAAAAAAAAACTTTGCCTATCTTCTTCGGAAAAATCATTCTTATTAGAGTATGTCATTCTTTCTCTCTTTTTTTCCCACTTTAACCTAAAAAAGGGTGGAAAAAGTATGGAAGAAGGCTTAGTGTATGGTTTAAAATATCGTTAAAAATAAGAAAAGTTTAAAATAAGTTAAGTAATTAAGCAAAGATTGAAAAGTAAAGAAAATTCACTCATTCCTCAGCCTCAACAAGCGCCATTTGTTAACATGCAATAACATCATCTACATAAAACCCGATGGTGAGAGCGAAATGGATACTCGGATGTTGCCACAAAACAATGCATACAGCAGGGCTCGAAAATTCTTAATCAGGGCATCTTTTACATGCCCTGCCGGGCATGTTTGTTTGTCTAAAAAATACATGCCCGAGCAAAACTTTTATATGCCCAGAAGAAGTTTTATTGTATAATTATAAAATCATTTGAATTTGTCGTATAGCATTAATCAGACAAAATATTAAATTAACAGATTTATATCTGAATCAAGAATTCTTTTAATTTAACCTAAATGATTAAAAAATTACATTACAAATAAACATGACATAATGAGTCGTTACTAGTCAAAATTTAAATTGCATTAGCGATTTTATTGTTGACACGCCGTCAACGTGTCAATTTTGAACTCCGGTAAGGATGCGGTGCTTTTTCAATAAAATACGAATTAATAAAGTTTTAGAAAGAAATGTGTGATTAAAAAATGGATTGGAATTTTTACATGCCTCGGGCATGGCGGGCAATATAATTTGCAAGCCTTGGTATACAATGAAACGCCTTATTAAGTGAGTGAATTTTTTCACGAAATGCTTTCCATTTTATTAAGGAAAAAAGCCTCAAGCATTCGATTCCAGTCAATTAAAAATTCTTTTCAAACAGGGAGCTGAATACCGACGCATGCATTTCTCGAATTCGGCAGACCGTAATTAGAGCCCCGACGTAGAGTTCCAAAGATACATGACAAACCTCGAAGTAATTAACACTATCCCCCGATGAAACAAAGCCGAGGATTAGAAAAAGATACCACCAAGTTCATTAATTAGGCCCTTCAGGTATTTCTCTTTCTCTTTTCTTTGTGGTGAAATATCTAGAAGAGACTTAAGAATCTTTCTGCGCGTGAGAAACGCAATTATCCTGGAAAAGTATTCTATGAAAAAGTCACAAAAATATGTTTGAGATAAATTTTTACTCTGTTGTTTTTGATACTTTTGTATAATCGTTTCCTGTCATCATGCTTTTCCCAGAAACAGATTCTTATTAGACGCCCAAAACGGCTTGTTTTTATAGAATGTTGCTTTAATTTTTATTGATTTTTCACATTCAAAACCGACCATATTTTGGCGGTGATTCTTTTTCCTCTTTTCCTTCATTGTTTTCTACATTAAAGGATAAGTTATTAAATTTGATTAAACTAAATCAAATTTAAACTATTTCACCAGCCAGCATTCCCCCTTTAGAACAACACATTTACTTTTATTCATTGTGAATAGTCTGTCTCAAACGCCAAAAAAAAAAAAAAAAAAAAAAAAAAAAAATGAAGAAAAAAAAAAAAGAAAAGAAGGAAAAAGTGAAAGAATAGGGGTAAAAAATATTTGAAAAACACAAAAACTTTAGAAGTGATATTTTCAATAGGGCGAAAATTTCCCCAACAACAAATCATTGAGCTCTATAACGGACAAATAAATATGTTTGTGCCGCTGGTGTCCGCTATAGAGGAGTTTTACTGTATTTTTAAGGGATTTGGGGCAACGAAAAATATGAATGGATTTCAATTAAAGTAATTATATAAACTAGTGCCCCTAAATATCAACTTTTTACACCTCCTGCAAAAAGTAATTTCGGAAGAGAAAAGATTTGTTTTTCTATATTTTTTGCTGCAGCCCACTCCCTAGTCCATTATCATTGTGGACATCTAGGTTTCTGATTCACCTTTGGTTAATTCCATTTGTCTTTTCTCATGACTGTCACAGCTTTTTGCTTTTTTTTTTTCAGGTACTAAATATTAAAATAATTTTATGAATATTGCTGTTTTTGCCCATCTGCATGCCCACTTTAAAAACAGTAGGGAAAAGTTAGTTTATGAAATAAATATTTTGATATTTACTATGTAAAAAATGGCATTGAAAGATTTCGGACATAGCAGCAAAAATTGGACATGGTTTTCCGGACATGTTTTCGCATAATAATTCAACATTTTATTTCTTAGGCTAAACATCTTCCACTATAGTGGGCATGAAGATATATGTAAGCACACCAAAATTTATTTAATTATTTTAGTATTTAAATCCTAAAGCAAAAAGAAAAAACAAAAAAAAGATGTTTTTCATGTCTGGACAAGGAATTAACAATTGAATACCGATATAAATAAAACTCACTTTTGTGTTCGCGTATGTTTGAAATAAATAAAATAAAAAATCCAACAGAAAAAAAAAATATACCGTTGGATTCAGAATTTCACCAGGAGTATCTTTAGCTATTTTTATCAATTTTTTATTTTTAACTTAATATTTAATTAATTTTCCAAATTTACTCACGTTCTGTGCTGAGTACAACTCAACTTGTCTCTAATGCTTGATCACCGCAAAAAAGGAAAGAGCCATAGGTTAAACAACCAGAAATTCTAAACGATGTGCCACTATTAGAGAAACTGAGACTGAGGAATCAAGTTTAGCGCAGACGATATTTTTCGAATCGGTTTTACTATTATTGACTTTTAACCAATTGTGCCTGCAATTTTTTGCATACATTTATTGTGTAATATATATTTGCAAATTATCTCCCTGGGAAAATCATGAATATTTGAAATAGCCCGGGCAACACAGCTAGTATTTAATAAGTCTAAGATAAACCTACGTGCCTGATTCCTGAAAGGTTAGTTTGCAAAACTTTGGCCTTCGAAAGTGAGTCCCATTGATTTTGGCGCTTCTGATAGAGAGGTGGAGAGAAAATCGGAACAGACAGGAAATGATCACGGACTTGAAGTGGATCAGTTCGTGATGGATCGCGGACTGAAAGAACGGATTCGAAGGCAATCGATATTTTACCACCAGACTGATGCGGGGAGCGATAGGAAAGAAAAATGAAGCGAATGGACCTCCATGACCAGCGAATCAGTCACGTATAACATTTCTCACTTACCCCACTCTATCCGGGAAAAAGGAAATATCGAGATCAATAGCGTTTAGCTGCGAGAGGGAAAAGAGGACAGAATTTATACCCATGGGGAAAAAGTGGGAAGGATTTGCGAAAATAACGTTGGTGAACTGGGAAGGGATGAGTCGGGAGATTCCTTCGCAATCAATGGTGATGCCGGATTGCACCTCGACTCATCGTGAGATTTACAGTTCGACAATGTCATTTATTCCACAATTGACGAAATTGGTACTCAGAAAGATGATTTCACGGAATCCATGGCAATTCCTTTCGAGAAAATTCCACCTTTTAGATTGTTCGTGGTAAATAAAAAGAAGTGAAAAGTACGGTACAAGGAGCAACTCTCTAACGAACTTCCGTAGAATTAATTTTTCTGAATGACGAAGTTTTAGAGAGATTTGTCGAGTGGTAAGTTTGGAACAAAATTCTCAGGAAAATCAAGCTGAGACTATTTAAAGACCAAGTGCAACAATGATCAATGAGAAAGATGAACCAAAGAAGTACAGTGGAGTTCTGCTATAACGTCAAAGTGGCATGTGACAGGAATGTTTTTGACACCATAGCCAAGTGACGTTATAGGCAATATACATTAAAGTGTAAGGGCAAATGAAGAGACCCGAATTTCTTGACATTATATGAGAGTTGTCACTATAAACGAAGTCATTATAATTAAGATCCTAATCATTTTACACTTTTTAGCACATTTCTCTAAGTTATGAATAAAAGCTAGAACTTAAAAAAAAAGTTTTATAGGTATTAGGCCCTTAATACCCTGGAAGCTGCTTAGAAATACATGCTTTTACACAAAATGTGCCCAGAGTCATATTTTGTGTAAATGACTCCCTAAATTGACGTTCTGTGAGAGCCTCATTAAATTCGTAATATCCACGTAAAAAACTACTAAAATTGAAACGAAAAGAGAAACTTATGGTAAAACCAGCAAGGAGATTACCCAGAGCTGAACGAGCATGCTTTTGGGCGCAGCCCCGTTATTTAAGGGGTCAGGAAGGGCGATTGCTCTCCCCCCTGTTTTTGAGAAATATAACATATCTATATATTTGTGGATGTGTATTTTGCTTTTTTTTAAAGTATAATATTCGCCGAGTATTTACGCTTGCCTCTCCTCCCCTTTTTTTCGAAATTACTACCCGGCTTCGAATTACTTCAAATTCAGTTTTCAATGGTTTAAAACAATTATTTGAAGACAAAACCTACCTCCTCAATGTAAAAAAAAAAGAGTATAAAATTTTATATTGTGTAGAAAGTAAAAGTAATTTTCTTACAAGAATGTAACAAAAGCACTTAATTTTAAGAAGAAAAAATTTAATTACAATCGTTTAGTTTACACGAAACAAATTGTTTACTTTTTAACCGTTTCCCAACAAAATTAAAACTTATTTATTTATTTATTCAAAAAAAAAAAATGCACACGACAGAAAAAGCTATTTACAGTGTCGCAAGTAAAACAAGACATAAATGAACGAAAAACAACTGACACAGAAAAACAGCAATGTAAGAATTCACTACATTTAAGTTTAAATAAAAAAAGACTATTCGGTACTTTGATCTGTACGTAACCCAAAATATAGCTACAACCAATCCGGTCATTAAGTACTTTCTAATATTAAAAACAAAAGACAAAAAAGTTTACGTCGGGATTTCAAACAAGGAATTTTGCGAACGAAAAAATTCCGTCCGAATCGTATAAGTCTCTTAAATGTCATTGAAGAGGAACAATCAGATGGACCGAACGAATAGACGATACACATTTCCCCCATTTCAATACTCTGCGTCGAAAATTTAGATTAATTCGAATTTATTAATTTAGCAAAGTGTAGTTCTGATGATATTTTTACAAGTCTCAGCTACTTTTATTTGTTTATTTATTTATATAATACTTTGCAACTTATGTTTACTGAAAAATAAGCGGATATGGAAAGTAATGCTCGATTTTTAAAGCATGCAAAATAGCATTCTTTTGTCGAGAAAATTTTATCTTAAAACTTCTTAAGTTGAATCGATAAAATGTGGACCAAGTTGTAGAGCGAAGCAGTTTTTTTCTTCTTTACAAAGACAGCGGAGGAGAAAAAAAAATATTTTTCAAAAGTATCTTTTGAGGGTACGGAGAGGGAAATTTCGTTCCCTCCATTCGAAACGACCTTCCGCTCGAACAATCTACCCGTCTACCCTGCTCGGTTTAACACTCCCGCTGCAAAAGGAGCGAGTGAGTTGGAAACAGCCGGTGTGGCAACCCTGTCACAGATTCTTGCCATCGTTGGCGACAAAATCCTGTATAAATTTTGTGATTTCTTAAAACACGGCATTTACGTCCTAACTGGCATTGCTTTAAATCGTTGACACGGGGGAGGAAAAAAAACTTCAGATGATTTTTTCTTAATGTCGAGCTTCTAGCCGAAGTTTTACATAGCTCAAACAGTATCGGTTCCCTTCCGGAACAGTGGTTTCATGGTATTGATTGGGCAGAATGTCAGATTTTTCATAAAAAAATGATACTAATTCCTTGAAATGGAAGGAAATTGTATGGAATAGCTTAAACAAGGAAAAAGATCTCCTGCACATTTCTAGCAGCAAAAAAATAAATAAATAAATAAATAAAAAGCCTATTTTTATTCCTGATTCATCAAAAAGTAAGCAACTGAAATTATTATTATTATTATCAGTGCTGCACCGAGGATTCTGCTTGGGGGTCGGGGAAGGAGACAAGGGCAAAATTAGGGACAAATTGGATACTGATTTCCCGGCCACCCAGATATCCTGTGTTTCTCGTGTGACTTTTGCTTACCGGATTGGCAAATTACAAATATCAACTCCTGTGGCACATTAAATATTGTATGAACGGTCGATTATCTTATAGCTGTTTTCAGTTATAAATTGTCGATAAAATGTCAAATGACCTTTCTTACAAAAACATTAGCCGGTACCGGACCGGATATCCGGCTCTGGTGTTTAAAACCTGTAAAATCTATGCATAAAAATCAAACTTGACATGACAATGCAATCGTCAAGAAAATTTCATCATTTACAACGGTTCTTTCCTCGCACGATCGCGTGACTTAAAAATGGTACTACTAGACAAATTTCGTCAATTTGACGAAAGGTTTACTCGGACATTTTTCCCGAAGCCACTTCGTCCAATACGACGAAAGTTTCGGGAGATTTGAACATGCCACTGGCGTAGATAGGGGGGTTTAGGGATAAAACCTCCCCTCAAGTGGTGAAGATTGTCTAGAATTAGACCAATTTTCCCTGCAAAGCAATGAAATTAGCTCACTTTTCCCGAAGACCCTCTCCCCTAAAATGGCGAAGAGTTTAGAGAATTTGACCAATTTTTACAGTAAAATAATGAAATTAGCTAATTTCTCCCGACGAACCCTCCCCCCCCCGAATCCGGGTCTAACTACGCCACTGGAGCATGCGCTTCTGAGAGTGAGCGGCTGAGAAAAAATAGTTTACTTTTGTAGGTAGAAAATCATTGTTAGTCACTAGGCTAGTTTCAAAATACGTTAAAAGACACAGGGCGTCACCCTTTGGCAACTTATGTATATTCCTTTGGGTGTATGCTCGAATCCCTACGCCCTCACTTCACCACCCACACACATGTCGTATAATGTAGCTAAAAGAGATCAAGGCAAATTACAAATATCAACTCCTCTGGCACATTAAATATTGTGTGAACTATGGAACGGTCGATTATCTTATAGCCGTTTTCATTTATAAATTGTCGATTAAATGTCAAATGACCTTTCTTACAAAAACATTAGTTGTTCGAATGCGAAAAAAATTAGCGCTATTTGATGTCAGAGAGTTGTAACTGTGTTTCAATCCACAAACCATTAACCACGCAAACATTCCCTAATTAAAAGGTAAAATAAGTCAATCAAAAGGTAATTATGCCTAGGAAAATTTTGTAGTTGATGTTTTTTGACAAATTAAATTGACGAAATGCTCATTTCAATAAAAAATTGGAGTTGAAGTCAATCTCAAACAAATTTAGCAGAAGTAGGACAAATGTATTCCCAACATGCTCTAACAATATACAGTGTACAGCTAATAATTTATGATATGATAACTAACCGTTGAACAACAGTTTGACATTGGACAAATGATGTTCATTAAGAAAATGGGTTTATGCTACAAATCAACTGTTTTTTCAGAAAGGTAAGGTACACAGTAAATGCAGCTGTTGAGATATGATTTCAAATAATCAAATAATATTTTCCCAAGAATGGCCAGTTATAATGCACAACCAGTAGAAAACAAAAAGGTTTTTTTTATTTGAAATTTGCAATGAAAATTGCATGCACGTGTTACAAGAAACTCATCTTTGACGAAATTGCTCTGGCTTCTTGCACTGAAGCTTTCTTTTAACTCCAAAACACGTGTCCGCAACTTTCATAGCAATCTTTTGCCTTATGTTACATTTCTTTATTTGTATAGTGACGACAAGCAATTATTTGTAAAAATTTGTACAAAAACGTCTGTCGTTAAATTTTCTAATTAGAATTTTCAAATCTGAAACTCAAAACATTTTTTCACAATAAATTTTAAAACCTATTAATATTTACTGACTAACAACATAGAAATTTCCTCTATATATTTCAACTTAGATTTCACAGTAAATACTTTTATCTCATTGGGTAACAATGAAAGACATTCTAGTTGGTAGATGGAACTCTCTTTAGTAACCTAATGATGCAGTTTGCTTAATTTATGTCCAGCAGATCTACTTCTCCGACTTTGAGAAGGACTTTCGGTGAAGCAGGCAGAAGTGCCATTTAATCAGAGAATGCAATGCGGACTAGAATGAATCCGCCATCAAGACACAATGGGAAAAGACGGAAACCCATTAATGCCTTCTTTATAAAGAAAGAGGCTCTTTGATTACAACCGTAGCGATCTTCTTTGTTGGTGGGATCAGTACATGACCGTGGGCCAGAAACGATGCTGGTGAAATAAAAAAAAAATGAAAAGAGAGAGAGAGAGAGAACTGAAACTCAACAAACAGCTGAAAGTCAAGAGGCATATTCGTTAGGATGACACCATCAAATCCCCTCCCCTCCCTTTAGAACGACAGTAGATTGGAATCAAGAGTTCGAAGGAAAATGGAATTCGTTAAATCAGGGGTATCTCTATAGTTCAGCGGTTCTTAATTTCTTTAATGTGGACTTTTTCGTACCTCTATTTTCTTCAATCGTATGATATCAATGAAATGCTCCGGAAAAATTACTTAAGCAACTTCAGACATTACATTCAAACAAGGTTTTAAAAGAAAATTTTTTTGAGATGCTTAGGACTAATTTTTACTGCCTCAGATATACGTTTAAAGCCGTGGATTTCTACGAACTCGTTCCTCCCCTTACCCCCCGACTGGAATGCAGCACTTCAAAAACTCCCAAGAAGATGCAACGTAAATAAGCCCTACTTTTGGCGGGTTGTGCAACACTTGTGGTTTGTGTGATATGACACGAAGTGGGACTGTACAATCAAACACAATGCAAAACGAACTGGAGTCATGGAAAGATAAAAAGTTTGTCTGAAATCTCTCTTTTAATTTGTGGAAAAAACTACAACAGTAGAGGTTGCACAAAAAAAGAAAGAAAAAAACAGTGCCTGAGTTCATATTTCTTTTATGAAGTTTTAATATGGAGGAAAATATTTTCCCCTACAATATATTTTCTGTCTACGCCACGCTTTGTTCCTTCGACATTTGTGGAAGAACTTTTCTACAGACCAGTGTTCGAAAAATCTTCAAAATTTTACATGCCCTATCGGGCATGTTTGGCTAACATATATATGCCCGAACTAAATTTTTACAAGCCCAGAACTTGTGCTTTATTGTATATTAATAAAAACATTTGAATTTCGTATAGCATTAAGCAGACAAAAAATTAAATTATCAGCTTTATATCTGAATTAAAAATTATTTTAAAGTTAATCCAAATCATTAAAAAACTACAATACAAATAAATACTACATAACAAATCGCCAAAATAATGAAGTTTTGGAAAGAAATATTTGATTAAAAAATTACATGCCCTGCCGGGTAAGGCTAGAAGATTCATGCCCGATCGGAATTTTTACATGCCCTGGGCGAGTCGGGCAATATAATTTTCGAGCCGTACTATAGATGTTTTTTATTTACTTATTATTATTATTATTATTTTATGTATTCCCATTTTGACACGTTTCGCCCAGTAAGAAGGTGTCATAAAATTTAAGTAAACGATTTCCGTTGAAAAAATTGAGAGCCAAATGATGTAGGGAGGAGAAATAAGCAACATTTTCATCTCAAACGGATTCGATAGAACTAATTCGTCTTCCATCTTCTTTCTCTTCAACATTGTATTAGAATTCATCAAATATTTTCTGAATTTCGGACAACAACAGTAAGGACCGGTCTTCCCGTATTTTTAAAATATTACACACACACACAGCAAATAAATAAATAAATAAACAAGGGGGGTTGTCTTTCTTTCTTAATACTTAAATCAAATGTACTCTACGGGGTTCCTTCTGAAAACTTTCAGGGAAAATTTCTAGGGCTAGTTAAATATTTTGTAAGGCTGTATCTAAGATATAATTTTGAATAAAGCACCAGATGTTGTTTTTTAATGCGTGCAGCAGTTTCATAAAATTTAAACGCATATCAAGACAATATGAGCTAAACAGTAATCAGCTACCTATAAATTATTAAACTCAAATGAGGAACCACATTGGAGCCCACTCCCCTCAGAGGGATGGCGCACTCCACTAAAAACCTACAGACCCCCCCCCCCCCCCCCCAAAAAAAAAAAAAAAACTATGATACCCATCAAAGAAACGGCCAAAACCCTCTAAAAATACCCCACCCCCCATTCAATGGCACACGCAGGGGCCACCCCCCCCCCTGGTGGCAACCAAGTGTACCAAAATAGCAAAATTACCTTCGAAACTGTAGGGTATAGACACATTGTATGATGATGTGAAATAGTAACATTATTATATGTTTATAATACTTAAAATTTTGAATAAGATAAAGATATAGATATTGCAAATGTCAGAATAATAATTAATATTTCCTCAATGAGAAATTTAATTAGGGGAAAATTGGAATACTTCTGAATTATTAGCAGGTTCTCTTAAGTGCTCTGAATATTTCTTTTTCAGCTTTTTACATGCATAAAAAAATTGTAAATTATAAAATGAAAAAAAATTGAAGCAGTCTACTAATGATTGATGCTGATGGTCTTAGAGTATTTTGAGACATTGCAAACAAAAATATGGCCTTTTCCATGCTCAAGAAAACAAATAATCGACTAATTTTTCTCTTTCTAAATAGACAACGTTTTATGTAAAAATCAGGGGGGCTTTGAGGGCGAGGCTACATTTATATACGATATTAATTTGTTCTCTTTAAACAGCTGAATTACATACATTCCAAAGCTCGCAACTTTATGCATTGATAAAAAGGATTCCAGGCAACTAAAAATCACATGCATGTTTTGTAATTTATGCTGGAATGACTTTGGTCTCCGCAGGAGTTCCCACCCCTTAAATGTTACAGACGAAAGAGTTGGCTAAGCTCCCCCAAAAGCCCCTAAGAACCTCCTAAATATTTTATTGGCGCAATTTGCGCCTACTCCCAGGGTCCCCATACTTTTTTGCGGAAGTATGTTTAAAACTTTAGCCTGCAAAATCCTGGGTGCACTACGGCTAATATAAATTTAGTATATTCAGGGCTTAATTTGCATCGGAGCTCTCGGCAGCTTCCTACACTTCCTTTCAATTTTACGTGACCACATATTAGACAGAATTCAGACTGTTTACACGTTAAAACACGTTCGCTTATTAGGGTGGTCCCGCTGTGGGGCTCTCCATTTCTTTCGTCAGAAAGTAAGCATTGATTATAAATACATCCTTTTTCTCACAGACATCTGGAAAAATTTGAAATGTAGGAGAGCTCCTAGTAAGCATTTGTAGATGGGCACTTTTTAATTAGGAATGGATAAAACTGAAAAAAAAAAAAAAAGTTTCAGACAGAAATAAGTTTTTTACCTCTTTCCAAATCCAAAGATCTGTCTCTGGGGAAAATGGTCTGACCAGCTGACGACATCCATGCCACAGCCGCAGAAATCAGCAGCCAGCTCACCATGCCACCACCCTTCGGAACGAGGGATGATCCTCCACGAAACCAAAACAAAGAAACTCCGAGCAGGCGCGTGCGAGATTACGAACGGAATAGGAACGGACAAGAAGAACACACATCCGAACACACGACGAGATCGCCGGGTAATGTGCGACGGAGAAGCAGACGATTTCGAGAAATGGCGCGGGGTTGCCACGGTGGAGAGAAAATCGCCGAAATAGTTGCGCTGGGGGGTAGCATATGCCTCCTAACATATTTCCAGGGCTTCATTATCGCAAGGTCTTACAAATTCGTGAACTTGAGCACCATAATTTTAAAGGCACTAAAATAGTAAATTTGACTTTGAAATCTGTTTTCTCTGAAATTTAATGTATATTAAAGCAAATTCTGTTGTTGAATGACATGTGAAGGCAGAGGCGTAGCTAAGTGGGGGCAGAGGGGTCAGTCACCCTTTCAGGGGTGACACCCATATGACGAAAAAAAAAAAAAAAGAACCCTTAAAAGCTCCACTGAACAAAGCAAATGCCTCAAATTGAATAATTTTTTCTATCATTTTCTTTCTATTTTCAACTTAGAAAAGTGTTTCCTTTCAAAAATATATGTGACATGTTTTTTAACTGCTAAAAACATACCATTGCCGTCAACAAATACCTAATATTATGACGCCGATGATAAGAATGGCATTGCCCCCTTTTTTTTTTGTTTCAAAGTTGTAATGATTTTTTTATGTATTGCATCACAATGCATAATTTGCGCTTACATATTTTTTTTTCTTCTATCTTTTCATGGGGTGATACCATCTATAACCGCCCCGGGTGTCACCCTTGCTAACTACGCCACTGTGTGAAGGGGAACTAAAGGGGGAAGGAACACTAATTTCTACGAGGATTAGTGTCCAATATATAGGTATGAATGTTTGATTGGATCTCCGTGTTTACAATAACTTTGAAAGCATGCGGATTTTATTTTATGAAAGGCGTACCAACTTTTACCAGGACCTGAGCATCAAATTGACATAATCCAGCGCTCTGTCCTTCAGCACAATACATGCACATTCATAAAAGCACATTATATTCTCAGAAAAAGGGGGTGCCAATTCATTGGTGAATTTTAGGGGGTGGACAGACGAACGACAGACACACATTTTCTTCATTTTAAAACGCTACTTTAAAATCTTTTATTTTTTCAATATAGTTACTTAACTTACTTTTAATGTTTTTTGTACGGCGCATTAGGCCTTCTTATCAAAAACTTTTATGGGGAAAGTAGGCCAAAAACGTATTTCTAAAAAAAAGGGCGTAGGTACTTTTTACTTCCTGTTGCCACCTCCAGAAGTTATTCCTGGATCCGTCCCTGGTGGCAATTGCCCCTCCTTGACCCCCCCCCCCCTAATAAATGAAGGGCATAGCTGGGATGGTCAATCGTCACCCCTTGGCTTTGAAAAAGATGTTGCATCGACGTATGTGTGTGCCATGTATCTTGTTATTTGTCAATAGCAACACTATATAAGGGAATAAATGTTCTTCGCCTCCCCCCCCCCCCTGGAATCATTTCATTAATTATTGAACATAAAGCTTAGCAGTCTCAGAGGTCAGAGAGAGAATAATTTTTTTAATGTTAACTGACACTTTTCTTTTTACAGAAAAAGGGAAAGGGACACTGTTTCATGTTCAGAAAATCTTTTTTAATCCTTAAATCCTCGAACATCACTGATTCCGAATGTTCCTGAATTTAAAACCATGAACATTTTGCTTGTAATTCACCTTCACCTTTAGAATTTACACACATGTTATCTACGTAAGGAGCATCGGAGCATGTGTTTGTGGCCCTATAAAAACAATTGGATTTTTTTGACGGGGAAGGGTTTGAAAAGAAGTGGGAGGTCTTTTATCACAACGTCTGAAATTTTACTTACAAATCTGTTAAGATATTTAATTTACAAATCATCTGAGAGTGAAACCAACGGTTACAAACACAAAATACAAAGAATTTTGTCTTACAAGATTGCAAGACTGAATCTCTCGATAGAAAACTTCAAATGGGCATAAAGCAGCATAATAAAACTTCACACATCACACTGATACACACAATCTATTTCTTATATATTATTGCCCTAGCTTTTTTTTCGGTCGGTTCGCGAGATCTTCTTTATTCCTTTATGAAATTCCATGATTTACCACTCATTTTAAAGCCTATCGTGCCGGCTAATGGCGAAAAACAGACCCACGGTCTAAAAATGTACCGCTTCTCTTAAATTTTGAGATTTAAAATCATGTAAGAATCTCTTAACGGATAACAAATTGCTGTTGTCTATGCTGGCGCCATCTGTTATCAAGTAAACAAACTCTTATGTTTTTATTGTCTAACAAATTGGACAGTTTTAGCTGCGTCTCTGTGTTAAACCAATTCAATCGTTAGGCTCTGCACATTCATTTACGTTATGAATGTATCAAGCCTAACCAACGACCATAAACTATATTTTAAGTAATGGGACTGTTTCACTATTGTATTTTAATGCCATGTATACTACTAATAAAAATAACTATCATCATTATTGTGATTATTTTATTATTTTGAATATATAAATAATAGTGGGGGAAAAATTGTAACAGCTATTTGCACTGATGTGTTCAATTACGTGACTTCTTTTGTTCCACAAGAAATGTGAAACCCGTAACAATGTTTCGCGGAACCCGGGTTCTTATGGTTTCTTCGACACTGTTCAATATACTTATGACCCACCTTGCATACTTATTTGCGTGTTTATTCTACTGTAAATAAATTTCGTATGTTTTCAACTATTATAAACTCTAGCATTTCCTCTCCCCTATGCATTTGTCGATTTATCTATTACTGGAATGGGACCATTCATAAATGATGTCACACTTTTTTCAAGGTACTTGTCCCCTTCCTTCACAAAATGTCGCATGTCACGCTGTATTACATTAGCATACGTACTTGCAGTTCAGAAGCAAAGCACTGCGTTCTAGATCTAATTTTCAATTTTGTTTTAAAACGTTTCATGACATTTGAAAGAAGAACAATAATAATGATCAATGCGTATTTAATTTGTATTAAAAAAAAATAGAGTTTACAAATAATTATAATATAAAAGCATAGTAAAAAATGTGAATTGTTATATTTCTTTAAAAATTACTCAAGTTATTTTGTCGTAAAAGTGCAAATGCCCAAGATTTTTAAATTTAAACCTTAATCAGCATGGATGTTTCCGATGCAAAATGAAATTAATGAGGATACAAAAATAAATAATAAAAAATAAACTAAATTACACAAAAATATTTAATTTTCTGATTTTAAATGCTTTCATTTTAACAAAAATATTGTGAGGTCACCCTTCTTGCTATCCCTATCCTTGCCACACGTTCTCGAACCCCTCCTCCCCTCGAAGCGCGACATCGCTTGTGAATGACTCCAATACCGTTTTAAAAGTTTTGCGGTCCATGCCCCGGAAGATGAATGCATTTTTTCGACGTTTTTTCTTGTTTTGGAGCATTTTTTAAAGATTTTTAAAGCATTCTTTAGTATTTCTCCCATTTTTCTATGTTTTTTGTTTTCAAGTTTTCTGATTAAAATTCGATTTAATTTATTCATTAAATTTTACCTAAATAAAATAAATAAAAAATAAAAAGAAATTAAAAGGTTGGTATACGGGAGAATTGCAAACCCATTAAATTTTAGATAGAATATATATTATTCTCCTAACTTTTCACTTACAAAATTTTAATAAGACCCCTTGATTAATTGCTTTCTTTTCAGGCATATTGACTTTATGAGAAACTTCTGTTGTAATTGAATTTAGCATTTGAAAATGCTCATATATATATATTTCATAGAGAGAGCCATTTTCTCTCTCATTTCTTATACAAAACTGAATGAAAACAACTTGAAATAAACAGAATTTTTGACGCTGGAAAAAAATTGCTCGCCTTTTAAGAGCATTGTTAAGGGGGTAGTGTAGAGACATGAATTTCGGCCGGTTTTTGAAGCGCCGTACAAAGGAAACAAACGATGTTTTTACTATCCATTTTTTTAACATTTGTTTATAGATTTTAATTATTACGTATAAAAATTAACCAAAAAAAGGACAAAGTTATATGAGTAGTCAAAGTGGGGGCAAAAAAAAAAGGTGTCCTGGCGTGCATTATTCCAACCCTCCTGGCGATCTGAAAAATAAAAAACAGACGGATTCTTAATTATTATAGATGCCGCTATAGTATGAACCTTGGACAAGTTGTTTAAAAAAATAGTAATTACAAAATGACGGCTGTTTGAAAATTTTTTTTCTTTTTTTCATATTTTTTAACAGTTACAAATTTTTAAAAAATACTAAATGAAAACTTATAGTTTTGGGCAAGGTTCACAGGATAAAGGGATGCATAAAGAACATCCTCTCTAAATTTGAAGTAAATCCTTAAATTAGAACTCGAGATATCCTTACCGCCAGCTCGAAAAAAGTAGTTTCGAGAAAAACACGTTCAAAGTTTTGAGCGGCAGTTTTACTTATAGAATGGTACAGAATACTTACATATTTTTAATCGGCGATTCCTGCTCCATATAAGAAACCTTCCTCTACTTCACAAAGTGCTCATTCTCCGATGTTCTCTGGTGAATACGAGCAGTTCTACCCCCCTTTAGCGCCTCTGAAGTCCGGAGTTCAGAGCGCTCGATACGCTCTTCGTCCCGTCTCGCTGCAAAAGCATTAGCTTCTGGGCCAATCGTGATTCCCACAACAACACAGCTCTTTAATATGGGTATAAAACCTTCATTAAAAATGCTAACTGCGAAGGTTGGCTCAAAAATAGCTCAAAATAAAACTAAAAGGAGAATATTCCAACAAAACAAGTTGCTATGTCCTCCAATTAAATATAGATTAAAAGGGATACTATACAATCAAAAGATTTTTTTTGGGATATTCAACCGTAGGGACTCGGGAACTCCTACCGTCTTTTGCTGACTTGTAGCGGTCGGACCGGAACCGATGTCACGTCCCTAAAACTGCTATAACTCATGAAATAATGGGAATTTTGGAAAATCCTTTTAATGGCATATTCTTGAATGTCTAAACTTTAGAAATATGAAGAAAAAAAAAATTCGATTTTGTTTCAAAATTCTACACTAGAGTACCCCCTCAAGTTTGTTAGGAAGAGATTCTGTGTTAATTTAAAGAAAATATTTCTCCATGAGTGTTTCTGTTAATTTATTTTAAATTGTCACAACTATGTATGTTTGCATTGAAAAGACGTTTCCAAAATATAAAAGCTTACTTTCGGATGTGGTTTTTTATAATGTAAAAACATATTCTTAATTTTTCAGAGTAATTTAGATTCTATCATATAAGATACTCAAATTGTAAAAAAGCATACTTTGAAATTATTGGTAGTATTGATCTTATTTTTTATCCATTAATTTTTTTAAAAAGTCATTTGATGATGGTGTTATTATAATTTTTCAAGAAGCAAATATTTAAACTGCTTCAACCCAATTTCGACCTAAGATCTTAAGTGCATTTTTTCCATTTTAAAGGCATTTCTTGCGTCATTTTTCGGGATTTTTTAGGTTAGCAAATAAAATTAGTTTTTTACTGTTTTGACAAGGTGTCTACAGATTTTCAAAGTGAAACTACATGAACGTTCGGTGATACATCGCATATTGATTCTGCCGAATAAGTACCGGATATCCAGCTCTGATATTTGAAACTTGTAAATTCTATACATATTTTTAAGCATCATACAGCTTCCAAACACGCAGTAAGTTTTTAATTCACATTTTCAAAACATGGAAAATAATTTATTTTCAAATAAAATGACATGGTGGATAACCGGATATTGCCAACAATGGCCGGATCAGATATTTAAAAATATGTCGGGTACCGGATACCCGATGCTTTCTGGGGGGAGTGGTCCAGTTGGATGAAAAATTTTCATGACCTATTCGTAATTTTCGTGACTGATTTTCGAATTCGTGAATTTTTTGTGATTTTCGAGACCTGTAGACACCCAGTTTTAAGAAATATCATAATCTAATCAGAAACTCAAATTTCTCCAATTATTGTAATAATTTCCAATTCACCCTTTTCCTAAAGGAATATAGGAAGAGTTATGTTGCTTCTGGAGAGGGAAAGAAGTGCCTTTTGCGACCAAGTCCTTTATGAGTAAAATGAGAAAATTCCAAACAAGTACTAATTGCTCCTTGAAAGAAAAATATTTAGATAAATTTCAGAAATAATTAATCAAAGTGGGACCTTTATAGGCGTGTATGGAGATAAGTCAAAGATCATGTAAGCGGTAACAAAATGAACAGAATTTCCAATTACTCAAGAGGACTTTTCAAGTGACCCTATATGTATAGGGCAATCTTAGAGTGAGGTTTGATTATGTACATTAATATAGCTTTTTATATCATGATCATCACCTGATGTTTGTTTTCTTGTATAGCTTATTTTTTATATAAATTGCATCATTTGTTCAGTAAACTTTAAATTCATGCCCCAAAATAAAATTAGCATACCTCAGTCATTATGAGCGGATTCCCCATTTAAAAAGTTACGCAAGTTTTGTAAGCATGTCATCATCCCCCATAAGTACAAGTTTTCCAGAAATAACTAACACAAGTATGCTGGTATTAAAGTAGACAGTTTAAAAATTTAAGCACGTACATTTACTTTTAACACGCTGTGATCTAAAAGTTCAGAAAATTATCATTAATTTGACACGTCAAATTCATCAAAAAATTCACTAGCATTAGTTTTCTTCGTTCTTTTTGACATTCATGTTTCATAAAAATTAGTGAAAATTCAAACTGCTTCTTAAACAAGAAATTCTATACAACTATAAGCCCGACAAATCTCCTAGTGCCATACATAATGTTTTCTGTTTCTGGAAACTTTACTTTAATGAAAAGTTTACATTATATTACATATAATTAACGGTGAAACATAAGTTCAATTAATCGGAACATATGTTTCGAAAAGAAAATAAAGGAACTCACTTGACATTGTAAATTTCATTAGACAAAAAAAAAAAAAAAGAGGGTGGTGGGAGGTTTAGTGGTAGTTGCACGGTTGTACATAGTGAAAATGATTTCATAAAGAGGAAAAGCTGGAGCACACTGGTGCATAGGCAGTCCCTCAAAATAATAAAATAAATGTGAATGAGAGACAAAAGAAAAAACAAGGCTATTACTTGATCCTATCTCTACTGGTTGAAAGCTTCTCGAATATAAGACTACATACATATTTTCTAAGTAAACATCACAAAAGTTCAATTTAATTTTTTTTTATTTATTTGAAATTTCCAACAGGAAAATGTTACAACTTCGCTCACAGCATCTTAATACATTCGTATAAGGCATACATTCAAAAAGAAAATTCTCTTTTTTTTTAAGCAGGGAAGAAAAAAAAAAAGAAAAGCAAAATGTAATTTTAGCAGGTCTAAATTCCAGAACTTGACATGGAAATCAAAATGATCAATGTAAAAAAATCCTTCAGTTATAAGAAATGAGAGAGAAAATGGCTCTCTCTATGAAATATATATATATGAGCATTTTCAAATGCTAAATTCAATTACAACAGAAGTTTCTCATAAAGTCAATATGCCTGAAAAGAAAGCAATTAATCAAGGGGTCTTATTAAAATTTTGTAAGTGAAAAGTTATGAGAATAATATATATTCTATCTAAAATTTATAACAAAGAATACACAACTGAAACAGCAAGAAGCAAAGGAATGTATGTGACAAAAATTTTTTTTTTTTTTGTGTAAAATTCAAAATTTAGATCATTGTCAAATAATCAGGTTTTCATCTAAATCATGCTCGTTAACAGAGCCTGTCCACTGACATCTCATTGTCACAAAAACAAACTGGTGTTTCTCCTTTGCTTCTCAGTGCCTCAATTTTTTTTTTCTTACCTCTCACTCTGCAGGGATACCAAGGTACCATGGGTGTACCGAGAGGGGGGCTGCATGAATAATTTTATCATCCTGCATGTCAAATTTGATTTTTAAAATTTAGTCAATTTTGTTTTGTTTTAATCTTTTGTTATAGTTTTTCGAAAGAGTAAAATAAAAGCATAGGATGTATTTTGAACCAGCAGGTTGTTTAAAAACATGCATAAAATTTAAAAGTATGAAATATTGGAACCTTATATCCGGTACGGATCCATCAGACATGGGACTCCATATACACAGAGGTCCTTTAATATCAATGTATCCTTGATCCTTAATCTCCCCCCCCCCCAAAAATAAAATAAAATAAAATAAAATAAAATCTTGATGGACAGAGGGGCACACTAAATATCTGGACCGAAATTAGAAATACATGAAACAATAATTTCAAAAATACTTTTGTCTATCATATTGAGTGAAGTTAATAGCAATTTAAGTAAATACTAAGAATTAGAGTACTATTTAAATTGGGAAAAAATATAATTGATATTTGATTTTGAAAATAAACACAAGATATTTTTAATAGATGACTTTATTATCATGCTTTGTGGATGTTTCCTGGCTGATCAATAATTTACTTGAAAATTTTTAGTTGCACATGCTTTAAAACCGATACTTTTCACCGATATTTAAAAAAAAAAAAAAAAACTAAGCAGCATTTTTGCATTTTTAGTATCTTACCAATGTCCAAAGAAACTAGTACCATAGAATCTCAGACATCATCCATAATGTCCTTAAACCAAGGGAACTCAATTTTGCTTATTAAATTAATTTCTCTATCCAACTACACACCAATTTGGCAAATGTTAATGATAATTTGTGATTGACAGCATGGAACCAAAATATTTCTGCATTTAATGGGTTAGCTTTAAGATGTTTCAATTATGAATCATGCAAAAGGTCAGTAAAATTTGCAACAAATACTGTGGTTCTTCCCCCAATATTGTACGTCAATAATAATGAGTTCAAGTAATATTCAAGTGTGGCCTCATTTGGTATTACATAAATATCAAAATATTAGATATTTATGATATATATTGGTAAGATATCAATGATATATCGTCCACACGATGGTAAAGTTGCGAATCTGATAAGGCAAACAAACGAAACTGCATTTAGGACCCTAAAACAAAGTAAGTAGTAAAATGTAAGTTAACCTTCAATAGTTAAGGGTTTACGATAATTGGAAAAACACACTAAGGCTACGAATTCCTCAAAGAAAACAATTGATTAAATAGCAAATATTTTTAAAAAGTCACTATTTGCTCTTCTGATAAATTTTAATTTTTGCAGCTTCGCAACTTTACCAATGTGTCGACAATATATCACACATGCGTTCAAACTACTTCAAAACTATGTTTGTTTACATATGTGATTTTATATAAACCAGAATATTATTAAATGAGTTAATTAATAATTAAATTTCACTTAGTCGGTATAAATTTTCTTGTATTTATAAGAAATATTAATACATCAGGGATTTCAATAATTATCCATTGACTTAAAACAAAAATTAGGTTCAAATAAATGTGTACCCTTTATGTTTTCTGTGGTACATTTTATTTAACATTCACATGTTATCTAATCAGTGTAAATTTGTTCAACATAATGTGAAAATAACAATTTTGAAATAACCAATATATACTTCTAATTTTGATATAATAGAATTAGAAAATTAATTTTGATAAAATAATTTTACACTATCAGTTTAGTGTCTTACTTGTATGATGAATTACCAAGTCAACTTAAAAAGAGATAACCACTATCATTGGCGACTTTCTGATCCTCAATTCCATGATTACCCTGCTAAGGGATCATTCATAAATGATGTCACGCTTCGAAGGGGAGGGGTGTCATGAAATTATGATAAGGGGAGGGAAGGGAATAACAAGAACTGTGACATCATGCTTATGCAACAAACCCCGACATGTGACAAAGGGGGGGGGGGGGGGGTAAGGGTTCCGTTGAAGAATGACACTTTGTGACAAAGGGGGAGGTGGACAAATGTATGGGGAAAAAATGTGACATCCTTTATGGACGGTCTCTAATCCCTATGAATCAAGTATCATTATGCTTCCTCTTACATATTATGTTCATCAACTTATGAGTGAGTCAATAAGTTAATCTAAGATAAATTTTAAATGTTTGAACAATAGATTATGCAAGTTTGGTAATGGGATATATATTATGATATATATCAACTTACAAATATCATGACATATATTGAGTGATATATCTATCCACCAACACTGATTGATATTTATCAATAATTTTCCTTTAAAAAAAATTTAGTTCATTTTTTTTTTCATTTTTATTTTCTGTACTATTTTAAACTTGATGATCCCTAACATTTCCTATAGTTTGAAATTCATTATATTTATGAGAATTCTGCAATATGGAGTAGAGAAACATGAATAAATACGACAATTAAATATAAGAACACTTAAATAATTTTTTTGTTGAAATTTGCTCTCCAGAATAATTCATTAAGTTTACACAAAACATATTAAGTATATTTATTTGCAAGTAAATCAATAAATAGTAAATTTATAGATGGTTAGTCCCATGCAACAAGTCACAAAGGAAAAAAAAAAGAAAGAAAAGAAAAAAGAAGACTGATTTTTAAAATTTTATGCTAAATAACTTTCAAGACAGGGATGATTCTGTGTAAAATAAAATTTTCTGAACTTAACAACAATTCAAGAACGATAATAATAAAAAAATTCTATTTAAAACAGATAATATTTTTAGTGAAGATATTTAAAGAAAGAACTTTAACTATGGATTATTCATAGTTTTTAAATTTTTGAGATTTAAAAGGTTTTTTTTAAAAACAAAATGGATTTATTAAGAGGAGGGAGAGGGAAATAATTTTAAATATAATTAAAATGTATTTAGAAACATTAAAACCATACAAATTTCAAGCACAAAACGAATAATTTTGGCCAGCATAAAAATGTCATCTGTTTTAAAATTTATAAATATAAACTAAAATTATTTTACTTAAAGACTATTCACTAGTTCATAATTTTCTGAAAAAACTGAACATTTTCATATGTAAGTAAGTATGTAAGAAAAATTTTCTTCAATGGTTAAAATACTGCATTACCAGAGGGGAAAAAAAAAAAAAAAAACCTATGTATGAGTCCATCTAAAATTTCTCAACTAAAAATGCATTTCATAAATCATATAACATAAATACAAGCAAAACAAATGAGATGCATAAGTTCTGACTTGATAAAGACTGATATTTTTAATATCAAATAAAATTATGAGAGTTTACTTTTTTTTACATTCAGCAAAGACTACGTGTAGATCAACGATTTCGTGATTTTTTTGATTTCTTACTATAGTATTCACTTTCAGAACTGGGGGATCGATATTTTTTGGGTAATTTGGATGAATGGTGACGAGGTGATGGAGTTCTTCTATGTTCTTTATATTTCCTCTCATCTTTATGCCTTTTGTCATATTTATCCCCATCACTATATTTATACGATTTAGAGGAATAAGAGTCACTTTTACGAGAAGTCCTGGAAGAACTGCCACCACGTCTGCTTTTTCTATCACGATCATCATAACTGCGACTTCTTCTCTCTCTATGATTATGATTCGATTCATATTTAGAGTGATGTCTGTGTTTCCTAGTCGTGCTACTAGAGCTACTACTACTGTCACTTCTTTTGTATTTCTTTTTCTTTTTAGAACTACTACTTCTTGATTTCTCATCATGACTATACTTTTTCCCTCTATCAGGACTATCACTATCTCTGCTTCTGCCTTGTTTGTGTCTGCTACTTTGCTTTGATGGACTTTTACTTTTTTTGGATTTTCGAGACCTACTGCTGTCATGTTCACGTCGACGTTTCTTTTTCCCCGATTCATCAGATCCAGTGCCAGTCTCTGAAGAGCTGGACGAAGAATCTGAAGTATGTGAGCCTGCAGCTTCACTTTTTGACTTTACAGATGTGATGCCATCAGTTTCCTTGGAGTTTTTCACATCATTTTTCACCTCATTTGTGTTATCTTTTATGAATGGAATTTCATCTGAAGCAAGCTCTGCAGATGATTCGAGAAAAGGAATAACAGCAGTTTTAGTCTCAAACTTTGTTTCGGGTATTACTTCCGTATCAGGAACTGGCTTTGTATTTTTTTCCACATCTGAAGAGTTTGGTTCAGGTTTTTCTGAAATGAAATGGAACAAAAATTAGAAATATTTTAATAATAAAGAGCATTTTGCCTCAGTTCTAAAAGATATCAAGAAAAAAATAGCAAAGTCATGAGGACTAGAGATGGATTCTGATGACTAGTTTTTTTTCATGTTAAGACATAATGTCAGTATGTTTCAAGTCTTACAATAAGTTCTTCCCCAGCAACATTCCTCCAATGGAAGCATACCAACATCTGCAAAAAAAAAAACTTTCAAAATCTAAATCTTTAGTGTCATGATTTCATTGTTGTTTCCATGTTTCGGTATAAATTATGGACTCATTTAGTGTCAATGATGCTTAATTTGCTGTAATTTATATTGTGCCTTCACACAATCTCATTACTATGTAAGATTTTTGAAGAAAAATTTCAATAAATTACTATGGATCTACAAGCTCTGAATTCACTTGATATCACATTTTGTCTTTTTCTTTGCTTCAAATTTAAAATACATGAACAGTAGGTAAACTGTTCAGTCCTGACCCCTCGACAGAGGGCACCATCTCCCCCCTGAACCTGAGCCACGGAACTTTTCCCTCCTCGAGAAAAACTTGTTTTTAGGAGAGACTGGAATGGGCCGTCCAACCCTTCGGACGTTAAATGTAACCTACTATTCTGTATTCAATTAAATAATGATCAATTTATCCTTTTCATTTTAGTTTTCCTTAACTCCAGCTTTCCACTTGCTCTGCAGGTAAGCCCAAATGTTTATGATTATAATTTCCTTATTACAAGGCAGTGCCAGCTATCCTATGAATATCAGTTCTCTAAATAATCCCCTACATAAACTCTTCAATAAAAAAATAGGCAATTTGAAAAAATTGTACTTTTATAAAATTACATGTAATTTCAATAGTTTAATAGTTTTTACATAAATTAATTTTAATGTTAAAGCTCAATATTTAGGCTATTTAAAGAACTCTTTTGTGGGGCCATTTCGGAGGTGAAATTTATATGACCTGTGTGATGTGGGGAATTCAATTTTTGCATCCTTCTTCACAATTTCCGGGTATCTGACACACTCTATCACATCAGCAGCAATCACTATAATTAATAAATAATCTGCATGCATCTTATAACTTGAAATATTTTTACATTTTTGAAATACTATCGGTCATTTTAAGCCTGGTATGAGAAAACTTAAAATTTATGCATTGTTACAAAAGACTATCACAACTCGATAATGTAGTTTTGCAATGCTAATGATGTTTTGTAAGAATCTTTATCAATAGATGGCATGCAAATTTATCTTGATGCTTTTCAAAGAACTATACAGAAAGTGACAGGTTACATTATTAAATTGATGGGAGAGGGTCTATGCTTTGTACAACAGGGAAAAATTCCGTGGCAGTACTGTAGTGTCTATCAGTTTGTCATTTGTTTTCTAGTTCTCTGCAAACAACATAAGTTTTCTGTCCTTGTTTTTTTTTAAAAAACCCTACAGAAGATTTTGTTCCTGAAAAAATGAAATAAACTCATAGTTTTATGAAGTAAGTTATTGCTGCAACATACTGATTATAACAAGGATATATTTGTATTTCACACAATTTCTAGCACGTTTTTCTTTCTTTCTTTTTTTCTCCAGTTCTTCTATTTTAAAATACCGGAAATTTTATTAAGAAAATTATGCATTTTTTAAAAATTAAAAAAGCATTCAATTCTATAAGGAAATACCAAGCTCCAGAAAAGACCTTTGATCAAAGATTAAATATTTTAGGATTAGTGCTAAATGTCAAAAAATTAAACTGTGCACATAAAATAGGTAAATCTCTTAATTTACAGCATGAAAATTTTATCCAAGATTTTATATGCATACATGAATAAGAAATAAAATAAATGATTCTTTTAATATATTTTTTATTTTATTATTTATTTATTTGTGATTAATTGCTGATATTTAACATATTCTTCCTTCCCAGAATCAACTTATATGACAAATGAATGTGCATAATAGAAAGAATTTCATCCCCATGATGAAGCCAAAACTTGTGAGTAGTTGATGATTTTTGTTTTTTGACTTTTCAAATTTAACCATGTTATTTAACAGTTTCATTCTTTATTTCAAGCATTTTAAACAATTTGAAGACTGACACTTGCATTAAAATGTTGATACGAAAAATAAAACTAGAGACTCTTCGACATTTGAAAGTTCGCCCTTACGATTACGATTCACGAAATTTCAATTACAATTTTTAAATTAAGTTTTAATGAAAATGAAAGAAATTTTATTTTTTTACCTTTTGAAAAAACATAAGAAATATCGGAAAATTTGAAAAGTCCAGCCTCCACCACGGATGCAAAAATATTGCATTTTTCGATAGGTGGAAAACCAAATGTATGAGAAACAGGAAATAAAAGAACATTAAGTAAAATAATTTTAGAAGTGAATTTTAATAAGGAACGTTAATTAATATTACTGATAACAGATAAGATTGTTTTAACTTCGAGATAAATCAAAAACAAAGAAAAAATTCCCTGATTTTCGGGTATTGTTGCAAATTTCCCTGATTTTTCCAGAACTTTAAAATACTCTGATTTCCCGGTTCTGTCGCAATCCTGTTTCAGCCTGCTACATAATTATCACGTGCGATGGCACTACATGCTGATAAGTGGAGCATTAAAATCTGCCAATCAGATGCTGAAAAAAGCTTTTTGTGTGACGTCACAAGTGAATTCTCTGAATTTGATTGGCTGAGCGTGTTCTTGCTCTATATATGCCCATAAATTTCATGACTTTACCAGGACTTTTGAAAAAATCAGCAAATTCTATAACTTTTCCGGGACTTTCATGACCGTAGAAACCCTGTCAAAATAATGAGAATTTTTTTTTTTTTGTATTTGTCAATATAATCCACTAAAATGCTTTATTTAAAATCCCTTCCTAAAGGTGCACACATACAGGGGGAAACTCTGATTGACATACTAATATTTAGTCCTGTTGGACACCACTGCTTATAGTTACAACTTTGCAAGAAAGCTGTTTATAACAGTTTATAAAATGTTCATGGCACTAACGCATTGATTGCTCAGGGATATATTCAATAATGGCAGTTAAGGGGCTAAATTTATAACAGAACGTCAAGATAAACAAACCGAAAACAGATACCATTTCTAGCTTTTCCTTGATCATTACGATCATCGAATTCTTGCTTTTCCAACTCGGCAATAATCTTTTTCTCTTTGAGAGCAAAAAGCTTCTTTTTTTCCTTCATCTTGCGGTAGAGTTCTTCATCAGAGTCTGATGCCTCATTCTCCTCTTCTTCTTCACTGGCCTCACTTTCTGTTCCATAGCTGGCGAGACCGCCTACGTTGGGAAATTACTCTCGTATGAGTTTTAAATTTTAATTAAGGCCAACTGACTATTGATAAAATTATTACTTACTCAATTATTCAACTCATGGCAAATAAAACTCTCATGATGATCATTACACTTAATTTCTCATACAATTAAATTATATCACTGCAAAATTTAACTTGAAATCGTTAAATGAGTGGAAAAGGCTGCCCTAAGAACTTTTAGTGATAGAAATGTCTCTTTTATGACGTTAATAGAAATTCTACAAAACTAAATTTGTAATTTATTATAAATTTACAATATTTAGTTGTCAAAAATTACTTAAATGATCATGAAAGTTGTCATAGAGATGAAAAAGGAATAAAATTATTTTTTAATGCAATATTAAATGTACACTAACTGCAAATATTGTTAGCCAGAAAGAAAAAGTAAAGCTTATGAAACTAGGCATGTGCATCTTTGATTAGACGAGCTAATGATTAAACATTCACAAAGAATCATCATTTAATGACGAGTAGTAGCAAAAAAAAAAAAAAGGAAATAAAAAACAGATAAATAGTCAATTTGTAATTAATGAAGAAAAGGTCTTTGCTCTTGATTCGCATCGCTATATTAGGCTTTTATTTGTTGTATCTTATTCATAACATAGGTGTAAATGTCTGAGTAAGAGATATTGTTCTTAATTTTGTATTTTCTTTCATTTTTGTGTAACTTAAAATTTTAATATTTCTAAGGTCCATAGTTTATTTCATGCAAATATTTTAGCGAGAATATCATAATATAAAATAGCTAATAGAATACGAAACCAATAAATTCTGAAAAATTTTGAATTTGGTGATTTTATGCGGAAAATCAAAAATTTCAAAGGGTTTGTGGACTCTCTAAAACTATATGAAAAGCCAAAAGATTTGGCATACCAACTTTTTATGGGCAATGAAACATTTTTAGACTACACACAGAAGAAGTTGTTTCCAGAGAGCGGCTTGATGCACCCTATCTCAGGTACAAAAACCAATACTGGATATGGCATGAATCTATATTTTAGCTTCATGCCTAAACTATGGGATAAATTCTGCCATATATATACCAAACAGATCCATTAGTTTGGGGATATTGTGCCTTTCCAAGAATTCCTTATTAGATCTAGTAGCCTCGCAGGCCATGCAATTTATATCTAATAAAGACACTACTTTGAAAATGCAGTACATGGCCAAGTGTTGTCTTTGATAAAAGGAGGCATTTAGGAGACTTGATACCATAGGAAATCCTGCTGGACAAAAAAATGCCAGCAATATACCACTGAGCCATAAAGTTAATGGCAATAAATACTGAGTTGGACTATTGATCTCTCTACCTCCGCACATATATTTGGTGGTTTCAGTGCTAAGAAATTAGTGGGAATCATTGCTGAAGATCATTCCTAAGCTTAGATACGATCCAGCTTGTCGAGATCAACAGCAATCCAGACAAAACTGGCTATGTTGAGGCCAGAGACAGCAGCTTTAAGTACTACTTTGCAATTGGTGAGCTCAAGAGTTACATTTAAAAGGACAAGATATCTTGACAATAGCTGCCAAGGGGGTTAATAGATACTGACACTTCAGTCCAGAGTTGACAAGTTGTCTATGGAGAGCATGCCTTAATATCACATGACAACTGGAAAATAGTTTCAAAAAGCTGATAGAGACATTGCTGGCATAGCTTTACTGATTGATTGATCACTTCTCCACAATGGTGGCTCCAGGGGAAGGGACGGAGACATAGCAACTGCTGATTGTGCAACTACTACATAACTCAACTAATGAAAAGCATGTTTAATAAACCTACTTCTATATGGCCTATGATGTGACCACATTTAAAGACAATTGTTTGCAGCCGTGTTAGTACATGTTAAAAGCATCTTAAAAACAAAATAAATTTAAAATTCCTGTGTATCAAAAATGGTAGACCAGTTTTCACTACCTGTGAATATGACTACCGCATTAAGGATCCACTTTTAAATGCTGCATAATTTAAATACTCATTGCACCAACCTTCATTGGTGATTAGAGCTGAAATGTGAATCAATTACACAACTCATCAAATCACACCATCATGCCCAGTTTCAAAGTTCTGGCTTATTTATTTTTTTATTATTATTATTATTGGTAGCATATATTTTCTTTTCCCGCAAAGTATTTTTTCAAAAGGAAATCATGATTAAAATCAATATATTCAAAATAGATCTTTAAAATGAGAATTGAGATCTTTAAAATGAGTTTCACTGAAATTAAAATCTTAGAAGTAAATATTGATTGCTATACTAAATATTTATGAGAAAGGAAGCAATTATCTATTACCTAGATTTTTTCCAGATTGGAATCTATAAGACTGACAGTAAAATAACTAAAAAAGTAAGATATATTCTTCATATAATACTGCACACATTTAACTATGCGTCAGGGCATTGCTAACAAAAATCATATTTATCAATTTAAAGACAAAAATATTTTTAACATTAAATAACAGAAAAGTTTTGCTCATCTATTTATTTATTAATACTTTTAAATTTTAATATTTCTTAAAATTAAAAAGTATTAATCAAGTTTTTAAATTTCAAGATGAATATTCAATATACTTTTGAAGAAAAAAAAATTAAATTCATTCATAGCTAATCTTTTCTTTAAACAGGAAGGAGACATTTTGAAGAAAAAAGGAGAAAATATTTTACAGATCACCTAGTTTTTATGAATTGTAAATGTGTATTTTAATATTGAACAATGTAACAGTATAGATCATTGAGAATGCAATAGAAACAAACTATTTTCTGTTCAAGCAAATGATCATAATTCCCAACTTTGAAACACAAAACAATAATGTAAGTTATAGAAGTGAATCAGCGACGAGAGCTTTCAAGATAAAAGACCTGTTTTCATATTTTATGCAAATAAATTTAGGGAAAAATGAATACCATTCTAATTAAATTCCTTTACTTATTTTCTACACAAAAAAGTTTTCTTTTCCTTTGTTTTGTTTATTGATATAATGATTAGTGTGAGCAATACCCTGGGGGACATAAAATAATTAATACTTACATAATCCTGATGCTACAGAAGTCAGTGACGTTGATGAGGCCAGCTGACGAGCTGGAGCTTTTATGTAACATATATAAAGTTTAGTGACAAAGAACATATCATAATTCTAATAGCACAGCAGTTTGTTCAACCTAAAATAACACTTAAGTAAAAGATTACATTATACAGTGATAGAATAGGAACAATGAAAACTTCGCACAAATGTGAATGAAAAAACAGCAGTCATTTGGCCAGGTTTCTAGAAATAAAAGCACTTCATTTGCATATTATCTACATTTTTTCCATGCACTTAATGGATTTTGGCTAACTTTAAGAATACATTGCAAGAAACATTATAAGCGCAACATTCAGCAAGATTTTTCAAATAAGTTATTACAGATAAATATAACTTCTCAATCCAAGATGTTTTTAACAGAAACAAACTTTACTTTCGTTAATATCACAAAACTTTAAAATAAAGTTTTTTAAATCACACAATTTTAAGTTTGGTTAAAACCATTGATTTAACACATTACTGTCACAAAGAAATGTGTTATACTATTAATGTTTTTAAATTTGATTAAAAATATGGTAAATTGGCTGTTAAAATTATTTTTTTACATCTTCCAAAATATATCTTTTTCAAAATTAATCAAGAACCAATCACCAGCAAGCAAAAAAAAAAAAAAAAGCCATTAAAGAACTAACAAACATATTTTTAAAAATGCATGTTGTTTTAGGAGTTGTAGTGTTGTAGCTCAAAAACTTAAAGTACTAAAATACATCTGAATCTTAACTTACGTGTAAAAAAGGCAACAATCAGCTAAAATAGAATTGTAAACTAGGATGCATTATAAAATATTGTTATCATAAAGTTATTTCAATGCAATCTGTACTACTTACACTTCCCTTTTTCAATAAAATTTTGAAGTTTTTATTAATTTTTGTTTATTTATAAGTTTCATTTTTTTCCTTTGTTGACAAGATGGTAGTCTTTCCAATGTAACTTCAGACATTTTAAGATGTTCTACAGTACTTTCCTTGGGTAGTAATTAAAATTGAAGATGTTGATGGGCAAAATTTTCAGCACAGAAGATAGAAACTACTTTAAGCACTGTATTAAACTATTCAAAACCCAAGATAATCTTGAAATGAGGAAAAGTTATTATTTCAATAGGAATGGTATTTTGAAATAGTTTGTCAGAAGAAGTTGTTAACTGAAATGTAGTGAATATTTTTAAAGGGGTCTTGATTTTCGCTGAAGATTCATAAACTGACAAGCATCAGCTCTGATGGGTTCAAACATGTTGCTGATAAGCACTTTGTATTGCTTGTTACACAGGCTTTAGCACAGCAGTGATATTTTCATCAACACTTGTTTCAGATTGACTTTTTCATTGCCTCAAATTTACGAGGGCTGGTGTCAAAGAAAGAGCATATACCATGGTCAGGCTATTCTTCATACCATAAACACACTTAATACTTTCAAATTTTAGTTCTTTTTATGGTGCCCTTTTAGATTTAACTATTTACTGCTTTCAACAGGGTTCTTCTATGAGTAGATGAATTCTATTTATAAAAAGGATCACAATGTTTTAGTCTTTTATTTTAGATGCTCATGGTGAAGTTGATTTGAATTCACCACAATATTTGCATGTTGGTACTAGTTTGAAGTATGCTAGCCTTGTCAGCTGGTGAGGTGTAAAGTGACATCATAATACATTATGTTGCTCTACTCATCTTCATTAACTATGACACTGTTCATGAATTTTGCGTGTCCAATTTTTTCCATTCTTAAATTCAGCTACTATAAAGACTTATTTATGAACATAATATTCTATAGTTGAAGTTTAAACACACTGAACCAAATTTGTTAAACAGTTACTATAGTGGAACCTCGGTAGCTCGACACGCGGCTAAGTCGACTACCTCGGTAAGTCGACATTTCCCTCCTCTTATGTTTGGCCCAATGCTAATTTCAATGGGCGGAAAACTCTCTAACTTGGCACACAATTTCCAGGAGCCCCTGCAAGTCAACCTCAATTTTTTGTTCTTAACTTTTTCCTCTGGTATTTTTTCAGTGTACAATTCTGAGAATTTTACAGTGATGTTTCTTTGTCAATAAATCAATTCTTTTCTGGAAAGTGTTCCTGGAAGATTCCACTAATACCCTGGATTTTTGCTTCTATTCTGATTTGATGTAATATGTTTATATATTAATTTGTAATACACAACTTTGCAAAATATTAATAGATAAATAATAAACGGGAATAGTTTCATTCACTGGAATTTGCTTTTATAACTTGAATAGTAAGTTAATAACAGCACAGGCCAATATTAGCAATTGAAATTACAGAACCTCGGTAACTTGACACCCACTTATCTCGACATGTTTTCGTGTTCCCTTGGTGCGTCGAGTTATCGAGGTTTCACTGTATATTACATATTACATTACAGTAGATGAGAGCACATTTTAATAGCACTAAAATAAAATTATCACACACTAAAGAGCAATTTTTAAAAAACGTTACCATTTTTCTACAAGATAAGGCTTGCACCTCATCCTTTTTGCTACACAAATCTATGAATTATTAGGATAAAGGTAAGGGTTTTTGTGTAATTTCTACAACATTCATCTATTTATAAGCGAAAAATTGAAGAATTACAGGTAGAAGAGCTTTATGTTCGCAATCTGATTAGGAAAATGAAAAAAAAAAGAAGTTTTAAATTTTATGAAATGGCAAGGTGGAATTGAACTGAACTCTGATAGCAAGAACAAATTATGTTCTTGATTCAAATTGTTGACATTCAAATAATAGAAGAATAAAACTACAAATGTTTTGTTTGTTGCATTTAATTATTTCATTTTAAAAGTTAATATAATTTTGAAATAAATGTTATTTCATTTATCATATACATTTTAGTTTTAACTATTCTAACTAAAATTCCAAATTTACTCTTAAATTTTAGAAACCTAACCACAGAGGGAAAAGTTTGGAAAATGCTACTACTAATAGTGAATGAAATCTAATACAGTAAAACCCCGTTAAAATGCGGGTGTCGGGAGACATGTTTTGCATCCGCGTTACAATATAACCGCGGTATAGTGAAACTATACTGCAGAACAATATTACGTACAAATACTCGATTTTGGTGCATCATTTTTAACTTCATCAATCACTCGTACCTTTTCTTCTATAGTATAATTTTCTATTTAGTTCTTTGCTGCTATTTTATTTACTGTAATTGCTATGCAAGAAGCACACGTCTCAACTGCGCCATCAGTCTATCGAGTGATAGGGTTATAAACCAACTCTGTTCCGAGAAAAAGAGGGCTTAAACATATCTTTATGTTATCAATATGGGATTGTGAAGAGGTCTAAGAAAAAAATTAGATTTGGAAAGGGGAGGAACACATTTCTCAAAGAAACAAAGTTTTAAGCCCACACACACTCAGACTGGAAAATATATTTACTTTTCAGGAAAGCTAAAAATCTGGAATACAAAGGTATACTTTTGAAAAGGTATCCTTCCAGTCACGGCGCTTGTACCCAATTTTGAAATCAAGCTATATATTAGTGTTTTAGGTTAAAAGACAGAAAAAGTGTGAAAAGGGGTGTGCATCGGGCCTATCACCATAGGGCTTTATCTGTCAGTGTTTGTTGGGGAGGAGGGATGGGGGCTCTTAGGTTAGAATATTTGTGTGCTCGGGCTGGCTTTATTTACAATGGTAAATAATGAATAACCTTTAAATGACAATGTTAAAGGGTGGTTTAAACGTCGGGGGACATGATAGTCACTGGGGTACATCCAATTCCTCGGAATGATGAGGAGCAGTATAACGGGGTTTTACTGCAGTTTGATGAAGAGGGTGCATCTAAAAAATATCCTGCTTAATTTGTCTTTTAGTATTAGTCACACTATGGACATAGAACACAGAAACATATTTTTATTACAAAATGTGTTGGTGTTGAAGAAATTCACAGTAGAATAGACACTGTAAAAAAAGGCATAAAATAAAATGCACAAAGTCAAGGAAAAGTATTATAACAAACCTATACAGTTGACCTCTGAAAAAGAAGCTACCTGAAGAAGAAATGGATTAATAAGGAAAACGTTTAAATATTTATTCTGTGTGTCAAGCAAAATTTGTATTGTATTGTTTTTTTTTTTTTGTTTTTTTGCCAAATATTAAAAAAAAAAAAGCTTGAGAAAGAAGAGTAACTTCTCTAGGAAGCTAATACATTTTTAAATATTGAATCAACATACTGAGAAATAAATAGCATTGGGTAATCAGTAGATCTCCCCAGCCCCCAATCAAATGATATTTATCATTATTCAAGCAGGGAAGAGTCACATTTATATCACATGGAAAAATATTTCAAAATATAAGAATTAGAAAATTCAGCTCTCAGAAAAAAAAATGCAACAATATCAACCTTTGAATTGTATAATAATCCTCTCTTTAAATTGTCACAAAATCAGAATGCCTATCAATTTTTGTTATAAATCACTCAATTTCTGAACAGACAGACTTCCTTATCCAACATGTCCTAAAAATAGGAAATACCTTGAAATTTTATCGTGACAAAATGAATCTCACTTAGAACTCATAATGTTGAGGCTGATTTTAAAATTGAATGATTTTTTTCATCATTGGAGTTAAAATTTCTTAAGAGCCGGAAGTATAGATTTACATTTGAAAACGCTTTCTCAGATTTCTAGTTGGCAGCTAAAAATGTGAACTGTTTTAAAAGTGATCAAAGAATGTATTTTAAATGTTCATGTTTTTCCATTAATAAAAACACAATATTTTAAAATGTTTAATGAATTCCTTTAATATATTAATTCAGAAAAGTGAGAATTTAATTACTAAGACATTTTATATTAAATTGCTAGCAATAAATGATTTCTCTTTTTACCTGACATTCCAAAGGAGGACGTTATCAATTCAAACCATATGTACGGCTTTCTTTTTCTTTGTTTGTTTATTTATGCATAGATAACTTCTCACCGGTTAAACCAATTTTGATGATTCTTTTTTAATCAATCAAGAGTGGTCTCCCATACTTTGGTTTGACCACATTTGATAATTAGAAAAATAAAAAACGTTATGGGCAGAAATTTAGTCTTTTTCATACCTGCCAACATTTCGAGGAAAATATCCAGTAGATTGCAACACACCACAATTTAACATGTATTTTTCATCGTTTTCTTTGGGGAAATGAGGAATTTTATTTTAACAATCACTTAAATTAAAACCACCTACAAGTTCCTTATGTAATATGTTTTCCAGCATAACCAACAAAATATTCAGTCCTCTAAAGTGATAATTGATTTTATAATGTCTAAAACTGTGAGTTTCTTGTGTAAATCCATTTGTCAAAAAATTAAATAGGACAATAACGTAATTTATAGGGGATTACACCAAAATTTATGAAAACTAGGAGATGTTAAATAAAAAGCGGGAGAGCAGTAGAATAGGAGAAAATCCAGGAGTCTCCTGGGAAAACCAGTAGAGCTGGCAGGTATGCTTTTTTCTTTCTTCATTCATAACGTTTGACTAAATGAACCAATTTTAATATTTTTTTTTAAATCAATCAAGGGTCGTCTAACTTTATTATCCTACATTGATTTGACTACAGTTGTTCTTTAGAAAGAACATTATGGGTGAGTAAATTATTAACAAATATAAAACTCCTTGTTTAAAAAGAGTTAGTTGTCACTAAGCAAAAGATTAAAAGTAATTATAATAAGAGTTTGAGTGAATGCTCCTATGAAACAAAAATTAAATCCTTTCAGTTAATGAGTTAAAATACCAACTCATAAAAATATGTTTAAAAGTCATATTGATGTTGTTTTAAAGAATTTTATTTAAACTTTTTAGCGCAATTTTAAATTTGAAATCGCTTTATTTTTTCCTTTAAAACTTACTTTATTGATTAAACTTATTTTGTGACTGCTATTGTTTGACATCATTAAAATTAACTGCTAATGTGCCGGGTAAAAAATACCTTCAAAAACGAAAATAATTCTTTTCAGTCCCCTTTCATTACCTTTAACTCTATTAACATATTAGTACCTAATTGCATTACAAAGAAGTAACATAAGTGGTGTCTATTTAATCATATAAATAATAAATTATAACCGACTGTAAAAATAAATGGCACAATGAACTTCATTCACAACAAAATACTCAACAGAAACTTTACCTATAAATATATATATATATATATATATATATATGCATATACATATATATAAATCTGATTAGAAAAGAGTTAAAAACCTATCAACAATATTGTATGTGTAAATTATGATATTGTATCTGAAATATTAATACAGAAAATTCAGTGAAAAAACTTGCAAAATATATTTGGTACCATAAAATGTTTTCTTAAAGAGATTTTTTATTTGCAAGAGAAGAGGAAACTTATTACAAATGCAATAAATTTTATTCACCAGATTTAGACAGAAGAAACAAAGCTCAATGATACCTTTAGATATTGCTCTTCTGTAAACTTCCTGAGCGATAGAACGCATTTCTGCATTTGTAACAGAAAGCAGAACTTCTGTCAACATTCGACGCACTCTTAGCATCTAAAAATTTTAAGAATGGTTTTTCTAAGAAAACATTCAGGGAAGAGATATAACACCACCAAATTTCATACTTAAGAGTAAAAACACAAATTAATGTAATTGTTATCAAAATATCTACACTATAAACACTACAGCAAACATTAAAATAATCTCTATAATATCATAGAAATTTTTTTTCTCAATGTGATTTTGCATTTCTTTTATATTATAAAACATTGTCATTTCATATATTAACTTCTCTTATGTAATGCATAAAATCAGAATTAATTTAGATACAAGATTTGGCAACACATAGGTTCACCTTTTATCTTGAATGGCAACATGTTTGTTAAGCTTGTTTCTCTTCTTTTTTATCTTTCTGCTTTGTTTAAATTTATTTTGTAGTTAACTATCTCGAATGGCAACATGTGTCGGTATACAGCTCCCTGTTTGAAAATAATTTTTAATTGACTGGAATCGAATGCTTAAGGCTTTTTTCCCTCATAAAATGGAAAACATTTTCTAAAAAAAATCTTATTTAATAATGCAATTCATTGTAAACATTGTCTTATGGTAACAGTTGCTTTCTGTTTTGCTCCCTCCACCAGGTTTTATGTTTGTAATGTTATTGCATAGGGACCAAAGGGGCTTGTTGAGGTTGAGGAAGAGTATTTTGTAACGGGATAGGGGACATCTCATGATGCTTGTGGAAAAAAGTTTGGGGATTGATGGCTTTGAATGATGCCAGTTTTACATCAATCACCGAGACCAAATCACTTTACCACCTTTCTGTGCAGCCATACTACTTATTTTAACATTCGCCACTTGTGCTGTCATCGAAGATTTCATGATTTAAATGTATACGAAGTTTTGTCACTTTGGCCCATCACACTAATAGAATCTTAGAAAAACATTATTGGATCTATTTAATTAATATGTACTCATGATGCCGATCGCATGTTTATTGGCTGTACTTCATTTTTAAAAATTGTGTTTCTTTAGTCTTATTCCAGAGGGCTAGAATTTGTTGATGTAAAAAAACTGTTGCTGTTGGTGTGGATATTTAAGCGAAAATCGATCGGGCCTTAGTAAAGGAAACAATGTACTTTGTCACCATCTCCAGAGATTTAATGAGTCGGAACCAAAACTTGAATCATAAGAATTACAGACTTAGCACTGGTTGCATAACAAAAACAAAGATTATCATTCTTTTTTTTTGGTAGAAACTTCTTTTTGTATTATACATTTGAAAAAGTGAATTATAACAAAGTAAAATGCATTAAATCAGGGGTCGCACCAGAGGAAATCTGGGTTCGTTTTCGGACTCTTCACAGAATTCCAATTAATCAAAAGGGACCTTTCACAAAATTGAAGCTTCCAAATCTTACTTTTCACACCATTACTTATTATAAAAGTGGCAAATAATAATACAATTTTTCATTACTATATGTTTAAGTTTCAATGTTCACAAAATTTTTTGAATTTTCATATAACTTTTTAAAATTCACAAAAAACGGGCCCTGTTAAAAAACGCTGGATCGGCCCCTGATTAAATGTAGTACATAATCTAATATTCTAAGAAAGTGGTTCTCAACCCTCCATCCTTTTTTTTTTTTTTGTGGGGGGGGGGGGGGGGCACTTACACATGACAAATATTTCCCATACGGCACAACACAAAAATTGGTGAAAATTAATGTATGTTTCCCCTTTCACGGTGTTGCTGAACTCATCTAATAAAGTCTTTTTAATGACGAACCAAGCAGTATGGTGACTAGGGATGTAACGAATATTCAGCCACTATTCGATATTCGGCCCGCTGGCCGAATAATCATTTCATCACCAAGCCGAATATTCGGCCTGGCCGAATACTGATGGACTATTTGGCCGAATAGTTCTGCTGCAGTAGAAATGTAAAAAAATGAAGAAATTAGTAGATTTTTAACATTTAAAATTGTATTATAATTATCGCAAAACAGGGTTCGTAATTTTTTTGATTTAAATCAAGTTTTTTTTATTTAAATTGGATTTTTTTTTTATTTTTTTAAAAAATACCCTAAATATTTTGGATATTTATTACGTTACATTCATAGAAACAATATGGCATCTTAATCAATATGCAAAAACACACTTTAAGCTATTTTCACAGCAAAAAATATTTTTTAATAGTAGTTTTAATAGAATGAAAAACAAATATTGACACAAATGCATGACTCAATTGAAACTTCACCCTACCAGGAATAATAGTACACTCATAAGTACAGAGAAAATGAGCAAATTTAATCTGAATTATTTTGCTGTTGAAACCTGAAAAAAAAAGTACCAATTGTGTGTACTTAAGTTTTACATCGAATGTACTTTGATCATTTTTTAATTTTATAAAAAAAAAGCCTGAAATATTTTTACCCATTTCGAAAAATCATATGCTCACACAATTACTAAAAACTGAGACTTTTTGTTTTAATTAAGTATCTTTATTGAAAACTTCTATGATAAAAAAATATTTTAGAAGGGAAAAAACCTTAAGCTATTAGGGGACGTGGATGAAACTTTAAGGATATATATATTCTAAATTCTAATAACTGTTGTTTTAAACACTTATCATTCTGAATTATTCATTGTGTGGCATTGATTAAACTGATCTAAAATACTATTTTTAAGGTAAGAAACACAGAATGGTTCATGATTATGTGTTATGAATTGTAATTTGAATGATTGACTGAATTATGCTTTGCTGTTCAGATGCTTGAAGGATATTGTAAAATTTAAAAAAATATTGTCAAATTAAAAGAATGGTAATTAATTCTAGCCTTATGAAATATGTTATGCACACAAACAGATACACCTAGGAAGTTTTGTTTGAAACAGTAGTTGTAATTGCAACATATTTCATTTTTACAACACTTCTTAGCATAGTAAAATCAATGATTTTTTTGAAAAAAAAAAATCACTTGATTTAAATCAATGATTTTTTTTTAAAAATCACTTGATTTTAATCGCGATTTAAATCATGATTTAAATCAAGCTGATTTAAATCAACGAACCCTGTTGCAAAATAATACATTAGTTTATAGTTTTAAAAAATAAAAATAATTTAGAGAAAACTACTTTTTTTAAACCTAGTTTTAGGCTTGACTGAGCAAAAATTGATTTTATAGTTGTAATATTGTATTTTATATTTAGCATTTGCTCCCAAAGCTGGCAAGAGCTAATTATGATAGATGAAAAATTAATTTTGTTATTATTAACAAAGTGGAAATCAGACTTTGTTTGGGTAGACTGTTTTATTGTGAATATTGGGTAAGAGAGAAATGTTAAAAGCTTAGAATATATCATGAATATTTAGATAGCATAAGTTATTGGGGTTTCTGAAAATAAAAATATATTCCAGTTAAGTATATTAAATTTTAATAGATCGTTTAAAGATAGGTATGTAAAAAACCCCATAAAATAAAAATATTAACTTTTATAACTTCTAAAATATCTTCATAAAACAGTTTTGAGCAAGGTAAAAGTTCACTAAGCAATAGCAGTTCTTTCATTTGAATTAAATAATTAGTAAAATAATGCTAATGCTTACTACCATAAAACCTGTCATTTCTACTGCACCTGTGGGTGAAATTCTTTGTTTTATTACATTCAAAACAATAGAGAAAATAGATTAATTTTAAATAGTTTTAAATTCTTAAGAAACAGAATTAAATCATACATCATAGATTGTGTGTAATTGGTGTTTGGCTTTGTCAATAATTTTAAATTTGTCAAATACTTTCTGTTACAACGATTTTCTAGAAATTTTAATATTCGGCCACGGAATATTCGGTATTCGGCCTAAGACATTGGCCGAATATTCAGCTTCGGCCTATTCGGCCAAATCACTATTCGTTACACCCCTAATGGTGACACAATTAAAATGTCAGAAGAATTCTGAAATTCCGTCCAATAGAGAAGGTTTAAGCTGTATCTGTGACTGTCAACTGATTTGGAGTTTTCTGGAAGAAGGTTGGTTCTGGTTTTATTACCTTTATTGATTTTGATGATGCTATAATTTTCAGTGCCAAAACTTTTCTCTTACAAAAATTAGTAAAAAACACTCCCCCAGTAGTGTTCATTAAAATGATATAATAAAGGAACATGAACCATTGCAAAGGTATTTTTAATTTTATGACTGATCCTGTTTGGAGGTCACAATATTTATTAAAGTTTTGCTTGGTGCATACACAAGAATAAATAAAAATAAACTGTTGAAAATATATATAATCAAATTTTATGTACATAAATTTAGTCGGTGGTATCCATTTTCATCATGTTTTATAGCACTTTCTATGAACGATGCCTGAATATCATGGATTACAACTTTTCACTTTTATAACTGTATGAGAAAGGATGCAAGTTTAAAAAAGTAAAATGGCTTACCATATCTTGTTTCTTTTCCTCTTCAGTTCTATCATCTTCAACAGGAGATGGAACACGTTTCTGTACTGTCAATGGCTTGACGTCTACATAAGTATCATTTTCTTCATCAGCTTCTACATCACTATCACTTTCCTATTTATTATAGAGAACATTGCTTTAAAGTTTTAGAACTGTAAATACTATCAGCATTACACACATACACACAGCAAAAAAAAAAAAAAAAAAGATTACTAAGAAGTCTAGAGTTAGATTCTACTAATGTTAGTTGATATTAAAAAAAGGTTGAAATTTTTTAACTGAAATGAAGATCTTTGAATCAAAATAGTTGTTGAATCACTGACAATTCTACAAAACTGAAAAACATTATTATTTTTAATCAAAACTTTAAATTTAGTATTTTTAAAAAACATGTTGGCTCACTTTTTGACGGATAGACACTGTGAGCTCCAGATGAGCATTAAACTGCACTGAGCCAAGCTCAAAGCTAAAATCCATCTCAGTATTGCATTTCAAGGAAATTCTTCCTTTAATGAACAATAAAAAATGAACTTGTATTGTCAAAATACTATTTACTGAAATTTATCCTTATAGTGCTAAAAAGTGATACTGAAGACATATTATAGACAGTGAAACATTTCATGTGAAGAAAAACCCAATAATGGAGAAAATACTTTTTATTTTGGGCAGAAATTCAGCAATGATATTTAGATATGAAATATCAAACTTAAATCATGAAATTTCAACTTTAAAACCAAATGTGTTTAAATTGTTGAACTATTTTCTTTTCTTCCTCTCTATCTCCCTTTAAAAGAAAAAAAAAACAGTATAGATAAGCTAATGAAAAATATTTTACTCACAAACTTTGATTTAGAAGGTAATAGCATAGACGAATTATCAGGGTTCAATTCTCTCTTGAGGGATTCTGTTTTAGCCAATTTTTCAGCTTTCTCTTTAGCTGCTCTTTCCTTTTCCAAACGTTTTAGGCGCTCTTGCTCCATTTTCTCTAAGCCATCTCTAATCCATGCAGGTAATTGTTTCCTTTTTGCAGCATCTATGAAGTAAAACTTTTGTTCATGTAGAGGGCGTAAAAAGAGGAAAATTTTACAGAACAAACACAAAAAGCCAGAAAAATCTCATCTCTGTAGAAACAACTTCTGAACATCAATATTTAAAAAATAAAAAACAACAATCAAACCGAAAATATTTCATAAGGTGAGTACAACAAACCTATTTGTGAAGTATCTTCTTCAACTGGAAGATTAGCATTGCTACGTTCTTTTTTTAAGAATATTGGCGATATAGTGGGAGCAGCATTAACCTGAGACCAATACTGATCATACTGATTCTCAGGAGGATAGACTGGTACCTAAAAATAGAAAATTATGTATTTTTCAAACATTTACTATGAATGTTTTGTCAGAATAATGAGAAGGAAAACTATCCTAAATCATATTAAAATAAGAAGCAAAAATTTAAAGAAGTTTTTTCTAAAATGATGCGAGATTTAAAAAATGAACATTCAGGATGCTAAAACAGCACTAACTATTAAAACGATTTTAACACTATTAGTTTTTTTCCCCCAGTCTTTTATTTCTATAAATAGACAATTTATGCAACAAATACAAGAACTACTTTTTAAGATATAGCATTTTATTTAATATCTACATAATTTTGGTGAACTCTGTGGGTAACAAAAGAACATTTTTACAACAAAATTGGACTTTGTGAGCCTGTCAATTGAAAAAAATGACTATTATTTTAAAAAAATGACAGACCTTTATACTTTCAATGAAGTTATATGAAAATGACATAATTTGGAATTTTACAACTAATCACGATTGAAACTTTTAGTAATGGAAGGTAAGTTTCTAGAATTTTTTTTTCCTGTTACCAACTTTAAAATTTTAATTTAAAAAAAAGAAGTTATTTATTACAAAATTCCGAGTTCAGTCATTTTTATAAAACACTATTCAACAGAAAATGCAAAATAAACCATACAATTTCTGCAAACACACAACAACCAATGCTTTATATAAATTCTTTTTCTATTTTTTACTTCAAAGATAAATTTAACGTAATTTTTACATTACAATGTTTTTGTTTCATTAGTATGATTGAACATCAGGTTCTGCATCATTTTATTACTTTCAAAAAAGAAATAAATAAAAATACATTTTCTGCAGAAAATTTGGCGTTATTCAGCCTGTATTTAGTAAACTAAAAATTTGGCTTCTTTTTGTAGCTGACTATACGCACCTTTTAAAATAATTATAATTTAAGTTATGACATGATTAAAGCTTTTGGGGAAGAAGCTAGCATCCCCAACTGCTAATGGATGCATTCATTTCCACTTAAAAACCACATATTTGCCTTACCATCTAATCAGTGACAAAACAATGCACAATATCAAACATAGTTAGTTCTTGGTCATGTTCTGGATGAGAGATAAAATTTCCTCTAATCCTGCTCAGTTCAGCAAATCATTAAGCTTAAGACCCTGAAATTTTATTCCAACCCAACAATCATCATTAAGTGCATAACAGCTACTAGCTAAACTTGATACTAACCTGATTATAGGGAGGGAAATCAGACATGTGATTATAATCAATAGACTGCATTGCTAAGGGTGGATTATCATGCATATGACCATAATCAAAAGTCTCTTTCCCTGCTAATAGAGGTGCTGCAGGTTCAACAGCTGGTGCTGGCCAGACTCTGTCATCAACATCACCAACAGTATTAGACTCCCATTGAGGTTTATTCCAAAATGAATTATCTACTGTTTTAGGTAAAAACGGACCTAAAATTTTGATTAAGAAAAGCATGGTTAAAGCTGTATAAAGATAAAATATGTCAAACATTAAAAGCAAGATATATAGCTGGCAGTTGCATAAAAAAAAAGAATAATTAAGCCCTTTTGTAGACTCTCTAAATCAATAGATCAGGATTTTGCTGTATGTGAATCAATTTTAAATCAAAAAGATTATGATTAAAATTTCTCAAGTTGCACTAAAATGCCTTTAAAAACGTTTTATTGAAAATAAGTAAAGCAGATAGATATATATTGGGATGACTTATCCTTATTTTCCAAATAAGCATTGAAATTAAAGTGCTATCATTAAAATTTTATTTATGTGGTCTTTTGTTTTTTTATTTTTATTTTTGATTGAGCCATTCTCAAGAGCAAATTTGCTGTGATGCTGTGCTCAGGAACGACCCCAAATAATAGTGCTTTCACCTATATGCATTTTCCTGATTGAAAAGGAAGACCTATTAAATATTTCTCTTTTGTTTTGACTTTTGAGAGTCGAATGTGGTTGATATAGCTACAAAACTCAAAAACACATAGGTTTATTTTTACAACAAAATATTGAAATGCATACTCTCGAAAATCTTCAATTGGCAATAAACAATTAGCTCAATCCTTGTTAACAGAAATAAGATTCTGGGCAATAACTCACATTCTATTTATTATAGAGTTGGTGAACAAATTCTATCTGCAGTAGTTTTGTATCATCTTCTGAAGGATATAAAATTTAAAATAATGAGACGAGTTTTTTTTTCTATTTTTTATTGTAGCAACAAATCTTAAAATTAGAATTAAAAAAAATAAGCAACTAACTCTGATTTTCTAATGAGACTACATGTGCCACCTTTCTGGGGGAACATTGAAATTTCATTGCAATATGTTAATTGATGTGACTGTGTATAGAAAATATACAAATGAGTTCTTTTGATTATGTACAATCAGACCTGTTTTTCTCAAACAGGTTGGCCTGAAAACCGCTCTATGTCAAATTTTTCAACTCCCTGCATTTGTAATACAAATTCATCTTTATCTTGAATCAATTGTCCCCGAGCCTCTATATCTTAAATCCTGGTACACTGTCATTTTCAAATTTTAGGTACAGCTATCTATATAAGAGCAAAAATTGAAGGTAAAATACATTCCTTACCTTTGAATCACTGGAGACAATGAAGCCCAAGGACCATTATATTAAGGGAGCAAGTTTTTTAGTTTCTGTGAAATTCGTGACCGTTAGGTTTGATTGTGAAAAAAAAAACTCCTCAATAGTGGACACTATCAGCACAAAAATATTTGTCCACGATAGAGGGTTGTCTGCAAGGAGGTTTTTTTTGTCGAAAGAGGTGGATTTGCAGCCAGGGAATTAAAAACTGTCCTCCTGCAGGGGCCAATCCAGCATTTTTCACAGAGTCTGGTTTTTGTGAATTTTCAAAAGATTTTTGTGAAAAGGCAAAATTTAAGCATATAGTGATAAATTTTTTTATTATTATACGTAGAATTATTTAAAAAATAAATCTGGGGGGGGGGGGGGGGGGGAATGGTAGCACTGAATTTCGTAAAAAGTTTGTTTTGATTGATTGAAATTTTGTTAAAGATTCATTTTGATTGATTGTACTTTTGAGAAGGATCTGTTTTGATCAATTAAAATGTTTTCAAGGGTTCGAAAGCGGACCCCGATTTTCTTTCTTGTGGCCCTTGGCCCAATAAAGGTGCCCGTTAGGATGGATTTTATTGCACATATATATAAATATATACATATATATAGCTGTACCCGAGAACCATAGTATGTTAAGTCAATTTTTCAAGTTTTTACGACGAAGTTATATATAGATATACGTATGAACATTTTTAGTACGATAAGACTACATTTTATCGTGCAAATGTTAAAATAAAGATGTCCGATGCAGTGGTGTAGTCCTGGAAAAAAGGTGAGGGAACGCTTGCATGTATGCACATCAAAAAGCGGGGTATGCTTATGTTAAAATTCAAAACAAGTGGGAGAATGCTTGTGTTATACTAAAAAAGACAGGGGAACGCCTCCCCCTGCGTCCCAACTTGACTACACCGCTGATCCGATGTAAGTTAAAAGTGTGAAGCCTTCATGTAGCTGGTGGCTTTGTCGTCGGTAATATGCATTTCCATAAAGTGTACACTCAGAAAGACTTAAAAAATACACTTAAAATACTATGCTTCTCAGGTAGATTTGTTTACTGCTTTATAATTTCTTTGCTGTAGAAAATGTTCTGTTTATATTAGTTTAAGCTGAACAGGGTGGTAAATTTGACACCTGCCCAGGCACTACTGCTGGAGACAAACTTGGAACTTGAACGTGAGTGACTGCCAAAGTTCTTCAAATGTTTACTTAAATTTTTAGAATTTCTCAACACCATGACAATGAATAATGGAAACACACCTGATTCGCCCGAAAAGTGCCTTTCCGAAGGGAAAGGTTCTGGAGGTCCTCCAGAAGGTAGAGGAGTTTTGAGCAAAGGAACAGAATTCTCTTCGGGGGGAACCATAGCGATATGCCCTGAAGGAGGTAATATGACAGGGGCTGGGGCCGGAACAGGTGCATTCAACGTAACAGGTGGAGGAGCAGCTGATGATGTTTCTGATGGAGTTTGTTGCATTTGGATCCACTGTTTGGCTAAAGCTGCCCAGTCAACTAATAATAAACAAATTACATTACTTTAAACAATAACTATAAATGAAGATTGTTTTAAGCTAATAGGTTTAGAAAAATTTAACGGATTTATGCATTTTATGAAAAGTACAGTTTAATAGCAAAATTACACATTTATATTAGGCATGCAATGGATATTTCAACCTGATACAGAATACTGGATAATTGGCAGGAATTTATGCTAGAAATCCAATCATTCAGCAACAGTGGTATGCTTTTGTCTCATTTTCTTTTACTTGACATATTTCTTTTTTTTTTTTTTTTAACTTCGACACACAGTGTTATCACATTATATAGCAACTATTCAAAGATGTACCTTTTTTTAGGAAGAGAAAGAAAAAAATCTGGAGTTAATAGCAAAAATAAGGAGTTTTAAAGACCCTTAAATAAAAGAGGAAATTCCAGGAGTTTTTCAGTATTTTCAAGAAGTTTATAAACTCTGACTAAAACTGAATATAAATGTAAAACGTTTGAAAACTAGAACATAAGTTTCAAACTAAGTCAAACAATTGCGTAGCATTGTTATATGAGGCTTCTTATTAAATGAAAATATTTCTGGTTTGTTTCCCTGTGTATAATTGAAGTAGATATTTTGCCCGTTAACTAACATCCATACTGTCTATGCATCCTCTTACAGATTAGCTGGATCGGTGGTGTTTACCAGCTATTGCATCCTTAATTGATATACTGGATCTCTTGCAGCAGGAAAAACAAAAGTATAAAATGCAAGTTAAAAAATTAAACTAAACTTTTAAAAAATGAGAAATATTTTTTTAACTAACTTTCCAAAAAAGGATTGTTATCAATTCATACAATACTTTTTTTTTTTTTTGGTTTGTTTGTCCACTGATAACTTTTTACTGGATAAACCAATTTTGATTATTCTTTTTTAACTTGATCGAGGGTGGTTGCTGATAGGTCATGTATCTTCGTTTGATCATATTTGATAATTGTAAAAAAGTTATGGGCAGAAATATAGTCATTTTTTTTCATCCATAACTTTTGACTAAATGAAGTGATTTTTTTTTTTAAATATCAACAGAGGGTTGTCTAACATAAATAATATACATTGATTTGACTACAATTATTTGTTATATAGAGAACATTAATAAAATAAGTACTTTTCTTTCAAATAGAAAGGCTTGGCTTGACATTCCTTTATTGAGTAAATGATTGATAAATATGAAACATATGGTTAAAAAGAGTTTGTTGCAATTAAGCAGTAATATAAAAGCAATTATACTGAAAATTTGAGGAAATGCTTCTCTGAAACCAAAATTAAATTCTTTCAGTCTGTTCTGGACTTTTTAAAATCAATCTCAAAACAGAATTTATCATACAAGTGATTAGTTTTTAGTGCCAGACAGTCAAAGCGGGTGTGGCCCTTGATATGCTTTTCGGAAGAATGAGAGATTAGAGTATTCATATAAAAAATGTATTTCACTAAAAAGAATAAAAAATATATAAAAAAAGAATAAAATGAGATAATTTTTGAAAAAAAAAAGAAAAAGACTTCAAATTAAAAATTGTGTCGAGTGAAAGGTAAATTAAAAGATAAAATTATTCTTTAAATGCTTGTTAAAAAGTAAATTCATTCTTTGAACAACATCAATAAGACTTTTGAACGTAATTGTTTAAGTCGGTGCAAAATATGATAGACTTTTCACTACTTAGAGAAAATCTTCTGTCATCATGAATCAATTACAAATGCAGTCGACACTTGTTATAACGACCAGTGGTATAACCCCACCCCAACTTAATCCCTATGAACTCGATATTAATTTGCTTTTGGTACAATGACAATTCTTTATCGTCTAATCCAGGGGTCTCCAAACTTTCCAGCCTTAGGGCCATATTGATTACTCCAGTAAATTCCAAGGGCCAAAACCATATTATCATTAATTGTTGCCGGTGGTAAAAAGTTGAATCAGTCCACTAGTGGTGTAAAATATGATTACTTTTTTGCCAGATGCCATTAGCTAGCTCTCCGCGGGCCGGACAAAATCTGTCCGCGGGCCGGATGTGGCCCGCGGGCCGTAGTTTGGAGACCCCTGGTCTAATCAAATACAGTGACTGCATTCCAGTGGACACTATTTCCGGTACTTTTTTAAATAAAACATGTTTTTAAATTTTTAACTTGAAATGATCTCTATTATAGCTTACGGACAAGAGGCATGGAGTCAGTGTTCACTGTTCAGTCCAACTTTGACTGAGGGGGGGGGGGGGGATTACCACTCACCACAGAACAGGAAGGCTAGAGGGGGAGCGAACGTGGAATTTTCATGTTTCATAGAAAAAGGGTTGACAGATGTATTGGTGGTTTGTTGCTTAAATAACCTGGTTTTCCAAGGGTCCATTCTCCAAAATAAGAGGAGTCTTGCTGCCTGTGCCATGTGTCATATCAGCTCAGGAGTTCTGCTTCCAGCAATGTGAATGGGAGGGTTTAAGGAGAAATAACCTGCTTTTCAACTTGAATATGAATGTTGACAACTCCCAGGTCATTTCCCTTGGATTAGTTACCCACTGAGGGGAAGGAGCGAAAAAAGATTCGAGTTCTTCAGTGAAGTGCAAACTGCAAACAGGAAGTACATCTTGGCAGTTTAACAACTGCATACACTTGCAAACAGGAGTTACATCTTCACAATAATTGAAGAGGAAATGATGCAAGAAATTTCTAAGAGAATGAAATTGAATGAGATGTTAAACTTTGAAGATTATGCTAAACTCGATTACGACTTAGAAAGCGACTAATTTCTTGATATGGTGCACAAATGAGAAATTGATGTATCATCTCTCCAAGTATAAAAAATGTTTCTAATGCTATTGAGACTTTAAAATGTTTTTTTGAAAGGCAAGAAAATACAGAACGCTATTCATCATCAAAAACTGAAATGGAATATTATGTTTCGCAAAAATCACATGTGCTCAAAAGGCAAACAACTATTTTTTCTTCAGAAAATAAATGATTTGCAATTATGTAATTTTTTTCTTATATTTTCTACTTTAAACTCTCTCTAATATTTTGCACTGATAATTTTTCTAAAAATTTAAATTATAAAAAATAACTTGAGCATTTAGTCTGAATATTTGAAAAGTTTCCAATTTTAATGGAACTACTGAACATGCATAATGCATGTATATATTTTTAAAAAATCTACCTCTTGTAGTGACAACTCGTTATAAAGACCTATTTCTGTGGGACAGAGATGGTCGTTATATCGAGCGCCAACTGTATAAATAATCCAGAGTTTGCAACAGTTCCAAGATAACCTAACAAGCATTGTATAATAACTACACTGTCATAATTTTATGCCGACTCCAAAAATTATGTTTAAAATTCGTATCAATGTTGTTTAAATAATGAATTTACTTCTTACTTTTTAGCACAATACAGTAAAACCTGCCACATCCGGATCAATGTGGCGACCGACCGGTCCGGATATGAAAAAATCTGGATATCAAGACCATTTCAAAATATGTAGCTGTAAACAGGACTGAGATTATGCTGAACCACATAGAAGTTAAAAATAATAAATTTTGATGTGCTTCTTTTGAATACTTCATGTACACTAACAGGCAATAATTAAATACGAATTCTAATTCTTTCGCCCGTCGCACAGTTCGAAAGAAATAGTACTTTGACTTTTGCTTACTCAAAAATATTTGTTCCGCGAGCCGTCCGGATGTAATAGGTCTGGTTGTGGCAGGTTTTACTGTATTTAATTTGAAGTCTGTTTTTTCTATTTATTTATTTATTTATTTTCAAAATTTTTTTTTATTGTTTTATTTTTGTAAGATTTATTTTACCAGTAAATAAGAATATCTGAGCAGCAGCACATTAGAAAAAACTTTAAAAAGTATACTACTGACAATAATAATGATAAAGGTTTTGCTAAAATAGTAAAATGTAAATCTCTTCCCTACGTAATTCAAAACCCTATTTAACAATGGAAATGGGAAATATCCTTCCACCATTTTCAGGATTTTGAATTTGATTAATGTGTAAAATTATAAAATATAATATAAATTACTGTAAAGGCCCTTATTTTCGCGAGGCCATCATAATCGCGAAAATTTAAGCCTCATGAAATATTTTCTTCCCGCCTCAAACAATAATAAAAAATCAGAATTTTTTCACTTACCCAAAATTTAATGATTTATTGCACAGTTACAAACTTTTTCTTGACAACTTTCTGTCTTATAACTAATTTTGAATAATATACAACTATTTCTCGAATATAAAACAATAAAATTAATAGAAGACAGCTCATTCACTTATTATATTTATACCAGCTTCTTTGAAGCCATTCAAAATTATCTCATGTTTGACTTCAATACCGTTAAATGGGGGAGGGGGGACGAACTTTTCGGACAAAAGGAAGTTTCTTAAAATGTTTTATGCAAAAGATGTACTTTTGGAAAATTTTCAACTTTCTCAACTTTACTTAGATACTTTTGGAATTTTTCAACTTTCAGTTCTGTTCATATAAAATTTGCGAAATTTTCAGCTCGCGAAATCACCGTTATATTCATTTTCGCGAAAATTACGGCCCGCGAAAATAAGGGCCTTTACAGTATGAAGAAATTTTTTAAAAACACTAGAACTAGAACTTAATTAGAACATCTGAGCAGCAGCATACAGTGTGTTACAGTCATCAGAAAACAATCATTTGTACTTTTCTTCAACTTTTAACTTTTAGTCAAGAGAATAAAAGAAAAATTAAAACACTTAAAAAGAAGTGTGTAAACCAAATATCAGGCCTCTATTTTATTAAGATATGACGACAGCCGGTAACAAATCTACAAAGTGTTTAAAATAAAGGGCAATTATAAATTAACCAATTTGAAAGACAACACTATTTGACAAAACATAATCGTCAGCATAGCTTAATGATAGATAACGTAATTCTTACTTTGTTCGTGTGGAACATCGTTAAACATTGCAGGTTGCAATGCCCATTGATTCCAACCTTGAGTACCCCACATTATGAACAGAAGAATAAACAATGGAACTGGAATAAAAGAGATATAAAATGATACAATACTATTCAAAATTAAAGAATAAATGAAAAATTCTCGGGGTACATAAACGTTAGTGTTCGCAGAACCTTTTAAGAAAAAATGAAATATTAAAACTAAATTATACAAAAAAATCAGGAGCAAGGGAAACATCTCACTCTATGTAATGAAGCTCAAAAGATAAGGCACTAATGTAAACAAATAGCATAAGCTATTTCTTTTGACATAATTTGCGACGTTTTGGTTACATTCATCATACACCGCAAAAACAAATTTCTTCAAAAATCCGATAACGATTAAAACATCAGGATAATGTCGGTTAAACTTGTGACAACCGCGGTTATCGATGAGAATAATTCCAAAGCAGGGAGTCTAAAAGGAAGGAGCCTCAACTAAGCGGGGAACGGGCCGAAAACATGGCGCGATTTTTCCACCGCCGTCAGATGGCGCTAGAGTAAAATGTCTTGCCGTTTGATCAAGAAGGGAAAGAGAAATTTCGTTTGAGCCCGAGTATTCGGAGAAAGGTAGCGGAAAATCAGCTCGTTTTGGCGGCAGCGGTTCGGGCGTTCGGGCACGCATTAGTCTCTCGTTGTTCCAACAATTGAAATTATTATTTGCAATATTTTATTGCATTTTATTATAAGTTAAACATATATTCAGAAGGTTATTTTAGTATCTTATTTAATGCATTTTTTGCTTTCGTAAAAAATCACTGTAATTAGCTAGTGATTAGATAATTTAGGATTAAAAGAGGGGTAGCCGACGGTCAGCTGGTATTCGTGCCATAATGAATGCGAGGAAAATGTCGGGGCCAGGGGGCACTCCCCCCACCCCGACCCTCTTAAATGGAGGGAAGTAAAAACACATTGTACGTTGCATTAAAACAACACAAAATACATGTACATACGTAGAAATACATTAAATTATTTTCCAAGTGAGGGGGGAGGTGCAATTGATCCCCCTAACACAACGGGTCTGTTGGGCCCCCGATTTTTGAACTCCGCACGTCGTTTATTTAATTTAACGCTTACTGTACTTCATTATTTATACTCTTAATAATCTGGAATCAGTTAGTTCATAAACTTCAATAATGTAAATGTTTTTGAGCGGCTTCCAACACACCACACACACACACACATGCTTTTTTATATATAAATATATTGAGGCGATGCCCCCTCCCCTCCCCTCCCCAGAGTAATGGCGCCCGAACCTATGAGCGATGACCTTTTTCAAAATTCTGCTAAGGGGCCGTCCAAAAATGATGTCACGCTTTTTTCCCATGTATTTGACCCCCTCCCCCCCTTTGTCACAAAATGTCACACTTCAACATACCCCTCCCCCCTTTGTCCCATATGCTACACTATGTTGCATAAGCATGATATCCCACTTATTTTTAAACCCTCCCGTCCCCTTGTCCCAATTTCACGACCCGCTCCCCCCCCCCCCGAAGCGTGACATCATTTGGAATGATCCCTAAACTCCTAGAAAAGGACCCCATAAAAACCCAATCTAAAAACATATATATATATATATATATACATATCAGTGGCGTCACTACGTGGGGGACCCGTTTCGTTGGATTTCGTTGGTCGGGGGGCCCGAGAGCCCCTGTCTGGATACGGCCTTCCCGGTGCATTCCCTCCAAACGATGATCCCTCTCAAAATTCGGCTCACCTTCACCCTTCGTAAACAACCCCTTAAAATTTTCTATGGAGCAATCGGCAACATGTCCCCCTCCTTCCTTTCGTGTGCGCCCTTGATATATACTATATTTATGTATATACCATTTCCGCTCCAAGAGGATGGTGCATCCCCCAAAACGATGTTCCCTTCAAAATTCAACAAAGCCAAAACGACCCCTATAAAATTTTAATGGAGCAATCTGTGCCATGACCCCAAAGGGCACCCCTAATAAATATATACTTACCCTCCAATTGTTCACCCCTGAAAAAAGAAGCCTCCCCCACCCCTTAAAAGAAGCAAAGACACCTAAAACAATCCCCTTAAAAACTTCAATGGCGTGCGGTTTGCACAATACCCACCACCACTGGAGCTCGCATCCTTTTTTTGTGTGTGGGGGGGGGGGGGGAACTGACTTTGTTACGCCTTGGAGAGGGAGGGTCCACAGCTTTTGGGGAGGCGTGCGTTATCACATTTAATGGACCTGTTTTTTACTTAACTTTACATTAAAGTTGAAACCGTTTTTAGTTAAATTAAAGTTACAATTAGCTTTGCAAAGATGTCTAAACGCCTACCTTATTTTCGGAAAAACCGCCCCCCCCCCCCCCGAGAATTTAAAGCAATATCGGGAAGTTTCAAATTTCTAAAAACTGGGATCGTTTTTTTTTTTTTTTTTTTGAAATAGTAATTTTAACACATCAAAAATAAATACATTTTTATGAAATTTTCATTATAATAGAATTATTTTCCCGAACATTACTGTTAAAGCATTTTAAAACAGACAACATATTTATTTCGTAATGTTGGTACCTGTAAAAAATGTTTCTGTTGAGAATGAAAAAAAAGAAGTTTTCTAATATTTTTTATTTACATAGGGATCATTCATAAATGATGTCACGCTTCGAGGGGGGGAGGGGGTTTCGTGAAATTGTGACAAAGTGTGACAAGGGGAGGGGAGGGGGTAACAAGAATTGTAACATCATGCATTATGCAACATAGCGTGACGCATGACAAAAGGGGGGGGAGGGGTCCGCTGAAGTGTGACATATTGTGACAAAGGGGGGTAGGGGGTCAAATATATGGGGAAAAAGCGTGACGTCATTTATGAACGGCCCCATTGTGTAACTTGATAGTTGTTTAAGTCATCAATAAAAAACAAAATAACACATAAAAATATTTAAAACCTGCCTTTAAAAAAAATTGTTGAAATGTATAATAGTGCTTTAAACAGTGTTTCTTGTCAAAAAATTACCCCTTCAACTGCGTCGTTAAAGTTGTAATAAAATGCTATGAATAAAACAGATATATTATTGCTTATAATAATTTAAATCAACGAGTAAAGAAAAAAAAATATTTTGAAGGTTAATCTTATTTTCTGGAAAGCAACCAAATCAAATAAATTTTTAGAATCAATAATACTGCAATAAAAAAGCCTATTGAATTTACTAGTTAATTTTCTCAATTATAGATTTGATATAAAATGTTATGTTTGACGCTTGGTCATGTATCTAAAATAAAAATAATATAGCGTTACAATGTTATATGTTCTGTAACAATATTTTAAGACTGAAAACATCTCAAAATTCCCAATGTTCCCAAATTTCCCAGTTTCTTCCCGAAAATTTACGGGCTTTTTGCATCTCTAGTTACAATCACAGCAAACCGAAACCATCCGTAGCAAAACGAAACCATCAGTCGCAAACCGAAACCATCGAACTAAAATAAAATGAACCAAATATAATAAAAAGAAATCACAAACATATTCTGAATCTAAAAGTAGTCCATGATCCTATAACCAGCTTCTCAAAAATTGACTATATCGATTTAAATACTCTTAAAAAAACCCTTTTAAATAATTTTATTTGTAACACTAAATTATGTTGCGAATCGCCGTCATGGCAAGACATTTTACATGCGCGCCATCTAGCGCCAGTGGAATCGTCCGGACAAACTTTTACTATGGAGATTCGTCTCCTTCTTTTTACTCCGTGTTCCAAAGGCATAGCGATACATTTAATGTGATCGCAAGACTAGATAATTCCTACCATGCACTCGTAATACCTATAGCAGTGGACACTACTCAGATGACAGAACTGAGGGTGTATGAGACATTCATTGGTTTCTGTATAAAATCTAGAGCAGTGATTCCCAAACTTTTTATCTCGTAGGCCCCTTGCCATGTTTTTCGGTTTTGGGCTTACCTAATACTGATTTTTTGTAAATTCATCAACTTCAAACGTATTTTTGACAGCTTGTATATGCTACTCACTGTGAAAGTTTTAAATTTCTGTAGTGAAGTGTAGTGCGAAAAACTTAAGAAAAAACACATGTTAATTTTACACATTTATTACTAAAATTGAAATTAAAACGAATCAAATTAAAATTTAGTATCTGTTATATAGAATAACTAAGTAATAAATAAATTGCTTTTAGTGGGAGGGATGAACCTGATGCTTTAATAAATAAATTATCAACATATTTGGCATCAATTTAGTTAGGTCCCCGCCGCGCTTCCCGCCAATTTTCTTTAAAATTTTGCAGAGTAATTAGCTTATATGAGATCCACTATCGTTGACCCCCATTTTCATTTCATAAGCCCCATTTTTTTTCACTTGACATAACCCATGCTGCATGTCGTCGACCCCTGGGGGTCGCATAGACCACTTTGGGAATTACTGATCTGGAGTGATGTCTATGTCTGGTAGACAACATAAAGGGAGACGGATTGAGAGCGGTCCGATCGAAAGAATACAATACTCTCTCAATCCGAAACTAAAAATGCAGACAGAGGGAAATCGAAAACGGTAAATCCTCTATATTCTACATTGATAGTAAGAAAGAAAATGTAAAATTAATTTTTGTCTAAGCCAAGCATGGGGAAATTATGTTCTGCTCCCGATCGTTTAAGTCCCGAATACGCAAAATTAAACTTAAATTGTACCGTCGAGACCATTTTACAGTATGAGTAAAATGAAAAAACAACATAAATCAAGCAAATGGTCAAATCAATAATCCAAATAGCTATTTTGAGGCTACAATAAAGCCTCTTCATCAGTGAAGGAAAGAAAAGTACTCAGCACATAACAAGAAAGTTGTGAGTGAACCACAATTTTCACTGTTCACTCACAGTACAACGTCCGACGTATGTTGACACGATTGAAAGAATTTATTTCCCTGCAATTTGATGATTAAGTGTAAAACAAATTCGTAATTTTTTCATGTACAGCTTTTATTTAATGCACCGCAACAGTGTTTCAGTAGTCAGGGTCAGGGGTAAAAGACATGGGTGTCCACCCCGTTCAGATAAATGGTGCTCCCTAAAAAAACTACCGACACTCACTCTCCTAAAACCTCTGAAAACACTCCCCTAATTTGAATGGCAGAATGTATCATCCACCCCTCCCCTTATTGGACACCCTTGGAAAAGAAGATAAAAATAATGGTTGAACTTGTTATTTTTAGCGTAGTTTCTTTTTTCTCCTACTATTGAAGTGTTGCCCGGTTCCAGCAGACCACCCTTTAAACGTACTTTGTCCCCACAGTAGACAAATTCGGACTTTCACCCGAGCACATCCAAGCAGAGCAGAGGCGTAGCTAGAGTTTTCAGCGCCCGTCGACAACTGAAGATTCTGCGCACCCCGTGCCCCTGGGGGCCTAGGGGAGCGCCCCTAAAGGAAATTTAAAAAAACTTTTATGCTTCCTAAATGATAAATAGCTCTAAAAAGCAGCCCTTTTAACTTTCATTTTTATTAACGGCCATTCACTTTTAAAGGAAAAATGGGACACTTTGGCTTCGCAAAGTTATTTGTCTGATTTCCCATGCACTCCTGTGCTCTATTGATCATACCCAATATGATTTGTGGTGCTCCCATTTTTTTGTCGAACATATTCACACCTCATCAGATCAAACAATTTTCTTATCGCATTTAAAAATAAAATAAATTAGCAGTAATTTGACGCCCCTTGAGTCCGCGCCCGGGGACAGCTGTCCCTCCTTGCCCCCCCTTAACTAGACGAGCTCTTTTTTTTAAAATGAAAAGACGTTTTTCTCTTATAAATTCTCAAAACAAAGAATCGATAAGAAATTCAAAAAATTATATAAATTATAGAGAACTTTCTGACGGAAAGCTGCTATAAAACATCTATAGATACAATTAGTACTTTTGGAATTATTTAGTTTAAAAGGCAATGAATTTTTTTCCTGTATTCATCCTCCAGAGTTCAAATCTTTCATGAAAAAATGCAAAGTGATAGACCCATATAGAGGATCTCGGCCCTTTTTGGAAATATGAATTTTTTACTTTGAAGAATTTTATTTAACCATAAAAAAAGAGAGAAAAAACGCAATTTTAAAATATTCAAAAAACGACACGTGTGCAATCATTTTAGTTTTACAAAGCCGTAGGAGCGTAATTTACTTGAGGTCCATATCGGTTATAACAGTGGTCGTCAAACTTGTCACATTTCAAGTGAATGCTTCAAATTGAGCATTATTAATTACTTTTATTACGTTAAGAAAAACGTGCAAGTTACGAAAACACTGAGCACAACAACATACTGCCTAGAACGAAAAACACAAGATATCGGAACACAGTTACAGTCAGACTTACGCACTTAAAACAATTTATGTCACATCTCCCCTTTTTAACAAGTTTCATACATACACTATTTACAAGTCAAGTCTTTTTATTGGTTTCACAACTCTCCCGGATCGTGTGGTCATAATAGGCTTGTTGACAGCATCCGGATCGGGATCAGGCGCGACTGGTACAGGATCAGGATTTGGCGACTTGACACTAGAAGGCTGAATAGGAACTTGAGTTGTTGACTGGTTAATTGAAGGATTACCTTGATCTGGCCTCAAGTGAATTCTATTCCTCCTAAGTTCACTTCCAGCAGCAGTTTTCACTAAGTATGAACGTGGAGCATCTAGTTTTTCCAGAATAGTTCCTGGTGTCCAGTCTCTGCGATTTAGTTGAACGTACACTGGCTGATTAGATTTTAAAATTTCCAGATTCACATGTGATCGGTCATGGTATTTCTTTTGCATCTCCTGATTATTCAATAAGTTCTTATAAGTCTCTGCTGTTGTAAATTTTGGTTTTAATATATTCTTTTTAGTAGGCAGTAGAGACCTCAATGATCTTCCCATAAGCATTTGTGCCGGCGATGGTAAATGATATTTTGGGGTATTATTGTATTCAATCAGTGCCAAATTTGGATCTCCATTATCTTCCAATACCTTCAACATCAGATTCTTGATTGCGCCTATTGCACGTTCTACCATTCCGTTGGATTTAGGGTATCTTGGTGAAGAGGTGACAAGTTTCACATCATATGTACAAATATTTTCCTGGAACATGCACAATTTTAAAATTGTATTTGAATAGTTCCAAAGCCATTCGTTGTAATCTTGGAGAAAGTTTCTCTATAGGTTTTTGTAATAGTCCAATTAACGGCTTGTGGTCAGTTTCAATTGTAAACTCAGTTCCATAAGTAAAATAGTGGAATTTTTTACAGCCATTTAAAACAGCTAACAGTTCCTTTTCAATTTGACTGTACCGTTGCTGTGTTTCTGTGAGAGAACTGGAAGCATACGCTATGGGGTTATCATCTTGTATCAAAACACCTCCTAAACCATATTGGCTAGCATCAACTGACACAATTGAAGGTTTTCTTATATCAAAGTAAGTCAAGACTGGAGCATTAGTCACGCACAATTTGAGCTCTTCAAACGCCTTCTGTTCATTGCTGGTCCAAAGAAATTCAGCATCTTTACTTAATAATCTACGAAGACATCCTGTTTTGTTGGAGAGGTTGGCGATAAACTTTCCTAAGTAGGTTATCATTCCTAGAAACCTTTGTAATTCGGCTTTGCTGGTTGGAGCCTTAAAATCTAGAACTGCTTCAATTTTTTCATTATTTACTGAGATTCCTTCATTTGTTAATTTATAACCAAGATATCTCACAGATTTCTTTTTAATTTGGCTTTTTCTTAGTGAGAGTTTTAAACCACATTCTTGAGCTCTCTTCAAGACAGATAGAAGTCGTCTATCATGTTCGGCTTCCGTCTTTCCAAAAATTAATACATCATCGATGTAAACAACTATGCCATCTAAGTTGGAAAAAAGGTTGTCAATAGTCTTTTGGTACACTTCCGGTGAGCTGCATAATCCATATGGCAGGCGACAAAATTTATATCTGCCAAAAGGTGTAGCAATGGTACATAATTGAGAACTTTCAGGAGAAATTGGAATTTGCAAAAATGCAGAAGAAGCATCTAAAACTGAAAAATATTTTGCTTGATCTATTTTTGAAAATATAGCTTGTTGGGTTGGAATTGGATAATGTTCTCTTTTTATGTACTTATTTAAAGGCCTTGGATCCATGCATATTCTGACTTCTTTATTGGGTTTTTGAACAATAACAATCGGATGTACCCAATCTGTAGGTTCAGTTACTTCTTCAAGAACTCCTGCTTTAACCATTCTGTCTAATTCAGTTTTGACTTTATCCCCTAAAGATGCAGGTATAACTCTAGGAGAAGCAATCTTAGGCTGAGCATTTTCTTTTAATTTAATATCATACACGTATGACAGTTTGCCAAGTTTACCAGAGAAAACATTTTCATATTTGTGAACAATATCGAGATTATTAATTGTATCTACATTTTTAGCAATATTTCTATCAATTAAACCTAACTGTTCACATGCTTTCAGCCCTAAAATAGCATTTGATTCTTGATTTACAACATAAAAATCAAATACATGTAATTTATTTTTGAATTCACAGCACAAATTACAAGTTCCTAGCACTTTCAGATTGTGCCCTGTATATGATTTCAAACTTTTGATTGTTTTGTTTACTTTTGATCTTTCATCTATTTTCTTTAACAAATTGACAGGAATTATATTAACTTCAGCTCCGGTGTCAATTTTGAATGGTATTTCACAATTATTTATAACAATATTTTCTCTCCATTCAAACTTTGAAGTATTTACTTCACTCACAGATTCCAACACAAAAGAATCAGTATTATTTGTCGACACAGAGGAATTATGTTCTATTTCATTAACTATTTTATTTTTGCATGCAATCGCAAAATGATTTAATTTTTTGCACTTATTACACCTTCTCCCCCATGCTGGACACTTTCCAAACGCATGTTTTGTTTTGCACCTTGAGCAACAGTTATTCTTGAAATAATCCTGTTTCTTTAATTTACTTTCGTTTTTGTAATTTCTATTATACCCTACGTCAGTATTATTTCTTGTAGTTTTGATAACTTCCACTACTTCTGATTTCCTATAAGACCCTTCCTTCATGTATTTAACTTGAATTTCACTTGATTCCTTTGCCCTACAGTATTCCACTGCTTTTTCTAATTTCAAATCTGAATTCATAAGTAATTTTTCTTTCACGGAACAATCCCTTATACCAATTATCAATAAATCTCTTATCAAACTATCTTCCTGATTTTCAAAAGAACAATCCTTAGCGAGATTTTTAAAGTTAGTTACAAAAGAATCAACAGTTTCAGTTGGTTGTTGTACACAGTTAAAAAATTTGTAGCGTGCAATTACAGTATTTTTCTGTGATTCGAAATAATTATCAAACCGTTGGATAACTGTATCGTATTTCTCAGCATCTGCAGCAGCTAATTTAAAGCTATTAAATATATCGATACATTCAATAACAAAGCAACTTTTAACTTATTGGATTTACCTGTTTTTTCCGACGCTTCTAAATACAGAGTAAAACGCTGCTTAAACTTTGACCAATTTTCGGCCAAATTTCCTTGTAATTTCATACAACTGGCAGTTTTCAGATCCATTTTGACTGCACCGTTTGCCACCATGTCACATTTCAAGTGAATGCTTCAAATTGAGCATTATTAATTACTTTTATTACGTTAAGAACAACGTACAAGTTACGAAAACACTGAGCACAACAACATACTGCTTAGAACGAAAAACACAAGATATCGGAACACAGTTACAGTTACAATCGGTTACAGTCAGACTTACGCACTTAAAACAATTTATGTCACAAAACTGTTGATCGCGATTGCTACCGGTAGGTAGCTCGCGGGAACCTTTTCGATAGATCGCGGCCGCACTCAAGTGGCTAGTCTGAGCATTATTACACCACCGACTGTTAGATGGTAGCCAAATTTTCCAAATATTCGCATTGGCTAAGAATTGTTGACATAAATACAAGTATATGAAAAGACGATAACTTTGTCAGTATTTTGGGCCATTAGCTTCAGTTATTTATTAAATGCCAATTGTTTTTGGCATTTAATAAATAACCGAGTTCCTTACTTTTCTTGTGTGTGTATGTGTGTGTGAAGGGGGGAACAGTGTATCTCGCAATATATTTTGAAGACGATACGAATAGCTTCATAAGTTTGGCGACCACTGATGGGTTATAAGCTAAGCTCGTCAAGTGCTGGAACTTGAAACAACATTGTTTAAATCAGATATAAACATTTCAGTTTTCCTGAATGAACTTTAAAAAATGACACTTCGAAATAGCCATTAATAAATTGAAGGATATATCGACAATATATCATTCAATTTACTAATTGCTATTTCTAGTTATGTGCGATTTTCTCACCGTTACTCTTTGATGACGATTTTCTTGCTTCTTATCTACGCGGAATAAAATCTAGAAACTTCAGATGAAGAAAGTAATTACAATGTTAAATATATTTTATTAATTTACTTCTATGTGGTACTATTCTACAGAGGCGTAGCTAGGGTTTTCAGCGCCCAGGGACAACTGAAGATTTTGCGCCCTACTGTGCCCCTGAGGGCCTAGGGGCGCCCCTAAAGGGAATTTTAAAAAACTTTTCTGCTTCCTAAATAATAAATAGCTCTAAAAAGCAGCCCTTTTAACTTTCATGTTTATTAGCTACCATTCGCTTCTAAGGGAAAAATGGGACACTTTGGCTCTGCAAAATTATTTGTCTGAATTCCTACGCGCCCCTGTGCTACATTCGTCATTCCCGATATGATTTGCGGTGCTCCCACTTTTTTGTCGAACACCTATTTTGCACACCTATTCAGTTCAAATAATTTTATTTTTGCATTTAAAAATAAAATAAATTAACATTAATTTGGCGCCCCTTGACGCTGCGCCCGGGGACAGCTGTCCCTCCTTGCCCCCACGTAGCTACGCCTCTGCTATTCTATATTGAGCTTCAGCTTTTTTCTTGCGCCCTCGTTTTAACAAGTCTCTTTTAATTGTTGCAGGAAATTAATTTTTCTTGAAGAACAGAAAGATACGGGAATTTTGTTGGCGAAGAATTTTTAACAAAACTATACCATTTTTGTGACTCTTAAAAAACTGCATTTTTGGCCCTTTTTGTAACAGTGAAAAAACTGCATTGATTTATCTCAATGAGAAATTCATTTATCAAGACCATATATGAAGCTAATGCTAATTATCTGGCTTGAATAATACTTGCAAAATGAAAAATATTTAAGATTCATTAAATTGGTGATGATTTTGGAAATTAAATTGTTGATCAATTATGATTTTGCACCATAGGGGAAGACACATTGGAAAGTTCCGCTTGGTTTCAATCAATAATGGAGGCGTCACAATTGTTTGAAGATGACACTGAAAAAAGTTGTTTACCAAAGTTTAATGAAATAGCCTTCCCAGCCAGATCTGCAAAGGCGAGTTTCAATCATTTTTTGCAGTGTTGAATATTACTAAAAATATTTAGTTATAAAATTTCATTCCCTCTGTTGTTTTTTATGCTCATGTTAGGTGTTGCCAGACATTTTTCGTTCGGGGTAATGGAAAAAACGAAACTTCTCTTATTTCCTATCTTTTAGGATGAAAAAAAATATTCTGCTGTAAATTGCATTTTTGTGCTATTTTACGAATTTACTGTTACTTGATTTTTTTAAAGATATTTTTCATTAAATGATCTTAGACTGCATTACGAATACTTGCTTTTCTGCTTTTCCAGCTTTTTTATCCAACTTTCCCGTGTAATTATTATTAAAAAAATATTTAAAAAATTTAAAATAATAATAATAGTAAATAAGTACGATAATTTATTAATTAAAGCACGTAAGCACGCAAATTAACTATTGTCTCGTAAAAAAAAATGCGGTGCAGATAAAATTTAAGAAATAGACAAAAGAAAATAAAATAAAAGGCGGTAGTAGCGACAAAGAACAGGTATACACAAAAAATACTGGGTGCGGATGATGACTATAGCACGCATTAGAATTACTACATTAATATTTAGCAATTTTTATATTACCACAATAATAATTTTGCCGTAAATCTTTACTTCAGCTAATTTATTAACCCAACAATTTATCCCCCCCCCCCCCCCAGAGCCTTCCCGAAGTGCGATTCATTGCCTTGTGTTGCTATCAGTAAAATTACAGCCGACGTTTAAAAAATCGTATTTCGGGAAGGCCGGTATAGGGTGTAGTTAACGCATATACTATGTAGTTAACGCCATAGCGAGGCGTATATGTACGCCCGCGCCAGTTAAGGGGTTAAAAAAACACTGTCATTTGAAATACTTTATTGTTTACCTATTTGTTGTGCTATGAAGCGTGATGTGTCACCACAAAATTAGTCAGAGTCGCAGTTTTTTTTGTAGAACTGCGGTACTCAACCTATTTTTCTCTCTGGCCTAACACACATGGTCAATATTGGATACAAACGACAATTAAAACTACTAGTGTGGTTTTCTTCTTTTTTTTTGTTAAAATTGTTGACATCTTATAAACGCTCGTTTTCAGCATGTTACCGAACTGCAAATGCTTTCAAAAAGTAAAAAAAAAGTTTTACATCATGGCTTTTGTACTGAGATATTCGATAAAGCTCAGTGGACCACATTATTATTCGGACCGTTGGACACAAATTGAGTACCTTGCTCTAGAACTTCTTAAGCTACTAAGCAGACTATGGCACACTTTTTAACTTGCTCAACCTCGTGACAAAAGAAACCCTGTTTTCACTTACCCTGTAGTCTCTAGGGTTAATGGAATCAAGCTTAATTGCCAGCAAACAATCATAAAATCAAAATTTTTGCACGCAGTTACTTACAAAGAGAACAGATTGACTACGAAAGCTCAAAATATTGTCTTTCAATTCATCCATTAGGTGGGAAAGGATCTAAAGTTTAAACATTGAAAGTTTGTTTCCAATTACGCCCCAACTGACCCTATATTACTATAGATCGAATCTTAAACAGATTGCAATACGAATTCCCGATACATGTTGCAAAGAACCTTTTTCAAGTTCAAATAAACGGACTTAATCGACAATAATAATAAATCGGACACCGAGAAACAAATTCGAAATATTAGAAATATTTCATAAAGAATTTATTACAGGAAAAAAAAATTCTGCTTCACCTGGCAATTACTAGCCTTTTGAACCTAAATTCAACATATTGTGCAATAGAAAAATAAAAAAAAATAAAAAATTTATTTTTAAATGATTATGAATTTCTAGAAATTAATTTATATCAAAAGAGTAACTGTTCATAATTAATAAGTTATGTATATTTATTTTGAACCGCTTAAATTTGTATGATACTTCATAAGTCATTCTCGTTAATAATTTAAAAAGATATTTCAGATAGGCTTTGAAGAAAATATGTAATTAATATTTTAAAGTAATGTTTAAAAGGAAGATAAAGTTAAAAGAATTTTAATTTGTTAAGAAATGAAAGCATGGTGAAAGAAATGCCCCCTCCCCAAAAAAATAAATAACGCACCACCCATTATAAGTTGAATCTTATATCTGTATTTACTTCTTCCCTTTCTAGAGTATTTGCTCAAGCTGAATAGTTTGAATTATTCATAATCTTTAAAGTTTAATCTTATATATAAGTGGCTTATTCTGTCTGTGTCTGTCCGCGATAGGATCCCAGGCCGTTTTACCGATCAGGACCACATTCGGCACGGTTAATGTTTACGACCAGAGAAACGCATCGCCGCAAAAATGAAAGTTGTGACTCAATTAGTTTTTTTTTAATTAATTATTTTTTAATTTTAATGATTTTTTTGGCCCGTTTTATTTTACTTTTTCATTGTTGCCCTCATTTCCAAACATATAATTGCAGTTGCCGTGTGAACAAACAAATCAATGCAGTTGCCATTGTTATTGTCATAAATGTAACAAATATACTAATAACAATCGAAACGTTTATCTCCGTTAACGTCATATTGAGTGAGGCTTCGCTGTATTTCAATCTCCGTTAAAAATTAATGTATACGCGAATTTAATTTAATCCTTTCTTTCTTTTTAATTTATTTATTTACTGTCTGCCCTTTTCATATTTTTCTTATTAGAGTGGCAGCACTCTTTTTCCCCAGTTTTGTTAAAACTGTTGTTTTGAAAAGCATCATAAAACTTTCAATAAGTTCTTTCGATGATAAATATATATTTTTCACAAACAATTTGATTATATGGTAAATAAATGTATAGTAGTGTGGGGCTGTAAGCGAAGGGGCGTCCTCGCCACCTGATCTGGGTAATTCAGTTTGAATTAGCGGACACCTTTGCACAAATCATTTTAATTACAATTTATAATATCTAGAACAGCGGTCATTTCGCGTGACTGCCGGGCGTACTAGTTTGTTATAAAACAATAAACAACAAATTAGATTGAATTTTTTCTTTTTTTTGAAATTGTTATAACTAACAATTCTACTAAATCAACGTGAGAAGTGTTTGTATTTATTTTAATGCTCAAATTTACTTAGCAAACTATAGTATTAACCAATATTGACGAAAGAGTAAAAATTTTTAAAGTTATTTTTTATATTTTGTGATAATAATTATACATGGAAGCTAAATATAATTGAAACGTAAAGATAACAAAACTGTACCAAATTTTATTGTATATGATAATCCAATGTACATGAAAATACAATGCGTTAGATTATAGATATTTCGGTCATCAGGTATCAGAGAAAAGAGAAATTTTTGTATCTTTTCGCTTTATTTTTAATGAATAATAATATTGTATATGTAATTTATTTTGAGTTTCACTGATTTGCAATGAGTGAAGGTACGTAAAAAATACATATAAAAGCACAACATCCAAACTGAGAAGAAATCACAAAATGGAACTAATTTTAGCAACCGTTTACTTCAGCGTTTCTGCACACCATAACTTGCTGTGTGCTCTGATAAAGAGTTCTGCACATTTTTTCCTTTTGGCAACGGTCCCTATTGTCCACGTAATTTCTGGAAGAATCATCAGAGGCACCACTGCGTCTAATTGGCATTCTGTTTGAATTTGCCGGGATTGCTTGTTTGTTACTGAAATTTTTGGCCGATGAGCAGCAAGATGCGCCTGCATGAGTTCTACTTCGAGATGTTGAGCAGCAAGCAGAACCTCTACCCCGACAACATAAAGGTGAATTTTCTGCCTTCTTGCAGCAAGGATTTAGAATGCGATCTTTCCTTCTGTGGTGTCTCTGACGATGAGGTCTGTCATGGCGAAATCGCTGTTCATCTGGCACCGAATGCAGTACGTTAGAGCGAACCATGTCAGCATATGGCGCTTGAGGATGACGTGGATGCATTGATACACCAGGTGGAAAGGCGTTCAGTTGACCCTGCTGCGAACGTAGTTGGTAGGGGAAGGATCTGTGGGGCTGACTTACTAATTCACTTGGTTGAGGATGTATCCTTCTCTGTGTAGATCCATGAGATCGAGCGTATTGAAAAGACGAATTACGACGACTGTGCGAAAATTTACTCGAAAAAGAGTTTAATCCCCCCGCTTCCTTGTGATTTCGGTTCCGATGGTTGCTTGCTCCGCTCAATAATAATAATGCTGTATTTCGGTCGTAGCTGGTGCGCCGTACCGGTCCTGAACCTTGCTCGCTGCGATCCGTACTTCTTGGTGGATTGCGGTTCAGTTGCAGGAAAGGGGATAAAGTAGTTGGAGCTATCTGAAGGAGTAGTTGAGCAGTTTCCTGAGGTTGAGTAGTTTCTGTCGGAGCTCCTCTGAACAGAAATTCCGATATTTTAACAGCTGATTGCCTATTATTAGTACCAGGAAAGGTTCTTCTATGATTGAAACTCTCCGTAATATCTGATGGAAACTGGGTCGGAATTCCTCCAACATCGATGATTATTTCATCTGGCTTAAGTAACTTCAAAACATTACGGAATTTTGCATGGTGATGTAAAGCAATATCATGAGAAATTGTCGACGTCAAAAAAGGTTGTGTAGTGGTAGAAAAAATATTGTAGCTGTCTGCAGTGGTTCTGTTCGTTCCTCTATGTACATTCTGAAAACGTAATGTTCCCTTCTCAGTAAAACTCAAGTCCCCTGTTTTTGGATTTGCAGTATTCCTGAATGCGAAAGAATTGGCTCTTGGTTTCTGAGTAGGCAAACTTTCTTGGGATTTGAAAGTATCTAAATTCTTAGCACTTAATCTATATTCGTTTTCATTGGGTTTTCTGTCTTTTATTAGCTCGAAATTTTCTACCGTATGTTCGTCAAAAATTGCTTCGGTAGTCGCTGGAAGCGAAGAACTGTCATGAATTTCCGAAAATATTACAGAGTTATTCTTATTTAACAATTTATTTTTCTCATTCAGCTGTTCGGTGGCTTTCAAAAGATTATTATCTGAAACCTGAAATTGATCCTCTTTTTGATTCGACTCAGAATTTGACAACTTGGATTTACTTAAAATAGGGTTTACAACCTCGTTACTGTAAAATGTTCTTATACTGGGACTTTGATTTCCACGAGATTCAAATTCTGAGAGTTCTTGCTGATGTAAGCTATCAAACTTTTCCGTGAGCTTCGGAACTTCTAAAACACTGTTTGAAAAGTCTGGACTAACAGTAGTGTACAAATCTTTATTATTCTGGACTTCTTTTCTAAAAGCATCTTTATCCCTAACAGAGGAGGAGTAGGATTCCAAATCTAAAGGTCCACTATTGTGATACGGATAATAATTTTGACTGTAGTCCAAGGGCAACACATTGCTTTCAATTTCTCCGTGAAAATCCGAAGAATCATACTTAATACCGGTCTCGTCAGGTCTGTAAAGAGGTAATAATTTTTCTTCAGCACTGTAATTTAAATGTAGGGGCAAAATATCTATTGGGGTAGTTTCTCGCTCCGTTCTTGATGCATGACCAGAATGATCTGAAACTGTCGTGTGATGTGAAAGGTCATTAAAACTATCATTTTCACTGTAATTACTTGCACTTTCATTCGATTCGTGGTGATGATTGAATGGAATGGTATTACGAATAGAAAATGGGTAAAGAGTTTGATTTTTTACGGATGGTGAGAAATTTGAGGAAAGATGTGATTCAAAATTCTGCGGGAGATCATCCGGCGAATTCAATCCGTGATGACCAGGATACTTCCAGGAATGTACAGTTCTGTTGTACGTTGGTTGAAATGAAGCAGAAGTTTCTCGATGTCCAAGCTTTAAAATGGAAGAAAAAAAAATCGAAACATTTTTCAGTTAAATGTGGATACATTGACACATACAAATTAATATTCATATTATTACAGTATAACTTCCTTATTGAAAAAATTTTTTCAAGTTACACGGTTTTATTTAAAACACAAATCACAATTACTGGATTTTCGCCATGATTTGAGTATTTTAAAATTCAAAACGTCGTTGCATTATCCAAACATTTCAAACAAAGCTATCGTTGCCATTCGACAAATAATAATTCTGATGATTTCCTCAGAGCCAAAATTATTATTTTTTTTTCCTAATTAATATTATAATAAATTATAAAGTGGATGGAATAGTGTATTGTCATCGAAGAAAAGCTTGTGTCCAAAGTTTGAAGATAATTTATGCAGCAATAGTGGTCAAAAACCGCGTAACTAACTTCCGCGACAAATCAAGTTAAATAAAACCTTGTAATAATAATAATAAATAACATATCATTAAAAATAATAAATTAACTTTGTGCCCATGTAAATAAAAAAGTTTTTCACGTTACGTTTTAATATCAAAAAGTACGTTCGTTGCTTTTTTTTTTTTTTTTTTTGTATGTCATATAGTATACCACATGCAAGTGCAAAAAAAAAGATTGTTTCTGTATTAAAATTTCTGCCGGTCAATAAAATGCTACTGAAAATCAAATGAAATGAAGCCGCCAAGTAAAATAAAGGTTATGATTAGAAATAATTGAAATTATCTTATAGCTTATGCATGAATAATTATTTTCACTACGTCAAACTAGTTACTAAGTACAAAGTGATAATGGTGAACAAATTTTCTTTACTTTTGTCAAAAAGTACGAACGTTTCTTACGTATGTTAGATAATTTTGAAATTATTTGGTCCCAAAGATAATCACACTCCCTCATTTGCCCATACTATAAACCACCATGGATACGGTACAATTGCGTCTGATCCACTTCATTCACACCAAGGGCGACAGCAATTAAAAAAATATGTTTCCTTCATTTGTTCTACATAAATTTAACAACCACACCAGCGTGTTGACGAGTGATTGACATTTTCTACTACAGCACTAAAAGTGATTTTCCCCCAGAGGACCGCGATTTGTTGATTGCGCTGCATCGTCACATAGAATATATAAATGCTCACTGATAGTTTAAAAACCATAGCAACAGTCTATTACCTCAGATGCAAAATGTTGCCGTCGCCCTAGGTGGGAATACCCTATCAAACGATACATCAGACTATCTGTTATGAATAAAAATCGAGATAAATAGCTCCTATAGCTAAGCTATAAAATTAATACTGAATGCTCACGAAATGCGGACAATAATTTTATGTTTATTGCAATGATTAAATAAAATACTCCCCACAACATTGATTAATGATTATGTTACATGAATATGACGTCAAACTTAATAAATGATAAAAATTAATAATTTTACCCGTGTTTCTAGCTTTGATGGTTCTTCAGGGCGTTTGCGATACCTTCTCCTTGTTTCGTGGCCATAATGAGAAAACCGGACGGTATGGTATCCGTGATGACCGTAAGTACGTTCCTCCACTTCTTCTTCATCTCCCACATCGCGTTTATGGATGCCTAAAACACAAGAAAAAAAAAAATAAAATAAACACGATGCGTGTTGAGACTAGGGCAAATATATTCGGCAATAAACAGAAAATCAAAATGTTTTCTAGAAAGATAAATTACAATGCAAATTTTTAACCTGTTTTTGATAGAGTAAAAGTTTTACAATGAAGGACTACTTGTCAAAGAAAAATGTTCCTCCTGGCTTAGGGAAGCCTACACCAGGCCTAGAAGATTAGAGATCCGTGGCTAAGCTTCACTTGAGCGAGGAGCCACGAGGGCTGAAGACTGACTAAACCTCATCTATGTGGTCTCTTAATTTTTTGAACCAACTCCCAGATGAGAGACCGTCACCTGGAGTTGGCACCCCCAGAAGTATCGTTTCACTTGGAGGACTTTGGAGCCACGACGGATATAATGTGCAACAGCTCCCTTTAGGGTACACGGTCCCAAGCAACCAGCCGCGAGAGGTTGTCACCCTCCCAAACACTGATCTCAGTCACTGTTGCTTCAATTTCGTTATTCTGCGGGAACCAAGCTTGCACTGGCTGGTCCACTGCGGGACAAAGAAAAATGTTTGGTTCTCCATTAACCCTCTAATGCCCAAGTTTTTTTTTAATCGTCGTCCGCCTTGAGGCGGAGTTGGGAATTAAAGGATTAATCCCCTACGCACGCACCTTACATTCACGATGACAGGTATGGGCGATACCACAGGTTGGTGAAACCTGTGGGTAACCTAATTGGCTCGTAATAACTCAGTAACTCGGCCTTCGCGGCCGTGGTAGCCTAGTGGTTAGCACGTCGGACTTCCACCTGGAAGGGCGCGCGTTCGATACCCACTGTAGACCCCCATGTATACTTGGGGATATGTGCATGTAAAATTTGTAGACCCCACTACCTCTCCCCGTGCGTAAGCAATCCTAAGGCCTCGGCTAACAGGTAGGGGTCTGGTGGTTAAAAGTAACTCGGCCTTCGTATTGACGGATTGATGGTTTCTACTGCGTCTGTAAAATGACCAATCAGTCCACACAAGGTTGGGTTAACCCTGTAATGCCCATTTTTTATCGGCGTCCGACTTGAGGCGGAGCTGGGCATTAGAGGGTTAAAAAATTAACTCTAGTGGAACAATTCTACATTTGGAAATTTGACATTTGCTACAATTTTCTACATCTCCATCAACAGCATAAACGATCCTCGATAACGATTTAGCGAAAACGATCCTCTCTTTTTAGAAAAGAAACTTTCCAATTGTTTCCATTTGTAGATGAGAGCCTGGGCTTCGTGTACAAGCATAATTTTCAACAACAGCGTCTACGGAAAATACTGTTAGACCTACAAATGCAAACCGATATTAGAAAATAGATGCTTGTTCTATACGAGATATGCTGCTCGTTTAGTTCCGGACAAACTTCTTTTTATAACTCATGATGGCATTTCTGAAAAAAAAATATGGTTCTTTTTTTTGTCTGATAATGGGCCACGCTCTGCTGTGTGTCTAGGATTATCTTAAAAGTTCAGTCATACTCTCAGTTTACCTAAAATTGTGCTAATGCTCGCAATTTTTCTAGCTAAATAGTATGTTGATGATGTGAGGCAATATTTTTGCTTTTAAAATCTGAGTAAAATAATTCAAGTATCTTCCCTATAGGAAGACACTTGAAGGAATCTTTCTGCTCGCAAGAGCTGCATTTGATTCAACTAAATCGCCGATGTCAAGGAAACTGTAGAGGGAGTTTGCCTATAATACTTAGGAATTAATGCACAAGCTGAGGAAAATTTCCGAAATTCGAAAAACCTGCAGCATTTGGGCAAAAACATTTTTGTGTGCGTAACGTGCATTGATTTTGTTTTGCATTTGATCAGAAAAAATATTTAATGATAAGCTAAAACGAAACTGAAATAACTTTTGATAAGAAGGAAAGAGTTTACTCTTTCTCTAAAGCAATAAATGAAAAACAAAAGATAGCACCACCTAGTACGAATTGAAAAATGTATGCACGTTTTGGGTTCAGAAGGAGCCTCTTTCTAAACTCAAGATATGAGCTTTTGTCTGAAAAGACTTGTACCTAGAAAGAATCATCTGCATGCAATCTCTATTATAATGTGCTTCTAACGTTGATTTTTTACTTGCAACTTTAAATAACTTTTAAATATTTAAATATTGGTTATGAAGCGTAAAAAAATTCCTCTTTATGTTTATTGAAATGGGGGCCTTTGATGTTTTCAGTAGGGTTTGTGTCATTGCTTTTGGGATCATTCATAAATGATGTCACGCTTCGAGGGGGGAGGGAGGTTAGTGAAATTGTGACAAGGGGAGGAAAGGTGTAACAAGAAGTGTGACAATTAAATGAATTGTGCATAAATCTATAAATTGTGCACTATTTTGAGTGCGCTTTTTTTTTTCTTCTTCTTCAATATACATTTTTCACAATGAATAAAGCAAGTTTCGTACCGTGCGTTTGGTTGTTCGGCCTGAGCATCCAAGTCGTCATCTTTCTGCAAAAGACAGCGGTCTTCTGTCCGGCAACATTACGGATTTCTGTTGGCGTCATGGCCAACCTGCCTGGATCTAAGGATAGCACTTTTATAGGTTGTGCGTCTACAGGATTCTGAAAAGGAGGGAAAAGCAACAAATGATTGAGAGAGAGAAGAAAAAAACTGAAATACAATTAATCAGTTTATTTCCGAAAAGTAACATCTTCTTTTTTGAAAAAGAAAGAACTCTAATTTATTAATTTGTATGGCAAAATTAATGATTAAATCATATTAATTCGCCAATATTGCATTGCTATTACCTACTAAAATAAAATAGTAAAAGGTCAGACCCGTAAAATTTTCCAACTTTCCATAAGCATTTTTTTTTTCTATCTCCTGAAAACAAAAATTGTTTTTCAGAGTTGTTACCTTTTCGAAATAAACGATTCAATTAAAGGTACAATTTGTCATTAACCTGTTATTGTGGGAGACTCATAAAGCATTTCACGGACTTTTAGCACATATTTCTGCTAACATTTTTGTTAATAGACATATTTGTGATAAATTTTTTATTGTAAAATAAAACTTGTCCGAATATTCGTAATATAAATACCGTACCATGGGAAAAATATTATTTGAATACCATATTTGTACCAATAATCTCTATTTACATTTCACTTAACGTGGACCAGTTACGATTAAATTTTGCGGTACGATACGATACTGACATCATGTCAAATCAAACTATGGAAAACTATATTTAAAAATTTGTTTAATGATTAGCATAAAAAAGTAGCATAATATTTGTACTTATTATCGTCATTTACGGACTTTAACAGATTTATTTCTATTTTTAAAAAAGTTTTTCCATTCATAAGTCAATTTTTAATTTCCGATTCTTTGGAGTGGCAAAACCTTAGCTTGTTTACATACCGAGCGATCATTCAGAAGATTGGTTGTTGAAGTTATAGCCCACAGTGTTAGCGGGAGATCAGCTAATATAACAGAAAAAAGAAATTTTATTTCTGGGACAGCTGTTCTCCATAGCTGATAGCTTTTATGTAATTGTAAATAAAATATTTTAAAATCAATACGAGCCTAGAATTTAATTGATATTCGTACCTTTTGTATTTGGACCGCATGGTTTACGTTTTAACTGTTAACCATGAAGTGTATAAGGTTTTTAAAAATTATTTGAATTGCATTTTAAAAATTATTTGAATCATAGTAAATCAGTTTTTTAATCTTGATGTATCTCTGCATGCGATCGACTCCTTCAATTCCAATTTCACCATTTCAAAATTCATTGCTCATAATGCAGGCAATGTTTATTTTTCATATTTAAATTTATTTCTTTAAATCGATAAAGTATGATTTCAAAAGATCCAATTAACATCCCAATAGGGGAAAGCTTGAATTTGCCAGTGCTATGTCGTCGAAGTTTGAAGTCCACCAGTAAGAGACTTTCAAATTCCATTCACGTCCCAATGTCGGCAAAATTGAAAAATTTGTTTGTGCTAGCTCGTGGAAAATTGGAGTCGGCCATGAAGTCGCTTCCGGCCTCCTCATCAAAGAGTCCCAATAGAAAAAAGACAGTGAAGTTTAAGAAGACTATGAATGACCCAAAAGATATCACCGATTACGATCTCATCGAGCTGATGGAAGTTTATTCCCGGTATGTTCACATGGAGCTTATTTTTCAGAGGAGGAAGAAGGAGACTCTGCATAAGTTGTTCAAAAAGCTTTTCGAGTATTATGAGGATTGGAGTTATAATTACTTCCATTCAAGAGGCCGTGCATGAAATATTGTAAATTGTGTCCATTTGTTATAACTCCAATCTGTAAGTAAATCTTTTAGATAAAAAAAAGTAGAGAACAACTTGTTTTCACAAAACTACTTCTTCAGATCTCGTTAATCTGTCCTTCAGAAAGGTATTTACATAATACATCTAACATCTAATTTATAAAGGAATAAAAACTTTTGTATTTGCGGAAAAACCCGTCGACCAATTTTCGTCAAATGAAGCCAAAAGCACCAAACAAGGCAAATTTTCGCCAAGAAACGAAAAAACCTTCCTTCAGACACACGTGAGTTTGTGTAAGCCTGAGAAGACATTTTATTCATTCTAACCGCTACCTCCGTGATGCTATACGGATATACCGTAATACTATGATAGTATTACGGAACTGTAATGAATTGTAAACTGAACTGAATTGTAAACTTTCTTTAATACTATGATAGTATTACGGAGGCAGCGTTATAACTTGATTACTCTGCTGTAAATTCCCCAACCGCTTGCAAACTTTTTTGGTCGAAGGAATTTTCCGTACTAAAAGCTGCGATCCTTCTTTTACTTTTTAATTTATGTATTACAATCGAAAAATGCCGGAACGTGTACTAATATTACAGTAATAAAATTTTTTTCGCATTCGTTATAGGGATTATGCCCATCAAAGCAGAGGGCGAGTTGTGCCAGCAAAACTGACCCTCACCATACTAGTTAAAGACATAAAAATAACTAACACCAAATTCTGATGTAAACAGTTTCTGTTATTATAAAGTAGCGGTGTATTTTCAAGTATCGGTATATTGTTAATAATAGCTTGAATTGAATGCCTTTTTATATTGCAGTGTTTTTATTGAATTTTGACTGATATTCACAAAAATACACCGTGGTATTTATTTCGGAAATAAAGTTATTCACACACACAAACCTTACAATTAAACATTTTATCATGGGTAGTGAATTTATTGTATCAGGTAATATTGCTAATGCTGTTTGTTGTTAGCGCAACTCCTGAAATTAATTACTAATGCATGGTCTCGGTATCTTATAAGTTCTACATGTTTTGCGTAATACATATATGTTTTAAATTTTGTTTCCTCTTTGAGCCTAGTCGTTAAATATATAGAATTATTTTTCTGTCAACGATTAATCTATTCAGTCATCAAGTCCGATTTTTAGTTTTCGTTTACTGCGCTTTGCTTTTTTGGTAAGTGGATTGCCTTTTTATGTTTCGCTCTATTCACTATAATTTGTGATGTTGAATATAGAGTTTCTGATTTTTAACGTATTCGTACTTTACGTAGTTTTCGAAGACTTTGTAAAATCAGAATACAGTTTAGTAACGATGCAAAAACGAATACTTTTCCTTCAAATGTACTCACCTTAATGAACTGCAGAGCTTCACTTTCCTCATTCAAAGTTTCGTAAGTCAAACTGCCAAGAAAGCATTCTCTGTTCGTCAGATCCTTGTAAGCTATGGTCCTCTAAAAGCAACGAATTTTCCGTTATAATAAAAGCATTGGAAAAAATCTGCATGAAACATGAAAAGGAGTTTCATGGTGTGGCTCATATAAAAAACCAGTTATTCATGGCCGATAGCGTAAAAGTTTACGTTTTTCTTTGCTCCGAAGTAGAGCTTTCCTTTTTACTGCTCGTCGCTTGTTGGTCCATTCTTCATCATGTCCGACTACAACATTTAACAATGCAGTACGTACAGTTTTAAACTATACACCTGTCGTCAGATGGCAAAATGATATCTCACTTTTTTAGCGCAAATGAGATAGATAATTACATACTTGGGGTCTTGGGGACATTTTAGGGTGATTTTCAAATTTGTTGACGGATTGGGTTTGACACAATCTGAAAATTTTTGTTGCATCAAACATAAAAACTTGCCTACGTATCAATTCCTTATAATTGACTGCATTCTGAGCAGGTGGTTTTTTTCGAGTTAATTTATTTATATTTTAGATATTTCAAAAAGTGTCTTGACAAGTGATTGTTTTTCTCATGAGTGTTACCGTTATTCATTCATTACTGTCAAACATTCTGTAAAATAATCCTTATCAATAATTAATCTAAAAAATCTTGTTTAGGTAATCTTAAATGCTTTATAATAAGTGAAAATAGTATCAAAGTGTACTTATTTAAAATTTTAAAACTATTTTAATACCACTTTATCTCAGGAGTGTTACTTTGCTTCTTAAATGAAGGATATAACTTTCAATAAAAATGTATTTTATTAAAAATTAAATGTTTTCACTGCAGGTATAAGAAGTAACTGGATAGCCTTAATTGGCAAACCATTTTTTGATTATTAACTGACAAATATATTACTACAAATCTAATTTTTAGCTACAGTAACACTCATGAGAGATGGTAACACTCATGAGACAAACAACCAATTCTCTTGCAATAATGCACCAAAAATAATGTAATAGTAATAAAAAAAACAATAATTATGAAAAGAGAGACCATAATTGATTTTTTTACCCCATTAATTGCTATTTTACATTAAAAATGTAAAAAAACATCAGTACTCTCCTGATTCTGATCCAGAAATAGATGTTTTTAGACAGAACTAATAAAAAGTTAATTTCAGATTTAAAGTAGGTAGTAAAAATATCGAAATAAATAGTTCTAATTCTGCAAACCATATCTTTAATTTAAGTAAAGTGAAGATAATAGTTTGCGACACATCACTTTCTTATTTACATAAAGTACCAACTGTCATACCCGAACAAATGGTTATATTTTTTACTTATTTATTATTTTTTGGGGAGGAGGAGGGGGAGGATTACAAGTACGGGAGTTTTTATTTATTTGCCCCTTAAGAATAAAACATATCTTAAACAAAACACACAAAAATTATATCTGCCAACGTTAAAATTTTGTGTCGGGGTGTCTCTTTTAAAATATTTTTTTAATATAGTTATATACATAGGTAGTAATAAAATATATCCTTGAACAAAAACCTAACATCAGCTTGAGTTAAAGCTCATAAAATATCTATATCTGCAGATTTATTTAGTATTTGGTTATTTTCAATCATGATTGTAACTTCCTTCTCTTTCCAAGTAACACTCATGAGTGGGTAAAACTCATGAGATTTTTTAAAAAATTCTTCACTACAAAAAAATTTTGTCTGTGTTCCTGAAATTTCCTGAACCGATTGATTCCTCTACAAGAAATACACTATTGCTGAATCGCTTATTTTTATGCTGTAAAAAATATTGGGAAATAAATGGGTAACACTCCTGAGAAGTAATAAAAATACTCATCATGTTGAATTGTATGTTCCACTATAAAACAGTAAAGGAATAAAACTGACCCATTCTAGATGGTACGAGGTTAAAAGGAAAATACAAGGCTTCCCTACCACAGAAAATAATTACAATATTTAAATATTTTGAAAGTTAAATGATAGGAACTTTCTCGAGGTAACACTCATGAGCTGCATGTCTGGACAAACACTTTTCTCTAAATTTTAAAATATTAGATAAACATTTCAATAAAATCACTTGCATTTTTGTTAAGTAAACACATATTACTTCATGTTTCAAATAATATTAAATAAAAAGGTTACTTGGAAAACTAAAAAAAAGACTCTGGTTCTGTGAATTTTTTGCTCCGGACACGCAATTTTCCATTACTTTCCAACTAAAGTAATAAAAGAAGCCTATTATTTCACAACTTGGAAAAAATGTAATGAATGCATTGAATTAAGTAGGAAATGATGCTTCCCTACAGGTTTTTGCAATGGCAGAATAATAGTTTTAGCGACATGAAAGTTAGATTTTATACTGCGGACATCAAACTGTCAATCTTTTTGAAAATCACCCTTTAATGAAATCTTTAAGGTAGCAAAGTATAATACAGGTTATAAAGTATAATACACTATAAGATAGCCGAAACGTAAATAAATTACCCGATTTTGCATCGTGCAGAGAACTTTGAAATTGTTCGCTTGTAAAATTTGCAAAAACTGAGATCACATCTTGCCATCTGACTACGGACATATCGTTAAATGAACTGAATTTCACTTCCGTTTTTAAAGACATTCTTGTACTTTTATTAACCGACTTCACAAAGGAAGGAGGTTATGCATTCGTATTGTATCTATGTCGTTTTTTTTTTTTTTTTTTTTTTGCTTGTTTGTCCACTCAGAACTTCGCCTGAACCGATTTTCATGATTTTTTAAAAAATCGATCAGGGGTGGTTTCCCATAGGTCCCGTACCTTCGTTCGGCCCTGTTCGATAATTAGAAAAAACGCTATGGGCAGAAAGATAGTCATTTCTTTGTTTTCTTATCCATAACTTTTGACTAAATGAATCGATTTTGATGATTTTTTCTTTAAACGATAGAGTGTCGTCTAACTCAAATATCGCACATCAATTTGACTACATTTGTTTTTTAGAAAAAACGTTACGAATGAAAAATAAGCATTTTTTAATTAGAAAGGCTTGGCTCGATTTTTCTTTGTTAGGAAACTATTAATAAATATAAAAGTCATTGTTAAAAAAGTGTTTGTTGCATTGTGCTATAATATTAAAAGCAATTACAGCAAGCGTTTGACTGAAGGCTTCTCTGAGGCAAAAATGAAATCCAATCAGTTTGTTTGCTAAAATCGACTTCAAAGCCGAATTTATCATACGAATGATTAGTTTTTAGTGCCATTCATTCAAATAAGGTTTGTCCTTTGACATGGATTTTTTAACCGACTTCACAAAGGAAGGTGGTTATACATTCGTATTGTATGTATGTCGTTTTTTTTTTTTTTTTTTTTTTGCTTGTTTGTCCACTCATAACTTCGCACCGAATGAACCGATTTTTTAACCGACTTCACAAAGGAAGGAGGTTATACATTCGTATTGTATGTATGTCGTTTTTATTTGTTTGTTTGTCCACTCATAACTTCGCACCGGATAAACCGATTTTCATAATTTTTTTTTCAATCGATCAAGGGTGGTTTCCCATAGGTCCCGTACCTTTGTTTGACCATATTCGATAAATAGAATAAAACTAATGGGCAGAAATGTAGTGTTTTTCGTTTTTTCATCCATAACTTTTGACTAAATATACCGATTTTGACGATTTTTTTCTTTAATAGATAGTGGGTCGCCTAACTCAAATATTGTACATCAATCTGACTACTTTTGTTTTTTAGAAAAAACGTTGCGGGTGAAAAATATAAGTATTTTTTATTTAAATTGGAAAGGCTTTGCTTGCTTTTTCTTTGTTGGGAAAACTATTAATAAATATAAAAGTCATTGTTTAAGAATTGTTTGTTGCCATTGTGCTATAACATTAAAAGCAATTACAGCAAAAGTTTGACTGAAGGCTTCTCTGAGGCAAAAATAAAATCCAATCTAAAATCGACTTCAAAACGGAGTTTTTCATACAAATGATTCGTTTTTAGTGCCATTCATTCAAAGAGGGTTTGCCCTTTGATATGGATTTTTTAAAAAATAGAGTATTTATATAAAAAATGTATTTACACTAAAGAGAATAAAATAAAATAATTTTTATAAAAAAATAGAACCGACTTCAAATCATAAATTGCGCTAAAAAGTGAAAAATAAATTAATTTTTTAAACAACATCGATGTGACTTTTAAACATAGTTTTAGAAGTCGGTGCAAAATTATGAGTCTAATTACCATTACACCATTTGCTACTTCACATTTTAACTGTTGCTAATTCTGCGAAAATATATATATTTGTAATTGGATTCACGATTACATAAGATTTTGTCTATCCTGATTTTGCACAGACTTCTAAAACTATGTTTTAAAGTCACATCGATGTTGTTTTAAGAATTAATTTATTTTTCGCTTTTTAGCGCAATTTGTAATTTGAAGTCGGTTCTATTTTTTTATAAAAATTATTTTATTATTTTATACTCGGATTTAATTCTGTTTTTTACGTTTTTTGGCACTGCCTGATCGTGCTGATTTGTTTACAAGAATCTTTTCTTATGAGTTACCTTAATAATTTTATTTAATTTTATAATTTTATTTGATATAATTTTAATTGATAATTTTATTTGAGAAAAGCAAAAAAGAGAGCTATCTAATATAGACGCTAAAAGAATTCTATCAGCGCAGAGATTATCAACGTTTTACGGCTTGTGCCCTCCATATGGGTACAAATCTTGTCGTGGCACCTCTTATATATGCATATGTGTACCCATACCTATTACCTTATTCATTTTTGTGTTTGCGGGTGATCCCAGGTTCAATAGGTTTGCAGCTATAAAACAGGGTAAAAAATATTTGTCTGTTTCAGAACAACCAATTTCATTGAAGATACGATTGACTAATTTATGTTAAAAATACAAATATGCAAAGAAATTTGTATAAAAGTATTTCAATGGTACAAGGAGCCTTTCGTTCAATTCAAGAAAATGAAACGGAGGACACTAACGGGAGAAACTGTAAAACATTGCAAAAAATTTGAATTCTAAAAACCTGAAAGGAAAAAGACACAGAGAAAAAGAGTGAGAGGAAAGAAATCGAATTTTTTTTATTTCTAAGTTGAAAAGATTCCTGAAGTTCTGAAGGGGAAAAAATTGTCGTTTTTGCATACTTTTACTAGAATAAAAACAAATATGCGCTTGAACTTCTACTATTGCACTCATTGTAATACTCAGCTTTATATACTTTTATTTTTTTTATTATGAATTTGTGCTTCTTCAAGCGAGTTTTGAGAGCTCGTTTAATTTGCCCTACATAAGAAAGTTCCAATCAACTATTGATCTAATACATAAATGCCAAACTATTCAACTTATATGTGGTATAATTGAGATACAATGAACACATATTTTTGTTTCCAGAGAGGAATTCAACTTGTAACCATAGACTCGTAATATATTTGGTCAAAATATTGAGTAATATTTTCCCATTGTGTGAAATATTTTATCAGTTTGAAATGATTGTTTCGTAGTTTCCTGTCCGAGACACATGGCTCCCCTATTTTGCTGATTTCCTCTGTGCCCCCACCCCCCCAATTTGTTCTGGGGCCCCTAAGGAACCGTCCGTATGGCTATACGGCTCCCGTTTAGAAATCCTAGACTAGCGAACAATAAGAATGTTCGACGCATAATTATACGATACGGGCGCTATCGATTTTCTGCATCTTGAAAATCCACCGACTTGGGCCAGGTTTGATCCTGCAAACTTGGGCGTACGAGGCCAGTGCCTTACCACCACGCCACCCTGACGAAATAAAAGGGAATATAGAGCTCTTTTGATGTAATTAATCCTTTCCTGAAGATCAAATTTTAGCAGTAAGTTTTAAAAATTATTATTAAAATTAATGTAATTTGCAAATCTTTCTTCTCTCTGCAAACAAATTCCAAGTACAGCTATTTCTCCGTTTAAATTCGTTACTTTTTGTAAATAACGGCTATTATGGTGCAATATTCCTTACTCACCTGCAGCAAGAAGAAATCGAATAGGTGAAGGAAAAAATTAAAAAAAAACTACGCCATCAACAGATGACTGCCGCATTCCTGAATCACCCATCCCGGCGCGCCCACCCGAATGATGTTTCGAGGCTCGAGATTCCAGTCATACGTCGCTGTGCAAATTACGTACCTAAGCCTCCTTTTTTCTGCCCTTACATTCATTCCTCAGATGACCCGCCCTCCCACCTACAAGCGGAAGAAATTGCGGTAGGTAGAAAAAGGATGGGAGGAAGAACTTTTCCGCTGCATCCCATGTCAAGTGAGCCGTGGAATCTCGTTAATTCGAACTCGCAGGGGCGGCCACTAAAATTGCTGGTAGTTTTCGAATGGTTGTCAAGTATTCTAAATCCTACAGCATTTTGATGCCTTGAATAGAAAATTTTGAAGCTCTGGCCGCTTTCAAACATTTTGTGATAGAGTGTAAAACATAGCTTGTTAAGCGAAATAACACAACAATTTTTCAAATACTTAGCAATATAAGACACATTTTGTTTCACGGAGAGAATATTTCGAGCTTTTGTTTAGCGTTTCATTAGAACGTTCTAATTATGGTGCAATTGGTGCTAAGCGAGAAACAAGTACAAGATTATCCATTCATCATTGTGCACTTCATCCTTCATCTTTTATAGGAGTCTATTTCATTTAAGTCGGAAGTATGTTCATACACCCGCTAAAAGTCTAGAAAACAATCTTTTTAGTATCATAGAACTTTCAAATCTTATTTTTTCGCAATATGTATAATTCAACCAATCACTTATCAATTTCATTCAATGTTTCTCCAAAGGAAGAATAGCTCTCGTCAGGCGTGGATTTCTCTGAGAAAGAGGCTCTTTTTTTCCTTTTTGTGATTTTACTCATCTTATGCAAAATTTGTTTCCGAAATCGAAAAAATAATAAAGTTTCAATTCGTTATTAATATAATATTTAATATTGAATGTCTGGCCTTCGCCGATCTATCTAATTAGCGGTTAACCCAGTAAAAAAAAAAAAAAAAAAAGACTTTTTTCCAGCTGGAGGGATTTCAATTTTTCTGCGCTATTGGTGATACACAAGGGCAAATCTGTACAGGCGCGTGCAACCCCCACCGAGCGATTTGAAATTTACAAAGATATGAGTAGATAATTTTGAATGAAATTAATATCCAGATTTGAGGTTTACTTAATAATTAAGCTCCTCCCGGATGGCATTTGCAAAATTCAAAATTACTCCGCAGCTTTTTTCTTTCTTGCTTGCTTTTCTTTTTTCCCCATTGGATTCCAATCATTTTTCAGCAGAAGTAATGGGACTCAAAGTTTCATGCAAAGCAGATGGTGCGGGTATTGGTAGAAGAGAAATTAAGCACTTAGCGATGCCTTGGGCTGAAGGGAGATGATGGCGCCATTAAAGTTGCCTACTCCCGCTTATCTTTATTGAGTTTCATCTAATTTAGTTTTTTCTTTTCGGTCGAGCCCATAAGGCCACATAATTTCAAGCGGCCTACGTGTTTCAGAAGTCAAATTAGCTTTCAAGGGTGGATAATGGAGTTATCTGACAAAATGAAAAATCTGTGCCTTGGATACTCAAACTATAAGCCCTTCTGAAGGGTTCGGAGTAAACGTAACGACGAAAGCAACAAGTTTGGTTTGCATTTTATGCAGGTGAATAACTGACTGCTCAAATAAGCAGCTGTTACTGTAAATTCTCGAGTTATGCGAAGTCATAGGTAAATGGTTTTTGCCTTACAATGTGTGCAGTTCGACCACGGAATTTTGACATTTGGGAGCTTCTGCGCGTGGCGGAAAAGAACGAATCTATTCGTGTTTTAGGGAAGTTCGTTTTGCAGGTGCGTTTATTTAGTGCGCGAATCAGAATGTTTGCTTCTCTGTTTAGCAACTAAGTCAAAGCAAATAAATTTAAAAACTCGCACATAGCATCAGTTCGGAAGAAATCAAGCATGCTAAACGAACTAAAAACGAGAACAAAAACGTTCTTCTTGGCACTCTGCCAGGCAAATCGCTTTGGTCGACGGTAGAACTGTAACTAATAAAGATAGCGTCAATGAGTCATCTCTCGCTTACAACTACGATTGCCAGTGATACCTTTGGTGATAAACTGTTTCTTTAACCCATTTTTTCGGCCAAAGGTGCGCCAACGCAACATTTCAATAAATATCTTTTTAATCAACAGTGTGAATTACATTTTTTACTAATTTTACTTTTCTGCTATTTTTCAGGGTTTTGAAGAGATCGATAAAATATTAGTAATTCAAACTGGAGTAGCTGAGAAAATTTCAAAATAGATGTGTAGAATTCAAAAACATTGCGTTTGCTCAGTGGCTTTATAGGTTTGGCGACCACTGCTATAGTTAATGTAAAGCGTGCGAAAACCACACGATTTATTTGTGGCTCAAATAGCAAGTGCATTTGCAGCTAAAATGTTTTGAAAATTAGCATAAAGAATATATAAATTCAACTGCAATGTAATTGTTCAACTAAATGATTTGTTCATTGATTTGGCCATAAAATATTTTTCACGCACAATTTTTTTTTTTTTTTTTTGTCTTAATGAATGTAATTTAAGCATATTTAAATACTAATAACGCCACGTTTTGTAAAATTTCTGTGCTTTTCTTGAAATGGGTTAATACTTTAAATTGTTTTGATTAATTAATTGAGTTCATAAATATCAACAACATTTCATTAAGAGCGCTTGAATATTATATTTACTTAAGGGCGAAACTTTATTAAAAATATAAGTTTGACTTATAAAGTAGTTTACGAAATCTGGACTAAAACAACTTTTAAAAGATTTCACGGTCATGTAGTAACTTTATCATATTAGAGGCGGAAAGTTTTGGCTCTCTAACGCCGCATATCGTAGCAGGTACGAAGTTTGAATTTAGTGTGAACATTTATTGGCGGATATACTCACTGTACAATTTTTTCAGCCACATTAGTTGAATATAATCAAAAGAGAAACTTTGTTGCATGTACATTAGTAAGTCATTGAAATGATAAATGATTTACTTTTAAACCTCACATTTATTCTATCAACGATACTATTTCCCTTGCAGTTACGTATTTTGTGCGCAGAGCATCCTTAACTTTAACGTAATACGCAGGCTGGTTCAGTATTATTCAGTTGTGTGAAATAAATTTTCCTTTTTATTTTTTGTCATAAGAGTGGGATAGAATAACAAGACATTCATTATAATCCGCTGTAATGGGCATCGATACGTTGTAATGTTGTTTTTCTTTTTTAGCCTACTTTCCCGTAAAAGTAAAAAAAAATAATAATAAAGCATGAAAGAAGGCTTAATGTATCGTGAAAATATCGTTAAAAATCAAGAAAAGTCAAAAATAAGTGAAGTAATTAAATAAAGATTGAAAAATAAAAAATTTGAAAGTAGGGTATTGAGATGGGGAAAAAGTGTGTCTGTCGGTCTGTCTGTCTGTCGGTCTGTCTGTCTGTCTGTCGGTCTGTCCCCCCCTAATAACTTTTGAACGAATTGTCCGATTGGAAAAATTCTTTTTGCATTCGAAAGATCTCGTCGAGAACATCTCATTTCTATATTTTACTTTTTGATTTGAACATTTTTTTGTTCAATTTTGAACAGTTCAAAAAAATTTAACATTAGCGCCTATGGGCGAAAATGAGGCAAATTATGTAAACTCTGGGTACAAGATCCATGTTCCAATGAACAAGCTTACTGGAAGAATCTCTTGGCGTGAAATATCAATTTGAACAATTTTTGTTCATTTTTGAACAGTTCAAAAAATTAACATAGCGCTTACGGGGAAATTTCAACCCTATATAAATCCTGATCTAGCGGACCGATTTGCTTGGAACAAACTTTATCGGAAAGCTCTTATAACGTAGAACATGTAGAAATAGAAAATTTATCCAGAACTTACGAGCCTATTTTGCTATGAAATTTTTTGATCGGGATTTTCAAGGATATTTCTCAGTGACTCAATGAGTGAAATAATGAATGAATGAATAAATGAAAGAGTGAAAGAATAAATCAATGAATAAATGAATGAGGAAAAGAATGAATGAATAAATTATTGAATAAATGAAAATATAAATAAATGAGTGAATAAATGAAAATATAAATAAATGAGTGAATAAATACATGAATGCGTAAATGAATGAATAAACACTTGAACGAGGTAACGAATGAATGAATAAATGCATGGCTGAATAAATGAAAGAATGAATGAGTGAGTGAATGAATATGTATTATCGGTTGAAAAAGGTATATTTTCAATAATTAGAACTAAAGATAAATAAGAAAGAGAGAGAAAGAGATAGCTAGATTATAAATTTGAATTTGGTGTATACGGGAAAGTAGGCTCGTATAGTTCTAGACGGAACTTCTTGTTCCCCTTGTGTCTAATCGAGATGACGCTTTCTAGGCTTGTAAAAAAAAGTGCTCGTGTCCGTAGACAGATTTGCTACCGACTTGTCCTATTTCACCTCGAGCCTTGATTTATAACGGAGTCTGGGGTCATGCGACTGACTATACATCTAAGTGCATTCCATAAATCTGTCCCCGTCCATTTCCCTTGTCATGCGGGAAATGAAATTTTATTTCGATACTCTCTTCGTGATGTAAGGAAGAAAATTGAGGTTCCTCGAGAGGCACCGTGACTGCATGAATACCCTTTCAAGTCTAAACATACAGAAAAAGGTATTGAGAACACTTTGCTTGTTTGAAGTTAAGATCACTTTTTCCCCGATGCTAATTCATATCAATCAAGAGAAAAAAAATGAAATTAGCTACGATGTATACACGTTTCGCATCACCGTCGACAAAATAAAAGCTGCCCTTCTACAAAACTAAACGTTTCTGAAACTTTTGCTAAATTTTCTTGAAGTAATTTTTCTGAATATTTCAGGATTTTGACTCCGTTTTCGCATCAATCTGCGATTGAATTTGCTATCGCCATCGTAGAAAATGAGTTTCAACACCTCTTAATTTTTGGAAGAAAAAAAGAGAGGTTCATTTGCTTGTATTAAGAGAAGATTACACTTCACAAATTTATAATTCTTGTTGAATGGATTTTTTTAAAATTTGTATGAATTTTCAGTTACGGTGAGATTTTAATTTCAACCTAAAACGTAAATCGTGCACTCAATGTACGACACCATAAAGCCAGAGTTTGTAAGTAATGGGGGAAAGAAAGACAAAAGAACAGCTTTTTTTTTTGTCGTCCGCTTTAACTTTCTTTTCTTTTTTTTTATAAATAAATTTTTTGATATCATATTGCAACGAATATAAAGAAAAATATATTCTTCGTGGTAAACTGCCGTATATAGTAGGTATATAGTGATTAGAGATCGCACACAGCCGGATGAACTACTCAGGATGAATTTCTGTTATCAAGTGCAAAGTTACCAGAAAAAATGCTTCCCGAAGAAAGAAAAACATTTGGATGTATAATATCAGAAGATCAAAAGTACCTGTTGTTTTGCTGAATTAAAAAGCTATTTTGACTACTACAATTTGTGACGTCACTATAAGAGGCAGGTTCGTTGCATGTTGATTTTTTTTACTCACTTTGCTTCAACAGAAGTCTAGCTTCTTTTTTCCTTGTATTCATATTTTAGCACAAAGCATTTTTCACCATTTTTCTTATATAACTGTCGGAATTTCAACTATTTAGTCCTTAAAACGTTGATTGAGTACAGTCGTAACAGAACTAGTAATTTAAGTATAATATATTCACAAAAACATTTGTGAAGTTATGAATAAGCACAGCATCAATAGTGAACGCCGAATGGAAAAATGTAAACTAACACACTTAATTGATGGAGGTTTTCGCGTTACGTTGAAAATTGCTAATATATTTCTCAAAAATGTTGGTGGGGCTAATATATTTCTCAAAAATTTAATCTCAATTTAATTTACTCATCATCTTAATATCATTTGCCTCTTCTTCTCTACGATGTTTGCTATGTCCTTTTTTTATTTGTTGTTAAAACTTACTTCGTGTACAGTTCTAAGTAAAATTACAGTGTGGCTGTGATAACATGACACCTGAGCTTGAGAGAGTTCAATTCTTGGGGGAAAACAATTCATAAAGAGGAGGGCACTTAATTTGGCACAGAGGCAATTACCATCGTAGTACGTTATTGGCGAGGGTAATTTAGGTGATCCTCACTCTTATTTTAAGAAAAGGAATTGTTTATTCCTTTTCCCATCGGAAGTAGTCTTGTCAGAGCCAAACAGTAACTAGTAGTTATAAGCTCCGAGTTCCTCATACTAATGTAGAACGCTCACAAAGGAAATCTTCAAGCAAAATAACTTTTTTAAGCTCGAAATGAATATAAATTATCCTCTAGAGATCTATGTGCATGTAGAAACGATTGGGAAACAGATATTGGAACTGAACTGAAGAGGGTTTTACGGCTTTAAGAGACCTCGAGACCACCTCGTCTGAAGAAATGTGTAGATTTCACAAACCTATCGTTTTTAACATTCTGCGGACAGAATGAAGACGTAGGCAACGCAAGCAAAATGTAATTCGATGTCCCCCACCCACGGTGTGCACACACAATGAAGTGAAGTGATTGGGTTCTCCTAAACCTTTCAGAGTTATTTATGAAACCCTGCGGGGTGCTTGGTTCGAGGGTGGGCCCGTGGAGGCATTGATAACCGTTTTTCACCTCACCTCGGGATATGTTGCTCTTTTCATTTGTCTTAACACCTCACAAGAACACTTCAGAGGTGGTGTGTGTGAGGAATGGCAATATCTCAAGCGAGAAAAAGACTAAAAAATTCCGACGCTGTGCGAAAGAAATCCAAAGAGACGAGGAAAGGAGGTTCCTGCCCCATATTAGTATTGAAACATGTTTAATCTAACACAGAAACTAAACTAGAATTCGGAACGATATTTTAAATTAAATTGATATTCGCTAATTATTAATTTTTCTGTCATTTACTTTCATATTAAAGCTTACCCATTAGTAATTACTTTACAAAACTCTTTTCCTGCTGCTTGTCCCCGTGAAGAAACTCTTGTCTGGGATGGTTGCCGAATGTTACAAACAGAAACATAATAATGATTGGAATTCTGGACTGGATGTTATAACAGTCGTTACTCTAAGCGAGATCACTCTAGCCAACTTCGACTGTATTCTAGTTTGACTTCAACTGATTATTTGGCACAATACAGTTTGAATATGTATAGTTCTTCCTCATTAAAAAAATTGCCTGTTGTAGACAAAGTTCCATTTACTGGTTGTCTACAGGTCACGAAAGGCCGGAATACTCACGAATTTCGAAATCGGTTACGAAAGTAACGAAAAAGTCACAAAAATTAAGAGTAAGTCACGAAGATTTTTCATCCAATGGGACCGGTCCCCTTCAGAAGGCATCGGATATCCGGTATTCGACGGAGTTTTAAATATTTGGAACTCGATCCAGCTACTGCACGAAATATTCAATTATCCAGCACGTCAAATTTGATTTTTTTAAATTGAATTAATTAACATGTTTTGTCAATATATGTAAATTACGGACTAACTACGCATTTAAAAGCTGTGGGATGTTAAAAAATTAGTATAAAATTTACAAGCTTCAAACATCAGAGCCGGATATCCGTTCCGCATACGTTATACAAAGGGCTTCGGATATCCGATATCCGGAAGAATCAATATCCGATGTATCGCCAAATGGTCACGAAAAAATTCCGGAAAGGTCACGAAATCTCACTTTTGAAAATCTGTAGACACCCTGATTTAAAATCAAACTAGTTAGAAATTTGTTCAGACAAATACTGAAAAGTGATGAGTTTTCTGAATTCGGCAATAACATTCCTACAGATCTTCATAAGAAGCAAAGATGTGTATTTCTCCGTTCTCTCTCTCTCTCTCTCTCTCTTAGGAGCAAACATGGAAACAGGAAAAGCATCTAACATTTCCAAGCGTAGTGGACGCAAATTAAGATACGAGCTAACCTCTGATTCATCTCGAATGCTCTTCATTTATGCTGTGGAACTTCTTTTTTTTTTTTTCAATTCGGATATGTCCCACCCTCATTTTTTTCCCTTTTCTCGCTGGCCCTTTCTTATCGTGTGACACCCGCCGCTGCCAAACTGGCTATCTAAATAAAATGAAGATTCATTCACGCGAGTGTTTATCAGACGACACATTCCAAAATATATATAACAACTAGCTTCTTTTATTTGATCTTGGAGAAGTTGATAGTTGACAGTGAATGTTGACTTTTTTTTCTAATGCTTTCAATTGTTTTAATCACGTAATAATAATCTAATCATCCTTGCTGATTTCGTTTACGATACGACGAGTATTGCTTTAGCGTAAGAGAATGCAGTAAATTTACTTCATAAAAAATTGCCAGGTTTTTTAAAAACTCATCCAAAATCTTTAAATTGAACAACAAATAAATAAATAATATTCTAGAACACATGGCGCTGTTATTTAGAGAAGAAATAAAAGCTTAGTTAGAATATGGAATATTCCTCAAAATATTTTTTTCCCTACTAAAGAAATAATTAACATTTAGTCACCTAAGAAAATTACTTACTGTAACAGAGTATATATTTCTTATAAAGATAATAAGATATAGGCTTCAACAAATCATTTGAAATTATAGCTACAAACAAATGCGTATTCCATCCAATGTAAATTTCTATAATTTTTATTTTGTAGCAATTGTGAAATTAGAGCGTTTGTCACAATGTGCCTCATATCCCAATATGCCCTCGTTTCTTTTTATACTACGGTATTAAATGACGAAAATAAGCATTTGCTTCACAAAAAAATGTTTTCATTTACATAATTTGTTGTTATTTTCGTGTATTCCGTTGAATAAAATACAATTTTCGTGTTCGCAAATAAATGTATAATAATCAAGCCAGATTCAGTTTCCCTCCATGTTTTCAATTATTCGCTACTTCGTTCTACATTTACTTGTGGTATACAATTCATAACTTCAATTTATATTTGATATTTTCTTGAGTAATTCACGTCATTAATTATCATTCTTTCCCGAACTGCAAGTTTCTAATGTCAATATTGTGAACAAAATAACTAGTTAAATTAGAGAATTAAAAATGAACAGGTCCTTTTTCGATATGGAAAAGTAAATAAGTAAATAAAATAATAACATAAGCAGGGGGAATTCCATCCTTCAGGAGGAAATTCAGGTCCATTTTCGGACCCATCACAAAATTGCAGTCAATTAAAGCGGACCTTTCACAAAATTCCAGTCAATCAAAACGGACCCTTCACAAAATTCCGAGCTACCAAATAGTACTTTTTACTGATTATTTATTAAATGAGCGGCAAAAAATAATTAATTCTTTTATCGCTGTATATTCAAATTTTGAATTTTCACAAAATTCTTTTTAAAATTCACAAAAACGGACCCTGTTAAATGTGCTGGATTGGCCCCCGATAAGACATAAAGTTATAAAATTAAAAATGGCGAATTAAGGAATAAAGAGGAAAAGTAATGTTTGAAAGCTCCGAGACGAGCGCAGGCTCCACCGCCGCGTTGGAAGGAAAAAGAAACGTACCATAGAAAATACTATTTTCTTACCTGTTTGAAATCGTATAAAGTGACTGATTTTGCTGGAGATCTGTTGTTCATGTTTATCACATATTCCGTCTGAAAAAACAAAAGCAAAGTATTAGAATTTTAGAATAAAACAGACGCTTCAAAAATGAAAATATCCTTCAAAGATGAAAATATCCTTTGCACGTAGTCGGTGAGACTCGATTCCGCAGGATGGATACATGCTACACCTTCATGTAACTACCTCCAAATGGTAGTCACATGTTCAATGTAGCTGAGTAGTGAGTAGTTGGCAGTAAAATTCAGTTGTATGAGAAACCATTATTAATTTGAGTGCAAATAGAAAATTTACTTTTGGGTTATTCATAAACGATGTCACGCTTCGAGGGGGGAGGGGGTTCCAGAAATTGTGACATTTTGTGACAAGGGGAGGGGAGGTGTAACAAGAAGTGTGACATTACACATTTTGGTTTCTTTAAAAACATTTAAAATCAGCAAATAAAATTTATTTTTAACGTTTTTTAAATTTTCATAATTTGATTTTAAAGTTTCATTGATCACCTTGTATCGTAAACACCGATTCTGATTAAGGTTTAAACTCACTTCTTATTAAAAGTTTAAAAGGAAATTTTCTTAGGCGTTTACACTTTTGAGATAAAATCGGGTGGGTCATTTTTTCAGAATTTGAAATACTAATATATTTAAGTACTTATGCTTACGTAATATAGCGTGTTATCTGACAAAGGGGGTAGGGGGTACGATGAAGTGAGACATTTTGTGAAAGGGGGGAAGGGGGTCGAATACATTGAAGAAAAAGTGAAACATCATTTATGAATGGTCCCTTTGTGTTAAAATCATTTTCATTCTACCAAACATAAGATCCATTCTCGAGATGGACTGTAAAGGTATGTGTAACAGTTGGAGCAAAATAAGAATAAAATGGTGTTGTGTGAGGAAAATGAATGCAGCAAAAATAACATTTATGATATTCTATTATTCGTAATGTAGTACAAAGCCTCTCTCTCGGCGTCCAAATTTTGGAATTCTTCAAAACCCGGACGGTATCGGACGTTTAGCTAACAGCATTTTAATTTTTCAAAAACAATGTTACGTAAAAGTTTTCATATTATATTAGTTGCATACTATATCCCGTTCGTTCACACGTAACCGCTACTTTCCCTTTATTACTACAACCACAACTTTATCGTGCTATGCACATAGCGTCAATTTTTCCAATGTACCATCTTTTGTTTTAGTATAAGGATGCCATTGGAAAAACACTTTAGTTCATCAAAGGACCCAAGCGATACTACTTTGTTACGTACAAAAAATTAATTTATTTTGCAAGAAAAAAAAGGAAATTTTTTTGCTGAAAAATGTATGAAGAAGCGAAAAGTAACGGAAATGCTCAAAGAGATGTAAAAGACCCTAGAGAGATGCATGAAAAAAAAAAAAAATGTGACATTTAAAAAAAATATATTTCGATTCAAATGCTTGCTCTTTTAGTACTGTAAATGTGTTCTAGACACAAAAAGGACGCAAAATTCGTTGGCAAGGTAGATTAGTTTTGTGGGTAGAAAAATGCTGTCGATTGAAAATTCGGAAAAGTCAAGAATTCGGAATTTCAAAGACCGGAGGAATCCGACTTTGGGACTTCATACCTTAATTTTATTTTATTTGCCTAAACATGCAAATAAAATTGCATATTCGTGTTCCGGGTTACACGGAATCTATTTTTCAATTCAAAAAAATACTGCACATCATTTGAATATTTTTCGTGTACTATTTGAATATTTTTCATATACAACTCTTTTCTGAAATATTTTTAATGGATTTTATTCTTGTCGGATGTGACAAAAATTTTCATGTCTCTAAATAAGTCACTTTCATTATAATTTATGCCCTTAAGTTTAGCACAAAACAAATCAAAACGATATTTAGTGTAAGAAAGAGTGACGTGTGTGGTAAAGTTTTTTTTATTTAAAATTAGTAATAATATATGGTCGCCCCATCAGGAATGCTTCGTGAACCCATCTGGGGTCGCGATTCACAGGTTGGGAACCCCTGTTATAAGAAATATGTGTCACAATAAAGAAAACAACTAATTTAATTCATTATATTTCAATGAGTCCGCAAATTAGCATGTAAGGAACACTTTACAAATATTGCTGATAATTTTTTCCTCATCTTAATTATGAACTGTTTGTGAACTCGAGCAATGTGACCATCAATCTGAAGTAAATTGATAAAATCTGCCAAAAAGACATCTCACCTGTTTCTTGTAGTCCAGAACTACTGTCACCGGAATGGTTTGATCTCCATTTTTGTACCGAACGACGAAAGTCTAAAAAAAAATACAAAGTTTAAAATATAATATTATGGATTATAGGCAAGTAAACTGGCAGTAATACACAGTTTTGGGTATTACAGGGGGAGTTCCCTTTATTTACTGATTTCGTAGTACAAAGTATACCCTCAACATATTTACATACATATACACATAAAAACGTTTCCATATGTGCGTATTTAAAATCCTAGGGAGGGCTGTCATCACCCCCCTTTCTGGCCAGGGTTTGAAAAATACCTGTGTTTTTTCGAGTTTTTTCAGAAAGCCCTTAAATCTCGTTTCTATTGGGTTGGAGGGAAAGTTCTGTCGTATTTTAAAGAAAATATAATTCATATGGAACCCAAACACTTAGCTTTAACACAAACCCAAGAGATTTAATGTGATATCCAACAGTTGTATGATGAATGCCAAACTCTTCGGCAATTTCTCCACTTGTTAAAAGTGGATTATTTTCCAACATGGATCGCAAAATATCATTATAGATCTTGGATGGTCGTCCAGATCGATCACTTTCTTGTAGGCTCAGCTCCCCGGAACGAAATTTGCTGAACCATCTTTGACAAGTACGAACATTTACAATATCTTTTCCAAAATACCGCACATAAATTTTTACATGCAACCGATGCGTTGCTTCCTTTTTGGAATTCATACAAAATGCAGTGTCGTAATGCACTTTATCTACTGACATGTTTTTCACCCTAAACAACACAAGTAAATAATGAACGGTAAGAAAGGAGTCGTTTTATATTATACAGCAGCTAAAAAAACAAAAACAAAAAAATCCGAATGACTCACTAGCCAGATGTTTTTTTTTATGTACGAGAAAAATCACCTGCCAATTTTAAAATACGACAGAACTTTCCCTCCAACCTAATATTTAAACAGTGTATCAAACCATTGTTTGGCTATTTTTACATTTCATAGAGCTGCTTATCATTTGTAAATGATACATCATGTTTTACTCAAATATTATCTAAAAAATATCTGGAAAATAAAGAAGAAGAAAAAATTTAAATTTAAAAACAGATGTTTATCTGAAATATTATCGAAAATCCTTTTTGTTAAAATATGACTATACAAAAAGTAAACATTTCCTTCCGTGCCAACTAATTGTGTGAATAATACTTCTTCTTTGCAATTCTGAAACACATAGTACGTAGAATACATTTTTCGCAGTTTACTTCATAATTTTGTTCTCTAGCTTAAATGAAATTTACTGTGTAAAAAATTAGTGATAAAAATTAGAACAGCATTAAACTAGTAGTTATTAAGTTGCGTAATAGATCTAGTATATAGAATTACAGGGAATGTGAAGTAAATATTCGATAATGGTTACGATTGAAGGAATGCTGCAGTTAGCACATATGTTGACTATTTTAGTAAAATTTCGAGTAGTTTTTGAAATCTAACTTTTCATTTGGCAAACTTGCATCAAACTGTTATTAAAAAGAGATCTATTGCTGTTTATCAACAAATAGTTTCCGCAACAATGCTAAGAAAAAAATTTAGATTTGAAATCATTAATTTGTTTCGATCTCAAATACATTTTTTAAAACAATTTAACACTGAAATGCTACACTAAAAAAATAATAAAATTAATGAATAAAAATAAGCAAATAAAATTATTTAAAAGATCCAAGAATATTGAATCTTAAGGAATTTATATATATGTAAAAGAGGATGTTGGTGTGTATGACGTCGTTAATCTCGAAAACTACCTGTCGGATTTCGCTAAAAATTTCAATCTCTATTAGACAAAGCAGGTTTATAGACCCGTTACGAAAAAAAATCCGACTGGGTAGGTTTTTTTCATTCTAATTTTACACAAAATTTCGGCATAAATTCTCTAATAAGGAAGTTAAAAAAAAACTGCAATATTATTGTAATCATCGAAAGCGCTAATTTTTCTGCACAGGATGGAATTTGTTCGAAGTTTCTAAGTCAAGAAAAACGCGAGGTATAAACTTTTTAATTTTTGATTTCTTAAGGCGTTATCCAAATTATTTAATTAAGTTTCCTCAACCCCGTGGGAATAGCGCAGCTTCATTTCATTATTAAAAGTGAAATTAAGCAACATTCTTGGATAAACTACATATCAGTATAAGATGGTTTTTATGATATAAAATGTAACAGTTCAAGTTAATTCATAGAGCTTATTAAAAATGCATTGTGAATCAAACACATTTGGCTCACACGCTATTGGTTCAGACAATAAAAAATGAAGCACCAGATAAAATACGCATTATTTTAATAAAAAATATGTCGTAATTCTAGCAGTTTAGGGGACAGATAATTATGAGAAAATTATTTGGCATCAGAAACGTAGGAAAGCACAGCAACCCGCTGAACAGAGAAGAGATTCTTCGGTATAATTAGTGGGTATCTCAACACTATTTTTATGTACTGTCTGAATGCCTCATTTGTTCTTTCACGCAGAAGATGAAAGCCACATTATAAAAAGAAAAAAGCTCCATAACGCGTTTTTTGAGTTTATGGCACTTTCCGTTGTATTATTTTAGGTTAAGTCAATCTTTGTTTAGCGGAGGAGGACTGTTTGAATAAAAGGGAAAGACAAATGGTGATTTACAGCAGTCAGCACTGGGTTTATTAAACCGAAGGCACATTTATTTTTATTTTTGTAGTTTTAAAATGAAAAGGGATTTTAGAGTTTATATTTTCAGATGTGTCCTCATACAGGATACAGCCATTTCAAATCCTTACTATGTATCTTTTTCACTCACCGCAATAAAGAAAGATAATTGGAGGAGCTCTGTGGAAAAGAGGATTTAAGAAAAGGAGCAGGTCTTTAGTAACGTCTAAAACCTTTGCTGTTAAAGAATTACGACTTCGTCCAAAGTTTCACACGCAACTTTTACTTTGGCAATCCTTTACACACCTGCAAAGAATTTAGGTATCCCTACGAACAGTTAAACACTCTCAGAAATGCATGCTCAAATCACACGAAACTTTCGTCGTATTTGACGAAATGGCTTTGTGAAAAAAGCTCCAAGTAAACCTTTCGTCGAATTGATGAAATTTGTGTAAGTTTTTAAGTCACGCAATCGCACGAGGAAAGAATCATTGTAAATGACGAAATTTTCTTGACGATTGAAGAATCGTCGAATATGAGAGTTCTATTTCTGAGACTCAATGTGTTCATTTATGAAGCAATTGTAAAATCGTTCTCTTTTGCAGTCTCTCTTCACATGTAACTAAATCTTCCACTACTTATTACGAAATTTGTATCCTACGCTAATGTGGCTTGTATCGTTTATATTTATAGTACTTGGTGAGTGTTTTCCGACAAAAAAACTTCTCTACATCTTTAAAATTAAAAGAAAAGTTCGGAAAACTTGTCTAATATACTGTTTGATCACAAACTTCAGACAATATTTGAAATAAAATTTATATTTGGAGAACTTGTGGGTTATCGTAGAACCCCGAAGTGTTCAAAGACCATCATCATATTCACGTTGAGATATCCCATTAGCTTGATGCCTTCGAATTGTTTTCCAACTGAGCATTTTAATCACGAAACCTTTAATGAGGGAAACTAGATCTGAGTTCGTACTTCTATGATTACCTATAGGTGAATTAATTTTAATTTTGAGACAAGTATGTGCCATTTTTCATTGCTAAGTTATTTCTTATGACGCTTTGTCGTTCAGTATACTGTCAAAGCAAAGATAGTAATTTACAAAGTGAGTCTTCTATTCTTATTGTTCCTCCATCTCTAAGATTTTAAATGTGAAATCCTTCGAATGTACAAATTTCTAAATCGTTCTGTGCTTTCCAGTGGTTTGTCCCGTATTCACGGTACATCCATGGGCGATATCAATTTTAGATTTCATTATTTTTAGATTTTTAATTCTGTTGATTATGGACCATGGGACCGTTCATAAATGATGTAACATTTTTTTCAATATATTTGACCTCCTCCCGCCCTTTGTCACAAAATGTCACACTTCATCATACCCGTACCCCCCTTTGTCACATGTCACGCTATATTGCATATAAGCATACGTACTTGCAGTTCAGAAACAAAGCGCTTCGTTATAGATTACGTTTTTAATTTCATTTTTGAACTTTTAATGACATTTGTGAGCATGTTATAACAATAATGATTACATATGTACTTAATTTGTATAAAATGAGGTTAATTTTTTTAACAGAAAAGATAATTAGTATAGAACAGTAAAATATATTAATTGTTCGAATTCTGAAAAAAATGACCTAAGCCATTTTATCTTAAAAGTGTATATGCCAAAGAAAATTTCTTTTTAAACATTAATTTGCTGATTTTAAATGTTTTTACAGAAGCCAAAATGTGTAATGTCACACTTCTTGTAACCACCTCCCCCCCCCCTCTTCCACTAACTGCCACAACCCCTTCACCCCCTTGAAGCATGACATCATTTATGAATGACCCCCATTGTACTTGGCTGGCAATATACATAGAGAACTTGTATATTTTTCACTATCAAGGTGGCAGTACAAAAATTCGTCATAAACCCAGCAAACTTTTTGCCAATATCGTGCTTCTATTTTATATCATGTCCTCACAAAACGTGCACAAACAAAACACTGAATAAAAATTAGCCTGAAAGACTAATTCGCAGAAAAATGTCACAAACTGGGACGAAAGACATAAATGCTGCGATGATCTTATTAGTGAAAACCAAACTCAGTCTTGATTTTCTTCTCTTTTTTATTATATAAACGGCGAGAAGTGGGCTCTGCAAATCAATCTGTGCAATGCTTGGTTACGCAGACGAAGTGTTTCCGTTTCATGTGATGGATCGCTAGTGCCTACGCGTTTCTTCCTCTCGCCGAGTTTCGCTTCTAAATACATTGTGCCCGTCAAATCTCTTCCTGATTCCTCTATTGCCGCAAATGGATTTACAGTTCGCGAAGTCAGATTTGTTTTTGAAGTCACGTTTGGAAATTTGAACCCTCGATTGTCGCCTTTCTTTCCGCACGAACTTCTACGGGCGTGGTTGATAATAAAAATAGGTTTTCAAGAAATATTTTGTGAGACGCCCTGACTATCGGCAAGGGTACCCGTGCACTGGGCAGGAACTTTCTAAGGGTCAGGAAATTTTTCCATAATATCATTTAAATTTCTTTTAAAAAAATTAACAGAAAATAATCAGTTTAATTAATAATAACCGCTGGTAACTTTCCATTATAAGAGGTTATTCTTAATAATAACCAATTTCCCGTTGACCGTAGTACACGCTCAAATATATGTATGTACGTGAACCCTTCAAAGGGGGCTGGAAAAATTGACGTTATCCTGGGCAGGAAAACTTGTTAATCGGGCGATGAGAGAGGGCGAGAAAATACAGAGTCAAAAAAACTTTTCCTTCAGAATCGCGGTGGGAGAGAAAAAATATGTTTCTTTGTTTTAAACCGACGGCAATAGGGACTCAAAATCCGTTTTTAATAAACATGATTTTGCTCTTTATTTTTGTTGTTTCCTTAATTTTTCTGAGGTATAATAGCAAAATTTAACAAGTTGATTTTTTAAAAAATATCAATTAAAAGCAAAACTCACTTCATTAGCCAATATACTATGTTTCACATATGACAATTATTTTAATTATTGTTATTATTCTTATGTGGTTACTAATGTTCTAATACATAATGCATTGAACATGAAAAATAAACAAATACAAACATTAGTTATATAGTCTACACATTTATTTGTTTTAATAAATTATGTTATATTTACAATAACCTTATTTCAGTTTTGGAGTTATTCCTGCCAGTTTTACAAAAATCTTTATGCTAGAAGCTTAATTACTGTTTGGTAACATTTTGTCCTTATTTTAGTGTTGCTGTTTCGGTACAATTTCAATAAAGCACAAATATCACAAAAGCATGCAACTACCTTGGCACGAGCAGAACTCTCTTGGGGGGTATATTACCATATCAGGATGATTTGAAATGTTTCCTAAGGCAAGGGGAATACCAAGGGATGTGCAGGTTGCTGCACAGCCCAAGCAAAACATTAGAAAAGGAAAAACAAAGAAAGACAGAAAAAAAAAGGAAACAATTTTTTAGAACTATAGAATTGCATACATCAAAATAACTTTGTTTTACGAAATAATTTTACTTTGTAATTATTGCATAATCTGACATAATATGAATTTATATATATATATATATATATATATATATATATTTTTTTTTTTTTTGCAGATATACCTGATAAAAAACTATTTTTAAAAGTAGCAATATTTTTTGTTTTGTTTGTTGAGCAAGAAGATTAATCTCTCAACACTCTTTCAACCAGAACAATTTTTGTGAAAAAACTATGAAAAGGGAATTGTTACGTTGTGAATATGTTATGTTATTTTATTTACAACAGCATAAATGAGAATGAACTTCTTTGTGAATAGAAAAGGGAAACTTTGAAATCTTTGATGCTCTAATATTGCATACTTTTAATTCAAACTTGATGAGTACTTCTAACTTTAAGACCACAAAATGTTCACTTGATGCACGTGATTCTCCGAGACCAAAAGAAGCCCCACATGCATTGAAAACCTCTAGTTATCAAAATTAATTTCCTCGATAAAATATTCTTTTTTCATACGATGTTTGCGTTAAAGGGGTATCCATTATTAACTAGAATACATGGTTTTCTAGCAGATTCTCTTCGCCAGAACATTATTTCACCGTCTGGAATCTGTCAGTGCTATCTGCATGGAAACTTAACTGCACTGCAATATAAAGGTGAATCTTCTGAAAAGGAAGGATCTCAGACATCATATTTTGCAGTGAAGAAATCTTCTTGAATAAGAGCAGGGGTTGCCATTTTATGTGTCATCACAATCGCCTTTATGTGTTGAGCAAATGTGTCTCAATTTACCTTTGAAATTTTTCGCTTGATGGTGAGAAGAAAGATGGGAATAAAATATTCAAAATAATAGGTACAGTAGGAGTCATTAAATAACACATTAAGAAAACTAACCGTAATGACCACTGATCACTACAAACATGCAAGAAAGAGAGTAAAGAAAGACCTTTATGAGCTTTTTTTAATTATTATTAGAAGGTTATATAGTGAAGTATATGTTGATCGACCAGGGATCTGCAGTGGTGTGCGACCTAGAGCAAGGGTTGTTGTGCTCCGACTGGTCTGTTGTTTTTTTTAAATATAATTGCAAATTGTTTAAGTAAAAACTAAAAAATGGAGAGGGGGTTCCCCTCCAGCCTTCTTTTCTTTTTTCTAAAATCTCAATTAAAATGAAAAAAAAAGAAAGAAAGAAAATTAATGAGGTTTTTATATTTTTTTTAAGTCTTGCATACTGAATATTTGATGATTGTAATAAGATCACAGTTTTAACTAAAAAAGAGTAAAATATTAGACCGACCGGATGGTTAAACATTTAACCAACAGTCGTCTGTTCAATCAACATTCGACGTTTTTGCAAAAATGTTGAGGGGTTCGAAAATTATTTCAATAGAAAGAGTTATAACGATATCAAACACATTCAGATGTTCGAATGAAACTGCGTATTTTTGTACAAAACATTAAAATTATATGTAAATGTATGAAAAGATATGAACATTGAATGGCAGGTTAGAGTTTTGTATCACTGCAGGTACAAATAATTGCATACAGATTATACAAGCAATTGCTCGTGGTTTCGTTGCAGTTCGAAAAAAAAAAAAAAAAAAAACAAATATTTTTGCATGCTACAAAAATTAAAAAGCATTGAATTAAAAAAAATAAAATAATAATAAATGAAACAGAAATGGAAAAGTTAATACGAATAGGAAAACTAAATGCTTCTGAATATAAATAATCATTTGCAACCAAAGTATTGACACTTTATTATTTCGTTTTGATAACTTGTAGAAACTGCATCACTATGCGTGTGTTTATAATAATTAACCGTTCTAGGTACTGCCAAGCCATATTCTTCCTTAATAAAACAAAGAAAGTTTCTTAATTTTGATTTTAAATAGAAGCAAGCAAAATGACATCTTCTTCAAAAAGTGTATAAATAAACATGATTTGTGCAAGTTATTGGTGTCAGTTCCTCTATTTTTTTTCAAACCAAAAATCTACAAGAGCGCCAAGTAATCTAATGAAGTCCTATGCCTGATTCCGACAGCGTATTCTATAAGAAATGAAGCGGAACAAAAACAAGACCCATTGCTACACACAACTTTTCAAAAATATTTTTTTCAGAAAGAGCATATGGTTCAAAACATGGGATGCAATAACTTAAATCTTCCTCTTTTTATAAAAATATAAATTAGATTTATTTTCCTTATTAAAAATAAACTTAAACAATGCGCCCTCGCTGAATCAATTTAGCCGCTATTCAGGGCTCGGCGCACTTTGGAGTCTTCAAAATAGTGAAAAAAGTGACCACAGCTTTAAAAAAAGTGACCAAAATAGAGACCATTAAAATGTAAACTTGTGTGTGTGTGTTTTTTAATTTAAACTAAATATAACTTGAAAAAGAGCAGTTTCGACATCCTTTGAAAACTAAACCTGAATAAATAGAGCTTTTACCCAACTTAAAAAAAAAAAAAAAAAATTCATAGCCTATTCAAAAATAAGAATCTTTATACCTGTAACTATGTTCATAAATACCTTTTTCAAAACCCATAAATGGGTAAGAGTGAGAGAGACAAAAGTTATTTTTTTAATTAATTTCTTCTCAAATTGTTACTTATTTAAAAATATAAAGGAATAAATATTTATTCAAATCGGCAGAAATGTCAAAGTTTAACTTATGTTCAACACTGAATAAAATTTAGTTCGCAAATGCTACTTTTTAAACATGTTTTATACTTGTTCAAGGATTAGAAAATTTCGCTTGAAATAAATATAAATTTGATATTTTATCAAAATTATTCAAACTGAAATTACTGTGTTAATCTTCTGTATCATTGTAGGAAACAAACCGTTTGATTATTCGATACTGTTTTTGTAATTTCGGTAAGGTTCTTGGATGGTAGTAACAAAATCCAAGAAAAATTCCCTGATTGAGCTCCAAAAAATTCCCAAATTTTATAATTTTAGTTGTGATAGTTACACGATATCAATGTCATACATAATGACAGCATGAGTGGCACAATCAGAAAAATTCTTTACAGGGGGGGGGAGGGGTGCAGTATTTTTTTCCTACCTGAATTTTGTGTAATTCCTTTTTTTTTTGGGGGGGGGGGGGTGGAAATAAACAGAGGTCATAATGTAATTTTCTGAGCAATATATATAATCTGCAACTGCTAAGAATTTTTCAGATCTAAAGTTTTTTTTAAGAATTTAGATTCCCCCCTCCCCTGCATCATTGTTTAATGATTTCTTGACAAGAATATAACTTTATAACTTTATTTTCTCAAGATGAGTATTGTCTTTTCGTTTAGAAATCCCGTCCAAAAATTTTCTTTTGTGATTGTGACAGTTAGTTCGAGAGTGGGGGGGGGGGGGGGAATGAAAGAAAAGCCAAATTATGGTGATTTTCTGAGTGATATAATCTGCAACTGCTAAAAATTTTTTGGTCTGATTTTTTTCTTTTATAATTTAAATATCGCTTTATTTTCTTAGGATTTGCTCTTCTCGAGTAAAAATTTTTTAAAAATAATTAAAATCATCATTCTAGATGGGGGGAGAAGTCACGGGCCCTCTAGGCCTCCCCTTCTAGGCCCTCTAGGCCTTCCCGGCGCCATGCCGAATTTCAAAATACGACCAAAAATGGCGCACTTACAGAACCAAAAATGGCGGATACGCGGAAGCTTCAACCCTAGCACACGTATTTTTATGCAAAATTGCAATGTTTTCTTAACTCATAGACAGACAAAGTAACTTTTTTTGGTTGCTCTGCCAGAGAAAGGACAAAAAAGTGAAAATAGTGACCAATTTTTGAAAAAGTGACTAAAAGTGACCAATGCAAAAAAAAGTGACTTTTAGTGAAAAAAGTGACTCGCGCCGACCCCTGCGCTATTGCGCATTATCTCACATGTGATCATTTCAAGTTCTGATTTAAAACGTCAATGTGAAACTAATGCTTTCATGAATTACGCAACGGATTCGAAGATGTTAAAAAACAGAGTGATAGAAAAAGAAACATTTTCTGTTATTTTTTTGCTTTTTTTCCCTTTCATGAACGGGACACACTTGGAAAGCATTCGTTATCGCTATCTACTGCTGTCAGGAGGCAAAGCGGTGCATTTAGTAACTTAGGTCGGCGTCTCACATCTTGCAGAAGCGTAAACTCGTTGCCGCTCGGCAGTTCTTTCTGGGGCAGATATCAAGCATTTCAAACATGTTTTAACAGTTGCAAACACACAGAAATTATGAGATTCGTATCGAGATCTTATCTTCGTGAAATTCGGAGGAAATACAAATTTAAAATTTGACACTGCAAAAGCACATTTCAATTGGAAGGATTCTTCTGAGCTTTAGCATTTTTATCTGAGAGCTTCGAAAATTTTTCCCTTAGCTCCGTCACGCACCCAGCATTTTGCTTGGATATTAAATTTTTCGCATATCGGGTATCCATCTCCATTGTTTGAAAATTCTATGCATATTTTTACAAACATCCCAAAGTTTCCAAATCCGTTGTGAATTTTAAAATTGCATATATTTTCAACTCATTCTGATTAATTAAATTTTACAAATCAGATTTCCATTTGAGAGGGAGCTCCAAGTCTGCGTCTCCTCTCCGAATTTTCTACCGGATGTACATTTTGTTAAGCCAGATAACAGGATTTGATTTAGTGCAGTGGCCGGATTGGAATATTCAAAAATCAGGCGGATACTGGATATGCGACGCCTTCTGGGGACAGGGGGTGGTCTCTTTCGTCTCTCCTTGTCGTTGCGCTTCAGCCTGCAATAGCTGTAATATTATCTACGCAAAAAAGTATCGATGAAAATAAAATTTAAACTCAGAGGCGCCATAACCCATAAGGGCTAGGGCCTGCTTGCCCATCTCAGCTTACGAGACCAAGGGCAATGGGGGGAGGGGGGGGGGGAGAATTAGATATTGCGATCAGGTGGTCAGCCTGAAACGGTACCTGCAGTGTTTAGCTCCCAATCATGGTGGGTCTGCTCCTCATTTCATCCATTCATTGAGCGTAAGAAGGGCGGAGTTCATCTTGTCCAACCCGGGAATCGAACCCCTGGCCTGTGACATAGTAGCACGGAACGCTACCACTGAGTAGCTAGACCTTGAAAATATAGATGATCATAATTATTGTAACCGGATAAAAGTATAACTACCCAATCACATAATTCTTATTTTTCCATGCTTTAAATTTTAATATTTCTTTTTTTTTTTTTATCTCTTCTCCTTCTAGAATCTTACTTCCAACCATCTGACATTAACTAGTACTTAAGTTTTGAAACGCTTGGAATGAATTTTCTAAAAACCAGTATTTGTAAATAGTGTTGTTCGCATTACAGTAAAAATACATTCCCCCAATGATGCTTACGCAATCAGCTGTTGTCCTTCAATGCGTGAATAAGAGGGCAAAAAAAAAAAAGTTTTGGGGAATTGAAAATTAAATTCTAAACTCATGTTTGTGAAAATTGCAACACCATGAAGGACTTACGCGAGTGAGCTGAAATTTTCAGGAAATGCAAAGTAGCGCCATGATATGCAAATGATTAGAATTTCAAATCCGTAGCGCATGCGTATGCTGAGCAGCGCCCTCTGAGCGGCGGATGGATCCGAATAAATAGACGGCTGTAGCGAGGCGTGTATGGTTATCGGTGGTTATCTGCTAGTGGTAAATGTTAGCTCAATCTTTACTTATGCCTCTTCGACGAAAGAGAGCGAGATTTGAACAACTTACAGAGTTTGAACGGGGGAGAATCATCGGCCTTCGTGAAGATGGATTGTCGTATCGTGCAGTAGCCGCTCGTGTGCAGCGTAACAGCAGCACAGTGATACGTGTTTGGAAGCAGTGGACGGACGAGGGTCGGACAACTCGGAAATCCGGGAGTGGATCTCGAAATGTGACGTCAGCTCGCGATGATAGACACCTGGTCCGCATGGCGCGGACGGACCGTACAGCTTGCTCTAGACAATTGGCAGCACAGTGGTCAATAGCTACAGGTGTTTCATTGTGTGTTTCATCAATTCGTAGACGTTTGCTGCAGCGTGGACTGCGCGCAAGGACTCCTTTATACAGGATTCCCCTCACGCTAAACCATCGCCGCCTGCGGCTACAATGGGCCAATCAGCATAGACCCTGGCGTACTGATTGGCAGCATGTCGTGTTTTCTGACTAATCCCGCTTTAATTTGTGGTACCATGAGGCCGCATTCGTGTCAGACGCTATGCCGGTGAACGCCACCTTCCGGAGTGCATTATCGAACGCCACAGTGGACGAACACCCGGAGTTATGGTCTGGGGCGCCCTAGCCTATCATGGACGATCTCAATTGGTACGAATTGTGGGCAATCTGAACAGCAACCGGTACATCAGTGAAGTTCTACAGCCCCAAGCTGTTCCCTTCCTTCAAAGCTTGCCAGGCGCTGTATTTCAACAGAACAATGCCCGCCCTCATATTACTAGGACTGTTCAATCCTTCTTTGCAAAGGAGCAGATACAGTTTCTTCCTTGGCCTGCGTATTCCCCGGATATGTCGCCAATTGAACATGTGTGGGATTTCGTTGGTCGGCGCCTCGCTCGTGATCCTCGTCCTGTTGCTTCTGTAGACGAACTTTGGGTACGCTTTGCTTTAGTGTCGTTTAGTTCCGGTTTCGTAAAGATTTAAGGCTAATGAAACAATTGTATTCTCTATATATATCGCTGCCCTATATACTTTAATACACATTGTGGTGGTGCACATTGTAACGAATTAGAGTAAAGGCGTCATGCACTAAGATATAGAAATTTTACTCTGTTTTTGCTTTACATAAACAAAACAGGTTTTTTGTTTTATGTTCCCAGCAAATGTACATTTGAAGAGGTTCGCCGGTATGTCTACTATAAGTTTTCAAAGAGAACCAAAGATGTAATTTTACCAAACATTTACAGAACTTAAATTATTTATGATAAAGTTTGCGAAATATTCTTGGAAACGAAATTAAAACTTTGAAAGAGGTCCAGAATTCAACAATGAAGAAAGTTCAAAAGAGCCAGTTGAAAATAGAAATTTAACAGTTATTGAAATAGGGAAAATGAAATGAGAAAAAAAAGGTTTGATTTTTATAATTGGAATAGTAATTAGCTAATATTTGGGAAAATTGACAAATATGCGAATATACCGCACTATTTTGCTCACGTTGAATGTGTTGCTTTGAGCAGATCTTGTTCTTTTAATTCAATTTGTTTAGAGTTCTACACGGTGATGTTTTCTATCTTTTTAATTTCAAAAATTTTCGTGGACGGTTAACTGGATTGCAACTTTATTTTTATAGCAAACCTTATTTTAAGAATAAACTATAACTTTTAAGTTAATGCTCGTTTTATACAATATGATTGACATAATTAGGCAAGCCAGATCTTTGCTGGGCGAAAAATGGTCAGCTGTACACCTCAGAAGTATGTAGTATTATGATTTCAGTCCATCCTCTTCTTTTTTTAGTTGACTTACTTTTTTTTATGACACACTGGACGCAAACCTTTTTTCTTTCTTTCTCTTTTCATCCGTCTTAGTTGTAAAAAACCGAGTCCCAGAAAGGCGAGGCTCTTCTTCGGGCTATCCTATTCACAAAAGCTTCTTATCCACTTGCATTATGGGATTGCTATCAATCCTATAAGCTCACAGGCTAATGGCGGAGGTTACATGTGTCGCATAAAAAGCAAATTGGCTTTTTTTTTACGACAGAATATATTTTTTTATGAGAAAGATCGCTTCATTTCTTTATTTTCTGTGCCATCTCATCATTTAAAGGATTACACCAATAGCTTATTATTTTTTTGTCCGGTCTTGAAACACTTGGCGAATCTCGGAGGCGTCCGATACTTAGATCAGCTTTTCGGTCAGACTCGACCGCTTACAAAGTGCTCGTAAGAGCAAAGAAATGTTAAAAGCTCATTCAATTTTTTTTTCTTTGCGTCACATAAAGAAATAAAACCGTTTTATCTCTAAATATAAATACTTCCTGCATAGTTTTTCGTTTTGAAATTATATATCTGGAGTAATTTTTGAATTGAGAGATTCTTACGTGACTCATTTTGGGTTTATGTTGAAATTCAAAGACTCATAAAAATCCTCTTCGCTTTAGTTTCAATTTCCTTTTTCCTTATCCATGCATAGCACTTAAAACATTTTGCTCCTCTTTTTTACTCGTCCAATAAAAGGAAATAATCTCGCCAAGACATTTGGTCCGTTTTGTGGAGCAACAGGAAACCAGTTTGATTGAGTTTTATTTCCATGAACTCTTCGTCTGAATTTACATATTATAAATATGGTATCAGTGAAATATTTAATTGTTGCCACTAAAGGGACGTTCATACCAATATAGATTTAGCATCTGTCGTAATAGACTGTTGCCATAGTTGTCAAACTAACAGCGATGAATCATGAGTTCTATGTGACATCATAGCATAATCAATAAACCACGCTCCTCTGGGTGAAAGTTAACTTTAATGTCACAATAAAAAATGCCAGTAAGTCAACATGATGGCTATTGAATTATGAAAATCAATGACAATCGGTGAAAAGTTTCGTTGCTGTTGCCCTTGCTGTGAATGCACCATAAGTGAATGGAAACACAATATATAAAAACGAGAATGGTTCCTTCTTAATTGTCCTTGATTTTTCTTCCTGCATCGGTTAAAAAATAATTTGAACTTTAAGGGTACTAAAACTTAACGCGCACCGCTATTCATATTTAGAGTTTTTTTATTACGAGCAACTCGCCCGCTAGATACGATAGTATACAGCCTATATCAAATCATGCATTTTTATTGCAAACTATATGGTTTTGCCTTCTTTTCGGTGGATTTCAAAACTCTTAGTTATCTATGCAAATGATTACAATGTTTTAAAATTTACCTTTCCTAATTCCTTTTTCCAATTTTTTTCTAAGAAAGTACAAACACTCATTTGTTGGCCAGGAAGGCTTCTCTCATCCCCAAATGATGGAATCTCAAGCATTCATACATAACATACATATATTACATAAGCCACTTTTTGTTATCTTGAAAAAGTGCGAACACAGACACAGTTCATCCGTGGAACTAGTGACATTTGGACGCTTCTTACATGGCAGAAAAGAACGAACCCTTTCGAGTTTCAGAGAAGTTCTTCGTTTAGCAGGTACGTTTATTTAGAACGCGAGGCAGAATGTTTGCTTGTCTGTTTGTTGAAAGAAACTAAATTTATAAACTGGCATATAGCATCAGTTCGGTGGGAATCAAGTACTCTAAACGAACTAGAACGAGAGCAGAAACGGAACATTCCTTACACCAGCCGTTCTTCCCTTGAACATGAATGGATTCTTCTTGGCACTCTGCCAGGCAGATTGCTTTGGTTGATGGCAGAACTATACTTTGATCCACAGCTTAGTGCCCGATCCACCAGTAGTGACTTTCTTCTAGTCGAATTTCAAGAAAACAGTATTTTCACGTGTAATGTTGGCTTGTATGCTAAAACTGATATGATGTTATATTGTGATACAAGAAAAAAATTCAGTTAGTAATATTCAGGGAGGCACTCTGGGAAATATTTCGAGACCCACTGTATTTTAGTCGATGAAAGGCAATTCCAAGAGAAATTAGTCCGTTTGCTTTATAAAAGAGCGATATCTTCAAAATAAACTTAAGATGTCTGCATCAACACGCTCCAAAGTTCTCTTGTTGTTTAATTTTTGGCATGAATTTTCTTTTACTGACCTGGCTTATGTTTAATTTAAATGTTGTGAATAGACGAAAATAGCCCAAGGTAAAATGCAACCCACTCGTGTGCTTATAAGTAAATAAATTGCTTACACGCTTGTTTTACGCCTTTTCAAATTGATAGAATAAAATTGTATTAATTTTGGAAATCCTTTACCATTTACTTTCTGCCGTGTCAAAATATATAGTAATGAAAATATTGGATTCGTGAGAATTGAATTATGACGGGTTTAAATGTTCTAAGACCTAAGCTGTAAGGGGTGATGCGAACTCATTTTCACCATTTTTTGGAAAATGTTTGTCCGGGAGCATGTCTGTGAATGGGAGAACACTTTTTGTTTACAATGAAATTTAAAAGGAAGAGCAAGGAATAGAATGAAAATCAGTATACAGATTAACTCTGATAAGAACCAGTGATGATTAGTGCTTATCGCTAACTCCACAAAGAATGCAAAAATAGAAATTTTTTTTCGTTGTACTTGTAAAATGCAGAGTATGGAAGAGATGCTAAAAAAAAGGTCCGTGATGGCCAATTCATAATAGTGGTTCTCCCTTCTTTTTTTGTAACGGTTAAATTTGTAATTGAATAAAACCTTTTAATATGAAATAATATCAGAAATGTGTGAAATAACGTAAGTTTTTATTACCTTTTCATTGCCTCAATTTATAATTGTTAAGCATTATGTTTCTGGAATATTTTGGAAAACGATAAAAATATTGACTGTAGGAAAACCTGTTCTACAAATTTAAGTGCACAGACCCCAGTAAGATCAGAAAACCTTTTGGGATTATGAATTTTGTGGAAGCATTAGTGGTTTTAATTATTAAGTAAAGCATCAAACACTTACCCAAAACGTTACTTTGGTAGCAGTTGAATTGATAATCAGGGAATTAATTCCAGATTTTAGCATAGAAGGGGAAGGAGAAAGGGAATGAGCACGGTTGGAAAGAGTACTTTAAACCAGCTATTTAAAGTTAAGGCTTATAACGCTGATTCGAAGTTTAGAAGATTGAAATCGTGAGACCAAACTTGAACTTAATTTCATTTTCTTGGTATTAAACGGCTTTCACAATAGGTTTTGTGCATGATTTCAAAAGTTCATTATATCTTATTTCTTGTCCTCGCTATTTTGCGTTAAATTTCTCAGAAATACAAGCTTTCGATAATGATAAAATCAACCTTGATAGAGGACAAATTTGCAAAAATATTGCAAGCACGCTCCTTTCGTGTCTCCGGGTGTTAAGTCACATTAAAACATTTGTAACATTAAAGTATGTGCACGCAGTATATATATATATATATATATATATTGCAATTTGGTACTTTTTAACCTTTTAGCACTTAGAGATTCGGATTTATTTATTTTGGATTCGAGATAACAAAAGAATAAAATGCACGGATTTTTATTTTGGATATCTGAGTATTTCAACAATTTTATCAAAACAAAAATAATAAAGACAAAAACCGCGATCTTGCGAAGCAGTATTTTTCCTATTGTCTACACTCTCTGAAACCCATGCTCAAATCTCACGAAACTTTTGTTGTATTTGACGAAATGGCTTCGTGAAAAATACTCCGCGTAAACCTTTCGGCAAATTGGCGAAATTTGAGTAGAAACCTTTTAAAGTCACGTGATCGCGCGAGTAAAGAATCGTTGTACCTGACGAAATTTTCTTGACGATTGAAGAATCGTCGAAAATGAGGATTCTATTTTTAAGAGCTTAGACTCTAGACCAGAAGTACTCAAGCTTTTAGAATTTGGAGAACTTTTTAAGCTTACCGTTTTCTTAATCAAAAAGCAGAAGAAAACTGAATAAAAGTTTTTATCTTACTCAAATTTACGAAATTATTCTTGCATCTGTGTTTTATCACAGTACAAATATCTCAATAAGGTAATGAATGATAAGGTAGCTAATGGTATTCTTTGTTTGTTTTTTTTAATTTATTCTATGAATAACAAACAAAAGTAATAATATCTTACGTTATTAAAAATTAACATCTATTTATACCAGAAAACTGCCCTTTAGGATTCGGTCTTTTATATAAAATTGAAATTTTACTAACATTTTGGCCACTTTTGATTAAGCAAAATAGTGATGTCATACACTGTCAACGTTTCAGGGGATCCTAGGGTTCTGCGAAACGTAGAGTGAGGACCTATGTTCTATACTATGATTGCAGAGGGATATTAACGTTGCTTTTATCATTTATTGCTTCTTTACAAAGTAAAACGTTTTACGTCTTATGCGTGGAGAACACCAATAACGGTTAGCTACGTGGTTCGTGTATTTCAGACTGGGAAATACAAGACACTTTTTTTCATTGCACTTGATACATATTTTGCGCGTTGACTTTCAGTGACAGACCATTCGTTGTGACTTTTGTTTCCGAAAAATGATTCGTGACCGGCTCGGCGCTCAGTTCGTGTGTCTCCCGTGATGCGTTCATGAACTTCGGGAAGGGAAGAGAGGCGGAGGAAATCGAGATCTCACGTATGACCCTGTCTAAGGCAAGCCTAATGAATCATAACCCCTGCTGGGGGTGTTGATCAGGTCTAATCCTCCGCAGGTAACAGAACGACTGCGATGTCCATTAATATTGTCCCTTAATGGAGTCTGAGAAAGCCATAATTCATCCAAATACATCTCTATATGTGAGCGTGTAATAGCTATTCTTCAACCAGAACTTGTGATCTAAAACGATTTTTTCCCTCACAGCTCCGGTTTTTTTTCCTTCTCTTTTTTATGAAGACAGAAGTTATTATTATTATTTTTTTTACTTTTTTCTGTTGCTTTAGTAATGTAAACCGTGTGAAACATCATCAATGAGAAATTATAATTAACTTTGAATTAGTGCTGATTCAGGGCAACAAGTTTTCAGTCGAAAGTAGTTACATTTCATCAAAGGTAATTTGTCCCGATCAAGCAAAATAATTTCATTGAAAAACTAATCTCAAAAATATTCATTTTTATGTGGACTGATAGCTAAGACAACTTTATTAATTGTCTAAAATTAGTCTTGGTAAAGAAAAAAATTACTGCTTTTAATTTTCAAAATCTTTAAGTCTTATGATTACAAATTCTTTCTATGCATGAATTTTTTTTCCTCTGGTTGAAGCGTTGCTTGATCAATCTTTTAAAATATCTTATCTTTAATATTTTTATTGATTTATTTATTTGTAATTATTATTTTTTAATTACAACTTTCGCTTTTTTACGAATTGGCATTACTGCTAATTTTCAGCTCTACTCCAGCTAATTCTTTTCTTCTTTACTAAGAAAAAAAAATGTTGCATAGATAATTGATCCGTCATCTTACAATGTTGCAGAAATACGTACGGTTTTTGCATTAATTAATTTAATTTATTAAAGATACTTGTTTTAACTTTCTTAATTCATCAATTTTCATGCTTTAAACTTACAAAGCTAGTGTTTCTGCCATATAAATTTTTTTTATTCGGATTATTATTATTATTCAATTAATTTTTCAATACATTCGAATAAAAAGAATTTGTAGTAAGGCTTTCGTTTAATACAGGAGTTTAAAAGTGCTAAACGTTTAGCGTTGTGCTGAAAGTGATTATGTATGCATTTAGGTGTGTTTATACATGTAACATTAACAATATATGAAAAGCAATAATACGTTAAATGCATATGAGGTAGAATTGAAAAGATTGCTCTTAAAGATGCTGTTGATCAACTAAACACTTGGGGTATTTACAAAATTAGTTGCCGTTGCTGCCTTCCTTACATTGGACAGCCAAAACGTGTTGTGAAAATTCGGTTAAACGAGAATAAAGGTTATGCGCGAAAGCAAGAGTTAAATAAGTGTAGTACTTGCTCAACATTGTTGGAATTCCAACCACTCTTTTTTTTTAATTTCAATTCTGGGAAAATTACTCAAAAATGTTCTTTCCCTTTGGAGCTTGACTTTTTGGAAGCTTATCATATTAACAGGAATAGTTCTAATTTGGTTAATAATTTTTCCTTAACTCCATATTTTGCACATGCCTGGCAGAAGTTCTTTTAATTTGTTGTTTTCTCTTGGTTTCTTTTTGACATTGATATGTCTAAGGTTTTTTCCCATCCTATATGACACTATTTACAGTTTACAGTTTTATATTTGACGTATGTGATATCAAAGCAAATTTATTATTGCTCATGTCCTTGAACTTTATTCTGATACCACTAATTCACTCATCGAGGAAGAAATTGATCATTTCGTCCAACCACTTCTACTTCCACTCCCAAACTGTCTTTATTCTCATTGGTTTGCAGGTAAATCTCAGGCTATATATGCCGTGTTTTTGTTGTTTTTTTGCTTCATTTGGATGTTTTTGCAAAAAGGGAATCCAAGCAATCCCTAAACATATGTCTGCATTTTAATGCTAATTTGTGATTTCTTAACATGAAAATTTTCTACTGAAAACTTCTTGCCTAGAATAAGCAATTATCAAGTTTGTGTTCATGTAAGGTCTAAGCACTCTAAAGAAGGAGGGAGGGGGTTTCCTCGTGCATTACTTTTTAATTATCTTGCGGATGAGGTAGAGAAAGGAATAGATTTAGTGATGAGACTACAGATTCACCCGACAATGAAGAAATTTTTCTTTTTTTTCCTAAGAGATAATACAGTTCGGATGGAAATTTGCAATATGAATTGGGATAGATTTATTACATTCTTCTACTGAGTTCGAGAATCTACAAGAGAAAATGCAGTATGTATTCAGTTCTTTTCAAATTTTATTTTCTCTCAATCATGAGTTACTTGCGCCTAGAAACAGCTTGAAAATATTTCGGCTAATGACATTAATAGGCTGCTATGGCGAAATTAACACTTTCGTCTTTTTTAAAAAAGCTTTGACATAAGCGAATCTATTGCAATCATACTTGAATAGGGGGAAATCACATTTCATAAACCTTGAGATGATTTAAAGAATATTTCTAGCATTAAAATTTTCATAAACACTTTCAGTGAAAAATTACTGCAATCTATACAAAGAATAATATAGTTTGTTCGCAACAGATGTTATAAACTACACCTGTTTCTCAAAAACTCTTAATTTAGGAATGATAGACTAAGAGGCACCCAAAAGTACATTGCGACGTTACAGCATATTTCTAAGTAAATCTGCCACTGAAACCAAACATATCATAAAACATTACTAAATAAATTTAGAATAATTGAGCAAAAAAGTCAAAATAAGAACATAATTGTATCAAAATGAAGAAATCTTTTAATCAAACTGAACTTCTCAGTTAATAAACACATATTCACAAAGTACCTTTTCGGAAAAAATGCATATGTACAGACAATGTTAAATATGCGAAAGTAAATATTACTTAACTATGCTCATCTGCTCAGTAAATTAATAATAAAAGGCGATAACTTGACGAGAGAACAAGCAGACGGACAGCCAAACCCGAGGTCGATCGGGGCCGTCGTGTGTGGTCATCGAGAGCGTGACTCACCACGAGCCAAAAACGCTCTTCATTCTCGTCGGCTTTCTAATTTTGGGAAAGAAATGATTGCATAATGGACTTCTTCTTACGAGGAGAGTGATTCACATGTCATTCGCGAGAGGGAATTTTCCACTCGGGGACTCATTCATTGATGAAGTCAGATGAGTTCCTTTCAAACTTGAGTTAAATTTAGCAACGACCAGATCGATCTCACTCGCACTCCTCCGTTCATTGAGTGATACATATCTTTGACATTTATTCTTCTTCACAGTAAAAAAATATATCGCAGAACCTGACAAAACGGACTCAAAAATGAAAGTTAAAATGTTTCATTAAAAATATTTAAAGGTACACTATGAAGACTAATTTGAAAACGAGAGTTGAGAGGAAGGAATGCCAGCATCTTAGCATCCCTATTTTCTGGTTTTTGTAAAAACCATTTTATGACAATGTAATATTGAGTTAAACGAAACTCGACTAAATTAAGAATTTATTCAGGTTGAAAAAAAAAAAAGTAGAAAAAAAGACGAAGAAAAAATAGCTGACAATTATAGAAAATAATGCATGTTTTTTGGAGAAAATACGACGAATTTCACCTGATGTGACTTAAGCTCAAAAGATAAACGCGCAGTTCCATGGTAAAAAAGCATTCGATATGCCTCAACACACAACATGTACTGCATTTTCATTCCAACTAAATAATAATAATAATAATAATAATAATAATAATATTATTATTATTATTATTAAGTCTAATTTTCTTAGCTGAGACCTACCTTAATTTTGCGCATGCGTCAGATCTACTTCAGTCTCATCGAAATGGGGGGTCAGTGGAGAAATAAAGATCAGGAAATGATTACGTTTCATGAAGAATAATAAAAAAACTGCGTTCTTTTTCTTTTGTTTATGCTAAAGACTCAGAAGTCGAGAATGGAACAAAGCGACGTCGGTGAAAATACAACAGATGTGAGCCTAGATAAACCTTCGGAAAGTGTCGTTTTCATCATATTACCCTTTAGCCGAATAGAATCGTTCGCGACGGGTAGTTGCTGATTTCGTACACGTGATTTGATACTACAGACCAATGAACATTTTAAGCTTGTATAGCAGACCAGACATAAGGCTGAGTACTAAATTGAAGAAAATAATGTGTTTTTATTTACCGTGTTAATGCATAAGTACCCGCGGTTTTTAAATAACTTTATTTTTTGACATAAAATGACGACAATTTAATCAATAATGTACTCTCCGTTGTTGTTTACGACTTCCTCCCAACATTCAACAAGTTTTTCGATGCCTCTTCAGTAGAATTCACCCGGAAGCACCTCGAAAAAGTCGTTCAACCAAGCCCGTAATTCTACGTTATTATTGAACGAAGTGCCACGTAAAGTATTTGAAAGCGACTATAGCATCATCTCCATGCACGGCACAAATCTCTCTATAGCAGCTTCTGTGGCTTTGTGTTGCTTTGGTACCTCGATTAAACGCGAAAAGAAGGTGGTGTCAGAAATACTCGTTTTTGCCGACTTGACACTCTATTTAAATGCTCTAAAAAGTACGAAAAAGTCAACAAAAGAGTGAACACACACTATTTTAAAGATCGGAAAATTCTTTTTTGAATAACACGAAAGATTATGCCAAAACACTTCATTTTCAACGCAAATTTTTTAAATTCAAAAAAAAAAAAAAAAAAGCGGGAACTTATGCATCAACCCAATATTTGCTAGTTTAATTATTCTTATTTATGTTTGTAGCAATTCGCCTACTAATGAACTAAAAAGATGATGCATTTTTCGGTGAAGATCTTGCACAAGGTGCTCTGGTAGAAGAGAAAAATAAATTTCAAAACTTATTCAATGCTATGATTTCTGAAGAACCGCTAATTTCTTTTATATCTAAATTTCTTTTGTATTCACGCCCTCGTAGACTAAGAGACAGTTTGGAAGTTACTGTTCGTTACGAGACGAATACATGAGACATTCACGGACGAATACTCTACGGCAGGTCAAAACTCAATAAGACCACAAATAAGGCCTTCAACTGTCTTTTGCCACTAATTAGAATTTCCGAATAATTATTTCACTTCATAAATGAATCATACAGCTATCCGTAAACCTACTGCAATAATTAAAAATTCTCAAAATAATTTTAATTGGCTCTTAGTGGCTTTTCCAAAAACGTCAAAAATATGTAATGTGAGTGAGTTTATTATCGAACGGCAGAATGAAAAGAGTTTGCATTGCTAGCAGTGATAAGAGTTAATTAAAAGAGGTTTGGATTTCAAAGTTTCAACTAACTTAACTACAATGAAAAAAAAATTACTTAAACATTGTGATACTTTGAGTCATTTGTGAAACATAAAACCCAGAAAAAGAAAAAAATCTAGGAATTTATTACCCGTTGAAGAAAAAAAATGAATATGCAAATTAAATAGATAGGGAGATGGAATTTGCGGGAATTTCTTTTTCAGTTTGGTTGTTCCTTATTACAAACGTATAAAAAAACTGCACATATGACGCAAAGAAAATCTTCGTTTTCCCCCGACGCGTCGTTTAGCGGTTAGTCATTGGGAATAACCCTTCTCCTATCTCAAAGAGCTATCTTTATATGAATGCTACAGAAAAGTCCGTATCTTCTTCTCTACTTTGCGTCGGAAGGCTAAAGAAACTGAACTCTCAGACAGAAACTAGGCGCTAATGCGGGGGCTAGTTGGCTATAGGCGTGAATTGGAGCAGTCCGGTAATTTGGCTGATAGTGGAACTAATATTTGAGAATGAAATGCATTTACAATGAAAATGAAATTATAAGTGAAAGAACACTTCACTTATCTTATTCCTCCCGAAAATGATGATATACATTCAATAAAATTGTTATAATTTTTATAGGAAACTCTACACTTTGTGAAATTTTAAAGTAATATCCTTGTAAATATTTCACAATATCTGCATATAATAAGACGAGTTTCATAAATTGATAGCTAAAATTAAATTTAGCTCCTTTTTAAGTAGCTCAACTATGCTATTTTGTAACGTAAGCATTTATGATAAAATGAAACATGAAAACTGCTGAAGAAATTCTTCATTTGTTCCAACCAAGGCTAAACTTGATCGTAACCGTTACTGTACAAGCTGTTTCATTACTGGAAACATCAAAAGAACCGACGTCGGCCTTTTTCCGGCGCTAGTTCCCAGAAAAGTTTGTTCACATCATTTTAAAGCCTCTTTATTTTACTAATTCGATGTCCTTTCCTGGTTTGCGGAAACGTTCAGATAAATATTTTTAGTGGAAAGACGTCCTGTCTCTGTTTTGAATGCAATTTTTAATGATTTTTGCTGTCAATTAATTTTTTCTAATGAAAATGAGGTACTTTTCCGTTTCGGGGAGGCTGGCGATGGTTATTTATTTATTTATTTATTTTTCGCCAAATCAAACTATTTTACCATTTGGGTTGCGGTTGGCGATGTTTAAATATTCCCCCCCCCCCTCAAAAAAAAAAAAACTCCAGACACAACGCAAATTGATTTGGCAAAAAAAAAAAAAAAAAAAAAAAAAAAAAAAAAAAAAAAACACCGGTAGCACCCTCCAAAACGGAAAAGTACCGAAAGTTATTCTTGTTTCAGTAGTAATTACATTCTTAACTCTGAAATAAATTTAATTTAATGATATTCGACTTTTGGTTTATAGTTAATATGTGTGTGTGTTTTTTAATGCATTTGTATGCATTTTATTCTTTCTTTTGTGCAGAAATAAATGCTTAGAATGAAATAGTTATGTTTTATTCACCATTTCCAGCTATATTTTTTTTATTAAAAAAATAGAAAATTACCCAGTCAACTCTTAACTTAAGATTGCTTAAATGTAGCTTTGAATGCTTCAACAAATATATGTATTGCAAATTTTGCCTGAGGCAGCAAAAGTTATGAAAATGTTATTTATTCCATACTACAAATAGATTAAATTTTCATATGTCATTTACTGAGCGTATAGTTTATATGTTTAATGAACTATAGATATTTACAGAAATAAGTAATATAGTAATAAATGAATTTGAGTACTTATCTTGAATTGGTTTAAAATTAATAATAGACAACATTGGAATTTCGCAAATTTTTAATAAAACTGTTATCTTATTGGGATTTCTCAAATTTTTAATGAAACTATTATCTCATTGGAATTTCTCAAAATTTTAATGAAACTATTATCTCATTGGAATTTCTCAAATTTTGAACTGAACTTGTTTAGTCATAATTACTACTGAAACAAGCGCTAGCTGGAGATAGTTAAATTATTTTTTGTCAAATTAATTACGCCAAATCAATAATCTGATTCTTATCTGTTAGAAGTAGCCTCAAAGTTGAATAGATGGCGCTAAGTGCCGACCCCTATTTTTATCCCTTCATTTATGGCGAAATGAAACAGCCTGAATAAAAGTTAAACCGTAAACTGGATCAAGTTCAGCGTTCAGCCTTGGTTCCAACATTTCATCTCATATTGCAACTACTTCAGGACTTATAAGCCAGGATATTTTGACTGAAGCTTCGCCTGATGTGTCTCAGGTTTCTTCGGAGCACCAATAAGGAGACTGGATCGTCTCTATCCAACGAGGATCAGGAGCAGATACAGGGGAGGAAACAATAAGGAAATTACTCTCCAAAGCATCAAGTATAATGGAAGATTTTATGCATAACTATATAAAAAAATTATAATTTTACCTTTTGAAACAAATTTCTGGCAAATAGGTAAAAATCACGAAGAAATGACCCTTCCCCAGAAAATCCGTTACTTTTCCGTTTCGGGGGAGCCGGCGATGTTTGTTTTTCTTTCGCCAAATCAAACTACTATACCATTTTGGTTTGGCGTTGGCGATGTTAAAATATTTTTCGCAAAAGCAAACTCCACTCACAGAACAAATTAATTTGGCGCAAAGGATTTAACCATCGCCAGTCTCCCCCCCCCCCCCCCCCCCGAAACGGAAAAGTACCGAAAATTCTGTGTCCGCATCTGATATGGATTAGGATCAAGATCCACATAAAGCTTTGTGACCAGACTTTTCCTTTGAGTTCATTTGTGCTCTGAAGAAACTTGACACATGCCAGGCGAAACGTCCATCAGAAGCATCCTGGATCGACCATGACCTACAAAATAGTTATATTTCTGTCGCAACCCGTGAAACTTTGTTCTTTTATTTCATTTACTCACATAGTAATTCCACGACATGCATGCAGGATTTTCTGTACTGTATTTATAGAAAAAAAATTATTTAATTTTAGAACAATTACATTTCCTTTCCTTCAACCAATAGTTTTCTACAAACATCAATGGATTCAAGCCAATGGCCCATCCATCAAAAGAAATATCTGATTACGGCTGTGTGTAAGAAAATAGTACAAAAATGTTTGTCATTACAATTTCCATACTGCCACGTCACGCTAACACCCGACCATAGATTTCGCGGTAGAAGAACGGTGCCGCCTAACCATAGATTTTTGCCACTCAAATCAACCCACGAGCTGCGAAAATACTCTTTTAAAGCTTAGAAAAGTAAAATGAAGTGACGTTTATTGCATCCTCGCTATTCAAAGAAAAGAAAGCTTTCCGCCCATTCGTGTCATTTCTAATGCGTTTCTTATCCCCATCGGCCCATTCACTACCTATTTATTGCAGTAAAAACTATCAATAAGTTACACTAAAAGGATTGGAAATTTTGTCCCTTACACGATTTAAGAGACATTCATGATTCATACAGAACAATTTCAAAAATTCAAGTTATAGAGATAAGGAAAATTTATTGGAAGCAGAAGTGCTTGTAATGTTCGAAAAATTAACTTCTAAAAGTTAGTCTGAGTCCTCGAAGCATGAACTAAAGGAACAATAGGAACAACAACTTAAGGTTTATAAATTGAGGTTAACTCGGAGGTTTATAAATTGAGGCATACAGATATAATTGTGTCACATTCGATTCAAGTCAAAATTGAATTTATAGCAAAATGAGGATGTTGACAAACTTCCCTCCCTTCGAGTTTATAACAAGTTCAGCTTGAAAAATTGATGATGGTACTTAGAAATGGATAACACAGCATTTAAAGAATTTACAAGCGAGCCTGAAAATCTATTTTTCTGATTTAAAAAAAAAATATTGAATGGCTAAGACATTCTTTTCTACATTATTAATCTATCACCCATGACATAATGTTTATCCTATGCGGGCACAAGAGGAGTTGGAATTAGTTTCAGGTGGATTCTTGAAAAATAAGCATAAGATATGTAGCTTTAACATCATTCTGTTTGATAATCGAACAATTGTATCCAGTTTTAATTTAAAAAGTCCTGACAAATTGTAATAATAATTTTCTCAACAAACATTTTCTTCTTTCTCGTTGATTACAATGAATGTTATATGTGAAATAATTTTTATTTATTTTACTTTTACTTATAAACTGTTACTTAAAAGTTTAACTCAGTAAACTTACTGCGTTACTTAAAAGCTGCGACGCCCAACGTTGCACGGTCTATCTTAAATTATATTTTGCAAATACAGCGATGCCTCATCAAAATGCTAGAAACGTTGATTATAATTTTTTTTTATTTGTTTAACAATGGCAACTGCATTCATTTGTTTGTTCACACAGCAACTGTAACAATTGTTGACCCGATGCAACAGTGCAAATACAATAAAACGGTCATCATCTAGGTCAAATAAAACTAACGTTAATTACCATGAAAAAAAATTTTCAACTGCAGGAAAAACGCTTTAACTTCTTTTCTAGTTAATTTAGAGACTTCCAATTTTAGCACGAAAGAAAAAACTCTTTCTACGATAGTTTTTTACGGGCTTTTCAATGGTATCAAGCGCGAAAGAATGCGATAATGTCTTCCGATAGAAAAGGACTATTTTATGCAATTTTCGGAACTCCGCTCCAATTGGTCTTAGCGTGATGATATATAGCCTATAGCCTTCGTCCATAAACGAGCTATGTAACACGGAAAGAATTTTTCAAATCGGACCAGTAGTTCCTGAGATTAGCGCGTTCAAGCAAACAAACTCTACAGCTTTATAATATTAGTATAGTGGAACGGATTTTATTTTTCCTTTACTATTATTTTATTTATCCACTAAAAATGTAAAAATATATTTTGATTGTTTTTAAACTACAGATAGATAGGTAGATTTTTGATTTTCTTTTTTCTTTTTTTTTTTTTTTTTTTTTATTGACGTGGGGTACTCAGAAAAGCTTATAGAAAGGGGTATTATGAAGCTTATAAAAAGGGTCACAGCTGTCGAAAGTTTGGGAAACACTGTTATACGATACGTGATAGTAGAGACTTTCAAATAACGTTGGCGGTCAAGAAAAAGGGACAGAATTGAATTTGCAGCAAAATGAGGATGTTGACAAACTTCCCTCCCTTCGAGCTTATAACAAGTTCAGCTTGAAAAACGGAACTTATGGAAAATAATCTTACAACTTTCTGACGGCTACATTACGGCAACGCAACGTGTCAGAATCTCTCAGAAATTTTCAAACCACATCGTAGCAACACTGCCGCAGCCGCCCCGATCTTTCTCCGACCGACTTCTTTCATACCCGAGAATTAAGACTGCACTCTAATTTCGTCGTTTTGGAAGCATCCTGGCTGTCCAAAGCGGCTGTGGGCAGTGCTACCGATCTAACGACTCATGACGAGATATCTCGTCCATAGCCTGCTCAACCGCAGGGTGGTTAAAGGAGATTGCCGTCGAGGGCTCTGAAGTGGCCGGGGTAAAACTGCTGCGAAAAATATGTAGGCCGTCATCGGCATTACTTTGAAGAATTTTACCGATTTTGATATTATCAACAGTCATTCAGGGTAACTTTAAACCAAGTTATATCTTTTAGTATATTTGACTAAATAAAGAAACTAGGAGGTCCAGTGCTACATTCAGCTAAATAAAGGTCATGAAATCAGTTCAGTATCCTTAATTTTAAAACTAAGTACAAATATACTAAAAAATATTATGTGGTTCAGTGTTAACTTGCATGGTTAAAAGTTACCCTGAATAACTGTGCTAAATTCGTACCGATATCGTCAATAAATTTTTGTACAAAAAAGCTATTTCATGATTTTTGGGGCGCACCTTATATTTTTCATTGGAACGATCAATGAATCTGAAATGCTTTCTTGCATTTTGGAAGAATCTTAGTGTTTGGTGATATTTACGACATTGATACCGCTTGATCAAAATGCTTATCAATTTTAAAAATTAAAAAAAAGTCTAAAAAAATTAAAATATGTCTTAAAATGACGAGGATTTCTTTGAGTTCGAAGACTGCGTGAGAGCAGTTCAAACAATTTGAGTACGTTATAAGACGAACAAAAATGAAGAAATCTTTGAAAAGAAAACAGGGCAGTAGGCGACAATTCAGAAGAACATGAAATATTGAATATAGTGAAAATCGTACAACAAATTGCTGAAACTGTCAAAATGAACCCCTCCGGGCAAAAGAAAAAAACGTTTCGTATCGGTGCCTTAGGTTTTTCTCAGCTTTTCACTGCTGCGCATCAAAGCAGAGGGAAAAAACAACATAGAGAAACCGATTCTCTGTTTACCGGAGGATACTGAAAAGTCGAAATAGACGAGTTTGCGGTCTTCTTTCGAGCAGTTATAAAATAGTAGATAGGGTCAGGTGGGGTAAAATGGTTCAATTTTAGCTGTTTTCATATTTAAAGTTTCATAGCAGCAAAACCAGAAACATTTCCCATTTCTTTTCAATTTCATCTTAACATTGAACTCCTTTAGATCAATTTTATGTAGTTTTAATATTTATTTTTTAATTATGAAATAGTTTAACTGAGCTTATAAAGTTGTGACCTGATTTACTCCATCGTGGGGTAAAATGGGTCATAAAGCAGAATAATGCTGAAAACAGTTATTTATTACTTTGAAATTGAAAAAAAAAAAGCAAGTAACAAATTTAACAACATTTTGAATTATAATTACATTGAAATGTTAAAATAATATTGTTCCAGATTGTTATATATTGGTTCCAATAACACTTCAACAACATCACTTCTCTCTACCACATCAACACGATCCTTTTTAGGAAAAACATTCAAAAAAAATTTCTTTTACTGTAATTTCAATAAAATAAACAACATACATTGTTCAAATTTAGGAATTTTCTGCAGTGAGGTGCAACAGAGTAAATTTTAAAACAATAATAGAATAGAACTAGCTAAGCCTAACCATGACCCATTTTGCCCCATCCAAACTGGTGTAAAAAATTCAATATTTTTTTTTTTTTTTTCTTACATGCTCGACTGTAATTGTTCTCCAAAGTTTCTTTGTGCGGATATCCTTTAAATTTGGGTTGTAATTTAATAAAATATAGAGATTTTTAGAAGTTGGTAAACCATGTGTTTAGCACACTATCATCCAAAAATTACAAAAATATTTTTTTTGTGTTGCCATGTTTAAGAACCTAACTTTTTTTAGAATGAAAAATGTTGCCAACACATTGAAATATAACATAAAAAATATTGGTTTAAAAATATCAATTTCAAGTTCAATTATTTTGAGTTTTTTATCAAGTGACCCATTTTACCCCATGACCCATTTTACCCCATCCTACCCTAAGCACTGTCTAATTCTTTGATTTCTTGTGTTACCTGAATTTTCCCACCTTCGATTGTATTTGCATAATCTAGAGCAGAGATGGCGAGCCGTTTTCGTTTAATGTTCCAGTTAAATTACGGTTTATTATTTTCAGGTGTCCAATCACTAGTTATCTTTCTTTTTCAAAATCATCTTTAACCCCTTTCCGCATTTGCCCGTGTCTGACACGGGCGAAAGTTACCGGAAAATTTGCCCATGCCAGTGCGTTATTTTATTTCTAATGCCTTTCTAGATACCTTCACACTCTGCTTGTATAACATTTTTTCTTTATGTAATTTTTACCCCACCCCCCACAACCTGAAATTGCAAAGAATAACTTACACTATAGTACTAGTTTTTCAGAAGAAAAAAAAAAAAAAAAAAAACTCGTGCTTTAAGGGGTTAAAGACTATCTATTTTCGCAAAGTAGCAGCTAGTCTCGAAAGTTTTTTCCTTTTTAGCCTACTTTCCCGTAAAAGTAAAAAAAATAATAATAAAGCATGAAAGAAATCTTAATGTATCGTGAAAATATCGTTAGAAATCAAGAAAAGTCAAAAATAAATTAAGTAATTAAATAAAGATTGAAAAATAAAAAATTTGAAAGTAGGGTTTTGAGATGGGGAAAAAGTGTGTCTGTCGGTCTGTCGGTCTGTCTGTCGGTTTGTCGGTCTGTCCCCCCCTAATAACTTTTGAACGAATTGTCCGATTCAGAAAATTCTTTTTGCATTCGAAAGATCTCGGCGAGGACATCTCATTTCCTTATTTTACTTTTTGATTTGAACAATTTTTTGTTCAATTTTGAACAGTTCAAAAAATGTTAACATTAGCGCCTATGGGCGAAAATGAAGCAAATTATGTAAACTCTGGGTACAAGATCCAAGTTCCAATGAACAAGCTCACTGGAAGAAGTTCTTGGCATGAAATATTTATTTGAACAATTTTTGTTCATTTTTGAACAGTTCAAAAGAAAATTTAACATAGTGCCTACGAGGAAATTTTAATCCTATATAAATCCTGATCTAACGGGCCGATTTGCTTGGAACGAACTTTATCGGAAAGCTCTTATGACGTAGAACATGTGTACAGATAAAAAGTTCATCTAGAACTAACGAGCCTATTTTCTTATGAAATTTTTTGATCGGGATTTTCAAGAATATTTTTGAATTATTGAAAGATTAAATGAATAAAAAAAATAATGAATGAATAAATGAGTGAATAAATACATGAATGACTGAATAAATGAATGATTGAACGAATATGTATTAACCGTTGAAAAAGGCATATTTGGAGCAATTAAGAACTAAAGCTAAACGAGAAAGAGAGAGAGATAGTTAGATTATAAATTTGAAGCTGGTGTATACGGGAAAGTAGGCTCGTATAGTTCTAGACGAAACTTCTTGTTTAGCCTACTTTCCCGTAAAAGTAAAAAAATATATATTAAAGCATGAAAGAAGGCTTAATGTACCGAAAAATATCGTTAAATATGAAGAGAAGTCAAAAATAAGTGAAGTAATTAAATAAAGATTGAAAAATAAAAAATTTGAAAGTAGGGTTTTGAGATGGGGAAAAAGTGTGTCGGTCGGTCTGTCAGTCTGTCTGTTTGTCGGTCTGTCTGTCCGTCTGTCGGTCTGTCTGTCTGTCGGTCTGTCGGTCTGTCCTCCCCTAATAACTTTTGAACGAATAGTCCGATTCAAAAAATTCTTTTTGCATTCGAAAGATCTCGGCAAGGACATCTCATTTCCATATTTTACTTTTTGATTTGAACAATATTTCGTTCAATTTTGAACAGTTCAAAAAATTTTAACATTAGCTCCTATGGGCAAAAGTGAAACAAATTATGTAAACTCTGGGCATAAGAGTCGAGTTCTTATGAACAAGATTACTAAAAAGTTCTCGAAGGAAAATATTTTTTGAGTTGAACAATTTTTGTTCATTTTTGAACAGTTCAAAAAAATTAACGGTACTTTTTCCTTTATCCCGGCGCAGGCGATAATGTCGCCAATAATGATTCAACGAACGCCAAACGGTATACCTCCGCTGGTAACGTTTTGCGTGTTTTGTTGCCTTGGCGAGATTTGCGCCGGGATAAAGGAATTCATTTTGAAACACTTCAAAAAAAAAAGAAAAAAACAAGAAGTTCCGTCTAGAACTATACGAGCCTACTTTCCCGTATACACCAAATTCAAATTTATAATCTAGCTATCTCTTTCTCTCTCTTTCTTATTTATCTTTAGTTCTAATTATTGAAAATATACCTTTTTCAACGGATAATACATATTCATTCACTCACTCATTCATTCTTTCATTTATTCAGCCATGCATTTATTCATTCATTCGTTACCTCATTCAAGTGTTTATTCATTCACTTACGCATTCATGTATTTATTCACTCATTTATTTATATTTTCATTTATTCAATAATTTATTCATCCATTCTTTTCCTCATTCATTTATTCATTGATTTATTCTTTCACTCTTTCATTTATTCATTCATTCATTATTTCACTCATTGAGTCAGAGAAATATCCTTGAAAATCCCGATCAAAAAATTTCATAGCAAAATAGGCTCGTAAGTTCTGGATACACTTTCTATTTCTACATGTTCTACATTATAAGAGCTTTCCGATAAAGTTTGTTCCAAGCAAATCGGTCCGTTAGATCAGGATTTATATAGGGTTGAAATTTCCCCGTAAGCTCTGTGTTAATTTTTTGAACTGTTCAAAAATGAACAAAAACTGTTCAAATCAATATTTCACGCCGAGAACTCCTTTCAATAAGCTTGCAATAGGAACTTGGCTCTTGTGCCCAGAGTTTACAGAATTTGCTTCAATTTTGTCCATAGGCGCTAATGTTAAAATTTTTTGAACTGTTCAAAATTGAACAAAAAATTGTTCAAATCAAAAAGTAAAATATAGAAATGAGATGTCCTCGCCGAGATCTTTCGAATGCAAAAAGAATTTTTCCAATCGGACAATTCGTTCAAAAGTTATTAGGGGGGGACAGACCGACAGACAGACAGACAGACCGACAGACCGACAGACACACTTTTTCCCCATCTCAATACCCTACTTTCAAATTTTTTATTTTTCAATCTTTATTTAATTACTTCACTTATTTTTGACTTTTCTTGATTTTTAACGATATTTTCACGATACATTAAGCCTTCTTTCATGCTTTATTATTATTTTTTTTTTACTTTTACGGGAAAGTAGGCTAAAAAAAGAGATTAACATTAGGGCCTACGGGGAAATTTAATTCTTTATAAATCATGATCTAACAGACCGATTTGCTCGGAACAAAATTTATCGGAAAGATGTTTGGCCGTAGAACATGTACAGATACGAAGTTCAACCAAAAGGGAACGAACCTATTTTCTTATGAAATTTTTTGATCGGGATTTTTAACGATATTTTCGAATGAATGAATGATTAAATGAATGAGTGATGGAATAAACGAATAAATGAGTGAATAAATCAGTGAATAAATAATAAAATAGATAAATGAATGTATGAAGTGAAACATAAATAAATGAGTGAATAAATACACAAATGAGAAAAATGAATGAATAAATAAACGAATGACTGAACAAATGAAAGAATGAGTGAGTGAATGAATATGTATTAACCGTTGAAAAAGGCATATTTGAAGTAATTAAGAACTAAAGTTAAATGAGGAAGAGAGGGAGAGAGAGAGTTAGCTAGATTATAAATTTCAAGTTGGTGAATACGGGAAAGTAGGCTCGTATAGTTCTAGACGGAACTTCTTGTTTATTTTCCTTTTGTCTTTCTTTCTTTTTTGAAATGTTTTTAATGAATGTAAATGAATAAAAAGAATTTAATATGTGGGTGTGCGCTGAAATGTCTTTTGCGTGCCACACTGGCACTCGTGGCATAGATTCGCCATCTCTGATCCAGAGCCTTCCGTAATAGTAAAGCAGTAAACATAGAAATTGACTTACTTTCGCCGAAAATTAGGTGATGCGTTTTATTTATTAAAATGCCGAAGTGCACTAGTTGTTAAAAAGCAGCCATTTTTTCTTGCTTTGCGCAGTAACGACTAGTGACATATCATTTTCACACAAGAGTTACTGAGCCCCCTATCATCAACCTCATTAAAAGTAGATAACGAATTACAATTACGCGTTATATCGAGATAACACCCAATAAACAATCATTTTGATGTTCCGGCTTTCGTCCGAAGCGATTTCCCGTGAATGATGCATTTTCGTTACCAACCGAAGCCGAATCCAAGCTGGGAGTCTATGGTGAAATGTTTATTTTAAGTTGACTGCAGTTCGTTTGCTGTGCGAGCTGTTTATTTAACGGGAGTGGTAAAGTGGGAGAGGCCACTCGGCGCTAACGAACGCGTAAACTCTTTATTTTGGCAGTTCATTTTTACGGAATGCGAAACTGTATGGAAACTGTCCGAGTTGAAACTGAAAGGTGATAAGTACAAAAAAATTTGTTTAGTTTTTTCATTACATGGAAGGTACCAACTTAAAAATGAGCAGTCTTCAAGAAGTTTTTTCCCCCTAGGCCATGCCCCATGTCATCCTGCAGTAAAATATGACTGTCTTCGTAAAAAAAAGAACCAGAATTGAGTACCTAGATTTTAGTTATTATTGGAGGAAAAGTATCAGATAGGTGAAAATATTTGTTTCATCCCATCGGCAAGTTTGGTTTTAAGGTAAGTCGACACATATGCGCGCTTTCTTTATTCTAGTGGATATTTTTTGGGACTCATGTCCTTATTATATTAGGGATGCTTAGAAACAGTTGTCTTTACTCAAATGGGGGGCTTTAGGGGATGTTTCTTTATTGTAGCAGAACGATTCAGGGGCCATTGTTCTTCATCGAATGGGAATTTTTGAAGAGAATACTGCTCTAATCCTGATGGTAATTTTTAGATGTGGTGTTGTCTATATTGTAAATGTGATTTTTACGGATTCTTGATATCATTTTGGATATCATTAATTATCCTGATGCATTTGTGCATTTTAGTTACTGTTGCTCTTACCCTAATAACCATTTTTTATGAACTGTTGTTGGTATTTTAACGTGGATTTTTATGGTCTATAAGGAATTTTTTTAAGGCCTATTTTTAATGCAATCGTGAATTTTAAGGAGCTTTACTATGAAATGGGATTTTTAAGGACTGTTGCCCGTCTTGTACTTGGAGTTTTTAAGAAATTTTTTCCTTATATATTTACAAAAGAATTTTGGACATGTGTCACTTAGCCTGCGAATTATGCAATATTATCCACGCAAAGCCGGGCATGTCAGCTAGTTATTAATAAAAGAAAATAATAATAATTATTATTATTATTAATATAAAGAAAATAATAACTAGCTAATGCACCGCAGAACAGATGTGGGGTATAAGTTCAAAATTAAACTTGAGAATGATCGCTTGTAATATAAACAAAATAAGGTGTTGCCATTCCAAAAAATAAAAAATCAAAAATTGAGTTATGAAGGGAAATATTTTTTAATAAATAGAAATAAATTTGTTAAAGATCGTAAGTTACGATAATAAATACAGTCGAACCTCGTTAGCTCGACACATAGATAAGTCGACTACCTCGGTAAGTCGACATTTTTTCTCCTAATGGTTGGCCTAATGCTAATTTCAATGGGCGAAAAACTCTCTAACTTGACACACAATAGTACAGGAACCCCTGTAAGTCGACCTCCATTTTGTATTCTTTTTTAACGTTTTCTTCCCGTATTTTTTCACGGTGTACAATTCTGAGAATTTTACCGTGATGTTTCTTCGTCAATAAATCAGTGCTTTTCTGGAAACTATTCCTTTAATATTCCCTTATTCCCCTTGTACCCTGGGGAGCCTCACCATTTGTGAGTAATGCGTGAATATTGACTCTGAACTGATCACTTCGGGACCTCTAGAAGATAGAGGTATCTTAGAAACTATAAGCCAAACTGTAAATCTGTTAAATGCTGAAAACGTATTAAGTTCGGACAAAGATGAGCAAGTTGCACTTCCGTCTAGGCGCAAGACATTGAAAGCTGTAGATGCTTTCTACGAACACAAGAAAAAAAGTGAATTGCAAATTAGCAAGCTTAATAGCGTTGAGGAATTTATGCTTTCTGTTCAGAGGGAAAAACAAACAAAAATTACGGATTTTTTCTCATGAGGTGTTCTGATTTGATGTACCATGTTTATATATTTATTTATTTGTAAAGTGTAACTTTAAAATAAAAAAAAAATAATAGATAAATAATAAATGGGGACAATTTCATTCACTACAATTGGTTTTTATAACTTGAATGGTAAGTAAATAATAACACAGACCAATATTAGGTATTGATATTTCAGAACCTCGGTAACTTGACACCCGCTTATCTCGACATGTTTTCGTGTCCCCTTGGGGTGTCGAGTTATCGAGGTTTCACTGTACAAATATTATTTTACTTTTCCATGATAACCATTAAACAAATTTTTAAATATCGTTTTACTATAGTTTGCTTTTCCCATGCATGATGTCAGTATCGTACCGTACCGCAAAATTTAATCGTAACCGGTCCCCATAGTGACAGTTTAAAATCGTAGAAAAGGCTTTAACATTCATACAGCTTAAGGAAAAATCGCTAGATATAAACAAACTAAAGTGTTGCCACTCCAGAGAATCGGAAATTATAAATTTTGTCATGAATGGAAATAATTTTTAATAAATAGAAATAAATTTGTTAAAGATCGTAAGTTACGATAATAAATAGAAATATTATGTTACTTTCCCATGATAATCATCAAACAAATTTTTAAATGTCGTTTTACCTTTTTAGTTTGTTTTTGCATGATGTCAGTATCGTATCGTACCGCAAAATTTAATCGTAACTGGTCCGCTAAGTGAAATATATATATAGATTATTATTATTCATGTAAAGAAAATAATATTAATAATGATAATTATTTTTATTATTATTATTATCATTATTTTCCTTAAGGATGCATTAAAAATTTTCAAAAAATCATAGTGTGGTGGAAAGGGATAGTTAAAACGAGTGATTTCAAAAATTACAACTTTCTTTTCTTTCCTTTTCTTTTTCTTTGCTTTTCAAATACGCATCAAAAGAAAAGGAATTCTTCCACGTGCATATCAAAAACGGAAAATAATCTTCCAAAAAAATCTAAGCCTTTACCGTACTTGTACGTAGTACCTGCCCTCTAAGCTGTCCCAAATAGCACCCATTTTCGAAATAACATGTTCATTGTTTACTCTATAATTTTTCGATACAATTCTTAAAAACTATTATGTTCATATCGAACAGATTTAAAGCTACATTTTAATAGCAAAGAAAGAACGGAAAAAGATTTCGAAAAAGCAATCCAAGAACTACAATACGTGAACGTCATATTTATTTTATTTTCAAATGAAAAAAGAAAAGCAAAAAAGCTAGGAGGAACTAAACAGATGTTACACAAGCAAGTTGTTAAACAGAAAAATTCCAAGTATTATATACGGCGTGCGAAACAAATTAGTCTGACACATTCCATCCATGTTCCTACTGCGGCGGCACGCAGATCCAATATTGGGAATTTTTAATTGAAATGACAATCTAAACCGCAAGGAGTGCAACCATTCTTAATTACTTTGACTTCATCAAAACAATCTCCCGAGAAATGCGATAATGGTGCACAGCGTGTTCGCCAACCGTCAGAGGAGATCTTGCGAACAGGTTCGCTGGGAGTTCTTCCACAAGACTTCCGTATAATCAGACAGAAAGAGATTGGATTACAGGGCTCGATTAATGAACTTGAAAAAGAAGCGTAGGCTATTAAGCGACTCACGCCAGCCCGAGAGAGATGTAAAGTGCCTTTGAGGAAACTTTCTTCAAGCACGAGGCTTACATTTCATGCAAAAGAGGGACGTTCTGTTTTATTAGTAAGACGAGACGGGCAAGTAGTGTTTATCAGGGTTATTTAATGAAGGAGATTGCGCGACTTGCTTTAAGAAAACAAGACTGTCGAAGAATTCGAACGTTTGGATAAGAAAAGAGTTTATAAATAAGATGAATGTACTTTTTGAAATCTTGCACTCTGATTGGATCTTTTAAATTATACAAAGCAAAACTCCATCTCAATCTTAAACGGGGCGAGGAGCAGTGGATCAATTAGTTTTTGCTTAGAGTAGGAGCAGAGTCAGAGCACGGAAGTTTGTCGTGTTCCAGTGCTCTGATATACATATATATATATATTTTTCAAATTAGAATTTCATTAAAACTTTCAAAATTAGTTTAGCCATAAATCTTTTGGACGAACAACAACAAAGAATAAAAAGAAATTTTTCATCAGTAAGTTTAAACAAAAATAAATAAAAAAAAAATAAATAAAAGGTGGAGATGAACAAATCTAAAACATACTTTTACTGCTTAATAAAAATAACGTACCTGAAACTAACAAATTTAATAAACAAGTAATATGAATACTTCACATACTACTCAGAACAACGAAGTGGAGCAGAAGCGGAGTTGGAATAAATAATTAGATGTTGAAGAGGAGTTGAAGTGGAGCAACTCAAAAAAGTTGTTGCTCCACCTCTTTAATTTTCAAAAGCTTAGAATTTTTCAAATATTCCACAGTCAATATAAAGGGAGCTTATAGGGTTACAATGCACATCGATAAATGCTTCTATTTCTCGAATATCTTATAAGCAATGTTAGATATTTTGTTTCAAAATTGACAATATTATATTGACAGGTTTCACGAAATACTAACTAAAGCGAAGATTAGGCAGCCTAGACCGGTAGAAGGCTATACGCAAGGCAGTAGAGCTACAACACAAGAAGGGAGGAAAAGTTTGAAAAGGCATGAATATTTATTTGTTTTATCTTTAATATGTTATAATGCAGCATGACTTAGCATGTTTGAAAACATTTCATTTTAATAAGAGTTCCCCGGTTATTGTTTTGATTAAGTAGGAACATACCACTTCTCGGTTTTGATGGTAAGATTTTCCATGGAACGGATTCTGATTTGGCAGAGAACCGTTTTCACAGACAGAAGTGTGAGCGCATCGAACTGGAAATCCAACTACAAAACAAGTTCTGTTCTTCTTGTTTTCTCTCTTTTTTTATTCCTTTGAACTTTAGAAATTTGAGGCACATAATTAATCCTTAATAACAGCCACGTGCGAAATATTCTACCGATGAATTATATGCATTTATTGCTAAAAGAGCGGGAGCATAGTGTCGCTTTCTCCCTTTTCACTTTTCGCTCATATGACACAGACAATCACTTCCCCACTATAACGATTTAAGCGGCCAATGGCCACTTCATTCCTGTGACATACTTTCCAAAATCACTCTGAATGTAGTGTAAAACCAATATTCTTAGATTAAACTATAATGCTCAGCTAACAGTTAAACCTATTAGGTTTCGTATCTATATACAAATAGGCAAAAACAAAACAGTTAAGAACCATTTTCTTCTTGGTTTTCCAACTAATTTTGTTACTTTTTTTTTGTTATTAGCTATTGATGAGTTTTAGTGATATAAATTACAAAATTGTGGTAACAGGTTACTATTAGGTTATTATTTCCTTTTTTCTTTTGTCAGGCAAGTCTTATTTATAATTGTAATGTTATATTGTTGTAGATAGCTGATGGCAACATGTCTTGGTTGAGTAAATTATAAGGTAATAAATACAAAACTCATTGTTAAAAAGAGTTTTTTGCCATTAAGCAGTAACATTAAAAGCAATAATAATAATGGGTTTGACTGAAGGCTTCTGTGAAAAAACGGAATGATAAATGAGAATAGTGTATGACCGCTAACATTTAAGTTTTATTCATCTGTCAATCAGTACGAAATCGGCAGAACTACAAACGGCTATATCTATGAGTGCAATTGGCCCTGCGGCGACAATGATTTACAATACGTTTGATTAAAGTGAGGATGATTAAAATAAACTTGACGATATAATGGCAAAAATCGATGAATAATACTTATATAATTATATAAGTACAATAATGTTTTCAATGCTAAATTTAACTATTACGGTCGAATTTCGACTGTTGGACCTAGGCTGAACTTGATCCAGTTAGTTAACTGTTACGGATCAGGCTGTTTCATTTCTGGAAACATTAAAAGAACCGACGTCGCACTTTTTCCGCCGTTAATGGCGCCAGTGCCCGACCCAGAAAAGTTTGTTCACATCATTTTAAAGCCTCTTTTTGCTAATACGATGTCTTTTCCTGGTTTGCGGAAACGTTCAGATGAATATTTTTTTAGGAAAGTCGTCCTGTCTCTGTTTTTAATGTAATTTTTAAAGATTTTTCAGTCAATTAATTTTTTCTAATGAAAATGAGATACTTTTCCGTTTCGGGGAGGTTGGCAATGATTATTTTTCGTTTTTCGCCAAATCAAACTACTTTAGAATTTTAGGTTGCGGTTGACGATGTTTAAATATTTTTCTCGAAAACAAACTCCAGGCACAAAACAAATTTGTTTGGCCAAAAAATAAATAAAAAAATAAATAAATGAAAAAAAAGATAATAATAATAACCATCGCCAGCACACCCCAAAACGGAAAAGTACCGAAAGTTATTCTTTTTTCAGTAGTAATTACATTCTTAACTCTGAAATAAATTAAATTTAATGATATTCGACTTATTCAGCCTTGGTTGGACGAACTCTAGTCCTTGTAATTCCTAGATTGCTGCTTACATACAATAAGCGTTAATAAATTGCAACAATTTCTAAAAATTGTAGCATTTAGCGAAAGCGCAAAAGGTCTTAGTGAAGTTTAGGATGAAAGTCGCATTCGCGTGTATATGATTTCGGAGTTATGAAGAGCCGTTTATCCTGTGTAAAGAAATATAGAAGGAGGATGCGGAATATAAAACGAGGAGAGAAAAAAAAGAGAAATATATCGCTTCTGTGTGCGCGTAGGTATGTGTGTGTGTTCTAAAGCCACACCATTTGACGGATTGGAAGGAAATTTGGCGCAAAATTTAATCATCCCCTGAAAAAGGTAACGCACACACACACGCAAAGCCAGTCCAATTCGAAGATTCTACTTAGTGTTTTTTTTAATTCCAATTTAAAGATTTCTTTTGGCATTTAAAAAATATAAAAAAAAAACATCTTGTCTTCTAAAATGTATATCATTCTGAAGCTGATAAAGAACTACGTCTAATGGAATTTATTCGAAAACCCTACAATAAATAGAACACGAGTTATTGCCCGGCATCTAATTTCTTCGACGGAGGATAAAGCGAAGCCTTTAATTAAATGAAGACTACGGAAAGAATGAATTCCAATAAATCATTCATTGTTGGTAATTTAAAAATAGACCCGAGAATTTACTTTAACCCCTTAACGCATTTGCCCGTGTTTAACACGGGCGAAAGTTACCAGCAAATTTGCACATGCCTGTGTCTCACACGGGCGATCTTGCGTTATTTTATTTCTAATGCCCGTCTGAGATCCGTTTTCCCTTTGTTTGTATAATAATTTTTTTTATATAACTTTTATCCCTCCTCCAGCTCTCTAGTCTTCCCTACAACTGAAATTGCCAAAACCAATTTATAATATACCTATATATTCATTTTCTGTCAAAAAAAAAAAAAAAAACCTCGATCATTTCTTACCCAGTTTTTCCGAAAAAAAACTAGTCCTTCAACTTAAGGGCCGTGGTAGCCTAGTGGTTAGCACGTCGGACTTCCACCTGGAAGGTCGCGCGTTCGATACCCACTGAAGACCACCATGTATACTTGGGGATATGTGCATGCAAAATCCGTAGACCCCACTACCTTTCCCGTGCGTAAGCAATCCTAAGGCCTCGGCTAACAGGTAGGGGTCTGGTGGAGAAAAGTCCTTCAACTTAGTTGTTAATTTTCTGAGACCAGGTTTCATTCTGTTTTGCACTTCTCATTTAATAGCGGAACATAAATAGGGCTATTTTTTTTTTTCTCATTTGATAAAGAAACGTAGATGAGGCCGATATTTTCTCTCAATATTATTATGCAGTGGGCGACGCCGAATAACTTCACTAGTTCTGATATAGGAAATGGAGCAACTTCTCAAAAAATAGTTGAATTTTGTAACACGCGTAGTCAACACACTTCAAATTGCCTTTGCTACATTAGCACACAAAATAGGGCCCCACTTTGAATGACTGGCTTCAAAAAGTATAATTTAACTTATTAACCGAAAGAATTTAATTTTGTTTTCAGAGAAACCTACACTCAAACTCTTATTATAATCGCTTTTAAAATAACTGCTTAATAGCAACAAACTCTTTTTAACAATGAATTTTATATTTATGAAAAATAAGTTTTATAATGAAATGAAGCTAACATTATTAACACAGAGTTGAGGAAACTTAATTATTGTTAAAGCCTTCAAAAATCGATAATAAAAAGCTTATATCAAGCGTTCTTATTGACTTGAAAACTTCGAACAACTTCCATCTTGGCAGAAAAATCATCGCTTTTGATCGATATATTATGTGCAAAGTTTCTTTCACCCACATATTGGGGAATTTATGTGGAAATTTTGCCTAAACTTTGAATAAAAAAAGAACTATACGTTGGATTTTTTTTCTAACGAGCTCATAAACCTTCTCCGAGCTAATAGCGATAAAATGTGAAATTTTCAACGAAATCTAACAGGTAGTTATCCTACGAGATTAGAGACGTCATACACACATCATGTTTTATATATATATATATAGATTTCTCAATAATTTTCCCAACAAAGACATATTAAGCCAAACCATTTGAATTAAAAGAAAAATACTTTTTCTTCACCCATGACGTTCTTTCTAAAGAACAAGTGTAGCCAAATCGATGAGCGACATTTGAGTTTAGGCGACCCTCTAGAGATTTTTAAAAAAATCATTAAACTCGGGTCATTTTGTCAAAAGTTATGGATGAAAAAGCAAAAAAATCGCTACATTTCTGCTTATAACTTTTTTTTCTTATCGAAGGTACGGGACCTATGAGACTATCGAGCGATTAAAAAACGAGTCCTCAAAATCGGTTCATAAAGCGAGAAGTTATCGTTAAACAAAAAAAAAAAACAAACCAACAAAAAAAAAAAAAAAAAGTACATTACGTTTGAACTGGTAACTTCCTCTTTTGTGTGAAGTGGGTTAAAGAAACACTTTTTTTTTTTTTTTTTGTATATTTCACCAGCAGAATGAACAATTTAAAATTTGAAACTTCTAAGATCAGTTTGCAATTGAGTTTTTAAAGGCAGAAATTCAATAAATTGCCCACCACAAATTCCAACTTTTTTCTAGGAAAATATTTCTAAGCAACGTCATTTTCAATGTGAAATATTTATATTATTTGGTCTAATTCTTATAGAGGGGCGTAGTACTTTAAATTAAAAAACTAAATGATAAGTTAAGAGTAAAATTAATTATCGTAACACAAGAAATTTCTTTACTGATGAATTATCAGATTAAAAAAAAATTGTATTTTCTGCACTTTAAAAGAGAGCGTTTTTATTAGAAAATAATTTTACAGATATTCAGAGTTTTTAATAGATTTTAAAAAAAACAAAGCGAAAAGAAAAAAACTGGCATCTTGGATGGAAAACATGATTGTTTCAAATGAACAGAAATGTCCGTCGAGACGTATTTAAGAACCTTGAAATGTAAAAGATTCAAATAACTATTGTGCAATTTTATATCTGACGGACAATAATTTTTCGTGTATGGGGGGGGGGGGGGATCAATTGGTTACAATGAAGCTTTGTTCCACAAAGCATGCATTTCTTTTCTTTGTATGTCTATGTTAGTAATTTAAATAAAAGACAAAATGCTGAAAAACACTTTTAAAACAATTTTTTAAAAAAAACGTATTTTAAGCATTTATTTTTTAAAAAATGATATATGTTTAGACTTAGAAAAACATGACATTTTTGGCAAAAATAAAAAATCATTCCGTCGAAAAAAAAAAAGTGGGCAAAACTTAAAATAATTATAACAATTATTAATAACATTAAAATTACATCCTTTTTCTGTTTTTCATCGCAGTTTGTTACCTTAGAATTGCTAATAATGACATGCAATGTAAAAAAGTATTATTGATGAATCTAGCTTCACTGCAGTTAAATAAATTATTGTTCCTCGTCTCAAAAAGTCATTCCGCCACAGCCACACATAGAATTGTCCTACCCTAAAGTCAGCGTGTGAAATACAAATGCGAATAAGACAGATTTTTGAGAATAAAATACTGATTCTGCTTCTTCCCAATAAGTTTGTATCATATTCACTCACCTGCCTTTCTCTTTCATTTCGCTCTTCTCCAAGAGTTACTAAACAATTCCAGAAAAAAATGATTAATGCAATACAAATAAGTCCAAATGGTCTTTCTTTCATTGCTCTTTATCGGAAAAGAATCGGAAATGTTTGAGAACAAACCATTCACAAGAATCACCTCGTTGAGAATCCGCTATTTCAATGAATCATTCGTCCGTGGAATAAAAGTCGTCTGCTTCACAGTGAAGTTGGAGTGGAAGTGAATGTTAGCAAACCGCGTGGTAGAAAAAGAAAGAAAGAGAAAAAAACATATTTACGGTGATGATGAAGCGGGAAAAAAGAACTTAAAGTATCAAAGAGGATGTTTTTTTCCCCCATTAGAGAAGGCTGTAAAGTCAGAGATTAAAAAGAAAATCATATTGTCACGATGATAGACTTTTAAAAAGTGCAATTAAAAAAATACAATTACTGCACTTTTCATTTAGTAGCAAGTAAGGGATGGACTGATGTAATGGAGCAACACAGCGAAGAGTAGTGCACATCCGACTAATAAGGATATAATATTTTAAATTTTGCCAAAATAAAAATGCCTTATTAAGAGACGTGACCCCCTCTAAACCAAACATAGACCGTAAGTAGATGAGCTATTCTATTCAACTGCTAATATAAACTCTGAGGAGAACATGACGTTAGTTAATTTTTAAAGTAAAAAATGCAAAAAATAGTGCATAACTGGTAAAGGCAATTAATTACATTGGATAATTCTACTTTTTCTACCAGCTTCTCTAATACTTACATGTTTACAAAGTTTTTTTTTTTTTTTTTAACACTACCCGTGGCTGCTACAACAAGGAAAGGTCGTTCGAGAAAATGAAATTAATTACAAATTTTCACATTACGAAAAATTTAGATTGGTAAAAATAATTAAAATGCGATTTTTGATGAATAATCATAAAAATAAATCTTTTTAAATTTTAAGCTCTCTATAACCTCTCTTATCCGAAACTCTTTTATCGGAACACTCTCCTAAACCGAAATCTATTTTAAAGCGGTTTTCTTCCTTAAACCCGATGTAAGTGAAACTAACCGGAAAATCGAAATGTAATTTTTTTTAGATGTAATTGATCAAGGGGGAATCAAGGGGTATCAGAAAAAACATTACAGGATTGTTTTGTTCCCCCTCAGAAAATAGGATTGTTGTTTTTTCAAGGTTCTTTATTAGGAAAATACTTTTCGAATGTGATTGTCACGGAATTCCTGTGGTCAAATTTTGAAACTCTGTGGCTAAAAAAGACTGCATCATATGAGCCAAACAACAGTACCAGAGGTCATTGTTTGCTTAGTGGTTACGATTGTCGAAGAAAAGGGATTTTATTCAAATATATTTTGTATTTTTTAAGCAATGGTTTTGAAAATGTATTTGTGCAACAGGTTTTATTTCTTTTTTCTTAATACATATTAATCTTTAACTAACAATGAGACTTCTATCTACAAATTTGTTTTTCGAGCTTCATATGTCTTGTCTAAATGAAAAAAAAAATCATCATTACCAATTACTTAATTAAATTTATTTAAAATATTGTTTCCTGCCAATTGTAAGCAAAAGTAATACTTAAATTCAATATCTTGACATATTATGTACTTATATGCAAAGTACTTCCTTAGAAAGTTAGATCCAAAAGGAAAGCAGGAACCAGCTTACAAAGTTCCCTATACTAAAAATTTTTGGTGTTACTGAACATTATTTTTGGTATTCAGTCGGTGTAAAGTTGAAAATTATTCATTTTTTGATGAAGTTTAATTTCTTTTAAGTGTCTGTCTAAAAAAATACACAGCAGCATGTTTTTTAGCATATGTTGTTCGTTAACTTATCTACGCATTAAAAATTTATTACGATTGCCCATTTATCCTATTTTCACAGAAATGAGCAAAGTCCGACAAAAATGCGAAAATCTTTGGAGCCAGGGAAAATTTTTAGGAGCCAGCTATAATATTTCCATTTGTCGCCACCTGAAAAACTAGTCGCCAAGGCATTTTTTTAGTCGCCCGGGCGACCTGGAGCCCGGGATTTGTCGGACCTTGGAAATGAGCAATCGCAAGGAAATTTCGATACTCAACGGAGTTAACAAATTTCATGGGCTAAGAAACGTTACACTGTTCATATTTCTTTAGACAACCACATTAAAAAAAACTTAAAAGCACATCCAAAATGAATTATTTTCAATTTTATACACCGAAAATCGTGATCAGTAACACCAAAAATGGTAGCAACTAAACGCATAATTTTTACAGTGTAGTCTAAAAAAGTCCCTACATTAAAACAATGAAGATCTACTATTTTATGAGTTTGAAATGTCATGTGATTAATTTATCACCGAGTATCATTTCAGAGAAGGATGTAATAAAGAGCTTTCAGTTTTGCGTGCGGTTTTGAAAGTATACCACCAAGATATTTTTTTTTCACCATTGTTGTTACTTATTAATGTCAACTGCGGACAGTTTGAAATTAAACGGAAAAGGGCGTAAATGAGAAATGAAACATTTTGACGCAGCACTTCATTCTGAAAGATGACGTGCACTTCAGCTTGAATCTTGAGCTCAAATGAATGACGACCGTTAATTTTGCGACCAAACCGCACCTAGATGTCGTTAGATGGATTTCAAACGTAAATGAGAGAGGGGAAGGGGAAATCAAATGGTCTCGAAGATCACGATGATAAATGATTTTACACTGAGTCCCTAAGATGTTGTCATCCATACTTCTCTTGAAGATGAAAGAAGAAACGAGCATTTATTTACGCGTCCATTTAGTTTCCCATTCTCCTGCTTTTAATAAAATAATTTTTGGGCAAAATAGAGCCGACTTCAAATTATAAATTGCTCTAAAAAGTGAAAAAAAATATATTTAAACAACATCGATACGACTTTTAAAGAAAATTTTTGAGGTTAGCGCAAAATTATGACTTATTAACTACCATTACGGCATGTGCTACTTTACATTGAAGCAAACGCTGGCCCGTTTATATTCGTAGTTGGAAAATGATTACATTATTGAGATTACAAAGGTTTTATCTATCATCATTTTGCAAACTTCAAAAATTATGTTTAAAAGTCATATCGATGATGTTTAAAAATTGAATTTATTGCGTACTTTTTAGTGCAAGTCGGTTCTATTTTTTTCCAAAAAATATCTTTTAAAATTCTTTTTAGTGTAAAGACATTTTTCATATAAATACTCTATTTTAAAGAAAAACATATCAAAGGGCACATCTTTTTTAAGCGACCGGCACTAAAAACTAATCATTTGCATGATTGGGTTTAATTTTTGCTTCAGAGAAGCCTTCAGTTGAACTTGTATTATGATTGCTTTTAATATTACTGCTTAATGGCAACAAATTCTTTTCTAACAATGAGTTTTTATATTTATTGATAATTATCCCTAAAAAATATCAAACCAAGCCGTTTCAATTAAAAGAAAAATACTTATATTTCACCCATAACGTTCTTTCTAAAGAGCAAATGTGGTCAAATTGATGTGCGATATTTGAGTTAGACGACCTTCTATTGATTTTAAAGAGTCATCAAACTCGGTTCATTTAGTCAAAAGTTATCTATGAAAAAAAAAAAAACTATATTTCTGCCTATAACGTTTTTCTAATTATCGAATATGGTCAGATGAAGATACTCTTCACTCAGATGAAGAAGGTCGACTAAAAAAAGAATCATCAAACTCGGTTCGTCTAGGGAAAAGTTGTCGATGAACAAAGAAGGAAAAAAAAAAACATAAGGTATGAATTGATAATTGTTTTCCCAGTGGAAGTGGGGTTAATAAACTAAGGTAAATCTAAAAGTTGCATTTTTGAATTAGAAATTATGTACTCCACAGTTTACATCTAAGAAGAAAAAAAAATCTCTTCTGAAAATTTATAAATGCAATATTTCTCAGAACATACCTGATGCCTATTTTTTGTAACATTATTTTAGACAGATTACCAATTTTTTCTGGAATAGTGATAAAGCTAGACTAAACTATTTTAGTGTTCGCCTCCCTGGTGTTCGCTAAACCAGCGAAGCGAGCTTGGATCACAAAGCGACCCAAAGGAACTGCCTCCGGGGTTAGCGACACTTAGTTTTAATTAAATAAATAAAAGGGGGTTTTCCTTTTTTTTTTAGACTACGCTTTTTAACATTTTGGTCAGTAGAGAAGCTGCGGGACTGTGTTTTCGGGATCATAAATGAAGGTTTTTTCGAGGGGAGGAGAACTACCCTTTTAGCCAGTTTTTTTTTTCTCGGTTGGTTTTCCTACGAGAAGTACGGGGAGTTTTAGGCATTTTTTTTTCGGGTGGTTTTCTTACTAGAAGTGGCGGGAGTTTAGGCATTTTGTTTCAATGAGGGGGTGGGAGAGGTTTATGGGAAAATGTTCTTGTATTTTTAGGCGTTTTGCACGGGGAGCACCGTGGTGGGAGAGTGGCGACTATCTGTAAACTTTTAGCACGGGCATTGCAGTGTGGGTTCCGCTAGTGTAATGAAAGAGACACTGCTTTTATTTGAATATTTCTCTAAATTAGTTAAATTGATTCGATTCGAATGTTTTTTTTTTTTCATTACTTAAATATTTCTCTATGTTATTTGAAAATTCCTCTAATTCCTCTATATTATTATGCGAAACTTTTTCATATTATTTGAATAATTCTCCATATTATTTGAGTATTTTTCATACATTTCTTTCTTTTAAATAGTTCTTATAGATTTTATTTTGGTTGGAAATGACGAAAATTGTACGTCAGTAGATAATTTCTTTGTAATTGATTCCTTTAAGTTTAGTGCAAAATAATTGAAAATGATATTTAACGTAAGAAAAAGTCATTTTGTCTTCATTGTAAAGTTTCTTGATTTAAAATTTAAAATTATATGGTGATTCCATGAAAAGCGCTAAGCGACCCCATTTGGCGTCGCGAACCACAGGTTGGGACCCCAGATGATAGAACTGAATCAAAATGTTGTGTAGCCCAAATGGGTTATAGAACTTATTATTTGCTATTTATCCGAAGAAAAAATATTACCGTTAATAAATTTACCTCTTGCAGTCATACAGCTACTGCTGTCTCATTCCCTTTGAACAAAATGATCCCTTAAAGATCACCCCCCCCCCCCCCAAATAGCCTCGAGGTGCTAAGTAAATATAGGGAGAAAAAAATCAATTGTATATACATTTTTAATTTTTTAATAAACGGCCTTGTTATTTATTTTGAGATATCACTTTCAGTTTCATTGCTATGCACTGACCGTTTTTAACTTTCTTCTTAGAATTTATGATCTGCATATTTTTAACATTCATAAAATCTATCATTTTTGATTATTTTTATGGGCACTTTAACCTTTCTAAGACAGTAGGAAGTATAATCCCACAAATTCATTAACTTTTAATTGTCTATTCTGATTCGTTAGAAATTTGTAAAGCTAGCAGGAAGTATACTTACTACCAAGTATGTGAATTTTTAGAACGTGAGAAGTATATTTATTTAATGACTCATTTGGAATTTCTTTCTTGAAACCAATTTGATTTCAAAAAATGCTTTAATACACCACTAACGGGAAAAAGTGGCCTGTTAATATTTTTAAATATTTTCATATGCGCGATTTTCAGGAAGCGATTATTTATTTTTCATGCAGCTTTTCGTTCCATTATGATTCATAAAGATTCATAAAGTGAGCGTATTTGCTCATACTAAAGTAAATTTTCTTTCTTTTTTTTTTTTGAATGCTTCTTAGTGTCATCAGAAACAAAAGATTTGTTGTAAACCAATTTGTGAAAGATAAAAAAAATCAATGCATTAAGCTTTTTTAGCAATAGTTTTCCTGTTCCACTATTTGTAGGGTTACAGAGTAGTCGATTTCTAAGTTTCATTGTGAAATTTAACATGACTTTCTGGAAAGTAATTGTGGAAATTTTACATCAGAAGATCATGAATTGATTCCTGTCGATGTTAATCTAAGTTCTGTTAATCCAGAGCCCCCTATACTAAATGCCCTCCCATTTGAGGAAAAAAAAACGGTCTTGAAAAGGTCTCCGCTAGGTTGCGCAAATGACCCTCTCTATTAAAATTTAAATTTCTTTTAAGAACTAGTTAGATTTTAATCAAAATTATGGTGCATTGCGTTGTGCCGTCCTTCTCTTCAGATTCAAGAACTGAAAAAAAATCGGTTTCCATCAATTCCCTTCCGACGAAGGATTACGAACTAAGTGGATAACAGCTTTGTCTAGACAAGGAAATTATTCTTTTTTTTTTTTACTCCAATGTGTTTTATGAAACTTTAAATGTTTATTATTTTCAAACATCAATGTTTTCACATCGCTGCCGTTTTATTCTTTTAACATGCTTTATCTTCGATATCACAGATCATGTTTCGTTTTCGTATATTAGAAACGTTCATGTTTCTTAATTGTTTTAGCCAAAATTTAAAAATATGAGAGTCGTACAGATTCAAATAAACATTTTAGGCGGTTTTTTTTTTTTTTTTTGACGCCAAGAGTAGCAAGATGTCCGCTGCCTAACCAGAACTAAAATTTTATCGCCAAAATATAACGTCAAACTAAGGGGTACCCGATTCTACACCGAAACGCATTTTAAAGTTATACCCCTCTTTATTCTTTAATTTCTTGGCTAATTTAATTAATGGAATCAGTGCTACTATTTACTATTTTAGAAGTGGATATATCATAAATGCTTTCATTCACGATTAAGGATTTCAATATTTTATAATTTGAACCACTAGAAAAATATTTTATATGAGAACTTAAGAATAAACAACGAGTCAAGATTTGCTTTTAGGAAAATTTTTTTCGATGAAATGCTTAAAATTAAATAGTTTATGTAATTTAAGCACCCAGGTCATTAATCTTTGCCATATGTATCTACTTATAAAAGCAGTATGATGAGCAAAACGCTAGCGCCCTCTATCTAAAAAACTGTGTATGGATTTAATTCCCTATCGGAGGGCATTTAACATAGGGGGCTCTGGTTAATCTTAGATGGCTAGTGCAAGCCAATCAAGTTATTTTAAATGTTTCCATAGATGTCAATAAATTATTCAACACTTTTTTGAGACACGTAAGATAATTAATTATACTAGAGTTCGCCCAACAGTCGAAATTCGCTAGTAATAGTTAAAAATATTATGCTATGTTTTCATTGATATAAGTAAAACTCGGTCATTAGCTACTAAGTAAAAAAAAGTGAGAAAATCGCTTGAAAAACCGAGTAGAAAATGGTTCTTAACTGTTTTTTCTTTGCCTATTTATATATTACGCTATTTATGTAGATATATAAGAAAAAGAATTTTCTCTCATTTTATTCAACGATGTTTCCGCAATTTTCTTTCCCTGGATGGGATGACTTTCTACCATTTCCGCACGCGATATTCTTGTATGCAAGATCCGGAAAAAAAAAGTTATTAGCTAGTTTCCTTGGAAACCGCAGTGCACCTTCTTTCCATAATTGTAACGAAATTTCGTCAAAATCTTTTCAGGACTTAACTTTTCCGTTTGTAATTTCGCCTTTAAGCAACTAAATTTAGGCAGAGCTGAAAGAGCTGCTTTTGCGTATACAGTGTGATGATTTGTTTTTGATGCTGCTTGCGTATACAGTGTGATGATTTATTCTTGATGCTGCTCGATATCGACTGCCATGGAGTGCTGTACAAAGAATGCGGATTACGAGAGACGATTAGGTGCGACTGAAAGCTGCGACGAAGTCAGAACATCCGAGGTTTACAAGACCAAAAATCTCCCATTTAGATTTGATTACCCTTCGAAATGGAATTACGGGAACTGTGTTTTCACTGCCAGCGAAGGTGTAATTCGAAAGTACACTCAGAAATCGTCTGCAGATCGCGAATCCAACGACATTCTTTTCAGAATAAATCCTATGTTTAGAACAACCAATTCGGACTATGGATCCAAGCCCCCTTGTGTACATACTATGCCTCACACTTACCATCCAAGGAATCATAAAGTCTGGGAACAGTTGGCCGAAGTAGGTATGTACCGCGACTGTGGTTTCAATACTGGCATCGACAGAAATCAAGAGTGATATGGGTCAACTCTGCTAGAAGAAAATACTTTCGAAAAGAATATTCATCTTTTGTTTTCATTCTTAGAGCGGGAAATTCTGAACTCATGCTTCTGTATCATTTCTGCCAAAAACGGGATTTTGAAATGATTTTAAGGAATCATTTTTAATACTTGTCTGGTAAAGGTGCACACTTTTGCAACTTTTAAAATAGTGTTATTTGCACGAAAAATAATCATTACCATTTCTAGATTATATGACTGTATTACTAAAGAACAATTATCTATTTCTATCTAACTTTTTTTTTTTTTTTTTTCAAAATGAAATTTATGCAAAAATAACTTTATCAAATAAAGCGTTGTGATTTCCTTGCTTTGTTAAACTAGTGACCCCTCATAAAATTGATTTATGCTTATTTTACTTGTTTTTAAAGGTATTAAATTAGGATGAATTGATTGTATCTTGAAATTCCTTCAGTATGCTTTGAAATGCCTGGTAATTGTGTAAATAAATGTGCTAATAACATAAGTTGGTAGATTATATTCGAGACAGTAGTCCGTTGTTTTTTTTTTTTTTTTTATGAAACTTTATTCATGATTAAATTAAATTATTCTTATCTATGTCAACCAGCAACTTAATTTAATGTACAGTTGGAATTGATGTTTGATGTTGATCGCATATTCTGGGGGAATAGTATTTACCTGCTCGTCCTATGCGTCACATTTATTGATCTAACAAGTTAAAAAAAACGGTACTTACGTATTAACGCCACCGCAGTTACAGATTTGGCGTTTTTAAGTGCCGCCAATCTAGGAACAACGGCTCTTGTGCGAACAGCAGGATTGCTCTTTATTGGCGCTTATGCGCCAATTCTGCTGCTTAATACGTAAGTACACACAAAACTACCATAAATGAAATATCACCAAAAAGTTGACAATTTAGGTTCTTTTCGGCGTTTCATTTTAAAATGAGGTGTGATATTTACGAATATATTAAATTTGACACCAAATAATTAAATAAACATTTTTTCTGACAGTATTATGACTTCAAAAGCTACAAATTTTAGAATAGGGAGAATAAAACTACTTTTATGAATATAATATATTTGAACTTAAAACAAAATGTATTCTACAACCTCCTTAAAATATAAAAAAAGCCATTTTATACAACAAATAATGGTCCTTAAAATGTTAGTATAATAAACTGTTTTGTCGAGTTTTTACCCTCATCTTATTAGCGGTATATTTGGGTTATTTGGTGATTAAATATTGGGATCCACTATAATGTGTCTCTACCGGCCTCATATGTCACGCCACGCATGAATGCAGAAGATTCCTATAATTTGGTTCACAAAAAACTGATAAAACGAAAGCAAAGCTAGTAACATGGCGACACATTAGTCTGTTTCCGTTGAAGAGATGTGAAATAAATATATATTCGTCACTTATGTTTGTCTGTACTTATCGGTTAAAGGGCCGACATTGACAAGTTTCCCAAACGGTCACCAACATGAATTTTTTAATGTGGCAACTTTAGCGCTCTCAATTTCAATTCAATAAAATTGCATTGTATTAAAATTGTTTTGTTTACATTTGATTTAGCGATATAAATCTCTTTTGGCGAGTTTAGTACGTTAGGTCTTTTAGGTCCGTGGTAAAAAGCTCGGAAAAGATCGCTAGAAATCGAGTTCTGTGATAAAAATTTACGCCCTCAGAAAAATTTATTCTTTCAGTAAAACGATATAATGCTATTACGAGAAAAAAATATCTTGATCAAAGTTTTGGGCTTTTATGCGAAAATTGAAATTAAATGAGGAACTATATCTTACCAATAGGTTACATTTTTCTGCAGACTCTGAACCAATAGTGATAGAGGAAATTTAATTGTAAGGAATATTCTTTCGCAGGTTAAGATTTTCAGCTTGTTTCAATGCGACTAAAAATCTTTTGAAAATTTAATTATAGACTTGCGCATCAGTGTCCATTCTAAGTTATAAATACTATAGCATAGCCAATGAGACTGTTATTATCGGGCCAAAGAGAATGAAAAAAAAGGTGCATACAGTTTACAGTAAGGCGGAACAGCGTACTACTTAAAGGTCTTGATTTCAGCATATTATGGTCTTGTGTTGCAATGACATTGGTACGGCAGCTGAAGCAATGTTGTTATTTTGTTGCTATTGTGTGTGCAGAAGAGTGAAATGTTTCACTTTATTCATGTTAGGTGTGGAGCGATTTATTTATTTCTACAGAGCCAAGAAAGATATGCTAGAACCAAATGTCGCAGAAATGCCAGGTTGTTTGAACGCAGGCTGAACTTGATCCAGTTATTAGTTAACTGTTACGGATCAGTAACAGTTAACTAACTGAATCAAGTTCAGCCTTGGTTTGAACGTATTTTTCCATTTCGCCGTCGAGATGATGAACTCGCCGAATTAGAGGTCTGTTTGGCGGGATTTGTTGCATTATTCACGCTTTTTATGTGGAAGAAATAAAATAACGTGGCAAAACACCTAATTTTCTATTTATACCAGCTGATTCCCCGCAGAACATCTGCGGACTATAAGTTCAACAATCAAACTAAACATGAGAATGAGCACTCGATATAAACCCTCAAGTGTTGCCACTATAAAGAATCGGAAATGAACCATTTTAAAATCGTAGAAAACGTTTAAAAATTTCTGAAGGATTAAGAAAATATCGCTAGACATAAACATGATAATGATCACTCGATATAAACAAACTAAGGTGTTGCCACTCCAAAGAATCGGAAACTAAAAGTAAAAAAATAAATTCATTCTTTAAACAACATCGATAAGACTTTTAAAGATAATTTTTGAAGTCGGTGCAAAATTATGATAGACAAAATCTTTTGTAATCATGAATTAATTACAAATATAAATGGCCCAAGTGTGTAACAGTTCCAATATGAAGTAATACATGGTATAACGGTAATTAGACAGTCATAATTTTGCGCTTACTTAAAAATTTATGTTTAAAAATCATTTAAAATTTATTATGTTTAAAAATTATTTTATTGCTCTTTTATGTTGTTTTGTTAACGAAATATCAGGTAGTTGTTAATGACGTTAAATGCCTGTAGCGGATTCGCTGTACTATGAAATATCATTGATTGTATTGCTATTGATATTAGCCTTGTGCAAAATTATTATTAATTACTGCATGACATGCACACTCTGAGTTAACTTGTCTCGTGTACTTTAAGAAAGTAAAAAGTTTTTGTGTTGTTTGCAAGATGACACCCGTTTATTTTTAAAGCTCCCGAAGTATAAGTTAGATTTTTTAAAATTAGTACAGAGACCTATCAATCCTTTTGATATGTCAAAATCTCCACGAATGATGACTCTACGTGGTACCTCTAGCATTAGTGGACGTGCTGCAGTAAGTTTAGCAAAAAGCAACTTCAAAGTGGCTTGTTTAGAAATTGAAAATTTAATGCTGAAGGAAGATGTCGAAATTAAAACTACTCAAGCTGAAGAGGCATCATGTCAAGTGCAAAATTTGACTGAACGTTTGAAAAAGAAAACAGAGGAAGTTGAAGCACTATCTAAAGAAAAGGAAGCTGAAATATTTGCTCTCAAACAACAGCTCCAGAACTTACAGACTGAGTACAAAAATTTACAACGGGCATACCAGATTGAAACTGGTGCGTTAAAAAGGAGTATTGAAAGTCTCAGCTGCACGATTCAAGTTCAACTAGATGGTTCTGAATTTTTGCTTGAAAGTGAAAAAAAAGAAAATAAACTGCTTAAACACAAATGTGCGATATTGGAATCAGAAAAGCAGTCTTTAATCCAGCATAACGCTGATTTAGAAGGAAAATTAAGGGAAGCTGAGAATATACGTCGAAAGCTGCATAATACTGTGCAAGAATTAAAAGGTAATTTTAGAGTGTTTTGCCGAATAAGGCCTCCTCTACCGGAAGAATTAAAGAATAACATGACATTGGCTCACATAAAAAAAATAAGTGGAAAAACCATTGAAGTACAAAAGTTAGGTGTCAGTTTGAATGAAAACATTTCCAAAGCTCCACTTAAATATGAATTTTCGTTTGACTTTGTTTTCCTCCCCTCTGTTTCTCAGAAAGAAGTGTTCCGTGAAATATCTCAACTTGTTCAGTCTTCACTTGATGGTTATAACGTCTGCATATTTGCATATGGACAGACTGGTTCTGGTAAAACATTTACCATGGAAGGTCCAGCTAACATAGTAGATTTTTCAGCACTAGGTCATGAAGCCGATTTGGGGATGATTCCTCGCTCTGTCATCCAGATTTTCCAATCCATATCGGACTTGGAGCTCAAAGGATGGAAGTATCGAGTAGAAGCTCTCTTCTTAGAAATTTATAATGAACGTATTCAAGACTTACTTAATTCACAAAATCGTAATGCCAAGGTCGAAATTGTTAAATCTGGTAGTGAAGGAACCGACTGCAAGTTGTCTAATGTGATTACAACAGAAGTAACTTCGTCAAAGCAGGTTTTTGAGCTCTTGAAGAAAGCTAGGATAAATAGAGCTGTTGCTGCTACGAAGTGCAGTGAGTACTCATCTCGATCACATTTCATTTTTCAAATAAAAATATTTGGTAAAAATAGTATTACTAAAGAAGAATGTGATGGAACACTGAATTTAGTTGACTTAGCTGGAAGTGAGCGTGTCAAGGAATCTGGATCTGCAGGAGAAAGATTAACTGAAGCAAAAGCAATAAACAAATCATTGGCAAATCTTGGAAATGTCATAATGTCCCTTTCAAGAAAAGAAACGCATATTCCATACAGAGATAGCAAACTGACGCATTTATTAGCGAATTCTCTTGGTGGTAACAGTAAAACCTTAATGTTTGTAAATATCAGTCCAGACAATGAAAGCTTCAGAGAAACAATAAATTCTTTGAGATTTGCTGCAAAGGTGAATCAATGTAATATTGGTACTGTCCGAAAAAGGATCAAATAACTGAACTGTCTTCCATTAACTGCATTAGTGAAACTATCTCATCTGTCCATTTCATTTGTGTCGCATATATCTGATAATATGTCAAGCAAAATTAATTTAAAATCGTATATTTAAACGATTAAATGTATACTTAAAGGTGTTTCTGGTACCTCTGTTTATGCACCATAACTTCATATAAATTCTTTGAGATTTGCTGCAAAGGTGAATCAATGTAATATTGGTGCTGTCCGAAAAAGGATCAAATAATTGAAATGTCTTCCATTTAACTGCACTAGTGAAACTATCTCATCTATCCATTTCATTTGTGTAGTATATATGATAGCTATATTTCAAGCAAAACTAATTTTAAAATGTATATTGAAACGATTAAATGTACATTTAAACTTCTTTCTGGTACCTCTCTTTATGTACCATAACTTCATATAATAAAGCGTTTTATAATGACAGGTCTATTCAACTCCAGGTATTCAACTATATGAGCTAAAACCTCCTACCTTTACAGTTATTACTAACGATACAGTGACAGGTGTAATAATTTAGAAAAGTTTGGCAGTTTGTTCTCATTTTAAATTACAAAGTGCCTTTCATTGACAGCCTAGATAGCTTAAAAATAAGTTACGAAGGTAATTCAGGGGAGGATAATCAATTGTGACCATTTTTCACTTTTTAGTTGACTTTAAAATCCAGGGGAATTAATTGGCATTTCTTTCGGAGGGTGGAGGGGTAGGGGCAAGGGGGAGCAAGATAAACATGAAGTGAGCTTTCCAAATTATAATTTTACAATACTAAAACCTTCAATTCAAAATAAGTAGTTTTAAATTTATTTCTTGCGGAAGGGTGGGCTAAATAACATTGTTCGGATCGTTAAATTTGATTTTCAATATGAGCAGTAATGGGATTCCTCAAAGTAAAAGGGAAACTTTAAGGTTTCCGTGGTCGAAAAAGTTTGGGAACCGCTGGCTCTAGCCATGCATATGGGACATGCCTGTATTTCCTGATCCGTAAGATTCCTTATCCTAATCAATAAATTCGCGCTGTCGAAGAGTTTGTTGCAGTTGCATCGACTATCTAAATTACTAAATGGACACTAAATTATTATTTTTAATTTCGACGACTTAACGTTTCTCCAATATTGTATTCTGTTTTTAATGACATTTATGAATGTTACAAAAGGAAAGAATGCGGAGAGTTTCATGGAACCGTTGAGTAATCGCCGTGGACCCCCGCGGTCCGCGGAACACAATTTAAGAAACGCTGAACTAGGTAATTGTAAGAGTACCAAGCATTGGCAATAAAGCAGTTGATATTTACGGGATCATTCATAAATGATGTCACGCTTCGAGGGAGGGAGGGGGGTTCATGAAATTGTGTCAAAGTGTGACAAGGGGAGGGGAGGGGGTAAGAAGAAGTGTGACATCATGCATTATGCAACATAGCGTTACGCGTGACAAAGGGGGGAGGGGGGTCCGCTAAAGTGCGACATATTGTGACAGAGGGGGAAGGGGCTTCAAATATATGAGAAAAAAGCGTGACGTCATTTATGAACTGCCCCTACTATCAGTTTTCGCTGGAAGAAACTATATGCTTTATTTAAGCCAACACGAATGTTTTTCACTTATGTTTCAGACACAAAAAAAATAAATTACTGATATCGTGCTCAATCATTCACTCAGACTTACCACAAAATAAATGTAATAATGCTTCCGATACATAAAAATTTATTTCTTGAATCGACTGCTATGAGTGCTCCAACTCTGCAGCACATATGACCAAGCCGCCACCGCTATCAATTAACTTTAAAAATAAATGCTTGAAAAGGAGGTCTTGAAATTCTCAAAGTTAGGTGTGCCATGATACCTTGAAATACTTTACAACAATCCAATTGTTATCAGCGAGTATAGGGACATTAATGTCTTCAAGATAAGCTTTTGCGCCTTTGGAATAAAAACTTACCTTTCTTTTACTGACGAAAAACTGATTTTTTACCTCCCACTAATGTCCTTGCAGTCTTTTACTTTCTTGAAATGAACCACTTTGTACAGTATCCTTTATCACCAAAAGAGCTTGGGTCATAAAATGAAAAGGCTTAAATATCTCCTGTTGCTTTATTTTGTTTATGTTTAAACAACTTATCTTGTATCTACTTTCAATACTTTTTCTTGAATTTTTGTTCTTCTTATGCAGATACTAGGGGGCTCCCACCTAGAGTCCCTTTATAGAAAAGGAACTCTACTCCCACCCTCTGCTCGGAATTTTTGCTCTTGATGCAGATACCATCCCACTCCCTGCTCGGTATCGCTCGCCAACTCCCCGAACTGCTTATGCAGCACTTTCATATCGCTTCGCTCGCTCATTACAAACTAAACTATTTTAGTACAAAGATAATAACGTAAAAAAGCACAAATGCAAAATAAAAAGTATCGCAAATGGCTATTTCGAAGCTACAATAGAGTCTCTTCATTAGTGCAGAAAAGAAGCGCACTGATGAAGAAGCTCCATTGCAGCTTCGAAGTAGCTATTTGCGATACTTTTTATTCTGAATTTGTGCTTTTTTACGTTGTTTTATCTTTGTACTTACATTTTAGCACAAAGCATTTTGATCACTAGTCTTATAACTTATATTGTATATTAACTTTATGGAAATAATCGGTGCTCTGTCAAAAATATTGTTCTACATTGCAGAACTGAAAAATATCTTTTAACAGTAAAATTTCTCTCCCCATATAGAGATCACATGAAATGTTTCAGCATTTTTGCATTATTCCTATAATTACATTAAAACCCTCTTCACAAGATACAACGAAAAAGAAAACCAATGTTATCCAACTACTCAAGTGCAAATGATTCAAGTTCTGATAAAGGTATGATACCATAATTCCATCCTCAAGTGTGATGTTGAAAACAGAATTAAAGAATTTTTCATGGTATAAAAGCATTGTTTGCTGCAAAGGCTGTATGTACAAAATATTAACTTTCAATGCTATTTCGTTTCATTTTGTTACACGTACATATATAAGTTAATTTCTCTCAGTACTACATCACACAGGCTGTGGTAGCCTAGTGGTTAAGATGTCGGACTTTCACCTGAAAGGTCACATGTTCGATACCCGCTGAAGACCCACCATGTACACTTGGAGATACCTGCATGTAAAATCCATGGACCCTACCACCTCCTCCCCGGATGCAGGTATCCCTAAGGCCTAGCGCTAACGGGGAAGGAGATAAAGAGGAGAAAAGTACCACATCACACTCAATATGACACCTCAATGAAAAATCCTTATTTCTTATTTTTGAAGATGTAATGAACATAAAAGTATACTTTTCCAGCCAGTCTAATCATACTGCGAAATATTGTATTAAAAAGTAATACAGAAAATAAGGTTAAAAGATTGCATGGGCACTTTAATTCTTTGAAACAATGGAAAGATCGTGAAATGTTGCTTCAGGGCAGCAATTTGATTACATGACTAATTAGAAAGTGGAAGAAATAATGCATTATTTTTAATGTGACATGTCGTTCTTTCTAAGAGCTGTGTTTCAAATAGACGCGATTAGCTTGTCGATAAGTTTTTGAAGAGTCCTCTTCTATTCTTCTAGAAATGCAGTCTCCTAATTACGGACAGTAAACAAACGCATTGGTCCAGCCGTCCCCCTGCTTCCCCCCTCGACTACACCACTGCGAATAACCATTCAAAATATGTATGACTTTCTTGTTTCGCAAAATTGGATTTCATAGAATTTGACTCAATTTAGAGTTTTCTCCTTTTAAAATACCTAGAAGGTCAAGGCTTCGCCATGAGAACAAGCAAATTAATATCTTAATAAAAAGAAGCATGATGTTCTTTTTTAATTGTTATTTTTAATCTCTCAATTTGTTTAGATAATTTTCTTAACTGCACACGACCATTGCAGCCGTCATTTTTCACTCCGCGCTAGACAAGTTGTGTGCCATTCATCACGCAGTAATGAAAGGTTGTCGTCAGAAACCTAGCCTAACATCTCTTCGAACAACACGCCCATGAAATTAATAAAGGTGGGAAGAAGTTAGAGTTAATTAAACTAGTCTTTAATCCAATTTCAGCTCGGAATTAATGATGTCAGGTATTGCATCTTGTTGAAGAGTGGTTAGGAATTAAAAGTAAAATCTTAATCGTCTTGATATCTACGTTAAAGATAATGCAATAGGAAAATGTATCCGCAAGCAGACTAGTAATAAAATAAGACAGATTCCGAAATTTCGCAGAACAGAATATTTATAATGAATGCTCCATCAGTTTCATTATTTTGCAGCAATTTATTTAATACTGTTTAAAACAGTAAGTTCGATTTTTAGAAATGATATATTGGACGAAGCCAATATATCTTTTTTTTTTCCTCCGTCTAAAATAACATTTTTTAATAATAAGTCTAGATCATAACTATGAAGCCATTTATTAAATTGTTTTGAATGCTATCAAACAGCTCTCCATGTAAAATACTTCGTTTGTGTAAGTGTGTGTGTGTGTTAGGGTGGGCCGAAAAAAACCTTTTTTTCGAAATCGCTATTCTAATAGTGCGGAAAGGGTTCTCTATGGGTTCAATAAATGCGGTGTAAATTGTTGTATAATATCTTCTGCCCCCGCATCGCACTTGAATTTTGAAACTTTGGGTAAAAATTGACAATTTTTCCTCGGTGTAGGAATTATAATTTTTTTCACTGTCTGTATCCTAATAGTGCGGAAGAAGTTCATGCTAGGTTAAATAAGAAGTGTCTAAAATATTTTTCCGATCAAATAATATCTTTTATCTGTATTGCAATTGAAATTTTGCCGTTTTTGAAAAAAATCGAGTTTTTTTTTTATTTTATTTTATTTCCTTTTTTTAAAGAAACAAATCAAATAGGAAACGTAGATGATGACTAACACTGTTTAATACAACATTAAATTGTACAATCGATTATATTGCCTGAAAACTATTAAATAATAGCTGACACGTAATATAGTATTGCAATATTAATGAAGTATTTTTTAGTCACAGAATGTTATAACCAGCAAATACCAAACTCTTACTTACACATAATCAACAGGAAGTGGCTGAAATCAACATTATGGTCAAATTCAGGCGTACTTGATCGGGAAACGAATATGGATCTAATAAACACGTTTCCATTATGAAATTTGCCTTAAAATGTTACGTATAATGAAGTGTAGAGTATCACCTTTAATGTGAAGTTAATACGTCTAGTTCTCTGAAAAAAAATTAATAAGTTTTGAAGCTGAAAATTATTCGGAAATCGCCTTTGTGTGAGACAGGAGAAATGCACAAAGTTCCATTCTGGATTTTCGTACAATACAGTTAAATACAGCATCACGGAGGTTTGGTGGAGAAGTAATCATAAATGATGGATAGTCAAATCATTTCGAAATTGAATTTTGGTGTTAGAAATATAAGTGTACTTGACTTCACATTGGAAGATTATTCCACAGTCTTAATTATATGTCGAGTAGCACATTTTTTGATGTGTGGTCTTTCATCCTTCAACATACAGGCAATATATCTCGGATGAGCAAACAACAAATTTTGACAAATCAACTACATTTTTGAGGTCTGGCAGAAATTCCTGGATCTAGAAATAGTGTTCCACAAATGCTTGGGTGCATCTTTCATCTAGTGTTTATATTTCATATTAACCCAATTTGGAATGTATTATGCTTCCATTACAAACAGTAATTTTTTTTCACTTTGAACTGTATTCGCTATTGTCAGCCAAAGTGATCATGATAAGGTATCAGGACTATTTGTTGGCCTATTCAACGTTCCAAACAAATACCTCATAGTTCATGAAAATGCAGGAGACCCACTGAAGAGGTTCGCCAACTTGGAATTCCAAACACCGAATTAATCCGGAAGCGATGTACCGTCACAGCCATTTGCCGGAAGATCGAATTGAGAAGGATCTCTTGTGAGCATTTCAAAATACTCGATAATATTCGCGGAAAGATGTTTTCCGGTGCCAAATGATAGACTCAAATGAGCAATGTAAAGTTAAAAAAAAGGTTCTTCAAGAACAAAAAATTATGTTCTTATTTTGCTTTTCTCGTGTATAATTTAGCACCTACTCTATCTTCCCTCAATGTTGAATCTTTACAACCATCGAAATGCAGTTCCTTCAACGGAAAAGCCTGAGTTTTACTTAAAGCTTGAAATTTTTTTTTTTTTTTTTTTTTTTTTTTTTTTTTTTTTTTTTTTTTTTTTTTTTTTTTTTTTTTTTTTTTTTTTTTTTTTTTTTTTTTTTTTTTTTTTTTTTTTTTTTTTTTTTTTTTTTTTTTTTTTTTTTTTTTTTTTTTTTTTTTTTTTTTTTTTTTTTTTTTTTTTTTTTTTTTTTTTTTTTTTTTTTTTTTTTTTTTTTTTTTTTTTTTTTTTTTTTTTTTTTTTTTTTTTTTTTTTTTTTTTTTTTTTTTTTTTTTTTTTTTTTTTTTTTTTTTTTTTTTTTTTTTTTTTTTTTTTTTTTTTTTTTTTTTTTTTTTTTTTTTTTTTTTTTTTTTTTTTTTTTTTTTTTTTTTTTTTTTTTTTTTTTTTTTTTTTTTTTTTTTTTTTTTTTTTTTTTTTTTTTTTTTTTTTGATATTGTGAAAAAGTTGAAACATTAATTAAATCAGGTGGAAGTCCTGCACTTCTGACGGGAATAAAATCAAAATTGAATAGTTTATCTGAGGGTTTAGAATCGGCTTTTTTAGTGATAGCAGATAACGAGAAGTTTTATAATGACTATATTCAAATGTCGGATAGCATACTTGAATCTTTAGCTAAAAGTGAAACCTTTTGCTCAGAAAATGCGGTACCCACTAGCGAGCACGTAAATATCAACCCAGAAACATAAAATTTAAAACTTCCCAAAATTAATCTAACAAATTTTTATGGAAACACAGAAGAGTGGATTAGCCTTAGGGAGATATTTAAATCGGCTATTTTGGATAATGGTCAATTATCAGACTTAGAAAAATTGCAGTATCTACAGACTGCAGTGCGGAGAAGTGCAGCTAAATTGATTCGCGGATTTTCCCTGAAAGGAGAAAACTTTAAAAACTGTTGGGATATTCTATGCCAGAGATATGAAAACAAGCGCATTTTGGCATTAACGCAAATAAATAACTTGTTTTCTTCAAAAATCACAAAGGCTAACAATTCAAAAAGCCTACTTGAGTTACTGGATAGTTGTAACGAGGCAGTCAGAAATTTAGAAACATTGGGGTTAAAATCTAATGCTTTAAGTGACTTAATGATAATTCGGTTTATGCTTTCAAAATTGGATGATTCAATTAAACAAAGATGGGAACTGACTTTGGATAATCAGAGCATACCAAGTCTAGACAGTTTCAAAAAATTTATTGAGAAGGAGGCTAGAAGTGTGGAAAATGTGAGAGGGAGTCGGAATGATAGTCTTATTACAAATCGTAAGCAAGTCGAAAATAAGGAAACTTTTTCAAATCAGTTCCGACAGCCTATTGTAAATAGTACGGTTGTAGAGAAATTAAATTCATGTGTTCTGTGCAAACAAAATCATAAACTTTTTAAATGTTCAAAATTTAACAGCATGCCCATTAATGACAGGTGGGAATTGGTAAGAACTCACAAGCTTTGCGAAAATTGTTTGCGAAATAATCATAATCATACAGAGTGTAAATTATCGTACTCTTGTAAATGTTGCTCTCAGCGTCACCATACGCTATTGCATAAGTACACTGTAGTTCAAGAACCTGTTAATACGGTCACTGCAGTTGCTAATAATACCGGGGGAAAGGCTATGCGTGTTCTTTATCAACAGCGCTAGTTAATGTAAAGGGAAAAGCAGGATACATAGTTCAATGTAAAGCATTAATTGATAATGCGTCTCAAAATTCCTTAATTACTAGAAAATGCGCTGAACGCTTGCAGTTAAATTTAATAAATACATCTCATCAGCTTGTAGGGATTAATGGCCTCGTGGCAGAAACTTCTCTCCACTCAGCAACGTTTGAATTATCGGCAGACTTTTCTGAAAAAAATTTTAAAATTAATGCTTTCGTGGTTAGGCAAATAACCACGCCTCTTCCGAATTTCCGTTTAGGGAAGCATTCTTGGCCTCATCTGGAAGGTATCCAACTGGCTGATCCCACATTTTATGATACATCTGAAATTGACATTTTGTTAAGAGCAGAGTTAGCAACAAGGCTTATCAGTGGTCCCCCTATTCGCGGGACGTCTGGAACGCCAGATGCCTTACCAACAGAATTAGGATACGTACTTTCTGGAAAAGTCGTAAATGTAAATAGTAACCTGAAATCATTTTCTAATCTCACTTTGTCATTGACTGATAGTTTAGAAAAATTTTGGACTGTGGAATCCGTGCCTAAGACAGAAATTATTACCGATGAGGCTAAGCTTTGTGAAGCCATTTATAAGAATTCGGTTCAAAGAGATGAAACCGGCAGGTATATCGTTAAACTTCCACTAAATCCAAACGCCATTCTAGGGGAAAGTAAAACTCAAGCCTTTCGTCGCTTTCAACTACTTGAGAGAAAGCTGAATAAAAATCCAGCGCTAAAGAAAGAATATGACGCATTTATGAGAGACTATTACGAACTGGGTCATATGACTAAATTAAAGCCTGAAGAGGTTGACAATGTCCCTCACTACTTTTTACCTCATCATGGGGTTATCAACCAAAATAGCACAACCACGAAACTACGTGTAGTTTTTGACGCGTCAGCTACATCATCTAATCAGAAATCACTAAACGACATTCTATTGACAGGCCCGAAGCTTCAACCGCACATCTTTTCCAATTTAATAAAATTCAGATCCTATCCTATAGCTTTTGTCGCGGATATCGCAAAAATGTATCGCCAAATTCGAATCGCAGATGAGGATCAAAACTATCAAAGAATAATGTGGAGAAATAATCAGGATGAACCTTTAACAATCTTTCGTTTAAACACCGTGACTTACGGTACCTCTGCAGCTCCATTTTTGGCGCTTCGCACCCTGCAACAACTCTGCGAGGATGAAAAAGAAAATTTCCCTGTTGCCTCAGCATTATCTCGTACTCATTTTTATGTCGATGACTTATTATGTGGTGCTATGTCTATCGAAGAAGCTTAATCCATCGTTCGTGAGATGATAAAATTCATGACAAGTGGGGGATTTCCTCTCCGCAAGTGGTCATGTAACTACCCGGTAGTGATCGCTGAGCTTCCTGATCACATGAAGGCTTCCCCACATACACATTCCTTCAAAAATGATTCCAACCAGAAAGTCTTGGGACTCGAATGGGACGTCTCTAGAGACACTTTTCACGTTCGGGCAGTCCTTATGGAAAATGTAAATAAAAAACGTCAACTTTTGTCCGTTATTGCAAAAGTTTACGATCCGTTGGATCTTATCGCCCCAGCTACAGTCAAACTAAAAATTATGTTGCAAGAAATCTGGAAATCTAAGTTAGGTTGGGACGATTCATTACCTGCTTTTCTGCTAGATGAATGGTACACCTTTCAAATGCAAAGTCAAGCATTAAAGGATATCTTATTACCGAGATACTTCCAATATGCTAAAGCAGCAGACATTGAACTGCATGGGTTTTCAGACGCTTCAAAGAAAGCTTATGCAGCAGTAGTATACATACGTGCAATCTCTGAGGGAATCCAAGTATCTTTCGTTGCAGTAAAAACTCGTGTTGCACCAGTACAGTCTTTGACATTGCCCAATTTATCAACTCATGCTTTCCTCGCCGCCTTTCGACGATTTGTAGCTCGCCGTGGTCTTCCCACTCATGTGTACTCGGACAATGGGACAAATTTCGTCGGAGCTGCGTCTTACCTCAAAGAACTCTTTAAAACTATAAAAGATACAATTGTGCAAGAGTATTGCGCATCTCGCAACGTGAGGTGGCATTTCATCCCACCTTATGCTCCTCACTTTGGTGGCCTCTGGGAGGCCTCCATCAAACTGGCAAAACGTCATTTAATAAAAACATGCCAAAAGGAGCGCTTCTTAATTTTGAGGAGTTGAGTACGCTGCTTTCTCAAGTCGAGGCGTACTTAAATTCGCGACCACTTACACCTCTCTCAACGGATAGCCATGACTTTCAAGCCCTCACACCAGGGCATTTCCTTATCGGGGTACCACTATACTAGTTCTACCAGAATTTGACACCTCTAATAATAAATCTCTTAGTTTTCATTCTAGATGGAGACTTTTGTTACAGCTTCGGGATCATTTCTGGCAGAGGTGGACGAAGGAGTATATTTGCATTCTCTCCAAGTCCGCACCAAATGGAACCGTTCCCGAGTTCCCGTCCAGCCAGGACAGATGGTATTAGTCGACGACAAGACGTCTCCGCAAAGATGGATCCTAGGAAGAATCGTCAATGCTTTCCCGGGCAACGACAACATCACTCGGGTAGTCAGCATCCGCACAGCATCCGGAGAAATTCTTCGATCAGTGCACCGGATTCTGCCTTTTCCGTTGCCGGATTGTGCCCCCCCCCCCCCCCCCCGCCGGAAGATGTTGATGAAAGACCTGTGTTAGAGGGCGCTACTAGTGCTCACGTATTAGAATAATCGGACCTTTAAAAAGCCGCTGACTGCTTGGTCAGTAAGGTGTGTGTGTGTACAAATCTATTCGTGTCTGTCGAAACCTCGAATGTGCACTTAAATTCAATAAACGTCAAGTTAAAATCAGTTGTAGTCATTCGGCCTCTGAAATCTAAGCATTATACATGCATCCTTTCAACCTTCATTATTTTCAGGAAATTCGGAAGCACTTGCAGCAATTTAACCAGGTAATTCGTTCTGAATCAAATTCATTAATCGTGTAAACTGGAAATTCAAAATCTTATATCTTATTCCTAACAGTGTATTTCATATACATTTTTGAAGTTCTAAATATTAAGAATTCAAATTTGTTCTAAGCACTGATATCCATTTTAGAAATCAATCAAAGCAAAAAAGGAAGAACTTAATTTAAAAGCTCTCAGAATTCCAATTTTGTAGAGCGAATTGTAACAAAACACTGATGTCATTCTGGAGGAGCATACCCCCCCCCCCCCTCCCTCCGATAAACCCTGTAAATTACTCAGCAGTACCGTGTGACACAACAATACGATAAATGATAGAACAGGGCAATAAGGGCCGAGAATGCACATGGGAAAGCATTTTCCCTTTTTACTTCCTGTCATATAATAGAAGCAGTAAAAAAACTTACTTTTTTCAAAAACTACACAATTTCAATTGCAATGCGGGAACAAAAAATATTATTCTATTGGGAAAATATTTTACGCCTGTCATATTGAACCCAGTGGGCACCTTTTCTGCACTATTAGTTCAGCAAAATTAGGAAATAATTGGGTTTCCTAGTCAGAGTAAAAACTGTTAATTTTACCCAAATTTCCAAAACTCAAGTGCGATGCGGGGGCAAAAGATATTATACAATCATAAAAATATTTTACACCGTGTTTATTGAACCCAGAGAGAACCCTTTCCCCACTATTAGAATAGCGATTTCGAAAAAAAGGTTTTTTCGGCCCACCCTAGTGTGTGTGTGCTCGCTATACGAAGTCACATCACTTAAACGGATTGAAGAAAAAATTATCTGCTCTTTATATGTGTGTGTTCACCGAGACCTCTGTTATAATAAAAACAAGTTTATTTGATAAATATTGCCGGTCCGCTTGTAATCGCTAGAACATGTAACTAACTATTCAAAGCGTGCTGTTAAGCTGTTATGTTTACGTTTTATGCTCCACGACTTTCCTTTCCAGATGAGATCATTATGAGTAGTAAAAGTGTGTTGTCCCATTTTGTAAGCCTAAAAAAATGAAATCAAATGTCAGTTTTCACGAATTTCCCTCTGATGATGCTCTTAGAGAAGCTTGGATTAAAAGAATAAGAAGAATAGGTTAGAACTCAGCACAATTTCTCAAGCTCCATAAGGATGTTACAATTTCTGATGATTTAAAAAAATTAATTATAATCGATATTTCAGAACAAAATGACCCTTTACTTTTGAAAATTGTCAAATATTGTTTTTAGTTTTATGAAAAAGAATAAAAAAAAGAAGGTGGGCGTCGAGTTACAATTCTGTATTAAAATTAGTAATATATTTGCTTTTACGATGCTTGTATTAAGTTTTGTTTTGGACGACAAGCAAGATCAAAATGCAATTAAAATAGTAATTTTCAAGCTCAAGAAGTTTCTTTTTTTTTTTTTTATAAATGTTTTAATGGCTTTCCATGATCGGATTAATCTACAGAAATCATGCATAATCAAAATATTCATACTTCCGATGGGCTCAAAAAAACGTACTAAGGAAGCTTAATTTCCATTTAGCGCTCTTAAAAAATGTATGTCGCCAAAAAATGCCTATGTTGGTAAAATTCTGGCACAAGTTTAGTAAATTTGTATTATTATTTATTTTCACACAAATTTGAGAACTGAACTTTTCCTTGCATCTCACTAGCTGTGACAACATTTATGCAACATCGGCAGATATTACGACATCTCTCGGATGTTATTTAGAGAAGAGCATCCGAATTTAGATAAAAATCATCCGTATTCTGAGGGCTACCAGGCGATGGTGATAAAGTAATGCGCAGAACACAGCTAAAAAACCTCAACATTCAAAAATATAGGAACGACTCCTTGTTACTCCATGGAAGTGATGAACGTAATCGACAGGTTTGCATAATGGAGCTTACCCACGGAGGGTGGTGTTTACTAGCGTGCCTCTAGTAATAAGAGTGACGACAAAACTTTATTATTTTTTCCGTGACTTTGGCTAGTGTGCGAAGGAGGCTTATTGGTCTGTAGCGGTCAGTGCCTTTTTTATGGATTGGTACTATTATAGCATTACGCCAGCATTTGGGGTAATAGCCATATTCGAGTATTGCATTGACGATTCTCGTGAGGTAAACAACTGCTTTAAGCGGGAGATGCCTCAGATGGGTAGTGTTGATATTGTCGTCTCCTGGAGACTTTCTGATTTTTAGTCCTCCGATGATGAGCATCATCGGAGGACTAATTGGAGTTACCAAGAGGTAACTTATCTAGGGGTTACAATTGACAAAACCCTAACATTCAAAGCGCATTGCGCAAATATCCTGAAAAAAAAAAGAAACAAAGAGAAAAATTGGCTACATTAGCTGCATGATCCAGAAGAAGAGAGGTCTCACCCTCAGAAACAAAATAACACTGTACAAAACGATTATAAGACCCACCTTCAACTATGCAAGTCCGGTGTGGAGATACACCGCAAAATCTAACATACAACCACTACAAGCTACAGAGAACTTATTTCTGAGAAGAATAGCTAATGCCGGATGGTACATAAGAAATGACGTGCTGCATAACGACCTAGAAATTGAGTATATCCCAACACACATCAGGAACTTAGCAACTAGATTTTTCACTAGACTGGAAGATCACCCCAACCCTCTGGTGAGAGAACAACTATGCTACACGGCCAACCGCGGGGGCCAATCCCGCCCATCGGATACCATGTACCTGATGAACTTTCCCCCGAGTACGAGGAGGCGAGATCCGCCTGCTCCCCTCGGCACCTAGCACCGGCTTCCGTCGGTCACTACCCCGGCGCCCCGTCCGGAGCGCTGATTCGTCTACACGCTCAAGCAGTTCTTTCTACCCCCTCATACAAACGCTTGGAACTGCAAGCTGCGAACTGCCACCCCACTACCTGTATACTCTTTATTCTTTTCTTCCGTCATTTTGGAAACCTTTTATTCTTATTATTGTCTTTATCGTGTACCTTCATACTAATACCTCTCTCCTCCCTCTCTTCCCTCATGATCCTTATCCACCGCCATGGCCCATTACTACCGGGTAAAAGCGCTTCGCGCTGCCCAAAATAAAGATTCTACAGATTTTACCAGTTTTAACTTTTTACCAACGCGCCTGCGCGTCGCCGCTTCTACAGCGCCTCTTGGCGATGACCAGGCGCTGTGGTAAAAATATGGCGGCGGGGAGCGCAGTAGCCGTTGTCATCATACTACCTGAGGCTTCGGCTAAAAGGTGCAAGGGTGCCCGATGGAGAAAAGAGAAAAGTGTTTACCTTTGCTATTCAGTATTAATGATTGGCGTTATAATGTAAAGACTAGCGCTTTTTCACATAACAAGTGGACTCTGCATGCACTCTGCCCAAGATCACAAAAATGCAGCTTGCATTTTTCCAATGATTCATTTAACGTGGACACAAAAAGAACATTTTTACTTCCTGGTACCATCCCGAGCATTTTTAAAACAGCTCCGACTGATGCCTTAATAAACAAAGATCAGGAAATCACAAAGCTAAAAGGACTCTGAACCGATGCAGATCAAAATATTGTTCACGTTCCCCGTCTTATTACTTTTGCATGAAGGTAGGAAAATTTTCGTTCCTCCTATGAAATTTCTAATGATGCCAAAAGCAATGAATAACATAAATCTCTTAGTAATTGTAACAATTCATTTCTTCTAGCAGTGTTGCATGTAATGGAACTGCAACTTTCTTTACTAACAAACAAAAAGAACAAACAAGTATTAAAAAGTATCAAACGTGCTTTGCGTCAGTTCTGAGACAAATTCGAGGATTGAAATCCGAAATTAATGAATTAAAAACAGATAATAAGGCATTAAGAAAAGGAAATTCGATTCTTATAAAATGAAAATGTTCAAACATAGATAAAAATGAGAAGGAATATCCTAGAAGTTGAGTAGGCTAGAAGTCCTAAGCTGGTCCTAAAAGACCAGCTTCTAGCATTAGGAAATGCAACAAGAAGTTCCGTCTAGAACTACTATACGAGTCTACTTTCCCGTATACACTCCAAAACTTATAATTTAGCTCTCTCTCTCTCTCTCTCTCTTTCTCGTTTAGCTTTAGTTTTCAATCACTTCAAATGTACCTTTCTCAACGGATATACATATTCATTCATTCATTTACTGAGTCATGTATTTAATCACTCATTTATTTATTTTTAACCGACTTCACAAAGGAAGGAGGTTATACCAGAGCCGGTGCTCTGGTTATACATTCATATTGTATGTATGTCGTTTTTTTTGTTTGTCTACTCATAACTTCGCACCGGATGAACCGATTTTCATAATTTTCTTTTCAATCGATCAAGGGTGGTTTCCCATAGGTCCCGTACCTTCGTTTGACCATATTCGTTAAATAGAAAAAAGGTCATGGAAAGAAATGTAGTATGTTTTTTGTTTTTTCATCCATAACTTTTGACCAAATAAACCGATTTTGACGATTTTGTCTTTAATCGATAGAGGGTCGTCTAACTCAAATATCAGACATCAGTCTGACTACTTTTGTTTTTTAGAAAAAACGTTGCGGAAGAAAAATAAGTATTTTTTGTTTTAATTGGAAAGGCTTTGCTTGATTTTTCTTTGTTGGGAAAACTATTAATAAATATAAAAGTCATTGTTTAAAAAGTGTCTGTTGCCTACTGTGCTATAATATTAAAAGCAATTACAGCAAAAGTTTGACTGAAGGCTTCTCTGAGGCAAAAATTGAATCAAATCCAATCAGTTTGTGTGCTAAAATTGATTTCCAAACGGAGTTTTTCATACAAATGATTAGTTTTTAGTGCCTGTCATTCAAAGAGGGTTTGCCCTTTGATATGGATTTCTTAAAAAATAGAGTATTTGTATAGAAAATGTATTTACATTAAAAAGAATAAAATAAAATAATTTTTATAAAAAAATAGAACCGACTTCAAATTATAAATTGCGCTAAAAAGTGAAAAATAAATTAATTTTTTAAACTGTTCAAAATTGAACAAAATTTGTTCAAATTTTAAAAAATATTGCAAGCCGAGAGCTCTTTTAAACAGTTTATCTAAAGGGACTTGGGTCGTATGTACAGAGTTTATGTAATTTGCTTTACATTTCCCCAATATCGCTAATGTTAAAAATTTTTAAGCCGTTCCAAAATTGAGCAGAAAATTGTTCAAGTCAAAAATATAAATCTGAAAATGAGATGTCCTCGCCGAGATCTTTCGAATGAAAAGAGGGACAATTCCCACAAAAGGTATTGAGGGGGGGGGGGGGCAGACTAGGGCAGGGATCCCCAACCTTTTTGTACCTAAGACAGGGTTCACACTGTTGAAAAATACAAGGTGGGATTTTCCTCCTTGACCAAAATTTTAAGTGGGATTTTTAAAGTTAAAGCCCAAAAAATAATTTTTTTGAGTGGGATTTCAAAAAATATTGCGGGAATCTCGCGATCGCGCAGCCTAGCGCGAACTCTGCTAAGAGCACATACCAGAATATCGGCCGAATGCCGGGCACCATTTATTTTTTCAAGATAAATTTATAGTTGGTGGACATAGTTAATATAATGTGACACTACATATAATGCACAAAAAATTTTGATTTCAAAAATTAGTTTAACATATGAATATAATTGGTATTAATATTGGTATTAGTATAAAAATTATCTATAAAATATATAAAATACAGTCAATGTTAACTTTGGCATTGCTTTTCACTGGCCAGCCCATCATAATTGGGAGATGAAATTCCTGCTCGCTAGCAATCGTCAAGGTGTTCATCTTTAAGTCGTAATCTATTTTATGATATTCATTGTTATTTATCACTACAGCGTTATTCATAATTATATGGCAATTTATTCATATACTCCAGATTCTAAATGTTCTCCAGTTTAAAATGGAGAATTGAATTATTTTATCGTCGAGCACAAGCAGCAAGCGCACCTAGACCGATCAACGGGCGCCATGGTGCCCCCTGGGTGACCAAACGTCCTCGAATTTCGGTGACAGTCTCTAAATTTGTATATTTTTAATGCCTTGTCCCCCAAAACACTTTACTATTAACTACTTGCGGACTTACTAAACTATTAACTACTTGGGGACGCGTAATGTCCCTAAATTTAAAAACTTCTGTCTTTCCTCTCCAAATTGTTTCCCAATTTGCACTTTAGAACTTTTAGATAGTATTTTGTAAAATTTCAGATAATATTATAGCAATTTTTAAGTAGTTACCTTAGTATTACAATGTCTAACAGGCAATGCTCTAAGAAAATATGCATACGTTTTGTAGGAAATATGTGTGGATACCCTTTGAAATACCCTAATGAGAATAGTTTTTCAAAATAGAAGTAGCGTTGCAAGGCTTTCAAAACATCCGGTTCATTCCCGGAAAAAAACTGGGTTTTTTCCCCCGGGAATTTAAAGCAAAATCGGGAAACTTGAAAATTCCCAAAAATTGGGAAGATTCGATTTTTTTTTATGAAATAATAATTTTAGTAAATCTTCTGAAGATTTTGAGCTTACACTGGTAACTAAACGTAGTGTTTCACATAAAAAATTACCCCTCCAAATGTGTTGGTAAAGTTGCAATAAAATGGTATGAATGAAACATATAAGTTATGTATATATGCATTATTTCTTATAGTAATTTAAAATATATGAATAAAGAAGAAAAACGATTTTGAAGGTTGTTCTTATTTTCTGCATAAGTAACCAAATCAATTACAGATTTAGAACCAACAGTATACTGCAACAAAAAATTTATTGAATTTACAAGTAAATTTTATCAATTATAAGTGTGATATAAAAGTGTTTGACTCTAGATCATATTTCCAGGATAGAAATAATATAACGTTACAATGTTATATGCTCTGTAACAATAGTTGAATACTGAAAAGATTTTTATATTGAGTAAATACTTTATGTTTATTGGAAAAAAGCTTAAATTTGTTTTTTCCCCTCAAAATTCCCAATGTTCCCAAATTTCCCAGTTTCTTCCCGAAAATTCCCGGGTTTTTTCCCTCACTTCAAAATTTCGTGGTTTTTTGCATCTCTAAATAGAAGGGAATATGTAGTGATCCCTCGTTTTTCGCGGTTAATGGGGACCAGAACCTTCCGCGAAAACAGAAAAACCGCGAAGTAGGATTTGCCCCTAAGAATTTTCGTGTATGCGGGTACACGAATGTTTTAAATATGTAAACAGTATTTATACGTCACACATTTAAGACAAAAATTACAACAGTATACGTAATTACTTAAACGTGTCTGTTCTAATTAATAAGGTTAATTACAAAACGTTATAGTACAGTAATAAACATTAATCAACATTGATTTCTGAGAGAGGCGAAGAGTCTTGTGTTGGTGGAAGCTTTTGAGAGCCCGTGGTAAGTACTCTGAGTCCACTCATCTCTTTGTTTGGCATGCAGAGATCCTTCTCTCTCGCGGATCAACATGAAACAGCGCTTTTTTCCGCAATGTGGCTGCCGACATGGTTGTATTTTTTCATTTTATTTTTTGATGAATATTTTGGAAAAACCAGGCACTGAAGCCGCGAAACATGAAGCGCGAAGTGGCGAGGGAACACTGTATTCGTTTGTTATGTCCCCAAAGATGTCCCCGAAACATTTTTCTGGCGTCCCCAAATTTCCTGTGGATTTGGGGACACGTTCTCAAATGGACGCTCAGAAATGGTCACCCTAGGACAGACAGACCGACAGACACACATTTCCCCCATAAAACCCTACTTTCAAATTTTTTATTTTTCAATCTTTATTTAATTACTTCACTTATTTTTGACTTTTCTTTATTTTTAACGATATTTTTGTTTATATTCCTTCTTTTTCCTCGCTAGCGCGAAGAAAGAGTCGAAATATAAAAATTTACTAAGATGAAAATTTCTGCATTATTTAGGCTAATTTTCATTACAAACCTCAAAGTGGAACCGGAAGAATATTTATTCATTGATTTTGAATTTTGTACTTACATTTATCACACTTTAGTTCCAACTTTTGAGAACAGCTCTTTAATTGCTGCAAAGGAAATGCTTTCCTTACTACTATACTCCCCTGAAGAAGAACGTTCTTCAACCACTTCCTCTTGCTGCCCCCTTAGAAAGTTAAAATTGGCAATAAAATCTCAAAAAGTATTAAAACTTTTAAAAAATCCAAAACGCCAAACAAATTATTTTTAGACGAGTTCAAAATGGGCGAATTTTTTCTAACGAAAAGCCAAACTGGCAACCCGGCCCCTGGCGCCGGACGAATCGCGGCGGGACAGGTACGAATGGCGAGTTGAATTTTACTTGAACAAGTTGGACGAAAAATGAGTTGCAACTAATAGCGAGGCGGACGAATAACGGGGTTCCACTGCATTCTATTTATTTCTTGGTTTATTGATGGTTAGTTATATTTTATAGGAATTCTATAAAAATTGTTTGTTTATTAACGATCATTTCAGGTCACATATATTTTCGAGTTTATTTGCTTTTCTCAATGGATATGCCTCAAACTCTCATCCAATATTACAGATAGAACAGGAAAGTACGATAGTTTATTACAATACAAGGTTTATTACAATACATATCCTCCGTAAATATCGATGTATATCTGTTTCAGTGGCGTACGCAAGGGGGGGTTAGGGGTTTACCCCCCCCCCCCCCATTGAGCCCTAAATAATAGTGCTTTATTATATACTCGAATTTCTTTTAGTAGTTTTAGAGCATTATGAACCCCACCCTCCTTGGAAAAATTCTGCGTAAGCCACTGATCTGTTTCATAATATCCCTGTAATATATGTTGACTGTTACTAGGTATTATTGTTGGACTTTAGCTTCCATAGCAATAGCTCCTTAATTTAGAAAATTTGGAGCTACAAAAAAAAATCCTATCATATTGGATTAAGGTGACCATATTTCTGAATGTCAATTTGGGGACGTGTCCCCAAATCCACGGGCAATTTGGGGACGGCAGAAAAATGTTTCGGGGACATCTTTGGGGACATAACAAACCAGTACATATTGCATTCTATTATGAAAAATTACTCTCATTAATGTATTTCAAAGGGTATCAAAACATATTTTCTACAAAATGTACGCATAGTTTCTTAGATCATTGCCTATTAGAAATTGTAATATTAAGGCAACAATTTGGATAATTGCCACATGAATTGCCATAATATTCTCTAAAATTTTACATAATAATGCTATCTAAAAGTTCGAAAGTGCAAGTCAAGAAACAATTTAAAGAGAAAAATCAGAAGTTTTTTAATTTGGGGACATTACGCGTCCCCAAGTAGTTAAAGTGTCTTTGGGGACAAAGCATTAAAAATATACAAATTTGGGGACTGTCCCCGAAATTCGAGGACATTTGGTCACCCTATATTGGATATTACTCGTATTTTGAAAAGTGTAGCAGCTTCTGTAGAATAAAAGTTTTATAAAAATATAAAGTTTAAATATTGAAATTAGTTCTTAATATTTAAATCTCATATCAATAAAAAATCTCCATTTTTATTTTACGGACTAAATTTGTACTATATTATGGGTAATATTATTATACATGCAATGTATTATATTTTGAATTTGAGGATATGTCCCCAAATTGATATTTAAAAATACGGTCGTTTTACCTGACATTTTACAAGATTTATCTACGTAAAAACAAAAGCCTGTGATTCAAAATTAGTTGCTGAATTTTAAAAAATAGGATTATTAATGAAGCAAAGTATCATCTCGCTCTGTTTTTTTTTTTTTTTTTTTTTCGTTTTTTGACGATTCGAGCAGACGACGATGACGATCTGTTGAATTATTTGAGTAGCAACTCAACTCTTCATGCGACATAATATCGGGATCCGATCCATGAAATGGACGGACTATCTTAAATTTACTGTTGTTGACAGATGAGATGGGCGTGACAAAAATTGTGGATGAATTAAAGCAGCGTCAGATTACCTTAACTTTTCCGATCTGTAGCTTACTTACGATGCCGAAATCCTGTTAAACCGCACAAATGTTTCTTGAAAAATCAATTGAAAAAAATCTTAAAATGTTTCTCGGTAGTGTATTTAGAATCTGGAGCTCAAAGTTTTCCAATTCGCAGCTATGCGGAGGTTAATTTCTATTGTAATTTGTCTCAAGTATGAAAGAGTCAATCGTCTTAATCAATGTTTTGGGAAAATATCTTCGTTTGTTTATTGTCCAGTCCTTCCCTCATCCAGGGGTCTACGACCTCTTATCTACTATATGACTATCTAGATTTCCATACTTCTCTTTAAACAATTCTTGAAGGTAAACTTTATTCAATTATAGCTTATTGAACTTTTTTCTTTTTCTTTCTTTCTTTTTTTTTTTTTTTTTGCCATAAGAATTGGTTCAAGTAAAGACTTAAGTACTTTTTTCTTAACTTGTACAGTTTTCTTTTTTTTTTTTCTGAACTTTTGGATATCTGGAATAAATAAATCTTATTTATCATGCAACCCGAATATATTTTAGCAAAACATTAATGTTGTGCCGTTAATGTCTTCTAAAAAGGCAGTGAATTTCCATTGAGCTTTTGTTTTTCTTACCCTCACTCAAAATTTAATATTTTATTATAACTTAGTGCAGTTTTAATTTTAACTTGTCTTTTCATTATGGGCATAGTATAGAATGATTTTCATAAAAGATGGGAAAATATTGGGTGCACTTAAGTTCATTGTGGTAACTGACTAAAAATAAACGTTCTGTGTATTGGAACTAGCAAATTTTTTTAGTTCATGAAATGTATAAAAGATAACTGTTGATACTTCTGAAAAATTTATCAAGTTACTTTGTATAAGATACTTGTCACTGAATATAGGCTATATTCATAGATCAACTCTAGTTATGATTAGAAAATTTAATAAATATGATAACTTAATATATTATTTGAAACTTATATTTGAAATTGTACTGTCATTCTGCCCAAATATGATGCACATTGATTATTGGCATCTATTTTAATAATTTTGAAACATGCTAATCCTAAATTGAGATTTTGCTCTTACAAAAAAAAAAAACTTTGTTTTACTGAAACAGGGGGTGTATTTTTACTCTTTACTGTTGGTTACTTAATAACATTTCCTGCAGTTGCCTTTATGTTTTGCAGTTTATTTTACCACATTGAGTTTTATTTTCAACATTTATTTTTAGCAGGATTTGCAAATTTCTTCCTAAGTTAAAAACTCGGTGTGGGTGGAGAGAGAAAACAGATAGAAGAAATTAATTTTTATACTACTGGAAGAAATGCAATAAATTTACTCTAGAAAACATTTTGGATAAAATTAATATAAATATGTGTTTCTTAATGGCTTCATCAGGGTGATAATAATTAGTACCAATGCAAAAAGTTTTAGAACATTCAAATTCAGCATTCTGATATGTGAATAATTACTTTTTAAAAGTAATTATTCATCCCAGTCACATATAAAAAAAAATTTATGTGTTGCTAATAGACTTTAAAATATCAAGTTATGTATTCTTACGTAAAATGTTTTCCATATAAGTGAATAAATTCATAGTTTTTTCATTTTTTTTAAAAATTTCTTCTTGCTTTTGTCACTGTTGTCAAAGAAACCATTTCTGCTGGAAGGAAACCAATCCTAATTTTTAGAGAATAGAAGCAGGGCTCCCACGGCTGCGCCAATTGCGCAAAACTGCGCCAAAACGATTTTTCTGCTACATGCTTCTACAAAATGCGTTTTCTTCGCAAAATTTGCGCCAAATAGCGATTTTTGGGGAAAAAAATCGAAAAATTTTAGATATTATATTTTTTTAACCTTAAAATCGACATCATTCGATACATTTTTTCTTTAGTCAACTAATTTTTTACCTTTGAAGCAGTTTATTAATAAACATTAGCTCTACCCTCTCTTAAGAACATCAAATATGGATGAGAAACTTGAGCAGAATGAATGATGTATCCCACGCTTGTAGAAGAAACAGTGATACAATTTCTAATATTTTGTAGTATTATAGAGAGAAAAATCATTCCTCCTATCCCTATTTATGTTGAACATTTTATTTAGTAAGTTTTTCTTGAAATAGATAGAAAAGTTTAATTTCATGGAACGTGAAAAAAAAAAAAAAAAACCCTTAGCGTTTTTCCTCAGTGCACTTTGTTTTCCAATGTTTAGGAAATACTAATCAATGTGAAAAATCAATAACAGAACATATGTTAAAAAGATTGCTGCTCCATTATAACATTTTCTTTTTCAAATTTCTTAAGCCTACTTTCCACGTGCAAGCAAAGAAGCGCATACGTTTTACAATCTTTTTGCATCCCCTTACAAAAATCGGATTTTTTTTCATTTCAACTATTTATAATGTTTCTTCTTAAAGCAAATAAATAAAATGTATATTTATTTTAAATAAAACCATTGTTTTGATAATATATATTTGTTCCCGAAAGTGTTTAGAGGTAGACTTTCAAATGCTGTAGAATTAAACATTGAATTTCAGCTTTTTTTCTTTTCTCATTACTCTTTAAGCTTTGTAATCTATATGTAATCTAACCACAAGCAATTCAAAAACATAAAACATAAATATAAAGAACAAAATAAGTAAAAAAATTAGTTAAGTTAGAAAATCATTAAAGAAAGCATGTATATCTTAATGAATTGATGATCTTTAGCAAACATGTTAAGCAATATTATTAGAAGAAATAGAAATTTTGTTGTGGATGAACGACCTCATAAAAGTACACTTGCTTAAAGTTTAAATTTTTTAACTAGATCTGAAAGTTATGAAATTATCACGCATTTCCTCTTTCTTTTAATTCAATTTAGTTTCTTTCAGCATCCAATTGCTGTAACCCTAGGACTCTTGAAATTTAATTGTAACTATTACACAATTTTTGAAAGATGTAAAGATAAATTGTTGGAAAAAAATAAATAAATCATTAGACATTAAATTATTAACATATAATAAGAAATACATTTTGCCTTTCTATTATAGAACTGAAAAATATAATTTCGTTCTTGAATTTTCTTGCTGAAAAATTATGAAACTCAGCAATTTACTTTTAGTGCCATTAATTACTTCCAAAGCATCTAAGTGAGCATTTAGGATTGAAATTTAAAGAAATATTTTTTGATAAATATGAAATATTTAATTCATTCAAAATTTTACTGCTACTATAATCACAATGATTATAAACCTAAATAAGTATCATTTAAAAAAACAAATTTTAATTAATGATAAATAGTTTAAAATAGTGGAACCTTTCATATTAGTTACTTTTTGCTTATTTTCTTGAAAGAATAGTGTTTTAGCTATTAAACAAAAAAGAGAATGCAATGATTTTTGAAAAGAAGAAAATTTTAAGCTTTCTTTCAGCTATTCTTAACTATTAGAAGAAGAAAAAAACAACAAAACATTCTTTTAAAAAATCTTTCTTGAGAAAAGTATTGAAAAACAACCTTATAAGGGTTATAGGTTTAATTAGTCTTACTTTTTGAATAGGTTATGAATAATTTCTTAAGAAATATGAAAATAATCCAGTTTTTGAAGGATGACTGGCGTTTACATTTCCTATCATTTTGAAGACTTGAAACTGCTTTTACCCTTGATGTATGAAAATGACATTGCTTTAAAACAGCCATTTAATATTTAAAAAATAAAGAAAAAAAAATCCTCCAAAAATGGTACAAAGTTGATATTTTCGGCTCCTAAACTGATACAAAAGTCTATTTCTTCTGCTCCAAACTGATACAAAAGTTAAAATTCTTCTGCTCCAAACTCATACAAAAAGGACATTTTACCTGCTCCAAAAGCTGGGACAAATTGTGTTAAGGTGGTGGGAGCCCTGTAGAAGTTTTATAAAAATATATGAATGAAAGAAAAATATAATTAATTTTTTTTAAAAGTGTATGTATTTAATTGTGATTCATAAAAGCCATTTCCTCTCTTGAAGAAGGTTAAATTCTGACTAAAAGAAGAAGCATTGTCATCACTAATATTACTGTGATTTACATTCAGAATTTGATTTGTTTAATTTTTTAAAAATATGATTTTTAAAATCAGATTTATTTTATAAAAATTTGATTTTTCAGTTTGTTGAAATAGATTTTAAATGTTTTGGATATTTTTTATACTACATTTATAAAAATAATATGACATGTTAAGCAGCATATTGTAAGCTGTTTTCATGGCAATATTTTTATTAATAATGTAGATAAAATTTTTTAATACAAATGCAATATTCAAATCAAATTTAATCTTACCAAGAATATCTGTAGGTACTCTCTAAAAACAGGAAAAAAGAAAAAAACACATTTTTTTACTTATTCATTTATTTATTCAACTTTTATAAAACAAACCATGAGCCCTTAATTTTTTACTGAGTGCCTTTTAATATTCTTTTTATTTTATAAAGAAAAAAAACTTATTTGTTTTTAAACTTACTTATTTGGTAAATTCAAATGTTCTATTCATCACTAAAAGCTGAAACTATATAATTTAATAAAATATTTTCATTAAAAGTTTTGATGAAAAAATATTTTACAAAAAAAAAAAAAAAACTGGTATAGTGTGGATGAAACATTTCTTGAAGATATGTATTCGAAATTCCAACCGTGTTCTGTTCAACACTAACATTCTGGATTGAATACTAACATATAAAGTGGATTATGATCATTATGAAATGCAGTATAAAACATTGAATGTATTATGCTTTGCTGTTAAGATTTCTGTAGAATGAAAGTAAAATGGAAATTTAAAAATAATTAGCTCTAAAGTGCTAAAATATGTTACACTCTGTGTAGCATATTTTAGCACTCAGACAGACCGAGGGACTTGTGAAGCTTTCATAATGAAAACAGGGGTTGTAGATGCAGCATACTTTTATGTTTAGAACAATGCTTTATAAAAATGCAAAATAAATTTTTTAAGAAAATCAAAAAGGATTTTAATCAACGACTTAAAAAAAAAAATCACTTGATTTAAACCTCAACTTAAATCAATAAACCCTGTTTTCATCCTGACCCCTGTTACTATTCAACATGAATGTACTTAATATAATATATATTGATATGAAATTGTACATGTTTTTTTATGATTATTTATTCATTGTGCGTCACTTTAAAATAATTTAAAATATATCTTGCATTTTAGATGGCCATCTGCTTCAAAGTCAACAAGGATCGCAAGCATTGGAGTCGCACAAATGGCTGGTCTCCTCCTCTCCATCCTCTTCAGATATTAGCGTGGATTTTCCTGTTAATGTTTGCTGTTCTTTATTTTGGTGTATTAGTTCCTAACATTCCAGAAGGGGCTTGGAGAATCTCAGCCTGCATTGTATCCTTTCATCCTTTGAATCCTATTTTTTGCTTTAATCACAGTAAAATTTTATTTTCAGTTTAAAAATTATTAGTAATTTTTATATATTGTTTAATTTTTAAATAATAGCTATGTTCTTTTTTTTTTCATCTTGTAATTTTCAGTCTGTTGAACTATCGGATATTTATTATGCCTTGATGTCATGACAGATCAATGCAACTGTTTTTGCATTTCATATTGTAATCCATTTAATCAGTGTATCTCTGAATCCTGCTGACATCAATGTTCGTGCCAAAGCAAACAATGGGCCTTTGCCTTCATTTGATCGATCTAAACATAGTCACGTGATAGAAAATGAATATTGTCATATTTGTGAAGTAAAAGTGTAAGTTACTATTTTGTTGAGTTTATCATTTGCTTCTTCGTTTTGTAACTTCATTACTCATACTAGAATTTGTTCTCTACTGGTGGAAATAAAAAACAAATGTTGCGTTTAATTTTTCCTTTAAAGGCTAAAGACAATAGTTGAGTTTATTAAAGCTTCATCCAGTGCCTGATTACCGCAAAGGCCAACTAGGCCGCGGCCTTGGGCCCCCAAATTGTAAGAAAGATTTCTGAAAATATCTCTTAACAGATAATTCTTTACGAAATGGAAAGATCTTAACTCCTTTAAAGGGCGAGATAAAAGTATTTGTGTAAACAAGGTAAACTATGCACAATCAGATCAATATTTCATTGACTATCATGCTAAATCACTAGTTCCAATTAGGTTTTTATCAATCCATTATTGTAATATTTAAAATGCTTGTAACAAAAGTAGAACATAGAGACAATGTAAATGCCATGAAAGATAAGGAGCTATTTATAAAATCTGTTCTCATTTTTTTAAAAATTATAGTATTAATACCAAAGCATTTGATAATAATGAGCAATTTATTTTCTATCATATCTGTTTATTTCAATCATACCATATGTTTTCATTCAATTGTTATTACTGTTTTTATTTATTTAATATCATAAACAGTAAAGTTTGAAAATGCAATGTGTGTATTCAAAAAGTATGCTTATGTAATGAATAACACAAAAATCATATTGAATAAAAACAATATAGAATGCAGAATAGTAGGATGTTGTGTCAGTAGGTACTTCTCTTTCCCCCTTGCCAATTGGGTATGAACCTAGCCTTAATGGAATAACCTCCAAGATTATTTAACTTCATACATTACTCCCAGTATTTTTATTTTTCGTACTATAGGGGGCACCAAAATAAGGTTGTGCCTTGGGCTCCTGACTGTCTTAATCGGGACCTGGCTGCATTATTATGTACCTTCATTTATGTTTCATTTTGTATTATGTGTTGTTGATTGGGCCTTTCTCATATATAGATATGTTTATTTACCAACTATTTTTTTTTATAATTAAAAAACTCCAGACTTTTTTCAAACTGTCCACATTTGTCCATCAATTGAAGCATCATCTTAATCTTTAATATTTTCCTTTTAAATAAGTGTAGAAATTAAAAGTTAATTGTGAAATATTTCTCTAATGCTAAAACTATGCGGGTCATTCTAAAAGTAAAGAATTTTTTTTTCTAGACGTGTTAATTCACCAATAATGAAATAAAACTTTTTTACAACATTGATATCTTTCAATGCAGTCATCATTCAGATTGAAAAATTTTAGATGCAGCATTTATTAAAGCTCTGTACCAGTTATCCTATACCTTCTGCATACTCAGTTGCTGCCAGTTTTTCTCCAGGCAGTTGCCGAAGAAATCACTTCAGCAATTAAATAGAAAGTTTTTGGACGTCTGCCTCATAGACCATGAGTGATTATTTTCTTTTCCCCTATTTTTTTAAGTGGAAGCATTTTTCAGTTGAAAACAACTATGGAAATCACAATGAGTTGAAAAAGAAACTTAGTGGGGCTGGTTTGAAAACTTGGCGGCAAGTAAGTATGCAAAAGGCTTAGGAAAACTGGTATGGCGCTATGATACATGTTTCAATTTGAATGATGACTGCCTAGAAAAATAGGTAAGGTATCAAAGTATGTTGTAAAAAAAGTTTTATTTCAATATCAGGAAGAAACATGTCTAGAGAAAAAAACGTCAGCATAGTATTGAAACCTGGCAAAGTTGGAGTGTGACCCTGTAGTAGGTCGTGACTCACAGTTTGAGAAACATTTTGTACATGAACATTTACAGCATTTTTGTTCTGATAAAGGTCACCAAGTCCACTAAAAAATTTCACAGATTACTTGAATAGAATTTTAATTAAGTTATTTCATGATCTAAATCAATTACACCTAGGGTATTCAACTATTTACACTTTGAGGAACCCTTTGGGCTTATTGTTTTCTTGAAGGAACCTCTTGACCAACATGCAGGAAGACTAGTATATAAAACCTTTATCCTATTAAAATTTTCAAAATTATTATTGCACCTTGATTTCATCCCAATACAAACATCTTAAAAATTTGATAAAATGCATAGTAACATTTATTTTTACAAGCAAACTGCTTTTAAGAATTCAGCTTCAACTAAGCAAATAGTGATCACTTGCGGAACCCTTATCAAAGCTCTTGAGAACCGTAGAATTCCACGGAACCCAGGTAGAAAACCTGTGAATTATACAATTTAAACGTTATGTAACTATACCTACTATAAGAATTGGGGTCTGTAAAATGATTTTTACTATATTTCATAATGATTTGAAGTTTAAATAGACTGATCTAAACTGGAATTATACTTGATGGTTTTTACTTGAATTATAACAATGTGTTAAATTTAACATAGGGTTGAAATGAAAGTTATGTTGGCTTTCAAATCTTTATTCTGCAACATTTTTTTCTTTCAGTGGTAGGAAATCAAAGCATTGTAGTGCTTGTAATAAATGTGTTTCAGAATTTGATCATCACTGCAAATGGCTCAATAACTGTGTTGGTGGAAGAAATTACAGGTATGCTTATTATTAATCTAGGATTTTCTTAATAGAATGTTTGCTTTTTGTGTGTGTGTGTGTGAATGATGTCAAGATCACTGTTCAAAGTGGTAAAAAAACTCTGGCACAGCAGCTCATTTGGGCCAAGTCTTGCTGCTCCCGTCTCAGCTAATGAGACCGAGAGCCATGGGGTGCAGTAGCAAGTGGTCGGCCTGATGCAGAGCCCCAGTCTTTAGCTCCCAAGCATGCTTGGTTCTCATTTTATGGACCTACTGCAAAGATGAAACATGGATCAAATCCCAATCCTGTGGCATGGTAGGAGGGAGCGCTACCACTCAGCCGTTGGGGCTCTTTAACACTAGAAAGAGGGAAAATTCCCCTATACCAAGAAGGACTGAAGGGGCCAGTGTGGCCCCTCCGAGAATTTTGCGGATAATTCTTTCTAAATTTCTTCTTGAGTGAGTCCACGTGCCCCATGCATGTTCTATCATCCCTACACAACAGCTGAGTGTATCATAGTGTACCCTATCATTTACTTTCTCACGTCAAAATGTAAAACTTATCTCTCTTTTGAAGAGCACTCGCCATTGTCCAGCAAGCCAGGTGTTGCATTTGTTTTGCATTTTGGATTGAAACCAGTTGTAAAAAGAGAAAGGTCAAAGTCAGACTAGACTGAATCACACCTTGTCAGACTGCAGCAGTCAAAGGAAACGAAGAATTTAACTGCTTTATTTTTGTGAAACTGCTTTTTCCAACATGATATTTATTAAAAATAAATACAGAAGCAAATTAAATGTCGACCCAAATTTGAGGTTAAAAGTAACTTCTACTAAACCAGATATCATCTCCCTTGTATCTGCCATGCAGCAGCAACCTTCTCATTAATCTCGTTTTTCATTTTTTGTATATGATAAGTATTTTGTACTTAAAAACGTATTTCTAGTGATGTTTTGGAAGTGTGTATTAAAAATATATTTTATTTATTTTAATTTATTTATAAAGCTTTATTTTATTTAATGCTTTTTACTGTATTAACGATGAAAAATGGTGTGATTTATGTTACCTAGTCGTCCTAGTATTTTTCTATAATATATTAGTATTCTATTCTATACAATAAAGTTATATTACCAGTAGTATGCAAATGGTTTGCAAGAAAAAGCGTGGTGTGCGAGAGAAAAAGATTGGGAACGGCTGCTCTAGATTCTAGTCATTTCTCTCTCACCTAATATCTACAATGATCCAGCCTGTGTGACGATATTCGGCCGAATATTCATTACATCCCTAGTTTAAACAGTTGTGCGAAGCTGTTAATTTTTAATCTGTCATAATCTTTATGTAGTTAAACTTGCTTCCTCTTTAAGCTTCTTGTTCTAAAATTAAGCAACATGCATCCTTGAAATTGTCACATGTAGTAAATATGTGATGATTAAAATAGTTACTTTAAAATTTATAAATATTTCCTTTTCCTTTTAGGCTCTTTATATCATGCGTCAGCTCAGCTCTTCTTGGATGCTTAATTATCTTCATATCTGCCATAGTGTTAATTGTTGCTTATTTCAATGGAGCTTCATGGTTGCTTAATCCTCACAGTAAGTAAATTAAGTTTTTCAAAAACTGCATAGAAAGACTTAGTTTCGTGCTGAATGCAAAATAAAAACTTTTCATTTAGTAGGAAAGATCAAAGCTTAGTTTGACTAAATCAAAGCAAAAAATTTAATTTTTTTTTTTTTAGTTTCTTTTGACAAATGTCTATTGTGTATTTTATACAAAAGTCTTCTATATTATTTCAGCTTTCAAGATGTAGAGGTAGATTCAAGTGGGTCATGTTCATTGTGAAGAGAATATGTTTCTCTGAGTTTTTTAAGGAGATAACTAATATGTATGATGTTATCAAATGATTGAGTTGTAAAACAGGATATTAGTAAGGCATTGCAGGCCATTGCAAAGGTTATGAAGTCCAAGTACTAGAATTTACCTCTTATACATGCTTTTTCTGAACTAGTGAAAGATTTTTAATGCATTATTTTACTGAGCATAATGTCTCATAATCAAGTGATGAGCAAGAAATTATACAGTAACAATTTTGCATTTGTCATTTTTAAAAATGAAATTGCGAAGTTTGAATGCTAGTTTCGGCAGTAAGTTTCTTTAAAAAAATAAATAATCAGTTTTAAGCAGTGGTGTAGTCCAAGGGGGAGCCAAACGATGTCCCCCGGCTTTATTTTAACACAATCATTCCCTCAACTTTTTCAAATTTTAATGTAAGCATCCCCCCATTTTTTGGTTTCCTAAACTTAAAGCATCTCCCCCCCCTTTTTTTTTCAGGACTACACCACTGATTTTAAGGGTATTTAAAAAATAACTAATTCTTCTTGTACTTGTTTAATGACATTTTGACTTTCATTCCATGGATTATTTCTGAACATATGTACTAATTTTTTTATTTTATATGTGATTTGTTTGAAATAGGCCGATTGAATTTAGTAAAATATTTCAAAATTTTATAATTGGTGATATTTTTACTATGTTGTGGTGAAAAAATATCATTCTTACAAACTGATATTTTTGATTAATTATTATTATTTTGTTTTATATCATTCATTTATTTATTTTCTTCAGATACTTCTGCGGAGCAATATTGGACTACACCAGTTAACGTTGAAATTAATTCGACTGATAGTATAGCTTCATCATCCTCTAAGCTTTTTCCAAAAGCATCGTTTTCTTATAATGTTACACTTCCAGGTGACTTTTCCACTTTTTGCATCGTTTGAATAAAAAGTTCCCCATTGGGGTTGTTAATATTTAATTTTAAGCTAGAATATACCATATGCTTTAAAATTGTGTAATATACATGAGTGAAAATATATTTAGCTGAACCCAATAAAAGAGAAGAATACCATAGCACCCATCCAGCATATAAACTGGCTTCTTTGGTAATTAATTAATAATGTTTAGAAAATTAGATGAGATATATATATAAATTAAGGTTTACCTTAAAATGCTGAGTGTCAGTATTTTGTACCAGGTTATTAATATTCTCTTGCATAAATCTCCTAAAATTATTCAGTGTAATATATTTCAAAAACGTTACCAAAATAACCGATGGGTAATTTTCAGACTTAGTTTAAAGTAATCTTTGAGTTTTAAGTACCAAATTAAATTAATGGATGACAAGCACGGTAAAGTATAACGATAATGATAAAAAAAAATAAGACTTTTTTTTTTTTTTAAGATACCTATGATGACATTCATTTTAAACATTCCTTATTGTTTATGATAATTTTATAATGTGTAACTTTTTTATAAAGCCATAAAATGATTTCTGCTTCACGTATAACTAAGAACTGAACGATCTTTAAATCATTTAATGATATTTGTAGTGTATTGAATATTTCTTTTGAAACTTTTTTTAAATGCATTAGGTGATGAATTCAAAAAATGGCTTACTCCATTATAAATTTTTTAGGATTATATTCTATTTCTATTAGTTATTATATGAAACTGTGAAGAGTTTTGCAAACATGTTTTGTTCATATGTATTTTCTCAACAGGAACTGTATTTGTTCTGTGTTTTGAGGTTCAAGGTGCGGTCTGGCTGGGTTTTGTCTTTCTAACTGTTGCATTATCATTACTAGCAATAGCTCTGCTAGGTCATCTGTTAGGATTCCATGTATTTCTGAGTAAGTTTAAATAGCTGTACATTAGAGCCATAGTATCTTAAGTCCATTTTTCTAGTTTTTGCGAATTTGCACTTAATGGACATACAGAAAACAAACAAAGCCACTGGCTACATGTGGCTTCTGAACTTTCAAATTCCCATCAAACTTCCTTATTCTAAGGTTCACACGGAAAAGTCTGATCTTATAGTTCTTAAGATATTATAGCTCACAGGTACAGATAGATTTTGTGTATTTTGAGTATGTTTATCTCAATTTGTAACTTTAGAGATTTATAATTGTATAAAATGAATAGTTTAGCAGTCTATTTAAATTAAGGTGAAAGCATATAATTATTTCAAGTTAGTAGAAAAAGATAGGATAATTATTTTATAAGATTAAGCTACATAATGGAGTGGCTTTCAAACAAGCTGTTTTACCAAAATGTTGGGGATAAGCATTGCACCCGCTGTAAGCATTGCAGTCAAGAAATCACCCTCACAAGCATAAATTTTAATGTAAGCACCTCATCTCTTTTTTTCCGCTTAGTGCGCAAGAAAAAAAAAGAAACATCAACTATTCTGTGATGCTTTCATAAGTGATAAATGCCTAAATGTATCACCAAATGTAGTTCTTATTTCTGTTGCTTATATTTTAAAGTTTACTAAAAATGACGTTAATGATGACTTATGTTTTTCTCTAATTTAAAAAAAAAAAACTTTTGTTGCTCTGTTGCATCATCAATGTAGCAAATGCGAACAGCTGCAGCTTAAAATTTGCCGCATAAGCCTCTACTGGAAAGATTTAGCAAAAAATAAGATGAACAGAGATCAAGAGGTTTGCATCCAGAAAAAGAGACGCTTTTTTTGCCATAGGATTGCCAGTAATTTCTAAAGATTAGTACTTAAGATTTATTACTTAGATTGGGATATATTTTGACAACATGCAAAACTGTTGGAGTTGAACAACAATGTTTCTAATGTTCATCTTATACTTAATACATATCAAACAGAAGACAAGTTTAGAAATAAAATACTTTACTTAAACTTCAACAACAAACTTAAAATACTTTTACTCTTAAAACTCAGACCAACATGTTTAACTTAAATATCATTTGTAAATGACTAGATATAAGAGGTATGCTTACTAATACGAGACCGGGATATTATTCACCGGTACAAGAAAAGACATCAACGAGCCCAATAGCTCGAAAAGAGCAAGTCTTCCTGTCGGAACAACTTCTATGTGTTCTAAGATCTGAGTATCTTTCTGAACGGCAAACCGACTGCTTAAAGTCTTAATTCATTTGCATATCTTTCCATTTCTGCTCTGGTAACGCCCAACGCACGTGCAATCCATGATCGTGTCAGGACCCAGTGACATTGTACTCTAGTACGACACGTCCTGGCATCGCCCACCTATTACTTTGGTGAGCACTTGTGTTGGGTTGCTAGTGGAACATTCCGTAAATGGACAAAAGCCAACACACAAATTAACTTTGTAAGATGTGAGATATTATATAATGTTTAATTTATGGCTATCAAAAAAGTTTTTTTGTTTTTTTTCAATTCTCGTTTCAACTCACACTCGCATGAAAGTTCTGACTTCTCTTCTCAGGGAGCAAGCCCAAGAATCAAAGATATGATGTCACGTTTTTCTCTTCGGGATCATTCATAAATGATGTCACGCTTCGAGGGGAGAGGGGGGTTCGTGAAATTGTGACAAATCGTGACAAGGGGAGGGGGTAGCAAGAAGCGTGACATCATGCATTATACAACATAGCGTGACGAAGAGGGGGAGGGGGTAAAATATGTGGGGGAAAAGCGTGACGTCATTTATGAACGGCCCCTTCTCGGTTGAGACGGCTTTGTATGATCACTCTCTCAGTCATGCTGTGTGATCCGATGATGACTCCTGTGAATTGGTGATAGGGTTATTGCATACTCCTTGTCCTTCCTCTTCTTTCTCTATTATTTTTCTTTTGTTTATTTTCCTTAACTTTTGTCATTAAGAGGTTCACTCATTTTACTAACCCGTTTTTATTCACGCTCTTACAAGGACACCAGGGTAAATAGAAGTTTCTCGTTGGAAAAAGCAGTCTTGACTTGCATTTGGAAAATAAACAGTAATTAAAAACATTAGACTTTTAGTAACTAAATATGTTTAAATAAAAATTACCTGTAGTGGCAATTGAGATAGTTTTCCCTCCAGTGTTATCCACTGTTTTCCCTGGTGGACAGTCGAAAGTCATTAGCACTTCGTCAATTCTCACTAATTTGGAATCTTTGCACTTTTCTTCTATCCTTAATTTTGGGATTTACTAAAAGAAGGATTTTCTCTTTTCTTCCCAATTCGTTGGAAGCTTCAGTTCCACAGTTGTCCTGGTTCTGAAGAACAATCTATTTCTTCGCATGAATTGAAAACACCAATTGGGATTGCCTTTGAAATCTATAATCCCCATGTTGCTGCAACATTTTTTGCATGCAGCCTTTCTTTTTTAGTGGATATAGGTTATCCAGTGTCCCGCAGCTTGGTGATCCACTGAACCAAAATTTGTTCAAAAGTGGACCATGAAGGTTTACCCCGTTTCCTGACATGCTTAGTTTTTAGCAAAGATTGCTGTTCGACTTTTGCTGACAGCCAGTTTTGAACAAATTGTTCGTCAACTGAAAATTCTCAATGAGCCGCACAATTTCAGTTTTCTCAGCTTTATCTATTATTTGCAGTTTAAAAGTTGAAATGTAGCTTTTCATACATTTAAAAAGCATTGCGATATATCAGCAAAAAAAAAGTAGCAAAGATCAAAATTAAGTCATGTATAACAAGTCATGTAGCAATCAAATGATAAATATACATTAAATAGCTTTGCTGGAATGAAATGGTTCTCCTGTTTAAAAAGAGGGGGAAGGAAGGAATTAGGCGAGGAACCAATTGTGATTCGGACCCGTCAGCAAGGGTAGACACGAGAGAAGAGAAATAACAGCTACTATTCTTCCCAAAAAAAGATATCTTGAAATAATAAATATGCATATAAAAATAGAATTCTTATTGTTTTTTTCCTTTTCAGAAGTGCAATGCCTGTCGTGTCAGCCGCACTTAAAATTGTTAGCATTTTTTTCATGTGCTTAATCCCGAAATTACAGTCCTTAGTTATGGGTAGAATTTTTTTTTTTCCATATATAAACATATAATGATGAAATATCATAAAAACATGGGATTATTCTTGAGAAAACTTAAAGTGGATTTAAATATTTTAATACAGACTTAAATGCTTCTAATTTAAATAGTTTTATCTATTTTTTCTTTTTCCAGTGTGCCAAAACTTTTCTACTTATGACTATATTGTTCAAAAACGTGATCCTCCTGCATCATCAGGAGCCAGGACCGAAAGCAAAAGAAAGCTGAAACCAAACTTCAACTGCCCTTTTCATTTTCTGCAGCATATAAAAACAAAAAAAGTAAGAATATGTTTATGTTACTTAAAGTCATAAATGAAATGTTTCCAGAAACAGATTACCATTAAATTTTTTCCTAGCATAGAATTCAATCCAAGATTTATTTATTAGTTATTAATAGATTGGTTTACAGTCTACTTCAAATGTTTATGCAGAAAGTAAAGATGTTCATAAAATTAAAAGAAAATATATGAAATAACATTTAACACTAAATTTTAAAAATGTAACCAAAATCAATTAAAATAAACCTTTTTATTGTCATAATGCTTTAAATGTTGCACATTTTTAAGCATTTAATGAGCACTCCCAAATATTTAAGCACTTTTGGCCAGTTTTTTCAAACGCATGATGATACTTCTCCTGAGTGGTACAAAAAGATAACTTCTACTCATAAAATAGGAATGCCAAAATCTATGGGAGTTTATGGTAGAAGAGATTTTAAAGCTAAACTCTGAAAATAAGACTTCATAAAATTGCTGTTGCTTTAAAACAATTAAAACATGTTATAACATCAAATTTTTGCCAAGCGCAACCCTTTGGATAGTAAACCAAGATATGGAAGGTCTTGTGTAATGAGTGTACAGACAGATGGAAGGATTCAGTGATTGGCGTCAACACAAAACATGTCTTTACATCAACTAAAAAATAAGGGAATGATGTCACTTTGTTTTATTTTATATTCCCTTCGTAAGCCTCATTTTGCAGTTGAGAAACTTATGAGGCAGACTACTTCTTTAATGCCATTTTAATTTTCAAGTTTTGCATTTTATATTCTTAGGAAATGTGTTTTGTTAAAATACAAATTGTGCATTGAAAAAGTTCCTAACTGTATTTCTTCTCTAAAAACAAATGAAAACGACAGTTGCTTAAGATAATCTTTTAATGCAAGTTCCGTAACATATTAGAAATGGTTGCCATATAATGTTTAATTCTACAAGTAAGCATCTTTTTTTGTGCATCTGAATTTTAATTTTCCAATAAAATATGCAATGTAATTATGATAGCAAGAATTGATTAAAGTACCATAAATTTATGAAATATGTTACTGTTAGAAATAGAGCCAATGTTTAATGTTTTAGTGGATGATTTTACTAGTTATGAAATTTGGTTAATAAAAAAATTAGTTTTCAATAATACATACTTTTCAAATAATTTTTATTATAATAATTCAAACACTACCAAATATTTTATACTGTAAATTAAATAAGAAAGTACAATAAAATGTAAAAAGCTCTACAAGAAAAGCTAGTACTGTGATTATTTTTTTTAATTGTATTTTTTATTTTTAGGCCAACCAAATATCACCTAAGTCACAAGAAAGTAGTGGTAAAAATGAAGAAGTGGAAGAATGGGAATTGCAAACTCATAATCTTCCAAAGTGAGTTGCTAATTGTTTATCTGTGAATAAAAATTAAATGGAATTTGCTAAAAGTTATTTGTTAATTAAAACGCAGATTAACCTTAGAAGTTTTGATTTAATTCTGTTTCTTTCAAATACTATGTCTAAGCATGAAAGAAATTTAACTTTTAAGTGAACTTTTAACTAAAGTGTCATAAATTTAAATGTTGTAAATGTTATGGCTAAAAACAAACGAGTTAATTGAACATTTATTGTAAGGAATCAAATAGATTTTCAATAATATCAATAATTGAACATTGTCCCTTTTTCACTACCAGTAGTATGAAAAGAAATAATCTAACAATGCACATATTCCAATGAAAATAACATTAGTATGTTTCAGAGTTACAAGTTTCTTTAGTACATAAAAATGGAGCTGTGCCCTTTTTTTAATTAATTTTATTTCTTCACGCTGTAGAAAATCAATACAACACCAAACAAGTGTATGGGATTTTCTTTGCAGTTTCTCTCATTTCATTTCTATTAAAATCAGCAATAATGTGGAGGTATTTCATTCATTTGCTTTTACCATGTTAAGTACTTCAAATAAGCTATAGAAATTTATTATTCATTACACTCAGTTAAAATTTTTCTGTAAAAGTTCTTGCCATGGTGCACAAATTTTGTTTACTTAGTTATGCACTAATGGTTCTTTGCTTTCAACGCACATTAATTATATGACTTCTTTTTTAAATTCGGTCCTCTCCAGAGGGATACAATGAAACAGATAATCACCTATGCAAAGTGACAAGTGATATTTCAACCTCTCCCATTCATTACCCTTTGTAGCCCTTCTAACACCCTTTCTACTGTCGGTTCTTTTATGTACATTGCAGTCAAATGGTTTTAAAGATTTAATGGTTACAAATTTCATGATAGAAAAGTCATTTCATGAAGTATTTTTTAAATGTTTATTTCAAAAAAAAAAAATGTTGCTTGTAGAAGATCTTTTAAATTTATTGCTATTCTTTAATTGAAATTGCCAGCTTTCTTACAAACTACAGAGTATAAGTAGTGTTTAAGACCCCTTAAAAATGACCCCCCCCCCCCCCCTAGTTGGTGCTTAAATGTGATTTATTTTGTTGTTCTTTATAAAACTCTGAATGCTGAATGTGACATTTCTTTTCCTAGATAGACACAAAACTGAAAAATTAAGTCGTAATTTTGAGCTAAATGATTTTTTTACTAAAAGGCAAGAAGGGCCCATTAAATTTTCCAGTAATGAAAATAAAACAGAGGTATACACATCTCTTAGAATTTGATTACAACTCCTATAACATATCATCAATTGTTAATGTATATAAAAAATTTCACTATATTAAATATTTTGATTAGTTTGTTTCAATTGTAAGGAGTACACCCCTTACACCTGGTCGAGTGAGTGACATTCGACAGCGACTGTCTGGCCAATGCATGAAAGTGGACACTCGAAGCATCTTTGTCGGGTTTCTACCTTTAAAACCCGATTTTACGGCATCCCTCAGACGTGTTCCGAAGCACGTATGCACGAGGGGCGTACGTGCTTCGTGGCGCCTTGGAAATAAAAACCTTGGACCCAGTAAGATTTCAGTAGCGAATATAGACGATTGTAGCGCCCTAATGGAAGCTAACCAAAGAGTAGCTAGTTTAGTTCACGCCCCCCAAAAATATCCGAGGGGGAGCTCGGACAGGTGATGATCGGGGAGATGCATTGAGACTCCCGTCCTAACAAGACGTAAACTGCCTGCTGTATTCTATTGTACTGATTCGGTATTTGACTTGGTTTAGGGCTTTGTTCCTAAAGAGGAAAGGCATCATTTTGTGTGAAATGTTTAAAAAATTTTCATCTACCTTATATCATTGTACATAAATGTATATAACCTTTTCAACTAATTCAGCCGAGTGAATAAAGTAACTCTGCGATCTATTTGCATTTCATGCATTTCATCTTAGTCTGATCTTCAACATTTCTGTTCATAAACACACCATTCTCCCTTCCAAGATGGATGTATATTAAATGTATATTAAACATTTCAAATAGTATTTTTTTATCTCAATTTACTGGAAGTTATTAATATGAGTGTGATTCTTAAACTGTATCAAACTGAAATGAAGCACTTAGAATAAAAATTGTAAATCCGAACATTCCTTAGATTTTCGGAGATATATGACAGTACTCCTATCAACTATATTTCATATTTCAAAACATCCTGTGAATTGGGATGTGCTAAAACTCCCATGTTCTACACTTAAAGATTGATCAAAGTAAAAAAAAAATTTATTCTTAAGCAGAAAGTCATTTTTATTAAAATGGAATTTGATTGCTATTATTCTGATGGTTAATATTTGTTGATCCGTTATTTTTCTGTATGAATGAAATGTAGAGTAGAATATTGAGAAATTGCTTTAAGCTTCAAACATTGATTTTTGGAAGCACTTTTACCATTCGAAAATAATTAAAGGTAAATCTTAAAGTAATTAACTGATAATTTTTTGTGATGATTTAGGAATTCTGAAGGAAATAAACCTGGTATGCCTGCGGTCTCAGAAAACAAATGTGTTGTTACCAATGAAGAAGAAGAATGCCCACTTGAAAGTTATGTTGGAAATGTATACATTGGCAGTCCACATCGCAGGCGACATTATTTGGAACCTATCCATATGCAACCAAAAAATTTGAAAAACAGAAGTACAAAAGCAGAGGTACTTGCAATTGTGAATGTTTGAATCACTGCACAGAATATTTTCTGAAATCTGTTTTCTTTTTGTTTTTCCTGTTAGTTTTGTACTACAGTTTTTCTGCAGTACAGAGTAGCATTTATAGTTAATGCTGAAAAGTAAGAGAATGTAGCATTTTTTCACCGGGGAATCATATAAAATGAAAATAATGTAAGAGGTTAAAGTGCTTGAAAGCCATGTATTTTTAACTTCATTTGTGTTCCATATACATGCATCACTATTGATAATTTTAATGTTTCATGAATAATAAATTTGGAATTTTAATTTTCAAATCAAAATATATAAAATAATTTCTATAAAAAAACAGAACAGACTTCAAACTATAAATTGCGCTAAAAAGTGAAAAATAAAGTCATTCTTTGAACAACATTGATGTGACTTTTAAACATAGTTTTAGAAGTCAGTGCAAAATTAGGATAGATAAAATCTTTTGTAATCATGAATCCCCCCCCCCCCCCCCCCCAAATTACAAATATATATATATTTTCTATTTTCGCAGAATTAGCAACATTTTCAATATAAAGTAGCAAATGGTATAATGGTAATTAGACTCATAATTTTGCACCGACTTCTAAAACTATGTTTGAAAGTCACATCGATGTTGTTTAAAGAATGAATTTATTTTTCACTTTTTAGCGCAATTTATAATTTGAAGTCGGTTCTGTTCTTTTATAAAAATTATTTTATTTTATCCTTTTTAGTGTAAATACATTTTGTATATAAATACCCTATTTTTTAAAAATCCATATCAAAGGGCAAAACTTCTTTGAATTAATGGCACTAAAAACTAATCATTTGTATGTCCCTTTTGATGTCGATTTTAGGAAGCAAACTGATTGGATTAATTTTTGCCACAGAGAAGCCTTCAGTCAAACTCTTGCTGTTATTTCTTTTAATATTATAGTCCATGGTAACAAACACGTTTTTAACAATGACTTTTATACTTATTAATAGATTTCCCAACAAAGAAAAATCAAGCAAAGCCTTTCCAATTAAAATTAAAAAATACTTATTTTTCACCCGTAACGTTTTTTCTAAAAAACAAATGTAGTCAAATTCATCTGCAATATTTGAGTTAGACGACCCTCTATCGATTAAAGAAAAAATCATCAAAATCGGCTGTAATTGCTTTTAATATTATAGCACAGTAGGCAACAAACACTTTTTAAACAATGACTTTTATATTTATTAATAGTTTTCCCAACAAAGAAAAATCAAGCAAAGCCTTTCCAATTAAAACAAAAAATACTTATTTTTCATCCGCAACATTTTTTCTAAAAAACAAAAGTAGTCAGATTGATGTCTGATATTTGAGTTAGACGACCCTCTATGGATTAAAGAAAAAATCGTCAAAATCGGTTTATTTGGTCAAAAGTTATGGATGAAAAAACAAAAAAAATAATACATTTCTGCCCATAACTTTTTTTCTAATTATCGAATATGGTCAAACGAAGGTACGGGACCTATGGGAAACCACATTCGATCGATTAAAAAAAGAATCATGAAAATCGGTTCATCCGGTGAGAAGTTATGAGTGGACAAACAAACAAACAAACAAAAAAAACGACATACATACAATATGAATGTATAACCTCCTTCCTTTGTGAAGTCGGTTAAAAAGTTAAAATAAGTATTTATGTATGCCTTTCTGTTTTTTGCTCTCTTTCTTTCTTTTTTTTTTTTTAAGTGAAAGAAAGAAAAAATGTTAATGATAGTCTTTGCATATTTTGGTATTTATTTAGTAGTATTTAAATTTCAGATTTTAATAACATCTTAACCTGGTGATGTTATAGCCTTTAGTGCTATGTATTTGCAGTCTGTTATTATTATTTTCCTTTTTACATTCTTCTCCCTCCTTGTGTTATGCTATGGAGATCAAATAACAGGGCAAAGAGAGCTTAACTAGACCCTAAGGCAATAATAGCCCCCCCCCCCCCTTCCCCACCCAATCCCTTTCAAAATGCCTCTTTACTTGGCTATCATTTCCCCTGAGTTCTAAGCCCCCTCTAGGGCCCAGTCCAGAGATTTTGCCTCTACTACGCTCCCCTCTGGACCATCCTGGTAAATAATATTATTTGTAAATCTACTGGCACAGACAACAAAATTTTGTTAAGGAAAGGGCAACTTCTCTGTGATTTTACCCATCTCCTGGAAAAATGTCTTTAAAAGAGGGAAAAAATTATTTTGAAGTTTTAGTTTGTTTTTCTTATAATCTTTGTTATTATACTAAACTCTCAGTGGATGGGGAATTACCTACTCCCTGTATCTGCACTTGAAAGCAAGGAGCTTTAGAAGGGAGTGTCTGTAGAAAATTTCGTTAAATTGTAAACTGTAGGAAATGCATTTTATTTGAAAGGGATTCTACTGTATATATTGGTCTTTTTGAATTTCTTTTTATGTCATATTTTCAACTGTTTTACTTTTGATTCTCTGCTGCAGGTGAGTCCAGCCAAAAGCAGCAGCTCTGAAGACATTGATGAGAGAGACGCAGAAAATTTGCCAAACAGTGGAAACCAAGAATCTGCTTCATCTCAGAATGCTTCTTACACTCATGGTTAGAATTACTTATATGTTAATTATGCCATTGTTAGTAATTGCAAGCTTTGCCCTTTTGTACTTTTAACTCTTGCCTACCTTTGTTTGCCGTATGAGAAAGGAAAAGCTAACAATCCATAATGGTCTTCGTTTTGTGAAACCATTGCATCCACTCTTACCACCAAAGGCCATACCCATTTCACACCAAAGGCCATAAAAACCAAAAACTTGTCTTTTCCACATCTGTTCAAATGCAGAGCATATTTTTGCTTTCAAAAATATGCTCTGCACTTGCATAGATGAGAAAAGACAAGTTTTTTTGTCTTTGTCGCCTTTGGTGTGAAAGCACCCTTACATAGACATAAGTAATGTGGTGCAAAAGACAATTGCCATCCGTAAATGATTAAAGGGGGTAAAAATGTGAAAAAGTTTTTAAATCATACAGGATTACATAGATTTTTCAAGATAAGACTGTAAGATTAGTAAATGCTCATTACTAATACCTGGTGATCAAAAAAATTTGCAGTAAATTTTGAAGACAATAAAAAAACAGTAAAGTAATTAGTAATTAATTTACTATTTGGTTGCCAAGGTTAATTAGTTTGTTTTTATGAATCCAATGTTATTAATTTATTTTTTATAACATGAATATGCACCAAAGATTTGAGGGTCTCTCAATGAAACCTACAAATTTTACTTTACTAATCATTCATTACAAGCAAAAAAAAATGTTAATTTTCAAATTTATTTACCAACATTTTTGTTTCATGTCAAGGTATCTTATGTATAATGTTTCTAAATTGCTAGTTGAATTTCCTAAAACTTAAGTTCCTAAATAAATGAGCATGTATGCATATTGTCTATAGTTTTTTCAAAAATGAATTATAATTTTGTCTGCATCTTATCTTTTATCAGTCTTCTCTGCTGAGACGGAAAAGCTTAATTTCAGAACTGATGTTATCGGATATGTATAACTTTTACATGAAATTCTTTTCATTGAAATGAATGAATTTAGCCATTTTCAAGTACAGTGGAAACTCACCATTCGTACTTGTCCCGCGATTCGTATGGCGCCTGTTTGGCTTCTTTTAAGAAACAAATCGTGAAATTATGCTTATTTTGAACTTGTCTGAAAATAATTTGTTTGGCGGTTTTTTTTTTTTTTTTTTTTTTACATTTTAATACTTTTTGAGATTTTATTGACAATTTTAACTTTCTAAGGGGGTAGCAAGAGGAAGTGGTTGAAGAACTTTCTTCTTCAGAGGAAGAAAGTAGTAGGAAAGACTTTCCTTTGCAGAAATTAAAGAGCTGCATTACCCCTGCAAGAAAGCACAGAGTGGTGAAAAATGGCATCCCAACATTGCTGTGGTCAACAGCATTAACTTGTTCAACGACAATGTTATTGACCATTTTAGAAAAATTCTGAACAATTGTCAAAGGCAGACAACATGGAGCAGGTTTTTAGAGCAAGAGACCCAATATTCTTTTCTAGTGAAAAAAAGAAAGAACAGCAGAAAGGGAGAAAACACCTGAAGGGATGTTACCTGATGTTTTTATAGAAGGGGACACCTCTTCCAACCATTTTTCTTCCTCCTCTCAATATTCCACTTATGCTATCAGCTCACCTCAGTACAAGCAAAGTGCAGTTAGATTTTTACTTATTTCTAATTTCATGTACAGTAATATACATTTGTTTTTTATCCGTTTAAATAAGCAACCATCTGTGGGTCTGGAACAGAATAATCCAATTTACATTGTATCTTATGTGAAAAAATAATTCGCTATTCATACAAATCGCCATTCAAACTGCCTCCTGGAACGAATTGTGTACGAATACAGAGGTTCCACTGTACTTAATCTTTGATTTCTTTTGTCTTTAAAAAAATTGTCATTGATATCATCTTATAGTTTTATCATTATATTTTTTCTTTCATTCTTTCAAATTAGGTTTATCTAGAAGACATCACCGTAGCCCATCTCCTGCTCCTTTATTATCACCTATATTAGAATCAGAAATATCTTCTGGTTCTGCAATTGTTAGTTGGAAACACAGATCGGTTTCCGAACAGTCTCTTCATACATTAGAAGAAAGCGAGGAAGAACAAACAGCTACATCTACAACTTACGTTCAAATAGAATCTGCAGGCAGTTCAGGGCTTGGGAACCGGGAGGACTGTGGGAGCTTAAGTAATTTATTCCTTTCCAAAGATCAACTTGATGAAGTTGAAGAAGACAATAATAACATTCCCATAGATGATGACAATAGAGTCCATGAAGTATGTATCATTCCACAAGGGGACTGTGAAAGTAACCACACTATTGCTACTTCTCAGGAGATTGAAAATTATGATAGAAGCGATCCCTTAATCAATGGTGAAGTATGGGCTTACGCCCCTAGAAATGGTTGTCAAGTCCGTGATGGAATTGTGTCTTTCCGCAGGAGTTGTAGCATGCAAGAAAATGAACGCATCAAAAACATTTCTCATGATCCTTTAACAAGGTGTTGCTCAGAAGACGAATTGAAATCAGCTTCTAAAATAACGAAGCTACAAAGAAGATTGTCTGAGGATCACGAGTTGTGGATGTTAAGGGGTTGCAACAATATTCCAAAAACTTGGACAGAACATTCCCCCAAAGCTGGAGTATCTGCAACAGCAGTTTTTTGTGTAGGCGAACCTGAAGACTCATTTAGAATACCAGGCATTCCTTTCGGTTTAAAAAGGAAATATAACCATTTTTCTGTACCAAACCATATTGTCTTGCCATGTTCGAATTCTGTTCATCCAGAAAGTCGTAAGAGAACTAGACCTGTTGGTTCGAAACCACCCAAAGCATTTCATGCCTAATACTTTTGAATTTAATTCAGGAAATTCTTGTACAGTTTAAATGTGACTTCTTATATTTGACTGCATTTTCTCATTTGTTTAGCTTTCATTGATAATATTATGAATTAACAGTTTAAAATAAATTTTCAATAGGTTCTCATATTTTGAAGGTAAAGTTAAATCATTAATTATTGGCATTTTAATTCATAAAGGCAGCCGTACTGAGTTTCAGTTGAACTAGATTGCTCTGTGCAACATAATGCACTCCGTTGCTGTTTCCTACTTGTTTAAAATGTTTTATGAATGTTAAGGATAACTGGAAGTTTTTTAAGGATATGATTTTTAATAGTCATGTTGCATTCATTTTTATTTCTCATTATAATAATATCTAAGGTAAACTTCATCATAACTTTTATTTTACTAAAGTTTTTGTTCTAATGTTGTGTGAAAGATATTTTTATATACTGGACAAAGATTTCCTGAATTTTGTTTTTATGCTCAGAGTATCATATTTTTTGCACATTGTAGCTAATATGTTGTTGTAAAAAAATTTCATTTCTCAAATGATGTGATATGTGATATTGTAAAAAATACTTACTTTTTGTATTATACATATTTTAAAAGATTTGTTAAGTTTTTAAAGTGTACAAGAGATTATAATTTTATTTATTGAACTTTTATATATTTATTAATGTATTTCTCAGAACTCATTAATCTAGTCAATGTAGTTACTATTTGTGATAAATTGAATTAATGTTATGCATGCATTTATTTTTTATTTTAATTTTGATACATATATTGAAAAACATACCAATGCAAAAAAAACATTTTATATAATTAAATGAAAACAACTTAGTTGGCTTTCTAAATTTAGTTTATAAAATCTATCATGATCATTTTTTAAAATTATTTACTTATTTGGAATTTAATCCTCCTGGCGACAAGTCATATATTAGGCCAGGTCTGTAGAGTTTGACATTGAATGGATGTTTTTTTTTTTTTTTTTTGCCGACTAACATAAATATACTTTTAACATGAGACTAGAAAACAATACTTGTGTAACTAGCATGTACTAACTGTCTCAAAATGCTTGAAATATTAAACAATTACTGCTCAAAAACATTATTTATAGCACTCAAATCATGCCTATAAAAGCATGCAATCAAATGCCTATTTTAGGGGTGATTCTGTATAATTCTTTGAACCTAACAAATTTTCTGAAAAATAATACATTAGACTAATGTATATAGATATAATGTATACAACTTACAGTTTATTGAGAAAAAATTTTTAAGAATGAAAAAATGATCTTTTATCGAGTTTGTTTTATTTTTGCCGTTTAAATTGATGGCAGAATTTTTAAATTTTTCTGAACAGACAGCCACTGTATGAATTTTTGAACAGAATCACCTCTGATCTATGTATATGTATGTACATGTTATTTAATTGTGTTAAGCAACTTTAGAGACACTTTTAAAAATGAAAACTTTCTAAGATTGAACATTTGATTTTGCTTTTGAAATGTTATCGAAGAAATCCTTTAGAAATATCCTTGCCAATCTACATTACACAAATTGAACTGATTATTTATTAATATTACTTCCTTCAAATGATTCCATTTTAACTAAAGTTAAAAAAAAAAAAAAAAAATAGAAAAGATAAATTTCTGGAATGTGTGTATTAAGTTTGTTTCTGAATTTGTATCAATGAAAAAGTATTGTTTAACAGAAGTTACTCAAAAATGTAATTATTTATTCTAAGCTGCTAAGTATATGTTTTGTTTTTGGTACTCTTACTATTAAAAAAAACTACAGTTATCTCTCACTTAAACATCTGCTCTTATGGCAACTCTGCAAATTTTAAAATTCCTGTAATTAAACTTTCAGGTTACCTGTTGTATGCTGACAAAATTTTTACACTACTTTTTTCTCCTATTTTTTTTTTTTTCCAAACATTTGTTCATTAAAAGTAACTGTACACAAAAAGTGTTGTTGCTGCAATGTTGAATAAAATTGAAAAAAATTATTTAAAATACTGTATAAAAAACACACAATCTTCATTTTTGAAATACTTCTGTAAAGTGCGCAATTGCGCATATTTTTAAATTTTTATTTTACTTCTGTTAACTTTTTTTCTGAATGGTAAATTAACTTTTTAAAATACTATTTTTTCTAAATTTTTATACTATTCTTTATCTAAGCATAATTTTATTAAGCATAATTTTATCACAAATAAAGCTGAATTTTATTTATAAGGCGCCTTTTACTTAAAAGTGTGTTTCCATTAGTCTTTTGCCTCAATGTATAAGTGAGAGACTACTGTTATTACTCATCTCCTCTGCACTCTTTTCATATAATACTGAAAAGATGAAACAAACTTATTAGTTTATGCATTTTTGATATATATTCAAAATATATTTTCCTATACTTTAAAGTAGGAAAGCAAATTCCTAAACTTCAGCTCTTGTTATTTCTTATTTGTTTCACTTTTTTCTCATATAGCCTTTTTTTAGAACTATAAAATATAAAAAAAGATGTACAACACATAATAAATGTTCCAAATGCTATTTCAGGATAATTTGAACTGGGTCAATCGATATTACCCATTAACTTGCAAATAAATCAACTATCACCTCTAACCCATGAAAACAAAAAATTTTATACAATAAATACATAAGGTAATCCTCAAACATCAATTATTGTAAAAGCAAGTCAAATATTGTAACCATAGGAATTTATGTTAATTAAAAATGACATACTCAAAGTTAATTTACAGCTTTGTGGAACCATTTTATACTTACACAAATTTTGAGAGGAAAATATCATTAGCCACTTGGCGATTAAAAAAATACCTAACTGGTCTATGTAGAGCCTCGGTTATCCGAGCCCCGATTAACCGAGTTCCGGGTTAACTGAGGTACATTTGCCCTCGAAAAAAAATTTATTTTTGGCGGCCGACGGCGGCACCACCAGCTACAACAATTGGGAAAAACGGCAGCAAAGAGGCAATCTAGTTCCGTTAAACAGAAAACAATATATATGTATAAACTTTTTCAAGAAACAACTTTAACTGGAACATGTACTATACTGCTGTGTACATGTAAAATTAGATATTTGTATGTATTTGTGATGTCATTTTTTCTTTTTTTTAATATGACCGTTTATTTGTTTTTATTTTTTTACATCTTTGACGACACTTTCATTCATTTTAACCTATGTTTCCCTCCCGATTTGGACAGAGTCCGTGTTATCCGAGTTTTCGATTATCCGAGGTACCCTCGGTCCACATTGCCTCGGATAATCGAGGCCCTACTGTATCATTTTTACTTTATTTATACTTTCCTGAATTATTACAACCTTTGTGTATTTTGTTTTCGGTGTGAAAACAATACAATGCTAACACATTGTAACTTTCAACCATTTTTTTTTTTTAAATCATGAATGATTAAATTCAAGTTCACCAATTGATAAAACATTTCTACTAGCTGCTAACTGAAAATAGGAAATTTCAAGTCTATTGAGAAGCCTGCATTTTGGATCAGAAGTTGTATAATTAAGGAACAGCAGTTATCTTTTCCTATGGAGAAAACCAAAGCTATAAATTTCTAAAAAATGCTCTGGTGGAATCAGAAAAGGAATTGTAATTTGATATGCCTAATTTTTGTACGATTCTTTTTAATCTATCAATTCTTTGAATAGTGTACATTCAAACTGCTCATTAACTAGATTAATACATGTAATATATTAAATGTTTATACTCATGAAGGGAACTAAATTTGATTTTAAATTTTTTTCTCTTAAGTTTGTTAGCGGCCTATGTTGTATGTCCTTGCAAATTTCGATACAAACTTTACTGAATTCAACAAATGTTTTGCCGACTTGGAAATCAAGTGGCCAGTAGATTGAAACCTTTTTATAGTGTCTACCTACCTAAAGACAAGTGGTATTCTATAAAGGCGGTATCCGGGGGGGGGGGGGGGGGGAGTGTTCGCAATGTAGCATATATTCCTCCCTGCAACTTTCCTTAATATAGGTGTGTAGAAGACAGCCTCCCCCCCCCCCAAAAAAAAAAAAAAAAAAAAATCTAGATACTGTCTTGTATTCTAGTAACAGCCATTGTTTAAAAATTTGCTTTCACAAAAAAGAAACAATGGAAACAATTGCAGAAAGCATACATTTGTGTCATATGTTAAGTTAAAAAAGTGCATAGATTGGCACCAGAATTGCTTCCGCTTTAAAAAAAATTTTGGAGTTAAGCCTTTTCGTGCTATAAACATTTTTCACTATACCAACAATGCATCAATATTAAATTTTCCCCTTTTCAATAATTAAAATATTTACAGTGATTTGTTTGAAATTAGTTTCTTTTTAGCTTTGTTCGAAGCTAAACTCTGCTGTAAAAGTTGTATTTTATCAATTGCATCAAACTACTATCAATAAAGTAACATGTAAGAAACTTCTAATCAAATCCAGTATTGTAATTTAAAATATGCAAAAAGATGTCTAGATACTATGATTGTATGCATGCGTGTAGCAATTGTGTGGCAGTAGAATTGTAGTTTTTATTTTCATTGTGAATGAATGCAAGGGAGTGTTTCATGAAAGAATGTTATTTATACTGAATGAATTGTTTATGTGGTTTACTCTACTCTCTGAATGTTTTAATAGCTCTGTTTCTACAAATATAACTTTTATCGTTTGTGATACTGGCAAGAACCCGTTTGCAGTTTTTCAATTTTATATAATCAATCAAAAATTTCTATTGTGAAATTTTTGTACCTATTTATTAACCTGAATTTATATGTAATTCAGAATCTTTTGTACAAAATTGTTCGTCTAACTAGAAAAAATCAATCTTAAGCTATGCAAATTGTTTTCAAATCAAATAAAATTGATAAACTGCTGTTGATTAAAACAAGGAAATAATCAATATAAAAGCAACTTTTGTCTGGTGTCCGGAAAGTATTTAACCAATGCAAAATGTTCTCTCCAATCTTAACAACAAATTGGAATCTCAGTGTTGTGTATCTTTTTGTGAAGTGCATGTTTCTTTGTAGATTAAAAAAATACATTCTCTCAATATGCCTGTAATCTGAATGATTCATGTCATTTTCTTTAAGAAATGCATGCAGAAATTAAATTCAATATCAATTAAATTATGTGGGAAGCGGTTTTAATATAATTGTTTTAACAAATTATGCATATTTCTAACATTACACCAATGAATCCAACACATTTAGAAATGCTCTTTATCCATGCTAACAAAACTGTGGGATTTGGTAGTAAACAGGGTGGTTGCTGCTCATTACAGCAGGACATTTTGGATTTTACATATTTTATATTGTCAAATGCATTACGTTAAAATTTAAACAAACAATTTTTAAATAGAGCTAAAATTGATAAAGTCGGCACTTTTACTATTGAATACTTATTTCAATGAAAAAAAGTTTTAAAATAAATTACGCTTATAATTTCAAATTTAATTCCTATCTTTTTTATTAATATGTGATTACATTGTATTACTATATGAATTTAAACTGCAAGAATTCATTTTTTTCATCGTGATGAAGTTTGGCGATGCATCACAATGTTAGAAGTGTTACATTGTGCAGACTTAATATATGAGGAGCAAACAGTCAAACAGTGTTTTCTCCAAAAAAGATAAAATTAAAGTTACTGGTTTTGCTTTGAACTCCTCATTAACTAGTACAAAAGTATGTTGTTATTTGTAAGCAAAAAAAAGTTTAAAGCTTGTTTTGGTTACAAATAACAACATACTTTTGTACCAGTTAATGAAGAGTTCAAAGAAAAACCAGTAACTTTAAATTTTATTTTTTTTTTGGAGAAAACACGGTTCGGTTTTCATTAGCTTTCTGCTAAAGAACGTTTGCACTCAATGGACCCAATTCAGCAGTGGAAAAAGATCGAGCACACATACAGGTGATATGTGCCAATGAGTTATTTAGAGTACACAATAGACAGATTTAAGAATGAATTTCAAACTATCAGATAAGAAATAACTCACATTGCCAAACTAGCCAACAAGCAAAGTAAACATCTCTTTTAAAGTGCTCAAGTAAAGTAATTAATAAATACTTATATATAGGACCGTAAAATCTTGTTACAGCGAATATCGACACAACACATTTTTAGACCTGTTTCAAACTCCAATAGGATAATGCCCATTCCACTGATTATAACTAAGTATTTTCCCAGTCCCTCGGAGTTCGCTGTAACAGGATTTTACTGTATAAATAATATATAAAGATATAAGATACTTAGGCCCACTCTTGTTTGAAATAGCTTTTTAAAATAAGACCCTTTTAAAAATAAAATCTCATTTTAGTGAATACTGATACAACGAAATATCCATCATAACAAAATAAATGTGCAGTGCAGTTTTGAATGCCATTAGGATAACTTATATTCCTTTACAATAAAATATTTTTTTAGTGGTTGCAGTGTTTTTGTTGCAGGATTTTACTGTATTTGCATTTGTTTCTATTTAAATAAAAAGTGACTAGAAAACTTATTTTTAAAGAATGAAGTCAGGAATTTTTATTGCATTTTACTAAGGCTAAAGAAGCAATACAACCAGTCTTTTCAATATATTCTTCATAATGTATGACCTGTAAAAAGACGAAAACAGTATTTACAAAAGGGATGAAAAAATAAATAATCTATACAGATGAGTTAAAATTCAATATCAACAAACAAAACTGCAATAAATACACGTTTGAGACCACTTAATTTTTACATAATGTAAACAATATAGACTTTTTTTAAACAGTACAAATCAACACATAACAGGGTTTTACAGGGTGCGTAGCGGTGCTTATATTTGAAAATAAAATATAAGGGCCCTTATAAGTGCTTACTTTTCCTTAAAATGTTTATTTTCTAAAAAAATTACGAATGTTTAGTTTCCTCCCTATCAGAAATCAAACGTTAGTTTACTCATCGGATGCATAAAATGGCGTTTCGATTGCTAAATCAGCTGGCCCAGATCGCCATTCATAGTCAAAATGTAAAAACATTTGTCTATGAGTGAAGAATATATTGCAAATTTGGTGTAAAAAACGCGTGTCAGCGCCGATGCTTCCGAGAATCCACCATTTTTGGTTCTGTAAATCCGCCATGTTTGGTCGTGTTGCAAAATTCTGCATAGCGTTGGTGCTGAGCTTGCCAAGTATTACACTGTTTTTAGCGGGAGACTCCCGTTTTTTTGCGTCTGTCTTCCGATCTCCCGTTTAACACAAGTTTTTCCCGTTTTTTGTAATTTTCGGTTTAAAATAAATCATTGAAGCTTCAATATTTTTTTGCTCAATAAGCGGGGCTCGTAATCGTAGTTACTCGTCGAGTAGTTTTCATGTGATTTTCCCGTATTTTGCCGAAATTCCGTATTTTTGAAAAGTCAATTTCGGTTCCACGAATATTCGTAATTTTGGAATTTTTTTTTTCTTTAAATGAGAAAATCTTGAAGTAGCATGCGTAGATACTTGCTTTACGAAACTTTTGCAAATTAGCAGTAAAACTTCCGCATTTTGTCTTTCATATGCTTTCAAGGGTCAGTCCCGATTTTTTTTGAAATCCGATTGCATCCGCTTTGGTTAAAGTCCCTAGTTCTTGTGTACTATCTCATTCCATCTCTTGGACATCAATAACTTCTGGTTTACCATTATTTTTATTATTTTTTTATGATTTAGCCTCTGTAGTAGAGGATTTGCACTTCTCATTTTGCCACACCCACTCGAAATTTCAGTGAAAAATTTTAGCCTTTTTTAAAAATTTTAGTGATTCTATTAGTTAGTTATAACTATTAATATTGCATCCTTATTAATTATCTTGTTTTAAAAATATTTTTTGCATAGAATTAATTTTTTTTTTCCCTTCAACTTAGGGTTTGGGTTTTTTCCCTTTTTGGGAGTCATTATGTATTGTTACAAAATAAATAAACAACATTTCTTCCTATTTTTATTTAATATATAACTAAAAAATGGCTTTAAAATATATATATATTTTGGGATAATTTATTTGTTAAGTGCACACCAGACGTGGTCGTGATATTTTGTTTGAATCGTTGTGGTGTAGATGTAATCTAGTAAGTATTTGGGAGAACTGGCTTTTTATAGTCTAACTAAAAGTAATTATTGGGATTTTGTGCATTCCGCCCAGTAATGCATTTTCTGTAAAGTGAAACCAAGTTTCGTCCAATGCTGTCAAATGAAAATCTAGAGAACATCCTAATGCTCATAAAAAATAGTTTTGCTGGAAAATGTTTCGATCAAACATTTGACGATAAAATTTTATCGAATACTGCTGTAATGAACAATATTTTTTTTTTTTTTGTAAGTTAGTTTAATTGTTCATTTAGTGTGTGTGGGGGGGGGGGGGGGGAATCGTTGAAAAAATCTCCTGTTTTTTCCTACTCCAAGGTTGGCAAGTATGGTCCTGTACATGATATTGCAGTGGCGCAACAAGGGGGGTCATAGTACGCCGTGTCCCCTCTTCCCCCCCCTGAGTGATTTGAATTTTTTTTAATAATTTTTATCAACAAAAGACAATATGCATCTTAAGAACATAAAGTTATATTTTTATCAATAAATCACTAAATATTGAAGGCAGGGGGATCTAAATTAAAAAAAAAAAAAAAAAACTGAAGATTTTAAAAATTCTCAGCAGTGCCATATTATGTTACTCAGAAAAGTTACATTATTTCTCCCCCCGCCCCCCCCCCCCCCCAAAAAAAAAAAGAATTACACGAAGTTAAGGTGAAATAAAAAACTACCCTCCCCCAATAAAGAATAGATATATATATGTACATATATTCATTATATTAAAGTTAGATTATCAGAATATTACTTTCAATAACTGCAATTTATTACTTTATTCTATCTTTTTGCTAGATTATCAGAATAATACCTGGAATAACTGAAGTTACGAATAGGAACAGGGATTCGCTTATCGCAGGTGGGGTGACTGTAACTCACTGCTCCTCGTGTGTTCTTTCGTGTTTCCTAGGCCACTCAAGCGGTCGGCCATTCCGGGCGGAAGCAAGTTGCTTCTGACCCATCCTTTAACTTTTTGTCCTGGTTTTTCTTTTTTTTTCTTTTTTCATTCTCAAAATTTTTCCCCGTATCAAGTTTTATCTTTCAGCTCTCACTTGCCGTAGATGCCCTTAAGGTGAAGTTTCTCCACGTCGTCCGACGTCGAGGTTCTTTTCGTCTTGGCGTTTCTGTTTTTCCTTTTTGTTCCAAGGTAAGCGCCACTTTGTATCTCTAATTACCAGTGTTTCCGCCGTCCGGCGGAACTTTTTCCGGAGGGATATGGCTGTCTCTGACGCAAACATCTTCTCTAGCATATCTGATTCTCTTACCACCATTGATGCCATTTCGAACAACGGCGGCTCAACTTTTTCTATCATGATTAAATCTGAAAATGGAACCGGAATACCAAATCATAATCCTAAGAAACTAAAAAGCGAAATTGAAGAAACCATAACTAATCACAAAGATATTGACACAATTAACTTTACTAAGAATAACTTCATAATTATCAAAACTTATAGTCCATCATGTGCCAAAGAATTATTGCTCAAAAAAGAGATTCTAAACACTAAAATAACTTCATCCCTCCTCAATGACAGGATAACAACAAGGTTTCTGTTGAAAAATATACCGATTGATATCAAATTAGAAGAAGTAGCCTCTGAGCTCTATGACCAAGGACTGTATGTTAGCGAGATGCGACGCTTTATAGTTACCAAAAACGGAATAAAACAGCAAACAGAAACGGTCCTGACGACCATTTATGGTACCAATTTACCATCGTCGGTTAAATTATGGTACACACACCACAAAATCTCGACATTCATAGACCGGCCTAGAGCATGTAAGAACTGCCAAAGATATAACCACTCTACCAAAAACTGCAAAAATGATACCACGTGCGGAAACTGCGCTGAGAAACATGAAACTTCGACCTGTAAAAACACAATGAAAAAATGTGCCCTGTGCACAGAAGAACACAGCGCGTCTGACCGAAATTGCCAAAAGTACAGAGAAGAAGTAAAATTCCTTGAATTTAAATGCAATAACAGCTTATCGTTTCCAGAAGCTAGACGTCAATACCGAAGAGAAAACAAGAACTCGTATGCAAATATTGTGAGAATAGAAAAAAGTACCAATAATCCTAACACGCAAATCGAAAACCTCTTGAACACCGCGCTAAAAAATTTCGAAGAAAAAATCATTAGCATAATGGAAACACAAATACAAGTTTTTCAACAGAGAATGCTACAAACCGTGGAAAGCATAAGCAATACCTTGGAAAAAATGGCTCAAATCTCGCAACCCAGTCCAACCCGCGCGAGGAAAATTGCGTCTACTGGGAGCTCAAACCTGGAAAAATTATCTAAAATGAATGTCAAAAACGTTAATCACGAAAATGAAATGGACACCTCTAACGTTCACCTCCCTTCCTCATATGGCTCTTCTAACATGCCCATTCCTGGGGGTTTTCTGCCGTCTGGTTTTTCGTAGGCTCGCTTTTTCTCGCGCCGGGCGCTTGTGTTTCCTTTTTTTTGTTCTGGTTCTTGTCTCCCTTTTTCTCCCCCTTTTTTGGGTCTTTTTTGTGGGCTTGCCCTGGGGTTTTTTGTTTGCCAATGGAACTGCCGCAGTTTGCTTAACAAGCGCCTTTTCTTTCCTCTTTCGCCTTTTAACGATTGCAAAATTTTCGTTTTTCAAGAAACTTTCCTCAAAAGAGATGTTTTTTCTTTCCCCAACTCCATTATTTATCGCAGAGATCGTCTTAATAACGCAGGTGGTGGTCTTATGACCATTATCCCCCGCTCTCTCCCGTCGTCTGATATGAATCTGGACTTTCTCTGCACTCCTGAAACTGAAATTCTCGGCATTAGCGTCTGGATTAATAACAAAAAAATTGATATCATCAACATTTATTCCCCTAGAGGTAACTTTAACAAAATTTGGCTTGAAAATTTAAAAAAAAAACTAAATTCTTCCTTTCTTATCCTCGGTGATTTTAACACTCACCATAGCTACTGGGGAAGCTCCTTCGATTCCATTAACTCTGATATCCTTGTCGACTGGATTCTTAATCAAAACATCGGGATTCTCAACAACAATAAACCCACTCATAGAGCACCTTCCGGCTCTCAGTCTCTCATAGATCTCTCGCTTTGCTCTCTGGATGTGTTTCCCCATATAAATTTCAACATTCACCCTGATCCCTTTGACTCGGACCATTTTCCTATTATCATTGATATCTCCTATTTTTTTAAAAATTTACCTCAACTCAATAATCCTAGCTCCAAAATAAGATACAACTGGAATAACATCGAACTCAAGTTAAATAACACCACTAGTATCCCCAATAACTTATCAAATATCCAAACTTTTCTAAAAAACACCCTCAATCACAACAAAAGTATCCAAAACCTTCATACTCAAAACCTTCCAAACTGGTGGTCTAGCAAATATAGCTACTATTTAGGCCAAAAGAGGAAACATCTCCGGAGAGCAAAGAGAGACATCAACAAAGATCATTGGATTAAATATAAATACTTTTCGGCCAAACTACGTAGAGAAATTAAAAATAAAAAAAAAAACTATTGGAACAATATCTGCTACAACTTAGGCTCAGGTAAGGGCGCTTTTGGAATTATCAAATCCATCATTTCCAAAAATACCCCGGATGACAAAACCAATCTCCTCCTCCGGATAGGCACAAACACCATCACATCAGCTACTGCTCAAGCCAACGCTTTTGCTCTAAACCTTAGTTCCCGTATTCCTCCCCATCATCTTCCTATTGACTTCAATTCTAATTTAAACTCCAAACTTGATAGTCCTTTTTCTCTAGACGAATTTAACAAAGCAGTCAAATCCACCAAAAATACCTCCCCAGGCGAAGATGGTATCCCTGCTCGTATGTACAAAAGCCTCCCCGATAATTTTAGAGACGCCTTACTTGAACAACTTAATCTTATCTGGGAGAGAACTGAAATCCCTGCTTCCTGGAAAACAGCTATTATTATACCAATCAAGAAACCTCACAAACCAGCAGCAGACATTCATGCCTACAGGCCAATTGCCCTTACTCCTGTCATCTCCAAGATATTAGAAAGAATGATTCTCTCTCGTTTGATTACTTGGTCTCTTGAGAATGACATTTTCAACAAAAACCAATTCGGTTTTTTTCCTTTCCGCGACTGCAATGCAGCCATCTCGTCCTTTTTCGAAGAGATTCAAACCTTACGAAAACAGAAACTTTTTGTCCTTTGTGTCAAACTCGACCTTCAATCTGCATATGATCGAGTTTGGATTGACGGCCTGGCCCTGAAGCTTATCAATTGTGGCATAAGCGGTAAAGTCGCCCACTGGATTCATAACCTTTTCTCTGACAGGAAAATTAAAGTACGATGGAGGAACGCTTTTTCTATCACCAGCTCCCTCAAGACCGGGATCGCACAAGGCTCAGTCCTAGCCCCCTTTTTGTTTATGGTCTACATGTACGATTTCTTTGAAACCACTATACCTGGAGTCACCACAATTATCTATGCAGACGACATCATTGTCTATGCCTCCGGAGAAACTCCTTTAGAGGTTCACAACAAATTAGCTCGAACCCTTCAACTAATAGAAAAATGGTGTGATCATTGGAAGATGTCGATAGCCCCCGAGAAAAGCTCCATTATCAACCTCTCTAGGAAAAGAACCACTCCGGATATAATTCTTACGCTTCAGGGCCAGGCTATCCCCTGGTCACAGGAAATGAAATGGCTCGGGATTCATTTTACCTCAAATTTCCTTTTCAACAACCACATAAACTACATAAAAAAAAAAGCTTTCAAACGAATCAACTTCCTCAAATTTATCGCCAACTGCAATAGAGGAGCAAACTCAAAAAATCTTCTAATCATAGCAAATTCTTTAATCAGAAGCATCATTGAATATGGATCAATTTTTTACAGTTCCGCTAGCCACTCCGCGTTAAAGAAACTGGATGTTGTTTACCACAGTGCTCTTCGATGGGCCCTCGGACTACCCCGCTGGACTCCCATACCACTCCTCTTCAGAGAAGCAGGCGTCTCCAATCTCTGGAATCGCCGTAATTCTTCCGTTCTCAAATTTGGACTACGCCATCTTGCCCTTGGCAAACTATCTCCCCTTTCTTCAAAAACCGACCAAAGACAAAAAACTTCTGGGAAAAAGAGAGACAACCACTATATCTTTCCGATCATTTATAACTATCTTTTTACCAACCAAATCCAACCTGCCAAAATTATTATCAAAAAACTAAAAGAAAACCCAAGCAACCTCTGTAACGTCAATATCATTACCGACGGATTAAATTTTCAAAGCAAAGCTAATAACCCAACCACTGCTAACTTCCTGTTTAATGAATACGTTAATCTACACCTGGAAAATAATATCCTCATCAGCACAGATGCATCGAAAAGCAAAACCATTACTAGCATATCAGCCTTCAACCACAGCTCACAAGAAGGGAAAGCCGCTATCATCAACAAAAACACCTCCGTTTTCACCGCCGAAGCTATAGCCATCGCATTTGCAATTTCTGAATACATCTCTGAAAATAAAAACTACACCATATTCTCGGACAGCAAATCTAATCTTATAGCCCTCGATCACTTTACCTTCAAATCCAGTTCTGCTACCTTTCTTATCCTTGATTCAATCATAGAAGCACTCTCTAAAGCTAGCTCGATAAAGCCAATATGGTGCCCAGGACACCAAGGCATCCTCATCAATGAAAAAGCTGACATGCTTGCTAAAAAAGGACCCTTTAACTATTCTTATCACTATGATATTTCCACCGAAGACATCATTTCAACCATCAAGAAAGAATCACTTAAGAAAATAGAGGAAGACTGGCTAAATTGTAAATATTATCAAAATTTTAGTTCTTTATCTTCCATCCACAATTATTCCAATTAGACACCTAATCGTAAAATGAACGTTCTACTATCCCGCCTCCGCACCAAAACGTTGCTTCTCAACACCACTCTCCATCGCATCAACAAGAACATTTCTCCTATGTGCTTCTCCTGCAATCAACCCGAAACCTTGGAACATTTTCTCCTGTCTTGTTCTCGCTTTGCTCTCATCAGACGTTCTCTGTTTTCCTCGCTCGGTCTTCCCTGCTCTGGCAGTTCGGTTTCTGAAGTGATCAAAGCTATCTTTGCTTGTCGCTCGTCTACTCGAGCTTTTTGTGCTTTTCTCGCCCGCTCAGGGCGTTTTTGAGGTTTTGCCCTCGGGTTTTTTTTTTTTTTTTTTTTCCTCCTCGGATTCCCTTGCTCCCCTCCGGAACGGCCGCCGCCATTTTAATCTCGCCTAGTCCTTTCTGCCGGGATATAAGCCGCCCTCTCGGGAAAGGCAAAAATCTCCAAAAACACTTTCAATTCAATTCAACTGAAGTTACTTTATTGTATATTTTTGATCAGTGTTTTATAGTTAATACTACAATTAAACAGGCTCTATAAGCAATGCATCTGTTAAATAAAACTTATTTGTTTTTTTTATGTAGTGCAAAGCCTCTCTTCTCGTTTTTGTTAGCTATTTCTGTTATATAGAAGTATATAATTTTTTCAAGTCATGTTTTTCCTCTTAATTATGCAAGTAATAATGTAAATGTGTACTTAAACATGTGCTTATTTTTTTCTGAAAATGTGCTTACAAAGCGCTTACTTTTTGAACTAAAACTTGGCTACTCACCCTGTTTTAGCAAAATACTCCAAAAAGGAAAAACTTTCGGGACCAGTTTTTTTTTTTTAATAAAGGACTTATACAGGATCTGCCTATTTAATCATAAATATCAGTAGAGTTAATAAATTAAAAATTATTTCAATGATTTTTACCATGGAATAAGATAATTCAAGGGTGTCAAGGTTAAATTTTTCAAAAATAAACTTCATGTTACAAACTTATCAACGACTAAAATTCAGAGCAAGATGGCCAATTTCTCACATCTCTCCCTTGAAAATAGATCAGACAGTAGTGTCCTGCCAGCAGATTCGAATTTCTGTGAAAATCCGAAATCTATTTCTTTACTGCATATCATTTTTTTTTTTAAATGGATGCAAGGTACAGTGAAACCCTGGCAACTAGACACCACAAGGGAAACAGAACACATATTGACTTAACAAAGGTTTTACATTTCAGCAAGTAAAATACTTATATTGCAGCACGTATGGTATACTGTCTGTTAGACCACAAAAAATAATTCCCTTTTATTTTAAAGTAAACAACAGTCATATGGCAAGTACTGAAATTTAAAATATAAATTTATATATACATAAATCTTGTTAGATTTTCTTTTTGTATCGAGAACAAACATTTTTCAATGCCATTTAATTTACTATTGATTTTTCAGCATTGTTTTGTTTATGCTAGAACTAATGTAAAGCATCAACAACTTTTACAGCATTGTAAAAGACATCGGTAATCATCTTCCAAACTTTCAATCTTTTTTCCCTTAGTTAAGGACACACTTGGGCCATTATTTACTGTAGTTTCTCGGATAATCTCATCAGTGCGGATCTCCTGCTTTCTACAACATACAGTAAGCATCGAATTCTTATTAATGTCCACAAAAGGCAGGTGCTTAAGATTAAAATTCTCATTTCCACCCACTATTCATTCTTTGAGAACTTTTTATGTTTAATTCCTTAAGATAGAAGGGGGAGTCCAAACAATCAGCATAGAGGACAATGGAATAATAGGGAACAACAAAGTCGAATGTCAAGAAATGGCAAACGCTAAGGCAATTTCCTAAGAAAAATTATGATTAAATAGTTTGAACAGCTGTTGACTTAAGCAGGTTTCTGTCAATATGTGTGGAATTACTGGGGTTTTTATACATACAAATCAGGGTTCGTGATTTTTTTTTTTTTAAATTTAAAAAAAAAAATCTCATTTTTTAAAATTCAAATTGGATTTTTTTGATTTAAAAAAAAAAGACCTTAAATATTTTGGATTATTTATTATGTTACATTCATAGAAACACTATGGCATGTTAATCAATTGCAAAAACACACTTTAAGCTACTTTCACGTCAACAAATATTTTTAATGATAATAATGATAAAAAAATTTTAATACAAATGCATGACTGAAATGAAACTTAACCCTACCAGGAATAATAGTACACTCATAATTAGAGAAAATCAACACATTGAATCTGAATTATTTTGCTGTTGAAAGCTGAAAAAAAGTAGCAATTGTGTGTACTTAATTTTTACATTGAGTGTACTTTAATCATTTTTCTATTTTATAAATGAAAAAGCCTGAAGTATTTTCACCCGTTTAGCAAAATCATATGCTCACACCCTTACTAAAAACTGAAACTTTTTGTTTTAATCAAATATCTTTATTGAAAAAAATATTTTAGAAGGAGAAAAAACCTTAAGCTCTCAGGGGACGTGGATAAAACTTTCAGGATACATATTTTGAATTCTAACATTTGTTATTATAAACATTATCATTCTGAGTTATTAATTGTGTGGCATTTATTAAATTAATCTAAAATACTATTTTAAGATAAAAAAAAGAATGGTTCATGATTATTATGAATTCTAATTTGAATGATTGAACGAATGATGCTTTGCTGTTAAGATGCTTGAAGAATAAGAGTAATATTGTAAAATTTAAAAAAATAGTAATTAGTTCTAAATTATGAAATATGTTATGCATACAGACAGATGGACCTTGGAAGTTTTGTTTAAAACAGTGGTTGTAACTGAAACATATTTCATTTTTACAACTTTCTAACAATGTAAAATCAATGATTTTTTTGAGAAAAAAAAAATCACTTGATTTTAAGCAATGATTTTTTTTTTTTTTAAATCACTTGATTTAAATCGTGATTTAAATCATGATTTAAATCAACGAACCCTAATACAAAAATAGCATTGTATCAACCATGGAAAAAAATGCATTGTGTGTCGGGGATAGTCGAGTTACCTACGTTCAGTAAGAGGTTCCACTGAGATGATATGTAGATGATATGGTTAAGAACCATCAATTATGTGTATTAAAATAAAAAACTTAATTTGGTAAAAATCCGTTGGTAATTGACGTTGGTAATTGACCGTTTATTGGATGCTTCTGTATGGCCGGAGGGATGTTTGGTTTCCGAGTTTTTTGGAAGATTGAGGAGTGACCAGATCTTCCAGGATGATGCTGAAAATTCTGGTGTTGGTGCTGGTCCTACTGTGCCGATTACGGGTCCTGATAAGTGACTTTTTATTTTTTATCAAAATGTTCGTGGTCTGCGGTCCAAGGTTAAAGATTTTTTTATTTCTACTTCTTCTGAGGAATATGATATTATTTTTTTAACTGAAACTTGGCTATGCAGTGACATTGTTTCAACCGAATTATTTGATAATAGATATATTGTTTTCCGTAAAGATCGGGATTCTTTGACTAGCTCTTTTAGACGTGGTGGGGGTGTGGCTATTGCTCTTAAAAAATATTTTTTACCTGTATTGATCGAGGTTCCTGATCTAAATTTTGAGTGTATATGGATTTCTATTAATTTAAAGTATAGTAAAAAGGTTCTTTTTTGTGTAATTTATTTTCCACCTAATTCTGCTAAAGATGATTATGTGCAGTTTTTTGATGTTTTTGTTAAATTTTCTTCTTACGATAATATTTTTATCTGTGGTGACTTTAATTTACCTATTATAGGTGAGTTATTGAACACTAATTTATTTGATCCGAAAGTATATGAGTTACTTAATTTTGTGCAATTATATAACCTTGATCAATTTAATTCAGTTCCTAATTGTAATAACAAATATTTGGATTTGGTGCTTTCTAATATTGGGTATTCTAATATCTCGGTTAAACATTGTGATATGCCTTTAGTCCTAGAAGATAGTCATCATCCTGCCTTATCTATTAGTATCAATTTTATTACTTGTCGTGCTGGTGGTAAGTTTGTCAAGAAGAGTAGATATGATTTTAAAAAAGCAGATTTTTTGTCTATGTGGCATATGTTTTCTACTATCGATTGGAATTTCTTGAATACTTGTAGTGATGTGAACTATGCTGTACATTATTTTTATAGTTATTTATATGATGTTTTTAATCTTACTATTCCTTTTAAAATTGTCAATAACAAGTATCCTTTTTGGTACACTACTGATACAATTAATTTGATCAAATCCAAGAGTAAAGTACGTAAGCGGGCCTTAAATAGTGGTGATCCTAAACTGTATGATGAATTTAAGTCAATGAGATCTAAATTAAAACTTAGTATCGGTAGGGATTATGCTTCTTATATACAAAGAACTGAAAATAATTTGATTTCTGAGCCTAAAAAGTTTTGGTCCTATTTCAACAAAAAGAATTCAGTCCCCAATAGCATTCAATATGATGATATCTGGTATAATAATGATAACGATATTGCAGATGCCTTTGCCAATTATTTCGGCTCTGTTTATCAGATGAGTTCTAGTTATGACAGAGATTGTTTTGGAAATGACTGTAATATGCATGATATTATTAAGATTGATAATATTACTCATGAGGATGTTGTGTTGGCTATTAGGAAGTTGAGGTCTTCTTTAACTGTTGGTGTTGATGGTGTCCCTTCGTTTATTATAAAGGGTTGTGCTGATGTATTGATTTATCCTCTTCTTATTATTTTTAATTTGTCATTAAAGACCAACACTTTTCCTGATGCTTGGAAGTATACTAAAATTCTTCCAGTGTTTAAGAGTGGTAACTCATCTGATTGTAAAAATTATCGTCCTATTGCTATTTTGAGCCCTTTTTCGAAATTGCTGGAAACTATTGTGTACGATAAGATATTTTTTCAGGTTAAAAACTTAATTTCTTTGTCTCAGCATGGTTTTGTTCCTAGGAGGTCGACACTTACTAACTTATTTTCTCTAACTAATAACATTGTGTCTTCTTTTGAAGATGGTTCTCAACTTGATGTAATTTATACGGATTTTTCAAAGGCGTTTGATTCTATTGATTTTGGTATTTTGATTAGGAAACTTATTGCTTTGGGTTTTCATATTAATTTGACTGATTGGATTTTTTCCTATTTAAATAATAGAAAGCTGTATGTGCATTTCAATAGTGCTATTTCCAATGACTTTACTAATTCTTCTGGAGTACCTCAGGGGTCGAATCTCGGTCCTTTGTTTTTTATTCTGTTTATTAATGATTTGTGTTCCATTTTATCTTTTTCCGATCATCTTTTATTTGCTGATGATTTGAAACTTTTTAAGCAAATTCGTACTTCTACTGATGCTGCTTTTCTTCAAAATGACCTTGATAATTTTTACCAGTGGTGTTTGGACAATAAATTATCCGTTAACATCAAGAAATGTTGTGTTCTTAGTTATTCTCGTATATCTGGCATTCTGAATTATCCTTATAGGATTAATAATCTTCCCTTACTTCGTTCAGACACTGTAAAGGATTTGGGCGTTATTTTTGATGTCAAACTTGAGTTTTCAATCCATATTAATAATATTGTTTTCAAAACGTATAAAAAATTGGGTTTTCTTAAGCGCTGTACTAAAGATTTTACTAATATAAGAGCACTCAGGGTCTTGTACTTTAGTTTGGTTCGCTCTAATTTAGAGTATTGCAGTCTTATTTGGGATCCATGCTACGTTAATAAAATTAAAGTTCTTGAGCAGGTTCAATCCAGATTTATCCGGTATTTATATTTCAAGTCCAATCGAGAGTATGTACGGAATATTTCTTCTTCCTTTCTTCGTGATTGTTTTGATATTCCAAGTTTGAAATCTCGCCGTGATCTTTGTTGTTTACTCTTTTTTTATAAAGTTATTAATAATGTGATTGACTGTAATGATATCCTGGCCTCTATCAGCATTAATGTACCAACTAGGTGTCTTAGAAATTACAATTTGTTTGTTATTCCTTTTGTAAAACATAATTATATTGGTAATTTTTCCCTGTATAAATTTTATAGAATTTTTAATGAGTTTTCTGCGGGTTTAGACATTTTTGATATGTCTCTTACTGTTTTTAAGTCTAAATGTCGTGAGTTTTTAAAATCTTAATCCCTTATTTTTTCTATTGTTGTATGTTATTTATGCATCACTGTAAATGGATTTGTCTGTAGTGTGCATGTCTTTTTCTCTCTTTTTTTTTTTTTTTTTTTGAATAAATAAATAAATAAAATAAATAAATAAATAAATAAAAATAGTATTTTCTCCCTTCAACTTTTTCCCATTGCTCTTACAGTGCCTATGAAAATGAAATGAACTAAATAACTACCTTAGTACTCACTCACAGTAGGGGATGACTATGCTATAACCATTTATTACAATGATTGACAAATACCTTCCTTTTCATAGTATTTGCCAAGGCAGAATAGTTGGGGAGGCATTCAGCCAGATATCAAATCATATTCAACCAAATATATCTTTTATCAGGGTTAGTATTTTTGCCAAGACAGCGGCAAAAACTGGAGAAGGAACAGGGAAAAAATGAAAAAAAAAAACCGTCAATAATATTTTTCTTAAATAGTGTCCGTAAGCTCAAGTATTTAATAAGTTTTAAATTGGATAAATAATTGAATTAATTTTTGGGTATTATTGAATATCTTTATTTTATTAATTAATAAATATTATAATTAAAACAAATTTTTAATGAAGAGTCTCAGTCCCAAATTCAAAACTAATAAATATTAACTCTAAATTACACAATGAAAAAACTTCTGTTAGGTCCTATAAGGCAACTTGATTTCAAATTTGATCTGCAAAATCTAGGTCTAACATATTAGGTTTTTGTATTTGAAAGGCAGATTACAAAGAGGATTTATTGAAATAACAAACAGGTCTCCATTTTCCATTATCTTAATATTATTCATTACTGAAGCATCCGAAATTCTTCCAATTCACTTAAGAGGATTTCGTCATTATAAAGTCACTGAAATTGCAATAGAAATCTTGAACGGAACTGGATTTTTAGTATAGACTAGCTTACTGGACACATCAATTTTCAAAGTAATGGAGTCAGTAATTTTTTTAACCCCTTGAAGGAGGAGGTTTTTCAGAAAAATTGGCAAAAAATGATAAGTTTTTTTTTTTTGAAAGAAAATAAATTGTTTTTGGAAATTTCAGTTGTAGGAGGCGACTAGAGAGCGGGGGGAGGGGGGGGGGGCATATAAAAAAATTATGCAAACTAAAGTGCAAACGGACATGTGCTAATGTGTTAAGTGGTTAAAAAAATTTGTGGAAAGTTAGGGGATGGGCTTATACAAGAGAATTACCGTAAATATCCTTTTTACTGTAAATTAATAAGAAGTATCCAAAATTTTGCTACTCTGAGGACATAAGCACACACAATAAAATGAGCCAAATTAGAAACAAAATCACGGAAATTGGCAAGATTTTCATAAGAGTTCGGACCATATTGGGCGAGAGGGGAAATTGACGTATGACGATAAAAATGACATTATGGTTTAAGTTAACACTCTGTCGGTCTCGCTGTATCTCACAGATACAAAGTTTTGAAATTCCTTTTTTTTTTTTAATCGAAGGAGGAATGTCACAACCTTAACCAGAGAAATATCTGCCCTTCCAGTCACCAGGTCTCCTGGAATGTTGTGGGAGCAAGTATCGGATTTTTCCCCCCTGATTTTGAGAGTTTATTTGTGGTTTGCATCTGTGGGCTACAGCGCGACTGCTGACGTTTGTTATACTGATTTTATTAATTTTTGCGCTTATTTTACTTTGGAAAATGAGTAAAAAACGCTTTCTAGATTTAAATGATCAAAAAGATCTTGAAACAGTTCATTAAATTTTATTTTTTGATGAAAATGAAGATTTAGATGCAAAAATTTTCGATGAAAGTGAAAAGAATAAGATTTCATGGAATGTCATTCAACAAAAAGACTAGGTTAACGCGATATAGGTGCCTAAAGTGCAGCGAAAGTTTTTGTTTAGAACATGCCGTGATGTTTTGTAAAAAATGTGCAATTGATGAACCAAATGTATGTAATTTAATTATACATAAACACCTATTGTGCGAATATATGTTTTATTGCTTTACATTTTATTTTTTGCCTGAAAGTATTTGTGTTGTAATTGAATATTTTCATTGTATTTTGTATTGAAAAAAAAGGAAATAGAGGTAACGGGTCCAAATGTAGCCTGGTACCAAAAACAAAAAATCATTTCCAAAAAACTTGTACTATAATTAAATTACGCATTGATATTACGAAATGTATCTGTGAGATACAGCGCGCCCGATAGTGCAAGATTTGGAGCGCGCCCGCCGGAGTGTTAAAGCAATATATATGTTTACGCAAAAATTAAATCTACAGTTTATTAATACATGACCACAAACATTTACTAAACTACACAACGATTTTTTCTGCACCAAATTTAGCCGTACTCTTGTACGGATATCTTACCGTTATATAAAAAACATACCTGTGAACGTTATGAATTTCTATTTATCAATACCACGATAATGTTTGACGTGACATAGAACCCAAACAGGAATAGCTAATATGCCTCCTACTATAGCAAGACCATGAGCCCAAGTTTCTGCAATGGATAATTGCTCTCTTGGCCGTCCAATGTATTGATAATAACTTCTTGTAGGCACAATCAACTTACGAAGTACAGCTGAATTCTTCAAAGTGGAAAGCATTATAGCTGATTGATTTTTATTGAACGAGAATTTGCAATAACAAGACGAAATTTATCGCTTTATAAACCTCTAACATCAATAAAGATCGGAAGATGAAGGTTATATGTTACGGTTACAGTCAATGTAACTTTAGGAAGCTGACAGAGAAAGAATTGTATGAAGTGTGCAATAAATAATTCAGTGAAGTCCAAATAAAAAGAAAAACAAAGATCAAAGATCTCGTATGCTATCCAGCCATCCGAAATTTGAAAACACCACGAGAATCAAGGGGGTTGTAACATTTTAAAGTAACAATTTTTATTATATATACCCTTGCGATGAGATAACTTCATTTTCTTCGAATTTTAAAATGTAAACAAACAAATATTCGTGTTTTTAAAAATGACGTAAAAATATGTCTGAGCGAAATGTGTTACTTCAATGAGGCTTTGAACTTTTTGAACGAATATCTGTAATTTTCCCATAGTTTGGTAAAAGTTTTGTTAGTTTTGGAAATTATGGTAAATTAAAATATATTTTGTGTTTTGTATTTCCAATCAGACTTAGAATTATTATATATTATGAAAGCGTAGAAAAATACTGATTTGATTTTAATTTAAGTTACTATCTTACTAGATACCAGTAGGATTAAGAACTAAAGTCTGCTTTATCGTATGTAGCATAATATTTACTTATATTGACTTCTTACATAGTATTGGTGGCTATTTTTATTTAATCATATTTTGATGAATTCTCTGTTTCAGTTTTGTTAGAATAGCAGGCTTGTATTGTGAAACATTTATAAGTAAAGGGAGGGAAAAAATACACGTATACTAGTAACTGGTAAATATAAAATTATTATTTATAGGTACACTAAATCTCGGGATTGAATTTTGTGGTTGAATGTGTATTTTATTTACTGCCCAATAAAATATACTCTCGAACCAAAATAATAAAGTAGGAGTTTTGAAAAGGCCCGTATTGGCGATAGTTTTCCAAATTGTCACCAACATGAATTGATCGACTTGTTGGCTTCTGTTGACAATGAATATATATACATTAACATATGCAGAAATTTAAATAAAGACCCAAAATGTGAATCTCTCTTGGTGAGCTCAACACAAGGGGCATTCTAGTCAAAAGTACCAGAGTTATTTAAATTGGTAGCTGTCATGAAAGTATTTGCAAACTTACTATAAAGTAAAAGGTAGGAATTGTATCAGAATAGGAACAATGCCTATGATAAGGCGGTCATCGTTATCCAGGTCTCATTTCAGTTTTTAAGAGGGGGCTCAATACATGGAGAAAACATCACAATACTCTGACGGGGCAAATATGTCAAGTCAAGATACTGGTTTGGCCTCACCATCTCAGATTTGGTACAGAGGTAGCACTCGTATAGCAGCGGTTGCTCCAGAGAACATTTAAGTCTGTTTTCAGACCCTTCACAAAATTCCAATTAATCAAAATGGACCCTTCACAAAATTTAAATCAACCAGAATGGACCCTTCACAAAATTCTAGGCTTCCAAATTGTACTTTTCATGACATTATTTATTGAGCGGCAAATAATAATACAATTTTCGTCAATATATATTTATATTTTAACAAAATTTATATGATTTTTCACAAAATTCTCTAACATTCATAAAATATAGATCCTGTTAAAAAAATGCTGGATTGATCCTTGTATAGGCATAGAAAAATATCCTTTTTTTTTTTTTGGAAAAATTTCTACCTGTTTGAAAAATATACCACTTAAAAGGTTGCAAAAATCAGTCAAAAAACACCTTTAAAATCTAGCCATCTATTTGACCTAGAATCTCTCTTAATTGAGCTAGAGAACTAAAACAAGCATCATTTTACAGCATTTTTCAAATGCTTTTCTATGATATGCTATACAGTTAAGATGGAAAAAAGATATTTTAAACTAAATTTAAATTTAAATTTCTTGCTATACCCCTCTTCAAAATTTTTCAAAAAAATTTTAATTGTTCAGTTCTGAAATTGTTGTATAAGGGTAATTCTCTTGAAAGTGGTCAGTTTCCTTTCCCCTCTAAGAATCCCCCCCCCCCCCTGTAAGAATATTTTATAACTAATACTACACATTTTTAGAGTGAGAGGGTATTGCTCAGAATGCAGTTCCAAAAGGAAATAGGAATAAAATTTCTCATTTGTATTTTTTTTTAAATCTTTTATATACTAGCTTAAATGTATCAAAATGTTATTTCAATCTCACAGCTCTCTCAAAAAAGGCAAAAAATATTTCTGTGGAAATAAGCATTAAGTTTATAAGTCTATTTTTATATCTATGAGGCATTTCTCTTCTAAGTTCCTGCAAAAAAGTTTATTTGTATTGTTTTTTTTTATTTAGACTTTGCTGCATTTTCATTAGAAAATTAACATTTGCTATATTGTATTTTTTCTTACAAATGTTTTTGAGAGTGACCATTTATTTATTTACAGACAATGTTTTCTTCTGCTACTTTGAAATTCAGTAGCGGTTTTGCTGAAATAGATCCTGCAGATATTCCTGTATTAATTCTGGGATCTAAAAGTCTACTTTCTTCACTGAATTATTCTGACATAAAATGTAAACTATACCCTAGAGTCACTGATGAGGTAAATTTATTTTCTCGCGTTTTGTTTTTTGAAACGGAGCAGTGTATATATTTGCTACTTATTTATTATTAATAAAAGTTAACATTTTGTGCATAGTAAACTAATCTCTGCTGTGATATTTTTATACTATCCTGTCGACCATGGATCTTGCAAAAATTCTATCAGTAATCTCTTCAAGCAACGTAAAATAACAATGATTGATCTGTTTTGTTAACCTTCTTATCCATAATTCTCAAACAGGGTTGGTATGTTTGTCAGCATAGTGGCAAAAACTGGGAAAAACCAGGGCAAAATGCCAAAAATACTTATTGTTCTTAAATAATGGACAGTAATATCTATAATTTAGATAAAGAGAGGGTGACCCAAGCAGACCTGGCGCAGAATGGTAACAGCGGAGCGAAATCCCATGGGTTTTCCTGGCTGGGGGGCGACCAGAGCTGCAGCTATAAACCGTCGGGAGTGGCGAACCAAGCGGCCTCATGCGCCACCTGGGCGTTAATAGTCTCAAGTCTAGTCAATATCTATAATTTAATAATTGCCAAAATAATTTAACTAATTTGGAGTATTATCGAATACTTTTATTCTGTTAATTAGTAACTATTACAGTTAAAACCACTCTTTGATGTAAGTCTAAGTAATAAATTCAAAAGAAAAAAAAGTATTTAAAATAAACTCAAAATTATGCAATGAAGAAACTTCTGTTATATCTTATTGAGGCAACTTAATCTTCTTTTCCAAAAGCAGACTTTCATCACTTTTAGTCATTTCATTTTTCTGTGTCTTTATTATTGAAAGCCTGCAATTCTCCAATGGCATTGCCTACAACATAACATCAGCTATAAAAGTGAAATAACTCCCCCTCCTCCTACCCACTTTGAAATTGTTTAATAGAAACTGGGAAACTAACTAGATAAAAACAAAATGAACAGTTCATTTTATTTTCTACTTATTTATTTATTGTAAATTTTGTGTATAGTTTCATTTTTAATTTTAATATGACGTTGAGTATTTTTTCATATTATGGTAAACTTTCAGTACTATAATGCATATATTATGCTCATTTAACTTATTGCCTGAATTAAGAAAGAATAACATTGATTTGAAAATAAAATCTTTTATCTGATGTTTTAGTTTAGCTGGCAATAAATAAATTAATTAATAAACCTAGTGAATGATATTTCTGCCACTTGGGCTTAGGTTTTTAAACCTATTTTTGCCAAGATAGTTTTACTGTGTTTTTCCCACCTATGCTAAGAATTGGCCAACCCCCCCCCCCCCCTCCCCTAATTCTCACTAAACTGCAAAACTTCTCATCTGGATTTGCTTGAGAAAAGATTGGTAGAACAATACATAAGTACCATTTTGTAATCAACTTAAAATATTGCTATTGATTAAAATGTTATGTAAAGTTGCTTAAATTAAGTTGATATCTTTGTTACTGTAAGATGGTTCTGGTGCAGGTTCTTATCTTCATTATTTCATTCGCTATCTTCACTGAATGATCTGAACACTGAAGCAGCAATCTCAATATCGGGTGATTTTTAGATGTCGTTAAATCATCATCCACAGAAATATAAAAATCAATGTCTTGGAAGACATTGATTTTTATATTTCTGTGGAATGTAGTTTGGAGGAATACTGCTTTGAATGTTTTGTATTTCCAGCCATATTCCCATAATAGTACATCTATGTCATTGTCTTGCAGCAGTGAGACAAACCTGTCTAGCATTTTAAAAAAAAGAAAAGAAAAATGTAGTCTAAATGATGCTTTGCCAAGATTTATTTATTTACCTCCTTGAGAATCTTGGGTTCAAGCCATATTGCCTTTTAGTATGGTTAGAGTTCATGTAAGGATTCTTTTGACCCTCCCCTCCCCCAAGTGAAAACTCTGGTTTTGCCACTGTAAATCATTCTACTAAAAATGTAATTTATATTTGACTAGGATTTAAAACCTTTTATAATGTGGGAATACACAAATGGCTGAAGTCATAAATAATATTGGTATTTTTTTCTCCAGGGAATTTCAACCTTCCCCCATATATAAAGTTTGGAAAAGCAGGTGGTCGGAGCACTTGAAAATTTGCATTCTTACATCTTCTTGTTTCTTATTATTTTGTTATTGACTTTATCTGTAGTGTAAATATTTTGTCCAGTAATTATTTTTTCAGCTGATTAATCTTTTGTGTTATCTTATGTACAGGTATTCTCACTTGCTCTAGAAAATATAAAACCCTCTTCAGTGGAGTCTTACTCATTGTTTTTAAACCAAGCTTCATTGGCTTGTCTTCCAAATGCATGCTCCAGACATAACACTCCTTCCCAAGCACATTCTATTACAAAATTTGTCAAAAATTTTACTGCAGAAACAGATGAATTCATTGTGGTAAATAATATATTTCTTCGTCTAAAGAAAATGACTTTTAAAATTATCCTCATGCTTCGTTGTAAAAGTAAATTGCTTTTTGTATGGGTTTAAAAGAAATGCACTTTTTGTGTTCAAAATAGACTTTATTAATATTTTATGATAGTAATTTGTATGAATTACTTTGTTGTTGCATATTTTGTAGATTCAGAACTTACTATAAAAATATACTCGATATATTGAAAATAATGCAATTTATTGTTTCTAGGTTGTTTGTGAATATAAGAATGTATTTGCCTCTGCTTGTGCCATTGCCCGTGCTTTCCCTTTGTATAACAGAAAAACAAAGAGTACAAATTCATCTTACACAGTTACTGTTGAATTTATTATTCCTAACCCTAAAGGTGGAAGAATTAGTTTGTCAATGTGCGACTTGGAATGCCTGACAACTGCAGCTGAAGGTGTGAGATTAGCAGCTAAATTAGTTGACATGCCATGCAATGAAATGAATACAGATACTTTTCTGCAGGTGATTATTTATTTATTTATTTCTATTTAAATGCAATATTCCAAAACTGATTCATTATTTTTTCTTTTGTAACATGTTTCACACCCTTTTGTAAAAGTGCACAAAAATACAACATTAGCTTATTATGCCTCCCATACAAAATTCTTAAATTTGAATTAATTGTTAATGCAGTATTTATCATCATTAAATTGTTAGCAAAAATTCGAATACGTGCAGCATACATGCTTTTTAAAAGTTACTTTTATTTTTTCTTTGTTATACTTTAAAAACTGCTTAATTTTTACTTAGACTCCTTAATTTTTTAAATTATTATTTATTTTTGTATCTACTCAACTAAAAATCTTTTTTATGCTAAACACAAATGCGTGTGTACAGCTGACAATTCTCAATTTTCAGTTTTCATAACTTTTTTGCGTATAACAACACTGAAAAATTGGTGAGTAAAGTAGTCCCTGTGCAAAAGTGGTAAGATTGTATGAAGAAACTCCTGTTAAGCTACAAAGAAATGTGATATGGGTATGCTATTTGATTCACAATGAAAAATATATTAAATACTTTATGAAATGACAAGCTTTTGAATGTTAAATTTAGTTGCATCAGTTTCTGGAAATTTCTTTGAATTTCCAAATTTTTTGTTTATTGTGTTATCCTGTCATGGAAATAGCAATTTTTTATGATTGTATATTTACTATGACTACCAATTCTTTTTATATTTTACAAGAGGTGGAAAGTGTGCACACTTAATATTTTTGCCAAAGCCATCAGGTAGTTTCAATCCAGTTTCACCCGAATCGATTTACTTCAGAATTCTTTTAGAAGTTTTTAGCTCAATATATGTCTTCTCTTTTTGATGTTCATAGAATGCAATAACATACATACCAGTCAAGTCTTCCATTTTTCTGAAGATTTATCTTTTATTCACTAATGTTCTCCAAAAAACATAATCTTCCATTTTTAAAATTATCTGGTTCTGTAGATGACTTTCTCTTCTCTGTTCTTATTTATTTTAGACTTTCAATGGCAATGATGCAAACGAAAAATTGTCAGTATTATAAACCATACTACAAAGTATACTGGAAACTGGTAAATTTGGTTAGTAGCCATGTCGACTCAGTTTCGTTAGTGGCCACTTTTTGAAATTGCTTATAAGAATAGAAAACTAACTCTAAAAATGTTTAGAAAATAAATTAATTATTGAAATAAAACAAGAAATATGCAGATTTGAATGGGCACACGCTAAATTAATTTTAAAGTTTTAAAAATATACAGGATGGGCCAAAAGGTTGAAATTTGACTTGAAATTTTAGTCTAAGCACGTGTTCAATATTGGCATGTTTTTGTAAAAAAAAAAATCATGGCAAAAAAAATTGAGAAAAATTCATTCCAAACGGCGGGAGAAAAAAAAAATATAGTAGAATATGCTAAAAAGTGACCTCACAGGACTGGTGATCGATGATGCATTTTTTAATCTCCCCTTTTACTACTTAAATCGACACATTGCAAGTGATGACAGCTTATTTTCACCTATTTTACAAAGGCATGAAGGACTTATATGAAAGCTTAGAATCAGCTTTCTTGACCCATATTTAGTAACTTATATTATTATTACCTATAGTATTGTTTTTAGAGTATGTTATGTGCATGAAATAGTTGAACAGTTTTTCAAGATGAATGTTTTGTAGCAACAATTTGTATGTTTATTACACTATTGAGAACCTTTTGTGTGCAGTGTATCTTTATTATAAACAAAGCATGTTTGTGTCTAGTCAAAAAAAAAAAAAAAAATTATTTTCCATAATTATTATTATCATTATTATTATTTTTTTTTTCTTTTGACATTGTTAATTTAAATTATCAGTATCAATATAGCTTTCTTTATTATAATTAGCGACTGAATGCTCAAACAGAATGTAAATAAAAATTCTTTTCTAATAGAACTGGGTTTACTCATTTATTTTTATAAAACATTGAAATTTGCAAAACAATTTCAAACAAATTTCTAATTTAAATGAGTTTTTACTATATCTTTAAATCTATTATCAAGCTTCATTCAAACATAAATAAATATTTAGCTATCATCTCCTTAAATTTTGTTACGCTTATATAAGTTTTCTTTATAGGAAATAACAAAAATTGGTGATAAATTAAAGATTAAACCAGAAGTAATCCGAGGTGAAGATCTTGCAAAGAAGGGCTTTGGAGGTTAGATTTTATCTATATAATTGGAATAAAAATATATAAGTTATACATTCTTCACTTAATCATTAGGAAATGCTTCCACTATTTTTTTATAGGTGTTAATTACTGCTTTTATGGAATAACATTGTTTCAACTGTATTTATTAAAAATAAACATTTTATGAAAAAAGAAAAGAGAAATTATTCAAAATATTTTATTAGGAAAATGTATTTTCTTGAAAACAAATGATTTTCTTTAATTATGATTTAATAAAATCATAAAGAAATGGTTTACATAGTCTGGGGTCAATCCAGATTTTTTAACAGGTTTTTTTTTTTTTTTTTTTTTTTGTGAATTTTAAAGAGATTTTTGTTAAAAATCAAATAATTTGGTGAAAACTGATCGTTCCATTTTGATTTGATTTCAATTTTGTGAAGGATCCGTTTTGATTAATTTGGAATTTTGTGAAAAGTCCGAAAAAGGACCCGAACTTCCTCTGGCAGGATCCCTGATAGTAGTCAAATTATTTATTCCATAAACCAATAAAATTATTTAAAAATATATTTTTTGTTAGAATTAAAAATTTTATTTATTTCATCCCTATTTGGGAAACTTATCTTACGATAAATTTGAATCAAATTTAGAAAATAAACCTAATAGTCATCAATAAGATGTTTTGTTACTGCACCCTGCTGTCTACCCCCCCCCCCCCTCCCCTCAAACTTGAGGTTTAAAAGTAAGAAATTCTTCCCAAACTATTATATTCTGTCATAAAATTGTAAGTTAGTAGAAAAAACGCAGGAATATTATCAGACAAATGTTGTTTTTGATATTTTAAAATGTATCACTGCTCTGTTTGACTTTTGTTCTAATGTTTTTATTAACTTCCTCTTAAAATAAAATTAATAGTTTTGATTTCATTATGATTTACGAGAATACTTTGTTAACCAATTAGTCAGTACAACACTGAAAATGAAATTCACTGCATTAGTCACAGATAAATTATTATTAGATAACAGATTCACATTGGACTCTGTCTCTAAAACACAGGAATAAAACCAGGATAATAAAGTGACCTTGGCAGCTCCAATTGCAATTCTATACATACTTTCTTGGTAAATGCATAGGCGTAACCAGGGGGGGGGGGTTTGGGGGTTCAACCCCCCCCCCCCCCCCATTGGGTATTTACTTATTTAGGCACATTTAGGGACACAAAATAATTTCTGGCTATGGCCTTGCAAAGCACATATTTTTTTCTCCCTAAGAAAATTAAACACATATGCATATGGTTTTATTTCCTCTTTCTCTGAAGGGTTGTGATCATGACCAAAGTATGCAGCTCATAATAAAGAGGACTTTTCATCTGGTTATAATCAACTCCCTTATCACCTTGGGGAGGGAGGGGGGTTTACAGCAAAAGGTGGCTTCAATCACCGTACCACACACAGACAAAGAGATCCTTTCAATCACTCCAGAGGGTTTTCTTTCCTTTTTTACCCAAAAGCCCCTACCCTAGCCAACAATTTCCCTAATGGATTAAACCCTCAAGCCAGGAAGCTCATCAAGAAACTTAAAGACTGTTTGTACTTATTTATGACTTCCTGTCCAAGGTCCAAACACCCATTTTGGTAAAATCTTTTTTGTAAACGAGCCGATTGGAAAACTGATGAACTGTATTTGCATTGCATTCTCATTTACAGATGTTCTCTCATCTCTTGTATTTTAAATGTTTTTTTTCTTATTATGGTTCATCACTGATTGCATTACGACTCTGGAAATCATCCGTTCAACGTTTCCAATCTGACTGCTACGGTTTAATGCTGCATTTTAATTTACAATCAAGTATTATTTATATTTTAGCTAAATTTTTAATTATTTTCGATACATAATAATGTTTGCACTCCAGCGATGGACACGTTCGTCATCCAAAAAGAAAAGAAAATTTTATTCAGGCGCTTCCACTTCTGAGGTATGTTTTGCTACAAATTTAACAAAATTTTTAGAAATTTATTGTGGGGATGAGCATTTTTGTAGGAGAATTTGTTTTTTTTTCTCTAAAGTTCCACTATTTCCCAGTTTTAATATTATGAATGCCGAAGATAGAAGATTGCTTAGCGCTAAATATTAAATTTTCTATTGCGTTTGAATAAAAATAAACTAATAATGTTTAATGTTTTTGTGAATCAAGGCCGTATCTAGAGGGGAAATGGGACCCACGGACCCCCCCCCCCCCCCCAGAAATCTTTTGCAATGTATCATATATTCCTATTGAAACTTTGCTTAACATAAGTGTGTCGAAGTCTGCCCCCGCCCCCCGAAAAAAAAATTCTGGATATTGCCTTGGCTCCGGAGCAGGGGGAGCATATTAAGAATTAGGAAGGGCAGTGTATGCTTCAAAATCATACCCTTTATATATATATATATATAGATATATGACTAGAAATGATGTTAATATGAATTTTTTTACATATATGATAGCTTTTTGATGTATATATAGTTGATGTATGTTTAGATCTTTGGCGAAGTTAGAGGAGTGGGTATTTGGGGCTTCTGCAACTTAAATTTTTGTAACTGGTCTTACATCTATAATGCTTAGGCTAACTCCCAGGGCTCTTCTCAGGAAACTTTTTGAAATCTTCCTAGCAATGCAATTTCGGGATACTTTGGTGATGTTAGAGGAAACAGAAAGGAGTTTGGTTACTCCCCCCCCCCCCCCCCACCATTTTTTCTCAAAATAAAGTCTTATATCTTTTCAGTTACTTTTGGTGTCTTTCCCGATAGCGTTCAATGTCCTTTCCCTGAAAGTGTTTCTGAAAGTAAAGTGTCTTAAAAGCGTAATTTCTCTTTTCTTTCTTTTTTTTAAACTTGTGATCTGAATTTTTTTGCTGGGGGAGGGGGAGGTGTTGACTTGCTCCGAGGGGGTAGCTCCCCCCCCCCCCCCCCCCCCCCGGGAGATGCCTGAAATAAACACGGAGTATATCTTTGGAGACAAGTATTTATGACAAGTAAATTTTCAACTATTTTACATTTCTTATTGGTGTTTAGTCTGTACATTTTTAGGGTGACCCCCCCCTTTCACCAACCCTAGTTACGCCTATGGGTAAATGTATTATTTTTGAAAAACAAGTTTTAAAAGGATGGGAGAGTAAAGATTAAATATTTTACTGACACACACCTGAGAAATACTCTGAATCAGTGACACATAAATGAAAATTACACACATTGTTCTGTACCAAGCGTTGGACTTATTGCAAAAGTATGAATGAGAGAGATGCATTGAAAAAGGTAATGCATAAAGAAAAAAATTTCTACATATTTCAGTCGCCAGCACTGATTTTGTCAAATATTTGTAACAGTAATAAAGCAGCAAAAATGCTTTCCATATAGTTGGTTAAGTATGAAAAGCATACACAAAGTGTTGAGTGTAGATTCAAACTTTGAATATGCTTTTGTAATGATTTCAAAACTAGAAATAGAAATATTAATGACTTCTCTGTTGTTACTTGTTTAGGTCTTTATTCTGTTGGTAAAGCAGCTGAGAATCCTCCTGCCTTAGTTGTATTAAGTCATATTTCTTCTGAAGCAGAAGAAAATATTGCTTGGGTCGGCAAAGGAATTGTGTATGATACTGGAGGCCTTTCCATTAAATCAAAGGTAAAAAATTACTTTTAAAAGCTGCAATACTTATGTTCTAAGATATTTTAGAATGCGTAATTATTCTGTCTCTAATTGATTAATACTATCTGTTTCAAAATGTGCAAATATTACAAAAATAATTAAGTTTGATGAGTACGTTTGATTTCCTTATTTCAAATCAAACCCAAAATTTCTGCTTTTCATTTCAAATTTAAAGAAATTCATATGATATTGCCTCTTTTACTTTGTTTAAGGGCAAGAATTTTATAACTGCTAATAATTTTATTGAGTTATTTTTTGATTTTACTTCCCTCTAAAATGTTTAATAATATGTGAAGGCACTACTTAAAACATGATTTTTGTGACAATTGTAATATGGAATTTTTGCTCTGCCCCCATTCCTCCCTTTCTTCCATTTTTGCAGTGTTGGAGCTCTTGTATTGATTTTCAAAGTTTGACCTCCCTGAAACAAGAAAAATTAATTTTATTTGCATTGGAATCCATGCAAGAATTATATTAGCTAAGACACTCATATATGCAGTGCCAGCCCTAGCCCATGATCAGGGTAGAGTGAGATTGTCTTTCGGCGCCCTTTGGTCAACACTTTCACTTCACGTAAATTCTACTTTGGTTTTATGTTAAATAAATAATAATTCACAAATTTTCAAACATCAACTTTTATTGCAAATATCAACACTTATTGACACTTTAATATTAAGAAAGCTTTTACTGCTATATAATTAAATTAGTATTTGGGGTGAATTTTAATCAGTCTTTAGATAAATCTGTTACCTATGTAGGTATTGTAATAACTAATTAAAAGAAAACATTCCTTATGTCGATCTAGATTTACATTAATCGATACTAGTTTACCTTTCTTGCTTTTGCACTGGCAAATTTTTCAATTAAATTATCTGTAGGTATGGATTAAGCAATATCACTTTCAATTGATAAAATTGCCAGGTTTGACAATTTTTCCTGAGCTAAGGTCGATCTTAGGTAGGTTTTTATCAGTTTAAGTTTACTAAAATTTTCGCTCACCTTTTGCGACACTTACTGGAATAGTTTGTATTATCCGAAGGGCAGTCCAAGTGTTTGGAAACAAATTGCACCAATTATTTTTGTTCAAGACATTAAGAACATCTTTTGGTTGTCCTTGGTCTGTGTCTAAGAATTGCTTCAGCTTAGTATTTCTTGAGCCAGAGCTGCTCCAGAAATATCGCTGTGTGAATCATGTGTCAAAATATTTTGCAAATTTAAACAGGATTACTCCAATTCAGGCTTATCGACCGGTCGCTTTATATCATATAAGAAACTCCAACTTGCATCAAAATTAGACAGCTGTTTGAAATGTATTTCCAGAGAATTTACAATTGTATCTATCAAAGGATAGAACACAGTGGTCTTAAAATGTTGTTCTGAGTCTCTTGGCATTGTATCTTGAGATTCATAGTCAAACATTCTTTTTCTTTTTCGGTTTTTTGTTTTTTGAAATACAGATGGGATTTCAGCTTTTTCGGCAGTTTCTTTTGCTATGATTATAAAAATACACCATAATTTATTCATTATAAAAATACACCGTAATTTATTCATTATAAAAATACACCATAGCGAACTCCCTGAATGTCAACAAACCGCCATTTCGGAAAAACATAGTGTGAAAATGAAAGTAGGTGCTGTAACGACGTCAATAGTTTACAGCCAATGAGAAAACTGGAATACAACAAAGGGGAGGATAGGATTCTCGCGATAATGATGCGGAAGATGACGTCGTTTACTCTCAGCGAATGGAAGAACTCAAATACAGAGTCTAAAAACAAAAGTAATTTAATTAGGGACTAGTAGGTTAGGACTAGCCGCTTCAAATAGTCAGATTTAGCTTTAAAAAAGGCAGGGATTTATCTGATTTGGCAACACTGTTTCAGTGCCTCTCAAAAGGCGCCATCAAAATTTTTTTTGCTCTGGAAATTATTTTTCGCATTTGGCTTTTTGGTGCCCCTTGCCATCTGGAGCCTAGAGTGGCCGCTCTACTCGCTCTACCCCAGGGCCAGCACTGCATATATGTTTAAAAATAGCGTAAAAATGATATGATTGGTTTTACGGATTTTATTAAGTGGAGTTTTACAATGGTTTCACATTGATGTGAATCCATTCCTTTAATCTTGATTTTAATTAATGACTGAATTTATTGTACAATGATTTTAATAAGGGGGGGGGCACTGTATATTTAATCCCTTCAGTGGTGCAGGAATGTTTATATTGTTTGTAGATAGGTTTTGAAAAAGAACTTTAGAAATATCTGATGAAAAGTCTTAAAACTTCTTGCTTATATTTTGGCTGTTTTTAATCTTTTCCATACAGTAATTTAAAAGTTTTGTACATTTAATGCTGTCGAAATTTCTTTGTTTGAAATTTAGCTTAAGGTGCTTAAAATTACCTAAAATTGTAAAACTTAGAACCAAGCTCTAAAAGAAGTTTTATCAAATTTAAGTAAAATTCGTATGCAGTAATACCCCGTTATATTGCACCTCAGTGTACCGCGGAATCGGATATACCGTGGTGACTATCACGTTCCCCAACTTTTAAACCACCCTTTATCATTGCCATTTAAAAGTGATTCCTTATTCATCATTGTAAACAAAGCCAGCCAGAGCACACAAATATTCTAGCCAAAGAGTACCCATCCCCATAGGCGTAACTGTTGGGTACGTACTTATTTAGGCACACAGAAAAAATTCTGCTTCGGCCTTGCAAAGCACAATTTTTTTTCACCTAAGAAAATTAAACACCATATGATTAAACACCATTTTATGCATATGATTTTTTTTCCGTTTTCTCTGAAGGGTTGCAATCATGGCCAAAGTATGCAGCTCATAATAAAGGAGACTTTTCATCTGGTTATAAGGTTATAGCCTTCGAGTCAAATCAACCCCTTTATCCCCTTGGGGGGAGGAGGATAACGGCGAAAGGTGGCTTCAATCACCGTACCACACATAGACAGAGATCCTTTTAATCACTCCAGAGGGTTTTCTTTCCTTCTTGCCTTCTTTCTTTCCTTCTTGAGGGTTTTCTTTTTTACCCAAAGGCAGCAATCTGGGAATACAATCGCACAAGTAATAAGTTTCCTAGAAAATATTCTCTACTGTGATGGAGTCCTAAAGTCCAATTGTCCTAATGGGTTAAACCCTCAAGCCAACAAGGGATGCTCATTAAGAAACTTCAAGAGCAGTTTGTATTTATTTATGACTTCCTGTCCAAACACCCATTTTGGTAAAATCTTTTTTGTAGATGAGCCGATTGGAAAACTGATGAACTGTATTTGCATTGCATTCTCATTTACAGATGTTCTCTCATCTCTTATATTTAAAAATTTTTTTTTTCTTATTATGGTCCATCACTAATTGCATTACGACTCTGGAAATCATCCGTTCAACGTTTCCAATCTCACTGCTACGGTTTAATGCTGCATTTTAATTTACAATCAAGTATTATTTATATTTTAGCTAAATTTTTAACTATTTTCGATACATAATAATGTTTGCACTCCAGCGATGGACACGTTCGTCATCCAAAAAGAAAAGAAAATTTGATTCAGACGCTTCCACTTTTGAGGTATGTTTTGCTACAAATTTAAAAAATTTTATAGAAATTTATTGTGGGGATGAGCATTTTTGTAGGGGAATTTGGATTTTTTTCTCTAAAATTCGACTATTTCACGGTTTTAATCAGTGGTGTAGTCCTGAAAAAAAATGTTGGGGAGACGCTCATACATACGAAGATAAGCAATTGAAATAAAAAAGTGGTGGACGCTTATGTTAAAATGTAAAACGTTTGGGGGGACGCTTGTATTAAAATAAAAAGGTAGGGGGACGCCGTCCCCCTCGACTACACCACTGGTTTTAATATTATGAATGCCTGGACATACAAGATTACTTAGCGCTAAATATTGAATTTTCTATCGCGTTTGAATTAAAAAATAAACTAATAGATCCAGTAAGGAGCGTTTAATGTTTTTGTGAATCAAGGCCGTATCCAGAGGGGAAGGGGGACCCACGGGCAGCCCCCAGAAATCTTTTGCAATGTATCATATATTCCTCCCTGAAACTTTGCTTTACATAAGTGTGTCGAAGTCTGGGCCCCCCTGAAAAAAAATTCTGGATACTGTCTTGGCTCCGGAGCAAGGAGAGCATGTTAAGAATTAGGAAGGGCAGTGTATGCTTCAAAATCATACCCTTTATATATACATATATATAGATATATATGATTAGAAATGATGTTAATATGAATTGTTTTACATATATGATAGCTTTTTCATGTATCTATAGTAGATGTATATTTAGATCTTTGGTGAAGTTAGAGGAGTGGGTGTTTGGGGCTTCTGCAACTTAAATTTTTGTAACTGGTCTTACATCTATAATGCTTAGGATAACTCTGAAGGCAAGAATTCGAGGGCGGCTCTCCCCAGGAAACCATTTGAAATCTTCCTAGCAATGGGGAAGCAAATTTCGGGATACTTTGGTGATGTTAGAGGAAACAGAAAGGAGTTTGGTTACTCTCCCCCCCCCCCCCCACCCGCAATTTTTTTCAAAATAAAGTCTTACTTTTAAGTTACTTTTGGTGTTGCTCGTGATAGTGTTCAATGTCCTTTCCCTGCAAGTGTTTCTGAAAGTAAAGTGTCTTAAAAGCGTAATTTCTCTTTTCTTTCTTTTTTTAAAACTTGTGATCTGAATTTTTTTGCCCGGGGGGGGGGGGGGGGGGAGAGAGGGAGAAGTTGACTTTCTACGAGGGGGTATTCCCCCCCCCCCCAGGAGATGCCTGAAATAAACACGTAGTATATCTTTAGCGACAAGTATTTATGACTAGTAAATTTTCAACTCTTTTACACTTCTTATTGGTGTTAAGTCTGTACATTTTTAGGGTGACCCCCCCCTTGCACCAACTCTTGTTACGCCTATGCCCATCCCCCCATCAGACACACTAACAGATAAAGCCCTATTGTGATAGGCATAATGTACACCTTTACATGCTTTTTCTGTCTTTCAACCTAGAACATATAGCTTGATTTCAAAATCGGATGCAATAGCCTTGACTTGTTTCTCCTGACATGGGCGGAGTTCAATCTGTCAGGGACTCTTCAGATCAATGCTTAACTGTTCCATTTTCAGAAGTCTAGTTATGCATGTGTAACTTCTTTTATAGCGCTATCAACCTTTGTATTCCTGATTCTTTAGCAGTCCTGAAAAGTAAACATATTCCCCAGTGAAAAGTGCGTTCCTCCCTTTCCGAATCTAATTTTTTCTCATGACCTTTCCCCTTCAAAATTCCCCCCGAGTATTATTTCGTGAATGTGGTTCTGCGGTATAGTTCCACTATGCCGCGGTTATGTTATAACACGGGTGCCAAACATGTCCCTCGACACCCACTTTTTAACAGGGTTTTACTGTATTTACTCTTGTAGCAGAGACTTATAAATTTAAAAAATTTTCAATTTAAAGTAATTAAATAAATAAACCAAACAAATAAAAATTAAAATCTTAGAATGAAAAACAGTTTTTTAAGCTTGGTATATTATATAAGTTTTATGAACTTTTCCTTTTGTACATATTTGAATCTTGAAAGTTATGATTTTCCCTGTTGATTTTTGCATTGATCCCAGTTAGTTTATTTATAAGTATCTGCACCTCTGCATAGTGAATAGTAATAACTAGACCTGGTCCTTGATTATCATTTGCAGGTTTCATAGCATAATCAAAATTAGTTACTTTGCTGTTTATGAATTTTTATTTATATTATCAGAAATTATGTATTTTATATTTCTATTGATATTTTGTCTTTCCAATTAAACCTTGTTTTTATGCCTATGTAGCAAATAATGAATAATTTTATGACAATTTAAGAGTTCTATGCCTGGTATGAAAAGAGATTGTGGAGGTGCAGCTGCTATTTTGGGTGCTTTTTATACTGCTGTAAAATTGGTAAGCAATTATAATTATTTAAATCAAATTCATTTTTTAAGTTAGTTTTCAATGCTATTTGTTGTGTATTATAAACTGCAGTCTCTGCCAAAATATTTCCATACTTCTATTAAGAGGATTTTCAATTTCACTTTTTTTTTGGCAAATTATTTGTATTTTAAGTTATAAGTGTTCTTTCTATATTTGCTTTAGTTTATGTATTTAGTCTTCTGGTTTTTGCTGGAAATTTTTAATCTTGAGAGTTTCTAAAAGTTTGACACTTTGAAGAAAAAAAGGGAACAGGGTGGATGAAATCCATATAAGAATTATTTTTACATTGGAATAGATTTCAAACATTACTTTAAATAATATTCATAACTATGGGCACTAAATTAGGCAAAGATGTAGAAATCCATATAATCTACTATTTTTCTCATAATTTTGGATTTTCTGCAAAATTTTCTTTTTCAGCAAAAATTGCAAATTCTTGCTTTGGTATTTTTCTTAAAAAGCAAATTAGTATTTTCTATTGATAGAATTATATAAATTGTAAGCAAAACTTCTTTAGGTTTCTCAAAAATGAGATATGTATACATAGTTTAGAACGTGGCCCAGGGTTCGCAAAAAACCAGGTTTTTTCGGTTTAAACCAAAAAAGTGGTTTTTTACGATCCCTGCTCCAAAAAACATGTTTTTTAATTCAGAATTTTTACATGTAAAAAACAACTTCAGTTATAATAAAAATTGTAAAAATCCATCCTACCGAACATCTCTACAACAAAATTTAAAAGCTTTTTACTGTTGAGCAATGTAGCAGCATAAAAAAAATAAATGAAGACAAAATTATTCAATTTATTTTTTATTTAATGATTTAAAAATGTAAGTTAACTTGCTGGCTTTAACAGTCCCTAATCGGTTTCTCAGCTTAGATTGTATAAAGCCAAAGGTAGAGAAAAGCCTTTCCAGTCCTGCAGTTGTGGGTACTGCATTAAAAAGTTGTTCACCTAGGTGGTTCATTTTCTGTTTTATGTCCTCTTCTAAATTGATGTTTGCCGACCAAATCTCTGGTTCCACATCCAAGAATTCTTTTTCAAACGTAGTTTGGAAATGGAGCTTTCTTGGCTAGAAACTTCATTGCCAAGAGCAAGATTCTTCCATCTACCGAACGCAGGTATTCAAATGCCTCTTGTTTTTCTTTAGAACTGAGAGTTCTTCCACAATATCGGTGGTCTAAAAGATTGGCAGCAAAATGTGCGGTTGACAAAGCCATGTCCTGTCTTTCTGAGAAATGTTTTATCACACTTGCTTTGGAGCTTGTTGCACAGGATTCTATTTTTTCTTTTAGAGTGTTCCAAATGTCCACACAATCAGCAAGTTTAGTAGAGTCTCTTTGCATTTTATCCAATGCATTTGAAATTGGTTTTAACAAACCTAAGTAGTCAGTGCAGTTAACAGTCAAATTAACATCATTAACTAAATTAAAAATGTCTTTATCAATATCCTGCTTATGGTCTTGACAGATTTGAACCATTTTCCCTCTAGTATCAAGGAAACACTGAATGGAATCAAAGTATATATTCCACCGTACATCTTGAGGGATTACTAGCATTTTTCCTCCTAATTCCCTGTACCAAGCATTTGGCAAATGAGTATATTTGAAGTATTTTAAAATCTTTACAACATGGGAAGTTATGGTAGGGGTTTTCAAATCCTTTGCTAAGAGATTTAAAATGCGGGCGGAACAGCCATAGTAAATTATGTCATCGGAAACTTCAGATTCATCGGATTGTGAAAGAATACTTCTCATTTTTTTGACGTTGGCAGCATTGTCAGTAACAAAACTGCGGACAGTTGCATTGAACTTTTTCTTGCACTCAAGAACAGACTCTTTGGCCAAAGTACACAAATACTCAGCATCATGGGAATTTCCCGAAGTATCAATGGTTGACGTTAAGTGGTTTTCTCCAGTTGCAGTTATTACGGATGCACAAATTAAAGGTTCATTACGAACATTGCTCCAACCATCCAAACACATGGTAACCGATTTCCCAGAAAGAACACATTTTGATTCTTTGATTACTTTCTCATGAATAGAATCCAAAAGTTCACTAGCTAAATGTTTTTCACTTGGTGGAGAATAGCCTGGTTGAAGTAATTGACACAACTTGATGAATTCTGTGTGACCCACATGGCTGAAAGGGGTATTCGAAGCATAAAAGTATCTTGCTATTTGATCATTTATCCTTTCTGCATAAGATTTTGATGTTGAAATGGCATCAGAATCCTTGGCAAGCATAAGGGTGTTTGGTTGATACTTTTCTGTTTTCTGCTTCTTTATGGGCGGAGGTTCAGAAGTAGTTCCTGTTGGATCATCCACATTCATTCCTAAAAATAAAAGTAATATTAAATAACTAATATTTGGTTGTTTTAAATATAATTAAAACAGTTTTTTTTATTATCCCTTAATGCACATGCACTAGGTCATGGACATGGAAAACAAGCAAAATACAAATACAATTTAAATTGGAAATCTCAATCTGAATTACAAATATTGAATTTTAACAATTAAATACAGTTTAAAAGTTGAAATTTTGATATTTTAAGTTAGGTTATACTATATCCTGAAGATTATAAACATTTAAGAAGTCCAGAATTTGTAGATAGTTGGCCGAAAAAAGTTCACTCCTTGTCAACCCTTGTTGTAAGTAAACAAAAAACAAAGTGATGTAATGAAACTTACCATCAGTATCCTCATTTGTATGAATTTCCATTGCACTTTGAAAGATGATTCTTCAATCGCATAACTTGTCCCTCCAGTACTTTTTTGCAGTTCTTGCATTCTGCCCGAACACCTCTTCTTGCATCATTTTTTATCTCATTATATGACACCCAAACAATATCTTTTTTTCTACCACCACCATTAGACATCTTAAAAATTCTTATTAAAATAAGTAGTATTTACTTTGGTAGTACTAAAATTATCCTACAGCATGGTCTGTGGATCAGTTTGGTGAGTTGAGTTGTAGTTCTGTTTTAGTTGGAGTAGAGTTGTTTTCATTATAATAACATTTTAACTTGTATGAAATAATTAGAAATTTATAAAATATATAAATTATTAAATATATAAAATTCTTAAAAAATAGAAAAAAACCATGTTGGTTTTTTCTGGAAAAAACCATTTGGTTTAAACCGGCGAACCCTGACGTGGCCATCGATTTATCCTAATGAAAGTTGAAATAGTTGGTTGTTAAGTTTAAAGCAATATGCAGACAGGACACGAACAGTCATAGTCAAATAGTTGATAAAATAATCCATTTACGGTAATTCCTGTGCGCAGTAACGTATTCAGTGTTAGGGGATGATCCCAAAGGAGGAGTATGGACCTCGAACCTGAAGTGTCTTGGAATGTGAAAACCTGAGGAAGCATTTTAAATTAACAAATAAATTTATTTAACATTACCAAGGAACAATTGTAGAATAAAACTTAATAAACATTAAGTATCCCGGTCTGTACAGAACAGTAAAAAATTATACCACGTAAACAGTCCACAAATTCGGCCACCAAATTCGATGATTAGAAGCAAACATAAAGTTTAAGATGCCATCAATAAAATAAACACAGCAGCGGGTCGTACGTCTTCCATCATCATACCAGGTGCGCAAGTTTAAAATGTCCTTTTTTTTCATTAAAAAATACACAGTTATTTAATAAAAATAGCAAAATATTTTATTCAACGTACTGGCCCTCTCTTTCTACACATTTGGTCCATCTCTCGGGCAATTTATGGATACCATTCCAAAAGAATGCTTCATCTTTAATTGAAATCCATTCATCGAGCCATTTCCGTACATCCTCAAAATTGTTGAAGTGTTGCTCAGCCAATGCGTGTCCCAGCGACGAGATGAGATGATAGTCAGAAGGCGCCAGGTCTGGTGAATACCGCGGGTGGGGTAGGATCTCCCAACCAAGCGAAGAAATCGTTTCTTTGATCAATCTGGCTGAATGTGCAGGAGTGTTGTCATGCTGCAGAATAACTTTGCTGTGTCTTCAAGCCCATTCTGGGCATTTTTCGATCAATGCCTGATTCAAATTAATCATTTGTTGTCGGTAGCCGTTGGTATTGAATGTTTCTCCGGGTTTGAGAAGTTTGCCGTCGTCTTCAAACTTTTTTGGTCGATTTTCGCACTCTTTATCAATAACATTAAAATCACCACTTTTGAAACATTGAAGTTGAAACCAACGTTCACAAGTCTTGACGGTTGGAGCAAGATCGCCATAAACCTCTACAAGAATTCGATGACATTCAGATGCCTTTTTCTTTTGATTGAACAAGAAAATCATTACCTGCCGCAAATGCTCTTTATTTGGCTTAAAATTGGACATTTTTAACACAAAAAAAAGGTATGATAATTAGACATAAACAACTAAAAAACAACTGACTTTTGTAAACAAATGACTAACAAACAAAATAGCGTTTAGAGATAAACATATACTTCAAAAGGCTAAGAGCGCATCTATTGGAAATTAAAACGGCTTTTTAAATTTGCACACCTGATAGGTAGAATGTAAAACTCATCTAGTAGCTGCTGGGATGGCTGGACCAATATTCCTTAACAGGAACCATTATATTGTGCTTAAAATAGGTCTCCAGACCATATATCCATGTCACGTCGAAGCGCCGGACAAAGTACATTCAAACGCTGAGCTGGCAGGGAGCGAGAGAAGAGAAGAAGAAGAAGGCGACATCAAACCAACGTCTTTCCACAGCGTATATAGCTCCTGAAGGCCCTTCTCCGTCATCAGCCTGATTTGCATCTCTAACTTAAAAATACAGAAACAAATTCCTTCAAAAAATGCAGTTCCCAGTGAGTGGTAACACTTAACTGGCACTCATCGGAAACAAACTGCATTAACTGTCAGCTAACTAAACTATTTAGCTGCTTTAATTACTTAGGTAACAGTTAGAACTGTAAAACATGGTTAAATTTCGCCCACATATGGTCGTGGGAGCGTTTCCTAGCGAGAGTGTGTATGCCCGAAAGGCTTTTAAGTAAAATTCCACCCAAGTGCTGGAGATAATTTCCCCTACATGTAAGTAAGTAAACATTATTTCTACATAGGAACATCAAGAACTATTAATAAAAATTAAAATAGGCATATTTTGCCAACATTCAGGAATTTTTTCGGGGGGGGGGGGATATTGCTTAAGGGCTGTTTATTAATGACTTTTTTAACGGTTTCTTTTAGGCTGGCCACACACTGAGAATGCTCGGAGGATTTTGAAGTTAGGAGGGGTTTTCCCATAGCTTTCCACATGCTAAGACTCGACTCCTGGCAGCCAAAAACTGGTTCCAAGCCTAGCATATGGATAGCTACGAGAAAAGAATTCCTAGTAAGGTTGATGGGGTTCCAAGGGATGCAAACTCATACGATAAAGGAGCTCAACATAATTAAATTTTTAGCTTTTTATTACGATTCTTGATTAAATGATAATATGTACATTAAATTACAAATCAATGTGTACACTTCATCCCTGTAGGATCTGTCCACTTTCGATATTGCCTCCTCCTGAGGCAAGGCCATAGCCAGAAATTTTTTTCGAGGGGGGAGGGGGGGCCTGACTTTGAGACACTAGTGTTGAGGAAAGTTTCAGGGAGGAATATATGCTACATTGCGAAAATTTTCGGGTTTGGGGGGGGGGGAGCGCACACAAGTGTTGACCATATGCCCTTTTCAGTCGTAGAGATCAGCTTGGGACCCAATATCTAGCTTTAAAATCCTCCGAGTTCTCTCAATGTGTGGCCGACCTTAGATATCAGGGTTTAGGATCGGGATATATCCCAATATCCTCCCTTCCTGGATACATTGTTTGGCAGTGTGTGTATCCATCTGGGTTAACGTATTTAATCTGTGGTCTAAATTGCAGTTTCAATCAGAGGCATTTTCAAAAAGATGCTCATATTTTTTTTTACAAGAACTGATTATATATAACGACACCAGTTGCTCCAAGGAAGTGGCGTCTTTAATCATTTTTGGAATAGTATTAAAATGAAAGATATAAAAGAAACATTCGTGGTGGCCACTACAGACTTGTTTTTTATATTAAACATCAGAAGTAATTTAAGGTAAAGTTCTCAGTGTACACTACTGGTTTCTTTCAGCTTTCTAGGTTTAAAAGTAAATATCTTTTACTTTAATAATAATTGTTTGCTTCTGTCTCTGTACATATATATATATTCCATTTTCTTCTTTTAGGTAGTGCAACACACTGACTTGAGTTTCTTTCTTTTTTTTTTTGTTAATTTTAAAAATATAAATACATGAAGTATGAATACTATTATATTTTCTTTCAAGGGCTTCAAAGAAAATCTTCATGCAGTTTTTTGCCTTGCAGAAAATTCAGTTGGTCCAAAATCAACAAGGCCAGATGATATTATTACTATGTATTCTGGAAAGTGAGTATGATTTGGTATCTTTTCATGGTTTTTCAACTTATCCCTTTGTATATGTACTAATTAATTACAATTTTTCCTCTCAGGACAGTAGAAATAAATAACACTGATGCAGAAGGAAGACTAGTGTTAGGAGACGGGGTAATTATTACATGTTATTAATTTGTTATAAAGGTGTTGTTTAGTTATACTGTGAAAGAGAGATATTTTTTAAGGAAAAATGTTGCATTCTTGTATTGTTAAGTCTGTACAACTTTCTTTCACCATTTCCAAATTTTATGTAGGTCCTGCGAAACTTATGACCCACGTGTCACAAAATGATCCATTTCACATTTACAAATCACTTACTTTAGCTCAAAAAAAAAAAATAGTATGAGGTATAAAAGTAAATTATATGAAACAAATTGAAACACTGATTTAATAATATTCTAGTTTATGTAATTTAAATAAACATAATTTTGCTTGAAAGCATTCGTGATTTATATCATCAATATATATCATAAATATCCGATATATTGATTTTTATATAAATGTAATATTTTACAACGCTGTGTAGTAGTTATTGCTTAATCGATATTTTTTCTTAATCATTAACAAAGTTACATTGATTATGTGAGCTGTAATTGCTTTATAAAATGTATCACATATAAATGTGTACCACAGACAGGTGGGTTACACATTTATATTAATCTAATTTTCTGTTTTAAGTAAAGTGATAATTAGGAAAAATCTTGATATATTAATGTTTTTCATAAATACCAGCGAGTATGCCCTAGCTAAATAAGGTTTAATTAATAATTGACTCATTTTATCATATTCTGCTTTATACGAGGGCTATCCAGAAAGTCCGTTACGTTTTGCTCTGTAGACGCTAGGGACAGGGCTATTGCGACCACTTTGGTATCCGCGTTCGTCTGTTCAGTAGCTATCAAGCCGTGCTAGTGAGAGATTACCGTTGCTGCTCGTTCCCGTACAATACTAGTTTGAAATGTGTACCCCGCGACCTGTGAAGTGCGGTCGGTGATACAGTTTTTGTTGGCTAAGAACAATAAACCAATTTAGATATTTCGCCAACTCTGTGAAGTGTATGGGAACGATGTGATCACTGAAGGCGGAGTGCGTCAATGGTGCATTAGGTTAAGAAATGGCCGAACTAATGTGCACAACGAAGAACGAAGTGGACGGCCAAGCATTGTGACGGATTAAATTGTCGGTAAAGTCATTGAGAAAATTAAAGAAGACTGTCGGTTCACAATAACAGAGCTATCACTTAGTTTTCCACAAATTTCAAGAAGTTTGTTGCATGAAATTGTTACATGAAAGTTAGTTGTTTTACGTCTCAGCCGGCAGAATTCTACAACACTGGAATTTCAAAACTGGTACACTGCCATGAAAAATGTCAAAATTTAAATGGCGACTATGTAGAAAAATAGTATTTTAGTGCCACTTTCAAATATATATAAAAATGTATGTAAAAAAAATTTCTTATACTTCGTTTTTTTTTATATACCAAAACGTAACCGACTTTCTGGATAGCCCTCGTATAATACATTTACGTGAGCAGTTTTTAAATAGCTTGCTGTACATGTAAAAGTGAATTTCTCCAATATAAATTTCTGTTTTTATTTAAAAGTGATAAAAAATATATATATAATTATGAAAGAAATACCTTTATGGTATTGGTTAAGAAAATGAACATAACTTGGTTAAGTATTTGTTGCTATCTTCTTAGAAAAGTTAAGCATTCTTTTACAATAGAAACTCTTTTATTTTGTTTCAAAATGGATGTTGAAGAATTACATTGTTTTTGTTGCAATTGACAGTTAGCGCAGGAAAGAAATGCAGTTTAAAAAAAAAAGACATAGAATTTGAATGCATTTCTGAAGAACTTGCCAGAACGAAAAATAGTTTAGCACATTTGACAAATAAAGAAGCATTATCAGTTTGGTTATGACTTATGAGCTATGTTCCAGTTGTTTTCGTGCATTAGCTGTAAGCCCAACTGCTTTATTACAACATTGCTAAAGATACTTTTCTGAATATTAATGGTTTTATTTTTACTTTTTTCATTCATAAATTTGATTTTTTTTTTCTTTCTCCCCCCCCCCCCCCCCCCAAAAAAAAAGGTATATATGTTTGGATTAGGGACAAAGTAAACACACGTATCAAATTAATTTGCCAATGTAGCAAAAAGTATTAAATTAACTAACACAGCATTAACAATTCTTTTAAATTGCTTTATGTACATGTGCTTGGTATTTGGTCCTATTTATTTTTATAAGTTGTATGGTAAAGAGTCTGAACTTAAAAAGTACTAAAATTAAAGGTCGAGACTAGCGGTCGCCACTCGCCATTGACGTCTATAAATTTTTAATTTTACGACAACAAAATGTTATGTCGGTCACCAAACTGGCAACTGTAATTTATTATAATGTTTTAAAAATAGGGCTTTGTGTAATTCGTGACAAGGTGTAGTTTTAGGTATATGTATGTAAAATGAAGCCCCGGTTGTGGAGGGGGGGATCAGTTTGAAACATGGTTCAAAATGGCGACCAACAGTTTCAAAGCGGCTACTAACTTTTTTGGATTTACTGGCCACTGGCCACCGTCAAATCTTTTTAGTCTCAAGCATTAACTAAAACTTTACATGGATATGCAGAATGTCATATTGTCACATAGAAACTCAAATTCTTTAAAATTACTGAGGTAAACATGTTCACTTTCATGGGAACAACAGAAAAAATGTGCTGTTTGTATATCACCCAGAAAAAGAAGAGTTGATGCACCCTTTATTTGAAATAAACTGCAAGTTAGGACATATAATATGAGCCTTATGTAATTTTGTTCATCTGATTAGTTAAAAATTTTAGGTTGCTTTTGCCGAGAGAGATTTGAATGCCACCATTATCTTGGATATGGCTACTCTGACTGGAGCCCAAGGGGTTGCAACTGGTCGCTTTCATGCGGCTGTTTTGACCAACAGTGAAGGGTGGGAGAAAGCAGCTGTTAAAGCAGGCCAAATTTCGGGAGATTTAGTTCATCCTCTGCCATATGCCCCCGAAATCCATTTTAGTGAATTTGGAAGTTCTGTTGCTGATATGAAAAATTCTGTCGCGGTAAGTTTGTTTTATCTCATTTTTAGAAAAACTGAAATCAAAATTGTATATAAAAAACTTTTAAAATTAATAAATAAAAATTCAAACTTTTGTCAAAACTGTACTTTGCAGGTGTTCTAGGGTAAAACAATTTAAATTTAAACAATACACTTTCGCAGCTTAAATTAACCGAGCGCTTAAAACTTTCATTTTATGTATATTTCACATAGAAATATATTGTGGAACTACAATAATCTGAATGTTTGCTAATCCCAAAATCTCCAAAGTACAGTAAATTTAGCATGAATAGTATGCAGTATAGCGTTTCGAGAATGGGAAGCAATCTTGCGGGAGGTTTTTGTTTGTTTTAACTTTGTGCTGCTTGTGATTTTTAGAATTTGCTAGTACAGTGATATTCAAACAGGATTATGTAGCATGTACTGTACAGTGTTATGTATTGCTCAAAATTTATAGTGATTAGACGTGAATACTTTCCACATCGGCTCAGAAACCCTTTTGCCCTCTTGAGAAGGCCCTAGCAAAGCTGCATTGTCTTTAAAATGTAATAATTAATCATTTTAGACATTACTATAATTATCAAGGCTATGCTTGATAAGATAGATGATTTTCTCCAAACCACAGACTTTCTCACTTAATTAATCGTTTTAGCATCGTTTCACTGCTGTATAACAAAAATAAGTGTGTGCTGTGCACTCATCTTTTGGGTTAGTCATGAGCTAAGGTATTCATTTTATCATTATAAAAGAATTTTTTCAACTACTAACTCAAATTTGTATTACTTTGCAAGCTCTATGGTTATGGTTAATTCAGATCGGGCATGGATACAGGATTGTTCGGATGGGACGATTTCTTTGATTTTATCCAATTGCTGTAAAATTTGTTCTGAAGGAGCAATTATGTAAAATTTTAATTAATCTTTTATGGTTTTCAAGAGGGACAATTGCTCCTATTGCCTCCCTTTATATCTGAGCCACATTTGGATTGACCTCAACTAATACAGTCTAATGAGGTTTAACAATGATTATCCCTCATACTTTGTGAGAGTTATACTAGAATGAAATAAATGCCTTACGTTGATATAGTTGGAAGTATATTTTACATAAACTTTATATATATAGTTTTTTTAATTGAATAACAGATAAGTTCTTAAAACAACTTGTAACAGTTGTAACTGTAAGCTGTTTAATAGTTAGCTAAATTAAGAATTTTAAAATTCATATAAACAAACATAAAAATTGCAGAATTGTGAAATTCTCAATTTTATGTATTGTTATATTCAAGTTGAATATAAGTTTTATGACAAAAGAAAAAAAAAAGAAATAATTATGTACAGTCTGGCAAGTTTTTCCTTTTTCTTAGTCTGGCATTTTAAAATTTTCTTTTATAGTATTTAATTTATTTCAAATTTATATATTTTTAATTCCTCCATGATCTATTTGGAAATTGTGTTTTACTGAACAATTAGTATTTCTCCTGTGGCAACGGAAGACTAGGCGGATGGATACAACCTGACAGCCATTTTTACTGTTTATTTTGGAAATTATTGTACAATAAACTTCAAATAATAAAAGTTGGACGTAATACAACTATTTATTATTACAAATCATGCCATAACACACTATAAATAGCTGTGTACAGTGATGGATGTTTGCATATAGAGTAAAGAAAAATGGACTTCTTCCTTTCTGTGTACTGATACAATTGTTTTTGACTGCAAGGTGGTCGATGATATAAAAGGTTGAGCACATGTTTTAAGGGCTCTCTTTTGATTTCCCATCTGCTCTGTTTGTGTATCTTTGCAGATTTTTTAGTCCTATGGGACTATATTTTTATTTATAGATATTCTAGTAACTGATGAAGTTGAGCTCAACTGGATATAAGTTATTGCCATTATGTAAGTTTTGTTTATTTAATTTTTTTTTCTTGCCAGACTAGGAGTTTAATAATTAGGTTGTTAAAAAAAATGTTTCATAACTGATAATCAGTAATTGGAAATTAATAGAAAAACTTGATGTAATGTTTTGTATCTACTATTAGATAATTGACAATTCATTGTAAAAATGTGTTTTGAAATAACTGTTAAATAAAATTTGTGCTTAGTTGACTCCTTATGGTCAATGATTGGGGAACCTGGGTTATCTAAAAAAGAGACTTAAAATTGCTATATGATTTAGACAATTGGTAATTAAAAAAGAAAAAACTGATTTGAAAGTATTTGGTTTTATCATGTATCAAAATAAATTAAGATACAACAGTATATTTATATATAAATAGGCAAAGACAAAACAGTTAAGAACCATTTTCTCCTCTGTTTTGTAATCAATTTTCTTTTTTTTTTTTCTTAAATATTCTGTTTAGTAGCTACAGATGAGTTTTTGTGATATCATTAAAACATTTTTGGAAACCGTTTTATTATGAGTACAAAGTTAAAACGTAAAAAAGCAAATTCAGAAAAAAGTGTCACAAATAGCTATTTTGAAGCTGCAATGGAGCCTCTTCATTCGTGCAAAAAAGAAGTGCTCAACACACAACTAGAAAGCAGTGAGTGAACAGGCAAGAACCAGAAAGACAACCAGTATTTATACCAAATCTGTCGGATTAGAGATTAACTAATCAGGGGCCAGGAACACGGCGGGAGCTTAGACCAGGAAGGAAATGGCGAGAACTGAACAGGAAAGGAAAATAAAAAAAATTATAAAAATTGTTTCCAAATGTTGTGAAAATATGGAGTACTGGAAAAATCATTTACTAAAGATAAAAATTTCCCCAAATGTGATAAGCTTCCCAAAAATCAAGGTCATACGCCAAAGAGCATTTGCTGATAATTCTAGCAGAAGAAAATTCAAAACAATGATCAAAAGTCCAACAATGCTGAGCAATAGAAGAATGAGCAATTTCTTTGCATTTAACCCCTTAACTGGTTAACTTTTTTACCACAAATGTTCCTATAAAAAGCATATTTTTTATTGCATTAGTTAAAGTCCTAACTTGGTATAAAAGAAAAATGAAAGCATTTTTTTTTTAAATTTCATAAATAATGAATTTAAGTAATTTTTAATTTTATAACTTTGAAACACAAATGTCCCTGAATGACTCTCTTTCAATCTATTAAAAATACAAGCAACTCAAAACAAGAAAGGCAGAAACTTCAATGCCCGTACGCTATACGGGCAAACCAGTTGGGACCAACTTCGGGTAGCTCATACGCCATACAAGAAAACCAGTTAAGGGGCTAACATAATTTTCATGTTCTTTCAGACTGTACTTTAAGGAGCGTTTAGTCTGACCCACATAAGAAAGACAACATTTACAAGAAATACTATAAATTCCCCAGTTGCTGTAAAAATCAATGGGATACTTCAAATTTGTAAATTTTATTTTATTTACAGGAGAAAATGCAGTATCAAAACCAAGCTTCTTCAATGTTTTAGCAATTTGCCGCCTGATTTTTGGATAAAAAGCTAAAATAATAGTATAAGCAGACTTGCACTTAGAGAGTGAGAAGGCTTAATTAATCTATTATAAATAGAATCAACGACCTTAGGAGAACAGCCACAATGCAAAAAGCCACAGCTTTAATATAAGAAAGCTCTGCATACAAAGAGTTAGAAGAGGAACGTATATTCAAAGCACGGAAAACAAGAGCCTTAAAAGAGGCTAACTTTTGGTTTGGTGGGTGAAAAGAACATTTGTGAGGAGGTAGTGTAACAGCATAGGGCTTATAAAACAGTGAACTCATAAAATCGTCATTACTTTTAATTATTAAAACGTCCAAGGATGAAAGAAAACTATCAACTTCCATTTCAATAATTAATTGAATACAAGGATCAATGGAATTAAGAGCAACAAGTAAAAGATCAATATCTACTTGCTTCTGATCAAGCAATGCAAAACAATCAACAAAATGGACATAAAAAGGAAAGGAAACATTATGGTTTTGTCGAAAAGTTAAGTCTCATAATACAGTCGACGCTCGATATAACGACCATCTGTGTCCCACAGAAAAAGGTCTTTATAACGAGTGGTCGCTATAAGAGGTGGAATTTTCTTTAAAAATATACATACATCATGTATATTCAGTATTTCCATTAAAATTGATGGTTTTTAAAAGATTCCAACTAAATTATTTTTTATCATTGAAATTTAAAAAGAATTATCAGTGCGAAATATTATAACAAAATATTAAATAGATTTCAAAATAGAAAATGTAGGGAAAAATTACATTCACATTTCTGGAAGCAGTACTTCTGAGTTGACGTGACACCTGGTACGGTCGCTGTATTGGATTAGACGATTCAGAAAGTTTGCTATACCGAAAGGAAATTTACATCGATTTCATAGGGATAAAGTTTGGACTTTTACCACTGGTCGTTATAATGGAATGGTCTTTATAATGTATGGTCGTTATACAGAGCGTTGACTGTAGTACATATAAATCGCTTAAAATAGGGCTTAAACGATTACCCATAGCTAAACCATTGGTAAAAAGCCAGTTTACATCAAAAGCAGCCATAGTTAAACCATAAAGTTTGAAATCACACCTTTCCATTGTAGCACTAAACAGCTATTTGCGATTAATTTTTCAGAATTTGCTTTTTTACGTTGTTTTAACTTTACTTATATTTTAGCACAAAGCATTTTGATCATTTGTCTTGCAGTTTATGATTAGTTAATTATTCCCCCTTTTCTTTTTTCAGCAAGCCTCATTTATAATTACAATGTGTTGTTGTTATAGATAGCAGATGGTAACATGTCTTGGTTGAGAAAATTATTATGTAAACAATATAAAACTCATTGTTAAAAAAAGTTTGTTGCCATTACGCTGTAATATTAAAAGCAATTATAATAAGAGTTTGAGTGAAGGCTTCTCTGAAACAATGGAATGAAAAACAAGAATAGTGTATGGAAGCAAACAGTTAAGTTTTATTCAACTGCCACTCAACTAAGTACAAAATTGGCAGAAGTACGAGCGGCTACAGTTATGACTGCCCTGCGGCGACAATGATTCAGAATATTTTTGCTTCAAGTCAGAATGATCAAAGTACTTGACATTATAATCGCCAAATTTGATGAATAATACTTATATAATTATCTAAATAGCATAATGTTTTCAATGCTAAATGTAATTATTATGGTCGAATTTCGACTGTTGAACAAATTCTCATTATTATAGTTGAAAAGTAATTATTTGTTGACTTTTCACTCACTTGTATTTCGGATATTTTTAGCCTTTAACCTTTTTTTTGCCACAATTTACCATATAACTTTGAAAAATATTTTACAATTTATCTATTTTTATGTTTTTAAATGCTTGCGAAACACAGAAATAGCAATATTTTTTGGATAATTTCATTGTCATGTAATCATTAATAGTGTTTCTATATTCATTCAAATTTTGCATTTTTGTATAAAACATTTAATTATGTATTTAAATAAGTTTTCATTTATCTGGTTTTATTTTTGTTCAGGATCGTTGTAATGCTGCCAGCTCTTGTGCTGGTTTATTTATTGGATCTCATATAGGATTTGATTATGAAGGATACTGGATTCATGTAGATATTGCTAGTCCTGTTCATTGTGTAAGATTTTTACTTTTATTTCTTCATAAATTTATAATGTTATATTATTGAGATAAAATGTGCTTTTGATACAAATTTTAATTTACCTCTAAAAATTTATTTATTTATGGAAAGGTCAAACGGAAGTGAAGTTGATGTGTAATCCTAAGTGCTAGCAAACTGTGATACCATAAGTTCTTGCTCTCCATAAAAAAGTGAAATAATTAAAACACTTAACCAAATTAACCTAAAAGCAAATGGAAAATCTCACAAAGAAAGATTTAAGATTTTTATATTGGAAATAATGACTAAGAAACATCTTATTTAATTTAAATATTAAATTGCATTCTTAACTAAAAAATGAGAAAAAAAATCTTATATTATTTTCTGCAAAAAGGGTTTTCTTTGTTTTACTAACATAGTTAAAGAAATGAAGAGCTATCTCGTCTATTGCAGAAACAGTTATACTGTGCAATAAATTATTTATTAGTTATATAAAATCTTTCAAAAGGTTTTTTTTCTCTTTTATGGGTGGGGTGTGTTAGCATAGCTTTACATATGTCCAATTTTTTGTAAGATAATACTTATTAAGTCACATGTCTTTTATGTGAAATATGCACAAGAGCAAATAGTGCCATAATGTCGCTTTAACATATCTTTATTTACTGAACTAAGTTCTTCCAGTTTAAATTTTTTAATTGTGCCCATATTTACAAGGGTGAGATTTGATGACAAAATTGAGTTACCATTGATGTTGCAAAGAATTTTTTCTGTAGATGTACTGAATCTGGAGGCTTTAATTCTTAAAAATCTGCCTGTATTCCATTTTAAAATATATAAGCATAAACAGCTCAATCATTTAAAATTGCAGGAGAGGAGAGTTGTTTTTAGCTGAGGGTGGTAGATATTTTGATTCCATAAAAAAATTATCAGTGGAACTTACCAGTTTTCTTTGGAATGGAACTTTCTCTCCTTTTAACATTTATTTTAAATTTAAAATTTGCTTTCGAAACTTAACTTTTATATCTCAAATAATTATTCATTTTTAAATGACTTCCACAAGGAAGACAGTTATCGATTCATACCGTATGTATGTCCCTTTTTATACCGTATTTTTGTCCGCCCCACATCTCACCAGATGAACTGATTTTCACGATTCTTTTTTTAATCGATCAAGGGTGATTTCCCATAGGTCCCGTACCTTTGTTTGACTCTATGAGACAATTAAAACAAAAGTTATGGGCAGAAATATAACTTTTTTGTATTTCATCTGTAACTTCTGATTAAATCAACCAATTTTGATTTCCTCTTGAATACATAGAGGGTCATCTAACATAAATACTACATCAATTTGATTATAATTGTTCTTTAGAAAGAACGTTATGAATAAAAACTAAGTATTTTTCTTTTTATTGGACAGGCTTGCTTTGATATTTCTTCGAGTAAATTATCAGGTAATAAATATAAAACTCATGTTAAAAAGAATTTGTTGCCACTAAGCAGTAATATTAAGAGCAATTATAAGGGTTTGAGGGAATGCTTCTCTGAAGCAAAGTATTAAATTAATTCAGTCTGCTTTAAGACTGAAGTCTATTCTGTAGTATTTTTAAAATCTATTCCAAAACTCTTTAATTTAAATTTTTGAAATCGGTGCAACATTATCAGTCTAATTATCTTTAAGGTCGTGGTAGCCAAGTGGTTAGGACGTCAACTTCCACCTGGAAGGTTGCGTGTTCGATACCCTTTGAAGACCCACCATGTACACTTGAGGATATATGCATGTAAAATCTGTGGACCCCACTACCCCCTAACTCATCTCCAGATGCAGGGCATCCCTAAGGCCTAGTGCTAACAGGGAAGCAGGTTGGAGGAGAAAAGTCTAATTATTATTACACCATGTGTTAGTTTACATTGAAACTGTCGTAAACTTTGGGCCATTTATATTTGTAATCTATGTTGTATAAAGTCCTGCAGTGAAACAGTCAGTAGAAGCTCGGTTCCGCAGAACATCAACCGAGGTCAGTGTTTGGGAGGGTAACAACCTCTCGCAGCTGGTTGCTGTGGACCATGTACGCTAAAGGGAGCTGGTGCACATTAAATCCGTCGTGGCTCCAATGTCCTCTAAGTGAAACGATACCTCTGAGGGCGCCAACCCCAGGGGACAGTCTCTCATCTGTTAGCTGGTTCAAAAATTAAGAGACCACATAAAGGGGCGGAATTCGGACTCCTGCCTATAAGAGCCCCGCTCTTGTCAAGTGTGAAAAATAATGTGCGAAATGAAATTTCTTGTCCAGTATAAACATCTTGTTTTTCCTAAGGAACTTTTTGTTTTTATCAAACTCCTGCTCCTAATCGCTTTTTTTTTTTTTTTTTTGTCGCATAGATTTTTCATTACTCATTTATGAAATTTTCACTTAGAAGTTATGTAGGGCAAAGACATCGTTCTGTGAAACCTGCAAAGTTGACAACTCTTTTAAGTTGACTACCTGTCTAAGGTGACAGCTTTTATAATAAAAAGTAATAAAGTTTTTCTGTTATAAAAGGAGGAAAGCCCTGTGATGTGACGACCTGTATCTTCACTTAAAATACACAACATTTCGATGAGACTATTTTTTAAATCCTGTGTAAGTTTTCACATCTAATTTTTAAAAATATAATTTTTAGAAGTAGTAAATAATATTTTTTTCTAAGAAATTGTCAATGCTATGAGGTTAGACCAGAGCTTCATTGAATGGATGAAATAGAAATATAGAACATAACTGAACTTCTTTATTATAAGTTGAGCATATGAGAGTATTATTGTAAGATCTTCTATTAGTCAAGCAAATTTCTTCTTTTGTTATTCTGAGGTAGCTTTTTTATATTGTCTTTCCATCTTTCAATGAAAAGAGCTCTCAGCTGAAGTGCACAAAAGCACTTCTTCCAGTTGCAACATTTTCTAGCAATACAAAACTCTTTATCTAGTAAAACAAATCTAGTGTAGATTTGTTTTAGTTGCACTCTTAAACTAAACATGGTTAGGGCTATAGTCTTTTAAAAAGTTTTGCACAAAATCCCCTCCAAAAAGGGGGGGGGGGGGAGTCTCCTCTTACCGATTGATGTATGAAATACTAAACCTCATAGTAAAATCAGAAAGCCAGTGAAACTTAAGCATATGAATTTCCAGAACTAGTGTCTAGTATAGGAAGAACTGAGATATTTGAAATATGACCAGGAAAATAGTGGGAAAGTAGGTATTTGTTCTGCTTGTAACAATCTTACTGTATGTATAGAAAATAATATTTTATAGGCTTAAATTATTCATTCTTCTTTATAGGGGGACAGAGCTACAGGGTATGGTGTGGCCTTATTGGCCACTTTATTTGGTCATGCATCAGAAAGTTCATTGCTACAAATGTTGTCTCCTCTGGCGGAAATGGATAGCAATGAAATGGAAAGTGCCAGCAAGAAACTTAGATTAGAATAATCCAAGCTGTATTAATTAGTTTGAAATTCAGACATTCTGTTTTGAATGATCATTTGAAGTTGAATTGAAAAATCAGATTCTTTCTGTTTATAACAATTACAAAACATTAAAGGGAGAATGCTGTACTTAGTATGCAAGCAACTAGGGAATTCAATGTTCTGAAAATTCCAGTTGTTGCAGTAGGGCATGGGGAATATTTGCTGTTGTTAAATATTTATATATATATACAGAAAAGATTTCAAAATATTACTTTTTGAAATTTCAGTGGATGCCGCTTAACGTGCTCACATCTGGGCAAAAATAATTTTGAAACTAACCAAATGATTGTAGTAAATGGTAAAAGTTAAGTGCTGGAAAAATGCATACTTTTGCACATTAATAAGTAAAAGCGTTGATTTCACCAAGGAAATATACATTTTAGAATGAAGTGAATACAAACATAAACAGCAAATACAACAAAAAACAGCAACAAGAAAAATATAAGCAAAATTTTGACTTTAGAAAAAAGGGAAATATTAATTGTCTGCTATTTTTATGCAGCTTAGGAAACTGTTTCGCCTCATCGTTTTTCTGCACACAATAAGCAAGGTTTAGAGCACTTCCCTCTTTCGAGCATTAAGATCTTTCAGATCAAATTTCAGAAAATAGTCTTCAAACAAAAAGAAAGAAATGTTCATCTTTCCCCAATTTTTTTTGTGATTTAACCCTAGGGTCAATGACCAGGTACCTTTTTGTAATTTTCATCATTTTTAAAAATTGATCCTTGGAAAAAATGCTTTTAATCATCTTTCTCTATAAGGTATTTTTGAAATTCCATACGGGTACAGGGGTACTCTGTCATTTTGAACTTGAGAGCATCAAGTTGTTGACGTTACGGGGAAAGTCTCTAAATTGATAATAAGCAAAGTTTTGATTACAAAAACTGGTTCTTCAATGTATTTTTATGCAGATGGGTAGCGATTTTGATAACATTAACTACGATCGCATAAAGCAGTGTCCATTTCACGGTGAAACTTTTTTAAATGTACGTATAGAAATTTTGTGTTATTTATATTTATGTGTATGAATTTTATAGTTTTGAGCTCTGTACTAGACCTTTACTTTTGCGGTTAACAATATATGTGGTCACATGAAGTGCTGTGAAATTTCCGGTGACAAAAAAAAATTCTAAAATGTCGATATATAGAAATTTTGCATAAAGCTATGAATTTTGTCATTTTGAGCTCTGTACTAGACCTTTACATTTGTGGTAAACATTAACTGTGATCCCAAAGGGTTGTGCAATTTCCGGTGATAAAAAGATTTTAAAATGTTTATATAGAAATTGTGTAATGTTATGCATTTTATTATTTTGACCTCTGTACTAGATCTTTACTTTTGTGGTTAACATGAACTGTTGAATGCATAAAGTGCTGTGCGATTTCCGGTGACAAAAACATTCTAAAATGTTGATATAGAAATTTTGTATAATCATTTTTATGAATTTTATCTTGAGCTCTGTACTAGACCTTTACTTTTGTGGCAATTAAAATTTTCTTACAAAAAACGCTTCTCCAGTCTTTACTTGATATAAAAAACGGTAAAAATATCCTCTCCCTCACAGTTTTTTTTTTTTTCTTTTATTTCATCTAGATTCGACTATAAAAATATTCTAAGTTTTTTTTTTAACTGTCCTTAAATTTCAGCAAAAGAAATCCTTGACATTTTTACATTTCAATTTTTCTTTAAGCCATTATTGGGTTAGTATGAACCTTAAAAATTTTGAAATATTACATACCCGAACAACATTTTTACATGCCGAAAAGTTGCGTTATTGCACATTAATAAAAACATTTCAGTTTGTTGTGTAGCATTAATCAGATAAAAATTAAATTAACAGCTTCATACCTAAATCAAGAATTATTTTAATGTTAATCTAAATCATTAAACGATTACATTACAAGCAACATATTGCATATTAAGTCTTTACAAGCCAAAATTAGCAAAATTTAAGTTGTATTATCAGTTTTACTGTCGAGATGCATGTCCGTCAACATATCAATTTTGACCTCCGGTAAGGATGCCGTGATTTTTCAATAAAATACGAAATGAAGTTTTGGAAAGAAATATTTGATTAAAATATCAAATGACCTGCCAGGCAAGCAAGACAAGATTCATGCCCGATCGGAATTTTGACATGCCCCAGGCATGTTGGGCAATATAATTTTCGAGCCCTGGCATGAACATTACCATACCTTTTGCTTTTATGCAAGTATATTATATATTTGCCTTAACTGTAAAAGAACTTGCCTTTTCCCTCAACTTTCCCGTAAAAGTTCAAGAGTGAAAAAATATTTCGTTAGCATTTCATTGTCGCATAATGTTTCGAGGACATCAAACATTGCCAGACAGCAAGAAAAAGAACGTTTTTATTGTTACATTTTTTAACACGTGTAGGATAATTGATTTATTCATTTGTATTTTTGAACCACTACAAATTGAATCGGAAAATTTATCGGGCTTTTGATATTTTTTGTAAAACTTTGGCAGTACTGACAAAGCCCACATCTCTCCCCCAGTGTAATGCAATTTTAGGCAAGGTAAAATTTTTACTTTTATACACATCTGTTTATCTAAAAATTTTGGAGACAAATAGAAATTTTACATAGTACAACTCTTGAGGCACTTGGCTTTTGATGTGAATCTAGAAAACATTTTAATTTCACTATCATTATCACATGTTATTGTTTATTCAGTTCAGCAAGCTTAAATTCACATAAAAGGTATTGGGCGATGACTAGCTCATGTGAATTTGTGTAAATACCAAAATGCATAAATAATTCGCATATAGTATAAACAACTTTATTCAGAGGGCTTATTAACCTTCTAATGGCATATTAAACACACATGATAAAAAAGTAACACAATTATGACAAGACTTATACTTTTAAATACAAACTGTAAGGCCCAGCCTTAACTTCGAGTGCCAGTCCCGTAATTTGCACCACCGACTTTATCTACATGAGCTCTGAGGAAGTCTTCTGTTAACTCTTCGGGGGATTCCAGTTGAAGCTCCACTGCAAAATTCTGGGAAATAAAAGATAAAATTTTGTTATTTACTTTTCATTTTTGTTTGTCTTATAATTTACTAATGACGATGGACGTTAACTGAGAAACATACGTTATCGAAACACCCCCCCCCCCCCCCAACAAGGTATTCTCAAATTTCAGCTGTTTTTGTTTTTTTTTTTTTTTTTTTTTTTTAATTTTTAACAATAGTCCAAAAGTTAAAAAAAAATTGTTTTTGCCATTTCCTGGTGGGTACTAACCATTGAACAAAAAATTATTCATTTCTGAGATGCTAAGATTCACACCATCGGTTGATTTGGAATGACCAAAAGATAAATAAGAGTTTAATAACTATTTCTCCTCCTTGCTTAGCAAAAAAAAAATTTTTTTACTAAGCTTTTCATTCAGTTTTCGGACTACAGTGCAACTTAGTTTATAAGATGCTGAAGGGGCTACTAAAAAAACTTTATATAAAAGATAATGTTGTACAATCTATTTACTTTTGGTTAGATCCAAGAATTGGGGCCACACCAAAACGTCTTATGTAAACAATGTTCCATTGTATTACAGCTTTTTATTATTATTATTACCATACGTTACTTTCATGCATTTTTCAACTTTTTCGGTGGCAGAACCATGTTTACTCAAATGTTAAACTGCATAAATTTGCTCTAGTATGTTCTAGCCTGCTTAGAGTAATAAAGTGTTCAGCATTAGCCATAAGGTGGGACGCTCTTTTGTCATTAACAAATTGATTACTCTAGAGCAGAGATTCACAAACTTTCAGTCACGGAGCAGTTTTCAAACTGGAAATTCAATGCAGAGAACTAACTTATATCTTGCTAGATACTATTATCTTTAGTAGAGTGAAAAAAAATCATTATTGCTATTGCTACTATGTAGTTTTGTCATTTAAGCTAATAGGGACAGATTACATCATTTGTTTTTATTTTATTCTGTGCACTAACTTCCCATTGCAGAACAAAGTAACTTTTAATTTTCAAAATATTTTTAATTTTAAACACGTCCTTTGGTGGAACAGCAAATGCTCCTTGAACACTGTTAGAAAAATTATGCTCTAGGGATTTTTCACAAAAATACTGTTAAGTGCATCCAAGGCCGTAGCCAGAAATTTTTTTCGGGGAGGGGGGGCCCTGACTTTGAAACACTAGTATAGGGGAAAGTTTCAGGGAAGAATATATGCTACATTGCGAACATTTTTGGGATTTCGGAGGGGGGTGCCTCCCCCCCCCCCCCCCCCTCTGGATACGGCCTTGAGTGCATCCTTGTTTGATTTGAACAAATAAAAATTAACTACCACTCAACACCAAGAAAGAGAGAAAAAAAATACAGAATTCTAGTTTCGAAGATTACAAGCTTTACTGATAAACTTTTAAAGTTCATCAAAAAATAGGAAACTGAATTGTAATTTAAATTGCTGGGATAAGAAATTGATTTTCTATAAAAGTACCAATTCACCTGTACGACTTGTTTGACTAGGGCTTTGTCGATGGAGACTCTACCACGTTTGAGGGCACTGACTTCTGGATTCACCCATGTTAGGAGGACAAATTTTTTTCGTTTGCTCATCTCATCTCCAGCAAACACTCTGACAAACACAAAGGCTCGTTCGTGATCTAGGAAATGAGCATAATGTAAAATACACCACAGAAAATTGTCAAAATATGTTGAGGAGAATTTGAAAGTAACGTCATTTTTTGCATTAGGTTCAAGAAATTAATTTGTAGCAAGTTTTTACTTTCAGAAAATCATGTAATCACCCTTGTTATCAACCTTCTGCCATCTGATGTGCAAATTTTAAATTCTGAATCGAAAAAAGCCAATTTTTGTTTTCGAGCAAAATATCTGGAGATAAAGAATTTTGAACGATCTCCAAAATGGTTATTTTCAAGTTTTTTTTCACATAGAAAGTTGTAGCAATCGCAAGGCTCCCGTGGGTGCGCCCAAAAGATTTTTCTGCTACATGCCGCTACAAAATACGTTTTGCGTTTTCTCGGAGTATTTGTGTCTAATCTCGATTTTCGGTAGGGGGGGGGGGGGTGGAATCGGAAAAATTCGAGATTTTACATTTTTTTTATCTCAAAATCAACATTGTTTGTCACATTTTTCCTTTAATCAACCAATATTTGGTCAATGAAGTAGTTTATCAATAAACATTAGCTCTACCCTCTCTTAAGAACATCAAATATGGATGAGAAAATTGAGCAGAATGAGATGTATCCTACGCTTATAGCAGAAAAAGCGAGACGATTTCTAATATTATAGAGAAAACTCCATTCCTCTTATCACCATTTTATTTTACAAATATTGTATTTTGTCATTTTTTCTTGAAATAGATTTAAAAATTTATAATTTCATGGAACGTGAAAATGGACAAAAAAAAAAAAAAAAGGTTTTCCTCAGTACACTTGGTATTTTCGAATGCAATGCAAAAAATCCATCACAGAGCAGTTGTTTAAAAAATTGTTGCTCCATTATACCGATTCTTTAGAATTCCTTCAGCCTACTTTCCACGTGCAAATAAAAAGACGCATACGTTCTGTCTGCAATCTTTTTGCATCCGCAAAAAATTGGATTTTTTCATTTCATCCGTTTATAATGTTTCTTCTCAAAGTAAATTACTAAAAAAATTTATTTCAATTAAGAACTTAGTTTGAAAAAATATATATTTGTTCCCCAAAGTACTGTAAAGGCCCTTATTTTCGCGGGCCGTAATTTTCGCGAAAATGAATATATCGGTGATTTCGCGAGCTGAAAATTTCGCGAATTGTATATGAACAGAACCGAAAGTTGAAAAATTCCAAAAGTACTTAAGTAAAGTTGAGAAAGTTGAAAAATTCCAAAAGTACATCTTTTGTATAAAACATTTTAAGAAACTTCCTTTTGTCCGAAAAGTTCGTCCTCCCCTCCCTCTGAATGGCTTCAAAGAAGCTGGTATAAATATTGTAAGTGAATGAGCTGCTTTCTATTAATTTTATTGTTTTATATTCGAGAAATAGTTGTATATTATTCAAAATATAGTTGTAAGAACGAAAGTTGTCAAGGAAAAGCTTGTAACTGAGCAATAAATCATTAAATTTTGGGTAAGTGAAAAATTTCTGATTTTTTATTATTATTTGAGGAGGAAAAAAAAGTATTTCACGAGGCTTAAATTTTCGCGATTACGACTTGCTCGCGAAAATTAATCTCTCGCGAAAATAAGGGCCTTTACAGTATTTAGGGCTGGGCTTTCAAATGCTGTAAAATTTAACTTGAATTGCAACTTTTTTTTATTCTCTACTCTTAAGTTCTGTAATCCATAACATAACTGCAATCAATTTCAAAACAATAAACATAATAACAAAACCAAATAAGTAAAAAAGTTAGTTAACTCAGAAAAAAAAATCATTAAAAAAAAAACGAAAGTTTCTGAATTCGCACCATATTTTGTTCATGATAGTAATAATCATTTTGAATGAAAAAAAACAAAAATTCTTATATCTCAATGAATTGAAGATCTTTAGTGAACATGTTAAACAATAATATTTGAAGAAATGGAAATTTTGGTTTGGAGGAATGACCTTATAAAAGTACTCTTGCTTAACGATTCAATTTCGTATTAGATTTGAAAGTTATGAAATTATTATGTATTTCCTTTTTCTTTTAATTTAATTTAGCTTCTTTTGGCAACCAATTGCAGTAATCCTAGAGCTCCTAAAATTTTATTGTAACTTACGAAATTTTTGAAAGATGTAAAAATTAATTATCGGAAAAAAGTAAATAAATCATTAGACATTAAATTCTTAACATATAATAAGAAATACATTTTGCCTTTGCCTTTATATTATAGAACTGAAAAACATAATTTGAAACTTTAATTTCCTTACAGCAAAATTATGACATTTTATTAGTTTACTTTTGGTGTCATCTAGGTGAGAGTTAGGATTGCAATTTAAAGGAATATTTCTTAATCAAGAAAATAATAAATACTACTGCAAATAGCAAAACGGGAAGACTTCGAAATTTATTGAAATAAAATATGAAATTATATTCAATTTATTCACAATTTTATTTAAAAAATTTTTCAGGGGGTTTTTATCCCCAAAGCATTCCCCTATCTACGCCAGTGCACCGCTTTAACACAAACAGCACACGCCTCCAAAAATGAGACAAAGTTTATATTTTCTGCTCCTAAACTGATACAAACGTTAATTTCTCCTGCTATTAACTTATACAAGTTAATTTCTTCTGCTAATAACTTATACAAAAGTTAATTACTTCAGCTTCAAATTGATACAAAAGCTCATTTTTTCTGCTCCAAAACTGAAACAAAAGCTTATTTTTATCAGCTCCAAAATCTGATACGAACTCTGTGAGGTCGGTGGAAGCGCTGCAATCGGAATAAATGGAAATCCAATGGTGCAATATCAGGTGAGTATGGTGGGTAAAGCTGTACCTCTCACAGCTGCATAGTTAAAAGTCAAAAAAATATGAAGAAACATTTTAAAGAGAAAATTTTTGTGCCTGTGGCAGGCAAGGGCTCCTGGGAAGGCCGTTTTAGGGGGCAGCAAATTTTGCAATGTCAAAATTTAAATTTAAAAGAAATCTAGGTTTATTTTCCCTTGTAATAGTGAAATATAAATCATGCTATGCTCAGACAATACAATAATTTTTCTTTTACAAATTTTCAATGCACCCTTTTGGAAGGGGGGTGGGGAAGAGCTTGTTTGTAAGTGTCGTTTGAACAGGCAGACACTTAGCTCTTCGATATGAGCGTTAATAAGAACGGGGTGCTGTCCCCTGGGTTTAAAAAAAATGCTAATTTCATTCTGTATTTTTATGAGTAAATGCATTTTAACTTTAAAAAGTTTTTGTTTGCTTTTTTTTCTGTAATATTTTTAAGGTCCCAAATCTATCTCCTAAGGCCTCAAAATTCATGTGCTTGCATATAGTTTCCAAAATTTTCCCGGGTGAAAATCCTCGGTACCCCCTTTAACTGACAGAATCTCATATCTCTTGTTGAGGGCCCTTCATATGGCCCTACCCCCCCCCCCCCCCTAATGTAGAGCTGAAAGTGTCATGTCGTGGGAACATTAACGAACGTTTTATGGCTAATAGGTCGCCCCTAGTCAAAAAATATTCAAGAAAATGGGAGAGTTATGAAAGTTTATGAAATATGAGCAAGGGGATTGGATAAAGAGGGGGGACGGCATTTTTAAATTTAGCCCCGCCACGGAAAATTCTAAGGTTTCTGCAACCTGCTTCTGTAGAAACCAGGGCTCGAAAATTCTAATCGGGATTTTTTTTTCTAAAATTTAATTTTTTGTCTGATTAATGCTATGCGACAAATGCAAATGTTTTTATTAATCTATATATATAATAAAATAGTTTTTATAAAAAAAATAGAACCGACTTCAAATTATAAATTGCACTAAAAAGTGAAAAATAAATTAATTTTTTAAACAACATCGATGTGACTTTTAAACATAGTTTTAGAAGTCGCAAAATTAGGATAGATGAAATCTTTTGGAATCATGAATCAATTACAAATATATATATTTTCCCAGAATTAGCAACAGTTCCATTATGAAGTAGCAAATGGTGTAATGGTAATTAGACTCATAATTTCGCACCGACTTCTAAAACTATGTTTAAAAGTCACATCAATGCTGTTTAAAAAATTAATTTATTTTTCACTTTTTAGTGCAATTTATAATTTGAAGTCTGTTCTATTTTTTTATAAAAACTATTTTATTTTATTCTTTTTAGTGTAAATACATTTCCTATATAAATACTCTATTTTTTTTTTTTTTAAATACATATCAAAGGGCAAACATTCTTTGAATAAATGTCACTGAAAACTAATCATTTGTATGAAAAATTCCGTTTTGAAGTCTATTTTAGTAAACAAACTGATTGGATTTAATTTCTGCCTCAGAGAAGCCTTCAGTCAAACTCTTGCTGTAATTGCTTTTAATATTATAGCACATGGGCAACAAACACTTAAAAAATGACTTTTATATTTACTAATAGTTTTCCAAACAAAGAAAAATCAAGCCAAGCCTTTCCAATTAAAATAAAAAATGCTTATTTTTCACCCGTAACGTTTTTTCTAAAAAACAAATGTAGTCAAATTGATGTGCGATATTTGAGTTAAACGGCCCTCTATCTATTAAAGAAAAAGTCTTCAAAATCGGTTCATTTAGTCAAAAGTTACGAATGAAAAACCATAAAAATGACCCTATTTCTGCCCACAACTTTTTTTCTAATTATCGAATATGGTCAAACAAAGGTACGGGACCTATGGGAAACCACCCTCGATAGATTAAAAAAAGAATCATGAAAATCGGTTCATCCGGTGAGAAGTTATGAGTGGACAAACAAACAAACAAAAAACGACATACATACAATATGAATGTATAACCTCCTGCCTTTGTGAAGTCGGTTAAAAATGAATGTATGTGTGTTTGTGTGTTATGCATTACTACACCATTCATCCGATCGCCTTGAAACTTTGGGCAGTTGTTGAGTACACTCCTGCGAAGGTTTCTGAAAAGAAATCCTACAGGTAGTTCTTTTTTTATTCCAATTTTAATCAATTGTCCACATAAATTCCCAATATGGGAGTGAAAAAAACCTTGCACATATTAATGCAATATATCGATCGAAAGCGCTAATTTTTCTGCACAAGATGATATTTGTTCTAGGTTTCTAAGTCAATAAGAACGCCAGCTTTTTAGTGCGATTTCTTAAGGCTTACCTTGGCAATAATTTTTAAATTCGAGATTGAACTTGATAAAAGTTCCGTCTCCCCGATTTTACGATTTCCTTGATTTAGCAATAGCATTTAAATAAATAATGCCTCGAAAATTTTACGGACGTATAGTTTATTCTAAACTTCTAATAACGTGGCGAATGACGACACGCTTTAATTTGAATTTTTTAATTAGGCGTTGGTGATAAAGAATACTAACAAAATTGTGCATACGTTTTTTAGGTATGGTTTACAGTATCATTTAACTATAAATATTATCACCTACTTATTCATCTCTATGGTACCGCTAGCAAAGCTTCATTTCATTATAAAACTTATCTTTCAGTTAGCGATATAACAGTTCACCATGGCTGGGAAATAAAATAAATATGATATCGCCATTTTATTCTTGCAATCAATCTAAGGTCATTGCCAAGACTCATTCCAGATGAAAAGCAACGCAACAAATGACGCCGTGCGACAATTAAGCAGTTTTAATTACCCTCTGGTGACAAATCTGACCCTACTGATGGAATTGTTCCTAAGTTTTCTTAATTGATCCTTCTACATGTTATATTACTTTTTCAAGCGTTGACAATGTCTAATTTTTTTTTTTTTTTTTTTGACAAATAGACACGCGATGTTTTTCAAACAATTCAGGCTTTATACCGCAGGCGATTTTGTTATACTATCTTAGCAAGGACAGCGCCGTAGGCGACGTTTTTAAAATTCATCCCGGGCAACGCCGTGCGGGCACCATTAGTACGCAATAAAACAACTTCTGGGCATGTAAAAATTTTGTTCGCGCATAGTGCGCGAACAAAATTTTACATGCCCAGAAGTTGTTTTAAAATAAATGCGTGGCGCATTTATTTTTTAGACAAACATTCCCGGCAGGGCACGTAAAATTTTAAAGATTTTTCGAGCCCTGGTAGAAACATGTGCTCTTTTCATCGGAATGGCGTTTGATGCGGGACGTTAAAATGAGCAAAAAGTACAAACCAAACAAAACATAAAAGTTTCTTTTTTTGCGATGTCTAATTAATCATGTACCTCCAAAAAAGAGAGAAAAAGCATTAGAGATGAAATTGACGCTATCGATTACACTTCTGAAAATGGGTCTCAATGTTTTAAAGTTTGGAAACCCCGTACTAAACACATATTTTTGCGAAGAATCCAAGCAAGAAGAATGGAAAATAAATAAATGAAACTCTGCACTCTTTTGAACAGAATATGAATGTTTTAAAATGCCCTTTTAAAAAAATGCTGCACGTTCAACTTCAAAACTAAATTTTAATTACGTAGTATGATATTCCGTTTGAACCAAATACAAAACTGCATTTTATTCAGCATTTATCGGGAGTGTGGTTAAAATATATAGAAGGCAAATGAAATGAAAATGGTGAAAATTTATTATAAATTTATGACCCCTCCTGGGGGGGGGGCAAAATCTTGGTTTAAAAGAGTTTTGAAAGCTTATTCTTGGGATGTCCTGATCCCATATATGAGATAGTATGTCTATGCGTGCCTTATATGTTTGTATATTATTACCTAAAATTTCAACAGTCACTGGGTAACTTTATATTGGTTAAATATTTACCTGAAAGACTTTGCCTGAGTTCATCCAAACTTTCACCAGAAGTGTCGTGGATAATTTCGGAGCCTTTATACCGAAACAGAGCCCTGTAAGAAAAAATTAAGAACGTGAATAATTGCAGCAATAAGTGCCCGAATAGTACTGTGAAAGTGAAATGTTGAGAAGATGAAGCATAAATCATTCTGCCAAGTGTGTTCTAATTTTTAAAAAAACATTACATGTTTTAATTAATTTTTTTAAGTAAAATAATATGTTATAGAATTTATTAAAATTAGTAGTGGATGCCACTAGTAACTTCAAAAATTCATGACAAGGAGAAATGAGAGATTATGATGTATTAAATTATCAACATTTCTAAATGATGCTAAAAGTATGTATATATAAATCGCAGGAACCAATTAAATCGCAACGTCTAATAACAGCAACCAATAAGAAGCGAAATCGCATCAGTGGTGCACGCGTTTAAAATTCAAACAATGACAACTGATACGAGGTTATGCTTTTCTTTAAATTGATTTCTTTAAACTGCTGAAACTAATAAGCCCGGCGGTCATACGAAATGACCGCTGTTCTAGATATTATAAATATACAATTCTCCCAGTAACCGGAAATGCACATCAAATCAAACAGATATTTATGAGGTAGAACAGAAAAGTTTAATGAATAAATATTAAACATAATTTCGGGAAAAAAAATTCTTACCGAAAAAAAACATCTAAGTTTTAATAATCTGTAAAATAAAAATATTATTTACTACATCAGGGTTCACACTGGGGAAAAATACAAGGTGGGATTTCCAGTCGGGGGCCCAATGCACAACATTATTTCGGGGCGCTATAGTACGAAAAATAAAAAATATTATCTTTTAAGAGATATTTTCAGAAATCTTTCTTACGCAATTTGGGGGCCGCGGCCTAGTTGGCCTTTGCGGTAATCAGGCACTGCTTACACCCCTTTGCTTCCAAGTGCCTCATAGATGTTGTTGAAGATGAGCCTTTAGTCGGGATTAATTTCCTTCATTTATATTTTCATGTTGTGATGGCAACGAGATGTCGCGACAGGAGACCTCGAGCAAAATATAGTTGGAATTAATAGAAAAAGAAATGTAACGTTAAGGAGTGAGGTGCTCGTTTATAATCTGTGTAAATGTGTTGTAATAAATGTTCTTTTTATATAACTCAATTGGATTCATCATTGATTATCAATCTGGACAGGCTGTCCCCAATTATTTAAGAAAAGTTGCACATTGAATTGTAACATTTGGCGCCCCCGGGTGGGCCTCTTGTCTAGAAGGTAAAAACAGATGAAATTATAAGAAGCCGCCATTTTCTGCTTGATTCTGATATCCTCTTCGAAATTTAGCGGTAAGATGTAATTTACTTGCAATGTTTGAACATTTTGATTCAAGATAACTGCAATATTTTGAATTGGTGAATTGAGTGTTTATAAATATATTTTAGTTATTATAAGAAGTTTTTTTTAGAATTTATAATCTCTTTATCATAATGGATGCAGTTAATAAGGTGAAACGTATTGTCTTAAGAAGTCAAACAACGAAGCTAATTGCAAAAATAGAAGCGAAATTTTTAGAGGGTAATGCGGATGAAGATGAGTTAGAACAATTTCTGGCGGAATTATATTTTAAAGAAAAGGAGCTTAACTGTCTTGACGTTGAAATTCAAAAAACCGTTAAATTGAAGGATTTAGAAACAGAAGTATTGAAATGCGATGAATACAATACTAATTTGATAATTTGGAAAACAAAAATAAAACGCGCCAAATCTAAGTTAGAGCTTGGCGCGGATTTAAATACGCCAACGACGACTGTAAATAATTCAGAAGAAAGAGTTATATTTCAGAGATTTGAGCCACCTCACATTAATTTACCTCAATTAGTCATTAGTAAATTTGATGGTGATCCTTCGGATTGGCAAAGATTTTGGGATCAATATGAATCTACAATCCATGAATACAAGCATTACTAACGTCGATAAATTTAATTACTTACGCTCATATTTGAAAGGGATAGCGTCTGACGCAATGAAAGGATTTAGCTTGACTAATAATAATTATCTATCAGCTGTTGATACCTTGAAGGACCGTTTTGGCAAGAAAACACTTGTCATTAACTCTCATTTAAACAAATTGCTCAGTCTTACTGCCGTAAGAAGATCGACCGATATTACTTCCTTGCGTAAATTATTTGACACTTGTCAAACCGAAATAAGAAATTTGGAATCGCTGGGAATAACGGAAGATAATTATAGGAGCCTACTTTGTCCTATTTTGCTTAGATTATTACCAAACGACATAGTATTGGAAATTACTAAGAAATACTGCACAGACGATGAATGGAAGGTTTCAGAAATTATGAACATTTTAAAATCAGAAGTGGTAAGTCGGGAAAAAGCCGCTGCTTTAATTTCAAGTTCAAGTTCAAGTACTCAGAACACCGAATGCTTTTTCCCTCCTCACAGTAAAGGTGACCCGTATGAATTATCTCATAAAAGAAACAAAAATCGCCCTTCAACTGCATCTGAATTATTGAATCAATCAAGTAATAGAATAATTAAATGTTTTTTCTGTGAAAATGAAGCACATCTGTTACAAGATTGCAAGGAATTTAATATGAAGCAAATGGATCAAAAACGAGATTTTCTAATGAAACTTGGTTGTTGTTTTGTTTGTTTTAAAAAAAGGACATTTAGCTAGTAAATGTAGAAGTTTTAGAAAATGCCGCATTTGTTCACATCGTCATTATGAGATTATGTGTCCTGATATTAAGAAGAATGAAATACAGGAAACTGCAGAAAGTGACAGTGCGTTCAAGAAAAATGTAGATGCGTTGCATTCAAGGATTTCAACAGAAGTTTTCTTGCAAACTTTAGTTGTAAAATTAATCGGTAAAAATGGCGAACGAAATATTCGTTTAGTCATTGACACAGGTTCACAGAAGTCATATTTTGAAATCGACTGTTAGAGAAATGGGATTCGAAGTGCGGGGAGAGGAAGAACTTAGTCATTCATTTTTTGGCGGTTCAAAAACACAAGTTAAGAAACACCGTCGCTATAAAATTCTCTTAGCAGATCTCAAAGGCAATTACACCTGCAGTCTAGATGCTTTAGATCAAAATATTATTTGTAATGATGTTCCCAGTATTAGAAAAGGACCTTGGTTACAGGAACTGAAAAGGAAAGGCATTCATATAACAGATGTTCAAAGAAATACACGACCAATTGAAGTACTGTTAGGTGCCGATGTTGCTGGAAGACTTTTCACAGGTAAACGTGAGGAACTGACATCAGGATTAGTCGCCTTAGAGACTAAATTAGGATGGACATTAATGGGAAAGGTCCCTCGGCTAGAACAACATAATGTGGATATGACTGTAATTAGTATGCTCTCCCAAGAACTACCTGTTTCATTTTTGAGGGACTTAGAGCTGATTGGCATTAGAGATCCGATTGAGCAGAATACTAGAGAAGATTTACAAAAAGTTGTTAGGATTCATTTTCAAGACACTGTTAAACAGAGTTCTGACGGACGGTATGAAGTAAATTTGCCATGGAAAAAGATCATGCCGTTTTACCAGACACTAGTGAGTTATCCCTCAGAAGATTAGATGATTCTTATAAGAAATTAGAGAAAACGGGATATAAAGAAAAATGTCAGCAAGTCTTCGAAGAATGGGTCGAAGAAGAAGTTCCCTTAGACGAATTGCTGTTGAATGAATCACATTATCTTCCCCATCGCCCAGTTATTAAAGAAACATCACTGACATCTTTTAAAATTCAGCCCGTTTTCGATACTTCTGCTAAGATTCCCAACTATGCATCACTGAATGATTGCTTAAAGACAGGAATGAACTTTATCGAGAGTTTTAAATATAATAGACAGATTTCGCCTGTATGAAATAGAAGAGATTTCTGACATAAGAAGAACATTCCTACAAATTTCTTTAAGTGAAGATGATAGAAATTTCTTACGATTTCTATTGTATGACGAAGAGAATGTCAAGACTTACAGACAAAGACGAGTTGTCTTTGATCAAATTGGATTTCTTGCTCCAGCTTTGATGCAACCTAAGCATTTACTTCAGGAAACTTTGAAGACAAAAGAAAGTTGGGATTCAGAAATTATTGATGACATAAAAAGGAAATCCCTTTCGTGGTTTAGAGGTTTGCATTGTTTGAATGATATTGAAATCTCAAGATGGTTTGGCGACATGACAGAATCGAAATTAAGTCTGCACGCATTTGTTGATGCGAGCCAGAAAGCTTATTCTGCTTGTATATTTCTAAGATGCGAACTTCCTGATGGTTCAGTAAAGGTGCAGCTACTCCACGCTAAGTCAAGAATAACTCCTTTTAAGAAAAGTAGGATCCCTCACCCTGAATTGAGGAGAGCTGCAATTGGAGCACGGTTATTTGATTCCATGAACTGTGCTCTAAAGCTTTGTGATGAAAATAATGACAAGTACTTTTGGACGGACTCATTAACAGTGTTAACGTTGATTACGAGACGGGAACAATGGTCAGTATTTGTGAGCCACCGAATTACGGAAATAAGGAAATTGACTTTTCCTACGAATTGACTCCATGTTCTAAGAGACCGGAATCCTGCGGATCTTCTTTCTAGGGGATGCGGAGCTAAACAACTGCTGAAGTCCGAGTGGTGGCTAGGGCCAACATGGCTGAAACATCCCAAGGACCACTGGCCTGATTCAACTGAAAATATCAACGAAGAAGAAGTTGACAAAGAAGAAAGCGAAAAATCTTTGAAGAATTTCAAAGTCTTTGCTGATCATTATAATATGCTTCGTTTAAAGTCCAACTCCTCTTTTGAACAGCTTGATTGGGCAAAAATCCAAACAGAAATAAACCAGATCAGATGGAAGTTCAAACCTCCATCCGCCCAAGATGGGGAGGATTTTATGAGAGACTAAACGGGTATTCTCAGGGACCTTCTAAAGTGCATTTTGTTGAGTTTTCTCCTAAAGATCTTAAAAACTCAAGATGGGGAGTATGTTGAAGATGAGCCTTTAGTCGGGAATAATTTCCTCCATTTATATTTTCATGTTGTGATGGCAACGAGATGTCGCGACAGGAGACCTCGAGCAAAATATAGTTGGAATTAATAGAAATGAAATATAACGTTAAGAAGTGAGGTCCTCGTTTATAATCTGTGTAAATGTGTTGTAATACATGTTCTTTTATACAACTCAATTGGATTCATCATTGATTATCAATCTGGACAGGCTGTCCCCAATTATTTAAGAAAAGTTGCACATTGAATTGTAACTTGCGTTATATAAAAAGAACATTTATTACAACACATTTACATAAATTATAAACGAGCACCTCACTTCTTAACGTTACATTTCTTTTTCTATTAATTCCAACTATATTTTGCTCGAGGTCTCCTGTCGCGACATCTCGTTGCCATCACAACATGAAAATATAAATGCAGGAAATTATTCCCGACTAAAGGCTCATCTTCAACATACTCCACATCTTGAGTTTTTAAGAAAAGTAGGATCCCTCACCCTGAATTGAGGAGAGCTGCAATTGGAGCACGGTTATTTGATTCCATGAACTGTGCTCTTTTTTTTTTTTTTTTTTTTTTTTTTTTTTTTTTTTTTTTTTTTTTTTTTTTTTTTTTTTTTTTTTTTTTTTTTTTTTTTTTTTTTTTTTTTTTTTTTTTTTTTTTTTTTTTTTTTTTTTTTTTTTTTTTTTTTTTTTTTTTTTTTTTTTTTTTTTTTTTTTTTTTTTTTTTTTTTTTTTTTTTTTTTTTTTTTTTTTTTTTTTTTTTTTTTTTTTTTTTTTTTTTTTTTTTTTTTTTTTTTTTTTTTTTTTTTTTTTTTTTTTTTTTTTTTTTTTTTTTTTTTTTTTTTTTTTTTTTTTTTTTTTTTTTTTTTTTTTTTTTTTTTTTTTTTTTTTTTTTTTTTTTTTTTTTTTTTTTTTTTTTTTTTTTTTTTTTTTTTTTTTTTTTTTTTTTTTTTTTTTTTTTTTTTTTTTTTTTTTTTTTTTTTTTTTTTTTTTTTTTTTTTTTTTTTCGTTTTTGAAATATTCATTAGAATTAACTTTTATTCCTGATGTTGTACAAAGTTCACACTTTATTGAAGAACTCTTGCTCAATTATGAAAAACATGATTGATAAAAATAACACACTCTAAATTTAAATAACATTAAGCCATTTATTTCAAAAGAAAATAAAATTCAAAGCCGATTTTAATAAGCATTTCAGAGCGTATTGCACGAATGGACGATTTAAGCTTGATAGATTTAGAAGCCGTTCGAACAGAGCCCCAACCCATATTTTCTTCTGCGTTCGGGATTAAAAATGATGAAGTGGCTGCAAAAAGAAAATACTAGTAGAATTTACGCATCGTCGGATTCTAAAATACCACTTAGGCCATCCATGGAAGCGCCGACAATCATTTCTGCTTAACTGCGCTGTTGAACTCAATCGGAAGAACAACTTTGCTAGTTCGGAGGAAACGTGAAGAGAATATATTTTACTTTCTTCTAAAGATAACATTACAATCATATTCGAAGAGCCGGGAACGTAAAATCCGAATATTTTTCGCAGTATTCACATTTATTTATTTTTTGAAGAAAGCAAATACATGACTTTATATTATGAGGTCATACGGTTGCAATGTAAATTAAATGAGTTGAGATAATAAATAAATTTAGTTGTTCTTTAATCAAATATTTAAAAAATTTATTATAACCAACTTATTTTTTATCATAATTTATTACCAACACCAGGCCCGTCATTTTAAAATTTTCCAGGTGGGTGCAAAAGGCATATTTTCACTGCCTATTTAGGTAAAAAAAAACAAAATACATAAAAACAAGTAAAAATTCAATGTTTTTTTAAACTTGGGAAGGGGGCAATTCCCCCCCCCCCCCTTAGGCCCAAATGAAGAGCCTGACCAACACTAGTACAAAATCTACGTAAGTCAAGCAAATAAAAAACGAAGCTAAAACTCGTTCGATTTCATTAGTTGTGACATAGGTGTGTAGTATTTCCCAAGCGGAAGAGCTGCCTTAGGATCTATCGTGCTAGGCACACCGGATATGAAAGCTTCCGTCTTGCCAAGAACTACAGTTCTGTGAAGTTTTTGCAATTTTCTTTTAAGACAGAGGTGGGGTTATAACAGCGTATTTTAATATTATTGCATTGAATGTATGGTTCTTGATCACGTAATTTGCGTGTAAGAAAGCATAATTCCCCCAACCCCCCCCCCCCCTCCATTGTAAGCTCGACAATTTTCAATTGCTATGATATTTTTTTCATCCTTCCACTGACGTAGATAAGGGGGGGGGGGGGAGTTCTGGTGATAAAACTCCCCTGAAATGGTGAAGATTGTATGGAATTTGACCAATTGTTTCCTGTAAAACAATGAAATCAGCTCACTTTTCCCGAAGAAACCCCCTGAAATGAAGATGTCTAGAATTTGACCAATTTTTCCTATAAAAACAATGAAATTAGCTCACTTCTCCCGAAGAACCCCCCCCCCCCCCTCGTAATCCGGGTCTACCTACGACGCCACTGCACCCTTCGCTTCAACTATAACAGCCACATTCAAACTGGGTTCTGCGAACCCCCAGGATTCCGTGGGCCATGCTCAAGTATTTATTTAGGTCAACCACTGTAAGGGGCCATTCATAAATGATATCACGCTTTTTTCCCATATATTTGACCCCCCCCCCCTTTTTCACAATATGTCACTTCAGCGGACCCCCCTCCCCCTGTTTGTCACGCGTCACGCTATGTTGCATAATGCATGATGTCACACTTCTTGTTACCCCCCTCCCCTCGTCACACTTTGCCACAATTTCACGAACCCCCCTCCTCCCCTCGAAGCGTGACATCATTTATGAATGATCCCTAATCAACAAGTACATCATTTTTTTTAAATTCCATAAGATGGATAGTTAGAAAAAATTGAAACTGTGATCATAATTTCTAAATTTCGCGCTGTAAATGTTACGTCTCAATCGCTGCACAGTCAGTTGATCACAGTTTCACGTTTGCAGGTTGCAGCGATGCAGATACTGTAGCATTTATTTTGACATGCTCTTTTGTGTATGAATACGTTTTTTGCTTATTATATAAACTAATTTGCGAAAGCAAAAGGTAAGATTTTATATTGAAAATGTTCTGATGACAAATACTAATACACTAGAACATCAAGTATCCCCCCCCCCCCCGTTTCTTTTTCTTCCTCATATAAATCAGGTTCGGTTTTCGGGTAAACTTTTTGAGTTGAAAATCAAACAAGAGTTTGCAAAACTTAAGGACTTATTTATACTGTTACTACACGGTAAATACGTTGCTGTTTCTCGACTACAGAACGTTAAAATGTTAATTTTAATAATAATGAAAATTACGTATGTCGGTACATAAAGATGTAGTGAATATTTTCTAGTAAAATATAAAAGGAAATAACTTGTTTATTTACAACTTATAATAATAATCGATTTATTTGTTAAGCTGTTATGCGTAATTTTTGGCAGGAAACCTAAATTGTAACAAATAATATCATTCGGAGGAGGAATCGTTGAAGTATATACAACTGTAAAGACGTTCCGAACATCAAAATAATTTAAAAAACCACTTAACTATAACAATGAAATAAGCAATGCATTGAAACTAAAAAATCCGAAGGGAAGTGCGTTATTCTGATTTAAGGGATTGTTGAAACTTCAATCTAACATCCGCTCACTCAAACGTTGATTTTTTAGTTGTTCATTTATTTTTAAAATTATAATTCATACTACAACCTCTGCAAGAATATATTTCCACATTTTCCTATTTTTTTACTTTACTGTGAAATTATTTACGAACATTATTTAATTTTAAGCATAAATACGCAGCAATGTTGTAGGTAAGTAAATTAGCCACGTACTGTAACAATCGTAGTAAATGGCGCAGAGCCGCACTTAAATCGCAAAAACAGATTTCAAAGGTTTTTCTTTTTTTCTATACTCAATTTGTAGAAGAAAGTATTGGATTCGTGAAAATGTTTGAATTTCGAATGATTTACACGTTTTGATGTGTGCTGAACCCATTTATCATTTTTGGAAACTATTTTTTTTTTCTTTTTGTGGCCGCTGTAACTCAAAAAGCAAATCCATAAATTGAACGAAATTTGGTGCACACATGAACCCTGATAGGAACTGCAGCTCATTAGTTTTTGGTACAAGTCCATTCGAAGCGGGTGGAGCAATCGAACGTTTTCCTCGATTAGCATGACAGCATGAGTGCTATATCTCAAGAAATAATGGAAGAATTCGAGCAAAATTTGGTTTGCAAGTGGGCCTCAAGGGACAGATGCTGATTATATTTTGACGTCATTCGCTCCAAGGGGAGTGGATGAATCGAACTTTTTAATAGTTTTTCGCTGTAACTCAAGAAGTATTGCATAGATTTAAACGTAATTCTGTACACACATGCATCTTGATATGAAGTAGTGATGATTTATTTTTGGCTCCATTCGCTCGAAAGGTGGTTGGTGGCTTAACGCTAACTTTTTTCTCATTAAGTGTACAATCTCAATAATCCAACAGTTTAAACAAAATTGACAATCTAAATGGGAAAAGTAAATCATATTCTTGCTCCAAAGGAGCAGATTTTGTTTTGTATTGTTGCCATTTCACATACACGTTAACAAATAAAATTCTCATCAACATTTTTAGCATTTTAGAGGTTTCGCTGGCAGCACAAACCTCCTAATTTATCTCTGTTTAAAATCATCCTTTTCATATAATTTTTTTGGATTTTTATCATAATAAGGGCATTTGACGAGTAGTAATATTCATATGAATAATATAGAAGAGAGTTCCGTGATAGCCCGCTACCTGCGTAATACTATACTAGAGGTTAACGATAGCCACAACTGACTAGTTTGCTATTATTTTGGTTGTAGAATGTCAAACAACACCTATAAAATCTTTTTATAAGAGCTTTACTTCGTATAAGCTCCCTCATACTGAAATTAAAACTGCGTACATTCACATTCTAGTTCTTACATAGGATAATTTTAGTCTCACATCAGTTTTGAAACTCATGAGCAATAAGTGTACAACATTAATATGGTTTCTTCTTCAAAGATGTTCACTGATGAGGTTTCTGACTTAGATAACGAGAAAACTATTTTTGTAATTGCTCTCTTCCTTTTTATCCTAATCGACTGATTAAAATGGAGACAAGTAATTCCTTTATTCATTGGATTTGAGATTAAAATTTTGTCGATTAAATGACTTGCGTATTTGATGTTCTAAAATATATTATGGGAATTTAATAGTCAGACATTTCTCATTATGAGGAAAACAGAAAGTTCAGTTATAATCTGTTTCTCGCACAAAGTTATCTTTGCGCCAAGTCATTTTGAAAACAAACTGAAAATAAAATGTACTTGACATACTGCTGTAACATATTCACACTAAATTTAACATAAAATTACGCTTAACATAATTAGCAGTAATTGATATTCGAATCGCTGGTAATTCAAAGTTCGAAGAACCTAAATAAACGGTCAATAAGGATATTTTAAAACTTTATAATTAACCTTTAAAAAAATCCAGTTAAAACTTTAAAGTTAAATATAGGAATTAAAGATGCACAGCTTAGGCAACGAGGGGATCGAATTTGAACTCGTTCAATCCTTTCTTTTCCAAAAGAAAAAAAAAATCTAATTCGAATTCGTTTAATCCTGTTAAAAACCCTTACTCAACAACCAGCAATGAAACCACTCTAGGTTTTCTAGAATCCTCGATGTGGCTATTCACACCCTGTACAAATATACTTTACGTACTTCTTTATGACATTTCAAATTCACGCAAAAGTGTTACATTTTCAGCTTCTACATTATTAACGTACAAAAGTTTATATAAAATATTTTTACAGTTGTGACTGGTATCTTTGCTCCAACTGCACTAATCAACACAAGGCAGTAATTTTCAATGAAATAAAATGCAACAGTTTCTTAAGGTGCTATCTTAATTTAACTCCTTGAAGCACGTTTTTTTTTTTTCTTTTTTTTCTTTTTTTTTTTCTTTCTTCTTCAGAAGAACTGGTAAAAAATGATCCGAGTTTTTTTTTTTGACAGAAAATGAATATATTAGGTATAGTATAAATTGTTTTTGGTAATTTCAGTTGTATGGGGTGGCTAGAGAGCGGGTTGTGTAATAAAAGTTAGGTAAAAACATTATTTTCAAACAAAATGCAAACGGATCTCAAACGGGCATTAGAAATTAAAAAATGCGAGATAGAAGATCACCCGTGTGAGACACGAGCATGTGCAGATTTGCCGGTCACTTTCGCCCGTGTCAGACACGGGCAAATGCGTTAAGGGGGCTTTCACACCAAAGACGATTCACACGACGGAGGCAAAATGTCTCCATCGTAACACTTGCTATGGATTACCTTGCAAATCAACAGCGATGCCGTATGCCTTCGATAACGCAATCAACCAGTCACTGTCGGCTGAGGGAAAGTATTTTTTTAATGACGCAATAAAAAATGCCAATCAGTCAACGTAAGGACGTGGTTATGAAATTAGGTAGAACCATGCTATGAAAAATTTAGTCTTTGTCGTGCGTCGTTGTTGTGTTCTGTAATTAGTTAAAGAAATAGTACCTTCTTCAGCGCAAGGAACGCTTCAAACTCGAGAAATGATCCAAGTAAATTCAAAACACCTCTTTGCAACTTTCGCTGCATAATTTGTACCTTATCACTTTTGATTTTTTGTATTTTACTTTTATTTATTTATTTATTTATTTTTTTTTTTTGTAAGTATTTCTTTTTTTCTCTTTTATTACGTTTGACTGAACCACCATTTTTTTCTGATCTTCCTAAAACAAATAAGTACTCCTATTTTTATTGAAAAAAAAAAATCGTTCAAGTAGGACATACGATTAACACAGCTATGTGTTGTATTACTCTTTACCTTTCAGGTGACTTTTTTTTAACCTTTCAAATCTTTTCCTCTTCCCATTCCATAAAGTAGACCTAATCTGTTTCTGAAAGCCAGTTGCCCTTGATATTATACAATAAATACAGTATTGTGGATGCAAAAGAAAACAATAATTTCTTCATATTCATCACTACGCATTAGGTAAACGTACTCTCTAAAGTGGGGGTCGCGACCCAAATTGGGGCCACCAATACTTTCTAACTTTGAATCTAAAAACATTACCATAGATAAAATGACTTTCTTATATTAAATATCACATTGAATCAATAATTTGCGCTAAACTTAAGGGCATAAATTACCGAATCGGTGAAACAGTCCGCCAAGCCCCCCCCAAACCCCTCGAAAAAATTTCAATGGGATAGTCTGCACAATGGGACACCGCCCCCCCCCCCTCCCCCAATTAAAGTAGTGAGTATTGGGATACTAGGTAATGCTTCACTCAAATGATTCATTGTAACCAGGGAAAGATTTAATTTATTTTGAAAGTTTAGACGTGACACACCAGCGTTGTTTCTCCCACATTCAATGTCTGTCCCCCCCCACATGGTTAAACGTTCAATACTTATTCATGCTCAAATTCATTTGTTTGCAAACTTCAACAGGTGTAGAGCGTGAGATACTGCGCTCTCGGTCATTTTTGATCGCCGTCCGTATTTGTTCAAGCGCATGTGCTTAACACGTTAGCATTCCAACATTCTCAGCGAGACGATTTAAAAATAGTGTTGATCGTTCGGTAATTTTAAAATTATTGGACTTGAAAAAATTAACGACTGTTGCAATGAACAACATCCAACTTGCCATCACTTTCTTATTTTATTTAATAAAGTAATTTTTGAGAAAAAAATGGAACCGATTTCAAAGCAGAACAACTACAAAGTGCGCTAAAAAGTAAAAAATAAATTAATTCTTTAAACAACATCGATGTGACTTTTAAACATAGTTTTAGAAGTCTGTGCAAAATTATGAGTAATTACCATTACACCATGTGCTACTTCATATTGGAACTGTTGCTAATTCTGAGAAAATATATACACTGATGGAAAAAAAAATCCCAACACCAAGAAGGAGTTGTGCTAGCGAAACGAAATTTAGCAGGCGTGTTTATACATCTGAAAGATGACGTCGATTCAAATTTTGCGATCGGCGCATCAGTGTGACGCTAGTAGCGACACACGAAAGATGCAAATCAGGTTTGCTTTAAATATGCACTGTAACGTTCCTGAGCGTTGTTTAGCGTCGAGATTTGATGTAGTGAGTTGATGTTAGTCCATAATGCCTTTAAGAAGACGACGAAGCCATTATCAACAGCTTACTGAGTTTGAAAGGGGTCGTGTAATAGGCCTACGAGAAGGTGGGTTTTCTTTCCGCGAGATCGCAGAAAGGCTTGGCAGGAATGCATCCACTGTGCATGAATGTTGGCAGCAGTGGTCAAGGGAAGGCACTGCCTCAAGAAGACCGGGTTCCGGGCGGCCACGTGGCACTACTGAGAGGGAAGACCGCCGTGTTCGGCGTATGGCCGTAGCGAGTCGTACTGCGTCTGCAGCAGAAATTCGAGTAGCAGTTGGCACCACAGTGACACAAGGAACTGTTACCTATCGGTTTCTTCAAGGACAGCTCCGAGCCAGACGTCCTGTAGCGTGCATTCCACTAACGCCAAACCACTGCCGTTTGCGACGTCAGTGGTGTCAGGCTAGAGCTCATTGGAGGATGGAATGGAGATCTGTTGTGTTTTCTGATGAAAGCCGGTTCTGCCTTGGTGCCAGTGATGGCCATGTGTTGGTTAGGAGGAGGCCAGGTGAGCGGCTGCAGCCATCCTGTCTGCGGCCTAGACACACTGGACCTACACCTGGAGTTATGGTCTGGGGAGCAATTTCTTATGGCAGCAGAAGCACTCTCGTGGTTATCCCACGCACCCTGACAGCAAATGTGTACGTCAGTCTGGTGATTCAACCTGTTGTTCTGCCTTTCATGAGTAGCATTCCAGGAGGTGTTTTCCAACAGGATAACGCTCGACCTCATACTGTTGTTGTAACCCAACGTGCTCTACAGGGTGTCGACACGTTGCCTTGGCCTGCCAGATCACCAGATCTGTCTCCAATTGAGCACGTATGGGACATCATTGGACGACAACTCCAGCGTCATCCACAACCAGCATTAACCGACCCTGTATTGATCGACCAAGTGCAACAGGCATGGAACTCCATCCCACAAACGGACATCCAGCACCTGTATGATTCAATGCATGCACGTTTGTACGCTTGCATTCAAAATTCTGGCGGTTACACCGGTTATTAATGTACCTGTATTTCACTTCTGCAATGGCTCTTCTCGGGCTTAAATTAACCTGTGATCTTGAAATTGTAATCAATTACGTACGTTACCTATATAAATGTATTGCTGAAATTTTATTACTCTACAATAATTATTTCTTGGTGTTGGGATTTTTTTTTCCCATCAGTGTATATTTGTAATTGGGGGATTCATGATTACAAAAGACTTTATATATCCTAATTTTGCACCCACTTCTAAAACTATGTTTAAAAGTCATCTCGATATTGTTTAAAGAATTAATTTATTTTTTACTTTTTAGCGCAATTTATAATTTGAAGTCTGTTCTATTTTTTTACAAAAATTATTTTATTTCGTCTGATTGTTAGCAGCTTGGGTGATATAAGTTTCCGACACATTTGTTCTTCCATTGCTGAGGCATTATTAAATTTTCTTGTTATTCCCGGTCGCTCTCTCAGGGAAGCTTGGTTTTCCAAGTGGAATATGTAACAAAATAGTATTTATATTTATAAAAGAGGACCTTGGTGTATATGACGTCACTAATCTCGAAAACTATTCGAACTGCCTCCTAGAACGAATTGGGTACGAATAGCGAGGTTCCACTGTAATTATACTTTAAGTATTTTTATTCAAAATAAGCTCTTTTGGCTTCAGTGCCTTTGTTACAGCGGTTTAACAACGATTCGAATGCCTGTTTCCGGTTCCAGCTCACATTGTGGGACTGCCTCCAAAATGTATTGAAGCCGAAGGAGCTTATTTTGAACAAAAATACTTTTATTTTATTTTATAAACTCAGTCTGAAAAATTCTTTGGCACACTGTGTATTTTACCCATTGGCATCACTGGAACCAACGCCACAGATTTTTATATAGGCTCCTTTTGGCGACAACTTGCGAATATTTCGCCAAATTTGGCGATATTACGCGAAAATACTAGTGAAGTTAAATCCGGTGTCGGTTTGGCGATTTATGCGATTTTTGGCGACTTTCCCGTAGAACTCCCATGTTAAAGCATTCGCAAGAATTGTGATCTTGTAAAACTGTCTTTCCTCTACTGGTTCTCAACAAACTTGTGTTCTCTCCACGCCTCACCCAAAGGCATGCTAACCGTTGTTTTTTTTTTTCCTTTGCAGATTTCGTTCAGTTTGTATTTTATATTTTATTCTAAGATTGCTCAAGACAATAAAAATAACAAAATCATTTAATCCTAAAAATGCCATTCTCTGTATTTACTATAGTATATAGGAATAGGGAAATAAAAGTGAATTACATTAAAAAAAGAATGAAACTAACTTATAACGAGCGTGTATTATACACGCACCCTTTTTTTTTTAGTTTCTAAGATTATTACTTAGTGTAAGGAAGTCATGTGGTATACACAACAGCTGGTTTCCGAACGTATGCCTTCAGGAACATATCTATCAATAAAAACCGAATTAGGCTCATTTCATAACGGGTCGACTCTGATCGGATGCATCTGAACTTGAAATAGAAATCGTATACATTTTTAACTCTTTTCCCCTGTTTATTGTCATTGTACGTTGTCTTATAAATCTGTACAGGTTAGAAGCATATCTGTATAAATTAAATAGCAACTACCTTGTATTAAATTTGTTATTTTAACCGATGAATAAGCAAATAAAAAACCAAAATGACGCGAAGACCGTATGAACATACAAGAAAATTAATGCTGGTGTGTAAGAAATTATGATCTTTTAGTTCTGGACGAACTTACTTTTTACAGTAACGTAAAACAGTTAAAATGTAGAAGCTGGCAGTTACGAATTCTGGGAAAGCAATAATTGACCTTGTATAATATTAGACATAAATCCCATGCAAAAAAAAGCGTGTTCCGTTTAAAGGAACAATGACGCTACCCGTATGAGGTTATTGCCACTTTTGGAAATTCCAAATCCAGACGATTTCGCGGAACTCCTGTTGAGTTTCGTTTTAAACCCCTTTTCTGTATTGATCGTACCTGCAATTCACTTTCCATCTATTTGCTTTTTAGAATACAAAATGGAAAGGGACATAGAATTTAAGGACAAAAGAAATATGCTAGAAGATTTCTTATTAGTTTTTCTCCCAACATTCGTTTCGCATGTGCTAACATAATGCAACAATTTATACTTGTGAAATCATATGCAGCAAGTTTGTTTCCGCTTCAAGCTGCGTAAAATAAGTTTTATTTTAAAGATAAACACTTATTTTACGTCGTTTTGACCCGTTACTTCAGATTTCTAGTAAAAAAGTTCTCCAATTCATTAAAGAAAATGTAAGATGTAAAGAACCAGAGTATGCTGACTTTTTCAAAATAAGTGCCATGGGGAATTTAACTATTTTGAAAGGCGTAGTTTGATTTTAAGCACAACGTAACAATAATTTATCAATAATATAGTGGGTGAGAGTATGTAACGTAAATTCAGTTTTTGGTTTTAGCGTATTAAAATAATTTTTGATATTTCTTCTGTAAAATACGACTCGAACTTTTATTAATAAAGAGAGCACGATCTAAACAATTTAATACATTTGATTCGTTTCCCTAATTGAAAACAGTTTAAAACATTCAAATTCTTCAAAATTCAATTTCACATTACATATTCTTCCTCGGCATTTATTTTTCATTTGTTTATAGTGGTTTAACAAGCAAGGGAGGTCTTGACAATTTGTTTTAATTCAGAAAAGTGTTCTGCTAAATAGGAAGCAATTAATTTTCCATTTTAGAGAAACTCTTGTGTATGCACTGTATGAATGAGCCTTTAGCTAAATTTCCCCCAATGTATTATATTTTATTCATTCCAACGCTACATTTCAATTCAAAATTCACTACGTCTAACACCATAACATTGAACCACCCTTCTCATCACTTCATGCTCATGTTTTTAAATTATTTATTTCTTGTGAACCAAAACACGAGAAACGTGAATCAACAAAAACTACCATTAAAAGCCAAAATGGAAGAGGAAGTATTGTTAGGGGAGGAGGGGTATATTTTCTCATTTTAGGGTTGCTATTTTTTTTCGTAAACAGGTTTTCAAGCAAAGAAGTTATAAAATAATTAATATTTAAAAAAAAAAAAAAAAACGAGTGTTTTTTCCGCGCACTTGCGCAGTTTGTTTGGAAACGTATTGCAAAATAGCCAAAATAGGTTTGTTTAGTTCTGGATAAACTTCGTATCCGTACATGTTCAGGGTTCGTACGCTTTTGGCAAAACAAAAAATAAAGACTTTCTAAGGACTTTTTAAGAACCTACAAAAAATTTTAAGGACCTCAAATTTTTCGAAGTATACAAACTGTTATGTTTATTTCAGAAGGAAGCATTATTGAAAGAGGAAATTGATTTAACATCGTATTTTTATTAGGGACACAACACAAACACTTTTATGGAGCTATCTTTGACTTGTAGCTTTTCTAATGTCCAATACAGTCAGGGAGTTAAATAATTATTGGAGCTAGTAATAAGAAGCACACAACACAAGCATTAATCATATATTAGCAAATTACCATGATATGAAAAATTACCAAAAATGGTTAGTGCTATAAAATACAAGTTAAATGAAAAAACAATTTAAATAAAAAAAATTGTTAAAGAAAACTCTGCACTTTGTCTTGAGAATTTTTGTTTAATTTAGATTTTTCTTTTCATTTTACTTAACTTATGTTGCCAGCATCTCAATTTAGGCTTACTTAAATTTTTATCTCTGTCATAAATAATTTTTTAAAATTATTTAGAAGAGCTTAAAAAAATCAGAAAAACTTCTTCAACTCGAGAAAAATATTTCATTTTGGAAACAATATAGAAATAAAAAAAATGGAACTAAATCGCTTAAAACTTTGTACATTACCCTCAAATAGTAACTATCAAAATTTAACTAAAATAAAGTTTCAAAAAATTGAGCAAATTTAAAAAAAAAAAAAAAAACCAAGCAGACTACAGGCTGCAAATACTAAAACAACTGTCAACTTTTTAAATAATTAATATCACCATTGCATTTTGTACAAATGCTTGGTGATTTGATTCGACTTGTCTACTAATATTCTTCTGTTTTTTTTTTTTTTTTCATGATGTAGCTCTATTTTCTTTTTTATACAATTGCAGGAAATAGCAAATTGTGAACTGCCATGTGGGTGGGTACAAGTTTACTTTAACTGAATTGGGTGTTGTAATTTGAAGCATTTTATCAAAATCCATAAACATTTTTTTTTCTTTAAAAATATATAACACATCAATTTAGTTACACCTTTTCAAAAAAAAAGTTACTCTTTTATCTACCAATTCAGAAAGCACTGCAATTTGAAGGAAAAAAATGTGTTGATGTTTATGTAAATCTGCCATTTTTGGTCCTGTCAACAAATGAAGCGCATGGGTATCTTATTTCACCAAAAAAAATTTAAGCACCTGGAATAAAAAATAAGGACTTTTTAAGGCCTTAAAAATGAAAATGAAGATTAAGGACTTTCTAAGGACCTTTAAGGACCTACGAACCCTGATGTTCTACGTCATTTATTACGATAAAGTTCGTTCCCGATAGTTCGATAAAGTTTTGAAATTTATCCTTATCTCGCTACTGTTACATTCTTTTGAACTGTTCAAAATTCGGTGAAAAATTGTTCAAATCAAAAAATAAAATACGGAAATTAGATGTCCTCGACTAGAATTTTCGAATACAAAAAAAAAAAAAAATAATAATAAAAATCGAATCTGACAATTCTCTCAAAAGTTATTAGGGGAAAGGGTGGGTCAGACAGATCGACAGAAAACTATTTCAAATCTCAAAACCCTACTTTCTTTTTTTTTTTTTTCTTCTTTAATTACTTCACTTATTTTTGACTTTCCTTTGTTTATAAACGATATTTTTACAATATGCTAAGCCTTCTTCATACTTTTTTTTTTTACTTTCATAGGAATGTAGGCTAAAAACGGATTGTCTCTCTTGTTACAATATGTAATTTATATTTCCCACAACTTTTTCTAATAAAAAATAATTCGTTAATTTCATATAACACCAACACTTTCTACAAAAAAAAAAAAACCGCTCGCTCTTCTATGAGGCTTTGAATGCAAGGCCTTTCACTGTGCCATACATACAAGTTTACACCTCAAGGTAAAATCCTAGGTTTGAGAATAGCAATGCCACTAAAAACTGATGAAACAATAAGACTATTAACCCAGTAACACAACCACGCATCTGAAACCACGATTTTTACATCCGGTTCTAAAGATTAATAACGTAAGTAAAATGAGTATGTCGTAATGTTATTCGTTTTAAAAATACTCTACATAAAATTAAAAAATGCGTTAAAACTAGTCATATTTTCTTAAAGGATGCAAATTTGCATGGAAATTAACCTGGACATTTTATAGTAAGGAGATGCTTCATTGCTGCCAGATGAGATACATCATGCATAAAACTTCAGTAACCTCATTAACTTCTTGTAAACAATAATCTTTAAAAACGCAAGCAAGCGTGCAGTAACAAACGGTTGACGTTTCTACTGATATCCCATCGGCGAGAAAACGGAAGAATCTGTTCTTCCTAAAAGAGTTGTCCATTAAACAATTAATTGGACCATGAAGTTATTCATCTCAGACTAGAAAGTCTTCTTCTGCAGAAACAGTTTATGTCTAAATTTTGTTATTCCCATAGAGATAGCGACTTTTTCCCACAAGCATAAAGCTTTATTTCAGCAATGTCTGAAAACTCGAAGGTTTAATGTTTTAGCTTGCGATTTTCTTTCTCTCGGTGGCAACATGTTCGACATCTAGATAGTGACAGTTCTGAGCAGATCAGAATGTTTATCTTTAGTTATGGGAGAATAGATTTTATGAATTCACAGGTTGAGTAAAAAGATTATAAATGTTAACGAAATGAATATTAAACTTTACGTTATTTTTACTGCAAAATAAGAAAGAAAAGAAAGTGGGCATGTTTTGAGGAAAATAGATTTTTGACCCATTTCCCTGGGATTTGAAATGGCTAATAAAAGTTTGTTTCTTCTTAAAGGAAATCTCTGGAAGAATTCCGATTGGTAAAATGTGCTATATTTCATGCAAAAACACATAATTTCCCGCACTTCACTTAAAAATATAAACAATAAGAGCCTAATCTATAAACATAAAAATCAAATCGCAGCCAATCAGAAGCGCGATCTCATCAGCGTTTAAAATTCAAACAATGCTTATCTTGACAACTGAAACGATTATTATGAGTTTCTTTTATTTGAGTTATTTAAAATACTCTTACAGGTTAATATCTAAAGCAGCAATACTTTTGGGAATATTTCGATAGCAGACTTTTGGCACTAACTTTTTCTCATGCATTCATATTTTTAAAATTTTTTTGCTAAGGAAAACACATTACATATGCAATAAAGAGTGGAGTACTAAAATTCTTCCTGTCATCCACCTAGAGTCACTATAAATACTACGTGTACGTAAAAATATAAGTATATTGCTTTTAGAATTCAAAATTTTGACCTTAGAATACCACTGTGGGTATTAACAGCGACATTTTTTCGAAATCTCTCAAAGCTTCTGATACTGTGTAAAATCTATGCACGTTATGTTACAAGATCTATATTTTTGATTTCAAAGATTTGTGTGCAATGTAGAACGTTGTTTCCGACAGAGAACGGATTCTTTCCATAAAGCTATTCTAAAATAGTGTAGTTTGTAAGGAGCGAGCGAAACAAGCTTGAACTTAAGTGGAAATTTAAGTGGAAATTTGCATAATATTGGAATAAAAAAGGAACTACCTGTCGGATTTTTTTCTAACGGGTCTATAAATAGGCTTGCCATACGTCCCGGTTTGACCGGGACAGTTCCGGTATTTTGCTCTTGTCCCGGTGTCCCGCCCAGTTTTATCAATGTCCCGGAAACGGCTGTATGATGTAAAAAGCTTTTTTTAAATTAATTTTCATTAATTTTTAAAGAATTTATATTTTTAAGAATCTTTTAAGAATCTGTTACTTTTCTACAATCAACATTTTTGACTACCGCGCACAGTGTCAAAGTATTCTAACTGTAATCTGTGAGCAAACGCTGGAACTACTTGAACAGCGCTGCCAGCGGCCAGCCCCTCTACTATTTGGTTGTGCGAGTCTATTATTGCGACCACAGAGTCGGGGGAGTAAATACTGAAAGAAGGAATCAGTTGACATTTGTGAAAGCAGACAACGCAGTTTAAACAAAATGTTGTAGTTTTAAAAAATAAGACTTAGTAATAATTGTTCAATTAAACAATTTTATGAAGTATTTAAAACTTTATTTTATTAACACTTCTTTCTAGATGGTAGACCAGAAAAAATTATCATTAAAATGGAAAAAAAAATCTTTTTAAGTAAATTAAGTAGCAAAGATTCCTTTTTTATTTTTAAAACGTGGGTAAACTAACAATCTATGGTTCCAGATTCCCCACTCCCGTTACTTGCTAGGCTTAAAAAAAGGCTTTATTAAACTCACCATTTTGCTCCTAATTTTTTATAAATTTCTGGGGGGTATTCCATACCCCCAGACCCCCAACACATATTAAGGTGTCCCGGTTTCACTCATCAAAAATATGGCAAGCCTATCTATAAACCTTCCTCTTGAATCACTCTGTCTATTGGCAAAATTTCAAAGCAATCGGTAAAGTACTTTCGGAGATTTGCGGTTATGAAGAAACGAACACTCACATTTTTATTTATATAGATTATAGAAACAAACCGTTTCAATTTACTTTACACTCCATGCTTTAGTTCTGGAATTTTACATTGAGAAGACATTTTTAAATTCAGCTCTATAGTTTCTTTATACGATTGTATGTTTAGATATAGAAAATATCTGATTAATTTGAAATTTTTGTTTGTAGTCACGTACCTTCTACTGATAATTCATGTTACTTATTCTCAAAACAATTTTTCTTGTAATTTTTAGTGTTTTTTGTATGATTATACATAAATAAAATAATGACAACGTACAGAGCCGCACTGAATGGAAGAGTGCCTGATAGCCGGTTTGTACGACCGCTTTTTAAATGTCTGGAATCTGATCCCACCACTGTACAAAGGATTCGGTTGTCAGGCATGCCAAATTTGATTTTAAAAACCAATTGATTAGCATGTATTTGGACATTTCGAATATTTAAAAATGTGCATGGAATTTATGGGTTGCAACAGTTAGAGCCGGATATTAGGTGTGGATCCGAGAAATGGGACATTGGATATCCGATGTATCTATCACTCATCCTGACCTTGACCACCCTCCTCAAAGAAAATCCCAGGATCACTACTGGTTATGGACTCTAAGGGGAGCCACGGAAGAATTTGGTGCTTCTTTAGGGGCCACAAGTCGAAAAAGGTTGAGAAACCCCGAGTTGATTACCTTTTCTTATGGAAAAACGTCTGGACAAAATACATAGTTAATCCTGTTCAATATTTTTTTACGTAATTCAATGTTGTCTTTCTTACAACGAGATAGATAAGAGAGTTTCACGCTTACGTGTTACATATCAAATAAAAATCATTCCTTCCCTGGGATCATTCTTAGATAAATTAATAAAATAGCTCATATTTTATCACTTTCATTCTGGGAACAGCTGAATTGGGAATATCCGATTTTGTTTACACACTAACACCTCCGGTGTTATCTTATGAACGGCGACACACAACTGCCGACAAAAAGCCGACCATTGTTTCAATCAGGCACTCAAATCGATAAAATCGTAGTACGTTACAGATAAAATATCGAACTTTCCTTAACACAAAGAGATAGTTAATAATGGGTTCCCATTCTTATAAAGTCATTTAAACTGAATAGGGGGAGGAGTATTTCTATTCGCGTGGTATCTGTTGCTTTTTCGAACGTTTCGAAGAAGCATTTATACAAACGCATTTTTATTTTCTAAATTTAAATCGTTCGAAAAATCTTAACTTTAAAGTATCAAACCCCGTGATTAAGTAGCGTGATCTCGAACGCGATGCTTTGCGTATGTAATATAGCTTGACATGTGACAAAGGAGGGTAGGGGGTATGATGAAGTGTGACATTTATGAACGGTCCCTTAGTTTCATTATTTTTTAAATGTTAGTTTCGATATTTTTTGTTCCATGCTACTCATGATTCGTGTACACGTTTTCTTGCTTATATTATGTCAGTAAGTGTTTTTTTTTTTTTTTTTTACAAATAATTTTAACGTTATTTCTTCATTTAAATTTGTGTAATATTTACATTTCATATCAATGTATATTTTGAGTAAATGTATAAATATATCATATATAAGCATTAAAACTCTTGTGTACACTCCTCTATTACGGACAAATATTTTTGTCCCGCTGAGTCCGCTCTATAGGTTAGTTTTACCTTTTACTGTATATATAATGTAAATATTGAGAGCTATGCATTTTAGAGAGCAAAAAAATTAGTGTTCTGCGATCATGAAAGTTTCATGCATCAAATTTTTCGCAAAGCATTCCGAGAGACAGCAGAACTATTGCGAATCCTTACCAGAGGCGTAGCTAGGGTTTTCAGCGCCCGGGGACAACTGAAGATTTTGCGCCCCTGGAGGCCTAGGGGAATTAAATCCTAAGGGGATTGAATCCTAAAGGGAATTTTAAAAACTTTAATGCTTCCTAAATGATAAATAGCTCTAAAAAGCAGCATTTTTAACATCCATTTTTACTAGTGACCATTCACTTCTAAGGGAAAATGGAACACTCGCTTCGTAAAATTATTTATCTGATTTCTACATTATCATTTACTACATTATTTTATTTGAATTATTTGTCTATCTACATTGGTCATTCCCGATATGGTTTGCGGTGCTCCCACGCTTTTGTCGAACATATTCACACCTCTTCAGTTCAAATAATTTTCTTTTCGCATTTAAAAATAAAATTAATTAACATTAATTTGGCGCCCTTTGACGCTGCCCCTCCTTGCCCCCACCTAGCTACGCCTCTGATCCTTACCTAGAACGAAAGCGATTTGGAATCCCGAGAGCAGCCGACTTAAAAGCGCGGCAGTTACCTTGGCAACAGGCTGTTTAAGCAAATGAAGGCAGTTTTCGAAGATCGTAACTTCAGGGGAGAGAGAGGAATGGGTTCGCGATAGAACGAAAACTAGTTCGCCGAAAGCTCGAAAACGACGAATTGATTTTTCCGAGGACTCTTTGTTTCAGAGGTGGCTGAACTGCCGCGAAATTTTACGAACGAGGAAACGGGATTTTTATTTTCGCGTTCCGTGTCTCGTAACTTTCACCGTACACGGAAGTCAGTACCAGCAATGATATCCTCTTTATTGATCGTACGAGGTTGCAAAACGAATGAATGAAAAATCGACGAGTGTGACCGTTTTTGTTAATCGCACCTTCGGGGCCGTTCATAAATGACGTCACGCTTTTTTCCCATATAATTGATCCCCCTCCCCCCCTTTGTCACAATACACACTTCAGCGGACCCCCCTCCCCCCCTTTGTCACGTGTCACGCTATGTTGCATAATGCAGGATGTCACACTTCTTGTTACCCCCCCCCCCTCCCCTTGTCACACTTTGTCACAATTTCACGAACCCCCCTCCCCCCTCGAATCGTGACATCATTTATGAATGATCCCTTCCAAAGCGAGTGGCATGTTAGCCATGAAAAGTACTACGCAGAAACATTGCAGTTTTCATGTCAACATGGCTTACAAATATGGTAGTGCAAACAACATATTTGCTTACAATATATATATGCGTTGTGCATCAAATATGTATTGAGGTGGGGGGATATATTACGCAAACTATTTGTTGAATGACAATTTAGGAAGGATCAAGCGTAGATAGATACATGGGGGAGGCAATGTGAGCAATTGCCCCACCCCCTTGTTCACCCTAGAATAAGGTTTCTTTGAACAACGAACTAATATAAAACGTATTATTTTCCTCCGCTGGAAAAATGTTTTCTAAAAATAAAGAAAATCGCAAAAAACAAAAATCCTACTTGTATAAAGAAATAAATGTTTTTTATGTCAAATTATGTTTCTACATTTTTTAAAAGAAAGTTTTGGAAATGCACGAAATTATTTTCGAAGAAATAAGATATTTAGGTCTTTTAAATTTTTGAATCAGAATGGAACAATGGAGTAAACCAAAAACGTTAGAGTAAAATAGCATAAGCAAAAATAGCTTTCCTATTTAATTTATTCCTCCGAGGTGTTTCGAAATAAAGAAAATATTCGTCTAAAAACAAGTTTTTCCCAAAACATCACACGAAAAGCTACGTTGATCATTCATTATTCTCGGTATTATTTATGGGGGAAAAAGTCGAAAACAAAAACGCACTTTCCTATGAAGTTAAATTAGGATAAATATTTAAAAGACCCAGCACTATGCTGATAGGTTACGAAATATACAAAAAAAAAAAAAGGGAAAGGAAAAGGGGAAAAAAATATTGCATACAATACATACGTTATGTTATTTATATATTTTTCAGGAAAAGGTTTAACTTGCAACAAAATGATGCGCGACGAAAAAAATTAAGCAGTGTACTTTTTAATAGTTAGCATAGGCATATGTTAAAAGGAGAAAAAAAAATTGAAAACCGGTAGAACAGTAGTTTTTCAGCTATATGTATATATATTTTATATATATTTATCGGTCTTTGCAGGTAAACTGAATATTTTTGTATAAACAGTTTCGCTATTTTTTTTATGTATAGCTATATTTTCTTGCATTGAAGGAGTTCTGCGTAGCTCTGAAACTTGTTTCCAGGCTCAAAACAAGATTCTTGTGAAAAATAAAAAGTGCTCACAAAAAAAAAAAAAGCGGCGCAGCAAGAAATTTGAGGAAAGATATATTGAATGTAATTTGCAAGACCAAAATGAAAGTACATGTTGTAAGAGAGAAATAGTCCAAGTTTACTACGATCACAAATGTTCAATGTGACTTTCGTTACTCAGCCAAGTCCCTTGGCAAATTAATTTTTGCCACAGATTTGTCAGCATGCCTAAGTTGATCAAATTAATTGCAGTGCAGATCCTTGGTAGATCTGATGGTCAAAGACAGAGTTTTGCTTTTTCAGCACCGTCGCCATTATCATACTGACGAGCAAAACTGATTACCGCTCGCTCATTGATCATTTACATCAGTTATGCCACTTAACGCCAGGTTTAAACAAAATTAGGATAAATTACTGTTACTTTCAACTGGTTAATTTCATTTACTTCGCAAGTTCTTCACTTGTGTTTTTTTTTTTTTTCTTTAATTTCTAATCGGCTGCTGTTGGCTTCTGCCAATTGCAGAACTAGTGCGTTTCCGAGAGATGGGTGCCATCGCCGCATGAGAATTTTGCGTTCAGTTTCTTCGCCTGAAAGGGCGCGAACCCGGACTGTTAAAGCAAAATCGCACTAGGAATTTAATTTAGCCGAGAGCATCAAACGCAAACGTCCCCTTAAGGGATCTTTCACAAGCAGCATAATCATACGACATGGGCGCAGACGATTTTTTGCATCTTGAAAATCCACTGACACTTCCAGGTTAGATCCTTTGACCTGGGGCGCACGAGTCCCGTGCCTTACCACGGCGCCACCATGCCGGCTTCACTTATGAAACAGTCCAACTAATTTGTTGAAATCTTGTGTTGTGTCATGTATACTACTCGGAGAAAAAATGCGACTTCTAAAAAATAGAGGTAATAACGGTATTACCATTATGCAAGACACTTTTGTGGTCATGAAAGAAGTATTTCCCTCGCCTACAGCACTGCGTCACTCTAAAACGAACTATACAATCTCATTTAAAAGGCAACCTTATTTCCATGAGAAAAAAGGAGAAAAACCAACAGTACTTCTCGGTAGGGGTGATAATTCCATGGGTAAATGGAAGAGATAGGAAGTAGGAGAAAAAGAGAAGTACATTTCGGTAAAGAAAATGTCTAGCCTGTGTATGAAAAGAACATGTAAAATGCAGCAGTAACTAACACAGTCACGGATGTGAAAACAGAAACCATAAGTTCTTAACTTAGTGTCCGGACCAAACCAGTCATATTTTCTAGGAAACAAAAATTAAACTATTCAACTTGGTAATCTTTATTCTCATTCAACAAGCCAAAAAATATGAGATTGCCTAATCGTTACAGAGATCTGAAGAGGCTATGGATACCCAAAGATTAAGGAAATGCCATGCTTTTTCAAGCTGATACTCATCTTAGTATTCCACTTGTTGAATCACTGATCTTCGAAGCGAAAAATCTAACATTTTCTTTTTTAAAGAAGGAAAATTTATTGACCACTTCAATTTAAAAAAAAACCCTCTGCCATGTGCTCAGAATTTCTGACTATGGTCAACTTTAAAGAAATTCAGGAACCTCAGTTTTAAACGATAAACCATTGCGCATTTTGCGGAAGGAGATTAGCAAACTAATAAACGGTTTGAAAATATAGCAATTCAATTAAAATCGCGACATATGTTTCGGAGTTACAAGAATACACATTTCAATTTTAAAAAATGTGAGCTTATGGTCAGATTTTTTAAATTCATACTATGGCAAAGTCATCTGACAAAATCTCACTCACTTTGCATAAAGAACAACCCCTTTGGAAAAGGGGTTCTTTATAACTAAAACATGTGTCTACTATTTTGTGCTTTCAAGGTTGATTTTTGCTTATTAAATAACTTATTTCAATTCTCATAAAAGAGCCGTACGTCCATAAGTGTGTTCAGAACTTTAGCACCGATCTAGAGTTTTAAAAAAAACCCCAGAAGAGGGGGGGGGGGGGTTCCAGTTGCTACTTTAAGGAAAACAGCTAAGATTTAATCACAAAAGAAGTTTCAGACAAATTTCTTAAGAGTAAATCCAATACGCAAAAATATTGCGATCTTCTTACACATAGGCATTTCCATGTAAAACATTCATTTACAGTGACCTGGAGCGGAGCGTGGAGTAGAAGCGCGGAGCAACGAGAGCCGGCGCAAAGAAATTTCTTTTGCTCCAATGCCCCTTTTTTACTTTTTTTGTCACTGTTGCATATTTTATTTATATTTATTTAATATTCTGTTTATTAATTATCGTCTGCATTTCTTAATATTTAAAACAATTACTTTAACTTCCAGTACTTTTAATACTTTTCTCCACCAGACCCCTACCTTTTAGCCGAGGCCTTAGGATTACTTACGCACGGGGAGAGGCAGTGGGGTCTACGGATTTTACATGCACATATCCCCAAGTATACATGGTGGTCTTCAGTGGGTATCGAACGCGCGACCTTCCAGGTGGAAGTCCGACGTGCTAACCACTAGGCTACCACGGACCCAGTACTTTTAATACTACTACTTTTAATTATCGTTTGGCCCCAACCCACCTTTACGTTTCCTTTCCTTCTCCTTCGAAGTACGAACGCGGAAGTTACGCTGCACTTATAAGTTGTACTACCTAATCTGTATATAAATGTATTGTAAATTATGTGTTCGTCAGAATTTCAAAGTATTATTCCAAGAGTTTCTACAGTATTTTCACACTACAATCCACGCAATTCTAAGAGTTCCAAAAAATGAACAAAAAAAAGATAAGTAATATAAAATTATTCAGAGCAACTCAAAAGAGCTGCTTCAAATCCCCGTTCATTTATAAACTTTCACTTGGCCATTCATCTCGAAACTAAGGAAACTGGATTTAGAATAATTCCATTCTCAATTGACAATTTTTAAGGAAAACATCTTTTTTTTTTTCCCAATTTTTCGATGATAGTCCGAGATCTTGTAATAGAATCGAAAGCAAAAATGTGAATCGGCTCAGTCGACTAGTTCGCTGCTTCGACAGCATGGTCCGTGTTAAGTTGCTAAAACCATCCAACCGTCAGACTTTTTTTTTTCATTCCGGGCGTGATTTCCATCAATAGCACAGAGGCGAGACTCACTCAACTTTGAATTCATAAATGTTAATGCAGCAAACAGCGATGCCCGTTCCTATTGACTTATCGTGCCGATTCTGAATCCCGCTCCGGATTCCAGTAGGCACCGAGCGAGTATCCGGAAAGCTTTCATTATGTGAGTCACTTTTGTGATGATTCACTCAAATGCATCCCCCCCCCCCCCCCCCCGTGTCGCGTTTTCAGGACTCGGGGAATTTATGAAATGCAATTGGTAAAAAGCTTTATTGAAATTTGAAAGTAGATCTGCAGATTTGTACACAGATCAAATATCAACTGGTTTTCTAAAATCTTAGTGGCGACTGGTCCGTAATATCGCTATAACTGCGTAAACAGAAAGTATGCACTATAAGTTTAAATGGCCATAGCATAATTTGTTTTACTGTATTTACAAATAAATGTACATGTACTATGAGATAATTAGAAAAATTTGAGAAAAAAGCTCTTTTAGAACGGGGCAGGGCCCGCTTAACTTAATAATGCTTGGCTCTGGAGGGGGCGGGAGGGAGCCCCCATTGTATACGCGCCTGGTGTTAAAGAAACTTCAAGTTATCATACCAGCCCCCATTGTATAGATTATATGTATAACTAACTAAAACCTTAGACACTTCCCCTTTGCCCCTTTAGGCAAATGTTCTGAGAAATAGGTAAAATCACAAAGTAACCGCCAGTATCCGCTCCTCCATACAACTGCAATTTATGAAAGTATTCAGTACGTGTGATGTACATAAGTAATACAATTTCTATAGAAATAAAAAAATAAATTAATAAAGAAATGAATTTGTTATTGCTCTACATTTTCACTGCAATACGTAGGACTTATAAGTAATATAATTTTTGTAGAAATCATGAATAAAATATATTAATAAAGGAATAAAATAGTTATTGCACTACACGTTTTCGTCAATACGTGATAAAAAAGAAATATAAACTACGCCGTCCGTAAAATTGGGGGACACGTGCCTCACAGGCCTGTGAAGTAAGCAGCTCTTCTACGGGGAGAGGGGGGAAAGGCACATAACATCAAAAACATCGGATTTCATAAGTTGTATATCAAAGAAAAAAAACATTTCAGCAACAGACAAATGGAGTCTGCTGTGTAAAAGAAATGTTGCTCACAAACATTCTAACGAGTCTTTATTCTTTTAGACTAGTATTGACGAATCGACAAGCAGTGATATCAATGCAAAATCATTTGTGTCACAACCTAGCGTTCTTTTATGATCCATGGAAATCTTTCAATGAACTGATCATAAAAAAACTCGTCAAATAATGCCAATTTATCAACAGTTTATACAATGCATTCGAAAAATGTACATGAAATTTAACTCTTAAGTGTAGGTCAATTCCTTCCAAAGAAAAAAAAATCTCTATTTCCCTCTGGCCATCAGTTAAATATAAGATTTGGAGAGTTGCTCTTAGGGATCATTCATAAATGATGTCACGCTTCGAGGGCGAGGGGGGTTCGTGAAATTGTGACAAACGGAGGGGAGGGGTAACAAGAAGTGTGACATCCTGCATTATGCAACATAGCGTGAAGGGGGAGGGGGGGGGGTCCACTGAAGTGTGACATATTGTGAGAAAGGGGGGGAGGGGGTCAAATAAATGGAAAAAAGCGTGACATCATTTATGAACGGCCCCTTAGACGGCGCGACGCACAAATTCTCGCTGTCAAAAAATAAATAAATAAATAAAATAAAAATAAATAAAATATTTAAAAAATAAAAAATAAAGTTATGTCCCCGGTCTTACATGAGCACATCGATCAATACTTTATGAAAAAACTCGTAATTGAAGGGAAAAGCCATACGCTATTAAGAAAAGAAAATTGTAGGGAAAATAGTGAAACAGGCCCGTTTTTTTTTTTTTTTTTTTTTAATTTTTGGGGGCAACGGTATATTTTTAATGCATATTATAGGTGAAAAACAATGAAATACATAAAAACATGCGCAAATTCGATGCATTTCTAAAAGTCAGGGGGGGGGGGGGCTCAATAGACTCACACCCAAACGACGGACTGCCGTGAAACCGTGACCATTGCGGGGTTAAAAACTAATCAAACAAACGTGATACTGTGATTCATAGCTGTGGTTCGAAGAAGACTAGAGGTAACTATGATCAACTATTCAATGCGATGGAGTTTCCTAGAATTACGATCTGGAGATTATTTTGACACGAGTACATTTGCAGCAATGGTATAAAACAGGATTTGATACTGAACTGACAATTTATAACTTATCCTCACCTCAAAGAACGGTTCAAAATTTGTTTTTAGTATTCGTTTCATTAGCGTTTATAAAAACTAAACACTACTAATTACTGTTGTGAATACCATTAAAATGCTCTCACGGAAACAGTGACTTAACGTGACTAAGGCAAACAACATTTGTCCCAGATTAATTTAACAGTACCAGTAAATTTTTCGTTGAGGCAACACAAGAGTCATTGACCACAGATTAAATTATTATGCACATAATTCTTTTAGCTCTTTAAATGGCTTAATTTTCGAACTAGAGTGTCAAACAACGCTATGAAGTAATTCGGATTTTTTTCCCTTTGTTTCCACAAATTAGATAATTTACAGATTTTTCTTCTAAAATTTGATTTCGGACAAACTGAACAGATTTTAGATTTTTAATTGAAAGAAAGATGTGTTGTTCTAATTTTGAGGTAAGTAACGATTATTCAGATTTTGCAAGCAATACACATTTCAGATCGGTTCATTTTTTCTTCATTGATGAAATTGTACTTTTCAATACTATTATAAGGCGAAAACTTCCAATGTCATTTATTTGAGTGTTTGATAGAACCAATATAAAAATATTTTGAAGTTGCTAAATATTAACCAATCTTCAATACAAAAATAGAAGAATTGGATTTCTGCGTCTAAAGTTAATTTTTCCCACGCATCCACAGTACCAACATCTGAATTACATTTAATATTACAGTTTGCATATCTTAAAAAAAAGAAGAAATAGGAAAAGAAAGATTTAACACTTTACCAATTTGTCTCCGAAGTATCGGCTCTCACGTCTTGGTAAGCATCCCTTAAGGCTTCCTTATCGACAGAAGTTGCCATAGCGTCGAATTTAATAATCCCCGATTCCACGAACTCTGTCTGCCCGCAGATTTGAATTCAGAAGAAATAACAGACTGCGGCCGACTCGCGGCAGACTCGCCCCTCGAGCTGGCAACGTCATGAGTCACGTGCAGCCAATCGTTCCCTCGTCTCGATGGTTGCCATGCAGGGAAAATAATCGTGCGAGGCGTGAAAGGGCTCGAGTAATGCAAGGAAACGCTTTTACGGCACGATCGATAGTTTAGGTAGCTACAAGTTTTCCAAAGAAAGTTCTTAAAGTGTTAAAGTTCACCCTTATTTGATGCATATTTTGCACAATGGCTACCATTTTGACAGTCCTATAAGTGTTAACTGCTGAAAAAAAAGAGGCACGCTTCCGTTTTGGTTCACCATAGGAAATTTATTTATACGAATATTCTTTCTTTTATATAAATTTCTTATTTGAATGAAATCAACAATAAATCGCTAAAAATTCTATTGGGTAGGATTCTAGAAAAACTGTGCATGAGTAAGAATTACGCTCAGATAGAAGCGCAACAGGTAGAAGTAACACTTCATGCCAATTTTATAAGGGAATTATTTTTTTTTTCTTTGCGGAAGAATTAACATTCCGATCATTTATCAACAAACTTATTGAACGAAAAGACATACAATTCATTCAATAGTACGTCATTGTTTATAAGGTGCACGGCTCACATTTCCACAATAAGATATTTAATTCAATTTCTAACTGCCTTTTAACTCTTTCGTTTTTGTGTCACAGTCGTAAAGGGAAACCATTTTACAGTCCTCCACCCTCCCCATTTCAAAACTTCCCAGGGAGAGGACAGACAAAGAATATAAAATCAAGGTGTATGCATTAAAAAACACACACAATAAAATACATACACATACATTTGAATACATTGTGTTTCTCAAGGCGAGGTGGGCTGCACTTTGCTGTGGCCCCCTGTGTCTAGAGCTGCTTCAATTAAGAGATGATTAAACAAAAAACTTTCAAACGAGAGGAAGCTCTCACTTAAATTTCTTTTAGAAGTTATGCATCTTTTGGCGCGATGAAGGTGAAAAAAATGCAAAATTTCAACATAAAATAGAAGTAATGAAAGGGAATTGGAATGATAACAGAAAGGGCGCCAAAAATGAATTGTGAAACCAGGTGTGAGATTAGGGGCCGTTCATAAATGATGTCACGCTTTTCTCCCATATGTTTAACCCCCCTCCCCTCTTTAGTCACAATATGTCACACTTCAGCGGACCCCCTTAACCCCTTTGTCACATGTCACGCTATGTTGCATAATGCATGATGTCACACATCTTGCTACCCCCCTCCCCCCTTTTCACACTTTGTCACAATTTCACGAACGCCGCCCCCCCCCCCCTCGAAGCGTGACATCATTTATGAATGATCCCTTAGCAAGGTTTTCATAGAGTCATATGTTAAGCAATTGTCGAGACTTTTACTGCATTCTCTGTAAAACTATCTTTACTGCATCGATTCGCAGCACGACAGGAAGCGCACCTCAGAAGTATTCACTAGTCACAAAAGTTATTTCGACCCAACTATAGACGTAATTAATGTGTTAATCATAATTAAATCAAGCATTATATTTTCAATATTACATCGTATTTATTCCTCTTCCAAGATTTTTGCAGTTGCTTGTTTAGAGTTTGCTACTCTTAGGGTTGCCAGGATGCCAGGTATTCTTCTGAAAAATAGTGAGCAAGAGAGTACGATATGAATTGTTCTTTTCATCTATGGAACGGACAGCGTTACACCGAGCTTCTTTTTTTTAAAGAACAAGTTATAAGGATCTCAACACTCGTCCACGTTCCATTTGATCTAAAGAGTTATAGGACCATCAAGCGTTTTTGAAGTAAGCAAGTTACCTTTTAGCAATGAGAAAAACAACGTAAAGCAGAAATTGAGACATTCGTTTCGGGGCTAAGAAGAGCCCCCTTTACCATTGCATAAAGTTAATGAGCTTGGCAGATGGCTTTTCGGATTTCTTATCCTCGAAGCTCACTATTCTTGCATTGAAAAAGGGTTTCTTATTAACTCCGAAACGAGTGTCAGCAATGGTATTGCTATCTGAGCTTTAGCGCTGATTTATTCTTTCATAAAGAGTTCTTCAGTTGCATACTCCATACAAAAAAGGGATTCTTCAAAGCTAAACCGTTCTACACTAGAATGGATTGGCCACTCAAAGAAGGGTTATGCACAAACAAGTGTTGATAAAAGTGTTAGAAGTATTTTTAAGACGAAAATGTTAAACAGAAGTTTCTGTGGATGAGCTACTAGCTTCAAGCGGCTAGATGTGCGTAATTCTCTTTTTGTACCATTTACCTTTTTACGCCAAGCAGCCGCCTTCGGCGGATTACAGATGTGGTAAGGCAAAAACTTACAATAAAAATGCCATGCAAATACTTTGCAGTTTACAAGAAACGCCTACTACAGCAGGCGTCGCAACCTTATTCTGCTGTGGATACAAATCAGATAAAATGTGTGCATTTAAGAAGGCGTTTCGGGTCGATGGTACTTTAATTATGGATATTTTCAATCCCCCAAATTTATAGATTTCTCCTTGAAATTAAGTTAGAATTTTATTTTATTTTTTAAACTAAAAATGCATGTTTGATATTGCAACTTTGCAGACAATCAGAAATGTTAGTTATTATTTACTTTTAGTCTTTTTTCATTTTTTAAAATTATTACTTTTTTAATGTATTCTTTGAGTGTTCGGTTCATATTTATATTTTTTAATTATTTTTAAAAGAATGTATTATACTATTTTTTACGGAACTGAAATGGTCACTTGTATCATGAAATGGATCACTCTTTGACTTGCGGGTCATATGTTGCCGAGACCTGTCTACAATATAAGCGATTCAGTTTTGCGGCAGTAGGTTAGGTTTGTCTCATAGCTCCATTCTTTGCACATGTAATTTGAGACACGTTTATTCTGGTTTTCATTACATAAATTCGTGTCTTATCTACGATATATATCCCTCCTCTCAATTCTCCAGTCGACACAAAAGCAATCACTCATTTGTAATTCGTAAAACACATTATTCAATTTATATTGCATTTAATTGCCTCAATTTTTATACGATTATACCGCTCGTGGGCTGCAATAGCGGCACAACTCAAAAAATCAGGTTTTGAGATAAGTGGGTTTAAAGTTTTCATTGCTAAGAAAAATGCATAAGAAACGTTTTTGTCATCTTACGACCTAATATTGAATTATGAGTTGTGCTAGTATTGCTGCTTAAAAAAATATGTATTTTCATATTTTCATCTATTCTTAGACCAAAACGCGTGTTTTTTTTTTTTTTTGAGTTGTGCCACTATTGCAGCCCATGAGCGATATGTATGTGCTTCCAGGTGCCAATAAAAAAAAAAGTAGATGAAAAAGAAGATGACAGAAGAAAACTTAAGAATCGTTCAAACTTTCAAATAATCTCTTTAATAAATAACAGCAACGTGGCCAATCGTTTATAGTTACAGTTAAAAAGTAAATAATTAAATAAATAATAAAGAAAAGATCTCTCTTTTCTACCCCTTAATATAGAAGCGGCGGCTTGTTACCGACATTGACATGGTCAATATAAATATAATTTGAAAGGCAAAGTGTCAAAAAGACACTAGACTTACAAAAAATTATCTATCTGCACAACATTTGACCTTCCGCTCCCCGATCTCAAATTTTAGGACAGAATTTATAGTTTCATTTTAATCACATCGATATTCTGTACACTTGAAACTGTATATTTTTAGCTATTAATGCGTTACGTTCCAGCAGCATCGTACACAGAATCATTTAAAACTGTTTTTAGTGTTATGCTTGTTGCATAAAGAGGTAAACAACATACAAAGACTTCCCCCAAAATGGAAGATTTTCAAGTATATTGAAAATCTAATTTTCAGTGTTCAATAGAAATCGGACGTGTGTGTATATATATAAATGGAATTTCCTCCATTTATATACACATTGATGTTCCAACGGAAGCGCTGAAAAAAGCCACCTTTTCAAAATTTGATTATTTTTCAAACAATAATTAAAAGTTGATAAAACTCCAAAAAAAAAAATAAATAAATAATAGGGAATAAAACTCGCAACTTTATTGCATAAGCTATTGGCAGAAATCCCATAAAATTAATAAAATCGTTCGGTAAAATCTTTTAAAAAGAACTTTTTTATGCTTGTTCACATTTAACTTCTGAACGAGTGATGCGATTTAATGTTTTTCTTTTGTGATCGATAGGTTGCCTTATTCGAAAGGGTTTAAAGAAAGATTTGGAGGCAAAAGGTCATTAAATTATTTGAAAACAATACTTTTCTTCGGCTTTTTCTGCCAAGGTTCATTGGAGGATGACGAGGTTCGTTTACACATAACAATCAACTTGACTGTTTTACATCTGCGCAACGAGAAAGAAGAAAAAGAGGGAGAATTGGAGAAAAAATTGAAAAACATTGTTTCCGGGAGCCTTGATGAGTTCGAAATTGAAAGAAATTACTTTTTTTCTTCAGTTTTATGTATCACATAATACATCGATGCACTAATTACATTTTCGATAAGACAGTATTTTATTCTTCACCACCTATATTTAGTATTTGAACGATACAGCATCATTGCTGATTTTATAAGTGCATAAGCTCTCATTCAAACTTAATCTTAATATTTGAGAGCAGCTCAACTACCATAGTCATTTTATAAATATTTATTCATGAAGTTGCAAAGTTTTATGTTCTCTAATTGGAAAGTACATTTACTCATGAAAAGGAAGTGGTTTAGTAGTTTTTCTCACTATAATTACCTAAAAATTGATAGAATTTTTGCCGTAGTTGAAGAAAAACAGATTATGTATATACTGTTAGCCCCGCTTAATCGGGTAACGGATAAAGGAATACCCCGCTTATAAGAATAAAACCTTCCGGAACCGAATATTTCCCCATAGACGCAATGTTAAAGATCCCCGTTTAATCGAATAATTTCCCCGGATAATTCAGTAATACTGGTCTGCTTTAGAAATATTTTTGATTAAATTTCAAAAATAAATAAGTAAATAAGACTTTAGATTGGAGAAGGAAATAAAAAGTGCTCCAAAACACTTTGAGCAAACAATCCATATTTATGGACTTTTTTTCTAAGAAGTAATATAGTGAAAAGTTGTCCCAAAGATTTTGTAATTCAAGTTGTAAGTTTTACTTTTCATCATTTTAATTTGTACATAAAAATATATAATAATGTATTTAATTATTTAATTATTTTGTTTTTATTTATCTTATTTAAAAAAACTTTTAAACACTAACGTTAATAACTTCTTTTAATTAGATATACTGATTTATTACTACGTTTCGAGGCAATATTATCAGTTCTGTAAGGTGAAGAAAATTTCACCGCGTAATCGAATACCCCGCTTAATTGAATAAAATATGCTGGAACCGACGGTATTCCTTAAAGCGGGGCCGACTCTATTATATCTATAAGACTTTGAACTTTCTAAAAAAACAGTTGATTTGTTACCTTAAAAAGTTATCGTTCATTGCCTTGCTAATTACTGTTATTATTACCACTATTTTTTTTTCATACTTCCTTACTTTCTGTTTGAGCACGTATGTTGCAAATGCTTAATCTGCAAGTTGAACGCGCAGCTGTGGGGAAAATTTAAGGGTGATTTTTGGGTAATGTTCTTTCTACGGAGGCATCCTGGATTGAGCGGCTTATTTTTTGAGTATTAACGGTACGTATAGATTGGGTGTTCGACAGCCGACCCGCTGAAGACCCACCATGTACACTTGAGGATACGTGATAGTGAAATCCGTGGACCCTGAAGTCCTGAGGCAGTTCGGAGGGTGAAGAATTTCCTTTCCCTTCACTCTTAGGTCAAAAAAGGCAGGTGGCGAATTTGTGGTGGCGCCATTTGGTGTCATCCAAATACATATTGAGCCAAGTCGTTCTTCCACCGTTGTGGTGCTCATCTTTAAAAGGAAGGTGCTCTTTACTGCCTTAATTAGGTCACTCTGCAAGCTTGGGTACCCAATTGGTATTAGAAACAACAAACAACACGGTACATTGATATGTCTCGTTAATCGACGTCTAATCGTAAAACCAAGCCCTTTATGCGTGTTTCAAATTTAACTACCTAGATGACGATAAATTTTTTTAAATCAAGTTTCCCAAAACGCTATGTAAGCTTGTTGCGGGTTGAACTTGTATATCACAATATTACAACGACCGGCATAAAAAGGTTGCATCATGCAGGGCCCGACTTTGCCTAATCGGGGCCCGGGGCAAAAACAAACTTTGGGGCCCCCTCTTCTTCACTACTTCAGTAATGAAGAACCGAACTTTATAGAAGTATTTAAATTTTTCACCTCATCACAAATAATGTAACAAGAAGATTGACTGAAAGCTAAAATACCTATAAACCCTCCAATGGTCAAACAAAATATCCTTCTGCCCATTTTATTGATTTTCTGACAATTCTGTGTCTCCCATTAAAGGATATAGCACATCTGAAGAGTAAAAAAAGCACACTTTGATTGGCCACATCTGTCCATCCTTATTGCGAAAATTTAGCTGAATTCCGCCTTAGAATCCCATGAATTTACGAAGTACAGCATTTTTGGGATCATACGATAGATTAAGAAGCTAACATAAAACTAAAAGATTTTACAATGTTGACCTTTACAATGTTGACCGTGATATTTTGTTTTTAAAAAGTTCTTAAAGAAAGAAACACAATATAAAGTTTCTACTCGATTTGGGGCTCCCTCGGATGCGGGGGCCCGGGGCAGCTGCCCCGCATGCCCCTGCCTTAATCAGGCCCCGGCAGCATGTGGATTGAAAATCGTTTGATAGAAGAATTGCAGCACTAAATTTAGCATACTGTTGAGCTCTAAGTTCATCCAAGTAGTAAAGGGTGTCAAAAATGGTATTTCAAAATTTGTGATTAAAGCGTTAACGTAAGAAATATGGTTTTATAATGTACAGATTAAAAAATTGTACGCGGTGTACAAGACGCCAAAGGAGCGAAAAGTGACATACAAGTCTGTATAACATACAGAGCTATATGTCACATTTTGATTGAAGAATATGGAATCGGAAGAAACAAATAAATTCCGTTTTGCAAAGGTGTTTCGCTTTTGAATTGCGTCACTTGTCTGGTGGGTGAGCGATATATTTTATAAATTTTTCCACATAATAGCTGTAGAAAAGGTCAACAGCCTATTATGCAGGCATAAGCATGCAGTGGCGTACCCAAAGGGGGGGGGGGGTTAAAGGTTTACCCCCCCCCCCTTGTGTCCAAAATAACAGTGCTTTATATACTCGAATTTCTTTTAGTAGTTTCAGAAAATTATGAACCCCTCCCCCCCCCCCCGTTGAAAAAATTCTACGTACGCCACTGTACGCATGAACACTATACATTTGGTGTATGTTAATTTCCCACCAACCTTCCCTTTTGTTTTGTTTTTTTTGAATCCGTAGCTCAATTTCAATTTCTCCCCCCCCCCCCTTTAACCCTTTTCTCCTTCATTTTCTTTTTAAAACTTTTATTTGTTTTTGCTTTTCATGCGTTTAAACAGCATTTATAATACACGTCTCACAAATTGAATACTCAAATATTTTTCCAGAAATTGAATCATATTCTGTCTATTCAATTAAATAACGCGTCAATGGTTCATTTGCAGATTATGTATTTATGTACTGCGTCCTGTTTAACACGCAGGAGTAACGATACTTATTAACACAGATTTTCACGAAAAAGAACACAACTGAATGCGCAGTGATCTTCTGTTCACACATTTAACTGCATCAGTCGACCCCAAATTCTATTCCATTTCCATCGCTTCATGCTCCAGAACTCGACGCCGCGAGAACACGAGTCGGCTTGAGCGCAACTCAACGCTCACAACAGATGGAAAAGGAAAACGAAAATGAAATTAGATCGGATTAAAGAGAACTATCCGAGATTACAACCGAGTAGCCCATTTCAGCACGTTGGGAATATATCTCGAAGTTTCGTGATTCGAATAATTTCTTAAAGAGATATTTTTAGTAATGATAGGATAGTTTAAGTAGGATCTTTTTATGCAAATAAAATCAGGAATAATTATGTTTTCTACATTATAAAAAATAAGTAAATAAACCTGGGAATCTCTTTGGGAAACACAAGAAACTATTTCTTTAAGCATTTTATTAATGCACACAAAAAAGAAAAAGAGCTGTAAAAGGAAAATTTATATTGATTTTGTAAAATTTTGCAGCGGTGTATCAGTTTTAATAAGTTTTACAATAGAGAAGGTTCTCCTATGTTGAAATCCGAAGAAAAATAGAAATTCTTTTTTCTTCAAGTAAATATAAATGGTTATAAATACCATTAACAGTATGAAATGATGTTTAATTTAACATTGTCAAAGCATTTTTATAGAATTATTTTTGGGTTTATTTATCCTTATTATGATAATTCCACTTTTGCACATAGTATTTTAATAATAATTCCATAAAGAATTTTCTCTGTGTAGGGTAGAGCGAGGCTAGTTGAGCAATTTTTCACCTGATCAGTCAGAATTTCTAAACTATAAGTCAAAATTGCTTGGAATGTGTTCTGATAGACGATTAATTTGAACCTTTTTAAGTCCAATCCCAACAGAACATCTTTCTCTAATAAATCTGGTTTGGTTAAAGAGCTACACCATTTGATGAAAAAAGTCAAACATGCTCAATCTACCATATAGGTGAGGTAAGTTGGGCAAGGGTGTGGGGCAAATCGAACAAATACGAAATTAAGTCACGGGATGACCGTGAATGTTTACTCGACATGTTATAAAACTGCTACTTTACAATTAGCTTTCCATATTATATATATACTCTATTTTTGAACATTAAATATTAAAATATAATCGGTATAGAGAAAAATTTCGAAGGATTAATTTTTTTAATAGAGTCATTTTTTTTTTTTTTTTTTTACTGTAATCATACTTTTACAGTTACATGATGATAGCTTGGGTTTAAATTTAAATAAAATAATTTTTAGGAAAAAAATAAAACATACTTCTGATTAAAAATTGCGCTAAAAAATAAAAAATAAATTCATTCTTCAAACAACATTTAAACGGCTTTTAAACATAGTTTTAAAAGTTGGTGCAAAATTATGAGTCCCTTATGGTATAATTACAGTTATACTAAGTATTACTTCATATTAGAAATGTTGCATACTCTGGGTCATTAATATTTATAATTGATTCATGATTACAAAAGATTTCATCTATCTTAATTTTGCACCGATTTCCGAAACTATGTTTAAAAGCTGTATCGATGTTGTTTAAAAAAGAATCTATTTTTTACTTTTTAGCACAATTTTTAATTTCTAGTCGGTTCTATTTTCCCCCCTAAAAGTTATTTTATTTTACTCTTTATAGTGTAAATGCATTTCCCATATAAATACTCTATTTTAAAAAAGAAAAACATTGAAAGGGCGCATCCAAATTGAATGACTAAAACGTAATCATTTGTATGATAAATTCCATTTTGAAGTTTATTTTAGGAAGTCTAATTTAACCGCTACCTCCGTAATAGTATTACGGATGTAGCGATTGAACTTAATAAGTTAAAATTTAGAACAAATTAAAATTCTTGTTCCAGAGAAACCTTGACTCATACACTTACTTTAATTACTTTTAATTTTAAAGGGAGTCAGCACCCAAAAATCTCGAAAAAAAAAAAAAAAAAAGAAATTTTTTTTATTGGCTTAAGTAGTAAAATAAATCTTTAAAAATGTTCCCTAAAACTTTCAGAAAAATTGAAGCAATATGTATTGATTTATCATTGCTTTTTTTTTGGTGTGATTTGCCACCTTTTCATTAAGAAACTGAAACTGCTGAATGTAAGCCACATATTTATTTTTTAAAATAAAATAAGCGAGAAGAAGCAATTTCATCGTGACTGTAACTGAAAAAAAAAGTTTGTTACTTGAAATTTTGATAAAGAAAGCATTTAAGTTTTTGCAAGTCGAAAACTTAAAATGGTGTTTTCTCTCGCTTTTTTTGTTTTGCGAAAAAAGCGAGAGAAAACTGAACTGAGAGAGAACTGAAAAAAAAAGTTTGTTACTTGAAATTTTGATAAAGAAAGCATTTAAGTTTTTGCAAGTCGAAAACTTAAAATGGTGTTTTCTCTCGCTTTTTTTGTTTTGCGCATTTCATCTCAATTAAAATGCAAAAGCTTTTTAAAATTTGTATCTATAATCTGGATTTTTTTCCCACATGTTCCTGAAACTATACATAATATATTTATGCTTTACTTTTATGATAACTTAAGTACTTTTTTAAAATTCTTTTGGTAGGTTTTTTGAATTTTTCGTTGTTTTTTCTGTGTTACTTCAGTTTTTATATTTTTTCTTAAAAAGTATTTGACTTATAAAAAATTCAAAGCATAAAAGTTTTTCTTTATGAGCAATGAATCGATAAAAAATTTTTTTGAGACTTTACGTCAATTTTTGAAAGAGAAGATGCATTTTAAGAAATTGCTAAATTTCATTTTAAAAATTAAAATTTTCGAATTATATTTAAGAAATCCAGTTTTTTTATGTTAATTTTCTTATGAAGTGATATGACAGGACATGAGAGAAAAAATTGTAAATAAAAACACAATGAGAGTAAAAAATGGTCTCATATGGTGCCGACGCCCCTTAATGGCAACAAGCTCTTTTTAGCAATGAGTTTTACAGTTATTAATAGTTTACTCAACCCAGAAATATCAAGGCAAATCTTTCCAATAAAAAGAAAATTACTTAAGTTTCACCATAACGTTCTTTCTAAAGAACACTTGTAGTTAAATCGATGTACGACACTTAAGTTAGATGACCCTGTATCGATTGGAAAAAAATCACTAAAATATGTCATTTATTTAAAAAATATGGATGAAAAAAAAAAGACTATCTTTCCGCCTATAACGTTTTTCCTGATTAAACCAGAAGACCACAATTGATCGATTAAAAAAAAAAAAGGAGTGTTAAAAATCGGTCCATTCATGAAGAAGTAATTGATGATGGACAAACAAACAGAAAAGTACATACGGTTTGAATTGATTATCTCCTCCTTTGGGAAGTCGGTTAAAAAGACAATATGATGTAGGAAACAAAACATTGTTGTCCCTATGGCATATTTTGTATGTGCCTATTTCTTGTAAATTTAAATTGGATCCATTTTTTCCCTGGTTAACTTTAGAATAGGTTTCACAGCAAACCAGGCAGCCGACTTCATTCCCTTCCTCATTTGATAGGATATTTTATTTTTTGGAAACACTGTCCTTTTTTTGTCTTTTGCTTTATCAGTTTCTTTCTTTCTTTTTAATTCCTTTTTAAATGCATTTTTCTAAAGTATTTGTTAGAATTGAAACTTTCCCTTTTCTTCTGTCTGTCTTTAGGCATGATCAAAAAAATTTTACGATAAAACGTATGGCACAACTAGTCCCAATCCAAATATTTGAGACAAAAATGTCATTTTTAGGGCATCAATTTTGAAAATTTTCGGAAGGAGGACTCCCTTCTCCCTTTTACCTCATGGCACTATAGATAGCCTTAACTTATTCCCTACGTTTCTCCTTTCCCTAAAGCTCCATGCAAAGGTCGCCTGATTAATTTCAGTTTCGCAAAAAAATTCTGGAGGGATTTCCTATATTCTCCAATGTAATCAAAGAGAACCCAGAATTGCATTTTTAAGACGACAATTTTGAAAAATGTTTTGGGAAGAACTGCCGACCTATCCTTTCCTTTCCTTAACATCACCTAAGACATCCTTAGACTGTGTTTTTAGTATTCTTCAATTATGAAAATTTTCCAGGTATGGCCCCTTGCCCCTCTTTTTACTAAAATAAAATATATAGCTTTCCCAAAAGGGCGCGCCAGCCCTTTTGGGAGCCATGTGCCCATCCCAGTTTTCGAGACCGAGAGCCCTGGGGTGCAGAAGCAGAAGTTCCGGTCAAGTGGTCAGCCTGACGCGGAACCCCCAGTGTTTAGTTCCAAAGTAGGCTTGGTCCCCATTTTATCGACCCCACTGCAGGGATGAAAGGCTGAGTCGACCCTGCTTATCACAGGAACGATACTTTTGCTAACGGCCCGAAAGATAGACAAAAACTGCGTTAAGCCATAAATGAAGAAATATTTCCGAGACTCCCCCCCCCCCCCCCATCCTTCGAGCGTCGCAAAACATAACCTAAAGCTATGTTTCTAGGATTTTGCCAACCTGATACAAGGGGGCCGAGTGTCCGATTTTATGAACGTAGAATGAGAGTTTATGAAGTAACTAATGGATCATGTAACAAATTATCTTCACATGGCGTGTTCGAGTCCAATAAATATCCAGTCTTTTCCAATTTTATCTTTTACTAGCGGTGTCCGCACGGCGTTGCCCTGCCCGGACTGAATTTTAAAAACGTCGCCTACGGCGCTGTCTTTGCTAAGAGTATTAAAAAAAATCGCCTGCGGCATAAAGCCTGCAGTGTTTGAAAAACATCGTGTGTCTATTTGTCAAAAAAAAAAAAAAAAACATTAGACATTGTCAACGCTTGAAAAAGTAATATAACATGTAGAAGGATCAATTAAGAAAACTTAGGAACAATTCCATCAGTAGGGTCAGATTTGTCACCAGAGGGTAATTAAAACTCAAATTGTAGCACGGCGTCATTTGTTGCGTTACTTTTCATCTGGAATGAGTCTTGGTGATGATCTTAGACTGATTGCAAGAATAAAATTGCAATATCATATTAATTTTATTTTCCAGCCATGGTGGACTGTTGTCTCGCTAACCGAAAGATAAGTTTCATAATGAAATGAAGCTTCACTAGTGGTACCATAGAGATGAAATCGTAGGTGATAATATTTATAGTTAAATGATACTGTATACCATACCTAAAAAACGTATGCACAATTTTGTTAGTATTCTTTATCGCCGGTTTATCACCAACCCCTAATTTAAAAAGTCAAATTGTAGCGTGTCATCATTCGCCACGTTATTTGAAGTCTAGAATAAACTATACGTCCGTAAACTTTTCGAGGCGATATTTATTTGTGAATGCTATTGCTAAATCAAGGAAATCGTAAAATCGGGGAGACGGAACTTTTATCAAGTTCAATCTCGAATTTAAAAATTACTGCTAATATGAGAAAAACTTTCAATTGAAAATATGCTTTATTATTGTTTTATCTTTATTAAACTGAACTATTTTGAAAAATAAGTTTTATATTGAAATTAAGCCAACACTATTCACCCGTTGAGGAAACTGCTAATTATTATTTTTGGGGCAAGGTAAGCCTTAAGAAATCGAACTAAAAAGCTTATAACTGGCGTTCTTATTGACTTAGAAACTTCGAACAAATTCCACCTTGTACAAAAGAATCTGCGCTTTCGATCGATATATTATATTAATATGCGCAAGGTTTTTATCACCCCCATATTGGGGAATTTATGGAGAAATTTGCGTAAAATTGGAATAAAAAAAGAACTACTTGTCGGATTTTTTTTCTAACGGGTCTATGATTCGTCCTCTTGTATCACTTTAGCTATTGATGAAAACCGCATTTAAATCCGTTGCGTAGTTTAAAATATCTCAGCGCACAGACACGGGAAGCGACTTTCTTTTATACTCTTTTGAGATTCACCACACTAACAAACACTTGCACAAACTGTTGATACACTCATATATACAAATTCCATTTAATTTTCCACATAATAAATTGTCATATAATTTTATGGGAAAAATAAAAATATGTGGCCAACGTTGCCACAAATCATATCAAAAGTATTTAAAGTGATATGTTGAAGGTAAAGATTGACATTAGTGATCATAATTCTCCGGAGTTTTTTGAGAAAGATAATGGAATTAGCTGCACATTAAGATATTAAAATAAAAAGACAATATATGAAAGCAAAGTTTTTGTGTGACGCTTCATTGCACATGACGCAAGATTCCAAGCTTGAAGCACGATTCTAAGCTGGGCAAGATTCCAAGCTTGAAGCTAAATTCTAAGCTAGCATTGATAATGGCTTGAAAGCAGCACTGATTTTGTTAAAATATCCATGTTCTTATCATCAATCTTTGTTTTGCTTTGATATTTTGTGTTTGATACTTTTTTTACACCGTTTTTGGGAAGGCTGGGTAATAAAAAAAAGAAGATTGTTGCGGAATGTACAATGTGCGGCAAATCAAACAGTGCAGTTTTGGAAGTCTAAAAAAGGTGACGCAACTTACAGAAATGAGGTTTATTTTATTTTATTCAGTACATCATGATGTTTTACACATTAAGTTTTAAAAATGATATGAGAAAGATGATGGCCGCCAGCAGCGATACATTGATGAAGGCGATTTGTGAAGTTTTCGGCCGCATTTCGATTGGTATAGCGGCGATTTCCTGCCTCTTGTGGGGCTACCTGAAGCAAAAGGTTTTCCAAAATCGGCCTCACACCGTGGAGGAACTCAAAGAGCGAATTCGGGAGGAAAACGCCGCTATACCAATCGAAATGTGTCAATAATGCGGCCGAAAACTTCAGAAACCGAATTCAATTTTTAAAGCTTTTTCCTAAACTCCGCGAATTTTTCTTATTTTATTTTTTTTGATTATTGACTGGCAAAATGTCCGATTTTTGAAAGATTTCAGAAACCAAGGATAAAATCTGATCACCCAAAGTCTGAAAAGGCTCTAAACTTGTGCTCAGAAAAAATTCAAAATTATTTTTTTGAAAGCAGTAAAAATAAACATAGATTTTGCCAACCAGCCTCAAAAAATGTTTTAAGCATGCTGAGTTTTTGATCCTAGTCAATAAAAATATTTAAATGCTTTTGACGAAGTAAATTATTCTTCCATTTTTAATAATAGCCCTATATATTAGGATGAAGAATAACTTTCATAGCAGATGTGCTATCTTTTCGCGAAATTTGCCGCAAATGTCCCGCGAATTTCGCGCTCTTTTTTCCGCGACAAACTTGCAACTCTAGCCATCATCTTTCGGATATCATTTTTAAAATTTAATGTACAAAACGGCACGATGTACTGAATAAAATAAAATAAACCTCATTTCTGCAAGTTGCATCATTTTTTTTTTTAATAGACTTCAGGGCTCCCACCGCCTTAACACAATTTGTAGCAGCTTTCGGAGCAGGTAAAATGTCCGTTCTGTATCAGTTTGGAGCAGAAGAATTTAACTTTTGTATCAGTTTGGAGCAGGAGAAATGGACTTTTGTATCAGTCTGGCAGCCGAAAATATCAACTTTGTACCATTTTTGGAGGACTTTTCTTTTTTTTTAAATATTAAACGGCTGTTTTAAAGCAATGTTATTTTCATACATCAAGGGTAAGAGCAGTTTCAAGTCTTCAAAATGATAGGAAATGTAAACGTCAGATATCCTTCAAAAACTGGATTAGATTATTTCAAACACTGGATTATTTTTATATTTCTTAAGAAAATTTTCAAAACCTATTCAAAAAGTAAGATTAATTAAGATTATAACCCTTATAAAGGTTTTTCAATACTTTTCTCAAGAAACGGATTATTTAAAAAAAAATGTTTTCTTCTTCTAATAGTTAAGAGCAGCTGGAAGAAAGCTTAAAATTTTCTTCTTTTAAAAAATCATTGCATTCTCTCTTTTTTGTTTAACACGTTGAGTGCCACGTCAGTCACCGGTGACTGACACCGACCTTTCCGTTCAGGCCGCGTCAGTCACCGGTGACTGACAGTATAAAATATGATAATAGAGGTAAAAATTCAACATTTTTTCAGAACACTTTAATGGACTTTATTGAAACAAGGTACTACGATACCTGTGCACGCGGCCTGACGGGGAAGTCGCTATAAAACCGCGTGGCACTCAACGTGTTAATAGCTAAAACACTATTCTTTCAAGAAAATAAGCAAACACTAACTAATATGAAAGGTTCAACTATTTTAAACTATTTATCATTAATTAAAATTTGTTTTTTAAAATGGTACTTATTTAAGTATAACCATTGTGATTATAGTAACAGTAAAATTTTGAATGAATTAAATATAATTTCATATTTTATCAAAAAAATATATTTGAAGTCGATCCTATTTTCTACCTGCAGTCGTTATTTTTCTGATTAAGAAATATTCCTTTAAATTTCAATCTTAAATACTCACTTAGATGCTCTGGAAGTAATTAATAAAACTAAAAGTAAATAGCCGAGTTTCATAATTTTGCAGCAAGAAAATTCAAGAATCAAATTCTATTTTTGAGTTCTATAATAGAAAGGCACAATGTATTTTTTATTATCTGTTGATAATTTAATATCTAATGATTTTTTCCCCAACAATTTATCTTTACATCTTTGAAAAATTGTGTAATAATTACAATTAAATTTTAAGAGTCCTAGGGTTACAGCAATTGGATGCCGAAAGAAACTAAATTGAATTAAAAGAAAAAGGAAGGAACGGTAATTTCATAATTTTCAAATCTAGTTTAAAAATTGAAACTTTAAAAAGAGCATTTTTATGAGGTCGTTTATCCACAACAAAATTTCAATTTCCTCTAATAATATTGCTTAACATATTTGCCAAAGATCATCAATTCATTAAGATATACGTACATGCTTTTTTAATGATTTTCTAACTTAGCTGTATTTTTTTTACTTATTTTGTTCTTTATATTTATGTTTTTTAATTGCTGGTGGTTATATGATATAGATTACAGAACTTAAAGAGTAATGAGAAAAGAAAAAAAAGCTGCAATTCAATGTTTAATTTCACAACGTTTGAAAGTTTACGTCCAAACACTTTTGGGAACAAATATATATTTTCAAACAAATATATATTTTTTATTTAAAATAAAAATACATTTTATTTATTTACTTTGAGAAGAATCATTATAAACAGTTAAAATGAAAAAAATCCGATTTTTGTAGCGGATGCAAAAAGATTGTAGAACGTGTGCGCTCCTTTGCTTACACGTGGAAAGTAAGCTTAAGGAATTTTAAAGAATTGTTATAATGGAGCAGCAATCCTTTTAACATCTGTTCTATTATTGATTTTTCACATTGATTAGTATTTCCTAAACATTAGGAAACACAAAGAGCACTGAGGAAAAACGCTAAGTTTTTTTTCTCCATGTTCCATGAAATTGTAAACCTTTTTATCTATTCCAAGAAAAACTTACTAAATAAAATGTTCAACAGAAATAGTGATAAGAGGAATGATTTTCTCTATAATAATACAAAATATTAGAAATCGTCTCACTGTTTCTTCTACAAACATGGGATACCATCACTCATTCTGCTCAATTTTCTTATCCAAATTTGATGTTCTTAAGAGAGAGTAGAGCTAATATTCATTAATAAACTGCTTCAAAGGTAAAAAACTAGTTGACTAAACAAAAAAAATGTAACGAATGATGTTGATTTTAAGGTTAAAAAAAATAATATCCAAAATTGTTTCGATTTTTTTTCCCGAAAATCGCGATTTGGCGCAAATTTGCTGAAAAAACGCATTTTGTAGCAGAAAAATCATTTTGGCGCAGTTTTGCGCAATTGACCCTGAGACTTTCAAAACTGCACTATTTGATTTGCTGCACCCTGTATATTGAGATGCAACTCTAGGAGCTGTAAACCGTTTATTTATTTTTTTGAGCATTTCCAAACTTTTAGTTTACAGAAACCATAGCCCTTCCTTATCTTAGACGTTTACCTGGCAAAAAGTACATGATTGGAGACAACTTATCTAGCCACTTGTCCTTTGATCTCATTAAAAAATGTGCAGAAAATGATGTCCACTTTATATTTTTACCGCACCTCACTCAACCATTAGACGTGGCATTCTTTCGCCCTCTCAAAATGGCATGGCGTTCAATCCTTCTAGATTGGAAAAAAGGACCCGGCAAGAATGAAGCTACCATTCAAAAGAGCAAGTTTCCTAGTTTGCTAAAGAAACTGTGTGAATCATGCAAATCGGAAAATGTAATTTCTGGCTTTAGAAAATGTGGTATTGTGCCCCTAAATCGGAAGGAAGTACTAAAGATGCTACCTTCCTCAGATTTGTCTATTGAATCAACCCAATCCTCAAGAGCCACAACACCAGCACTATCTCCTGTTGCTGCTATCGATGCTTCCTTCAAGGAACTATTAACAGCTCTAAGACACACAGAAACAGTTCCAGCTCGAAAAAAGCGAGTGAAAGTAGATGTTGGTCCAGGAAAAAGTGTTTCTGTGGCAGATTTTCCACCGGATCCAGATCAGGCTGGACCTAGCACATCTGTTGCTGGTACAAGCACTGACAATGATAATTCCACAGGTACCAGAAAACAAAGTGTAAGTGCCAGGAAAAAGAAAAATAAAAAACTCGATTCAGAATCATCACCAGAAGATTCGGACTATTCTGTGCAAGATAGTGACTCAGATCTCACATTATCCGATTCTTCTGCAAATGCCGAACTTTCAAAAGAACTTGACAGATTAATCCAACCTGACGATTTTGTAATCGTGAAGGTATATGGAAAAACTAAAAATGTATTTAGAATGTATGTCTCCAAAGTCACTGACTTTCAAGATGACGGTTATGTTGGACTGTTTTGCAAGAAAACCCTCAGCAGTAATATGTTTTCCTTGACTGATGAAGAATCATTTTTCTCCAAGGATGATGTAATTAAAAAATTGATGCCAGTTGTTCAAACCTCAAAGTCTGCTTCTCGCTGGAAAGACAAAATCTGTTTTCAGGATGACTTAAGTGCCTTCATAATTTATTAGACTAAACTTTGTATTCTCACTTTTGTTCTTTTTGTTTTTGGGTATCGGTTACGATATATTGTAATTAAATTTTTTGCTCTGATTACCACTCGTTTGTGTTTCTATCCATCCCTTAACAATACTTACTGTTTCTATTGCCCCAACAAACTCTGAAATAGAAACAGACGTGAAAAACAATGCCTGTTTCTATTGACCCCGCTCAATGGGGTGTATAGAAACAGCATGTTTTCAATTTTTTTAAATTTTACCTTGCCATAAAAAGAAAATATGAAGCTGCAGGCTTGTAGAGGACGGGAAGACCCATAAACCGAGGTAGGTCTCAATTCAATATCTCTTATAGTACTTTTGATATTTAAACTTGAAGTTCAAAACTGTTGCTATTCACCCCATTCTACGGTACTAATTATAGTACAACTGTATTTAGGAATCAATGTAACTAATAAATATAATTAGTAACAAATTGGTGAAAAATGAAAGTTTTGAAACGGTCAAAATTACCGCTTCGGCGGTTCTAGCATTTATTATACACATTGCCTGTAAATAATTAATCTTTAAAACCATGTTTATAAGTAAATCTTGCAATCTGAAAGCTATCCATTAAAAGAAACTAAACGGTTGAAACACTAAAAAGATCATAAATTGGATCTCTCCTGGTGAAATCAAAACACAGTAAAAGAGAGAGAGAAAAAAGAAATGAACATTGTCATGGTAAATGAAGTTCATTATCTGAGCAAATTTGTCTGCTATTCAAATGTACTAAATTATGTAGAAAGAAAAAGAGTGCATTTTACTCTTTTTCTTTCTATAGAAACGGGATTTTTTAAAATTTTGAACATAAAAAATATGCATTTCTGCATGATTATTTTAACTGCTAAGCAACACTCCTCGCAGAAAGATGAAAGTTTTTTCATAGATTATTTGAATTGTTTCATTGCTGAATAATAAGTTTAATTTTTACTTCCTCGTAAGAAGTACATGAAGTCTTGCAATAGCAAAATATTTTGCACTCAAATTTCAGCCTAAATTAACATTTCAATCATAAATTAATCAGTTTGCACAGTTTTTCTCCCTATGTCCATACGTATGTACATAGTACATTTTCATGTGCGTATGGACCATTGAAATATGGCTTTTGCCCATCCCCGAGTCCGTTTCTCCAAGTTTTGTCGTGCCGTATGTTTGTTCGTACCTCACATAACTCAAAAAGTTAGTCATAGAAAAAAATTTTGTATGAAGAACCTGTACACGGTCTAGTTGTGCACCTCTTCGTTTTATGAGATTTTGAGAGAATTGCATGCAAATTTCTAGTCTTTTCCCACACAAAGATATTCAGCAAAAGGCATTAATTGTTCAAACCAACACCATAGTTAAGTGATTAGCCCTCATTTCGCGATCGCGACACCTAGAGAATACGTCACCAAATGAAGTCAAATCCGGTGTCAGTTTGGCGATTGATGCGATATTTGGCGACTTTCCTGTAGAGCTCCCCTGTCAAAGCATTTACAAGAATTAGGATCTTGTAAAATTGTCTTTCCTCCATTGGTTCTCAGCAAACTAGGGGGTTTAAGTATTTATAATGCTCTTCACGCCTCACCCCAAGGAGTGCTTACGTTGTTCCCCCCTATTGCAGATGCCCTTCAGTTACAGTTGTGTTTTAATTTCAAAGTTCTCAGGCAAATAAACATAACAAATTCCTTTAATCCTGAATATATTATTCTCTACATTTACTATACTATACAGGTGTAGGGGAATAAAAGTGAACTAAAACTGTATTTAAGAAACAATGAAACGATGAACAATATTACATTTAATGTGCGTATATGATATAGGCACCCATTCTTTTTTAACCGTCCTTCTAAAAAAATTGTATTATATTTAGTGTAGTACAAGAAGTCATGTGGTGCACACATCAGCTTGTTTAATGTTTGTGCTATAATTTTCATGCTAATGATTATACACTGAAACCACTTTTTTTTAGCTTAAACGGTTTACTAAATAAAAGTTTGCATATGTTCTTTTTCTTCTTTTTTTTTTTTTTTCAAATTTATTTTTTAAAAAAGTTGCAAACAAATAGCATAAATATTTTATTCATATAAATCTTATTAAATAAAATTACTGCAAAAATATTACAAACAGTTTGGGCTGTATACAAATAAATTTCCTATGTAAACTGATTTCTCAAATTTTATGTATGAGTCATGTTCAAGATATTCATACATATCCTACTGTCTCACAGTGAAAAAAGTGATTACACCCTAAATATCTAAATTTAAACTGACTGCAAATATAACATTTCTTGGAGAACAAAACTTCTAATACAAAAAAAAAAAAGAAGCATTTTTATATTTTTACCGCCAAGATAGACTTTTGTAACTAGTAGATGATAAAAATAACTCCACCTCTTCTGTAATTCTGTAACATTTTTTACTTTGTTTTTCAATATAAAAGAAAAAAAAAATGAAAAGGTTCTCCTTTTAAATTCCTGTGATTATTTCGGCAAAAAACATTTTTATTTTGAAGAATTTCTACAAAACATTTTATCTCTCATATTTTGTCAAGTCCGTTACCAAGATACAGCTTCATGAAAAAAGGGTTAAAAATTTCACCAACAGTTGAAGTTAAAAACTAACAGTGTAGTGGTGTAAACAATTTCCTATAAGATGAGTATTTTTATTCAATGTCAAGTCTGTTACCTAGATTTTTTACGTTAAAAATATAAATTCAGTGCTTTCTTTTGCTTGAATATTATTTGCTAGTTATTTTTTTAAATATTTTGCTTTGTTTCTTAACAATATTAATTAGCATGTAGATTGTGGAAGACATGTCTCTGTTAATGTCAAGTCCATTACCATGCAATTGGTTTGATACAAAAGGCAGTACTTTTGCGGTTGCGGTGCCACCAGCCCCGAGTGAAAGCAATTCTAAGGCCTCGGCTAACAGGTAGGGATCTGGTGGAGATAAGTACCTTTGCGATAAAAATATGTAAATGATATTTTTTTGTATTAGAAATCTATTGTGTAGTTCTCCTTAAATAAATGTAATATTTTAGTCAGTTGAAATTAACATATTCTGAGTATCCTCACTTTCTCCACTCTGGGACAGTATATGTACTTTTATTTTGAAAAGCACTCTAGACAGTGTAATCTCTTTCTCTCTCTCTCATGGAACTGTACACCAAAGGGGCTATAAAAGAAAAATTTATTTCAATGCATCACTTAAAAGAAATTTTAATAAACTAAATACCTAAAAAAAATTAAATACATAATTCTTAGTAAGTGTACTAATAAAGGTTACAATTTATGAGAAAAAAAGTTCATTTTTTGTTGCCTAATGACAAACCACAGCAATTTATTATTGAGCTCCATAAACTAGCAGAAATGTATTCAAGCTACTTCGTCTACTAGCAGGATTAAAGATATTAGAAAGGAAGTTTAATAAACAAAAATTAGCCAAAAAAAAAACTAGCACATTAAAACCTTATCTCCTTCAGTTTTTTTCCTCAGTTATGAGTGTAAACTACAAATTTTTAGCATTATAAATCAATATGAATTTAACCTATCAATAATTCATTATTTAAAAGCTTTTAGTGTAAGACTACAAAATTTATTAAATTTTCTTACTCACCACTACTTATGCAATTTTGTAGGTGAGTGATTAATTTTTTAGAATATGTGCATAAAAAGTTCTTAAAAGTCTTTAAAATGATTTAATATTGACAATGAGCATTGAGTATGAACACTTCTAAACAATATGTACAAAACATTAGATATAGGTAAAATGTCGCATTTACTATAAAAAATAAAAGCACTCATACTAATAGACCATGTTATATTAATGGGAGAAAAAGAATTTTAAATGAATGAATAATCTGCAAATTTTCATGCCATTCAAAAACTTACTTTGCTGCAATAAGGACACTCCCCAAATAGCTTATTAAAACTAGTTCTCACATCTGGAAGCATTCGGATGTACTGCAGACAGGAAAAAAAATTACATCAAAATTAACTTAGCTTTCTGCTTAAATTCACTAATGCAAAAAGAAAAAAAAACTTACTTCATATAAACAAGAATGATGAAACATTTGGTTGCATGAAAAATTATCACAATTCATTGTAGGAACAGAATCACCCAAATGGTACGAGTAACAAATTCCACATTCCATGCAAAATTCCTGAAAGTACAAGCGAGAATAATGACAATTCAGAGCACTAAAATAAAAGAATTGAAGTATGTAAAGCAAGTAAACTAAGGAACGTATCCATCATTTATTGTAAAATTATGTAGATAAAATTTCCATTATGGTTTTGTACTCTCAACATATCCTGATCCATACAAAATTCCTGTCATTTTTGACAATATGCGCTAATATAGATGCGCTAATATATATAAAATTCCTGTCATTTTGACAAGAATTTTATATATATTAGCGCATTGGTAGTCAGAAAACCACATGCACATGCACACACATACATAGAAATAAAATTTTTAAAAAAGTAGACAACTTTATTAACCGAACAATAACTAAAATACGTGTGATGTAGCAATACACAAAGTTTCATCCATTTTATACTTATTGTATACTTGTATACATATATCAGTCCTTGTCAAGTGCCGATATTCAGTACAGCTCCTTCAGCAGAAAAAATAAAGCTGAAAAAGTTGTTTTTAAGTTTCCATTTGTAAAGGGTAGTGGGATAAGTTAGTGAACAATAAAATTGATGAATAACCCTTTGCTCTCCTCCTAACCCTTTGCACTCGTAAATACGAAGTATTACATATTATTGCTTCTATAAGGTGATAAATGAGTGCAAAGGATTAAAACTTATTTAGTATTTTCTAGTTTTATAAATGTATCATAAAGGGCAGTCATACAATGTATGGAGCTAATTGAAAATGCGTTGATAAACTTTTTAAAGGGAAAAAGAAGGATCAGGTTGTATTATGGGGAGGGGGTATTAACCTAAAAAATAAAGACCCGTTTTATATGAAACATCATTTTATTGAATAAACTCTTAAATTCTAATCAAATGTTACAAATCAATATAGTAGCAAGGGAATTACAAGGCTTTTTTTCAAACTTTTTTTGTTTTTAAGGGGGTTGTAACATTCAAAAGATTGAGAAATGAGGTTTAAGCCATGTTAACGTCCAACGATTAATATGATGATAATTCTTCAGACATAATTGCATTAGTATTATAATTTATTCCCATTTTATTTAATGAACTCCTTTCAAATTAAATATGACTGTATAATGCTAATTTTTTTATTCTATCCCATCTGTTTTGTCCTAATTTTTAAATTTCAAATGCAAATTCCATTAAATTATACACAAAATTTGTTTTTGAAAATTTAAAACTAAGACAGAATACCATTAATAAATAATAATCATAGAAAACTCTTTCCAACAAGTTGAAAGCCCAACTACAAAGTGAAAAAAGTAGAGTAAATTTAATAACGACTACAGTATGATTATACAGTTGCCGATAAATAGTACAAACTGGTCCAAACATATAAATTATAATGAATTAAAGCTGTTTGAGTGTACAATAAAAATTGAACATTCTATGAAGCTATTAAAAACTTAATATGCAACACCTCAGAAACTTACTTCCTTAGTAGCTGTTTCTGGAGAAGGAAATTCAATTTCTAACACTTGTTTTAGATTATATAATAAAGAATTAAATTCACTCCTACAAAAAAAAAAAAGTATACACATGTTGAAACAGCCATTTTATTAGTCCACTTAATTTTTGCTTGAATGGAAATGGATAAGAGAAATTTCTAACTATCTAGTATTATTAACAACAATTATTGAAAAATATTTTGAAAAATTTATTTATCAGTTTCAATCGAATGCCTATATATGTATATATAGACATTATATTGACCACTCCACAACCAAGAAAAAAGTTTTAGTTGCGGCACTCAAAATAGTGAATGCAAAAACATAAATTATATTAATGTTTCAAAATAAAAGACATAGCTTTCAGCATATATCCAATTCGGAGAGAGTACAAAAAGAAACTAACTATTAAAACCAAAACCAATAGAAATAACAGCAATATCAAAAGAAAGTAACTATTTAAGAATACATCATAAACATGAAAATCAAAGTCTCAACAGGACGATACTAGAAAGATTATATTACATTTAAATCTAAAGTTTCTTTAAGAAAATTAAAATTCTCTTTTAAAGATATAGCCAACATTCGGTAGTTTGAAAGCCTCTGCAAGAAATTTCCCTAAATTTAGAAGTATAATAAGACTTTTGCAGAAGGGTAAAAACCCTATTTGTATCATGTTTGTAAGAGGCAATTTGAGTGTATAAATGTGTGTGCACATGATATATATTATATATACACATATATTATTACATAAAACAGCAGAAAATTTTTACTTACCACAAGTGTATATTGGAATTGAACTTTTCTCTTACAGGCTCAACAACTTCCAAATGAAAAAGAAAGGGGAAAAAAGCATATAATTAACTACTTATTACACATAATACAGCAAATAATTCATAAAAATATGAACCAACTATATCATGCATTTTATTATAATGCAATAATTTTTATATTACTATCACTACTCTGCGACGATACAAAAACTTCGCAACAGTAAGCAACGTGTGAAAGATGACTGGTAGAACTAGAATCAACTGCATCAGGGTTACCAAAAAATTTTCACAATAGACAAAAATCATCAAGTGAGAAATCTTGTCGTTTTGAAACATTGAACTCTCATAAAAAAATCCATCAATAAACCCCTTATTGATGTCGTCTTTTATAGATTATTAGATTAACTTTTCACAAATCCATAATGAAGTAATAATTTCAAATTAAACTTTTTTCTACAGCAAGCTCTTGAGGAACAAAGCAATGTTGTTATATAGTAGTTAGCGGAAGGATTTCAGCTCTACCGTTTTAGGAAACAAAATCTATGTCAACAAAGTTCTCATATTAAGAAGGAAAATATCCTTGGATACTCTATGCTGTTAGAATGGTAGCAAAAAGAGAACTTTTACTGGTACAACAGTTGTACCAGCCTAGGGAAAAAGTTTTAAAAAATAATGATTAAATAAAGTCTATAGTAGAACATAATAGGTGACAGCGCCAGTTGCATCAAGTTCCATCCCAGTTTTTTGTGAATGGGATTTGTAAAAATTAAATTAAAAATCAATAATTGGTTTATTTGAGTCTGGCGTTGATGAATAGTTTTGAAAATATCTTAGTCCTACTTAACTATAAAAATATGAATATTTAATAGGTCAAAACTTCACTACTGTCCTTACAAGTTTGGAGGAAGACACTTATGGGGAGTTTTACGGTATTATTGTAAAAAGGGCATTTTGAAGCTTTTACCACTTTTTTCCCGAGTTCTAGTGGGTAGGGAGGTTTTTCTTCTTGCAGAATATGGAAAATCCTCTGGAGGCCCCAGACAAATGGGCTAATGTTTCAACAAGATGTAACAAGCATTGGTCAATGAGAAATACATTCATGCCATGCACTTTAGCCACTTCTCCTCCCCTCTCTTTGTCCATCTATTTTTCACCTTAATCACATGCTAAGTTTTAGTCTACAATTAATGCCTATCATTATAATAACAATAATTATTTTTTGCATTATTCTGCCTCATAGCTCATATGAGTTACCCTTTTTTCAATTTCTTAGTAGGAAGAAATATTCACCCTAGTCTAGCCTCCCTGAAAGATCTATCTAGCAGGGCACAAGCAAGCCCTATCTCCCGCTGATTATGTCCCTTATTCAATGTGCACACAGATTTTATATGCATTTTATTCTATTATTTAAACCAAAAAATAAAATACAGGAAGATTATGTCTCTGATACGATAAAGATGTAATTATATTCATGCATTTCTGTGCCAATGAACCCAATGCAGTTCTAAATGTAACTGAACAACAAATTTGAATAAAATTTTACATACTTAGAACAATATTTGGAAGCAGGAGCAACATGTAGATTTTTTCTAAAAATATTTCCCAATCCTTAAGTTAAAAAAAGGGGAGAAAAAAAAGAAAGAAAAAAAAATGCACAAAAATTAAGATGACATGCATGAATACTCTCAATTTACCTAAATATCATAACAGCATGGATTGTGGATTGTTGACAGAATGCAAATACGACACATGTGAAAAAGAATTATGTCTGTGTTTTGCCACGCACAAAAAAAAAAAAAAAAAGATCAGCTTTTTTAAAAATTATATATATATATAAACCATTAGAGCTTTTACCACAAAGGATTACTTAAATTATAGACATCAGGATTTTTTTAAATGGTCAATTTTTGATGACATACTACTAATATTTCTGGAAGTATCAATAGTACAGTTTACTTTTAGCAGTCTTACATTACTACACTTAAAAAAATTAAAGATACAAACTATAAGTAAGCAAACAAATAAATAATAATAATAAAAACACTAAAAACTTCTCAGTTATTATTATTGTTTTATTAAAACAATAATAAAAAGCTAGGTTTTTTAAATTAGCACACAAACATTAAATCACTGAAGATAAAACAGTCATACACACATGCATACTACACACACCAGGAAAAACTCACTTCTGTCAGGACCAAGGTAATTACAAGTAGGTATAGCTGTAGGCCTTGATGGGTCAACAAATAATAATAATGACACTCCAGATGCTAGAAAATATTTTTAAGCTACATGTAAGGATAAAATAAATAATTTAAAAGAAAAATATTATAAACAATATAATTTTTACTGATGGGTTATTCCATGCCAATTCAACAACACAAAAACAATTTTGATCCTTACCATCTTAAAATTTCTTGAAATTTGACACAAGTGTACTATTGATACAAATTAGAAAAAATATGGAATTTTACCTGGATATGTAAACTGGTTCTTTACACATGAAATAGGTCTTATTTTAGATAATTTTTTTTGTTCTTTCCAATAATATGCTACACTATATAGTTTTAAAATATTTTTTCAAAATCTAATTAAAAATTTAAGTTCAATTTTTCGCAATGTACGTAATTAAAATTTTTCTAATTAATTCTGTGATGTATGAGCACTTAGTATTGTCCTATGCCACGGGTTATAAATAAAATTTGGGAAGGTTATGGCCTCATTGTTAAAAAAAAAAATAAAAAAACAGTAGTTCCATGTCTAACAATTTAACTCCATATTCAGGTTAAATAATACCCAACTCTAATATTCACGTTTTCATGAGAGTAAGAATGAGCATGAATGTAAAAAATTCCTCAATCTCTGAAGTAAAACAAACCATTAAGTAATGATCTGTTTGACATTTCAAATTCGAGAGAGCTTGATTTGTGTGCCACACATTACTTCCACACATTAATATTTCAAAAACTAGCTTTTTTCTGAATTCGATCCTTAATTATACATACATAGACACACATACAAATATATAAAATATTTAACTGAATTCCATTATTAGTGTTATCGTTATTCTGCAGCTAAAAATAAAATAGTATTTTTTATCAAACATTACTTCAAAGGAAAATATTACATAGGTTTTCCAGCTGAAATGCATATTGTTAAAGTTGACACACTATGTTAATACACACTGTTATTACTTATAAAATGAATGCATCAAACATTTGCTTCAAGGCTATGGTGGACTCTTTTTCAGTTGAAATGTTCAGTACAGATTCAATTACGGCATGTGATTTGAACATTTTACACTGATGCAGAAGCTCTTTCATCATTGGTTTACAAAACATATCTGCTGTATTTATTTAGCAGTTTTTGCTAAATATTAATTTCGATCATATTTCAGCATAAAGAATATTAAACTCTCACCCCTTGCTCACAACTTTTTTTTTTTTTTTGGTAAAATTTGTAGCAACAAAATTTAGCATTTTACTGCACACAGAATATATCTATCTATCTATATATATATATGAAAGGTTTCTTATTTTTCTGAGAACTCACCTTCCAAATAATCAATATTGCAAATCTTAATCAAAGAAACTTATTAGAAAACAGTAATAATGATAAATATGAGGCAATAGAAGCGTTGTCACAAAATCAAGACGTTAACTGCTATATTTAATGAAAGCTATGGGATAATGAAACTCTCAAAGCAGAATGTGCTAAGAAGTGCAATGTATAACTCAAAATATACAGTTTTGCCACAGGACTGAATCACAGAATTACTTGGAGAAGATGGAAGCATTTTTGAGAAAAAAAAAATATTTCCTCCTTTTTTGAGAACATTTCTGGAGATGAATATATAGAGCTGGCATGGGAATTAAGACATGACTAATTTAACATTATTTATGTGCTGATGCTGACCATACTCATATTACACACATGTATATCCTGCAAAATATTTTCAATCAGCTGTGGGTTTATTATAAACATTTTTAATGATTTGAAGGTCAATTCCAGAACAGTGCAAAAATTGTTACTGAGTAAGAAAAATTCAAAAACTGAAATAGATTCTTTTGCCAAATACATTCATTGGTTGGTTGGAATATGGAAATTGTGTTATTGATTTATAACACATTAATGGTAAGTTTATAGAATTAATTATTACTATACACCCTATAGATTATTAACAACCTTACAGCTATATGAATAAAGCAGAGAGTTTGTGTGCATGTGTCTGTCGGTCGCCTCCTGGTGAGAAGAAAAGGACCAGAAGTATGAAATTTAGGTTACAGGTATCTTGGTTCAGGTCCTGATGCACCTTGAAAAGTTTTTAAACAATTATGTACTATTTGCATCTATTCGGCAAAAAAAAAAAAAAGCCATTTTGTCGTCAAAAAGCCAATTTATTCTAGCATAAAGCTCATGAAAATTCTTTTTGAATTAAACCGCAACATAATACTTTCTCGCCAAGAGGTCATACCTTTTCTATCGTACTGTTAATTCTTTCTTGTGTTTTGTAACCTTCCAAAAACTGCACCCTTCTTAATAAAATTTTTCTGACTTTATTCTATACGAGATTTACACTGTAGGATCATGGTGCATTTGTGCTATAGTACACACGGTGCTTTTCGTAGTGATTTATCAGTTTGACTGCATTTTATATTCAAATGGAATAAATTCATGATTTTTACGTTATTTTTTAACTGAAAAATGTCCAATGCCTGCTTTGGAAACTTTTGTGCTGTTAAACGTTTTACTTCCACACACGACTTTTACTCTAATGGGGCTTACTTGGACTGAATTTAATATATATCTTTTCCTTCAAACTGTATTTTATGTGTCAGTGCTGGCTTAACACTTGTTTATGTAAACTTACATCTTTATTTACCTTTCTAAATGGTGCTTTTATTTCATTTATGCTTTTCTGTTGGCTTAATATTTATTTCTCTGATTAAAGCCCCATTTTATTTGTTTAGGATATATTGTTAATATTTTAATGGAGATTTTTAGAGACTGTTACTAAACGTGTTGTAAGAAGGCTTTTAGGAGATATTGTCCTTATCATCTGACAGGGATCTTGAGATGAACAGTAGACAATATTTAAAAACTGTTGCATGTACTGTTCCTTCTCAAAAAGTGCGCCTGGCTCGGTTGCATGGTTCCACTTTAAAATGGGATGATGCGTTCAGTGGATGGGCACTTAATCTTAAGCGTGCACTTCCTATCAGTTTTTTCCTCCCTCGATGTTGCTTTCAATTTCCAACTGGTGCCGTTTTGTTTGATGCGAGTCAAAATGTTATTTTATTCCTCATACCGTTTGTTCAAGTAAAAATGAAAACTTTTAGGAATGTTTTTATACAATGTTATATAAGTTTGCGATCAAAAAACAGAATTTTAACTCTCAGTGGCGCAACGAAAAAAGTTTTACCAGGGATATGGATCAGGGAGTTTCTCTGCTTCATGCTCCAAATAATTTTAATAGATTATCTTTTTTATCATTTTTTTTTTTTTTTGAAAAGTTAATTTGTTCTTTTTATGTGATAAAAAATTAAAAGTAAAAAAAAATTGGAGCAGTGGAGCACAACAAATTTCTTTTCACAGGCTATGCACCAGTTTCGAGCAAAACCTTGTTGCTCCACTGAAATTTCTCTTTTAGGGGAGGGGGAGGCGAACGGAAAAAAAAAAACGTAATTTTCTGAGTAATAATATGCAACTTTGATTTTAATTCCTTAAGAAAACTGAATTCTTAAGGAATTAAAATCCCCCCTTGCCTACACTATTTAATGCTTTCTTGATTAAAATAACTTTGTTTTTCCCATGGTGCTTACATCTCTCTTGATCAGGGACAGGATTGCCCACAGGAAGGGAGGGGGGGGGGGGGTGTCATGGTGCAAGTTGCACCATTAGAAATTTTGAGGAAAATTTTTTTCCGGCACATTATTTATTTCTTCTATGAACCGATTTCTGATATCCAGCAAATTTTTAAATAACATGGAATCTGATTCTGCTATTGCACAAAAAATCCGGCAATTCGGCATACTAAGTTTGACTATTAAAATTTAGTTTACTAGCATGATTGGAAATGCATCTAAATGAACTTACTAATTTGTATTTGCAAGCTGTGGGCTGTACGGTTTTGGTTTTAAAAATATGTACAGAATTTACAGGCTTCAAAAATTAGAACTGGATATTTGGTATATATTCCTTAGGCAAGGGATATCGGATATATAGTATCCAGAAAAGTAATTCAATTGGGGGGGGGGGGGGGGGCACTGCTGATCAGGGATTTGGAGCACCCCCCCCCCCTTTTTGAGTCACTCTGCTTCGAGTTATATTTGATCCACCAACACTCCAGCTCCGCACTGTGCGTGCTCTAAATAAATTAAACAGATTGTATTATTTATGTCCTTTTTTATCCCCCTTTTTAAAAAAATTATTTTATTATCTGATAAAAAATTAAAACAAAAATCGATCAGTGGAGTGCAATGAACTTCTTTGATCCTGCTCCACTCCAGTTTCCAGCAAAATTTCATTGATCCACTGATCTGCTCCAGGTCTATGCTCTTGAATAAAAAAGAACACTTTTGAAAATTATTTAAAATCATCATTGTCAGGGCAAGAGGGGCAAGGGGCTCGCTGGGCCTTCTTCTGGTTGAGCCACTGACATTCCAGTAACTCATCCAAAAAGTGCCAGTAAAATTTCCGGGGTTTCAGTTAACACCATTCATACGACTATAAATAGTTGAAATTATTTATTAAGAAAATGCATGATGGCAGCATTGCTGAAAAGGTTAATATAATTTTACAATATCCGCTTAGAAAGACTAATAAAAAATAAACTTAAAAAAAAAAAAAAAAACATCCGCACAAACCCACACCCGTACGGCGGAATTAATACTGAAAAAAAAAGAAAGAAAAGAACAAAAAAAAAAACAAAACACTCATTGTAATGTCTCCTATCACCCCTATTTTGACCAAATCAAAGCAGGCCCAATATATGCGTAAATCCAATTATGGTTTTACTTCAGAATAATGGACAGTTGACTTATGAGTTTTGTTTAATAAGAGTATACAATGAGGATTTTTAGAAATTTTTAGTGTTCTAAAGCAGACTTTTAAGGACGTTTTGCCCATCTTCTAAAGAAAATTTTTAACTAAATTTCTCCTTATTTATTTACGGCTGAATCTTGGATATCTGCTACATGATTTCATTTTTTTTTATCTGTGAGGGGATGGTTCAATGTTCGATATAGTCCGTAGTATGTGCAACACCAGTCATGAGAGCTAGAGTTTAGTAAAATGCAAAAAATATATAAAGTTAACTGTTGTGCAACTTGCAAGAAACAGAAATTTGTTTATAGTGGGAGCATGTCGAAAAACTGCAGCAGAATGTTGAACAATTGCAAACTCCAATAATGATAAAGAAAATTACATATCTCAGCTGCATTTTTTTTATATATCAATTTCTCTTGCTCAACTTTAATGTGGAAGGTAAAATTATTGTTATGATTTTACATACTCACATATAGCAATTCTTCGTTTACAATCACTTCTTTTAGGATTTTCAGGTTCTAAAACCCATGTATTTGCATCAATCTCATCAAAATTATCCCAAAACTCTGAGTATCTCATTAAAACTTCTTGGAAAGCAGTAAATATTGTTGACAAAGTATCACTCTGAAAAGTAAATTTTATATAAATGAATAATAATAAATAAATGAAGCACACACACACAGTATAGCACATACATATCACAGTCAGAAAAGATACACTGTAGCAGTTTCCACTCAATAAACTTCCATTTATTGAAGTTTTCTGTTTGATAAAATTTTCTACAGAACCCTGATTTTGAAGGATACTTACATGTTATTTACTCTTCATTTTCAAAACATAACTTTTACCTTATGAAGTTTTTCTAATTTTCTACTTTTAGTAAATTATGTAATTTTTCATTGTTTTTGTTACCAAAGTTTCAAGAAAGTGAACTTAATGGAGGCAATTCATACAGCGTCATAGGTCACGTGATAAAGATGTAAGCGATGTAAACAAAGGAAACTGTAGTATCGATTTACTTCGAGCTTGCTTGTTTAACATTACGTTTTTGTTTGAATATTTTATTGAGTTGTAAAAGATGTCATACTTTTCTCCACCACACCCCTACCTGTTAGCCGAGGCCTTAGGATTGCTTACGCACGGGGAGAGGTAGTGGGGTCTACGGATTTTACATGCACATATCCCCAAGTATACATGGTGGTCTTCAGTGGGCATCGAACGCGCGACCTTCCAGGTGGAAGTCCGACGTGCTAACCACTGGGCTACCACGGCCCTAAAGATGTCATACTGTGTTGCATATGGGTCATCTATTTCAACTGAATGTTACGAATGTTAAGAACTTGAGCTTCATAAGCATTGAAATCTATAAAACAAAAAAATGTCAGAATAAATTACGATAAATAAAATAAACACTAACAAAAACTTACCTTGCATTCGGTAAATCCTAACTATTGCTGTGTACGCTTCTTTCTTTTTCATTTCAGTTTTGACAGTAGCCAATATGTCAAAAAAAAAAAAGCATTGTTTTCTAATGGTTCAAGGAAACAGATTTTAGAAACGAATTTTTCATTAAATAATAATGATCCTTTCTTTACTTTAGTAATCACGCTATTATTTCCAGTTAGTGCCGAAATCTGCTCGGCATATTCCATAATGGTAAAATCCGTTACATACAACAGTGTATCAACAATAGAATTAGCCATGGAGCCTATTAGCCATGGAGCCTTAGCCTAAAGCCTAAATTAATACTAATTAAAACTTCTTTTATGAATTTAAACTAATCAAATTAAAAACTAGGACTAAATAAAGTTCTACGTTATTAAAAGCTAACACTAAATAAAGTTCTACATTATTAAAAACTAGGACTAAATAAAGTTCTACGTTATATAAAATTAACACTAAATAAAACACTATAACTATTGTAATAATTAATAAATTTCTTTTATGATGATTAAATTAAAGGTAAATTACTTAGTTTATAACCAGAAAAAGCATGAAACTAGTCTAATTTAAAGATAGCTGATTTTGCTTCGTGAACTGCATGTAGAACTCAATTAAAAATTTGGTAAACAAATCAGCGATCATCATTATCATGTGACACGATGAATTGCCTCCATTGGTTGCTTTGAATCCACATGCTCCTGCGCTGTTATGAGGAATTTGATCAGAGCATTGTAAAGAATTTTAATGTTTGTCATCAAAAAAAGAATCTCACACAAAGTTATTCTTGCCTCAGAAAGCAATAATTGCATAGGGAACTGTATAACTCCCCCCCACCCCTCCTCGACATCCATAATGAGATGTTTAAGATCAGCAATGTGTAAAAAAAAAAGGGTGTTGCTGAATACGACGCAAATTCTGAATTCATGTGTTTGGTAGATGTTGAAAATAGCAGCATCAGAAAGACATGACAGCCATTGAAGCAGGTAAGGCAACTTCATTAAAGAGAGAACAGGGTTCCCAGGGTCCTTAAAAGTGCTTTAAAATTGCTTAATTATGATTTTAAAAATTAAAGTCCCTTAAAAGTACTTTTTAGTTTTAAGTTCTTAAAAGTCTTTAATTTCCACAATAACCACTTTACTCAACTGCATCTTCCTCTGGCTTTTATTAGAAACCTCAGGGGCACTGTCTCTCAAATTTTTGCTAAAATGTTTTTCCATCACCATATTATTCCAAAAATGCCATTTTCTTTAAATTTGTGCCATAATCGCACCAATTTTTGATTCTTCTGATCTTTTCCCAACATTGCACACAAAGTTGATCCCAACATTTTGCTGTGTACTCAAGGGCGTAACCAGGGGGGGGGGGGGGGTTCAACCCCCCCCCCATTGGGTATTTAGTTATTTATTCATTTTTTCCCCTCAACTTGGTGGAAATCATGTCAAGTCAATCGGGTTGTGGGCTTGGAAAAACCTTTTTTTTTTTTACTTCGTGTGAACAACATAGGCGACAAGATGTGGAATTCCCCTCATCCCTTTCCTCGGGCAAAGTCGTGGAGATGGAAGTTGAAGGACAAGACCCTCGGGGCCCGGAGCACGGTACACCGCTAGTTCATATTCGTTGAGAAACTGAAACTAAAACGGAGAGTCACGTGATAAGGGGGGATGCATCTGTCAATCGTCATTTAGGGGTGTCAATCGTCTGAACTTGTTGTAGCCAACGGAATTGGTGGAGGGGTTGCTATTGCTTTCGGCAACTAAGCTTCCGAGAAAACCGAGGGATGTGAGCTTGTTGGGGAGGGGGGGGGGGGGGTTAAGACGCAACGGGATAGTCTTTTGTATCTATAGCCTTGAAAGAAAATCACAAAATAGTTACAGATGTGCAATGTCTTTCTTTTCTTTTTTACCAATGTACTGTGAGAGTCATGTGCTTCAGTTTCTGCAGTTCAAAAATTCAGATTCATGCATCACTCATTTAGTATCAAAATGCGTAGCATTTTCCTTCCCTAACTTACCTTTTCAGTTTAATAACAGTAATATTAAAGGATAATAAACATAATTTTAAGTGACTTCTGCTGACTTATATTATCAATATTCCTACAAAATCCCAATTAACGTACAATATGAAAGTACTTAATATATATATATTATATATTTCTAATGATATTTTTATATTTATGTGTATATATTGTTTGTTATTCCTCTTTGCGCTATTGCACTGTAATTAGGTAAGTTTTAATATTTTCCTTCCGATCTTGAGTTACCAAACGGAAACTTTCTAAATTGGTATTGTTTTTGATATGAAAAGTCATTCAGCGGGAAAAAAATAAAATCAAAACTTTTTAAAAGGGTTATTTTAACATTAGGGAGATGGGAATGAAACTGGAATTGAAATTAAAAACTTCTTGAAAAGGTTTTACTGTATTAAGATTTTAATGTGTACATACTAATAATGAAAATGCATAAAAACTTTTTTTTATGAAAGTCCTGTTAAAATTTTTGTAAAATGGTATTTTGCTCGCATAGGCGTAACCAGGGGTTTGGGGGTTCATCCCCCATTCGGTATTTAGTTATTTAGGCACATTTATTAGGCATACAAAAAAAATTCTGGCTACTCCTTGCAAAGCACATATCTATTTTTTCCCTAAGAAAAATAAACACATAAGCATATGATTTTATTTCCTCTTTCTGAAGTGTTGTGATCATGACCAAAGTATGCAGCTCATATTACAGCGGACTTTTCATCTGGTTATAATCAACCCCCTTATCACCTTTAGGAATTTTACAGCGAAAGGTGGCTTCAATCACCATATCACACACAGGCAGACAACAGATATCCTTTCAATCACTCCAGAGGGTTTTCTTTCCTTCTTGATGTCTTTTTTACCCAAAGGCAGCAATTTGGGAACACAATCGCTTAAGTTTCCTGGAAAATATTCTCTTTTGATGGAGGTTTGTTTTCTGATAAAATGGTGCTGTAAGCGCTGGGGTCTGAAAATGAAGGACCCCTAGCCAACAATTGTCCTAACGGGTTAAACCCTCAAGCCAGGAATGGATGCTTATCAAGAAACTTAAATAAACAGCAGTTTTTATTTATTCCTGTCCAAACACCCATTTTGGTAAAATCGTTTTTGTAGATGGGCCGATTGGAAAACTGATGAACTGTATTTGCATTGCATTCTCATTTACAGATGTTCTCTCATCTCTTATATTTTAAATGTTTTTTTTTTCTTACGGTCCATCACTAATTGCATTACGACTCTGGAAATCATCCGTTCAACGTTTCCAAGCTCACTGCTACGATTTAATGCTGCATTTTAATTTACAATCAAAGTATTATTTATATTTTAGCTAAATTTTTAATTATTTTCGATACATAATAATGTTTGCACTCCAGCGATGGATACGTTCGTCATCCAAAAAGAAAAGAAAATTTGTTTCAGACGCTTCCACTTCTGAGGTATGTTTTGCTACAAATTTAACAAAATTTTTAGAAATTTATTGTGGGGATGAGCATTTTTGTAGTTGAATTTGGATTTTTTTTCTCTAAAATTCCACAATTTCCCAGTTTTAATATTATGAATACCTGGACTTAGAAGATTGCTTAGCGCTAAATATTGAATTTTCTATTGAATTTTAAATAAAAAATAAATTAATAGTCTGGGCTCCCCCGAAAAAGATTTCTGGATACGGCCTTGGCTCCAGGGGAAGGGGGACATGTTAAGGAAGGGCAGCGTATTCAGCAAGGTATCCGGACAGGAGGTAGGTCCAAAACCATAGGCGAGGATTCAAGGGCTCTCCCCTGGAAACTTTTTGAAATCTTTCTTGTCAATGCAATTTCGGGATTCTTTGGTGATATTAGAGGAAACAGAAAAGAGTTTGGTTACTCTGTCCCCGGCAATTTTTTTCAAAATAATGTCTTAATACCTTTTAGGTTACTTTTGGTGTCGCTCGTGATATTATTCGATGTCCTTTCCCCGAAAGTGTTTCTGAAAGTAAAGTGTCTTAAAAGCGTAATTTCTCTTTTCTTTCTTTTTTTAAAAACTGTGATCCGATTTTTTTCGCCCGGGGGGGGGGGGGGGGGGAGTTGACTTGCTCCGAGGGGGTACCCCCCCTAGAGATGCCTGAAATAAACACGGAGTATATCTGTAATGACAAGTCTTTATGACTAGTAAATTTTGAACTCTTTTGCACTGCTTATTGGTGTTTAGTCTGTACATTTTTAGTGTGACCCCCCCCCCCCCCTTCCCCAACCCTAGTTACGCCTATGTGTGTACTTACTTCATGCTTGCAGCATTTGATTAGCAACCTGGCCTTAGGGGTTGTGCATTTAGATCTTTACTTTCCTATTTCTAATTTTCAAGTCCTTAATTTTTATTTTGAAACCAGAATGGGAACACTGGAGAACTAATTGCATTTCTTTTCTTCAGTTTTTTTTAAAGTAGTGAATAAAGTGAAATTTTTTCTTTCAATAAAATGATGGTTTATTAAAAAGAAAAAAATAAACGGATATCTAATACAAAATACAGAATAGTTAAAGTTTTTAATTAATTATACTTTTATTATTTTCTGATGAGGCTTAAAAAAAAGAGCTTACCACAATTTAAATACCTATTTTAGATTAATATCTAGACTACAAATTTCATCATTAGAAGTATTACTTACTGACAGCCATTTAAAGTCAAATTCTTCAGGTAAATCACCTTCATATCGAGGAGCTTCATTTGGAAACTAAAAATAAACATATATATTAATAAAACAAGAAAATTATAAAAGCAATCAAACAAGTATGAGTAAAACCTTGGAAAAAAACTCTTGAGCATATTAAATAACAGTGATGGCACAAAGCGCAGCTTGGCCAAAGTGCTGCATATCGAAACTTCAGCCAATCAATGTCCGAAGCTCCAACTGAAGCTGCAGCTGCTGTACATATGAAGTTTTAAGACTGAATGCACAATAAATGTATATAATATCATATTATACTCCATATCTTTCAATATTCTCAGTTTCAAACAGCACTTTCAGCTTATTATGTATTTTTTAAATTAATATCACCAATTAAGGCATTTATCTTTGCTTTGCACTGGTAGTAACAAAAAAGCACATAGCTTTCCTTTTTTATTGCAAATATGAAAAATTTTCAGGGGTCATCCAGTATTTTTAACAGAGTCTGGGTTTCGTGAATTTTAAAAAGATTTTTGTAAAAAATCAAATACCCCTATCAATATTATATAGAAAAGCTCTTCAAATTGACACCTCTCAAATATAGACAGCTACAAGGGCAATTTTTAATACCACAACAGTAAACCATCAAGTAAACCTCTCTATATTGAACACTCTAAATTACGAACACTATATTGGGAGTAAACTGAACCCTGCTATATCCAGGCATGAGATTGAAGAAAGATGAAAAAAGAGGAAAAATGTGAGAGATCAAAAGTTCAGTTTCATTAAGAGACGAAATGATCAAAATAAGTTTTTTTTTTAATCCAATAGATTTTCATCCATTTAATGTGTTTATATTACATTATAAAAATATTTTTTAATTCACTCACCTAAGGTTTCTTAATTGAACTATATAATATATGTGCAATATTATCAAAAACTGAAAGATAAAAGAATTGCCACATTGCTAATGTACATAGCTGAATTAAAAAAAAAAAAAAGTTTTAATGAAAATAACAGGAGTATGTATGTAAATTCATAGATTTTTTTTTGATCAAAAAAAGCTCAAAAATTTATTGACAAGAATTTTTCAGGTAGGATCTAACAGCATACATTTCTTTTGTGGTTAAACTGGGTTTACTTGTTTCAATTTTCTGTTTTTTTTTTTAATGGTGGTCGGAGTTAAGTAGTTGCATCTAAAATTTAAGTGGGTGGCATTAACCATTGAACTACTCTTAGTGCTTGTGAGGAAATGTTTATAGCTTCTTCTAGTTGGTTTTGCTGCACCTGAATTTTTCCTTCGTTTTTTTTTTTTTTGAGCAGATTGGTTCACTTGTTTTTTGTTTTGTTTTGTCTATATGTTTGTTGATTTACGTTTTTATTGCATTAGCAGTAATTTTTTTTTTTCTGACACTTCAGATAATGCTTTAATTTTTACAGTATTTTTTTCCTCAATCTTTTTTCCCCCTAATGAGACTGTTGTACTGATTTTCTTAGTTATATCTTTTACAAGATGTTCTCAAATTCTTACAAAAACTGGAATTTACCTTTTCTTTAAGAAAATCTATCCTAAAAAATATAACTAATGATTTTTTTTTTTTAAAATTCTGTTCGCACTTGATAGCTTGGATGGCGTTGAAAGTTGAAACATTTGGCCTACAGATCTGTGGGGTAATAATATTGTTCACATGGAACTGACACTGGGTTCAACTTGAGGGCCATGAAAGCACGTAAGAAAGGCTAGTGCCAATTTGGACAGTAAATGATATTTCAAAAAGTTCCTCACATTCATCCCCCAAACATCAATAGTGTCACTTTTATTTGGCTCAGCAAGAGAGTCAATAACGATGATATTTTTGCACTTCTAAATCATACTGTTGTTTTTCATCTACATTTATGATATTTGTTGCAAATGCTGACAGTTCTTTCATAAGCAATAATGAAGAAGAGTGCTGCCTATACCAGGGTTCATTCAAACTGAAAATATTTTTCTAAAATAAAATGTGGGTTCAAACTTCGTGCTTGTTGATACAATTTTCATGTTATTCATATCTTTACATTTTAGAGCTCTCATTCTTGCATGTATTCCATTACTGTATGATTTTATAAGTAATGGGGAATTGAAAATTAATAAGAGTGGAAGTTTTAAATCATTGTCAATTCTTTCAATCAAATGAGTTTGCAGACATATCAGGGTTGCCACTCATGTTAGACAATAAAATTCCCTGACTTTTCCAGGTGATTTTAGGAAAAATTCCAGGTTAATCAATGCCAACAAACATTATCAAATATTAACATAATATACTATGCTTTAGTTGGGAATAAAAACCTACCTTAATATTTCAAAAATTATCATGAAAATTACCAATGATGATTACCAAATTTTAAATAGTTAAGTTGAAATAATCCAAAGTTTACTTACATTTGTTATCAGTAAAAGTTGGAATGCAGTAGAAAATTTTAATACACCTTGAAGTCCAAAGTCTTATGTTTTATAGATTTTAGTATTGTCACAAATCGATTAACATTTTTGTAAACATAGTCAATGAAATTTGGAACATAGCAAAATTTTGCACAGCATAAAAGAACTTCAGGATTCAAATAATTTCAAATCCTCAACTAACATTTATTATCATTCTGAAATGCAGAAATGCTAATAATTGCTAAACGTAAGGTAACATTGCAAAATTTATCGAATTAAATCTAATACATGGTGAAGAATGCATAAGTTTTATGCTTAGTGTCAATAAGTATAGGCAGTGCTTCAAAATAATAATAATAATAATTTTTTAAAAAAATCATCAAATATAGGTGTGCATATAATATATATATATATATATATATATATATATATATTTAAACTTACTTTTAATAATTGACTTTTAAATTGCACAAAGAAATAAAAAGCAAGAACTAAAAAATTGAAAAAAGGAGGTGAATTATAGGTTATCAGACATGTGACTCACTGAGGGAAAAAGTACTGAAATATCACGACAGAACGTAAGCTTATATAGCAAACACACATTACTATGCAACATAATTCTCAAACACAAAGCGAAGTTAAGTCATTAGTTTACACTTTAATATAATGGAGTAATTGGGGTTTAACGTCTAACAAAAAAAAAAAATGCACAACAGTCCTACATTCTTTGAAACTTATATTCATAAAGAGTCTCAATTCGGTGCAATCTATAAAAACTAATTCCACTTTTTTAAAGAAATAAACACGTTTCCAAGCATTAACTTTTAAAACTGAAGTAACTACTTCATATCTACCAACTATTAAAAATATTATGAATAAGTTGTGAAGTGAAAAAAAAAAAAAAAAGATTGCCAAGTACCAAAACATTATTTGAGAAGAACAAGATTATTGACAGACAATATAAACATATTTGTGATTTAAACATACAGTAACTTTATTTAGATATATGTATAACACTGAACTGGATTAATGAACTTCTAAGATCAAGAAGAGGTACTATTAAAACCTTAGGCTTATTTTTTTCTCAAACTTAACAATTGTTTTATAATATTGAAAAAAATACTCAACAAAAGATTGCTGAATTATTTTCATGCATTTTAATTATATATTAAATAAAAACAGAAAGAATTGATAATTTCTTTTGTAACCACATTATAATGAGTATTTGTAAGGAAAAAAACCTAATGCTAAACACAGCTAAAAGTTTAAAAAACTCATTTTAAATTACATACAAAGGCGGGGGGGGGGGGGGGAGACATTTTAGGCAAAAATATTTTTTAAACTAATATTTAATAATTATAAGAAACTGATATGATCACTACAGCTTAAAATAACTTTCGAAAAATTCCTACAATTTTCGGCCGAATTTTTAAGTGGGCGTGGCAAAATTACATCCGCGCAAGTTCTTTACTGTTATAGAAGCTGAAACTTAATAAAGATAAAAATAATGGTAAGCTCAAAGTTACTGACGTCCTTGAGACAGAATCGAACAGTAAATGAGAACTAGGAAGTTTTACCAAAGCCGATGCAATCGGATTTCGAAATGCATAAAAAATCGGGGCCGACCCTTAAAAGTTCAAAAAAACGGACAAAAAGCATAAATTTTGCTCGTATTTTGTGAATTGTTGGAAGGCTACTTTCAAAGATTTTCATAGAAAAAAAGATAGAGAGTTCTCCAAAGTTAAGGATTTTCGCGGAAACGAAATTCTTAATTTCCAAAATTACCGAAAATATGGAATTCCGTCAAAATGCGGAAAAATCACGTCTGTAAGTTTATTCATCTGTTGAGTCATCCTTAAATAACTAACCTTAAATAACCTCTGCACCAACAGAAGATGAGAGAAATTCCCTGACTTTTCCAGGAATTTCAGTGAAATGTGACTTTTCCTGACCAATTTTGGTCATTTTCATTTTCCCTTACAATTCCAGGTTTTCCCTGTGTTCCCGGTGCGTGGCAACGCGGACATTCTCAAATCTCAAAAAATAGCGCTAAACCTTTTTAAAATTGAAGGCAAAAATACAAGAGTTGCAGGAAAACTTTTGTATTTCTGCTAAACAAGCTATTTTTTCCCCTTTTTTTCTGTCTGTCGATTAGGAAATAAAAATCAGATGCAAAAAGATTGAAACTCAATTAACGTATTTTCTGGAGTATAATCCGCGAGTAGTATATTTTGGGGGAAAAAATCTACAGCAATGTGCCGATGCAATAAAATATTATATTCCACTAAAAATTGCTTTGTATATTTTCTTAGTAGGCTCTGTTTTGTGCGCTAATGAGAAAATAATAAGAAATATATTAAACTGAAAGCAGATGCAAAAGGATTACCACAAAATTTCAGCAAAACGGTAACATTGCGCAAACATATGGCATTGAGGAAACATAAAAATAAGCGATAAACTTGCGATTCTTAATTATATAAGAGCTGAATGTGAGTAACTTTACACGTTTAAAATTAAAAAAGAAAGTAAGAAAACTTTAGCACTGAAAGTTAAAGAATTATCAACGTTGCAATATGGCGCCATTTATTGTTTCTTTTTCTCATCATGAAAGTGTTTGATACTGGAACAAATATTACTGTTACTTAAAAAAAAATAGTAATAATTAATTCAGAAGATAAAAGTTCAAAAACTTAAAACTTTTTAATTTGATTAACAAAATGTTTACTGGTTTGCATTAAAAGGAAACTCAACATCTTCCGCCATTTTGAAGAATGCTACTTTTGCATTTAGATGTGCGATTTGGGATAAAACATCACTTCCTTTATATGAAAAAAGTAAGTATCGGGAAAACAAAAACGAATGAAAAAAAAAATTTCCGAGGCGGAAAATTGAAGATAAAAAACAAAAAACAGCGGAATCTCCAAAAACTAAAAAAAAAGCGGAAAATCGCGGATCCGCGGAAGAATCTCATGCCTGTATATCAAGAAATAGCTAATGATTTAAAATTTGAGAATTATTAAATTAAATATTCAAAGGACAAGTTTGATGTAAATTATACATTATATCAAAAAAGGCTTTGTGTTTTTGCTTAGTATACATTTAATATCATCAAGTACTTACAAAGTTATAAAATAACAAAATACATAGCAAATGAAAAGCACATGCAGAACGACAACAGTTTGTTGAACCCCCATATCTTGCTTGTTTTGATACTGTTGTATCTTGACGTGATTGTGATGTTTGGCACAAATACAACAAATATAATTTCTTACGAAAAGTGGGTTATTTATTATACATATTTACAAGACATTTAAGAAATGCTAACTACACCGGCGACGGCCGTTAATCGACTCTCTACTCTGTAGAACGAGATGTTGCTCGGCAAACGTCGGGCTGTTGCCAACATCTTCCCCTTTCAAGTCATGACATAGTCCTTGAATCTTTCAGGACGTTTGATGGTTCTTTGTGGTCTGGTCCGCAAAGTTGTTGAAGTGTCGGGTAGGGTAACAAACTCACTCAATAGAGATTCATCTATTTCTGATCTCTCAGTTATGAAGTTGAACCATGTGTCCTGCTGCAGCGAGTCAGAGGCTCTGAACTCGTCAACAAATGGATTTGAATTAGGACATGGTGTTGTACTTGCTTCATACCGACAGCGTAGTTGGTTTGCATGAGAGCGAACGAGTCGTATTCTGTCATTCGACTCAAGAAACACATTGTAAAGAACATTCCCCTTACGTTCTGCTATTTTTCCTGGCTCCCATTTCCAGTTGTTATTTGAGTACACTTTAGCATAAACTAAATCACCTTCTTTGAAGAATCTATTTTCTGCGACATGATGTTTATTAAACTGAAAATTTTGTTTTTCATTCATTTTGGCAGCTGTGTCGTCAGAGGGATGAATCAAGTCCAAAACTGTTCTCAGTTTTCTTCCAAGCATCAGT